>OW971942.1:6675000-7980357 GCA_943193695.1 Acrobasis suavella
TGTCTTTATGGGAAACTTATGTCCAGCAGTGGAACTTCTGTGGCTTATGAATAGTGAGCGCCTGACTGTCCGCTGCGGCGAATCGGTCGCCAAGTTATGTTGGCTAAAAGCATATTGAAAGCCAATTGGCTGGTCATGCCAAGCGGAACATTGCAAACTACCAATAGTAATTGCTGTATGAAATCATTGAGTGCCTTGAGTGTGTGTGTTTTATCCTATTATCTCATATGTTACAGGCCAACATTAAGCCATTGATTTTCCAAAGTATTATTATATATTCTCTATACCTGTCTCTTACAACGAAATACAGCTAAATTGCGCTAATCAGTTCAGATAGAGGAAATTCTACAGCAGCTTGTGTGTGCTTGTTTCTATCTATAACCACTTCCAAATAAGGAAAACTTTGAAAACCTGTACACTAGTAGTTCAGTCTATGTACTGACTGGAGAAAGCTGTAGAAATCAATAAACACTGCATATTGGGTTTTGATTGGTTAAATAAATTTCTCATTTGTCAGGACTTCACCAAACTGCTGCAGTTGGAAGAGGAGCATGTACAGAGGCAGTGCGAGGAAATCATTGCCCTCAAACCTGACGTCGTGTTCACAGAGAAGGGAGTCTCCGATTTGGCTCAACATTACCTGGTCAAAGCGGGCATCACAGCCATTAGAAGGTGAGGAAAACTGTATTAATGGACGTCTTAAGCAAGGTTTGAGGACAACTCTGGGCAGGTTGTTTTGGAAATCCTTTGGGTAGGCCTAAGTCCAGCAATGGACATCCTGTGGCAGATATTATAAAAACTATTTAGTAAGAAATAAAAGAAAAAAATAAGTAAAAATGTATGCGGTCACATCACCATTTGACACTAGTTCCCCATTCCTAAAATTATAGTAATAATATCTTTATTATGCCTCTGGTAACAGCACCAGATTGTTACTGCAGATTGGATGCCAAATTGTGTCGTGTGTAGCCACCTCTTTAGTGTAAGATATTTGTTTCATGCTGGTCTGGGAGAACAGAAAAAACTTCGAATTTACCAGCTGTTTATCTTCCCGCGCAGATCAAGGAAATGGCCGAGGATCTGAATCATGTTAATACGCCTTTGATAAATATAGACTTTACCCAAGGGAAAAAATTTAAACTGGTTGAAAACGCTCAACTGCAATCGAACAGAAGCGCTAGTTAAATGAAATTATATACGCTACATGCATTCATACATTCATACATACACACTCACCATCCACATACATTATTATAATTTTTAGTTAGTAATAATTCGTTTTTTGTATTATTTTTATTAAAAGTATTTAGTATAATGTATGTTAAGAAAGAACAGGATTGTCTGACACAAGCATACTTTCTTTAATAGACAGTCCTAACAATGTTTTTTGTACATAGTAAAAGAAAAAAAGGCATTTTAATTTTCATTCTCGTAGACTGCGTAAGACGGACAACAATCGTCTGGCGCGCGCGTGCGGCGCCACCATCGTGAACCGCACCGAGGAGCTGAAGGAGTCCGACGTGGGCACGCAGGCCGGACGGTTCGAGATCAAGAAGATTGGTGACGAGTACTTCACCTTCGTCACTGACTGCAAGAACCCCAAGGTGAACTTACTTCTGTTTAGTCGTGCGGTCCGTCTGATACTATGTGATGGGTTTCCTACGGCGTATCTTCCCAGCAGGGGTCGGTCCGAAATGCTAGTAATTTGTAGCATTTGCATTAAAAAAATTGATATAAATAACTGGCCAAGTAAGTGCGAGTCTGATCCGCGCCCGAAGGTTCCGTACCATTATCTATGAAAAATCACATTTGTTGTTTGGGAGCCCCAGTTTGATATTTATTTTATTTTGTTATTAGTATTTGTTGTTAAAGCGGCAACAGAAATACATCATCTGTGTAAATTTTAACTGTCTAGCTATTACGGTTCATGAGATACATAGAGCCTGGTGACAGACAGACGGACGGACGGACGGATGGACGTCCCGTTTTTCCCCTTTTTAAAGATTCAAAGATTCAAATGTTTATTCAGTAATTAGACCTTTACAGGCACTTTTACACGTCAATAAGTATAATTTATGTTACGTCTAAAGTATATTAAAATTGAATTTATTTTTAAAGAAAAGCTACCGTAACCAGCGCTTCGTAACGACCACTGCTGAGAAGAAACGCCGAAAGAAACTCATTTTCACAGTATTGGTCGCCTACTCGCCAGAAGGGCTTTGTCATATTATTATAATTGTCTTTTAATTAATAAATACTTATAATATAATACAATGTTGACACATTATAACATGTAATGCTTGCGAACAAGTAAACAAACATAAATTGCGTAATAAAAAATATTTAGGTGTGGAACCATAAAAATGACCTGTAATAAGTGATAATGATAAAACTCAGGGACGGTATGGTAGAGTCATCGGGACATCAGTCTTTACTGTCCATCTTAGCGCATTCCTATGTGCTGTTAAAGAAGCTGAGGTGCGCTTTCCCGCTTTTTAATATGCATGTCAAAGGTCACCCAAGGATGCCAAAGACTTCTAAGTGGAGAAGAAAGAATGACTCGTTTCAAGAATAGGTAATTTCTTTTCGTCATTTGCGTCAATAGTAGATTGTGCTACTAGGGGATAAGGTAATATTTTGAAGGCGAGGGCACAACTTTGAATCCAGAGCAAAACGAACACGAACGAAAACGAAGTGAGGGATTCATGTATATCGCCCGAGATAAAAATATTACTGTACCGGTGTAGCGCACTCTACTTTTCATCTCCATCTTTGAGAAAAACTAGCAAATACAAAACACAACATAAAGAAGAGTAGAACATTTACACTTTAACCGACAATTTAATACTAACCTTTGTTTGGTGTCGTTTTCATACAATTAATACTAAGAGATATTTTTGAAGACCACCAACTTGCTATAAAATGTTCACTCATAAGTTTGCGTGTTCCTTCATATCTTTTTATAAGTAAACTTGATATCTATTCACTATCGGCATGAAAAAGTATTTACACAAATAATTACATGTTAATACATAACCTAAAACTTAATAATTAACCTAAAACTTCTGAATCAAAAAGAGAAAAATTGTGCTTTTTAATTATAAATACTTATTTCTTTTTCCGAAGCGAAGAACATAAAAATGTTGACCTACATTCATCCATATTGACGACGATATACATTCCAAATTTAAAAAATCACAACGTCTGTGCCAATTATTTTTTTATTTTAAAACTATTTTTTTTTCTGGACTTTCAACATTATTTTTGATTCTACATAGATTACACTCGTGTTCAGTTTTCAAATTGGTTTTAATCCCTAGATTTTTTCATTTTCACGTTTTAATCCCGAGAGCATAACCAGTAACTTAAGCTCCAAATGTTTTGGGATGAAAACATCGTTTTTTGAGTAGATGGGATGAAAGTTTTGGAGTGGGGGCTACTTAGGACACCTTTGGTTAAAAATTGTAGGTGAACGTGCGTGACGCCAGGTTGTATCGCGCAATAGCTTTATTTTACATGTGCAAAATTTGACATAGTTTGTTTTACGTTTTCAGGCTTGCACAATTTTACTGCGCGGGGCTTCAAAGGACGTGCTCAACGAGATCGAGAGGAATCTGCAGGACGCTCTGCACGTCGCCAAGAATTTGGTAAGTGGACGGGAAATTGATTTAGTAATGGTTTAGCGCGGCCGCTATAAATAGTAATAATAATAAGGCGTCGGGACGTGACGACCCCATCGCCCACTGGATTCCCAGTGCAGTCAGTCAACGCAGGGAAGCTTGTGGCGAGCTGATGGTGAGTGGCGACACCACGTACCCTACCTTCAGGGGGACCATACACACATGCGCTAACACACACACATACACACAGTTACACACCCCCCGCCTCTGTCTTGCCTTAACTGGCCGGCCAGAGTGGAGTCGCAAGAGCAGAACATACGCTCCAGGGTGGAAGTGTATTGCACGTAATGGCGTAATAACGGGGAAACCCGCTCTCGGGCTAAGCCCCGTGATGGTGAAACCGGAGCCGCACCTCTCGACACCCTCAGCTGCTCACATTGTGTTGCGCCCTGGCCGCATTTTCGTGGCTAGTTAGGGTGCCCACAGGCAGTGTAGCCAACGAGCAGCAAGTCACCATCTACCAGGCTAAAATTGTTGTGAGAGATTTTTAGGTAGATGTCCGTATCTCACTCCATAACCCAGCTATCCGGTCCACTAACATCCCATCCATAAAGCCCAAACCAAGTAAATCCCTCCCTGGCAATAGTTCGGTAGCTGTGGAGGATTGTCCGTTAGTGCATCTCAATGGTACATTAAGGGATAGACCTCCATAGATGCAGCCATCTCACTTTTTAGATAAAAAGGTACTCAAAGGCCTCTTCATGTTGGCTTTGGCCCCATGAACGCCTCAAAGGACCGGGTCCCCATGGACCCGTGGCTGAAAAGCGTACCAACATAATAATAATATATTTATTTGCTGTAAAAGTGGTTACATTAGTTGTTTATTACAATTTTTAAATCACACTTCTAACCTATCTAGGCATTACTAGTAGATTGTACTACAAGGGGATAATGTAATATTTTGAAGGCGAGGGCGCTACTTTGAATCCTGAGTGAAGCGAGGGATTCATGTATATCGCCCGAGATAAAAATATTACCGTACCCGAGTAGCACACTCTACTTTTCATCTCCATCTATGACAAAAACTAGCAAAAACAAAACAGAATATAAAGAGCAGTAGAACACCTAAAATACTTAATCAGACTTCAACCAATAATTTAATACTAATCTTTGGTGTCCTTTTCATAAAATAAATACTAAGAAATAATTTTTCGAAGACCACCAACTTACGATAAAATGTTCACTCATAACTTTGTTTGCGTGGTCCTTCATACGAGTAACTTTATTTATTTATTTATTTTATTGGTTCATGTACACTTGAAAATTTACAAATAAAACCTTATAAAAGTTAACATAGTACATAGGTGCTACTTATTTCTAAAGAAATTTCTTCCAGTAGACCCGAGAGAGGAAATGGGAAGAAAGAGGTAATTGGCGTGTACAATACAAAAATAAATAAATACTTATACCTACAAGAAACATAAATAAATTAATAAACATACCTACATAAACGTACGTAAAATAAACTTACATAAATACATAAATATATACTGATATATACAATTAATGAATACATAAGATAATATTTCTAAATATAATGATCAGGATGATAAAGACAGATAGTAATCTATTACTCGTTTCTTAAACGTGATTATGGTTTTTGATTCACGAATTTTTTGTGGTAACTGTTTTCATAGCCTAACTGCTTGCACGGAAAAGGAGTGGGTATAACTTTTTATTAGTAAACTTGATACCAATTCACTATCGGCTTAAACTTACCAAAAGTATTCACATTTACACAAATAATTACTTGTCAATACAAATAACCTAAAACTTCTGTAATAACTTGAATCAAATAGTAAAATTGCGCTTTTTTAATTACATTTATTTATTTTTTCGAAGCAAAGAACATAAAAATGTTTACCTACATTCATCCATGTTGACGATACGTATTTCAAATTTAAAAAATAACGACGTCTGTGCCAATTACTTTTTATTTTTAAACGAAATTCTTCTTTTGTTTTTTGCTGGACTGCCAACATTATTTTTGACTCTGCTACATAGATTACACTCGTGTTCAGTTTTCAAATTGGTTTTAATCCCTAGAGATTTTCTTTTTCACTTTTTAGTCCCGAGAGAATAACCAGTAACTAGCTCCAAATTTTTTGGGATGAAAACATTGTTTTTTGAGTAGATGAGATGAAAAGTGTTTTTTACCCCCGATATAAAAGAAGGGTGTAAGTTTTACACTAATGTCTGCTAGTCTGTCGGCCTGTCTGTCTGTGGCATCGTAGCGCTCGAACGGATAGACCGATTTCGATGCGGTTTTTTTTTACGTGAAAGTAAGTTCTCTTGCGGTAGTTCTACGTAACGTAGCTACGTTTGATGAAAAATCGATTCAGACGCGACGAGCCACGACTCACTTGCGTGAGTTGTGTAGTGATGATTTGCCCTGATGAGAACTCCGGATGAGGACGAAACATGTCGGCCAGGAGGCTGACTCTCTACGTGACTAACCCGTGCTTGTTAATAAAGCTGAAGAATACTCATATAAAATCTATGTCTAATGTGTGTGTCGTCAGGTGCTGTCCCCGCGGCTGGTGGCGGGCGGTGGTGCGGTGGAGATGGCGGTGTCACAAGCGCTGTCCGGACAGGCCGCGCATACCTCGCCTTACCGCGCGGTTGCACAGGCTCTCGGTGAGTTTCCTTTGGTGACATGACACTTTCCCGACTAATACGTAAGTACGAAAAAAAAATTCATGAAATCGTAAAAAATCTTCACCTCCATATAAAATTAAATACCTTCCTACCGTACCAAAATGTGTGCAGCTGCAGATTTTTTTTTTCGGCTTCAGCTATGGTCCCATATTGAAAGTTGTTCACATTGATCAGTATGTTTACTCTCTTTCGGATTAATACTCCCTTTCCGCTACACTATGTATAATCCTGTATTTGGTCAGAAATCATCCCGCGCACGCTGGCGCAGAACTGCGGCGCGAACACGATCCGCACGCTGACGGCGCTGCGCGCGCGCCACGCCGCCGCCGGCGGCAGCACGGCCGGCATCGACGGCGAGACCGGCGAGATCGTCGACATGGCCGTCAAGGGCATCTGGGAGCCGCTCGCCGTCAAACTGCAGGCAAGTCTAGTGCTCCGAACGACGACCCCTTAAGGGGCTACCTGGATTTTTCGGGGTCCAGTGCTGCCCCCATTTGTTAAATAATTTAAAAGGAAACGGAGATGCACATACGCCGAAAGTGGCCGTTTTTCGCAATTGTGCGTAGAAAAGCTTCACGTTCGCACATTAAACTGTATACAGTGGTTTATAAAATAGTTTAAAAGGTTATCTAGAGCCTGGTCAAGACAAAATTTTAAATGATGTCTCCGTTTCCTATCAAATGATTTATTTCAAATGGGGGCAGCACTGGACCCCGGAAAATTTAGGTATCCCCTTAAGCACAGAATAAGTACTAGTACTCACGTACAGAAGTCTTACTCACAAAAGAAATTAAAAAAATATCTACATAATGTGGTTAGCGCTATGGTCTAATTTAGCTCGCGTCAGAACTCACCTCTTCGTTTAGATACCTAGACATCCATTTCAAGCCAATTTCATTCTTATTACTATGGACAAACGATGCATGTAACTGAATTTTCCCCTTCGAAGTGGTCGCCGCGCGCATAGTAATAATGTAGGTATATTTTCGATACCTAAACGGGGAGTGACACAGGCCTGCCCTAAGGTTGAACTAGTCGATACTTTTCTATACAAATTACGGGGGGATACCCTCCACTGTTTGACATTGTACATCGCAAAGTTTAACATGATGTCGTTGTCTCATTTTAAATTTTGTTTGTACGGTTACAGAATAGTAAAATAAACAGTCATTAAAAAGTTAAGATACATCAAAGATTCGCCATTTGCCATTTGTTGAAAGTATATTTGTACTTTGGAAAAATAAAGTTTGATAGAATAAAATAAATAAATAGATAGGGGCAATCTATTTATTTATTATACAAATGGAAAACTAGCGAACTGTGCGAACCCTACATGAAAATGTGATGAAGGCTAAGAAAAAAAGTTGTGATGTCCTATTTTGTGAAGATTTTTTGAAAAATATTTGTGGTCGAAAACTTTAGTCCATACCCATATCCGTATCCATCCAAAAATGTACACATCTTATATGTTAAAATGTTATTTGAAATGAGAAAGGCAAAAAAAAAAATAATTTTGCTCATCCAAACGGGTTTCCAGTTGCATCTTAGGCATACAGCGTACTGCTGATTTGTATCATACACTCGGGGTTTTTATATTTCTTTTAAACAATGACTTGTTCTATTTGCAGGTGTACAAAACGGCAGTGGAGACGGCGATCCTGCTGCTCCGGATCGACGACATCGTGTCAGGGTCCAAGAAGAGGAACAACGAGCCCACCAACCCCGCCGCCATGGCGCAGACGGAGGGCTAAGTAGCCTTAGATAGGCTGCGTGGACCGAATGCCGGCTGATTTGGGTAACGTTCAATACGCCGTTGTGGTAGACTATTCTTGATATTGAAGTGGCTACACACAACACAATTCAAAATACAATCTGCAGTAACAATCTTGTGCAGAATGTTAATGTATACTGTGTAGACGTGGTGCACCATATTGTATGCTAAAGTGTGTCGTGTGTACAATCTGGTGCTATACTGCCAGATTGTTACTGCAGATTGTATGCTAAATTGTGTCGTGTGTAGTCACCTTTATTTTGGTACAAGACAAGGGTAAACCTTTGTTCATTACGCGTCGCACGCGTTTAGGCAAAAATGTGTGTTGAATTAAATTTGTCTACTACTACTCTCATTGCCTGAATTATATAAATTGCTTATGATGTATAATATGTATATGCATATATTCTGCATTATAATAATATGTACTTTGTTTGTGATTTATCGTTCTTCAATCCTTTGATGAATCTAGAGAAAATCTAGAACTATTAAAAATTGAAAAGTTTTCACGGTAATTTATTTTTTAGTCTTTCATTGTTAACAAATGTAAGTCTATGAAATACCCACGATGAAATTATTTAATACGAATAGTTTAATTTCTAAAATTATAATCGGACAGACATTTGCCGACAGCGGAAAATTTTTAAATATTCCTGTAAACATTCCCGGCAATATTCTCAAAAATGTAGTGGAATATTTACGGAAATGTTGGGAATATTCCCGTTATTTTACAATGGGAAACTGGGAAAATTTTCAGATTTGTTGTATTTCCAATAGCACATCACTATGGATAATACAAAAAGTGCAATTAGCCATGCAACTCAGTAGCCAGCATTTGGTCCATGAATATTTTTATGATTACTCACGACATTATACCGAACAGTTATTTATTTACATTTGAAGGCAAATTGGTCTGCCATAACACCAATTTACGTATTGTATACAGAGTCATTCACATTTAGTGAGCTCTATTTGCTATAGCTTGTACTATAGGCTATAATATCTCCGAACCCAAATATATTTTGTTAGAAGTTGGACTTCTTTTTATTTTATTTAATTGCATCACATTTTTATATATTGTATGTAAATTCTCTTGTACGGTAAGCGTCAAAAATGGAGTCTCAATTTCTCATACAATTAATATGAGACATTGGGACTCCACTTCTGAGGAGTACCGTACATCTAGGCAAGGCGTATTATAAGGCGATTCAATAGTTTACTTCAAATGGCAATATTTACTTTTCGGTATAATGTTCTCTAGCTTTCGCGTAACTGTGCTAACGATGCCTTACTTATCTCGATGTTATGATACTTATGTTCAATACAATAAGGTTTAGTTTTATTTATCACACGTGTCTGTTATTTGGTCACACAGTGCATTTATGTTGTCGATCGCAGTTTTAAACGGAACAATAATAGTATTAAAGATTTAATTTCTACTATATGTGTAGTTTTATTATGTAATATCACAGTTACGTCATCCTTTTGTGGTTGTAGTTTTTACATGCAACGTCGTGACTAGCGTTGCCAGATGTAGATAGCTGAAAACCGGAACAGGAGCTAAAAAATAGCGGGATCATGGCTTCCAAATCGGGATATAACAAAAACAATTAAGGAGCTTAAAAATCTTAAATTAAAAACATCAATAGCTGTCTGTCACCATCACCATGGTAATGTGACAGACTATAATAGGGTCCCGTTTTTACCCTTTGGGTTCGGAACCCTAAAGCTAATGTCACGGCAAGATAAGTCTGAATGAATGAATGAACGAATAACTAGGTTGCCCAAACGTTACAAAAACGTTAAAAACGACAATCTCGTAACTTTGACTAACTTTGATAAACTTATAATAAATTTCTGCGACCTTTCAAAAAATCGGGACATTTGGCGTCCCGATCAAGGTGTAATTGGTACGTGTCCGTATAGCCCTTGAAATCGGGACGTCCCGCTCAAATCGATACGCCTGGCAACGCTAGTCGTGACATATGCGTAATGAAATGAACCACGTGCTGCAGATCACTATAGTTTAATGAAATTAAAAGTCAGAAAACGAAATCGGCATTCCATTCAAAAGTGCAGGAGCTGCCTGGGCGATTTGTATGGGAATGTTTTTTTTTGTTTTTGACTTATTTTAATATCGTTATACTATAGTGTTTAATTCATTAAGCATACACCACTTACACGTTGTATTTACCTTATAAAATCCTTTTTGACTTTAAGAGGTTCAAGGCCGAAATGCTTAAATTCGCCCGGAAATAGGAAATGCTAGGTACACATTTAAAGGGTATACCAGAATCGTCCGGGGAATAAATCATTTTATAGGAAACGGGGATATCATTTAAAATTGTGAAATTATTTTAAATAATGTCTCCGTTTTCTATCAAATTATTTATTTTAAATGAGGCCAGCACTGGACCTCGTAAAATTCAGGTATCCCCTTAACACAGACAGTTGCAGAAATTTTAGTAATATAAAACACATTCCCACACAAATCAAAACGCAGAAACAATAGAATCACAAAAGTATGAATGTCACTAAAGGTTAGGGCAAACTATGTGTTAGGAGGGCAGAGTGCGTTGACCAACCGACACAGGGCTCTGACCAGGCAGTAGTGATTACTGACTGACCAGTCTGTGATTTGGCGACAGGCGACACGCGTCAGCACAGCAGCCCATTGTGCTCGAAAGGCAGGACTCATACTATCTTAAATTCCGATGCGTATTTACCCGACTGCGCCAGAAGGAGGACGGCTCGATCGATTTAAGCTTGAGAGGTATCATTAGTTTCGTCTTAATTCTGAGTGACACTGGGTATATAAAAAGGCAGTCGTTTTTTAGGATGAATTGTTTATATAAATTGTCTGTTTAGTAAAGATGAAATTCTCATATCATCAAACGGACGATTTATGTGACTTATGTCAAATTGATCGATAGTGTACATATTACGATGTATATGTTTTTGGTTTAATCGATATAATCGCACATTTTAAAAATCAGTAATTCTCTTCGAGCCTTATATTTAATATTGAATTCTGTGGATCGATCCCAATGCCCACCATATGACCCATATGACATTTGAATTTTATTGTATCGTATAGGAGTTTTCTCCATAAAAAAAACTTATAAATATAAAATTTCATTCAAACGAAATCTTTTTTTTGTTAAAATAGATTTATTACATATTAACGTAAATTCCGTATACCATTTATGATTTGAATTCTCGTTGTATTTATGGGTCGTAGAATATTAGTATATGTAGTAAGTAATATATTCGGTTATGTGGGCGTGGGCCGATCCCGGCGGCACTGCAATGCCGGGCCGACCCATGACGGGAGTAGAGCGAGCCCCGAACATCCCGTCGGTTTACAAAAATCAGTTTAATATACTGGTCCCCCAGTGGGGTGTGACGCAAATCGTCCCATTCGCAAGTCGTCCAAATCGCAACTTGTCCTATTCGCAACTTGTCCCATTCTTAACGCGTCCCATTCGCAGTTTGTTCCATTCGCAGCTCGTTCCGTTCGCATCTCGTCCCGTTCTCAACTCGTCCTGTTCTCTATTTATTTTCGCAACTCGTATTTTTTGTACCGGACAAAGCTCGCATTGGGTACATATGTAATGAAAAAAAAAATGCTGCTATTCATTTATTTTCTCAAAAATTAACTTCAATCTGCATATAAAAGTGTAGGAAAGTAAGGCACCGCATAAAGACAGTTTTATAGTTCGTAAAAATACGCCCTAGCGTGTGAAAAAAATAATAATCAAGCAACAAGATTATATACATAGATATAGTGTAGATGATATATATATATATATAATATATATATATATTATATATATACTAACCTTGAGAGCCATAATCAGTCATCATAAAATATTATATGAATAACTATATTAATATTATAAATAGGTACACAAAATAACATTGGCACCTTTCTAACTAGTTGCAAAAAGTTACTTGTTTTAAAAAGTCACTCAATCGTAATGAGTTATCCTGTAATTTTCTGAGGAGTATATTTTATGCCAAAAATAATACCTTTCATTTTACTGTTCTTTTTTTCAAATTGGCTCATATTGTATCGCTTGTTCCAGTATTTCTTCTCTTTACATAATTTATAGATAAATAAATACAGACTTGGTTCTTTGGGAATACGACTATTCAATCGGTGGTGCCTACTCTCGAGGGCGTTAGGAGTTTTATGTCTCTGACCAGCACAGCTATGAACCGAAGCTGACAGCTTGGTAATACTGCATTGCTATTGCCATTGATTTTGGTAATACTGCAGAAATAGGTACATTTCACGTGTATTTGGTGCTCTGTTAAGGATGAGATGCCACGTATCTGGAATCCGAGAGGCTGGTACTAAAGGTACGATTGCAAATATTCTGGTGATATTGCAGCCTTCTCTGGTTTGGTCCAGTTTTAACTGTTGAGTTCGCTTCCAGATTGCTGCGTTGTTAAAGTACAGGTTATCAATTTAAGTGCGTGCTGAAACCGTTGGGGTTTCAGCACGCACTTAAATTTGTACGGGTTGTAAAATACAAATGGGACGATCTGCAAATGGGACGAGTTTGCAACGGGACGAGCTGCGAAAAGGACGAATTACGAATGTGTGACGAGTTGCGAATTGGACGATTTACGTCACACCCGGACATTTTACTGTTAAATGTTCCAGTGGTAGAACTTCCAGATATTAAGCTGAAAAGAACAGATACTATATTTTGATCTTGCCAAATGGCCGAGAAGTGATACGGTAAATGATACACCGAAAGGGGTGATTCTCGGTGAAAAAACCTGCATAGTGCGTTGCAGAAACGTAATGTTTACAAGTGGCGACATCTAGACGCGGCCATCAAAAACATGATCATGGTAGAATTATATGAATGAAAATAGTATAGAACCACTCTGATAATGATATTTGCAAAGGTAATTAGATTTATTTATGTTCCACCTTTGGTTACCGCACCTCCAGCTGTGGTATTTGTTTTATTTGACCTTAAGTCCTCGCCAAACTTGCGCAGTTTGCACAACATATGTGGCGTGTGGCGAACATAAGTAAGTAGGATAGGTTTATCACTGTAGTCTGCATCGACTTCCTGAGTTAGCAAGTCAATGCAGAGTAAGTTTTGTTTATGAATGTGCTTTACTACTTATGTAAGTATATTAATAAGAGTACCTACAGAAGATATTATATCCTGCCATGTACCCTAAGCATGTAAGTACCTAAAAAGTAAAATTTTAACGTGTATGTTAAAATTGGATGTTTGTTATGGGTTATATTACGCGAAAATTTAGAATATGAGTTGATAGCTAACAAAATGGATAAACAAGGAACTCTTATAGTTTCGCCATGTATGTCTGTCTGTTAATCTGTCAGTCTGTCTGTCCGCCCGCGGTTTTACTCAGAAATTATGATTACTAGAAAGCTGTTATTTTCATGGGTATGTATGTATATAACAATCACGCTATTAAGGTGGTAATATAAGATGATAAAAAAATAGGGTAGCTCCAATACATGTAAAGTGGAACCCAATTTTTTTTTCTCGTATAATCCATGTTTAGGCTATCGTTGAATAATCTTTCAAAAAATTGAGATTGTAAATAAATACCACTTCTCTTTCAATTTAGGGATCCGTTTGTGAAATACTCATTTGGTTTTAAAGTGCAACTTTTTGTTACAGTTCAGTGTCCCTCTATCAGCTAAACCAGTCTTTCCCAAAGTGGGCGATAACGCCCCCTTGTGGGCGCTGGAGGCTTTAAGGGGGGCGCTAACGGGCCCAGAATAAAGTTGGGGGGCGCTGATGTGATTTAAGCAATGAGTAATTTATAACTTCAGCTATTTCATAATTTAAATTTCACTGAAATTAAAATCCTCTTACTACACAACATCCATTTATTAGTTCATATTTATATCCTTTTTTATTGTACAAATATAAACTTAAAATGTAATTAATATTTATTATTTTAATGCGTTCACAACGCTATTTATATCGTTAAAGGAATCAAACACTGAAAAAATTTCGTGTTTTAAAGTTTCGCAGGTGAGGTCCCCACTTCCGATACTCTTTATTATTGTAAACTTGTATTATTATTGCTATTTTTTTATTTAAAATTAACAATGTTGATTATTGTTATTTTTTATAAAAGATACTCTAATGTACTGGTGTATGTATTATTATTGCTCTCTCTTGTAAAAAAGTCTAGTTTAGAATAAAGGTTGAATTAAACTACAGGCAAGACAAATATGCGATTCAGGTTTTTATGGTGAAAAAAATGGGGGGCGCTACAAAATAACAGATGTTTTAAAGTGGGCGTTTGACAAAATAAGTTTGGGAACCTCTGAGCTAAACGAATGTATTTGCACAAGTGAAAAAAATCACGGCAATAGTATATAACGAAGTTAAAATGAAAACTATCAGAGCTGAGTAGGGTTAAAAAATGGAATAGTGATAGTCAACCAACTAATACCTCAAATGTACTCGGAATAAGAAACTTTCATACAAATTCAATAAAATTCGATTCTAAGGATTTTTAGTCGTTGAACCGTAAGGCGTGAACTCAAAGTTGGCGTTCGCAACTACGGAACCCTACACTGCGCGTGGACCGACACGCACTTGGCCGGTTATTTGTTAATTGTTAAATCACTATTATATATACACAGCACATGGAATACTCCATATTGCTTAATAATATGAATAAAACCAATTTGTAAAACAACCATTCTTTTCTTATTTTATTTTAAGACATCAAACAACAGTTGCCTAGATACATATGTAATAGACTAAACATTGCTAAACATAGAAGCAGAAATACAACCTCATCATCCCCCCTCAATTCTAATTTTCCATTAAAAATAAGAATTGCTAGAATATTATAACAATAATGCAAACATAATCTTTAAACAAGAAATACTAACTTCTAATATGCAAACTAACATGCGAACCAAAATTACAGAAAATAATAATTAATTCCCAAAGTAAACAAAAAAAAAAACTTGATAATACAAAACAATATTTAACGAACTCCTTATGAGTCTAATACATATTTTAAATTAACTCAAAATCATAAACAATGTCACATAAATACTATATTTAACAATGCTAAACTTATCTACATAATCAATTTAGTAAAGCCCAGTTTTTCCATAAAATAACTACCTATGTTTTAATCTGCCACATTTTAATTTGTGTTTACATATTTTATTTCTTTTTTATTAACTAAATCTTTAACATAATGATACTTAATATCAATGTGCTTTAATCTCTTACTATTTTCATTAGATTCCATTAATTTAATGGCACTTTGATTATCTACGAGTAAAATTGATTCTGATGGATAGCCAGCTAACAGACAATTATTGCTATCACGTTTATATATAAGAGATTTTGACTTCGTTTGTTTCAAGTAACGTAATACACGCTTAGCAGCTTTCCATAGTAATATAGTAGGTTTATCCAAATATTTACTTAAAAAAGACACTGCGAAACAAATATCCGGTCTGCTGGAAGTAGCTAAATATAATAAACAATCTATAGTTCGCGATAAGGTACGTCTAAAACAATTGATTCAGTGTCAATATTTGTGAAATTTATTTCCATTGGTGTTTCAGCACTTTGCAATCCGTCATATAAAATTTTTCAAGCAGTCGTCTATCTATTGCCGATTCCTGATTTATTGAAATTTGTTCTTTCGTCCTCACAATATTTAGTCCTAAATATGTACTCACCTTCCCAAGATCCTTTATATTGAATTCATTTTTTAAATGTTCATACAATTGATTCAGGTAAGAAATATCTTTTGACATTAAAATAATGTCGTCAAAATAAACTAGTAAAAATACACTTTCCGAACTGTATAAACAAAAATCATGCTTTGATTGAATAAATCCTTTATCAACCAAAAAGGTATGAAATCTTTCATTCCAGCACTTTAGGCCTGTTTTAACCCATAGAGAGATCTTTGAGCTTCAAAACAAAACCTTTTTCAATATTAACCCCTTGGGGTGGTTTTATGTAAACATCTTCCTTAAGAAAACCATTTAGAAATGCTGTTGGCATATCCAGTTGTTTCATATACATTTCATTTTGTACTGCTTGACTTAGCATCATACGAATTGTAGGCATGCGAGCTACAGAATTTCTTCTTGAAATCCCTTTGTCACCAACCTAGCCTTTTTAGTCCCATCTTTCTTCGTAGTAAATACCCATTTTGTATCTATAGCTTTTTTATCCTTTGGTAATATTGTCTTTTCCCATGTTTCCAAACATTCCAAAGAGTATAATTCTTTAGCTATTGCTTCTTGCCAATTTTGACCCCTTTCAACTGCCTTTTTATAAGAACCTGGATTACCTGTACATAAACAGTAAGCTACATGTGTTTCTAGTCTTCTAACCATTTCGGAGGCCTAACTGTTCTTCCACTTCTCGTTCTTATTACATCTTCATTAATAATATCGTTGCTTACAATTATATCATTATAAGAACAATCTTCAAATAATTTTTCTGGTTCCATTATATCACCTTCAAAGTTTGTATTATCAACTTCAATCTCACCTCTAATGTCTTCATTGTTATTTCTTGTTTCTGCATTTTGATCGTGATTTATATTCTCTTCTGAAATTATAATTCTTTGCACGTCATTTTAGTACATAATTTCGTTGCTTTCATTGTATACAATATCACCTTCATCAAATCTTACATCTCGTGACACAATTATTTTATTTTCTTTAGGATCCCATAAATTATACCCCGTCCTTGCATATCCTACCATTCTGCATTCAAGAGCTCTTTCTGAAAATTTATGTGATTTTGGTAGAATGCAAGCCTACGCTTTTGCAGCAAATGCACGAAGTTTGCTTAAATCTCTTGTTCCATATAGCATTTTACACGGAGTTTTAAAATTGATAGCTACAGATGTACACCGGTTTAACTGATAAGCTGCACATTTTATAGCTTCTCCCAACAAATTCTTTGGCAAATGACAAATTTTGAATAGTTATCTTAGTGTTTTCAAATTCGACCGATAACTTTCCACTATGGTAAGCAATTAACTTGTCGCCATTAGCTGTGTTTATTTTTATAGAAAATTCTAATTTCGTCATGTTTGTCATATAGTGTACATAAACATCAGAAATAAAATTTTGCGATGCACCTGAGTCTACCACAAAAGAAATTGAACTATTAAAAAGCTCCTTACAGTTTAAATTGAATTCTTCATCAATCATACAACCCATTTCATCCTTTGTTTCTTCTTTGTCACCTATTATTGCATTATCCCTTGATGTCGTTGCTCTATAAATACCACTACGACCACGGCTTTGAAATCTGCCTCGACCATGTCTATGAAATTCACTGCTTCGTATCGGAATTCCTCGCTGGAGATTATAATACTGCCTATTAGCAACATTTTTGCGACAATATATAGATTTGTGACCCTTTTCATTACAATTTCAGCATTCTAAATTGAACGCATTTTCACGTTTTTGTGAAACTAAGGAGTCCAATCTTATTTCTGCATCAAGTAATGTCCTTTTCGTTTTCTCTAAAGTTAAATCTTTGTTCATTGCTTCTAAAGCTGTTGTAACATTGTCAATTTTTTCTGGTAAAGCTAGTAATAGATGAACAACTTTATCAAATTCACCCATTCTAAAAATATTTTCAATATCGTTTATCTACTTATCAAATTTAAAAAAAAAACTTGTAATTTTTCTTTACTTTCACATTTCAAATCAATTAACTTCTTTTTGAAATTATATTTATTCATTACAGTTTTTCTTGTAAAAGCGTTTTCTAAAGTATAAAACATCTCTAGCGTACTTTTACATCCCTTCACAGCATTCAAAAATCTATTTCCAATGAATTGCAAAATTATTAAACAAACTTCCGCATCTCGGCTTTTATTTTCTTCTTTTACCTCAACACTCTTTAAAATATCACTGAGACCCTTGGCCTCCAAAAATAACTCCATCCGAAATTTCCAGTTCTGAAAATTATCTCCATCTTCCAACTTGGCTATCATTTCCTGAACCTTCATTAGAGCCATTTTGCTATTTATTTAAGCTGCTCTAAAACAAAACTGAAACCAAAAAAAGGAATATGGGGCGGCCCATAACCTGTTAAATCACTATTAGCACATGGAATACTCCATATTCCTTAATAATATGAATAAAACCAATTTGTAAAACAAAGATTCTTTTCTTATTTTATTTTAAGACACCAAACAACAGTTACCTAGATACATAAGTAATAGACTAAACATTGCTAAACATAGAAGCAGAAATACAACCTCATCATTAATAACTCTAAAGACCACTTTTAACGAGATGGTAAACGAGGTGGAAAAAGGAATTAAAGTGTACCTATGGTTGCTAGCCGCATCGCAACTGTTTGCCCATCCCCTCGATCAAGACAAGTTGTAGTTAGTACATTCTAAGTTTTATTACTTCCAGACCAGAAAGGCTCTAAATGAAAGAAACGAATAAGGTACCTACTTACCTCATGCTTCCGCATTGGATCAAACTACATACATGTCACATAGCCTGAATTTATCTGAACCGCCTATCTAAACAGAATTTAGGCAAAAGCATACAGGCCGTCATCCGTCGCATTAGCAAGACAATGGACCGCCACCGATTGTGTGCAGTAGTGTTGCCGCTCGATAGTCCACTATCGATGGCCTATGATAGTATCGTTTACCGATATCGATAGTATCGAATATCGATCCCGACGGCGAACAAACTGTCGATACTATCGATAGTATTGCCTGTCATAATTAATATATAAACTTTTGATACTTTATAAGCAATACTACATGTAGAAACTATCGATAGTATTGATAGTTTGTTCGTCATCGTATTGTTGGTTAGCGATAATAGGTATTGTACTAAGAAAGCTATCTATGGTATCAATAGGCATATCCTATCTATAGATAGTTCGGAATATTTCGCTTGAAACCATCGATTGTAAATCTATCGATAGTTCGGCAACACTAGTGTGCGGCAGCCCGCGTGACGCCAGGGGGCAGGCACCGGCGGTCAATGTGGTGCTGGTGGTCGGTGCGCACGGGCTGAACACTGGAATTTCAAGTGAGTACCCTAGTCTACTTACCTTTATTCATTTTACCTCCTAATTACTCGTCTAGAAGCGTTGTAGTGGTTTTTAGAGCTCAATCTATACTCTCTGAAAATTTACCTTTGAGTTTGCAGAATAATCTGACTATTAGTAGGGTAATTTTCATCGACCATTAATTTCTTATATGGTGAAGGAAAAAAAACATCGTGAGGTAATCTGCATACTAGTTTTACTGGTGTGTAAAATGACTGTAGTCACTAGATGACTCGAAGAATCAAGCAGACAATCTCCTACTCCTTTTTGCGAGTCCTAATGTACGAGTAAGCTATGGTTTCCATCCCTGTGTGCTGTTACGGAGGCCGGTTTGCGCTTTCATCGTGCGTTCGGCTTTATCCTCCAAACATGAAGTTTCCGAGGATGCCGAAGACAAAGTTCTTGAGACGTGTGAAATTGGTGGCAGGCGTTCGTTTGTAGAGTTCTGTAGCAAACAAGGAACCCTTACAGTTTTGCTATGGTCTGTCTGTCCGCGGTTCTACTCAGAGACTATAGGTACTAGAAAGCTGTAATATGCCATGGGTATGTATGTTAATCATGCCGAAAAAGTGGTAAGAAAACCATGAAAAAAATATTTTTCTCGGCTAACTCATCACCATTTTTCGATCTGGGGCTACTTTTCTGAAATATTTAGGTCTGAAAATTTTTGTTAAGAGTCAAGTTTCCCCCCCTTTATTTACTAAACGGTTGTTTATGGGCACGTGAAAAAGATCATTTCAATAGTATACCTATATAACAAAGTTTAAAGAAAAACTTTCAGGGCTAAGTACAGTTTAAAAAATAAAGAGTTGTAGGTGACCAACTTATTAAATGTACTTGGAAAAGTAAAATGTCATACGAATTCAATAGAAAATTCGTTTTTTGGACGTTTTTAGTCCCGTGAACTCAAAGTCAACATTCGCAACTACGGAACCCTATACTGCGCGTGGCCCGACACCCACTTGGCCGGTTGTTCATTTTTTCTTTTGCTGAGAGGCTTGAAATTATTTGGCGTATGTAAGTACGTACTACGTGCTTACCCAATGGTCCATAATACAAATTCTTTAAACTTTATCTATATATAAATTCCTATAGCTTATTTGCCCAGTTATAAGTACGGTGAGTTTTATTCTGCTTTCTTGAATGCGTCTGTTAATCTAGTCCAGTTCATCAGATGCTAAGATACACATGTTTGGATATTGAAATAAGTCCAAATTAGGTATTTCTTTCTTCTATCTATATTAGTATCTTATTTTGAAAGAACGAAAGAAAGAAAAATTGTTTCATTGGTAGATACCGTAGAAACAACATAAAAAATATAAAAAATTTTGACGCATAAGAATTTTCAACTCTTCGATAAAGAACTATTAGGTAAAAACGTACGCCATGTGGTTTCCGGCAGAGCAGAATAGGGCCACTGCAAGTCCTCCCGTGGATGTCGTAGAAGGCGACAAGCTAAATAAAGCTTATAAATATCAATGAGACCTCTCCAACCCGTCTGACCAGCGTGGAGAGTGCAGGCCAAGTCCTCTGGCTGCTCTGGCCAAGTATGGCTCTGGCACGACCCTCGTCGTGCTTCTGCAGTGGAGACAAAAAGACCTGATGAAGAGGTAGAAAACGGAAAAGCCTGCAAGACAGTCCTACGTTTGGCTGGGTTCCAAAACTTGCACTTGCGGTGATAATTCGTCTGTACTGGCCTATGGAGCGTAACGCTGTCTGTCTGCATGCATAACTGTTTGTTTGTTGTGTCACTATGATGGACCCTTTAGCAGACATCGCTCCACCTTCGGTTCGGAGAAGTGTCGCTTGTGTAATCGAAAGACGAAAGCAGGTCTCTGACTCTAGGCACCCTATAATTGGAACTCAATTCACAGCTTATCTTAAAAGCCGTAACAGTTTTATAAAGTGTTCCAAAACAACTTGAAAGCTATCCGGAGACCTCCTGTTTTCAAATGTGGTGCAAAAGGCAATACGCCCTTCCCCCTAACTTTGTTTCTCCGTTGGATGAGCTGCCTCCAGGCAATAACCTATACCTTGGGCAACTTGAAGGTGCCTAAATCGACTATGTACTGAGAAGGGCAGATGCGGTCACAACCTTGCGAAGTGGCGATAATTGAAAAACAGAGGTCCGTTGCCAATGTGGTCAAGCCGATCAGACTATGCAGCACCTTCTCTCGTGCCCAACGTGCTGCACAAAATACGACCTTTATTCGGTGTCGGAGAGAGGCATAAGAGTGGCAACTTACTGGAGAGGCATAATACAGTGTAATTTGAGCCAATCGACACGAAAAGAAGAAGATTCCTTGGTGGTTGCTGAATTTGAGGGCGACAACCACTGGTTGTCACTAGAAGGTTATGCATCGCATTCAAAAATTATTTCTTTATTAATTTCACATTATCCCATAATATATTTTAGATAAGGCTTAGTTGTTTCTGAATTCTCTAGAGAATTCTTTAGAGGAGCCTCTCAGAATTCCAATACCACTTGAAACCTCAAAATTCTTTTGTGAAATTTGTGACCACACTAAACAGTAAAAAAATTGTGAGCATTTTTGATGATGATAATATCTTTGCTGAAGCTGCCTATCTTCAAAAGCATGGTGATCAGATCTTCTATAGGGATGTGGACTGACTTCGAAATATATTATTTTAGTTAGTATGCGTCAGATAGAATATCCTAAAATAATGGATCCATATTTTAACGATTTATTTTTACAATATATTGGTTTAGGCATTTGTCCTCAATCTCACCTGATGGTAAGCGACGATGAAGACTAGGATGAAGCATGCCTATCCAAAAGATACCCATTCAATTTACTTTTGAATGTCCCGGGACTGTACTTCTCTGGGAATATAGACGCAGGCAGTTCATTCCACACCTTAGCTACTCGAACCAAAAAGGAATTGTCGAAGCGTTTAGTTCGAGACTTAGGTATTTCAAAGATTTATCAAACTAGGTAGTTAAAATTCACAAAGTAACAGCGCATCGAAATTTCGGAGTGGGAATAATTAACGTAATGTCACGCTAGTAAAATATAGTAAATCGTGACGCCATGCAAAATTAAAATGTAATGATTTGTTTAACAGGGAAAAGAAAAAAATACCTCCGTTATGCAATATGTTTTTAATAATCTGATGAGAGGAAAATATTTTTAAGTGTAGGTATATCCGTGTTGTGGAGGTCACACTGAGAAAAAAGAATGCTAGTGGTCAAAAAACTAGCTACAAGTTACCATATCGAGTGACTGCTGAACTCGGGCTACTAGTAGTTAATATGTGTTTTAATTAATATTTGTAGTTTGGGACATGTAACATGATTCTGCTAATTAGAACAAAAGTTTGGTAACCAAATCGCAAGTAGCAAAACTAAATGTTCAAAAAATTACTCCTTGGGTTTTCCTTGGGTTCAAAAATTAGTCATTGTACCTTTACCTGAATCAGAGGGGAAATTGACACGACTAGCGACTGTCAAAAAAAATTGAGTCACAAAAAGGATTGGCGATCAAAGAAATGTAGGTCAGAGTTCCCAGCGCATTGAATCGGACATTGGACTAACGGTGATCGGTCGTCAATACTGTCGCTATATGGAGCGGAACTGTCCGTCTGTTTGGTACGGTTTAACGCCTCGTGTGGGAAATACATGGCCATTGTGTATGGCGGTCCTTGAATTTAAATAAGGATTAGGGAAAGGCTTTAGCGCTTGGACGGGTTTTGTTCGGATGTGACTAGTACATGGTACATATACTATCACGTCTTAATCTCTAATAGGGCAGACTACATTTTGGGTCTTCGGCCCTGAGCAGACAGGGTCCCCAACACATAAGGTGCCCTGTCTGCCCCTTGGGAACCAGCGCACAGCATAATGAAATGAACTTGGATTTTGGGTAAATGTAATCAACATCCTCCCCCAATAAGGTTTGAAAGATATAACTCTTAACTTTTCACATAACACGTGGACATGGCCAGACTAGACAACACCAACAGTTGAAGGTCTGAAGACCTCACTGTCTGTCAATAAGCGTGACGATGACGAACAAAATCGGTGGTTATTCCGTCTCTGTGTCAGGTCAGGGCTTGTCATTGTGTGTTTATGATCCATCCTTTTCGCTGGTAATCAGGCTCGCCGGTGTGGCGAATAGTTTTGAACTAGTCAAACCAGATACTTTTTTCTTAAAGTTAAAATAAAACATGTTGTATATAGATACCAGACAATGATGTCATAGTTTCTTGGAGTGAAATAGCGTTCTAATGTTAGTTTTTCTACACGAATAAATCTAAAATCAAGCTTAATATGGATATTCTAATGACGATGGACATTATTTAGTGACTTTTTATTCTCTTATCAGTACCTACAAAACATTTTGTCCACATTACCTATTGTATTGGAAGGCAATATAGACTCTTCCTGTGGAACCAACTTTTAGTTGAACCCTCTTCGTGTGCAACTAAGTACACTATGCAACCATAGACTCTCTTCTCATCATCATATGTTGGTTGCTCGTCAGAAAAGGCATGTAATGAAGTAACATCTATTCATATAATAAAACAGTTAAATAAAATGTGCCTGTACATTTAAATATACCCAAAAGAACAAAAATAAATTGGGGCGATGGAGACATAGTAATAGAGTAAGAATTTTAAATAATGTCTGTCTGTTTGTTTGTTTGATTGTCTGTTTGAAAAGCTTGTTTTTTCATCCAGGGCAATACTAGAAAAAGAGGCAAAGCAAAAAGAGAGAGATAGCGCCTGAGGGAGGGCTCGGTTTGCATTCTATTGAATGAAATTCGTATTATTATGAACTATTCATAGGGTGCAGAAATTTCATTAAACTGGTTCCGGGTAATACGTGTTTTTCAGTAAGCCTTACAAGTGTGCGAAATATTTTTTTTTTTATTTAAAATTTTCATTAGTTTTGCTAGGTTTATATCGAAAAAATTTTTTTACCTTTACAATTTATGAGTACTTTATGACAGTGACGTGCACAACAATTTTTACAGGGTAGTCATTAATCTTACCCACGTTACGAGAAGTCTCTGCCTACCCCCATGGGAAACAGGTGTGATAATATGTATGTATGTATGTTAAATACGAGAACAGCTTCATATCAAACAAAATACATTTCTCATTAGTATCCGACATTATTATTAGGGTTGACAGGGTAGACGAATTCTATGTGTCTCGATGAAATGCACGCTACTGCTTTATGAACGGTTGAAGTTCAGGTAAAAATTATGCAAGAAGCAGATATTTGGAGGCTTATATTGAGTTTGTTTTACCAAATTTTTATTTTTGAGATCGATAGAAACCTAGAAATCGCGCACAAAATACAGTAGCTTTCTCCAGGGTTAGTAACGCTTCAGTTCTTTTTATATTGGCTCCTGAAGGAAAGACTCCCAACATAATTTATAAAGAAAATTTTCAAACTATGTTTACAATATGAAAAAAAAAAGACTTTTAACATATAAAACTGCTACAAGTATTTTCTTCAGTATCTTCATTAGTTTGTATTTATATTAACACGCCGGAGTCGTAAAGTCCACGCGAACGAAGTCGCGGGCATCAGCTAGTAAATAAATAAACAAGAATATTTTTTAAGTAGGCAACCCGACGCAACTGTAGCTAAGAACTAGGTCGATCCCGGCAGCTTAAAAAAAACGCCTCATAATCGGTCCATTCGTTTAAGAGCTATGATGCCACAGACAGACACAAGCACGTGGAATTTATATCAACCCTCTTTTTTGCATCGGGCGTTTACAAATATGCTTTGGGTTGCCAAGTGGCATCACAGTGGCAAAAGTATCTCAAAGCTCCTGCGTGTTTCATTCAAAGACGTCAACCTCCAACCGGATCCGGAGGTCATCATTAGATGGTCCGGGTGTCTTCAGTTAATTGTTTGAGCTTTAGAAGGCAAGTTAAGCATTTGGTCCCGGGTTTCCTACTTTATTTGGATACCAGTCGTCAAGCTATGTCAGATGCCTTCAGGCACTTTGTAACTCTGACATAAAGTGTTGGCCAGTTCCGAAGACATAACAACAAAGTTAAAGTCAAAATCATTTATTTATTTTTCGATCACTCGATAATTTTATTGCCAATATTGCTTTCGATTTCATAATAGTTGTAGATGTCGGATCATTTCTTTTTTAAATGAAATAAATATATAAGGATAAATTACACTGATTGAGCTAGCCATAAAGTAAGTTCAAAACTTGTGTTATGGGATACTAACTTAACGATACAATATTTTATAACAAATACATTTATAGATAAACATCCAAGACCCAGGACAATTTGAAAAGGGCATTTTCCAACTTGCTTTTACCGGGGATTGAACCCGGGACCTCTGGGTGGCGGACTAGCATGGTGACCACTACGCCATGGAGGTCGTCTTTACAGCTAAGTTACTACCGCTTCCTAAGCGCAAGTGCAGAAGAAGCGGCAACAAAATGATGCACAATAAGATAGGATACTACGATGTACTGTTGTTAATACCTTTGGATCTCAATTTAGCTAGTATAAATTCCATTAGTCGTAAAAACGACATTAAAATAACCGGCCAATTTATGTTTATTACATCGAAAGCAGTCTCCACAATACAATAATTACAATATTCACCTCGAAATACCAACTAACGAGAGCCGATGATGTGACATGATGGTCACGGTTCGCCGGACGGCGCTTCCGGCCGGTTTCAACAGCTTCCGGGCCGGACCGGTCAGTGACTGGCGCGTAGTGTTACGTATTGTGACGACGGAAAATTTCTGATGGTAAACGCAAGAAAAGTAGCGGGAAAAATTCGGTAGAGGTTACGTAAATGGTTGGTAAAATCCTCTCAATTAGGTACTGGTAAGTTGACTGGAAGAGATCTCTATACAGGATAAGTCGGCCGTTGTATGTTTACTTTTCTGATTTGTTCCGTTTCTGATTTCTGTTCTTTCTTATGTGCAAAAAAGCTTTATAAACAAACGAACAGTTAAATCTTGCTTTAAACGAAATTGTCTAGGTGCTTGATTAAACATAATGCTTACTCAATCTACGAACACTCAAGTCATATTTGGAAGTTACCTATATAATTTTTGGAGGTAGAAATTAGCCAAAAGGAAGCACACTTTTGCATATATGTAGCCCTGTCCCTCCCCCAAGGATTTCCAAAAAGTAATAATACTTTGATTAGGTATATTTTTCTTCTTAATGAATAATAGAGTATCAGTAGAGTTTCTAACATGTCACAAAATATGTTTACTTTTAAACTTCCGAGTATGTTGATACGTACTGTAATTTTGTTTATTTCTTTTACAGGTGAAAAGCCGTACTCAATATGAAGAATGTCAAAACTACTTTATTTTGGTGCTCCGTTCTCGTGCATGCTGTTTTTCCCTTCGATATACAAGACGGATTCGATAAACATTCTGAGGTAAGTACCAATAAAATAAAATATTGGCTGAAAATAACACACAATAAAGAGATAGAAGGAACAAACCGTATTAAACTTGTATTATGAAATACTAACTCAACGCAATTATATTTTTTAATAAATATACAATAGATATCCTTTTCAGTATAGATAGAATCAATAGGGTCGTATATAACCGGAATACAGGACAAAGAGCTAATAACAGGTTATTCGTTCATTAAATTTTGAAATTCGTTTTTTCTTCAGCAGGGGTGAAATCGTTATGACTGCATAAATCATTGATGAGTTACTAAAGAAAACTTTTTAAAATTTCAGGAGAATGTAGACGACTCGGACACTGCCAGAGGGCGGCGTGACGTCATCGAAGAAGAAAAGTTCTATAACGTTCGTTCTGACCATAACAACCAGCCAGCGCCTTGGATCCCAGGTCCCCTACCTCCGGAAGAAGATCCAACCACCAAGATATCCCTTACTAATCCTGAAGTTAAAGAAGTTTTGCCGCTGTACCAAACAACGGAGCGAGTGACAGACAAACCTACAGGCCGGGGCGCCAGAGCGTCCAATGAGAACTGGATTAAACTACCCTTCCCAGACCGCGATGACGGTCAAAGAGACGACATCTTGACCCCTCCACAACCTTCAGGAGACCTTATAAACTCACGAATGCCGCGAGTCAACTTCATCACTCAAAACAAACAGCTAGAAACGTCTGAATCGCGGAACGACAAGGAATCCATCCAAAGAGCTCAAAGGAACGAAAATGTTAGAACTGAATTTGTCAGGCCTGGCGAGGACGAGAGGAACAAACAATTCAAACCCGTTTACCCGCGACAAGCAGTATATTACCCGGCGGAATCGCGGAGACCATACTACGATGATCGATACTACCCCGCAGACGATTTATACAGACGTGATCCCTACTATGATTTAAACGACCGCAGAAGGTACATCCCCGGCTATGTACCGAGAGTCGAGCGCTACGATGATACATACGATAATTACGTTCCTAGGAAGCCCAAGAGAATCATATATTACGCGCATCTGCCGGAAGTGGTCCGAACACCACCCAGTGTTGATTTAAGGTACAGGTACTCCGTTGATCCATACAAGCGATACGATGATGATTATTACGCGAGGACCGGCAGGTACGACTACAGATTTAGGAATAGATACCCATACGCACCTTTGAGGAAGGAAGAGAGAAATTTCAGAGATCTTGCTTTAGCTGGAACTACAAATAAAGATAAGAAAATCGACGAGAAAATCACACCAACTCCTATTCTGCCTAAAAAGGAAGAAAAATACAAAAATAATAATGACAATGATAGGAATATCAACAGGAATCTAATCAACAGCCACCAATATCATGATGGTCCGATTTTGACCTATAATGACCCTTTAACTCACAAAGCGTTTCCTGATGTAGTGAGACAAGACGACGGCTATCTCAGATACGACGAGCCTCTGTTCCAAACAGCTGTGGAGGACCCCTATCAAAGAAAATATTAAAAACCTGCAAAGATACGTTTCTGGCTCGTTTTTAAAACAAAATGGAAAACTAGCCACAAACGTTGCTATAGTAATTAAGAAGCCAGCTCTTATAACCTCGTAGTATTTATTTAAGATTTTTTAACAGTAATAACAAATGGTAAATTTACAAACGATTGGTGTTACTCGCCGATAATAAACGTAATTGCGAATGCTCTGTTTTAATTGCCGAGCGGGGAGTGTCCGCGACAAATTGTACAAGCAATAAATCGAGCGCTTAAATTAAACACGAGGGTGAAGATGAATTTCATTAAGAATTAATTAATGTCATTCTTAAAGCGTTTTGTTTTTCCGCGGGAATAAAAAACATCTGTCGAGACGTCGGCGCGACGCGTTTTCTTAGGTAATTAAGTAATAAATTTTGTAGCTGGCGCGTCCCGAGGTGGGGGCCAATTACAGTGGGCATTTAAGAAAATGGATGCTCACTTGAGATGCTGAAGCTACAAAACCAACGTGACTAATTACAAATGAGGGTTTAGAAAAAATCCAACGACGTGACAGCTTGTAATCAAGGGGATAGATTCGGTTTTTTCTCGCGTTTTTAATTCTGGCCAGAAGTGGTCGGGTAATGGGGCGGCGATAAATTTGACGGTAATTAAATGTCTTGGCTGGGGATCCCGAGATGAATCTTAAAGCGGTTGATTTCGCATGCGATTATAAATCATTTTTGGGAGTTAAATTTTTTAGGTTTGAATTTAAATATTTATGCAGTAGGACGCTTGAGGGCTGTGATATGCATGAGCTGAATGATTTTCTTATTGGAAAGAATCTGAAGTTGTAAATTGTAATCTGCGTAACTTTAATGGCGTTTGAGGAACTCAATGGCTTTCGCAATTCGCAAGTTTGGCGACACCGAGCATGGTTTGTACTTGGATGGGTGACTCGAACTCCTCCGTGCTTCGAAAGGTATGTAAAGCCGTTGGTCCCGGCTGTTATCATTGTATGGCAGTCGTATAATGCACGAGAAGCTTGAAAATTTTTACACCAGTGTTGGCTCCTCACAAACACAAAAAACACAAAAAAAAAGTTTCACCTAGTAGTTCTGGTATCCGTGGGCTTGTTTCCATGCGAGCACCGCTTGCACGTGAATGAGGCATCGACATTCTTCTATGTCTCCTCATTCTTAGTGGACTAGAGTGGTTGGTTTCATTAGAGCCAGTCCAGCTGGTCGAGATAGCGGATCAGTGCAGAGGATTTGCTGCCGGCCTCCGTCAGCGTACTTGGAGATCCTATTTAGGTAATTACGTTTTTTAGATGCCAAACATCGAATTATGATTTGCCGGTAAACATAAGAAGAAAGCGAAAAATACAGCTCGTATAAACTTTACATGCGACACCTTTCTATAATGATAAGGATAATTTTTCACATCTTTATCCCTGATGGTTAGACGGGGGTAGACATGAGCCCAAAACCATGAGACCCAAAGGTTAATATTAAACAGGAATCAAAATGGTGATGGGATGGAATAACGTAATTCATATCTCGCCCATTTCCTCAATCGGCTTTAACGATATGCGCGGGAAGAGAAGCAGTTGGTACATTCTAAGTTTTTTTATTTTCTCCTAGACCAACTCATAAGCAATTTTCTATAATGAACCCACTATATAGCTTTAAAACAAACTCGCAATCCCACCAGTAAACACAACAAAGCTCCTTAATATTTACCAAGAGCTTTGTACAATATCCAGTGGGCAGGCTGTGGAGACACCTGCCACTGTGGCGATGATGCGCTGAATTATTTATGGAGTCGTGGACTACAGTGACCATCTATCTATAAAAAGGTAACTTTAATTGAAATCTCTATAGTAAGAATAGACGTATCTCTATCTGTAAGTACGAATATAATTGTAAATCGAAGTTCTTTTCGTATCGTTATGATTTTTTTATTTTATTTTATTTTTAAACATAAAAAAATCTTTCTTCGATACCTAAATCAAGCTTGTAGATGTAGGTACTCGTATACTATAGAAAATTAATAAGTTGTATTGTGCGCAGAACGGTGTAGTTCATAATTTATAGACAGTTTACATATCACGAGATAGTTTATAAACTATCGGTATTCATAACCATATGAACGTATATTTTACGTACTTTTCTCCGCATTCATGTACTCACATATTTCGATTCTGCTGAATATTATTAAAATTTTACAAAAAATTAGACATTTGTTCTAACATTCATAAAAAAAATAACAATCAGGGGTTAACTTGTTTTTGGTTAAAATATATTTTGTACTCATACATAACGCGATTCGATGTTGAGATTGAAAGGACGAGACAAAAGATAAACGGCTAATATGACGGCTAGACTTTATAAATCTTGCTTATCTTCTCTCTTGGCAGGAGATAGCGTCAGATAGAGATAAGTAGAAATAAAAAAAACTAATTAAATTATGTTTTTTTCTGATATTACAAAATAACCGAAAAAAACAATAGGGGTGGTTTTCAATAACAGCTACAGATTGACACAAATCAATATTTTCTCAAAATCCTAGAGTGGCATGGCAGGACAGATACTAGCTTACAAAAAAATCTTTGTTTAAATTCCTAGATTTTCTGTTTTCATATCTACCCTAACGAAAGGGTTGCGAATTTGTGACAGAGCTACCCCAGTTGTCTTAAGGCGATATTCATTACGCTCATCCAAACTGGCCTAAAGCCTGTAAGACCCCTAATTGGAGACATTGTGGTCGCTCTAAGGGATGTATTGTTAACCCGTTACAAATGAGATTATTTTTACGGGAAATATGGGTAACGATCTTATTTCGGCAATTTCTGCTTAGTTGGGTTTATTCAATAAAGTATGTAGCTCGTACCAGCGCATTTGTCCGAGATGGTAAACCCTTAAGGCGTGGTAGGTACACAACTCAAAATTTTGTGAGTGTTTTAAAAAAATTGCTGTAACAAAATTACTACAATTATTTTTTTCAATTTTCACAGAAAAAAGGCAAACACTATCCAAAACACGATTGAGCATTTTTGGTTCAAAAGAAAAAAGGTAAATGGACCCATAGGGTCACCTTCACCAGAAGGTTCTCCCTTCTAAAGAAGGACCTAGGGGTAGATTAAGAAAGTGATGGTGGGATGACGATGATGAAAAAAAAAAACACAAACATACCTCTAAATTTACTTATAATTTATTTTATTTATTAATTTATTTCAACGCATTTGAGCATATGTTCAAAACTATTACTACTAAAACACTTCTAAATGTACTTAGAATACTAAATAAACAGGATCTCTAGATTACAAACATTCACATTCCACAATACAAATTAGTTGGCACTAAACGTTCATAACGTCCATAACCCTCACATGGTGCAATCTCAAACGAGCCATTCGGGTCGTCCAGTCCGTCAACAAATGACGCATGATGGTAAGCATGTTTGTACGACGGTGACGTCACTGTATCGGGTTGACAAGGGCTTAAATTTATCTGGATAAGTTAAAAATTTTAACGCCTTATTCATAAAAATGCGCACTTCATAAATCTTTTTGCTTGATGGGGCTGACGGAGCTATTTAGATCTTGTGGCTCTAAGCAAACTAAGCCCAGGCCGTAAGAGTCAAAGGCCTCTTAAAGCATGATGAGCGAGAAGGTACAAATAGGAATCAATATAGTAATGGGCTGCTGGCCGCATCACCCATAACATGATTTAGTCCCATTCACTCTTCAGATCGGCTTCTACGGTCTGCGCGGGAAGAGAAGCAATGGTACAATTTCATTATCATCATCGTCATCATCATATCAGCCACAGGAAGTCCACAGCTGGACATAGGCTTACCCCAAGTTTTTCCAAAACGACCGTTCGGAAGCGGTCTGCAATCAGCACTCACCTACAACCTTGCTCAGGTCATCTGACCATCTAGCATGTGTGTGTCCTACGCTGCGCTTTTAAGTTTCTTCTTTCCTCCCTGACCAGCATGGTACAGAACCTATATCATGTCAAATAGGCAAATAAACTTGGTTTTAAAGAAGTACCTATGTACGTACATCCAGTTCTAGTATTTCCTTGTACGAGTACAAAGGTCGGACCGCGACATCCCGACTCAAAACTATTTAACATGTCAATAACAATTTGCCGAATTGCTTTTATGTTGTTTTGGATATGAGAATAGTCTTCAAAGGGGTGGCAGTAGGGTTGCTACCACTCGCCACTATCAGTTTATTTATATTTGAACGAGCGACGAAGATCTACGAGTTTACTCTAACAATCCGGCGTTTGTTTGTATGAATGTAAGTAAGTATATTTGACGATACCACTATAACTCAAGTAGTTTGATCGGAGCTTCATGAAATTTAAAGTTTCAATAGAATTTCAAAGTTCGACCATGAGTCAAATCGATCAAAGGGTTGCTGAGATATGGGGTTCGTCAAATGTTTATTCAGTAGGTAATTAGAACTTTACAGGCACTTTTACACGTCAATAAGTATAATTTATGTTACGTGTAAAGTATATTAATAGTAGATTGTGCTACGTGGGGATAAGGTAATATTTTAAAGACGAGGGCGCTACTTTGAACCCAGAGCGAAACGAAGGATTCACGAGCGTAGCGAGTGATTCTACGGTGGATCCTGAGTTAAGCGAGGGATTCATGTATATCGCCCAAGATAAAAATATTACCGTACCCGAGTAGCATACTCTACTTTTCATCTCCATCTATGAGAAAAACTAGCACGTACTAAACAGAATACAAAGAACAGTAGAACACCTAAAATACCTTATCAGACTTCAACCGACAATTTGCTACTAACTTTTGTTTGGTGCCGATTTCATACAATAATAATTTCATAAAAAATATTTCTTAGTATTTATAAGAAATATTTTTTCGAATACCACTAACTAAGTTAAGATAAAATGTTCACTCATAACTTTGTTTGCGTGGTCCTTCATATCCTATTATTTTTATAAGTAAACTTGATAACTAATCACTACTGGCTTAAACTCACGAAAAAGTATTTACATTTACACAAATAATTACATTTCAATACAAATAACCTAAAACTTCTGTAATTATTTGAATCAAAGAGAAATATTGCGCTTTTTTAATTATACTTATTTCTTTTTCCGAAGCAAAGAACATAAAAATGTTAACCTACATTCATCCATGTTGACGACGATATGTGTTCCAAATTTTAAAAATCACGACGTCTGTGCCAATCATTTTTATTTTAAAAGAAACTTCTTCTTTTTTTTTTTGCTGGACTGCCAAATTATTTTTGATTCTTCATAGATTACACTGGTGTTCAGTTTTCAAATTGGTTTTAATCCCTAGAGATCTTCTTTTTCACATTTTAGTCCCAAGAGAATAACTAGTAACTTTAGCTCCAAATTTCTTGGGATGAAAACATCGTTTTTCGAGTAGATGAGATGAAAAATATATTTTATTTTTAGAGAAAAGCTTCCGATACCAGCGCTTCGTAACGACCACTGCTGAGAAGAAACGCCGAAAGAAACTAATTTTTACAGTATTGGTCGCCTACTTGCCAGAAGGGCTTTGTCATATTATTATTATTGTCTTTTAATTAATAAATACTTATAATATAATACAATTTTGACACATTATAACATGTAATGCTTGCGAACAAGTAAACAAACATAAATTGCGTAGTAAAAATAAGAAATATTAAGTAGGTGATAAAAAAAGCAAAGCCGAGCTGACCAGTCCCTCCCGGCAGCACCCGTTCACGAGTTGACGCACGGATCAGCCATTGTATTAGAGGGAATCGTGAGTTAAGAGTTCGGGGTGAACTAATAGTTTTTACAAGTGAGCTCGGTGGCCTGCACGCATTGCTGCAGCTTTGGCGAGTTATGCAACACTGGGTAACAATTGGATGGGTGATCACAAATAGCTCAAAAATTTCTCAAGCACCCTCGTGCGTCCATAAAATCGCTAAATTCCTTACTCCAATTGTCTATTAAATTTCAAAGATATAAATGAAGTACAATTTAGTAAATCAGAAGTGTATCTAATTTCACAATTTTAAATCTATGTACCTATATTCTATTGTCAAATACTTACAATTAGTATTATGACTGGCACAACCCTGTACTCAAACATTGCAAAGTCAAGGGTTGTCCGCCCGGGACTTTGGGACACTCCGGCAAATTGATAACGTCCCGACAATCCGTAGCATTAGTTATTCATTAAACTAAATATGATCCGGCCGGTTAATATTTATAGTCATTGTCCCGCTGTCCCAAGGTTTAAATTAATTTGGGAATGTTTGGATTGTCCGGTAGCGGGACGGGAATTAGGGTTGTCTCAATTTCCTATTTGCTAATGAGTTTTCGTATCGTAAGGTCGAGTTTGTAAATATTTGATTAGTAAGGTATCACTAACATCACGATATGTTATGATTTAACTTTGCCCTGAAAGATAGGATTACGTATAATTTATGAATGCTTAGATTATGACGATATTTTTGGTTTGTCGTAATATTTTTTTTGGTTTGTCGTTTATGAACGAGATTTATCATCATTTAAACATCAATCATCATTTCAACTTCAGGAATTCCTCTCTATACCAAAGGTTTCAAAAGAAGGTGAATTATACCTTTGTGAACAAAGATCATACAAATTCGATTCCATATTTCACTTACTACACGCTTAGTGTGGCCGTTGAGTCTTTCAGCCCCAGGGCCGACAGAGTTCAGATTCTGTCGGGTTAGAGCCGCAAAACCCAAAACGTCTGCTCTATTAGGGTAAAACGCGTGATAGTGCAAATTACTTCCATACTGATCTGGAAGAAAAGAACAAACATAAAAGCTGTTTCTTTTCCTAGGTACATCGCAGGAGCCGATTGAGAGGCTCCTCACAGCTATTAAAGTCGACCATATTGACTAAGCTCTTTTACTGTGAAAGTTTTTGGTTACCTAATATTTTATACAAAACAAAAAATACCACTGAAAAGAAATATTTTTTGTAAACAGCCAGGAAATTGGTTAATTAATAAAGCAGTTATTAGCATTTTGCATTTCAAATCGTATATTTCAAATCTTTGTTTCAAATATAAGAGTGGGATTGTGGTAGGGATATTGACGACCTCCGTTGCGTAGTGGTCACAATGCTAGTCCGCCACCCAGAGGTCCCGGATTCGATCCCCGGTCAGGGCAAGTTGGAAAATGGCCTTTTTCAAATTGTCCTGGGTCTTGGATGTATATCTATATATGTATTTGTTATAAAATATAGTATCGTTGAGTTAGTATCCCATAACACAAGTCTCGAACTTACTTTGGGGCTAGCTCAATCAGTGTTATTTGTCCCTATATATTTATTTATTTATATTACAATAGGAGTATCTTTTTCGTAGCAGTGACGTCAAGAGCGCTGTACGTTTTAGTAGTTAAAAAAAAACTAGGTAAGGCTGTACGTGTATTTTTTTCTGTTAGTTTACATTTCCTTTCCATCAGATTTTAAAAGCTTATAAATATCTATAACTTACTTATTTTTAGGCAGATTAAAAAAAAGTATTGTTTTCGGTTTCGGATTATGTTACTATACAATGTGTATTTTTTATTCTTGACCAAACGAAATGTGCAGATATTAGAGGAAATATTATCGACAAAAAAATTAAAAAAAAACGTTTTGTAAGTTATTTAAAAAAATCCAGGCACTTAAATTTTTTGTCAATTATTTTTTTAACTCATTTCCTGTTTGGTATTGTTACTTATTTTTTACTTTCTTAGCTTCTTAAACTTTGTTGTTTTCAAATGAGACAAATTTGAAGAAAATGCGCCGTTTAAATAAAGAGAAAAAAATAAAAATCGAAACACGACCGATAGAAAAAAAAATTAAAGTTTTAATAACGTTTTTTTTTTCGGTTTAATATCGATAATATTTCGTCTAATATGCGCAGACTTCGTTTGATCAAGTATAAAAAATACACATTGATAAAAATAATTGACTAAAATGATAAGCATGCTTCGGCCCCACGTTCACACTATACAGCTATAGTACTTATAAATTGTCTTATTCTCTCTCCAAATACACAAAAATAAATATGAATGTACTCATAGGATCCGAAAGCTAGGAAACCGCGGTGGAATATCAAGCGGCGATATGACGGATAGCGCAACAGGGAGCAACTTTCCGCGCAACTGGCAACAAGTTGCCCAACAAGTCGGCCAACTTTGCTCGCGGTCGGAAACTTCGTGATTTGTTTGTCTTACTTTTAGAAGATGCCATTTTGCTTTTATACATATAAGCTCGATGTTAGCATAACCCATGTCATCAAAAACACCTAGGTAGAGATGGTTACAGACTGACTATTTACTCGTATGTAGCAATTAAACTTTCATAAACTATTCGCGGCGATAATTTCTATGGTGTAAATTTTCATAAGGTGAAAGTTATTTTTGTACGGACTTAATTTGTAAGATGTATTTTTAATAAGAATGCACATTTTGTAGGAATTGTAGGTATATATATATATATATATATTTTAATTAAATATTTAGTTTTTTTTAATTGTCGTTAGTATTATTACTTTATTTTTAGACCAGTATATCTTAGTTAGTACCCTATTTTTTTTTACGAAAATCATCATTAGCAGGTAGTATACGATAATTTTAAAACAATATATATTCATTTGCTTCCCTTTACAATCACACCTGAGCCAATAACACAAGCAAAAGCCATTGATAAAACTTGCTGACACGATAATGTGCTCGATAAATAATAAAAATGCTCGCTATAAAGACAATTGATCGGTTAGGATAGCGGGCGTGTAGTGTGGACGCGTATTTATGGTCGGTGGGCTCATCGACACGGTTCCTGCGGCCACGAAAACAGTAATGTAATGCGAAATGATCGCAGTAATGTGTGCACAAGCGAAATATTGAGAGGTGGCTGCGATTTGGTAGATGCTCTACTTCGATATTTATGGTCAGCTCATCGACACAGTTCGTACGGCCACGAAAATAGTTATGTAATGCGAAGTGATCGCAGTAATGGGTGTACAAGCAAAATATTGCGAGATGGCTGCGACTGGAGAGATGCTTTACCTACTTCAATATCTATGGTCAGCTTATCGAGAGGGTTCCTGCGGCCACAAAAACAGTAATGTTATGCGAAATAATCGCAGTAGTAGAAGATTTACTTCGATATTTAGGGTCAGCTCGTCGAAACGGTTCGTGCGCCAAGAAAAAGAATATGTAATGCGAAATGATCGCAGTAACTAAATAGCTAAAGTAAGAAGCTAAACCTTGCGTGGTGGCTGCGACTGGAGAGATGTTCTGTAGTTCAATATTTATAGTCGCTCATCGACACGGTTCGTATGGTCACGAAAAAAGTAATGTAATGCGAAATGACCGCAGTAACGAATAAGCTACTTTTTGAAGGGTGGCTGGAGTTGGACAATTGCTTAACTTCAATAAGTAAGTAAATAAGATTCTGCGGCGAAAATCTATTATATATTCCGTACTGGGTGCACAAGTCAAGAATTGCAAGAATTTAAGGCTGCACTTAGTAAGTTAGTAAAATGAAAAAAAAAAGCAGAGACGCTGCACCAAAAGGACGGAGCGTCACTCATCGCACTCATTCTATCATCATCATAATGTGATTTATCTCATGATTTAAGCTTCTAATTTTATTGTGAATTAAAAAAACAATAATAAATTACAAAAAAATTAAACTTACCTAGTGATGTAAGAAAATAGCTATGTAGTTTACAAAGTAGAGCATACGGTGCACCGGCGACGGTCGGCGCAGGGCAACTTTATAGGCTTGTCATATCGGTAATGGCGGCTTTGTCGCTCGCCGGCTGCCGTCCATCCAAAGAGCGCGACATCGCGAGATACACTCACTTTTCAATGTGTATCTATAGGCAATAGAGCAAGATCTGGGTACAATGTGCTCTGCGATACCTAGAATTTTTGATTTTTTAAATTGTGTGCCCCCTTTGGGCGAGATGACTGGGGAGCTGATAGCATTTGGAAGAAACGACATTGTATTATAACCCTCAATCATCATCGTGTACTCAGTACGATGGGAAGATACTTGCGTAAAATTGAGGCTTAATTATTATGTTTAAAAGTATCTTCAAAATTTCAAACTTTAAATATCACCTACCCAAAACTTTTATTAATCCAAAAAAATTGATAAATATTTTTTGGGTCAAAGTATTACGACCTTTTGGATTTTAACAGAGCATTATGACAAACATATAAAGTCACAACAAAACAGGAATAGCGTATGCTTAATAAATTTTTAATATTTTGCAACAATATTTCAAGGTGTGTCATCAAAGCGAATTCCGTACAAAGTATGCAAATGATTCTTTTACGCCGATCCGATGACAGATTCTTCTAAGAAACCAGACTGTTCTTTGTTGGCTGCCACGGAGGTATAAAGTGTCCCATAAAGTTAAATGAGTAAGAGTGTCGCAGGTTCGATTTCGGTTCTCGGAACGATACAATGTCGCGGTGACAATTTATTGGCGAAGAGATATATTTGATTGTGTTTTATGAGGATAAATAACTACTTATTGATGTGTTTTGTCCATTATTTTTTAATCATCAGTATAAAGTTTTTATAAAGATCAAAAATAAATGTTAGTAATATCTAAGGCTATTCAGAAACACACGAGAAACAGAAGATCGGGAAATATCGGATACTTTTAGTCATTCTTAACTCCAAAAATAGATGGAAGATATTTTGTGTTAATTTCTACTAATTTAATATACCTAATTACTAGGACTATGAGAAAGACTTTCTTTGGTCTATCAGACAAATTAATGTGCATTAAAAAGGTCCCACAACTAGATTGATTAGCTTATATTTGCTTTTGGTAAAAAATAAATACCTAATGGAGATTTTAAAGTATTGTAATTTTCACAAAATGTGGCATACCATATATATGTAGACTTTATGACCCCGACGTTGTCACAGATTAAACAAAGGCTTTTATTGCCAGCAAGCTAGGAGTAATAAATCTAGAGGGATCGAAAGACTTCGGTTAGTGAGTTGCGAACTTACGACCGATAAGAGGTCCTAGTGCGGGGGTCTGGTTGTCTTGTTAGGTGCTAGGCAAGGTTAGTTATCGATAGAACGTGCTTTGTATACTTGTCACTAGTGGTAAATCTTTATTATCTAAATACTAGTTTTTTCTCAATCGAATACGAGTGATGTTCTTACCACACTTATAACCTTTAAATATTTTTTTCTCATCTAAATACTCACCTATGTCTATAAAAAATAACTTCTCGCAAGTTTTTGTATCACTTTCGATGTTCAAAGAAGCTGCTTTAAATGGTAAAAACTACAGCGATCTATGATTTACTTAAAGTAAAGATCAAATCTTAATAAATAAATATTAAGATAAAGAAATATTTTTACTGTGCGCAATATTATAATAATAACTGCCTTTAGGCATCTGCCTATAGTATATATAACTGTCTATAGGCAGCCAGTTTAGTTTAAGGATTGTTTGAACAAAAAATATCCAATACAAACTTGCAGGATTCTCATTAGAAAAAAATATCATAATAGAAGACGCTTGGTATCGTATCGACAACATTCTAGAATATCCATCCATCACTATCGTTGGTCTTCTAAGCACGTCCCGACCGGGCGGGGTTGTCTGTTTTCTTTTTAATTACCGCCAATAAATACACTCTGCGCTGCCAGTACCATTTACAATAGACATACAGAGTGAACGCTGAAAAGCAAGAATAATCCAGATTTTTTTAACTAAAAGAGGAAACTTTGGTGAAGTTTATTGCTCTGTCTCTAAATTTAGGTCTAACGAAATGTGCTGTATAAAACTTATTGACTTTCCTGAAAAGCATATTTCTAAATCTGAAAAAGCCTTCTTTCGGGAGAAGTTTTTCTGCTTGCCAAGAAAACTCATTAGCTGATCGACTAGCTTGTATACGGAGGCCAAATATTTTTTATATTATTCGTATAAGAAAAAATTTCCTATGGGAAAATTGTTCAGTTTCATGGACTGATTTTTTCCTTTAAATAATTTTAGTAAATTTTGTTTAAACTTATACATATATATTATAAGGTCTTTAAGTGGATACTCATACTAGTAAGTGAACAAAAAATATGTTAGAGGGGAAAAACCGGTACAAAGCATGCAACGTTCAAATTGTAAATAGGTTAACCACAGACTAAATCCCATACAACTTATGCAACATGAACAAGTTAGGTCATCCTTCATTCAATGACTCCCCCAAGATCTCTCAATCTAAACCACGGAACTCTATAAACTTCCTCCGACATGGCCTCAAGTAGCTATAAGTTCCGGCTGGGCCAATCATAACCGTGTTTTACTGAAACGATAGTAGTGTCATTACGGTGAATGTTTCACGAGGCTGATGGACGGCGATCCCGCCTCTATCACCGATATGTCCCGCATATGCGGACAGGGCCGGATTAAGGGATCTGGGTTGATCTGAGCTAGATTAATGCAACGCAAACGTTACTCAAGTTTTGAGTTATTAACTGAAATTTTATTACCAAATTTTTCGATTAGGTACTATGGGTATTTTATTGATAATTAACTAATGCAATAAGTAAATGCTCATATTCACATTTAATTTTAGTGTCAAAATAAAACGTATGGTTTCATGTTTCATGTTGTCATATAAATTTTCTTGAAAGCTCTGAAATAATTTGTATTGTTTAGTATTGTGTGGAAATTAAAAAACGCAGCAACAACATAACAGTTGCTGTATTTGCAGCCACGGAACAAAAGCACATAATCTATGCGCTATTTTAAATTGAAAATATTTTAAAAGGTTTTTAGGCATTCAAGATGCAGTCGCTCAAACCTATGAGGCAGTGGAAAAAGGAATCGCAACCGCGTGCGTCGCAACGGCAGTACTCGAAACCACGTAGGCGACTGGTACTAAAGTACTCAAACTAATTAATTATTACTTACTCTCGTGGTGTTTTTTCAGTATTACTTATTTCGTTATTTTAATTGAACGTAGTTAATGAAGTTAATAGTTAGCTTTGAAACAATGTTCTTTTATTACCCTAGAAATATTCGATAGTATTAGATAGTAGATAAAGTCATCTACCATTAGGTATTACTTATAACTTAGTAGTTAGTTAGTCAGTATTTTTATAAAAATCTCGTAAATATTATACGTTTCTTTTTCTAATATTTTTTTTCCCATCGAGTCCGTCACCGCGACTGGCCATCAATACTAACGGTCGCGCCCCGGGAGGGTCGTAGAGTCGCTACGAAAATCATTCCTGCGCTAAAATATCAATAAAACACAAACGTCCCGCGCCGCGCACGCCTGGGACTCGTTGAGATCGCTGCAGAATTACAAATGTGTTTCAAATGCGGCCGTGCCCTTTTGATGGGACACTTTATTTTTTTGTAATGGCCGCCGCGACCGCAACTGGCGGTTTAGTATTGCTTTATGAGATTTACATTTAGGCGTGTCGTTTTATTACCGGTAATGGCGGTGGTGTGTTGAGGGAATCGCTTTGGTCGTGTGAATCATTCAGTGACTTTGTTCTAAGGGGGCTTTTACGGGATCTAAAAGAAACCTTGCTTTTCTTTGGCTTGGATAACTCGCCTCTCTAGTTAGTTTACCTCATCTCATTGAAATTATGCTACAAGTTCGCATTTGAAATTTCTGAAACGTATGTATGCACCTGTGTGAATTATATTACAATAAATACTTAGTATTTATTAAAATGTACTTTTTCATCATTTAAGCTTTGTAAGAGGTTGTATTTAACTCAAAATCTGGGTTGTTAATTCGGTTAACGATTTGACTGAGTTTGACAACCTTAGGAAGTTAACTAAATTTGAAAATCGAAGGTGGTCACCAAGGCTCCTGTAATATGCATGAATTTAGTTTTTAGGGTACGGCCAAAAATCAACAAACGGAACCCTAATAGGATTATTCGTGCATCTTTCTGTCAGTCGGTCTGTCACAGCCAATTTGCTCCGAATCTACTGTCATAGGATTACACCGTCCTACTAAAATTCTACCTGATTTGGTCCAGTAGATTCGGAGCCAGTGTTAGGGAACACAGATATGTAAAGTAAATAAAAATGTCCAAAAAATAAGAGCCATTTTCGGGGAGCAAATTGGGAAATAAAAAAAAGTTTTGCAAGCCTTTACTGTGTTACACGTCAAATGAAAGGGCTCGTTATGAGGATTTCGAATACATTTTTGGTTTGATTGCAAAATAAATTTGATTTTATTCGCGACTGACGCGCCTTAATATCTTAGGTGTAATTGATCAATTATAACCCTTGTTTAACAATTTACTATTTCATAAAAAAAGTTTGTAACTCACAAATTAAAGAAAAACGAGCTTATAGAATAATAACGTAAAACTTTTTGATAAGTGAAAACACAAAAATGACCCCGTTACCTTCAGATCAAAGTTACCACTCTATCACTCTAACACTCCTGCCAACTAACAATTCAATCCTGTATTGTGATTTTATTTTATTTACAAGGACGTCTTACGCATTTAAAATTCCCGTAGAGTTCTTATCTACTCAAAATCTGTATCTTGTCATAAATCCGATATCGCATTATCCGCCCTGGATACCAGGCATTTTTGCACGGACTTTATCGTCCCACAAACGCGTATATTCTGAAACAATACACTTAATAAAAGCAAAAATGTCTCGCGACATGAGCTTCAAGGCTTCAACATATATTTTTGCTGGTGTAAATCGTAACACGATAACAACGGCCTGTACCAATATTTTTTGCAATATTGTCACCCTACTACTATTGTTTGACACTGCTCTCCATCACCACTTTAGTTCGGAAGAGGACCTTTCTTTGAAATATCGAGAGGGTAATGTATTTGTCATGGTATTGGTTGTGTTTAAAATGGAGTAGCTCAAGATTTGAGTTGACTATTTTGTGATATGGTATTGTTCATACGAATAACTATAGAGAGAGTTATGTTGTTTTAATGTAATTAATGTTTTAAGATAATTGTATCTATTATTTACGACGGTGAGGCACTTGTCAAGCTATGTCAGATGACTGGGCAGTTTGAAAAATTTGATAAGTGTTGGCTCTTACATACACAAAAAAACAAAATAAACAACAAAGGTCAGTTAAACAGCCGAACCCTTATTTTGATATCTTAGACGTAAAGAAGTAGAAAGAAACAGCTTCCAAGACTACACCGTAAGTGTATTTAATTATACTAAACCCAACTCACAAACTCGAACATCAAAAGCATCAGTCTCTATCGTTTTCTTTTAAGTTTATCATTCAATCCTGCTCTTTTGACCAATCTCTCTCTCTCTCATCGCAGCGTTTTCCCAGTTGTATTCTCAGCTGCAATGCAGAGAAGCCCGGGTTCCGCTCACCGCTTTTAACCAATGTAACACTTTGAAAAGTTGAAGGTAGGTAAAAATCTTACTTTGAATTAATTTTATGACACGATAATGAGCAAGTCTACACCAGTAACTTGCCCCCTGCGGGGCTGAGAGTATAATAAACTACTTATTCATTTTCTAATCAAGATTATGAGCGTGCGTGTCGCTTACGTGATAAGCTAGTTAGCTCAGGCTGTAATACTATCTAGACTAGACTTAGACTAGGCATCAGATGCTACAAGTTACGGCTGACATTGATGATTACTTATAAAACTATTTGTATTTTTATTTAAGGATGTCTTTTGACCGATCCAGTTTGACTTTCCCTCGTATTGTAACTTACACCTGATGAAATGAGTTTCTGATGGGTGTTACTGTATGAGACGCATGTCATTGTTTTGGCAGTGATGTGGTTTGCCATTGTTTTCTCCATTTCACACACTAAAAGATTTAAAAGTCACTAGGTGTACGCGTTTCCTAACGATTTTTTCTTCACCGCAAGTAGGTGGTACTTTTCGTTTATCGTGTAAGTGGCCAACACTGGTATCAAAATTTTCAATTTTTGCCTAAAGGCATCTGACATAGCTCCACGACTATCATACAATGATGATAGCCGGAACCACGGCTGGTGTCGCTTAACTTGCGAAAGCACTAGCAATGCTTACTCAGCCGGGCCACCAAAGCTCAGAGAACACCCGTTCTACCAGAGAGTAGAAGTTGGAAATGACCCACAAATGACCGAACTCAGAGTTTGTAACTCAGTTACAAAAAGTCGCGCCTAGTGAGTTTCATACTCGTGCAGTCACAGACGCAAAGCCGGTGCCTTAACGGCTTGGCCACCATAGCTTCCTCACCAATTGATAGCTTTGCTATATATAGCTTGTCGCTGTAGAGAGGTGCATCAGTGAAACAAGACACTGAACTTCGCCTCTAATGTCTAAAACGCGCCCTCTATTGTATCGCACGGTTACTAGCCGATCTGGCGGTATTTGTCACCGGTAAAGATAAGTCCCTTGTCGCGCTATCGCCGCTGAGTGGGCATCCTTGTCGACACGATGGTTTACGCGGCCGGCGCGCGTCGATTTATGCGCACGCGCAGGCTAGTGAGATTAGCTCGCGGCCGCCTCAGATGCTGTATCGCGGTTTTTTGTTATCATCCTTTTTCTAGGATAGGACAAGATCGATGCAGTGTTTGGTGGAGTTTGGTGCTGGAAACGAAATTTCAAAGAGTCATTGGAGATTTTTGTACTGCGATAAATCTTGAAACAGCAAAGCGAAGCAAATTGGGGGCAGTAATAATATAATATAATAACTAAACTGAGATATATATAAATCACGCCTCGCTGGCAGTGCTATGAAACCTATATTTATGTAGCCCTATTTTGAAATACGAAGTTTTTGATATACGAAAAAATTCTACACTATTATTGTGTAGTGACGTAAACATTATAAAGCAGAAGTTATCTTTACTTAGTACCTACCTAATTCAATTTCAATTCAACAAAAGCAATTCAAATCGTCATTTGTGATTACCAAAAGTGTGCGATGCGACTCATCGATTGTTCATAGAATTATATTATGAACATTTTCCACGCCGTAAAAGTGGTCTGAATTGGATTATTTGGGGTTCACAAGTTCGGTTCCGAGGCGCCGTGCCGGTAACTCAGTGATATTTATTGTTATTGGCAGGACGCATACAGGTTTCGCGCGGGGCGGTTATCTACCGTAAGGGATTATGAAATTATTTTTATATCTATTTAAGAAGCTCCACGGTTGTAAAATTAAAAAAAAAAGATTATTGCAATGATTGACCTGAAAAAACCTGGCTTTCAGCATCGACGTTTTATTTATGGTTTTATTTAACTTACGTCACGGAAACTCTTGACTGGATTTGTTGGAGTGGGACCTATTTCGTGCTTATTCTTGACTTCTAGTAGTATTAGTACATTTTCCTAAAATACAGTATCTATATATTTTACTATATTATTTAAGAGCTATGCTCTTGTCGGTGGAGTATAAAGATTTTTCATTTATTTCTCGTCCGCCAGCCGTTTTGCTTCGACGTTCACCTTCTCATTTATTTGCTTAATGTAGCTATAATGCCTGGGCCTCTTTTCCTTTCTATCTTCTCTTCAATGATGTTTTTCATGAAATCATCGTGCCGTATCAGATGACCTACCATCCACCCAATGTACATGTAAGTAAAATTTTAATGCCTTGAGTATTATGATGTTAGTTATTTATTGTCATCAGCAAAGCAGCCGGATGATCGGCCGCTCTAACACAGATGAATCTCAACCCTTTTACTAATGATCTCTACATTTTGTAACCAATTTAGACCGTCAATATGAACAACTTTCCCTATGGGACCGATGCTTGAAACTCGAAAAAAAAAAATAGACATTTTCATACAATAGTATTCGGCCGGTCCGGTAATTTGTATGAAAATGACGATTTTTTCTTCGAGTTTCAAGCATTGGTCTCATAGGAAAAGTTGTTCATATTGAGGGTCTGAGTTGCTCCTACAAGAATCGGACAGGGTGTTTGTTACATTTTGTATATTTCTTTGAGCAAATAACAGAATACGGAAATATGAAGCAACTTAGCCTTAGCTTCACTTGCTACGAAAACGCTGAGGAACTCAGCATCTTCAACAAAACAGTTGGAGAACAACAATATTAATATTGAAGTACCCTAAGAGTAGTAACTCCGACAACAAAGTGCCATAATTAGTCAATAGGGGGCGACACTCGAGTTATTTGCAGTTGCTTGCCGTGTCTATTACCCCGCTGTCCCCAACTCTAATTTATCGGCCCTTAGCGCCCTTTGGCCTTAGATGAATGGCCTAATTTAACATTAAGGTGCTTGCTTGACCTCCCTTACTTATGTTTTCGGTTCCCGTTAAGTATATTTATTACGTATAGCACTCATTGTATACAGATTACAGGTTTAAAACAAAAGAACTAAATTAGTTTAAAAAAAGTTTACTGCTAAATAAAATCTCCGGCTAAGTGCATTCGGACTCGCGCACGAAGAGTTCCGTATCATTAGCTATAAAAAAAAACACGTTTATGGTTTGGGTGCTCTTAAATATTCATTTTATTCTGTTATCTGTGAAAATTTCAACTGTCTAGTTATAACGGTTCATGAGATACAGCCTGGTGACAGACAGACACACAGACAGCGGAGAGCAATTAGAAATTTAAATTAATTATTTTACCCTTTGAGTGCGAAACCCTTAAAAACGATAGATTTTATATCTTAGCGCGAATTGAATAAGTATACCTAGGCAAGCAGATTCCTTAGTTCCTAAAGAGCTGAAATAAGTACGCCTATACATCCGAATACAATCCGTCGCTATTTTACACATTATTATGAATTAATTGTTTTTAATTGCCTATATTATTCTCTGGTGTCTCAAAACTCTCAACTTCTCAACTTCTAGTTGTTAATAAGTCACTTCTTCTCAAAATGAAAAATCGACAAATAAATATACACACTTTCACATTTATCTACCAAATACCATATACCTATGTGTAAATTGGTAAATTAAAATAATATATACTCGTATTTACACTCTAGTGTTGGATACTTAGACACACAAAAAATGTAAGGGATCCTTACTAAGGATTACTCATCTGTAACACATTTCGTTTCCGCCAATTTTTCTCAGACAATGACAACATGTGAGACTTGTGAGAGGCTATGAGAGGAGCCAAATAATATAAAGTGTTCGTGCCAGGTCGACACGCGAGCCCGGCGGGGCATCCCGATGTCCTTCCAAGTAATAACACGCGGCCGCGATAAATAAATACTTTTTCGACGATGACAATGCTGTTTTGTTTTTCGAATATTGATTAGAAATAATTGCAATCGGCCATTGTTTGGGTCATTAAAAATGAGGTTTTATTTTGTTCATATTTTTGTGTCAGTATTTTTGATTTGTTGTAACTGTCGTAAGTATAGTTAACATCTTGCCACACGGTGTATTTTTAACAGTGAATGTATTTTCACAAAAAGACTAACAAGTCATCAAGTTGGTATTTAGAAACCTCGCATGCTTTAATGATGAGGTGGTGTCCGAGCGTGTTTGATTATTTGCTATTCCGATTTACGATTCTAGTAAGTTAGTTAGGATACTTCAGTACTCCACATATTCTGCAGTTAGAAATAAAGTACTTTTTACTTTCTTTGTAGGACGACCTCTGTGGTCCGTGGCCCAGTGGTCATCATGCCACGCTGTCACATTGGAGGTCCCGGGTTCGATCCTCGGTCAGGTCAATATAGAAAATGATATTTTTTAGATTGACCTGGGTCTTGGATGTTTATCTACAAATGTGTTTGTTGTAAAAATGTTGTATCTCATAACATAACACAAGTCTTAAACTTGCTTTGGGGCTAGCGCAATCTGTGTGATTTGTCCGAATATATTTATTTACAATTTTTTTATTTATTTGTTGGTAAAGCACAGATACAAGTTATCAATTAACAGTAGGGTCACACTGCGGTCAGAAGGACGTGTCCAGGCTGTCTGGGTCGCAGGGGAGGGAGTGTCCGTAAGACACGTCGCAAGCCTCACATTAATTATCTGCCGACGAGATTCCCGAGAATCTCGCAAGTTCGGTTATTGCTCAAAGGGCGAGATGATGTTATTACAGTGTTTGTCTTGGTTTTGCTATAGTTTGGCACGCGACTTTACCGCTAAATATTTGTAAGCTGAAACTTGTCGTAAGTTGTAACTTTGTTAAGAAGCTAGTTTTCAAGAAATTGTTTCTATACTAAGCGGAATTAATAAAAAATATGTACAGGCGAACGAATGATAAATCATTAAAATAAATACGTTTAGTCCATCAATATGAACCACTGATGATTTTTCTGCAGTAAAATAGCATCCTATGTGCAACAACTTTTTTATACATACAGTGTGATCACTAACCCACCTTGCCCTGCAGCGTCGTGATCATCATACATCCAATTCTCGATCTTAATGTCCTATGCAGTAAACTGATACTACAGAGTATAAAAGTAAAACAAAGCACCATGCAAGTTAACTAAAAACGTCAATATTTATGTAAGGAGCATATATCTAATTTATCTCGATGTAAGTATACCAACTTTTTAAAAGACCAAAACAATTAAGTATCAATGACGGTCTCTCTGTCATCAATAACGTGTCCACAACTGGGCGTTGGGACATCGGGCGATTATTCACCGGCGGCGATGTCAGAGTGACCATTCCTAAATTATTTGTTCAAATTTAGAGCGGGATCGGTTAAACGTTCCGGTCTTCAATAAGCACAAGACCATTTTAACTTGGCATGCTCCAAAAATTGGTCGACAACTGGTGGGGTTGAGGTAGGGGGTCACTTCATTTTGGGCGGTGTAATAGCGGATCTTAATTACTTGGACTGAGGGTTGGTGTTTAAAATAACCAAAGACAATACTCAGGTCTATATTTGGTAGAAAATTGAAAAAAAAAACAAAATATATTGTGTCAAGCTAGTCTGTCGTCTATTTAGAAAGATTCTCATGTTGACACCCATTCCTTTGATTTATTATATTTTAGTTTAGTGCGAAAACTATACAAATAAGTACATGATAGTTTAATTTCAAGTCTTTTAGGCTCTGCAAAAAATAAAGCATCTGATAAATAAATGAGTGACAGAAGAATGCCAGAGAAAAGGCGTAACTGGCAACCCTGCTTGGACAGCGAGTCCAGTGACAAATGTTTATGTGTTTGTCACTTCTCAAGAGGGACAGCTTTTGTTCGGAGCACTACCTGGGGAGCTTCGGCGAATGAGGCTCCGAATTGAGTTTAATGAACATTTAAGATTGATTGCGGTGTAGTGTTGCGTATGAGCTGCAAGTATGTAATGCTTCTGATTTATGTTTCGATGATGTGTATCAATATAATAGGAATGTGTATCAAGAAAAGAATAGGACCACTCCAAGTCTTCCCGTGAATGTCGTAGAAGCCGACTTAGGAAACACAAGCTAAACAAAGCTTACAAACATCAATGGAGACCTCTCCAACCCGTCTGGCCAGAGATTGTAGAGAGAGAGTGTAGGCCAAATCCTCTGGCTGCTCTGGCCAAGTATGGCTCAGTATAGAGAGGGTCGTGCTCCTGCAGTGGAGACTAAAGAGACCTGATGATGATGATGATGTGTATCATAAGTAAACTTTTATCTTTGTGTATACAAATTATTAAAATTAATTTGTTTTGCCGTTAATAGACATAAAAAATGATAACTTTTAATTACTTACTAACATACAAAATAAATTTAATAATTCAAATAATAGCACTAGCCGCTACAACTTTACACTAATCTTATATTTATTAACAAATAGTTCTTTATCTGTGTTTTTACCCATACGGCTACCTTATCTTATTAGATATTTTTAGAAATAAGTTGCATTCATCACTATGTCATCAGATGATAGTAGTGACTTAACGCAAGTCTTTGAAAAAAAAAGGTTTGAAAAAATAAATCTTTTGATATATGTATATTAAAATATAAATTTTTAGATATTTTATTAACAACATCAGTATTCCTATTATAATTCGCCAGGCATCGCCAGTCGTCATGGCACCGCGTTTCCGCATCCGGGAAATCGGAAAACGCAACGGCGCGCACATCACACATCGCGTGAGACGAGGGCTAATCGCTCGGATAATGCGGGATGCAGAGTTATCCTGTCTGAACTGGGGTAGGATTTTGATGGTATTTTTCTACGGTTACTAAATATATTTAGTAATACTTATTATAATGCACTCTTGACGTGGTAAACTGTAGAAAACGCAACGGCGCACATCACTTATCGCGTGAGACGAGGGCTGATCGCTCTGATAATACGGGATGCAGGGTAATCCTATCTAGCTCCCGGGATCATTTGCTAGTAATTAGTAGTAAGCTAGTAGGGATATTTTTCTATGCCAAACTCAGCTCTCAAATATAACGTCTAACAAAATATACTAAAAATATTCAAAAGTTAAATTCAGTGTATGATATTGAAAAACTTTCTCCAAAATAAATATAATAATTAGAGAAATGTCAGAGAAATTTGGCCTACCATATAGTAACCCCCATATTAATAAAAAATATCCTAAATGTTCGGTAAACCTTTTTTTATATGTTTCATTCCTATCGCCTTTTCTTTCCCTATATTCTATTTTCCTTTTCATAAATTTGAAATAGCAAAGAGAAGACAAAACATATTTTAAGTAAAATAGGTTTGGCTAACGTTAGTATTTTTCAGTGCACAGAATCGACAGCAGGTTCAGACCATGATATTTATTGAAATTCATCTAGAAAGAAATGCCATAATAACTCTAACGTTCAATATTAAGGTAACTCGCGGATGGCTCATTAAATTCCTTAAATTACACAGAAAAATATCTCGTAATTGCAAGGATTTCGTTACGTTAATTTATTTAATATATTAGATTTTTTTTTCGTTAATTGTGTTACTATTGCAGACACATACAGTGCGAAGTTTTCCATCACAACAAAACAAAAGCCATCAAACACGGAAACGGCCGTTCATTTCCTCATTTGGTGTTGTGCAAAATGAGACACCATTCCGTCACCGGCCGGGGGTTGTGGGGGGTCGGGGGGTCCACAAAAATACACAATAATGTACAAACGAGGTCCCCCTCACTGCTCGTTTACGGTCGTGGCTAATGAAGCAGGCATATTGGCAGGGCGCGACCGACTTGGAAGATGGATTTAAGATGCTGGATGAGGTACATATCATTCAGTTAGAAAAATGTCTACTGTGACTTCTATCACTACAATTTGTTCGGACGTTGCTAACACTAGTATCTTTAATACAAATAAATATATACAACGTGGAAGGAACATACCCGTGATAAATCAAACCACGTGCTATACTACATCAATATAGTAAAATGAAATAAAAATAACAACCAGATAAACGAAAAAAAATTCGACATTCCCATATAAATTGCCCGAGCGGCAGCACAACTTTGTATGGAAATGTTTTTTGTGTTTTGGCTTATTTTAATTTAATTATACTATAGTGATCTAGTATAGCCCGTGGTTCGATTTATTACGGGTATGTCCCTTCCACATTGTATATATATACATTTAATTATTATATTTATATAATTTATTTGATGTATTGTTCTCTTTTTAATTTGAGTTAAATATTAAAATAGTATTTTGTGTTATATGTGTATATATTATTTATATATTTCATATAAATGTTAAATATATAAAAAATAATATACAGACAAATAAATCACAAGATTTGCTCTTATCCTTCCACCAAAAGTAGTTATTGGAATTTCAGGAAACAAGCGCAATGCAGTGTGCATTGCGCTTGTTACCTGAACTTCCAATACCTCTGTATAGTTTTTGCAATATCATTTATACTGATTTATACTCTAGATGATCCGAACAATTATAGACCAATTTCAATATTACCGGCTTTAAGTAAAATATTTGAAAAAATTATATTAGACCAGCTAGTATCGTATTTTAATATTAATAAATTACTTCACTGTCGCCAATATGGATTTACAAAAGGGCGCTCTACCACTGATGCAGCAGCGACCTTAGTTAAAATTATTTACGAAGCCTGGGAGAATCGACAAGACGTTATAGGTATCTTTTGCGATCTGTCGAAGGCATTCGATTGTGTCGATCACATAATATTAAAAAATAAACTAAAATTTTATGGCGTTACTGATACTGCACTCTCTGTTATTTCATCTTATCTTGATAATAGAACTCAAAGAGTTGAAATCAACAGAGTATCCTCAGATAGTGCACCTGTGAGCATGGGTGTGCCTCAGGGTTCAATAATTGGTCCATTTTTGTTTTTGATTTATATTAATGACCTCCCCTGTCTTGCAGAAAAGTTGTGTGAAGTAGTATTGTTTGCTGATGATACATCTTTACTTTTTAAGGTTGACAGAAAATGCACAAACTATGACGATGTAAGCAATACTATGTCACAAGTACTTAGTTGGTTTACGACTAATAATCTGGCCTTAAACACACAAAAGACTAAGTGCGTTAATTTTTCACTATTGAATAAACCTAATACTCACATACCTTTGAGTCTTAATGGTCAAGTTCTAGAATGGGTACCCAACACCAAATTTTTAGGCATAACTGTAGACTGGAACTTAAAATGGGATAAACATATTGAGGCCACTGCCAAGAAACTTAGTTCGGCAGCATATGCTGTGAGGAGGGTCAGACGGTGTACTAACGTTGAAACTGCTAGGCTAGTATACTTTAGTTATTTTCACAGCATAATGTCATATGGCTTGCTCTTATGAGGTAAAGCGGCTAACATACATGCTATCTCTGTGCTACAAAAGAGAGCAATTCGGTCGATCTACGGACTAAAATCACGCGATTCCTTAAGAGAGTTATTTAAATCTATAAATATTCTTACTGTGACATCTCAATTTATTTACGAAAATCTTCTATTTGTTAAATCTAGGTTAAATAATTTCAAGAAAAATAGTGATGTTCACAGTTATCATACTCGCAACAAAAATCAGCTTCATACGCCTAAATTTCGACTTGCTAAAACTAGAAAGTCACTCTTAGGTCTAGGTATAACATTATTTAATAAACTTCCCGAAGCAATTGTTAACCTACCAATGGCAAAATTTAAAACACATGTTAAAAAAGTTTTATTGAACAATGCATACTATACTATCAATGATTATTTAAGAGATAAAAACGCGTGGATACTTCCTAAACATTTTCCATTACACTCCACACATGAAACATAAATAGCTGCATTTTCTGTTACCATAATAAGCTTACTGTAAAAACATGTAAATGCTCTGCGATCAATAAGTGACCAACATATAATTAATATTTTCTCTTGACAAGGTCTGCGAGTTCGGGTTTTTCATGCTCACTAAAATGTCCAATCCGGTGGTGGCGTCGCTGGTCGGGTCGTTGGATTCCCTCTAATATGGTTGAGTTTAACGATGGCTGATCCGTGCGTCAACTCGTGAACGGGTGCTGCCGGGAGGGACTGGTCAGCTCGGCTTCGCTTTTTTTGACTACTTAATATTTTTTATTACGCAATTTATGTTAGTTTACTTGTTCGCAAGCATAACATGTTATAATGTGTCAACATTGTATTATATTATAAGTATTTATTAATTAAAAGACAATCATAATAATATGACAAAGCCCTTCTGGCGAGTAGGCGACCAATACTGTGAAAATGAGTTTCTTTCGGCGTTTCTTCTCAGCAGTGGTCGTTACGAAGCGCTGGTATCGGTAGCTTTTCTTTAAAAAATAAATTAAATTTTAATATACTTTACACGTAACATAAATTATACTTATTGACGTGTAAAAGTGCCTGTAAAGGTCTAATTACTGAATAAACATTTGAATCTTTGACTTACAGAACACATATACCTAATAGCTGTCTACCTTGTTTTTGCTCTGTATGACTCAATTTTTATTTACAGAGTGCGAACTAAATCGCAAGCGTAGAGGCTTCAAATGATTCTGTACCTGAATAATTTATGTCAAGAAATTGGCACCATGGAATGAAAAAATATTATCGTTTTATTTTAAACGCACTAAATAATGATTTGTCATCATTCCTTGCAAGGATACTTTAAGGAACTTCTAGTTATCCGACTTCCATGAAGTGCGGACATTGGTTAATTACGTGCGATAGTTGGAGCTCCACGAGAGAATGATTGCTGCGTGGTAACGACGCTCTTCTACTGGACCTGCTGGTGTGGCCACGAAAATAGCGTGTCGCTTTCAAATCAATTTTAACCTCAAAAGATACGATGTTCCTAGACGCGACATTCCATAAGCCTGTTGATTTCGGCCAGGAAGCACACAGGTTTTTGTAGTGAAAATTCGCACTCCAAACCCCATAGCGTTTCGGCCGGGCCGAGCCCTACAGGTCGTTGGAGTAGGAAAATAACGTTAATGCAACTACAAATCTCCGAATAGCTCATCCAGTTCAAACAGTTTTTTTAAGGTGTCTCATCTGACATCTTATCGACTGCAATACAATGGTAACAACCGGGACCAACTGCTTCAGGTGCGTTCCGAAGCACGGAGTAGAGAAAAAATTATAACAATGGTTGTGGTTACCCATCCAGGAGCGGAGCACGCCCGGAATTACTTAGCTTGCGAAAGCGCTAATAATAATGTGTTCGTTCACCAGCCACGAAGTTCTTAGTTTATCATTTTTATGTTAGATGTGCTATGTAAGTACTTTTGTGTTAGATTAGATAACGACATGATCAAACTTCTTTATGATACTAAAAATTTTTATTTTACTTTTATCTGTCATCAGTATAACTCGATTACTCGAACTTTGCAGAAATTACAAAAAGTATTTTATTTTAATACACTGGGGTTTAAAGTACTTATAAGATTCAACAACAAAACCCAGAACACTTTCTGGGCCAAAATAGACAGGCATTTGAAATCTCATATTTACTATTCCCGATAACCTGTAGGGATCAGCCCGGCCGAAACATTCTGGGGTTTGGACTTGGTTTCAACTACAAAAGCCTGTGTGCTTCCTAGGCTAAATCAACATGCATTTGTAATCTCACTTGATTGATATTTACTTACTATAATAGCCGGTAGGGTTCGGCCGTCGGACAGGCCGAAACGCTCTGGGGTGTGGAGTGCGAATTCTAACTACAAAAGCCTGTGTTCTTCCTGGCTGAAATCAAGAGGCTTATGGAATGTTGCTTCCTAGACTGTTGACAGTGCGGTGTAGAGGTAGGAAGTTTTGTAATAATCAGGTTTATATGTAACTTGTTGAGTAGAGACAGTTCTAAAAAGTTAACACCTCTAAAGTCACTCTCAGGGTGGTGTCACATGAATATCTCGCGGTTGTGGAACTTATCAACTTTTTCATCATGATATGGAGATTTTTGGAAATCACAAAAACTTACTGCTGCATTTGTCATTCCAGAAAAATTAAAAGCTTATTCGTAGAGCAGTACTCTACTGCTCGCTGTTTTATATTTGACTAGCTTTAACCCGCGACTTCGTCTGCGTATAAGTCGAAAATAGTTCCAATAGGATTTTGATTGGTTTTTTACGTTATTAATTTTGTCATAACATATAAATTACTATATTAAAATGTTTGAATACTTATAAAATATAACAATCTTTATTATAGTGTAGGGATTTAAATGCCTACTTAGCAGACCCAGCGAACTTTGTACCGCCTTTGAACCTTCCTTCCGCCTTTGTTCTATATGTCAGTCAGTGGGAACTATTTCTTTTAAATATATAGATTAGTTCAATGTGTGTGTTGTAGTCTTTCTTTGGTAAGTATCTTACGTGTTAGCGGTCAAGTTTTGTGTTATTTTTACGTCTGATTTGTAAAAGATAACTGTGTTTAATTCTGATAAAAAAGATAAAGTCATTATTTAAGATTTACAGACCAAATCATCATTCTTATCATATCAGGCGAAGGAAGCAGATCGATTGGAAGTGGCCTGCAATCAGCGTTTTCCTGCAAGTCCTGCAACCTTGCGACAGATGAAATAGAAGACACTAATAAAGTTATGCCCACCTGCTAGATGGTCAGATGACCTGAGCAGGGTTGCAGGAAAGCGCTGAATGCAGGCCGCTTCCGATCGGTCGTTTTGGAGATCCTTGGGGGAGGCCTATGTCCAGTAGCTTCTTCCTAGTAGGCCGCTTCCTGTGGCTGATAAGATGATGATGATGATATGAATAAAGTTATGTGTTATTGTGGCATTCTGCAAACAATCAGCTTTAAAAAGTCAGCTCACCTCGCCAGCACTATGGCCCCACGCGAACAAGCACGTACTGAGTAATGTCATTCGGCAGTGGCAACTAGTTTACGACCGCTGCTACACTTGTTTGCAGGTGATTATTTTACGAGCTACCAACAATCGACAAGTGATGGCTAAAATTATATAGGTAGGTGTGTGGACAGGCTGGGAGTAAAATTTTAATAGGTTCTTTTCTGTTTCTAGTTCGTCAGAAAAGTATAGTAGATTGTGCTACAAAGGGCTAAGGTAATATTTTAAAGGCGAGGGAGCTACTTTGAATCCACAGCGAAACGAAGTATTCCACAGTTGAATCCCGAGCGGAGCGAGTGACTCTACGGTGGAATCCTGAGCGAGGGATTCATGTATATCGCCCGAGATAAAAATATTACCGTACCCTAGTAGCACACTCTACTTTTCATCTCCATCTATGAGAAAAACTAGCACATACAAAACAGAATATAAAGAACAGTAGAACACCTACAATACCTAACAGACTTTAACCAACAATTTAATACAAACCTTTGTTTGGTTTTGTTTTCATACAATAAATACAAAGAAATATTTTTTAGAAGACCACCAACTTAAGATAAAATGTTTACTCATAACTTTGTTTGCGTGGTCCTTCATATCTTTTTATTTTTATACGTAAACGGTAAACTTGATAACTAATCACGATTGGCTAAAACTTACGAACATTTCAATACAAATAACCTAAAACTTCTGTAATTACTTGAATCAAAGGGAAAAATTACGCTTTTTAATTATACTTATTTCTTTTTCCGAAGCAAAGAACATAAAATTTTTAACCTACATTCATCCATGTTGAAGACGATATGTATTCCGTATCCGTGTCGTAATTTCGCCAAAAATATACACCAGCCATAGAGCTAGTTTTTTTCTTGAAATCTATGCGCCTAACTGCCTATGTAGATGTACTTAGGTTAAGGTTTTACTCGATTAACACTAACCTAAAAAAAAGCGCAACTACCGACTTATTGTAATAAAAATAAAACCGAAATAAATTCTTTACTGCCAACAGAAGAAAAACGTTTTTTTTAATATAGTCCTTAGATATAGTTACTATAGGAAGCAAACATCAATTAAAAAATATAAAGTTTGTCAAAGATATCTTGACAAACATGTCAAATACATATTTTCATATTATTGTTTGTTTTTTTTTGGATTTTATTTAGTAAATATAGTCGTAGAAAAAGCAGTGTATGCAACGTTGTATAAGTACGTCAAAAAATGCTCGATAGCGTCTCCTTACGATGCTCGCCAAGGCTCGCAACGTAACCTGCGTCACTCGCATTTTTTGAACCTTGACAAACAACTGTTGCATAAAATATATTACTATATTTCTCGCCGTCGTACGTTTTGGCCACGTCTTAATAGCCGCGGGAGCTGCTGCCTATTCTGTGGAAGCAGCGAAAATAAGGAAATACAGGGGGCTATCGACCAGACATTTGGTGTTGAAACTTTAGGGGTACTGAAGCAAGAAAATTTTGCAGAACCTATTACAACGCGCCTCCTCAAAACTACTGGAGACCCAAGAGCTGGCAGTTTTTTCACCCTATGGATTAGCTTAGCTATTCAGTGGGGGAATGTTGCTAGCACATTGGGCACGTTACCTCAATGTGGGGCTTTTGATGAAACTTTCTGTGTATAAATAAGTTGTTTTCATTTTAACAATAGTTTTAAGTTTTAGATATAGTTTACTTTTTGTTTCTTTTTCTTGTTGTTACGTTAATGAATAAATGATTATTACTTTCAAGTATCTTACTATTCTTCTTTTTCTTGTAATTCATGAACTGGCACTTTTCGGTGGATTTATTTGGAAAAGCCATTCTTCTACATATAAAGACAAGCCAAGAGATTTTAGTCAGTCGTTTTAAGGTCAAGTTTTTTGTTTTCAATTTATCGAATTTAATATACCTGTAGCAAAAATCGTATTCCACTCTATATAACAGTTAACACCGTCTGGTGTTTCCATAGAGTAAAATACGACTTATTATCAGCAGCACCTGTCCTAGACATTCAAAAGTAGATTGAATGGGTATCTTTTGGATAGGCATGCTTCATCCTAGTCTTCATCGTCGCTTTCCATCAGGTGAGATTGAGGACAAATGGCTAAACCAATAAATTGTAAAAAAAAAAAGTGTTTCGTAACAGGTGACTAAGGGACATGGAAATAATAAAGTGCGGGCAGCAGCTTCCTCTGTGCAAAGAATTTATACCATCTTCTACGATCACCAACAAGTTTGCTCAATGTGGTGATTATAATCAAATCCTCCCTTTTTTGGCAGAGGTCAGCAGTGTAATAGGCTGGCTCTAAAGAAGAATAAAATATCTACTTAGATATCTAATAATTTAATTTAAATACGAACATAGAAAGGCTAGTAGGTAAGTTTCTAAAATTTTCTGTGGTATCAAGTATTGAATAGGGTGAATTGCAGCTTTTAAAGTTGATGAATGAAATATTTCCGCGAGGGTGTCACCCTCTCACTTACTCGTAATACTTATTTAGACGAACATCCGAAAAATGCCAACAAAAGACAACGAAACGAAATAATCGACATCTAAATCAAAGGTTGACATTTTTGGCACAAAAGGAAAACAAAAATGCGAAGCGACGATGCGTCGAATGAAACGAAACGTTAAAATTAATTTATGCCTCAAAGAAAAGAATTCAGAAACAAGAACAAAGACCGACTTGTGGTGTAAAATAATCATGGTATAGAAGGAAAGCTTACATCATCAGTCAACACCTTTCTTGTTTTGAGTCGTCTCGTATCATGTTTCTTTGTATGCTAGCAGACTAAAGTAATGAAAATGGCTATGCCAAATAAAAAGGCTCTGACGATGCCCTTAGCCCCTTCCTATACCCTATGTTGCGTTAGGGGAGACTCTTTAATAAATATAAATACGCAAGGAAACACTTTTTCATTTAATTATTTTGATTTACTTTTGAAGATTTTCTTCCAAACCAAGAACATGCCAAGGCCAATATGCAGTAGGCTGTAGATAATAATCCCACCAAAAACATATATGTGGAAATGGGAGTCAAGTTCAAAATCCGTCAAAAGATTGAGATCTCAATGGCCGCCAAGTTCTGTAGAAAATCCTGAAATTTGTTTTAATGAATCTTAACATTTGACCTGGCTTTAGCACCTTTGTTTTGATGAAGCAAAACTGGCATGACCATGAAGACCATAAAGTAAGTACTATCTAAGTTTATATACTCTTAGGTATCGGTATATTGTGTGTATCGCTGTTTTGTATATCCTCTTTATTTTTATCTTGCGGGATTCCAGATAGAAGCGCCGGTGAAATATGATCCGCGGAAGTTTAGAAAACTCCGCCGTACCGCAGTTTGCAACTCCACGACATTTGTGGGATGCCGCACAAACGTTTGACAGGGGAAAAAGTCCTTTAATGTTCACTGGGGCGCTCCCGACAATTGGGAATGCCGAAACTTATTCGAATCCTATATGAACAATATTTCATTCACAATTTTTGAAATAAAATTAATCGTAAAACCTTGATCCAACCCTGCATGTTAGTACATATGTAGCTTAGAATTCATCTGACTTTGATTCTGATACAGTAAGCGCAAAATACTTTTATTATCATAACCTTTAAACCCTAGATCTTATACTATAGAAGTACTTTAAAGCCAGAAACAGAGTAGCTAGTTAAATAGAGAAACTAAAACCAGCCAAGTGCGAGTCAGACTTACGCACGAAGGATTCCGTACCTAATATCTTAAAAAAATCACTTTTTTTGCATGGGAAGCCCCCTTAAATATTTATTTATTCTGTTTTTAGAGTCCCGTAAAAAAATGAAATACGGAACCCTTACAGGATCACTCGTTCGTCTGACTGTCCATGCTTCTGTCATAGCCAATATGCTCCGAATCTACTGGACCAAATCAGATGAAATGAAAACAAGATTTGCAAACATTACCGTGTCATAAATAAAAGGGCTTGTTATGAGAATATCAAATATACTTTTTTTATTATTGTAAAATAAATAGTTTTGATTTTATTCATGAAAGAAGTCGAAAATTGACCATTCCACCGCACCCTGATCTACGAAACTATGTATTTAGCCTAAAATTTAAAAAAAGTACAAAAAATAGTTCATTCCATTTTTACCCTTTGGGTACGAAACCCTAAATAAGTAGGTAAGATCTTCTGTCAGAATGACTTAGAAACTTACTTAAAATATGTAGATACTGGTTAAAATACTTGGAAATTGTACTTTATTCTTCTCTATTAAGTAGGTACTTACTATTTAAATTTGTTAGTAGGTATTACGCCGTTTGTTTAAGGGGATACATGATTTTTTTATGGGGTCCAATGCTGTCCCCATTTGAATTATATTGTCTTAAAGGATACGGCGATATCTTTTAAAATTTTGTTTTGAGTATGCCCTAGATAACCCTCAAAACTATTTTATGAACAACTGTTTACAGTTTAAAGTGAGAACGTTAAGCTTTAAAAAAATACTATAAGTCTTTATTTCCAAGCCAGTAATTAAATAATACAAATTTCTGGGACCCATCTAGTAAGCTTAGAAAAAGCCTGTGGCTGTGGGCTTTTCTTTGCACATTTGCCAAATAGTTTGAAGGGTTATTTAGGGCATAATCAAGACAACATTTTTAATGATATCTCCATGTCTTTTCAAACAATTTATTTCATACGGGGGCAGCACTGGACCCCAATAAATTCGTGTATCTTCTTAAATATAAAAGTAAAATGAGAACTTTTTTTCAGATATCTGCCATTTCCGCTATATTTACTAATGTAACGATGATAAAACGTAATGTCAATAACGAGAATGTAGTCACGAAGTAAGGTGAGCGAATATTGGATATTAGCCGCGTATTCCCTCAGGAACGGCGGGAAGCGCGGCCTCCTGTCGCGTTGATGAATCCGAACTCCCGACGTGGCAGCAACAAGCCATCCTACCCTATTACCAACCAAAATAACTTTACCGCCTAAAAAAATAACCTCCATTCTCTTTCACCTCATTTTCATTCGTAACTCTATGGTCTTAAGAACAATTTCCACAGTCGCTTGGATTCGAAATTGGAATGTGAATTTGATTTTTGTATTTTAATATTACGGTCTCAAAGTCAGATATTTCGCAATTTGCTTTTGGGATGCGACGACGAGTTAGCGCATTAATAAATTTATGGCCAATGTTAAGCTAGCATTGTGTAAATTTATTAGGTAGGTAAGTTCATAAGTATTTATGTCAGTTTACAGTTTATTGCGCAAATCTATGGACAGGAAGTCAACGGATGGGTCCTGGGTTTGCAGTTACAGGTTACGGTTTATTTTTAACATATCTTTTTTTTTGTTTTATGCAATAGATAAAGCAATTAATAAAATTACGTAGTGATTAGCTTTATTTTAGTATCTTTAGCTGTTATACTACAAGATTGCCTTCCAATTTTTTACAGGGGCGAAACCAAACTATTTTTCAATTAAGAACCGACGTTTTTCTATTGCATTTCCTCTAAATTCTTGTGTCCCCTAGTTCCCGAGCTATCAAGTCACACTCGATTTACGATTGCCGGGATCGTATCTTGACTGACCAGCAGCTAATCTACCGTGTTGACATCCCTTGGACTTGAAATTCAATTCAAAATATCCGGATTTTCTGTCCGGGGCACTTCTTAAGTGATGTTTTCAAATGGTTTCCGATAGATTAGGCTTTGCGAGGTGACTTAACGCGTGCCAGTTGGAATAAAAAAATAAAGATTGCTGTGTTAAAAAAATTACTATCTCTACCTCATTTCATTTGTTTGGAGTCATAACAGCAAGAGCATGTGGACACTTTTTTCATTTTGTTTTAGCAATCAATACATAGTATAATGAATCCCTTCCTGACATATGTACGCTTAGATCTCTTAAACGAAATACCTACGTACAAATTTTAATGCAGTTTTTAACAATAGATAGATTGATTCAAGAAGAAAATGTTTTCATGTGAATGCGTGCAAAGCCGGGGCAGGCCACAGTGTGTGAGCAGCTTGGTATAGGTATCCGTAATGTGAGCAATTGTTTTTTTACACTTAATTCATATGTCACCATTCTTATTCATATGTTTGATACATCATAAAGATAACACATCTTTACGATTATAATTAAGTATAAATATTTTTGTTAAAAACTCAAAAGTGATCGGTGTGAGTCCTGTTCACCGTCCCTCGATAACCGATACCACCCCAATGGAAATGCCACTATTAGAATGTATGTCACGAGCTCACTTGAGGCTACATTTCAACGGAAAGTCACGGGTGTGGGTTTTAACTTTGCTCTACAGTATCTATGAATGTTCAAAATTAAATTTGGGGTGACGCTTGTTTTTTAAAGGACCCATATAGATGACCTGTAATTTGTGATGATTAAATTTTTTTATCTGTCAAGTTACAAATAAAATATGCCTAGTAGTAACAAGAACTACAAGTGAGTAATTCTTTTAGATTTAGACCGGATTATTACAAAACGTAGACTAATGTTAGTACCTGGTTACTTGAATTAAACCATTTATCCACCCGAAACAAAATTACATGTGCCAGCATATTACTTTTTCATCCGAAAGTGTCCGTCCGTCCGTTATTAATAAACCGAGACGTAGAGACATTGCAAAGGTGAAATATGGTCTAAAGACTTACAACTAATCTACGAGTATGTTGCTTCAAAAATACATGCCTTGAGAGAGACGAGAATGCTATTTATATAAAAACATCATAGGATCAAACGTAATTTTTATTCAAAATACAACTAAAAGACATTCAGGTACGTACATGGTAATATTGATTCAGCAAAAAGGTAAAAACATTGCCCTCTCCAATTTCACAGAGAGCCCCTACAAAAGATCACTCACGCTAACTATGAATGGCCGAAAACAAGCTCGCTATGGACACGAATGGGAATTTAAAGAAAAATACTAAATATAGCTTACTAGGATCCCGCTTCATATTTATTTTACAATTAAGAAGCTTTGACAATATCTTTTTTTATTATTATTATGATTTATGGTAAGGTAACTAGAGCTTTTTAAACACAAATTTTTAAATATTCGATGGACTTACCTCCCCAAAGTAAGTGTTTTTTTTTGACGTACGTTTGTTTATGAATAACTTGTTCATATTAGCAATATCAAACTTGATATAATCTTGTTTGCGTGTAACATCCCCTTAACGGCCAAAAGCATTTGCGCGCCACGCGACGCGGCTAAATGGATTATTTTCTTGTGTTCTTTTTTTTTAAAATCATTTTTTACTTTTTTGTTAGAACGGCCAGGTTGTTCCTTTATATGCAGACCATTGTATGATGAACTTCTAAAATGTCTATGATATGAAACATTTTTACTAGTGAGTTAAAATTTGAAGAGGTCTTGTTTGAGTGGTGGTTCTGTAAAAGAGGAAACAAAACGTTGACAAGGACTGGGTGTGATTGGATTAAGGAGGGTTGACTTTATAGTCGCGGGGCAATTTGGAAATTGACTTCGGGAATCTGTTTATGCAGACTGTGGTTTGCTCGTTTGTTTGTAACCCCGAGTGTCATTTTTTTTCGTCTATTGAATTTGAATGTAGCCTGCTATTTTGTGGATTAGATTCGTGTCTGGCTTTGCAATGTGTGGCTATACTGTCATAGGTTTATTTTTATTTAACTTTTGCGTTTTATTGTGTTAACGTATAATGTCGCAGAACGAAGCATAGATTGTCAATTAGGAATAATATCCCTAAGACGCGCGAATTAATAAAGTTCTTTGCGAACTTTGTAAGTGAAGTGCCCACTAATTTTATTATTTTAAATATCCACACAGACTAGAAACACTTAAGCTTCGAAATTTTTACTGAACTCTAACTCTGAAGTCAAGTCTTGTCCTTATATTTACCTAAGTAGAGGGGTAAGTAGGGTTAGTACATACCATCTTGTTTTTAAAATGGCAGCGTCGTTTATTTTCTTAAAATGTTGATAACAATGACATGCAGAAACATAAAACAAATGGAAACTCAGTGCCATAGACAAACCATTAATTACTATGCACTTTAGCAGATGTCGCGAAACATTCCGCGACTCGTTAGTGGGGTGAGAAGGCGTAGCATAGACCTATACTTGAGCCTATATGTCCTAGAAATAAGATTTAAAAAAATATATTTCGAAACTATTAGGTGCTCGTATATTCTGATGATGACAACAGTAAGCACAATGTGCGAAGAAAAGCTTCACGTTCTCACTGTAAACAGTAGTTCTTAAAATAGTTAGAGGGGTTATCTAGAGCCCTCTGAGATCAAAATTTTAAATGATGTCTCCGTTTTATTTCAAATAATTTATTACAAATGGGGGCAGCACTGGACCCCGAAAAATTCAGGTAGCCCCTTAAAAAGCGGTAAAGGATTGTCTAGTAAGTTAAACTTAAAGTCTTGGCCCAAACGTTAATTTCTTCTGTACGGAACCAAGCTATCGCCCCCATGGCCGCGCTGGATGCTGGATCATCCATCACTCTCAAATCGGGCTGTCACCCCGCACGACTGCAGGCCCAGATATGGTTATTACGGTTCACTTGTTTTTCCAAAGTAAGTGTTCAGTCATGGAAACTATTGTGATGCTGAAAAGTCATTCTTTTATTGATTTGATGCATCTTACAAAAATTATATCACAATAACAAGACGTGTGTAGAATTTTCGAAAATGATAATTCTTGTTTTTTTAGTAGATATGCATTAAGAAAAGGTGTGGATTTTTGTAATAATAGTGGTATTTACGTACTATATGCATCATGATATACGAATGTTCATACCTGTTATACCTACACAAATATCGAATCATCATTATTCGTAGCTCTACTGCGGTATGTGAGTTTTAGTTTGCTCAAGTAACTCCTTTCAGCGAAAACCGTTGCCTTCTCTTCTAGCCTCTGACTCCAAGCGCCACCAAATCTTAGGTGCCTGTCAAGACTTTTCTCCCGTCAAATAAATATTTATACATTTCAAGAATTATTTTGCCTTTTTTCTACAATTTGTGTATATGTGCACGTACGTCTTCGATGCTTATTCTTACATATTAGGTATTAGCTAAGACCACAAGTTTCTCGTCTCGGAGGCTGGAAGATATTAAAAGTTGTGTCGTTGTGGCTACTACTTTTCATGTTCTAGGTAGGTATTAATAAATTGCCAGGGCATACCGATATTACTTAATGAATATTCCTAAGTAACATATCTTTAGCAGAAGTTCCTTTCAGGGATAGGAAGACATCAAAAGGTGTGCCATTGTTGAAATGTGAAAGGTAATGTAAACCTTTCACATTTTAGGTATTTATAAATGACAAGAGCATATCGATATTACTTATCATGATTATTCCTTAATAACATATCTTTCCCAGAAGTTCCTCTCAAGGGCAGGAAGACATTAAAACTTGTGCCGCTGTGTCCACATTAGCACAACAATGCGCCGATCCGTCATCGCATGACTACTGATATATTTTAATGGAGATCTTTCTTCGATTATTCGCGTTCAGGAACTAGCATTAGATACTTAGGCCCTATTATAAAGTTAATTTATTGACGATGTGCGTGCGTTTTAATACCATTAGACGAGTTGAGTCGTATAACAACAAGAAAATATGTTGTAAACGTCATTTCAATCTGAAAACATATTTAAAACAGGGGTCGCATTTTTGAAATCATTTGTCACAGTACGAATGGTTTGCACGAGCGTTTCCAAATGGGCGCATTTTTGAATCGGTCGTATGCGAAGGATTTGCAGAGAGTGGTCTTGGCCAGTCTTAATTTTGAAATTTTTAGCGTAGGTCAAAGAAACTTTTCATGGAGAATCCGTTCTAATTCACGCTGTTTTTTATTATTGGCGAATTTTTTCCAAAAACATAGACTGTTTTTCGAAGTTTTCTGCGTAAAACAATATAGTATTTCCTGGTATTGCAGGTGTCTTCACTATGGTTACTACCACTTTCAATCAGATGGGCCGTGTGCATGTTTTCCTACCTAGTTGTATAAAAGGCTAATGACAGATTGTAAATTCAATAATATTTCTTATTAAATAGGTAATTTATTTGAAGGCCGATGAAGATAAGCTTAGCAAGTACCTTGAAGCCCACGAGGTGACTGTAATGTAAGATGTGGATTCGAAGATCCCGATAATCGATTTGACGATCGGTCTTACATAGCATAGGGTTCCGTATTAACAATATCCGGAGTACAGGGCTGCCCCCATTTAAAATAAACTATTTGAAAGGAAACGGAGATGTCATTTAAAAGGTTGTCTTGGTCGAGCCTTAGATAATCCTTCAAATTATTTTATGAACTATCTACTGTTCACAGTTTAAAGTGAGAACGTAAAGCTTTTCTATGGACATTTATGCCAAAAAGTTTAAAGTGAGAATATAAGGGGCATATTTTGGATGGGACAGTACTGGACCCCGAAAAATCCATGTATCCAATTCATTAACTCTCTCGCTACCTGGATGGGTCAAGGGCCAATTTAAAAGGCAGCATTATTGGAAATCAAGACATGACAGGCATTGTTTGGAGGTTTCTTTCTTTGCGGCCCTACCTGTATTTATTTATTTATTTATTAAATCTTTATTGACCAAAAAGGTACAAAAGGTGGACTTAATGCTAATGCATTCTCTACCAGTCAGCCTTAAGGAAAAACAGAAATAAATTTGTGAGCGATAGGCGCTTAAAGATATAACTATATTATAGATATACGTATATTATAAACATACACATACAATACACATATATAAATACATATATTTTATTAATATATATATACACATACATAAATACATAATATAAAACAAAATAATTTAAGATAATGATTAGTTCTGCTGCATCAAACTTTCAAAAAGGTGCATGTGGACTTTTTTCTTGAACAGGTCCCTATTCATGATACTTTGATGTCTTCGGGTAAGGCATTCCAGAGACGCGTAGCCTGAACACTAAAAGAGTTAGTCATAAAACTTGAGCGAAATAAAGGAAGGTGAAGAAGAAGAGAATGACTAGAGCGAAGCTCACGTTCATGGCTTTCAGACTGAAAGCGAAATTTGTTTTTCATATACAGGGGGGAGAGAGGATTCTTTAGTAGAGAAAAAAGAGTACAAAGCATTCTTTGCTGTCGGCGCTGACGAGCAGGAAGCCAGTTAAGCTTAGATCGGAAAAAAGAGATGTGATCGTACTTACGAAGACAGAAAATAAAGCGGATACAATTATTAATAAGACGATCTAGCTTATTGAGAAGATCTGCGTTTAGATCAGGATAACACACATCAGCATAATCAATTAAGGGGAGAATAAGGGATTGTATCAAAGTAATTTTAGTTTTTATAGGAAGAAAATTTCTAAAACGATTTAAGTATTGAAGGGAGTAAGTAACTTTTCTGCTGATCTCAGTGACTTGATCCCTCCAACTAAAGAATGAGTCTATAATGAGGCCTAAATTTTAACGGACTGACTGAGCGCGATGTTTGTATTATTTAACACCACAGCAGGAACAGAGCTCATATCAATCTTAGGTAGCTGTCTGGAGCTACCAATTAAGATTGCCTGGCACTTTAACGCATTTATTTTAATGCCAAAATTTTCAGACCAGGATGAAATGTTGGACAAGGACGCGTTCAGTAAACTTATACCAGAGTTAATGTTTTCTGCTGTGGTTTGCACGTAAATTTGTAGGTCATCTGCATAAATGATAAGAACAGCTAATAGAGTGTGATAAAAGATTTATAAAAATAGCAAATAATAGAGGAGATAGGATACCTCTTTGAGGGACACCTGAAGTAACATCTTTCCATTGCGACAACTCACGGTCCATTCGAACCGCTTGTTGCCTACCATGGAGATATGAAGAGAACCAGTTCATAGCCAAGGATGAGAATTTAATGTATTTGAGAATTGCCAGGAGAATGTCGTGATCAACCATATTGAAAGCATTAGAAAAATCGATTAGACCTAGAATGGTGACTAACGAATTCTCCATACCAAGGCGAATATCTTCGGTAACGCTAAGAAGAGCAGTAGCGGTACTGTACCCAGGACGAAAACCTGATTGTAAGGGAGTAAGAAGACAATTTTTATGTATGAACGCGGAGACCTGAGCGTGGGCAGCCGCTTCTAACACTTTAGAAAGATAAGGTAAAATTGAGATGGGTCGGAAATTGTTTAACGCCTGTGGATTGGAGACTTTCGGCAAAGGAATGACATATGCCTTTCCCCAAAGAGAGGGAAACGTGCCTGAGGAAAGGGAGAAATTAACAATATGGGTAATAATTGGAAGTAAAATGTCAAGAATATGAATAATCATTTTTCTACCAATTTCGTCACATCCAACCGCATTTGAATGTAGAGATATTATAATTTTTCGAATGTCATCCTCAGCTAGGGGAGAAAATGAAAAAGAGTCTATGTGAAGAGTGGCCATGGAAGAAATTCTAGAAATAGTACGGAGTTTAGCAGAAGGATCTAAAGAACAAAAATTTGAGAAATGATTATTAAAATCATCTAGTGAAAACGAAGAAGATGCGGGAGTAGAACTATTGCCTAAATTTAAAGAATGTAAGAACTTCCATATGTTAGCTGAAGAGGAGTTAGACAATTGGTCATGAAAATACTTCTTCTTAGCTGCCCTTACCATTCGGTTGCACAAATTACGTGCCTTTTTGTATGTGTTCCAGTTTTCATCTGACCTATCGCGTTTATACAAACGAAAAGACCTATCTCTACGCGTCATGGCCATGCGAACCCCCCTACTAATCCACGGAGCTGGTGGCCGCCTAACTCTAACAGCATGAACAGGTGCATGAACATCGTATATTTTCAAAATGGAGGCATTCAATAAAGATACCTTTTCATCAATCATCCCAGCTTCAAGAATATTTGTGAAATCAGTTGCTATGGCATCTTTTTTAAGCTTTTCTAGATCTATATTTACATAATTACGCATCCAGACAATTTTAGGCTTACGTTTAGGTGGCTTAAGTTTGTACTGCAAGTAAATGAGATCGTGCTTAGAAAAGCCTGGAGCAGATTGTTGACCGTGATTGATTACTAGATCTAAAGAGGAAGTTAATATTAAGTCAAGCCAAGTATCATCGGTATCATGATTAACATGAGTGGGACCCAAAGGCAGAACGTTGAGATCTACTGACTTTAGAATGTGACTCAGCTTATCAGCACGAGCATCATTTTTAAGAAGATTAGTGTTTAATGGCATCTAGGAAGGTTTTTGTAATATATTTTATTTTTTAGTTTATTTTATATTTTACTTTTGATAAAATTATTATACTGACACCGATTCTAAAAATTAAATTTAATATCTTCTACCATATACTTTCAGCGCTAAACAAGATCTTTGAAATAAGAAGTTAGTTGCTGGCATCGAATCCCCCGACCGCACCGCGCTCGTACTGGCTCTCTATCAATCACTTACGGGAGACTATCAGGGCACATCCATTATGCACGAGATAAGTTCGATTCTTGCGAACTCGGCCTGCCCAGCGCTGGGCGGCGCGGGAAAATATTGAAAATGTTTACGAGTTTCCCGGAGATTTAATTAACGAGACAGTTAGTATATTGATGTGGCTATTTATTTTTGTTTGTATAACTATAAGTACCTATGTAATTCATAGGTAAATTTAGACTTCCAAGGAAGTTTCGGAAGAATTCGAAAAGCAGTAGGTGCATTACAAATAGTGCCAATGAGTGGGATATTCGAAATAATTTGGCGATTATTTTACCTGTTAACAAATAAGTAACAATAACCTAAAGGAATTTAATGTTGTTAAAAACGGTTTCCGAATTAACCTTCTCCGATAAACAACTCAACATGAAACCGTTCATCTTATCTACCTGTGTATTATAGAACGGTCGGTTCTATAAAATATAGGTACTGCGAACGGTTTGCCGAATAATTCATCGATTGGCCAAATAATTCATCAATGGTCTTAAAAGAAACGAAATATTTCCATGGCTATTGAAATTTGAAAAAGGAAATGTCAACACAATTACTTACCTATGTCACAAATACAAATCCAAACATGAAAGAATTTCCGAAGTGCAAGATTTCTCACCGTCCAATCTTGGCTAAGCCGGCCGGTAGCATTGGCAGAATTCCCCAAATCCCGGAAGGCTGAGGTCCTTTTCGGAGGGTCTGCGAGACCCTTCTTAGGCGATGTGACTTACGGACAATTTGTGTCGAAATTACAACTAAACAGTTGGTTGGTTGGTTGACGACCTCCTTGGCGTAGTGGTCACCATGCTTGACCGCCACCCAGAGGTTCCGGGTTCGATTCCAAGTTGGAAAATGGCCTTTTTCAAATTGTCCTGGGACTTGGATCTATATACGAGTATGTATTTGTTACAAAATATAGTATCGTTGAGTTAGTATCCTATAACACACCTCTCGAACTAACTTTGGGGCTAGCTCAATCAGTGTAATGTGTCCCTATATGTTTATTTATATTTTATTTATCGGTTATGTTTAAATTTTCACTGACATTTTGCTTTAGCAGCAGTACCCAACAGTTTTTATCGCTATCAGACAACATTGACTTAATTATTAGTATTTAAAAGTGTGACCTACGATTTATTGAGGATTTTATAAAGTAATACTTGATTTCCATCTGTGATTCAATGTTACGAAAAGAACACGCACGTCATATTCTCGTAGCTCAGTCTGGTTTTGCTTATACTCAGTTCCAATGTGCGCCTGTTTCCTTTTTCCACTAGCTCATTTGCCTAGTCATCCATGATGCGCCACAACAAACGCATACACTTTCTTCACTCCTGACGAAATTGATTTTGCTCCTTTACGACTTATTCGAATTTGTGAAGTCTCTGATATTTTTTGATGAAGAGATCAAGGCGCGAGTCCCGGGAAATGTACATTTTCCCAGACTTCAACTTTTACTATTCAAGACAAGTTTTTCACCGTCCTTGAACGTGAGACAAAAAATAACGGAAATTTTGCTAGTTGCTAGTTCTTTGTAGCCGTATGTCCGCCACACCAAGGGTCACGTCCGTGTCACACGTCATTTGGATTGTCGCATTTCATCACACGGGGGACGCGTATTGACCCTCAGTGGCATTTGTTGCAAGTGCCCATTATTTTTTTCCTTCCTATAAAGGTTATGGAAATACGATGGGGTTATGAGTTGAGAGTAGTTCGAGAAGGGTTATTCCAAAACCAGAAACCTACTTTCCTTTTTCTTACTATGAAAATATTACGTCTAAAATTATTTATGTACCTATTTCTTTCTAATATAATAAACTTTCTAGTCGTTTTTGTAGAGTTTTAAGTTGTTAACTTTTGTGGTTGACTCGATATTCAAAAGATGTTTAGCAAAAATGCCGTAGATTAGTTTGTTCTGAAACAATATCCATGACCAAATAAAACATACATGAGTTTCTTAACAGACATAAAGCACCAGTTGCAGCGTCAGCTCTTCATTGCATAAAGTGGGGGGCAAAGCTAGTCTTTAATATTGTGGGAATAACCCTTCGAAAAGCCATGTTCGACAGCTGTTATCGAGTTAACGTTTGACTCCTTGAGTGTCTGTTTGAATAGAAATGTGTTTTATGGCGGATAATGATAGTGTTCGCTTAAGAACACCACACGCACATCGCACCTCGTGATTTTGAAAGTTTCGTTGTGATTTTGAGAACAAGAGCGGCATTAGAGCTATCAAAGATTTGATTGGCTAGCGACCAGTGTTTATTAGTTTATAAAACTTTATTTATATTTATTGAGCCGGTTAAAAAGAGAAGACATAAATATGCAAACTAAACACGAATGAAACATATCTACAACGTTAGACTTATCCTGTCTTATTAATAAAACGCGGTTTATCTTTATACTTGTTTTAAACCAGTATCCGCCCAAAACAAAAAGACCTCCCGAAATATTTGACCATCTTCTTATGATCATCTTTCCTCAATATTAAAACCAAATCCAAATCAAAGTCTACATTTTGTAATAAGACACATCTTATTAACTTATATGAACTGAAGTAAAGTGATATTATGTACTACTTAGTAGAAGCTATGTCGAATGTGTCAAATATCGGACACAATCGGTGTGTCATGAAAAATTCTAAATATGTCCTGATAAATACTTGACTACTGAAGTTACTACAACTTATGTCATTGATAAAGCTTCTATTATCAGAAATTTGAGTTACGTTACATAAGCCTCAACTCTTCTCATTTCGTATTCAAACCATTGCCAGTCTATCATAGATTGGAGAAAAACATGTTATGAACATAATTGAGGGTGTAGTATCTGTATATAGGCAAAGAGGAAGTCCAAAGAAGGATGTAAGGAATGCGCAAGAAATAATATGAACGTCTAGGACTAGATGAAAGTATGACTTCCAATATAGTAAATTACAGAGAAAAATAAATAAATGGGAAATGGTAAAGAAGAACTCATTGACATGTAAGAGTAGAAAATGAAAATTTGGTATTAATACCCAACCTTTATCCGAAGCGCCACTGTGATCATCAAACTTTTTACGGGTAAATTTCATACTTAATTTGATGTCTAAGTAGTTATTACTACGGGTGCAGCTTCATTCATAATCTGTTTAGCATTTTGTGTATTTCCGATATCATGAGAATGCTTTGTAATAACAGAAATCAACACGCACCGTCATAACGCAAACCATTATCCGGTATAACACAGTCCCGTAATTATGCATGAAAGTTCGTATAGCACGGAATTAGCATATGTAATATGCAGTAAAGGACACAATATAATGAGAGGATAGAAATAGCGCTCCAGCTAAAATTTGACCTGTAACGATGTTGCAATAGGATTCCATCCTGCATTTTCTTACTCACCCCAATTCTTCATCATTTTATTTCGTCCATCTTTTAAATTTCATTTCTAAATATAATTTTTTTATTCTTTACACATTTTTCCTTTTCATTCTGATGCATTCTCTACCACCTTTTACACTTATAACAACTAGCTTTTTAATAATTGTTTAATTGTTTAATTTTATATCAGTTCTGTTATAATAAAAATAAATTTATTAACTCTGTCGTTTAATCTCTTGTTCTACGACTAGTTGTACATATTTCATGAAAAAGCACACTTATTGAGCTGGGACAGATGGTTTTTCCACAGAGATGAGATGGGATGTTACTATCTTTATTTTTTTTTAAGTAAAAAAAAACATGTTACTTATATATTTTTCTTATTTATGTGGCTTTGTTAACAAAGTATTATTTTCATTGAATGCATATATTCTTAGGGTTTTTATAATTAGTGAAGACTTTCAATACCTAGGGATGACATTAAACAATATTATCTAGTGTTGTACTTCTGTACACCCAGTATCCGTGGTAAGGGTTAATTAGAAACAAAAACGAGTCGTTTCTCGTACGCGTCCTACCATTATCCTAATGCTCGACTATCGCCTGCCGTTCGTCGTTGCCATTACGGTTCATCCCCAAATCGCCAGTGACCGGATGTGGAATTAAAATAATCGGCGTATTTCAATAAACTGCAATTATTGGGAAGCTGTACGCTGATTAGTGAAGTTTGATATTTGTGGATTAGAAATTAGACAAGAAATTAATTTAAAGTAAACGCAAAACACAACAGCTGTCGGTCTGTAAGGGGATACATGAGTTTTTCGGGGTCCAGTGCTGCCCCCATTTGAAATAAATTATTTGAAAGGAAACGGAAGTATCTTTTAAAATTTTGTCTTGAGTAAGCCCTAGATACCCCTTCAATGTATTTTATGAACTACTGTTGTTAAAGTTTAAAGTGAGAACGCAAAGCTTTACTACGCACATTTGCCAAAAGTGGCCGTTTTTCGTTTAGAGCTTTTTAGGTCTTGCGGCTCTAAGCAGACAGAGCCCAGGGTCGCCAAACCAAAAGGCCACTTCTAGCGTGTTGGAAAAAGGGATCAAAATAGTGATGGGTTGCTAGCTGCATCACTTTTTCACATGATTAGTATTTATTTCCATTCCCTCGAATGCGGGAAAAGACAAGCAGCTGGTACAATGTGAGTTTTTTCTTTCCTTCCAGACTAGCATAAAAAATATTAGTAAGATGATTAAATCAAATTCCATCCATGAACTCAATGAATCAGGCGTTATTGTGAAAAAGATAGAACATCCTCCTACTAAATAGAATGTTTAGCTGCAAGATGAATAAGGTTCTTTGTTTCTTTGGTGAGGTCCAATTTATGATCGAAGGTACTCGTTTAAACACTTATGCTGTCCTACATTTATCTATCAAATTATTGTAAAATACCCGTTTTATCCTTCAATTTCACAAAAACCCTGTAATAACCCTTTACTTACAAAATATATACTCTTTTACATAAAATGAAAGGTTACAAGTATCAAGAACGTCGGGCGACGTAGTGACAGGTCCAAATTAAATGATTGCCAGCTACCTGTTTTACGCCCGCGGATATATTTTATTTTGTCTGCGAGCGGGTTTCGAACGCACGTTGAATTTTGTTAACCCCAAAATATAAAAGAAAAACAACCCACTCTCTCTTTCTAACACACGAAAACAAGGGAGATGGCGTGATAATTTTCCGCGGTGTTTAAAAGCGACAATGTTTGTTCAAGGTTAAAGTAATGGAAATTGCTTACGCGAAAAAGCAAGTGTTTCGGGGAATTATTGTTATTATCATATCTCGGCGATTGCGTGTCATTTTTTACATTGGGTGTAATTTATAATCAAAACTGAGTTGGAAAATAAAATGCTGAAGCTCTTCTTTACTAGTTTAATTTGTAGAAGGTTGCCACTACAAAGAAAGAAGAAAAAATTCTGCTTCCATCTAATGATGGTATTCCTCTTTAACATATATCAAACAAAATGATAACACTGCAATAAACCAGGAAAATCACTTCTATTTCCATTTATTTCTCAAACCGCATAAGCAGCATCGGTATTATTGAAAAACACCTACATTCTCTCGATTCGATCTCCTTTCTGCTTCAGATGTCTCTGTCTTGTCCCCCAAGAGAGAGACACAACTCTTTCCATAAAATTTTAAAGGTTTAGAATATACAAGTAGTGAAAGTTGTAGCAAAAAAATTGTCAAGTTTTACAATTTATTTCTAACGTCAGATGACAGATAGACAGTCAAGTCTGATAACACCTGACCAAGGTCGTTGTTATAACGCTGGATGCAGTCAGCTTTATATCGATGATTTTGGAAATCCTTTGGAGATGTCATGTAAGATTACTAAATACTCAGATGTTACAAAAAACTACCTATACTTACAGTTTGTACTCAATTCACTAAACCGTGAACATCACAACAATTTCCTTCTATTTCTCTCCAAAGCCGGGTAAACAGCGCGGGTTTAATTGTAAAAACACTCAGCTCCGCTCCCGGGCGGGTGTTCCCAGGGGACCGCATTGGTATTCTTTATTGCGAGCCCCGGCCCGACCCGGACACAACTCTTTGCTATCGGAACCTTAGTAATTGGCGATATATGCCTCTTTATCTTGCCGTATAAAATTTGTGGCAATTGGAAGGTTTTTTATAACTGAAAATGTCTTTAGATTGAATTATCTTTTTAATTATTTTTGACTACCGCATCACAGTCAATTCTTCTTTTTTTTTTAGTCCGCTGTTCATATGATGGCATAATTCGATATTCCTTGTTTTTGTTTTATTTAATTCTTTTTTTTAATTATTCAATTTATATCTCTCTTTTCTCAGTCTAAAAACCAGACCTAAAGCGATTAAAATATTCTCATTAAAAAAATAAAAACTTTAGCTAAACGTATTTTAGTTGAGATATATTTCTCTTCTTGAAAAAAGCGAAAAGGACAAACCATATGCACAGTTATTTCAACTAAAAAACGTTTTTAGAAAATGTTTTATATTGTTTATGAATAAGATGATTGATGCGATTAGTAACATTAACTCTTAATATTAGTAATAGAGAGCTAGCCCAGTATTCAATCAAGTTATCAACCCACGTCAAAGTTAGGTATTATTAGAATACTGCTAGCTAAGCTACGTTAATGAGTTTTTAGGTACCTAGATATCTTTAGGACATCTACGTATCAAGTGTATCAGTGGAATTTTAGAAACTCTAATATATTAAGCGAGTATCCATCTTTAAAATTAAATAAAAGTAAGTTTAGAGACAATTACTTAAGTTAGGCCACATTGATTGGAAACCTTAAATCCATATAGCATATCTGACATCTCCATTCTCCTAGAGACCCATTAAACTTCGTAAACAAATCAACTTGGCGGCCATTACAGCAGAATTACAAGGAAACAAACGAACGGCAATCAAAAAGCGAAACAAAAACGACGCGTTTCGGCCCCCATCGCAATCGTCTCGAGCGCTTTTCAAATATTAAAATTTAATCGGCCGGTTGTCGCGAGTCAAATTAGGCTCTCTTGAGAGATGCTCAAAGACTGTGTATTCACAGAAGTGACTTTGTGGCAGAAATGTGAACTCACAATATGCTCTGCAACCCTTTAAGAGCGGCCAACCCGTCTTACTTTTCATACAAACGCTCGTACGTGATTATGGCGTTGTAACTGATCTTTATTGAAATTTTTTGAACTAACAGGTATCCTGTGCGCTATTTTTAGGTTTATTTGAAAAAAAAACAGTATAAACCGCCAAAATCTGCTTTTTGTACAAATTTTATCTGAACTTCGACCGTTCATAGGTAGGTACTCATAAATTGTAAAGGTAAGAAAAAAAATATGAGAAAAAATCATTTCTTTCACACACTGTAAGGCTTACTGAAAAAACACGCTTCACCTGGAACAAGTCTTATAAAATTTCCGCACTCAATTTATTGTGAATATTCGTTCAATGGATGGTTAATAATAATACTAATTTTATTCAAGAATGTAAACAAAGCCCTGAGGAACTATCTCTCTCTTTTTGCTTTGCCTCTTTTTTTTAGCATTGCCCTGGATGAAACAACAAGCTTTTCAAACTATGACGCGTTGACGATAATGCGACCGGAAAGGGCCGCCTTAAAGCTAGCAAAGGTTAAAAAGTTTTTATTTAATAGAAGTAAATAAGAAAAAGGTCATTAACCGTGTTCTTAAATTTACTGATGATTTATTAAATACTCAATAGTTTCAACCTTCTTTATTTCAGGGGATCGACAACACAGATTTTGCTCTTCAGATATAGAGTTCCTTTGTCTATGGTTTCTTAGAAGCCACCATATATAAAAATATGTCTCTCTATCTAAACTTACTAGACATTAACCATAACCACGTTAAAGAAACGAGTAAAAGATTACTATCTGTCTTTATCATCCTGATCATAATATTTAGAAATATTATCTTATGTATTCATTAATTGTATATATCAGTATATATTTATGTATTTATATAAGTTTATTTTACGTACGTCTATGTAGGTATGTTTATTAATTTATTTATGTTTCTTGTAGGTATAAGTATTTATTTGTTTTTGTATTGTACAAACCTCTTTCTTACCATTTCCTCCCGCGTCTGCTGGAAGAAATTTCTTTAGTAATAAGTAGCACCTATGTATTATCTTTACTTTTATAAGGTTTTATTTGTAAATTTTCAAATGTGCATAAGCCTATGAAATAAATAAATAGACTTTTTGGACCACTACAAAATTTATTATACTATTATTATAATTTTTTTTATAACCGCCTATGTCAGCCAGGGCCATTAATCCTCTCCCAATACTGTAGGTTAATATTAAATCGACCGAGCTTCGTTTTTCTCTACTACATGTGCAAGTAAGAAACACGAAGTAATTGTACTGAATACAAGATATGTACCTACACATCAGAATCTCTTCTGCATCAGTTAATCTTTTCCACAACAGCGGCAGTGATACGGCCGCCGTAATTGTCGACAAGAAAACTGTTATTAATTTCGCGCCTCTGAAAGATTCACAGATTTGTTTGTCTTCAATAAACTCGATGGGGCGCTGAGACACTTTGTCAGAAAGACGGAATGCAAGGGAGTGAATTAGGTTTGTTTAAGACAAAGAAACTGTCTCCTGTGCGTGTACCTACATTATAAAAATATACGATTATGCGTAATGTCATCGCCAAAGCTATCTTATACTATTTGAGAATATTATATGGAAGTGGGTATTAGTGCTCTGGGTATATTTATTATACTTGAGATTTTCAATACATGATCCATAAAATGAAAGCAAGACATAGTTTTTAAAACTAAAACCCGACCACCGGGACGATGCTTGTTAAAAGTACGTTTATCCAGTGAATGCAAGCACAGTAAGGAGAAACAGCCAGTAATATATACAACGTCCTTTTTATTAAGTACAAATATTTTAAGGGGTGATTCATTCCATCATTTTAGACAACTTTTCCCAATAAATTTATATCGAAATATGAAAAAAAAAATCTTTTTCTATAGTAACGATATCACGTGACTACTTTGAATTGTATGAGAACCTAATTTTTTTTTGTATTTTTCTAAACTATTCATTGGGAAAAGTTGTTCAAAATGATGGACAGAATCAGCCTTTAACTATTCGTACTTAATAAAAGACATTTTACTTTTTGGTATGTGCTAATTGAGCTCTTTAATTTGATACCCAACTTTTTGATTACATTTGTTTTATTTTTTAGTTCATTGCATTATGGCTTATAGAGGGCGCCATTTTGAATTCACTGTGACGTCATATAGCCTATAAGTAGCGGACAGTCAAGGCGCTTCTAACGATATCTTATTTGTGAAGGATGAACAGATGAACCTATGTACATACATACATACTAAGTGGCGAAACACATAACCCTCCTTTTGGCTTCGTCGTAGTCGGATGATTAAGCATATGTTTGGACTGGGTCATTCGGTTTGAGTTTTATCGACTGGATTTGCCGTCACTAACCCCGCACGGTGAGCACGCGGTGATGGCACAGTGACGGTGCCGTGTGGTGATGGCAGAGTAGAATAGGACCCGATTAAGAGGTCTGGAGGCCTCAGGGTAACAAAGGAGTGGAAATCCCGTGGCCCCAATTTTTTCCAAATAAAACGAACAAACAACAATTTTTTTTTCAGTCGAATTTTTGAATAAATAATTTATTGTGAAACCAAAGGTAAAAAAACGAAAAAAAAATCAAAGGAAAAGTTGTTTACTAGTGTTTACATACTTGGAATTTGAAAGATTTTTTGTTTCTGTTCTAACTTTTTTCGATGTGTATTGTGGGGGCCTCTTTGTGGAGGCCCCAGGGCTGTAGCCCCGGTGGCCCTCCCCTAAATCCGGCCCTGCTTGTCTGCCCCACGGATGTCGTAAGAGGTGACTAAGGAAAACGGGCAGCAGCCTTCTATGTGCAATGGCATATTGACAAATCCACCTTTTTTGGGAGAAGCCTTTACTTTAAAAGGGCTACATGAATTTTCTGGGGTCCAGTGCTGCCTCCATTGAAATAAATCATTTGAAAAGAAACGGAGACATCATTTAAAATTTTGTCTTGACCAGGCACTAGATAATCCTTATTATTTTAAATGATGTCTTAGTTTCGTATTAATTGATTTATTTCAAATGGGGGCAGCACTGGACCCTGGAAAATTCAGGTATCCCCTTTAGTTTATTTATTTCTTTTTACCAGTATGTACCTTATATGCTGGTACAAAAGATAAAGGAATATAGAGGATAGCTAAACTTCCATTTATCCCGAAGGTTGACTGGTAGAGAATGCTACTAGCGTTTATTATTTGTGAATAAAGTCAAAAATAAATAAATAATGGATATAACAATGAAGGTAATTCTGAAGTAAATTCAGTAACCCGCTCCCGCTCCGGCCGTCAATGAAACGGCGACCTCCGTGTGACCCGGCCATGTCGTCGGTCGCTTCGATCGATACAGCCTCTGCACTTGAGCTTTTTGCCCCCCCCGCCCTCAATCCCCCGGGCGGGCGTCTCCCCTCCGCTATGCTATCCGATTTTTATGTTTATGCCACTTTTATTGGCCTCTTGGCCGATTATTTAGTGCGTAATCAAATATTGGGCTCAAGGGTTAAAATGGAGGCTGCATCTTAAGTTTGTTAGAACCCGAAAGGAGAATAAATAAACTCACAAGTAAATTAGGTTCATTGTTTTTATTAGTAATTTAAATGATAAACTTTCTTTACGAGTATTAGGAGAGATCATTTACCTTAAGAAAATTAGCTGAATCAATAATTTTAATTAAGTAAAATTTAGCTAATAACATAATATCAAGCGGATAATGGCATGTCAATAATTATTTAAAAAAATGTAAAATTTTCATCAGTGAAATAATTTTTTGCAATTGTTAAAATATATTTTTTGATGATTCATAAAAACTGACTTACACACAAAATTTTCTGTGTAATGCAGTAAGCAAATCATTATTATAAGTGCATTAGGTGATGCTTTGATATGGCAGTAGTAGGTACTATGCCTAAATATTGCTCGAAATATTTGATGTCAGCAAAAAAAAAAGCTAATAGCCGCTATTATTGCTACATAGAGTTCCATGTCACGTAATATGATCTGCAGTCGGCTTTACATTCTAAACCACAAACATATACTTAATACACTCAACAAAAGTACCATTTACCTCCGCCCTCCTCCAAGCCTCATAATATTCGGTTAGATTCGGTGACGCAATGTCTCCGTAAAAAACTTGAGGCGTGCGATTGGTGGGAAATGTCGCGATGGGCGTGGTCGCAGGCTTTGTCGCCAAAGGGCGTGGCCTAGGGCGACAGCGCGGTGACACAGCCTCTTAAAAAGCCTTTAGTCTTCTATTGAGAGATAGAGCATTGAAGGCCCATTTATATAACACAAGTTACTTTCCTATTGCATATAATTTAATTGAATCACTAAATGATTTGTCTGCTTGATTTTTATATATTACTTTTATAATATTTAACCTTAAGATCAAAATTAATAACTGCGTAAGTGACGGTACTACGACCAGTTTGATATCATATCTAGATTATAATTCAATAATAAAATTTGGGTCAATATTTAGTTAAAAATAGAGATATAAAATTTGAAATATTTGTTTTTCAGTAATCTGTAACTTTAAATTTTAAGTAAGTTGTTAAAAGGTATTAAATATTAATAAAAAAATTTGAAATATAAAATCATGAGTTTTAACACATTAAAACGTTTTAAAAATACTAATAGAAGTTTTATTATTATTTTTATAAACATAAGGATAATAGAGCTCTTTTAAGATATTTTTCTTTTTGAAATATTTCACTTTGTGTATTTTACAGAATAGTTTTTCTTTAATCAAACATATACGTTTTTTTTTATATATTTGTTTATTTTACATAGGTAGTTTACCACCTGAATCGTGCAAATGTGAATCCAAATATGAATTTAGTATTTTTAGGTCATACGAATATGATACCAAACTTGACATAGTAGCATAACCAATGCATGTATGAAGATTGAGCTGGTGGCCAAGAACCTCAAGAAACTTTCATCAAAAATGTTGGTGGCTCTACTTCTTAATTCAATGCTTGGGCCCTAAGGACCAATCCTGCCAAAGGAAATCTTTGGTTCACGAAACTCCGTATAACAAATATGTTGTACACACGCCTCTATAAGGACACTGTTATGTATTTAGGAATGCAATCTGAAGTGAAACTTTAGAATAAAAAAATTACCAACCAATTAAATGAGCCCAAACTCGATGGGGTTATGTCGTTTCATTATAGAGTTTCTATGGCCATCTTGCGGCTCCATCAATCAGATCAGCTCCATGTTATCATAATATTGCATTGTCACGCGATATACGTATGCGTACAAAATTTCAGCTTAATCAAAAATCGGAAAGAGGGTCAAATTTAACTTCGAAGATTTAATTACAGACAGACAGACAGACAACGGTACAGGTGAAACTAAATTAAAGGTCGTAAAATGCTATGTCTATGCGCTTTGCGGTACAATAAATACAAAACTGGCTAATTGCCATATCAATTTAAAAAATAGGAAGTAGAGACTCAAGCAGCTTTTTATGGTTTTGTAGTAAACAAAGAACCCTTATAGTCTGTTCGTCTGTCTATCTATCTGTCTGTCCGCGGTTCTACTCAGAGACTATAAATACTAGAAGCCTGTAATTTGGCATGGGTATCTATATAAATGATGCCGACAAAATGGTAAAATAAAAACATGAAATAATTTTTTTTGTGGTTTTTTCTACAAATGTAAAGTGGGAGTAATTTTTTTTTTGACTAATCCATCGTGTGGAGTGTTTACTGAAAACTGTAGAGCGATTGTAGGGTGATTCAGACATATACAACACTCATTCATGAACCCACTGTATAGGCCTCTTTCTATCTTCGCTGTGTTGTTATGTACCCTGCCCATCGAATTCCAGTTTTTTTCTGTTATACTTGCCCAACATTAATAACACAACTTATCATATATTTATTACATAATTGGGTGGTACTTTCCTCCGTCTAACACAAATTATTTGGTACTGTAAAGAAAACGCCACGAAATAAAGTCACTTGTAAAGACCATATCCATTGTCAACGTGGTTTTAGATTTCTTATTATAGAAAAACTGATATTAAGAGCGCTATCTGACTCCAAGAAACATGATGTCATTAGTCTATATTTCATACAAATCCCATAGAAAATTTTTGTTTTGACGTTTAAAAAAAGTATCCGATTTGAGTTGTTGAAAAGTAGGGAATTATGCACCACTGTTAAAAAACCAATTTATCGAAGAAGTTTTCTTTACTGCCTCCGTGGTACAGTGGTCAAGGCGTTCGCCTTGTGACCCGGAGGTCATAGGTTCGATTCCCACTGGGAAGCATACTTTGTGAAAAGTTGTTTCCAGTCTGGATAGGATATTGCAGGCTTGAATCACCTGATTATCCGAAAAGAAAGATGATTCCGTGTTTCGGAAGGCACGTAAAACTGTGGGTCCCGAATACCACCTAGCGTTTGATCATCAAACTATCCAAGGATTGGTTCCTGGTTTGCCCTTTGGGTTGTGGAGTTCAGACGGCAGTCGCTCTGTGTAAAAACCATCAACCTCGTCAAATCTCCTTGGTAAGATAGCGGACCCCGGGCTCTGAAGCGTTACTGCTGAGGAAGCAACCGGGAATACGCTCGGATGATGATGATCGAAGAAGTATTCTTTAAGGTAAAGTTTTGAAGATTCCAAAACAGAACCTAGCCAGTAAGTTTACAAAAATGTACATTAAACAGCCGGCCGAATTACACAACATGCACTTTTATGTACTGGTAATAAAAGAGAGTTTGCAATGAGTGTGGGTAGCTTAACGTGCAATAGGGGTGACGACAGGGTTAGAAAAGTATAATTGTAATAAGTCCGTCCTTTAGATTATCCAAAAATAATGAACCCATATTTATCAGTTTGCCAAAAAAGTAAAAAGTCACAAAGTTACGAAGCATCAAAGTTCCGGAGTGGGGCTTGCGGTTGATACGTCACCTCTATGAATCGTACGTAGCCGTGACGTCATGCGAAATTTAAATGCGCTGCATCTTTGTCATTTTTTGTTTATTAGAGAAAAGAAAAATACGTGTACAATATTTTTTAATAATCTAACCGATGGAATAAAAATATTTTTCCATTCGTCATGCCTATTACCTGTATATAGCAAAACACAGATACTTTTGTTGGCCTAGATAGTGGATAGTTAAAACGACAACTACCCACCCCCCTCTTTGTAGGGGAGGCTCTTCTGCCTTCATTCCGTTACCCAAGCCTTTGTTCGCTAACTCGACTTCCCTGAAAAAAGGTAACTTTACGTTATCGACTTCTTTTTGTTCCGCTTTTGGGTCAGATTCCTTTTTTCTTATTGGCTAATGGTTTAAATGGGGATGGATTGCTCTAAGTAAAATATAAGACTGGATTTTTTTCCTGGGAAATGTTTAAAGATATAAATATTTATCTTTGTTTGTAATGTAAGCTAAGAATTTAGATTTCTAGATTTGTAGCATAGAGCGTGAGATAAATTAATTATTTATAACGTGGCGTTAAGGAAAAAAGACGGGGGCATTAAACCGATTGCAGTAGGGAGCAGTTTCCGGCGTACTGCTTCATAAATTTGTTGTAAACACGCGCTTCCTGTTCTTAGTCACACATTTCAACCCAAACAGCTGGGGTTTGGCATTAAAGGGGGTTGTGAGGCAGCGGTACATGCGGCAAGAACTTTTTTGGATTCGGATGGGAGCGAAGTAATACCACTCAAAGTTGATATCCGGAATGCTTTTAATTCCTTGAACAGGTCCTTTTAAGGTCTTTTTGAGGGCGTCCAGTGAGCACATACCAGATATTTATCCCTACCTCTGGCAGTGTTACGCGTCTTCCAAAAAACTTGTCTACAAAGATCACCTGGTGAATTCCACCACGGAATGTCAGCAGGGGGATCCGCTTGGTCCCGCCGTCAGCCAGGGCATTCATCCTATTATTACTTCATTATCCAGTTGTTTTAACGTGTGGTACCTAGATGACGGTACTTTGGGTGGTGATACTGATACAGTGGTGTCGGATCGTTGGGAAATTCTTTTGCAGCAATGGGCCTAGAACTCAATTATGAGAAGTGCGAACTATATATAAAGCCATTTATTGATCCGATATCCAGAGATAGCATAATTTCCAAGTTTAATGCATTAGCTCCTAATATAAAAATTGTAACAAGTGAGTCTTTGCAGACGCAAAGATTCATACAATACTGGAGCCCCGAGCAAAAGCTTGGGGCTCCAGTATTGGATGAATCTATACCTCTATACATTAACGACCAGGTTGATATTTTCCAGTCTTCATCAGAGCGTTTACATTACATAAATGCACACATGGCTCTGTCTATTATCCGGTCATGTCTGCTCGTGCCCAAATTCACATACGTATTACGTTGTGCGCAATTTTGGAAATATCGTAGTCTCCTCAATCAATCAATCAATCTATCATTTATTTGTCAAACATAGGTAGACAATATTATAAAAGATACGCTGATAATAGTATTGAATTGTCAATTGGATGATAGATCCTGGTTACAGGCATCGCTGCCTATCCGTTTCGGTGGTGGTATCTAGGAAGGTGTCAGATGTCTCTTTGCCGGCGTTTTTGTCCTCAGTCCATGCTGCAGGTCCTCTATGCGGTAACATTCTAGGCCCTTCATTGGGTGCCGTGGGGATCTGTGGGCTGGCGGAGGATTGGATGTCTGGCTGAGTGACTGTCCTAACGAGCCACTACCAGCAAATGTACATTACCAAAGAGGGTGGGACGAGCCTGTATGCAAGAAAATAGCACAAAATCTGCTATCTGAAGCTACTAGTTTAGCAGATCGCGCTAGACTGCTTGCGGTTTCCGAAAGGGAATCGGGTTTATGGCTTCAGGCGCTTCCTTTTGTTAAATTGGGCTCATTACTGCACAACTGCACTTTGTCTCTAGCGGTCGGACTTAGACTGGGTTTGAAAGTGAATGAGTCCCATCAGTGTGTCTGTGGTAGAACTGTAAACGAGTTGGGTCACCACGGATTAGCCTGCCAAAGGAGCGCTGGTCGTTTATCCCGACATGGCACACTGAATTACATCATCCGAAGGGCTCTTGTCTCAGTAATCGTTCCAGCCATCTTGGAACCGAGCGGTTTGCTGAGATCAGATGACCTGTCGGGATGTCGCTGGTACCATGGAGGCTTGACAAATATCTAATTTGGGACGCAACGTGCGTGGATACTCTCGCGTCCTCGCATGTTGCGTCAACGTCTGTGCGAGCTGGTGCAGCGACTGTTTCAGCGGAAGTCCTAAAACGTAGAAAATATGCTGATATTCTTGGAAATTACATTTTTGTGCCCTTCGCCGTAGAGACGATGGGTCCATGGGGCCCAGAAGCAAAAGCTTTTGTGACTGAGATTTCAACGCGTCTCCGCGATGTTACGGGCGACCTAAGGGCGGGCAGTTTCTTTGCACAAAGAATTTCTATTGCGGTGCAGAGAGGCAATGCTGCCAGCCTTATGGGTACTCTGCGGTGATGCGTTGGAATCTCTTTTTTATTTGTAATTTTTATTATATATAAATTTGTAAAAATGTACAATGATCCATCAAGTAATAACATCCCGTTAATTAATTTATTGTTTCCTACACTCTTTTTTTATTTTTTATTTGACAATTTAGTTATCTATTATTCTACCGTTTGACATCTGACTTTAACTGTCATCTTTTTTTTTCTCTTTAAGCAAGAGAACGATTCTACTTTTACTTATCATTTGTTCAGTTATTTTGTGATATGTGTCTTGTTTAACTGTTATCAATTTATCATTATTAGTATAAATTTCTTTCAATATACTAGTGAGTTGTATGGTGGGTTTGGCAGCTACTTATTCATTATTTTACATATTGTATTATTATAATTTTTTTTTCATACATCATTTGTATTATTATATTTATTTTTATATATTTACTTTACTATTTTTATATATTTAATTATGGATGATATTGTGGATTTTGAAGATAGTTTCTTTTCTTGCTCGTCCTCTTCTAGTTTTGTAAGTGCGAATGATGATATTTCTTCAGCGTTTGATATAACGCTGCATGACTCCATAGCTTCTGCGTTTTCCAAGTTCCCTCACAATCTTAATCTTGCCCATATTAATGCTCAAAGTGTTGCCGGCCATTATTCTGATCGAGTCGCTTCAATCAATAGTGCTCAGTTAGATGCCTTACTAATCTCGGAATCCTTTTCAAAACCTTCCCCTCTTTCTGCTCATTTGGCCTTTCGGGCTTTATATTAATTCGCAATGACAGAGTAGGTAAACAGTGTGTAATTCCTGTAATTCCCTATAAAGTTATTAGTTATTCTCCTTCTACCTATTCCGAATCTGCTGAACACCTCTTCCTAGAAATTACTGTTCACCATACCAAAATTCTTTTGGCAGTCTATTACAGTCAAGCCTTCGTATTGACTACTTCGATTCGCGACTATTGTCCTATTTATGACCACATTATATTAATGGGCGATCTAAATACGTGCCTTATAAAAAATGACTCACGCACTCATGGACTTCAACATCTTCTCCACTCCTATAATCTTTATATCTTGCCTACTAGTGCTACTCATCATGTTCCTAACTGTATACCTTCCCTTCTTGATCTTATGATTGTTTCTTCTCCCAGTCTTAACGCTACACATGGCCAACTTTCAGCTCTTTTTTCCCACCATGACTTAATATACCTGTCGTATTGTATTCGCCCCCCTAAACGTAAACCGCAATATTCTATTCGACGCAGCTTTAAAATTGATTGGACTCCGATCTATACTGCGGAGATTATTGACTCTAAAGTTGAACTTCTTAATAATATTGTTATCAAGCTGTTTGACAAACATGCGGCGCTAAGGCGTATTAAAATTAAACGTAATCCTACCCCGTGGCTTACACCTATTATTAAACAAGCAATGGCGCGAAGGGATGGGGCTAAGCGCAGGTACAAGCGTAGTCCAACAGAGCGTAACCTAAATATTTACAAAGTGCTTCTTAACCGCTACAGTCGAATGTGTAGAGACGCAAAGAGAAACTACTTTCATGATTCCCTTGCTGACCGTAGTTCGGCGGAGGCATGGAGGTTTCTGAAATCTATTGGTATTGGCAAATCTCCTTCATCAACTGAAAGCAATATTGACTTAACTGAGATCAACAGGCATTTTTCACATCCTCCTGTTACTATTCCTTCAAGCGTAAAATCACAGACCCTATTTAAGCTTTCTAGCTTGCCGCGTCCTTCATTTGCCCAATTTTCCTTTTCAGCTGATTCCGAGGATGAAGTTAGAGAATGTATAGTACATGTCTCCAATGCTGCAGGTAATGATATGTTGTGTGCAAAAATGATTCAGCTTCTTGTTCCTGTAATTCTTCCTGCTCTTACTCACATTTTTAACTTCTCCCTTTCCTGTGGCTCTTTTCCTACATCTTGAAAATTAGCTCAAGTCATTCCATTACCTAAAACTAGTAACCCTTCTTCTGTTTCTGATCTTAGGCCCATTTCTATTTTGCCCTATCTCTCAAAAATTCTTGAGCTGATTGCCCATACCAACTGTCTAATTTCTTATCTTCTAACAATATCCTTAGTTCATTCCAATCCGGTTTTCGTGCAGGTCACAGTACGGTGCGTTGCTCAAAGTCACAGATGACATCCGCTGGGCTATTGATCGCAAATCTCTAACACTCCTTGTCCTCCTTGACTTTAGTAGCGCCTTTAATTCCGTTGACTTCGACATCCTTCTTGGGGTTCTTCAATCTATTAACGTCTCTTCGTCTGCCTTAAAGTGGTTCAATTTCTACCTGCGGGGCCGCTTGCAGTGTGTCCGCCTCGTTGAGTCTGTCTCCGAGTGGTGCGATCTCAGTGCGGGTGTTCCTCAAGGTGGTGTCCTTTCTCCGTTGCTTTTCTCAATATTTATAAATTCTGTAACTTATATTCTTTCCTGTAACTTTCATCTCTACGCAGATGACCTTCAGCTTTACAGGCATTTTCCTGTAACTGATTTAAATGCAACTATTGCTGCTATGAACAATGATTTGCGTCAGGTCAGCGAGTGGGCCCAATCTTTTGGTTTGAAAGTTAATCCCAAAAAGTCTCAGGCTATGCTTATTGGTAGTAGTTATTATGAGAGAACCGTTGACGTAAATGCTTTATCTCCTTTATATCTCGATGGCTCTCCAATTGCATACATTGAGTCTGCTAAAAAATTTAGGGGTTATTATGGACAGACTTTTGCCCATATTTCTGAGATTAGCCGTAAATTATACTATTCTTTACATTCTCTCAAATTTATTCAAAATTTCTTACCATTTCAAAATAAAATCTCCCTCTGTCATTCTTTATTACTTCCAATTCTTGATTATGCTGATGCTTGTTTCCTTGACGCTACAGAAGAGCTTCTTACTAAGCTTGAGCTTCTTCTTTGGCGCCGGGCGTAAAGATAAGGAAAATAGGAATCTTCGAGTTTATTTGCTAGGCAAATAAAAAAAAGCCCAATTGTCAAGAACGCCATTTAGTTATGAGTAGCGGAACTACCGATACTACTTGATATCCGTAGCGCCATCTATTATTTGCTAGCCATGACTGTTAAGCTTAAACCTCCGATAACTTTAAAACGGCTAAACCGATTTTCATAAAACATAGCTAAAAATCACCGCAAGGGAATTTGATTTTACGTGAAAAAACTGCATTCATGTCGGTCCATCCTTTTAAACGCCACGATGCCTCAGACAAACAGACAGATATTAGCGCCAAACTTATAACACCCTTTTTTCATGTGGGGGGTTAAAAATAGTGATGGATGAGTTGCTAGTGTCACAAATTATTACGTACTTAGGTACTACATGAGGTCTAGTTTTCAGTTATGGTATTAAACCAGTTATCATCTCGACAAGTCAATATCACTATTGCCATGGACAGTGGCATTGGCACCCCTTTTTTCTAGAGCCAGACTATCACACTAATATTTTAAAGGAGAAAGTATATGAGTTAGTGTGTGTATGTTACTTCTTCACGTACAAACGGCTGGACCAATTTTTATAAAATTTGGTATGCAGAAAGCTGACACCCTGGATTATCTAACACATATGCTTCTTTATATATATATATATACCGCGGGTAACACCGTGGGGCGCAGCTAGTATTTTATATTTATTGATAGTCTTTAAATATTGTTTAATGACATGGTAACTAAGAAAACCTCGTAACGCTACTTCAATAACCATAATAAATATTCGCACGAACATCTCAATTCAACCCTGATAAAGCTTCCCTAAAAAGTGCGTCTTTATTTATACGCGGGGTCTATTCAGCCCACACTTAATTTGTATACTTTTACATTATATAAGGCTTTGATAAAAGCGCCATTCACCGGCGATACATTTATTAAAATGTATACATCTCCGACTTGAATACAGTCTGAGTGGGTAGACCGGTCTCAATTAGGGGCCAAAAGGCTTTCAGCTTATTTAGAGCTCGGGAAAGCGTGTGTCTTGGTTCCGTATGGCTGTTTGTTTGTGAAATTAGTTTAGGGGCTAGAAATTTTAGATAAACTTAGGTACATTGTCAAAAAGAAAAGAAAAATATGCGGGGAAATACGGAAAAAATACCCAAAAAACTAACCAGTTTTTCATTAATCCTAATATTGCCAGTGGTACGATTTGCAGCCAGTTCTGCCCTGTTTTTTTATTTTATGTTGCCAATTGCATTTCTTTACACAACATTTGAAAAAAATGATACTCCGTTCAAGTCTTATTTAAGTGTTGTATATGTTGTTACCTAACCTACATTATACGAATACAATACTCAAATTAGGATTTCGACGATACTCGAAATTATCTTATATGGGATATAATAATAAAGACTAAATTAATAATAATTAAAGACCATTAATGATTTCATGTATGAATGGATTGATGAGTGTAGATGAAGCGTAAGAGGTTTATCAGGATCGTAGCAAGTGGTGTCCATAGTCTCTGCCTACCCCTGTGAGAAAAGACATGAAATTATATGTGTTTGTATTAATAATTTCAACCGGTTCCATTTATTATACAATATAATGTAAAATATTTATTTCCTAAGGAAAAAAGAAGACACTGACGCTACCAATGATTACGCGAAAAGGAAACGTCCGCTCTGAAAAGTTTCAAACGAGATCAATAGAGAAACATCCTCTTAACATCGTCTGCTAATTGGCTAAGAAAAATTAATTCCGCCAAGGGGTTCCGCACCTGGAACGACGCCCAGAGGACCTTTATTAGGGCTCCCTACGAAAGAGTGAGCCGTTACCTACACTCAAATAATTGAACATTGTTCACAAAAATATGCAAATGAGATTCCGCCCGTGAAAATTAACTTTTTCATTATGAATTATGTCCTTGATGGTGTCTTCGCCGCGTCTTCTGGGAGTTTTTTGAGATTTTACAACGGAAGGGTTCGGCTTATTCCGGAGGGAACGAAAAAACGACGCAGTAAAGAAAGGGTTAAGTGTTTCGAAGTTCCCCGTGTTTGCGAAATGTGAAATAAATTTTGTAGGCAAATGGCTCGGAATGATTTTAATGGTGACAGAGTTTTTAGAAGGGCTATTTTGCGTAAACATCTGAAAAACTGTTCGAATTAAGCCTTTCATTATTATCTTTTTAATAAATATAGAGATATTTCAATGTTGTAAAAATTATCGTAGGTTAGTGTAATATTATAATTTTCAGTTTTGTTATTGATTTTAATTCTTGACCCCAAATCTGGTACTTACAAATAAGTTTAGTGCCGCCTCTTAGACGCCTACATCTCACTTCTTTCATCACTACACCTTCGCATATTTGACATTACGCGGCTCATGATTCAAACATTTAACAAACAGCTATAAATCCTCCATGGTTACAGTCCTCGGTTCCCACAGTGAATCAGCCATTGTGCTGTAAGATTATACCTGAGACATTTCAATCTGGTGGGCGGCGATTGAGATATGAAATGTTCTTCAGTGGAACCAGTCTTACATATATTTTACATTTTTCCATTATCTAAATATAATTATATACTAAACCTTAGAAAATCGTCAAAAACGCGGAAGTGACAATGTCGACGACGACGGTGGTTTAGAGTTTTAGACCCGTCTACAATAGCAATCAAAACAAAATTGTCATCTCAGCATGATCTACTGATGATTTAATGATGAGTAAGGCACACAACACATGTCAAGTGAAGAAGTACTTTAAGGAGGCAGAGGAAACATCAGCTTGGTCCTTAAAGGTATTATTTGTATAAAAAATAGACATCGCAAGCTAGCGCGACATTTTTGCCTGACATAAGTCATAAGAAATTTATTCGCAACATGTAAGCAGAAAGTTATAGTAGTAGGATCATAACGCGTAAATAACATAGTCTCTGCCTACCCCTGTGGGAAACAGGCGTGATTATGTATGGATGTATAACGCCTAATTATTATAATTACCCTGTGCTTCCTGCGCTTCCCTTGTGTAGTCTTGGCGTGGGCACTACCGTGTCTCCAGATATAATGTCACAAAACTTGGGGCTTACATATGAGATTTAAGTACATATCAGATTCAATCATATATTATTCATTTGTGACTTGCAGTGTAAGCCCTATAAATTGCACCACTGTAGATTCACATCTCTAAATGGCTCATAATTGCTGGTCCCGCGACGGCGGATCGTCGAACGAAATCATTCAATGCGATGGAAGCGATCGAATGAATTGAACGATTGAGTCGTTGGCGGCTTGGCGGTTAATTTAACCTTTTGTTTATACAATTAATAATTGTAGGGTGGTAATGGGCGAGATTATACTCATATTGATATTGCTTTATCATCTGCTTCAAGTACGTGTATGTACCTAGGTATATGTTGTGCATATTTCATTCATAATTTGCATCCGTCCTATCCATAGATGCAGATTTTTATGTCATATCTTCAGAAAAAAATAAAGGTAACCTTGTTTCAGCCACCTTTTCTTTTCGGACAGATATATGACTCACATATCATCAACATCCCAGCTCTTCTTCCACCACTGCTGAGCATATTTCATTTCATTTATTTAATCATAACAATTTTTACAGTGTTTGATATTTTTTAAATTTTATGTAATAATAAGTTCAATTAAAATTCGAATATGCCTCTTTTTGTCGATACTACCCAATTCAGGCCTGTTCTGCTCTTATCCAAGTGCGACCCTGGATAAGATCAACAGATCAGAGAGGGAGAGAGAGTTCACTCTATGACTACACGAAGAAATTTCAATCACAACCTATACAAAAACAAAAGATAACTATAACAAAAGAAATGTAATATTTATAGTATATTCTAATATGTTTTGGAAAAGCAATCCACATATTTTGGTCTGGAGGCGTTTTGTGCGTTGTTGATTTTGTGTAAACAAGTGTGTTGTCGTTTAAGAAAATGTAAAAAAACGTCTTCGTCTTACCGTCGGATTAAGGTGTAATGCTGATTACTATACTCTATGATGAGAGTTAGCGAATGTTAGGTTAGGGAGTGTAGAATTAGAGCTTTGCTCATTATGAGATTTGATAACTTTTTTACAGTGCAAGTGCAAGCAATATGTACCTTCTCATTTTGGCATTTCTTGACATGATAATCTTTTGAAGGGATATATGTTTTGGAGAATGCAATAAATATACTGAAATTAAATCACTGCGACCATTTAAAGCCATTGCACTAAAAATAGTTAATGAAAAGTACTGAAATAAGAATGTGTGTTTACTGTAAACAAGAAAAGTCGGCGACCATTACACGCGGCCGTCGCCGGGAGGCACCGCATGTTTTATTCAGCTCGAGTCTCAACCCCACGTAGAGTACGTACGTGGTAGTTGTGTGCAGTCCTGCGTATCTTCAAAATATTTGAAAAGATGAGAAATATGATGTGGCAGTAGTATGGAAGTCTGGAAGTACCATATCGAATGTCGAAAAAATATGTAAGAATTAACTTTACAAAAGACGTAGTGATAACATATAAATTATTCCATCTTTCTCATATTTTTGTGCGATTATAAAGCAGATTAACTTGAGAACTTGGTGTTCACCCATAAAGTGGACAGTGACAAAAGAGCAGGTGACATATTAAATAAAATAAAGTGGAAATAACGTAAATAAAGAAGGAGCTAGCGCCGAAGTTACTAGTTTAAGTTTACTAACGACTAAAGTAATTTGTATGAAATTTTCATTTTACGAGTACATTTTATTAGTTTGTTGACTATAACTTTTTTTATTTATTAACCCTACTTAGTCTGATAGTTTTCCTTTTATCTTCGTTATACATCTATTACCGTGTAATAATATATTCACGTGTCCATAAACAAACGTTTAGCTGATAGACAACACACACTTGACTCACCAAATATTTCACAAATGGATCCTTAAATTGAAAAATTGTGTTCTCAAACTCACAATATTATTGAAAGACCTATTCGACGACACCACACACTATGGGTTGGTCGAAAAAAAGACGAAGTATGGGAGCTACCTTAAAAATATTTTCAAGATTTTATTTTACCACTTTGTCAGCGTAATTGGTCTACATATCCATGACAAATAACAGCTTTCTAGTACTAATAGTCTCTTAGTAAAATCACAGGTCTGTTTGTCTAGACAGACAGCCATGGCGAAACTATAAGGGTTCCTTGTTTGCTACGGAACCCTGAAAAGGCGAAGCTCTCACCATAGTTTAGTGAATAACCTACACTACTAGTAGGTAAGTTCCCGGGTGTCGCTCCCACACTATTTATTAATAGCGCATCGTTTTGTTGCTTGCTAATTACTAAGTTTACTAGTTTTCTGCTGGTTGATAAATATCTTCTTCTTCTTTTACGGCCTATTCTATCCACTGCAGGATATAGGCCTCCTCCATTGCACGCCATTCCTCACGATGTTGCGCCTTTCTTTTCCATATTGGACTAGCTGCTTTGACGATGTCGTCTCTCCACCGTGTCATTGGTCTGTCGCGACTTCTGCGGCCCATCCACGGTGCCAGTCCAATGTTTTTGGCTATATCTTCTGTCATCTCTATGACTGATATGACCTGCCCATTTCCACTTTAGTGTGGCTATTCTTTTGTAAACATCGGCAACCTTGGTCTACTTTTGTATCTCTGTGTTCCGGAACACAAGGGAAATGGCCAACATAGCCCTTTCCACAAATATAATCATTTGTTAATCAAGTTCAGCAAAAGATAATTTTTCAAAATTGAAAATCGACTTCAATACCAAATTGCAAACCGCAACCGATTTTGATAAAATTTCTATTGGAACATCGGACAAGTATGTTCTTTCGTCTCTTTCCAAATTGGCCTACGCATCTTCGAGTTATCGTGGAACTTTATTTTTGTATCTGTAAAAAAAACAGTAGTCTTCCTAAGGCTCATGGACTTAACTCGCTTTGAAATTTCACCCCGAAAAACACAAGTGGCACAAAAATTACTCGAGCTCCTCCGTGCTTGCCGGTGACACCTGTGTTGGCCACTTACATACACGAAAAACAACGATCATAATCATAAACCTTCGAGAACGAAAATCACGGTTTGCATTTATTTTGGAAATGGTTGATAAATTTGAAAAACTTTTATTGAAATATCACAGAAGCTGAAAATTGATTTCCGTCACTCTGCTGTTTATCCCCAATCAGTTAGATTGGGAGCCTGCGGCGCTCATCAGCCGGTCAAACAGTGTCCTTTGGCCGCAAACAACCCTGTTTGCACAAGCTTGATCAAAGGTCGCAATAACGATCAAAATTATCTTTTTAATTGTCTGAAATAAGTTGAAATATAAAAATATTAATTTGGTTTGGAACTTGTTTTGTATTTTCGGTTATTTAATTTTTTACTAATTTATCATAAAGTTAAATCAGACTGAATTAGTTTTGACAAAAATCCTGCACATAGTAAAATTTTTATTTTATACAACACCAGCTTTTGCCCGAGGCTTCGCTCGCGTAGGGGTGTAATTTATCAAAATCCTTTCTTAGGGGATGCCTACGTCATAGTAGCTTTATGCATGCAAAGTCTCAGCCCGATCGGTTTAAAATTGACAAAGTTTCATACAAACTTTCATCCCGTATTTTATCCCCTTGGGGATAAAATAATTGATCAAAATCGTTTCTTAGCGGATGCCTACGTCCTAATATATAACCTTTTCATATTATATTAGTTAGCTCTTAAAAATTAGTATAATATTTTCGGTTAGATATATTTTAGTTTTTAGTTGTTTTAATTTTAGGTTTTAATTTCATTATTTATTCTACTTAGAGTTTTTTACCTTATTTACTTAATTTCTAAGTTAATAAACAGTATGTACTATACTTTATAACAAAAATTTGATTCAATAAAGCATCTCCAAAATTTTTATTAGAACTGAAACTCTGATCTGACGTTTCGAAACGCCAGTTAAATAGTAACTTTTACCATAAAAGTGGCCTTCGAGACTTATGGCCTTAAACTCTATTTACCCCGCAAAGTAAACAGACATTTTTTTAAATAATGTAGTATTTATTTAATATAAACACGCGTTTTTATTTTTCTGCAAGTTTTTTTGCGGGAAAGTGACGGAAAAGACGTTATGACAAAATTTGTGACACCTCAGGGACTGGTTTTAATTTTTCAGTGTGTGTCGCCGTCGTCGTCGCAAAGGATGCCATATATCAGACGTGTCACAGCTAATAACGCGGCGGAAATCTATGTGGCGGAAATTTACGCGTTTTTCCGTCCGGACTCGGCCCTGAGGGAAGGCGGGCGTCGCGGCTGGGAAATTCTGACGTCTTCGTAGGAAAAAAAAAATGTGAGTATCGTGGAACACTCGGTTGGAACGAAGCAGGTTACTTTTGTAGGAAATAATCAATTCGTGACGGAAAAAAGGGCGGAAAAATCTAATCTAATAATAAATTAAACAATATCCAAAATTAAGACATATATATTGGCATGTTAAGGGGCTACCTGAATTTCGCGGGGTCCAGTGCTGCCTCCATTTAAAATAAATCATTTCAAAGGAAATGAAGATATCATTTAAAATTTTGTCTTGATCAGACCCTAAAATAAATAAAAAACAAATTTCACTGTAAGACTTAATATTGTAAAAGTTTTACTTTAAGTTATTTATCAACTTAATTGATTAAATCTTTTTATAATATAACTTGAAATATAACTTATAATCCATGAGCGTTTCATGAGAGGTTATGTTGCTTTGATAATAATTTGATCTGTCAATAATTTCCCTTGTGCCTTGAAAACCGTTCGACTATTCTATTTTACAAAGAAAATCTCAAAAAAAACCCATAGACTTTCAAAGTAGCCAGACCAAGTTACCAGACTAACATATTCGCGACTTAAAAAGCGGTAAGTAACTGCCCCCAAGAGAAGCATACGACTTGCATGCATAATAATACCCTTTACGCTTCAGCATAATGTATTCGCGCCTTGCGCCGCCAAATCGCCCGCGAATACGATTGTTTTCGTCCGTATATTATATGACTTGACGCATGCTATGAATACATGTATGAGACGCAAATTGATATTACCTCGTATGTTACGCTTTGGCTCCTTATGGAATCCCCGGAATTGGTTTTTTATGCGGTTTTAGGGTAAATTGTGACCGAAAAGTGTAAATGACGGTGATAATGAAGGACCTAATAATAAAGGGGACCGAAGAATTTAAGGTTGTGTTTGGTATGACGACAAATGAGTCTTAATTAAGGGTTTGCGTATTTTTCGATGTAGTTTGATACGCTGCCTACTGGTCTTACTGAGTTTATAATTTGTTTATGTTTTATATTTTATGCGTGCGAAGACTTTTAAGTATTTTTGAATATTTACATGTTTTTCCATACCGTTTAAAGTTTGGCGATTTCAATTTAAAACTTTATGTGCTTTTGGACAAGAGTGATGCATTAGGCTGCGGCGGGATGCGTTTTTTTTGTATGGTTGTTTTTCGCCAATAGTGTTGTCAGATTTTTCAGGCTGCTTCAAGGCGTGTGACATAACTTGACGACTGCAATACAATAAAGGCAGCCGGGACCAACGGCTTTTACGTGCCTTCCGAAACACGGAGGAGCTCGAGAAATTTTTATGCCACATGTCACCCATCCAACTGCGGACCACGCCCGATGACACTTTTCTTGCGAAAGCGCTTGATAAAGCGCACTTTTAACCACCAAGCTCCTCATGCATTTTCTTGATACATTACTACTACTCTACATTTTTTGATAGGCACTCAGTGACAAACACACATACTCCACAACACTCCGCGACTTCATGTCTATAGGCCTTTACAATGAAATTACAGTTCCATACTTACCTCGTCAATAACTTCATGCTAATCAATTGTTTTTCACCACATCTAATTTCGCCTAACAAACACAGACGGGCCATAAATTCGGAGGCTAGTGGCTCGTCCCACGGGAAGGCACTAATCCGACTGGCCCGGGCCGAACATAAATAAGGGCCGAATCGCCACAATGACCGCCAAACCGATAGTTTAAGAATATTCCCGCGAATAAATTAAACAGTTCGCTGCCGCGCAGATTTCCCTAATGGTTGACCGTCGTGTGAGAGCAATCAGTTGGTCTTGATACTTATTTATTTAATTACACTATATTTTACACCTAAGAAAGAACCTTCCGGGACATAGCTGTTCACATGACTGAACATCCAAATGGTTCGATTGCCTTTGTGCTAATTAATACGAGAGTCAAAATGCATAAATAAATAAATATATAGGGACAAATAACACTGATTAAGCTAGCCCCAAAGTAAGTTTGAGACTTGTGTTATTGGATACTAACTCATTTTAGAACGATTCTGATATATATTAAAAGTCGTGTAGTTCAATTGTCGGAAGAGTCAAATAGAAAGAACTTCATACTCCACAGGTAAGAGCATATAGGCTTTTAAATGTAAAAGAAATCAATACAAAAAGTATGATTGACATCAGTGTAGAGAATGCAGAGAGGTGTGCAGTAAAAAATAATTTTCAGAACCTATATTTTTCTTTTATCTAAAGTCATTTTCATCCTAACGCATTCTCAGTGACATCTTTAGCTGTACTACTTCGGTGGTCAAGGTACACTTTTCGGCTTTTTCTGCACAAATCATATATTCATATCGTTTATCAATGATCACCTTAATGATACCCAAGTATGAAGTGAAAAAAAAGCCGGAACCATTAGACAGATTTGTTTGTGGTTAAGCGTTCTTGGAATTGCATTTTTGCGATTAGTTTTACAACCGACCTCCAGTCGGCGTCAACACTCCTTAAGGAAATGTCGTTGTTGTATGAGATGTTTGTGCTTATTTAATTGTGAGTAGTTCTTTTGTAGGCCAGAAACAACACATTTACGAGTACGTACGTAGAATACTTACGATAAAATTGTTTCCAAGTATCAAATATGCTTGAACTTAACACCAACAGGTTACATCCGCGCAACCCGCAAAGACAAGACGCATGGCCGACTGCTGACCGTACACTCTAGGGATGCCGAACTACATACACCGTAGGTATATAAATAATACAGTACTAACATATACTTGCAAACCTATGCATAGCTTTTTATCTAAAGATAAACATTTAGACATTTTTATTAACTTTTATATTAAAGTTATTACAATTCGTTCCGTGACTACAAATCAAAAGTCAAACAATAAATGTCATACGCCTTAATTAATAAATGTAGTTTATTAAAAAAAAAGTAAACCCTCTAACGGCTGCAGCGGACATTTCGCCGCGTGCCTCCATTTACTAAATTGAGTGAAATATACCCTAATACCGCGAGGACATTAAAAACGCCTTCACAACTTTTAATACTCTAATAAGACTTTGATTTAATTTCCCTTTATCATTATTTATGTAAGGAACCGCGGTAAAAGGCGATAAGACCGTGTTATTATTTTTTCCGTCGGACAAAAACCATGTTCCCCTCTGAAAACGATGCGTAGAGTTGTTAGGGTTTAAGAATGTTACAGTATAATGATAACATTCAGCATTAATTTAACCAACTGGCGCATGATCGTAAAATTTGTTTTAAAAATGTTAAACTGTGTCTTAACACTTCGAATGTTGAAAAAGCAAACCTGTACCAAATGCCCGAAAGTTGAAAATTGCAAGGTAAGATTTTCCGTTGACATTTTCATAGATGACACAGGGTGACAAGTGAACAGGGGTGCATGTAACAACTTGTTGAGTTTCATTGTTATAAAACACGGCATTTCTGCTTTTTTGTGGACACGTCGGATAACAATACGGTATTTTGTGCGGTGAATTACAGTGTTCAGTTAGAGTAAGGGGAAAATGGTTTCATTGACGTTTTAAAAGGTTTGCCTTTGTTATCGGATAGTGTTTTTGTGTTAAGCGGGTCATTTTTACTTTAATGCTATAAGGCGTGAAAATAGTTTGCTATAATTATTTTAAAACATACGCGTTAGGATAATAAGATGTTTGATGATGATGGCAATAATAATTAATAAGGTTGAGTAAATAAAGAAGAAGTCGAGTAGTACATTTCTTGAAACATAGTAAAGTAAAAACTGTATGAAAAATTTAAAGTGATATTTTCGGCATCTTTTGAAGAATAGGTAATCCTGGTAAATCGAATTTTTATCTAATAATTCAAAATATTTTTTGTTTTTAAATAAGGCTCAATTTTTCTTCTTGCTTAAAGTTGTTAGATAAATTAATAAGTGAGTATACTGAGTCACGTTAGAAAGCTGCTTGTAACTAAACTTTAACGCACGTCAAACATAATGTTATTACGAGTACCTTGTCTTGTTTTAAAAGAAAATGTTCCTAAAATATCTGTATGCCTACCTAATATAAATCATGGTGGGCAACCGGGATATCCTACTATCCTCTTAATCCCGATTAGTCACGCACAATGTTTTCGAAGACATTTAATCATAACTCTAAGTATCTAACGACGTTTTGCTACGGGGAGATGGCTTAAAAAATACTATTAAGTTGAGGCCTAAGTCATAAGATTTAAGTATTCCGTAAGTAGGTACTTTTTTATAAAAAAAATGTCGAGGTAAATGAATTTTAAGAAAACTTATTGCTTTTTGAGAGTATCGAACTTTAGATCGAGATAACACGTGTTAGTATGAATGTATAAACCATTTTAAAAATTATAAAGAACTAGTTAACGTTAAAGTCAACAAATGGTAAGGAGTTGGCCACATATTGAACTAAACTTTCAGAAAATAAATTGCTAGGATGCTTGCTTATATACCCTTGAAGAAGAATGGCTATATCTTATTACTCATTTACAAGATTTGACAGTTCCGGTAATCATCACCAGGTCTTTGGAGTCTCCACTGAAGGAACACAACCCTCTCTGCATTTCAAGAACCATATTCGGTCAGAGCAGCCAGAGGATTGGCCTACACTCTCCACGCTTGCATAGGTTAGGAAACCTATTTTATTTAGTCTGTAAGTTTTAACTGGGTATATTTTTGCACAACTGTATATTAAACAATACACCTGAAAGTAAAAATCGCTAAAGTTTTTACTTTAATCCCCATCCAAAATCGAATAGCCGCCGAGGGTGATCCCCTTAATGTGTTTGCGTAATGGTAGCCATTAAAACATTATAACGACCCGGTGGATACTTGGCCTTAACGAAGACATTTCGCTCTACATTACGTGGGGCTTGCGACAGTAAGTTGAAAGTCTTGTTGGGAGACAAATGGAAAGGAAGTGATTGGGAAAAGCATTATACTAAGAAACTTTCAAACAATGGAGCACTATGGGTAATTTACCGGCACACGCCACAAATTAAGCATTTTTGCTTAATAACGACAAGAATTTTCTAAAGCAATTTTCATATTGCAAGATGTGTTTTATTTCTACAAATACTTATCGCTTAAGCCATCGTCTTACGTGGTATGGTGGTCATGAGGAGGGATGCCGAACATCTGGCTAAGAGGGATAGGAAGACTGAAAAAGATGTGGAAAGAATGTGTAAGGACAGATATGAAGAAACGAGGGGCTAGTGCAAGTATGGTGAATGACAGAAAGAAGTGGAAACAGTTGACATACAGAACCGGCCCCATATAGGGAAGTGGCGAGGAAATTATGATGATTTATCGCTTCCAACCATAATAGATTTAAGATATCTCTCTAGCTATAACTGTTTCAGGTAAACATTGCTTTTGATACTTTTATAATGTATTTTATAGATTTACTAGCTTTTGCCCGCGGCTTCGCTCGCGTAGAGGTGTAATTGATCAAAATACTTTCTTAGGGGATGTCTACGTCATAGTAGCTTTATGCATGCAAAGTCTCAGCCCGATCGGTTTAAAATTGATAAAGTTTCATACAAACTTTCATCCCCTATTTTATCCCCTTGGGGGTAGAATTGATCAAAATCCTAAATCATAACACCTACATGCATGCCAAATTTCAGCCCGATCCGTCCAGTGGTTTGGGCTGTGCGTTGATAGATCACTATGTCAGTCAGTCAGTCATCTTTGAGTTATATATATTTAGATATAGATATTCTTATTGTTCAGCTTTACTCACAGGTAATAAGTTTTGCAGTGTTATGTAAAGTTGTAATGTCACCACTCATTGGCAATGTAGAATTATACAAACATTAATTTGTAAGATTTCTAGCCGCCATTGTGGTAATAATGCAGTAAAAGATCATGCAATGTTTGTTAAAGTTCAAATAGTCCAAAAGCGAGATTTGTAAACACCAACTGTCAAGTGCTTAAAGTGTTCTAAAGCATAAAATCATTAATTTAAACGTTTAATTCAACACGTCACTAAGTTAATTGCTTGTGTGCCCTGTCGACACCGTGTAAGTAAGTATGAGAGCGGTGTCAGTGTCGCTGTCGCAGACACAGAGACAAATGACTGGCGTGATGTGGCATGTTTTTCACTAATTGACTTTCATAAAAGGGTATGGGGTGAAACAGTTTCTCTGATCTGAAATGCTTACTACATTCGCAGGTGAATTGGAGAGTGGTGGATTGTTTTTTGTAGTTGTGATATCAAACTGTTTTGTTTTGTTAAACGAAACCGACTGGCTTTAAATACATTTAAGTAAGACGGACACCCAGTTATATGTTTTTCATGCAAATTTAAAGGGTAATTATAATCATATCATCCACAGGCTTTATTCCGAAATCTTTGCATGATAGCTTAAAAGCCTTATAAATACATTCAAAAAGCTGTAATTCTGATTACATTATGAATGCAGAATTTAGACTCGTAAGCTCTAGATTGATTACGCTTGGCCACTAGCCCGCGCAATCAATTATACTTACTCCTCAAAGCATCTGTCCTTGAGAGACACAAAATATTGATACATCCATACAATTTTTTATGGAAATGATCCATAATTAGATCTAGAAAACGCAAGTATGACATTCTTGCTAAAAAAACTTTGGCTTATTATACAACATTTGACACAGTAGCTCATAAAGTAAATTGAAAATATCTGAAATTGGTGAAAATTGAATTTTTGATATGCATCATTACTTCTTGTGTTTTGTCTGTATATAATTATTTGTATTTATTATAATATTCTTATTTTGACGTACTAGAAAAAAGTAAATTATGTCAATTTAGGTACACTTTACAAATATTTTTAAGAAGCTCCAGCGCAAAAATAATTTAAATTTTGTTGACCAGGTGTAACTGAGCAAATGACAGCTACTACATAGTTAAATATGGACACTTGAACAGCTGTAGGGCCCTAGCCTCATAAATCTAAGCCACTAGAACATGAGGTATCACATATAACGGTGCCACCGCTGCTGTGAAACTTGGACAAATTATCACCACCAGCGACTTGAGCTACGACTGTAGTAGCAGCTTTAAATATATTGTTACCCCGGGCAGTGCGAGGCAAGTGAAAATTCTCGCTTGCTAATTTCATAAATTCTCAATTTATTATGAGTAAGTGTGAATTACGTACCTAATCTTGTAAAGAGAGGAATAACATAAGTACTGTAGTGTACATTTCATAAAATTAGGTAGTGTGAATTCGAAACCTTAAATAGGTGCAAACAAAAAGTAAAGGTTGAGGCTCAAACAATTAGTGGTCACCATGTTAGTTCGCCACCCAGAGTTTCCGGGTTCGATCCCCGGTCAGGGGAAGTAGGAAAATGGCCTTTTTCAAATTGTCCTGGGTCTTGGATGTTTATTTATATATGTATTTGTTATAAAATATAGTATCGTTGAGTTAGTATCCCATAACACAAGTCTCGGATTAATAAACTGTTAGTATACATATATCCCTTGTAGGATATATCTGTATATGTCCCTTGATTAAGAGCGTTGGTGACGTTGGTGTCACCTTTTGAAATGAAATGAAATGAAGTATTTATATATATTCTTTTTTTTATAGCTGAAAATAAAAATAGAATATGCATGTATTTGGACTTCGAGGAGGTGAAGGGATTGTGAGAAGATACAATTCGTTTCTTTCCAACAAGTCAAATCAGTTACTTTACGTCGTTTCTGTGGGATTTGTAGGGGATTTGTATGAAATATAGACTTATAAAGTCATAGTTTCTTGGAGTCAAATGGCGCTCGTTTTTCTGCAATACTAGATCTAAAATCGCTTTGAAAATGGATATGATAAAGGGTTTTATTTTCTTAACAGTCCCAAATCTTTTTCTTTAACCCAGGGAAGCACCCAATTATTCTTGTTATAGAAAAAAATATCAAAATCTATGCTTATTAAAATTAAGAAAATATTGACCTGAAAATATCAAGCTAAGATACATGTTCCATCTAATTATACAGTCTTTCAGCAATCAGAGCATAAAACTTGTGCATGCGCATAAGTTTTACGCATGCAAGGATGCACCCTTCGCGTGCGCTGAAACAAAGGTCCTTCTCAATCATAGCCCTAATTGGAGGAGTAGGTAATTATACGGCCCAGATTCGAATCTAATCGATATGTTTAGCAATCAAGCGTTAGTGCTTCATTAAGCTGTATAAATAAAGTAAAAAAACTATTTGATAGAATAGTTTTTTTTACTTAGAAAAATAGTCAGAGCTAATCTAAATTATTTTAAAATAATATGGAACCAAGAAAAAAAATATAGAGCAACAACCGGACGCTCAACACTAGCATATTTATGTAGAATGAACTCCATGTTTTGTGTCAGGCGATCTAAATTACTTTAGGTAATTGTGACCAATTGATCATGTAGTTTTTGGGTTCCGTAGTAAACAAGGAACCCTTATAATTTCGCCATGTCTGTCTGTCTGTCCATCGGCGGTTTAAAGAAAAACTATTAGAGCTAAGTAGGGTTTACAAATTAAAAAGTTATAGGCGACCAACTTATAAAATGTACTCTGAACAGAAAAAGTTCATACAAATTCAATAGAAAATTAGTTTTTAGATGTTTTTAGTGGCGTGAACTCAAAGTGGGCATTCGCAACTACGGAACCCTACACTGCGCGTGGCCCAACACGCACTTGGCTGGTTATTTCTTCTTCTTTACCATTTCTCCCAATTAGGAGAGGATTTGCACATAATCACCACGCTAGGCAGACGGTTTGGTGATCGCAGAAGATGGTCTTTGCACAGCGTACGCTGCTGCCCATTCTTTGTTACGCTCTCATCTCTTACAATATCTGTACGTAAGAGCGGGAAGGGGAAGTGACAAAATATATTCTACACTGCCGTCACCACACGCCTACGTGTAATCATGTGCAAGGACCTACATTTAACGATAGGAAGCTTCTTATCCATTACTGTAAAGTTTTATTAAGCCACAGAATTAGAACTAGTACAAAAAGACCCGAATCCCAAAAAGACTGAAAATAACGATAAAATCAAAATGAATAAAATCATAGAATATATTATTATTTATTTTCAATCAAACGTTGGAATAATTACTGCTAGTTATTAATTTATTTACACGTACATCGCTTGTAAGTAGGACATAACGCAGGAAGTCGTGGATCACGAAATCATTGCGAAACCAACACGTATCAAATGGAAATCGCATCCTCCGCCTCGGACCTCCAAATGTAATGACAGGACACACTGTGACCACGAACATTTTGCCTTCAAAATCTGAAAAATTAAGCTGTTTTCAACCTTATATACTTAACAATAGAGTTGAGAGGTGATTTAGTGGGTTGTTCTATTGGGTAATTCCGCCGTAGGAGTCCATCCGCGCAACGCCTCGCGGATGCTACAAGTAAAAGCAATGATACGTCGCGGATTTCGTCGCGTGATGGTGTATTCTGCTAGGGAACCTTTAATTCGATCTAAATGTTTTTTTTAAAGCCGTTATTTGTTTTTGCGTTGATGTTAACGGGATCTGATAGGGAGTTTAATCTCTATTGTAACTTAATTGGATTTCCTGGATTATCATAGAAGCTTTACTAAGGCGCCAATACAATGGTGCGTTGAGCTTCAATTAAAGTTCAATTGTTAGTTTTTTTTGTGAAATGCTGCAGTGGCGTAAACGTATCTGCTATGTATCTTCTTCATGAATCCCTCAATGCTGTGGTTTGTGGTATTCAGACTTCTGATATAGACCGCCTTATGAATTCTACCGCCAATCAACTCCTGAGATATATAAATCAGTCCATCTTGTTGGAGGTGAGGTTCACTCCTACATAGATAGGCTAGATTTCGAAGCTATGATCACATAATTTGAGCGGTTTTTCCTGGCAGTAGTCTGAAAGACGACTAGTGATGTATTACGAAGTGATTGAAAATAAATTTAGCCTAGAGTATAACCTCAGGCGTAAAGAGGCATAAACTAGGCAAGGCGAGGACGTGTGAGCACACAGGGGAAGTGATTCAGGCGGCCTGTTTGGGCAGCCGAGCGTGCGGGCTGCTTGCGCAAGCGCCGGACACGCGAGCGTCGTCGACTACTGTTATATGATCATCACGGATGATTTCAGGTGGGAAATTTCCGGTAAAAGCAACGGTCTCGATGCTTCTGAAGGAAATGAGGAGTTTTAGCGGTGTAAAGACGAAAACGCGAAAAATAACGACCAGACAGACCAGCTTCGAATGATTGCAAAACCTGAACTTTGATGGTAATGTTATATTGCAGGGTAAGATTAGTAGGTTAGGTAGAGATTAATAAAATTCAATGAATTCAGTAAAATAGAATGACACCATGGCGCAATCATCATACCATTATATCAGCCACAGGACGCCCACTGCCACAAGAAGCCCACAGCTGGACATAGGCCACCCAAAAGCCTTCTAAAACAACCAATTCCAAGCAGCCTGCATCTATTCCTATTTTTATTCCTTTTTTCACCTTCTCACCCACCATCACGCTAAAAGTGGCCTTTGAGTCTTGTGGCACCTCTCTGTCTGCTTAAGATTAATACGTGATAATAAATAAATAAATAAATATGGACAAATAACACAGATTGAGCTAGCCTCAACGTAAGTTCGAGACTGGTGTTAGGGGATACTAACTCAACGATACTATATTTTATAAATATAGACAAATACTCAAGACCCAGGACAATTTGAAAAAGGCCATTTTCCAAGTTGCCCTGATCGGGGGATCGAACCCGGGACCTCTGCGTGGCGGACTAGCATGGTGACCACTACGCTACGGAGGTCGTCATAATGCACAGGTACATCACATTAGAAGGCTTTTGAGGCAGATGTAGAGCAGGATGTTTGCCTTCTCAGTACTTATAAGTAGTACAAAAAAAATATGTAATTGTTTTATTTGGAACATCATTGAGATTTCAAGATTCATTAATTAATTTTCGATTAAAATCACTCATTACATAATGGGCAATTCGAGCAAAGGAAATGAGTTGATGTCGGTAGGATGTTGATTTATTTTGTTTTTAGATCGTTGCGCTCCGATGTTCAAGAACGGAACGATATGATCACGCGAACTTAGGTACTGGCCTTGTTCATCGAAAGTGTCTTGAAGATAGAAGGGTTATTAATTAAAAATATGAAGCTCTTCTTATGGAATAAAAATAAAGAAATACTAAACATAATGGGACTAACAAAACGCTGACATAAAATAATAAATAAATAGATAAGGACATATCACACTGATTGAGTTAGCCCCAAAATGGGTTTGAACTTGTATTAAGGGAATTATAAGATACAAACTCAAAAGTACCTACTATATTTTATAATAAAACATATCCAACTTGGAAGCGACATGCCCGTTATAAATCGAACCACAGGCTATGCATGAGTTTATATAACAGTCAAAAATAAAACAAAAAATTCGACATCGGCTGGACACTTTTGTACGGAAATGCCGATTTTTTTTCTTTATTGACTGTTATTTTAATCTCATTTCACTAAAGTGATCTAGCCTGTGGTTCGAGTAATTACGGCTTGTATAGGTAAAAACCCAAGACCCAGGACAATTTGAGAAAGGCCATTTTTCAACTTGCCCTGGCTGGATCGAACAAAGAACCTCCTGATTGGCGGACCAGCGTGTTGAAATTTAAGCCAAATTATGTCGTCAAATGTTCTATTCATGTTTGTGTGAAATGGAGAGAAAAAAAGGACGAAAAATAGGATTGAGGCTTCGAAAAATCAAAGTAGAAAAAACGAACGCATATCCAAATGTAATCAAAATTTACGTCGCTAGATACTTATATCTGGCCGATCCCACACCGGCCACGTGCCGTTCAACTAGATACGGCGAGGACGGTACCGTGTCGTGTGCAAGTGTAGCCAGAAATATTTTTAATCCAAACAAATAGCGCGAGCTCTTCAAAATAAATATGTCGGTCGGCGGCTTAGGGAGACTTTACATGGGTTGAGGAAAGTATTCCTGGAGATTTTGTTTTATATGGATCCTGTTTGTTTGTAATAACTTTATAGTACAAAAAAATACATTAAAAAGACAACATACGAAAGAGCAAATATATAAAGGCGGACTTATCCCATGTAGGGATCTCTTCCAGTCAACCTGCGATAGATTGCGATACTTTTTATGAAGAGAATTGCTAGCTTGTCAAGAAGTGCTTGATGACATTGTCTATATAAAATTGATTGCTTTTTGAAAGGATAAAATGTAATGAGGTGAGTTCCACTTGTATAATCTTCGGTGGAGGTAATTTCCTCAGTAGAAATATTGACAAAGGAGTAGTATTTTCACTATGATTCACTATAAAACCTATTTTAGATTTGAAATTTCATAAAATTTGCTAGGTAAAGATATTAGTTCATGCTAATTTAAATAGGTAAATAATCTATCAGTTAAATTTCTACAATATGCTAACTTTAGATGAAAATATAATAGAAACTTATGGGAATAGCTCTTCAGGTAGAGACAAAATAATGTTTCGTAGTGTGATTGTTGACTGTGTACAAAACAAGATGGCGCTATCAGTATCAAAACCATATCAAAACAACTGTCTATCTGCATACAGATGTCTACATGGTACGGAGTATAAGACAAATTAGGTAGATCCAGTCGTTTATAAGTAAGTTCTGTTTAATTTAATTGTCCTCTCCTGTTCTGGAAAAATAGCCATCTTATAGAAATTCCAAGATTTTCAACTTGAAATATTATGCAATTATCAAAATAAATAAATTGCTACTAACCCTAGCCTGTCTTAATTGAATTTCTATGAAGAATCAGGATTTTTAATTTCTACAGTTACAGATACATTTTCACGTCTTTATCCCCGACGGGGTAGACAGAGCCCAGGGCCGTCAGACCCAAAGGTCACGCTCAGCGTGATGGTGGGTGGGCGTTAAGATGGAAAAAGGAATCACAATGACGATTGCCAGCCGCATCGCTTATTAACATGATTCAAATCTCGCCCTTTCCCTCGATCGGTTTTTACGATCTGCGCGGGAAGAGAAGCAGCTGGTACATTCTACCTAAGCTAATTTCTCCCAGGCCAGCATGAAAGATTTTTTTTATATTAATTTATGTATATTTTATAGGGACTACCTGAGGAGCTCGGTGGCCCAGTGAGAGCGCGTATTACTAGCGCTTTCGCAAATAAAGCGACACCGGGCGTGGTCCGCACTTGGATGGGTGACCGCAAGTGGCATAAAAATTTCTCGAGTTCCTCCGTGCTTCGGAAGGTACGTATAAGTCGTTGGTCCCGTCTGTCGTCATTGTATGGCAGAAGTCAAGCTATGTCAGATGCCTTTTGGCAGCCTGAAAAATTAAACACGTGTTGGCCACTTACACATACGAAAAACAAAAACAAGGGACTACCTCACACCAATAAAAAGCTTGGTACTCGGACGTGTACTTGTGTGAAAGCTCCTTAAGTCGATATAAAAATCGACGTTGACCAGAGCCAGATCACTTAGGACAAAAAGAGAGCGTGTTTACTCTGCGGCCGCGAAACTGGGAGTGCCCATCTCCGTGTGGTGACCGCGGGGCTCAAGTTATAAACGACAGCGAGTGCACATCTTTGTATGGTGCTTGGGTAGCACAAGTTAAAGGCGGGCAGCGAGTATCTTACTCCGTATGGTCCTTAGCTGTACTTGGAGACAGTGATGCTTTTATCGATCGAAGATTATAATATATGAATATCATTTAAGGATATATCACTCTCCGTATGGTCCAAGAATTAATATAAGTATTACACACAGAATGGAATCTCCTAAACTCTCGCACAATATGCGTCCCCGTTCCCCATCCTTGCATTTCTTCCCCGTTCTCGCCTTGGCAAGGCGGATGCAGGTACCTGCGCCTGTTAGGCGCCCGCTCAACATCCTCGATAAGCCGAGAATGAGGGAGAGCTGCGGGGACGGGGATGCATATTGCGCGGGTCCTCCGGGATTTCATTCTGTATAAATAAATAAATATATATTGACAAATAACACTGATTGAGCTAGCCCCAAAGTAAGTTCGAGACTTGTGTTATGGGATACTAACTCAATGATACTATATTTTATAACAAATACATATGTAGATAAACATCAAAGACCCAGGACAATTTGAAAAAGGCCATTTTCCAACTTTCCCTGACCGGGGATCGAACCCGGGACCTCTGGCTGGCGGGCTAGCATGGTGACCATTACGCCATGGAGGTCGTCAAAGGTGGTATATGTAGGAGCTTATATTATTTCGGTGGTATGGTGAGTCCTATTCGACTTAGTGTGTTCCGGGTCGCATACGTAGCCGTGCCTTGGGCACATTGGTGATTTCTTTGTTCTTTCCGATATAAATAACATTTGGATGTTGAAGATCGTGTGAAATAGGGAAGAAAAAGCTAAATTTCTTGAAATTATTTGTGGTATTACGGTCGGCTTAAGTTTCATGAGGTGGTTTAACATCTCTACAGGAAGAGATGGTGTGGTATTCTATAGCAGACACATTTAGCGACAAAAAAACAAGACAAAAAAAAACAGACTTCATTTTCTTCCAGGAGTTACTTCCATATCTCATCTTCATTATATCTTCACCAAATTAATATGGGGCCAACTTGATAGTAAAGGCTTTCAAATAAAAAAAAATCATCAAAATCGGTCCACGGTTGACGAAGATATCGCTACATAAAAATAAAAAACATACAGTCGAATTGATAACCTCCTCTTTTTTTGAAGTCGGTTAAAATAGGCAACATTGTTCGCTATCATTATCATTCTTTCCGCCACTTTCCTATGGGGTAGGCTCTGTATGTCAACAGCTACCACTTCTTTCTGTCATTCACCAAATTTTCATCACTAGCACCCCTTTCCTTCATTTCTGGCTTAAAGCATTATTTCCACGTGGACCACCTTCAACTTTACCAGTGCTTCTTCCTCTCCAAATGGACCTCCTCTTAATCTCTTAAAGGTGTTCGGGTTCTTCATGATGTGGCCATAGGTACCAAGTCAAACGATGGCTTAGTATGGCAACTTGGAAGAGAAATACCCGTATTAAATCGAACCACGAGCTATAATAGATCACTATAGTACCTATAATGAAATAAAAAAAACACCAAATACCAAAAAAACCCCTTTTTCATACAAATTGCCCGGACGGCTGCACACTTTTGTGTCGAAATGCCGAAAATTGTTTCGTGTTTTTGCTGTTATTTTAATTTCATTATACTATATATAGTGTATGACGACCTTCGTGGCGTATGTGGTCACCATGCTAGTACGTCACCCAGAGGTTCCGGGTTCGATCCCCGGTCAGGGCAAGTTGGAAATGGCCTTTTTCAAATTGTCCTGTGTCTGGGATTTTTATCTATATATGTAAGTGTTATAAAATATAGTATCGTTGAGTTAGTATCCCATATTACAAGTCTCGAACTTACTTTCGGGCTAGCTCAATCTGTGTGATTTGTCCGTATATATTAATTAATTAATTAATATTAATAGTGATCTTGTGTAGCCCGTGGTTCGATTTATTACGGGTATGTCCTTTCCACGTTGTATATATTTCGGTTTCTTAGCTTATTGTAGTTTGCACCTTTTACCTATTGCAGCTTATTTGAATGATAAAATGGCTCCTAAATGTTTCAATAGTCTACAAACTAGAAAGTTAATATTCTAAATCAAAAAATAAAACTGTTTCAAGGCTCTACGAACAAGAAAGTTTATATTTTGAAAAAATGGAATAAAGTTTAACTATTAACTTGTTATAATGACCTGAACGATCACTTGGACCACACAACTGTTTACCTTACCGAGGCGATAGTCGAGAGATTGTAACTGTTTCCGAGATCGAATCAGTTTATTAGGTGCGATACGACATCAAACAGGGCGGGCTTGACAGAGCCTCGCGGATTCATTTGATCAGATTTTATTTATTTTCTTACGGTTTACAGAACTGCTGGAAAGTATTACTTTTAGCAGGAATAACCAAATGAGAAACAAGATAGGTATATACAATTTAGTTTGTATTTCAATTTTCAATTTATTTCACATTGTACATAGGTATATTACACTTTCTACATAACAATCAATTAATACATATAATACATAACATCACTTCTAAAATTAGTAGGTACAACATGAACCCTGATAGGGCATTGCAACAGAAAACAATGGAACGGCATGCGGTTTTTTGTTAGTATTTATCAATGCTAAAAGTAATTCCAAATAAAGATCAATTTGTATGTTAGTTTATTACATAAGTACGTATATAGTCTAGTAGTTTTTATACAAAGTCAGTTTTTTTATTTATTTATTTTTTATTGTCCTACTAGAGCTATAAAGACTAGCTTAAATATATTTATATTTTATGTATAATGAAATGTCATTTATTTTTGTATTTTATAGACTTGACTTTTTATATATTATTTTTTTATTGTACTTTTTTTAATTTATTTATTTATTACCTATCCATTTATACTATATTATTATTATATGCCTATTTATGACATAGTCATGTCAGAAGAATTTTACATGTAAAAAAAAAAATACTACATATAAATGTGTTAGAAATTAGGTACTATAAAAGTTAGGGGCTTTCCTGTTAGATTTGTTGAATAGTTTTCATCGAAGTGGAGAGCGCTTCCCGGATTTTTCTTTTCGAAACAAAATGCGTATCACTGGCCACCCAAGATTGCCGAAGACCTTACGTAGTAAAGTAGAAACTCACTAAAACGATTTGCTTGTTATAAATTTGACAAGCTTAACCATTAAAGTTAGTTATTACATAAAACATAGATACGAAGGAAATGTAAATATTCCTTAGCTTTCTTGCTCTAAAGATTTGACTTGTGCTTGAAAAGTCCAACCGAAACTAGTTCTCTATCATTTCTATTACTTTTGTTTCCCAAACTGCTTCACACTCGTAGAACAAACAATATATATATATATATATTGTTAATATATATATATATATAGATATATATATATAGATATATAGATATATATATATATATATATATATATATATTATTTAGGAATATCCACATTTTTTAATTGCTTAATAAAATCCTTATTACCTACCACTAAACAAATATGAAAGAATTTATAAAATATCTTAATTAGAGACGAACATGTGATACTTTAAAGTTTCAATTAGAAAGAGAAGTTCGATATGGACTGGTGACGTCAAAGTCCATATCATCTATAGATTTGCCATAGAAAGTAGCGTTTTGGAAGTGAGATAGACTTATTTTCGTAAAATCGTTAAATTTTTATTCTGTTTTCACTGTTAGTACTTTTCTTTTGAATATTTATGGATAAACTAGTTAGGTAACACATATTTTTTTCATGCATGTTCTCTATTAGAATCGTATGAAAACCCACAAACAAACACACACGTACCGCAGCTTTCAGGAGTGTTATGCCGGATACTTAGCTTTTATTGTTGTACATCAAATGATCGGAAGTCAAAGAATCCTGCGTATTTTGTGGTTGACAGTAGGTGATTCACGTTTGAAATAAAAGGTCGTAAATATTTTATTCACTTACGTAGATATATTATTATTACATTATATTTTTATATGGTAGAGCAATAGTTAATCAAATGAAATATGTGTAATAAATTAAAAAGGTACTAAACAATAAGAAAGAGAATAATTATTCAAAACTTAAATTCGTCTTCTACTCTTTACATATGTGATTTGGATAAGAGAAAAGGGAAACAATATCTTAAAAATTGTAATGTAATGGGTAATACTAGCCAAAATTCGCATTTTCTCCTCTTCCTTCGACCGCCTTTTAAGATCTGCATGGAAAGAAAAGCAGCTTTTACATTTATAGTGTTCTCTTTTCTCCCTAACCAGCAAAGAAAAAAAATAATATATCAAATTTTCTTCCCTTCGACGAGCTTTAATGATGCTGCTTCCATTCAATTTATAATTCTAAACTATTGAAAAAAAAAAAATTAAATATAATATTTCTAGCATGGTACATTTATCGGTTTTCATAAGTTCGATGTTCCGTGTAGTCCATGAAAATTATCATAGATGGCGCTACTAGTACGTAGAGAGGGATAAGTTTGATAAACATTCCGAAGTCTTTGATATTGTTTTTATAAGTAACGTAAGGACTGTCATATTGAACTCTAAATTTCAAAATATCGATGTACGAAACTTAAAGTGTTTCTTTATAGAAAATTCCGAAGTTCCATACAGAAATTTTCGAAGTTCGGTTCATCGATACGAGTATTTTAAGTCGGAGTTCAGCATGACAGTCTTTCATAAGTACTTATATATGTTTACGTTTTAATATTATGGGTTGTGCATACTTAACGAAACACAAGAAAAATATATAACGTGATTCTAACTTTCTGCAAACATTTTCCTGTTATACCTCTATAACAGGGTACTCGAATTAATATTTCCTCTTTTTTATTTAAGGTAAATGATTTGAATTCTCTCGAATACATTAGGTGTTTGAAAGTTGTAAACAAGTTGAGTCAGTATTCCTTTTTTCCTACTTATTTTCTTGTGTAAACGTTTTCCTCGAGCATCGAAAATACACTTAGGTACATCGTCAGCTTTCGAAATTCAACAGAAAATTTATAAATTCTGAATTCTTATTGGGATTAATACCTTATTTTGTATACACGCATTTGTGTGCAGCTTTTATTTAGTTTCACTTGTCCCGTTGTCTGCCTGTGTATCTGTAATCAAAACTTGCAAGTTAAATTTGACCCACCAATTGAGCTGAAATTTTGCACGCATACGTATATCGCATGACATGCAATATTATGATGACATGGAGTTGATCTGATGATGGAGCCGGAAGATCGCTATAAGCTTTTTTCATAATAACTTGTTTCTAATCTTTATTTATTAAAGTGGGTTTTATATTAAAAGTATATATCACCTTCGAAGGTGCATCTAAAAAATAATAAATCTACGAATAACTAAAAATTTTTTTTTTTTATAAATTATCCTTGCAGCCTCAGATGTAAGAGTTGCAAGTTCGCTATTTAGCATTCCCACATCTTTGAGGTATACATTAAATTTAATTTAAAAAAAATCTACTTTTTGACCCGGACACACTCAATTAAAGCGTGATACACAATAAACACATCTTATATTTTAACACATTCGTCACAATTTAGAGTTTTGGTCTTGAATATGATATGCAAAACTATTCAGTGGAATGTGCATGTTCGGAACGAAACCTTAAAGACATACTGATTTCTGACCTTCTCATTTCAGCCCTAACGAACCATGGGTTTCGCGGGAGACTTGGGCTGAATAGTCATGTATTACAAAAGGCTGTAGGGAAATTGTTTGCAACTCTACATATATTATTAGATATATATTATAGAAGAACTTTTCAGTGCCTTAAAGATAGCATTGACAAGTCAGCAATACTCCCAGTCTGATGGTCATGGTTACGTATATGACTAAACTTATTGTGATTTACGGGAAATAATAAGCCGCCTATGCTGAGTGTCTATAATTATGTTATCACAAGTTAGGTATACTTTTTTTTTAGGCGTCAAAGTTTGATAGCTGCTTTGGAGTCAGGGGTGCGATTTCCCGATTTGTCTTCTTCAAATATAAAATGCATGTCAATGCATGCAAACTAAGGAAGCAGAATGACCATGCGGAATCGAGAAGAATTAAGGGGAACAGTCTAAACGATTTGGCAATTTTTTATACTATCTTAGACTTAGATAAGTAGAGATACTACCTATTTACTTATTTTAAAGGTAAGGGTACCGCACTAGAAGTAGTTGCATATTACACATTCGTTAATTATAAATTGTAATTAATGACGAATGACTCTTGAACCATCAATAATGTTCAAAACTAGACAATTCGGCTTTTTGTTGTTACAAACATTTGCGTAAACTTGAACGTTACGTGCTGGCTCTAATCGGCGCGATAATCTTTTTGTTCTAGCCGTGAATATTTAGCTGATACCATCTAAATTGTACGTTTGCCAATGTAATTGTGATTGCAGGCACGGCGTTTCTGTACTAAATGACTATACCCTTGTGCGAGTATGTTTTATGTTAGGTATGGTGCTTAGATGGTATATGTGTTGGTTACGTAACGGCATGCGATGCCTCAGCTCTTGTTTACAGTGGTCGGCGCGAGGCGAGGCGACTGTCGCCTGTCCCCACTGCGCATCGATCCGCTCCGCCCAGCGCTCGCTCCTCCCACCTGCCCCCCTCTCCCGCGTCACGATCCCCGCACTCCACCCGCTCACCCCCGCACCGCTGGCCTTTGTCGCGCGCCGCCCGCGCGCGGTCACCTGTGTCGCGACGTCCTCAGTCGCAAAGCGGCCGCGTCGCGCGCCACCCGCTTACACTACGCGCTATATTATGACAGTGACGTGATGGAAGGCAAAGAGTTCGGTGCGGTTCCCGGCTTACCGGCCGGCTTGGACTATTTTATGATGCCGCGTGTGAGCCAACCCGCTCCGCATTTTGACTTTCGAAAATTGGGCGCGAGCTTCAGCGGTCGAGATGAAGACAGGAGCGATGAACGACGGTCACCCGATTACCCGGCGGACCGCCGTGACCCGCCGCTCGCTCCCTGGCCTCTCGGACTCGGTGTCCAGTTCGTCAACCCCGCTACGGGAAAGAAGAGAGTGCAATGCAACGTCTGCCTGAAAACTTTCTGCGATAAGGGAGCTTTGAAAATTCATTTTTCTGCGGTGCATCTGCGAGAGATGCACAAGTGTACAGTGGAAGGATGCACCATGATGTTCAGTTCACGGCGTTCCAGAAATCGGCACAGTGCAAATCCTAACCCAAAATTGCATTCACCGCATGTGAGACGCAAGATATCAGCGCACGATGGCCGGTCAGCGCAGCCGTTCCCGTTGCTACCAGCGCTGGCGCGGCTGCCGCTACCACCGCCGGCGCTGCTGCCGCCTGAGCTAGCCGCGCGTCTACCTCCACCTCTCACAGCGGGAGGCCCGACACCGCTGCCGCCGCGAGTACCTTTAGAAGACTTCCGCAACTTCAGTGAAATTGAAAAAATGTACAGAAAGAATCCGATGTTAGAAGAACAGTCACGAGGTGCGTTAGACCTTGCTAAACCGACGCCCTCTATCGAAGACGATTCTATTAATTATAGTGAAAATAATGACGATGTTTCTGACGATGATGAAAAAGTTAAAAGTGAAATTAAAAGCGAGTCGTCGATCGAAAACAGGTTGAACTACGACGACGAGCCAGAGGACTTAAGTGTAAACAAAAACAAACATGAAACCAAACCCGCAGTCGCAGAGGCCGAATCTAGCGGCTGCACTGACCCCACCGTCTCAGAAGATAAGATGTCATCCCTCGTTCCAAATAAACGTAAACGGAAGAGTGGAAATCCAACTCGGTGTTCTCAAAATAATGAATACAGTGTGTCTGATGAAGAATATCAAGCGGACTTGTTTAGAAATATTTCAACTCCAGGGTCGAGCCGAGCAGACGATGAACCATTATCGTTGAAAAAACAGAAACCTGAACAGTGGGAGACATTTCAGAACGGTGACGAAACTGCTGTGGACTCTGAATCGGTGACGCGAGTGAAGGCGGAGAGTGAATCGGACGATGAATCTAGTGCACCAAGCGTGGTCCGCGAGGGGTTGAGGTTGCGGTCCGACCTGTATACGCCGAGCGACAGTGGCAGCGACTTGCATGCGATGGAGGAAAGACTCGCCCGAGTGCGCTCGCCCTCCGCCAGCAGCGACCGCACTGATGAAAGGACGGATGTCAACGATCTCGAGATTCCCATCGACGACGAGAACCCTGACCGGTGTACGGCTTGTGGAAAGATATTTCAGAACCACTTCACGCTGCGTATGCATTACAGAAACGATCACCTAAAATTATTGCATCCCTGTGACGTCAACGGGTGTGACGCCGCCTTCCCTTCCCGCCGCAGTCGAGATCGACATAGTTCAAATGTCGATCTGCATCGGAGATTACTGTCCACGGGTCCTAACGACGGCAGAGACAAACCTTCTATGGAAGTCAACACTGAGCTGCTGAATAAGTTATACGCTGATATAAAGGGTCTTGCGACAACACTTGAGAGTCTTAGGTATGGCAACGAGGACGCTGCGCAATTACCAAATTATGTGACAGAGACGATGAAATTTTATAGCAGAAACTTAAGCGCTTTACAAGCAGGGTTATTTCCACAATTGGGCGAAAGGGGGTTTTTTCCTTCCCCTTTTCTGATAGGTAACGGGGCTCCGCAAGCTGGTGGGGCTCCGTACGGTGGTCCTGCGGGTGCTCAGTCAGCCCGAGAGTCGTTGTCGCCTCTTTCGGCATCATCTCCCCCTGTTATCTCACCTGGAAGACTGGACGCCGCTCACGCCCGCCCCCGAGACGACGCTAAGCTGCTTTTTCGCGAGACTTCTGAATCGTTCAAGAAAATGACGTCCCTGTGCGAGCGACAGGAGCAGCTATACCAGCACCACGTGCCGGTCTCATGACGGGGTCGCTACGACCCTCGCCCGTCCTGGTGATACCTCACTTCCTAAAGCCAGCGCGCGATAGACTGTATATTTAATTGTTAATAATTTTAATTGTGTTAATTCTATTTCGTATTTCGTTTTGTATTTTCTTGTGATATTTAGACAAATATATCGTAATTATTGATCCCACGAACTTTAAGTTAATAGGGATAGGACCGCTTGGTTGAGTTGGCATTGTGGCGCGAAGTGCAATACGGACTCGGATATTATAAATATTAATGGACTTGCGTACGATATGATATCGTGTAGAGTATTCGTAATCGATGTTGAAAGTAAACGTTATAATGATCAGCTTCATTTATTGTTCTGGCGCAATAAACTCATTGAGGAAAATTTGCATTTGTTTTTATTTCCAACGTCCTAGTAAGTGTGACGGATCGTAAAGATTGGCTACAGTGGTAGTCCTAGCAATAGCTGAGGTTTGCTATCTGCCGTGGTTATTCGTCTGTAAAATTAATGAGAATCAGCTGTAGTTTTTGCCGCTATCGACATTGTTACGGCCACTCTCATGTCATTCTCGGATATAACTCGTATAATGTTGTCTTCATTAACTTGAGCATTTTTATTGCCTATTCTACTTTTCGTACATTCTTGTTCCGAGCAAAGTTGATTAATGAGCGACTTTATCTATGTCTGAGATCGGCAACCTCATAAAACTAAATTCAAATAAAATGTCATAGCGAATGCATTTGCATAATATAGACTTGATTAATAAAAAAATTATTCACGGTAGTAATAGGAAACTAGTTTTTGTTTCAATCAAAATAAACCAGAAGCTTACTGGTTATTTAAATGTCTAAACATTAGTTTCATTATGAAAGGGATTATCATTAACAGGGAAATATATAACTTTTGATTAAAAATTATGTCTATTTCATACACATGTAACAAATGGATAATAATTATGACAGCATAATTTATGATTGAGAGTTTAGTAAGTGTGTCTAAGATGATTATAAACTAGTACGTATCTAATATAAAGCAATATCAATTAGGTACTTGGTCCTTACAAAAACACTAACTTATAAAATAACACAATTTGTCTTATAAATCTATATTTTAAAATTATAAAGGTAAATAAGTATCTCTAGTTTTTGTTGCCATTAGATTCTACATAAATGAATTTAACTGAAACTTGGGATAAGTAATTCTTTGCTAAAATCCTGGAAAGAACGGATAAATATTTATATCATTTCAATCTCTTGAATTGTTAGTAAGTACACATTATATTGAGGAAAATAGACTTTTGGTGTTTTGTGTTTTTCCACTGTGATGGTTCTTAGATAATGAATCCGAATTGAAAGGAATAAAGAAGATAATATCTTTAGTGATAACTTTACATCAGTCCCCTAACTTAGTACTACCTCGAAGAATAATAACTTTCCCCGGGTTTTCTAAACTCAAGATAGGTGTAACGAGAAAAGGAAAAATACTTAAGCATTGGTATTTATTTCATTTTCTTTGTTTATGTACCTACACTTTTTTGTAAAAAAAATTTACACATTAGCCAAATAAAAGACTAGAGCGTAAAATAAATGATGAATCTTGTTAGAAGGCAACTTTACTTCTACCGTAGATAAAATTTTATTTTCTGAATGCAATACCAAAAAGGTGTCATAAGTAAGTATGGATGAATATTGGATACCCACAAGTAAGTTTGCATTGCTAGATGTCTATGTGTATCTTCAGTTCATTTAAACCACTTATGTTATTGCTATTACGCATATGTATTATCCTTGAAATAAATCAAGGATGATATGCGTACATTGGTTGGTTGGATGCATAAAACAGTGAGAAGTCAAGAAGGAACAGCATGAAAGCGACTTCCGGCATATAAGCATCATAGTTTAGGCTATATGGGACGCGTAATGATACTATATCATGATTTAACGGTGGAAAATATTATATAAACCAAATAAAACAAAGAATAAAGAATTCGCCTTGTAGTTTTCGCCAGAGTAGAACAGGACCACTCCAAGTCTTCCCGTGTATGTCGTAGAAGGCGCCTTGGGAAATCTTACAAAGTCAAATTATTTATTTGCATTAATGTAAGTGGAAGTAGATGGATACAAGCTTAACAAAGATTGTTAACATCATGGGAAGTCTCTCCAACCCTTCAAAGGTTCACATGTTTATTCAGTAATTAGACCTTTAGGTACAGGCACTTTTACACGTCAATAAGTATAATTTGTGTTACGTGTAAAGTATATTAAAATTTAAAGAAAAGCTACTGATACCAGCGCTTCGTGACGACCACTGCTGAGAAGAAACGACAAAATAAACTCATTTTCACAGTATTGGTCGCCTACTTGACAGCAGGGCTTTGTCATATTTTATTATTATTGTCTTTTAATTAATGAATACTTATAACATAATGCAATGTTGACACATTATAACATGTGCCAACTGACGATCTCCGTGGAGCAGTGGTCACTATGCTAGTGCACCACCCAGAGGTCCCGGGTTCGATCCCCGGTCAAGTTGGAAAATGGCCTTTTTCAAATAGTCCTGGCTCTTAATTGTTTATTTATATATGTATTTGTCATAAAATATAGTATCGTTGAGTTAGTATCCCATAACACAAGTCTTGAACTTACTTTGGGGCTAACTCAATCAGTGTTATTTGTCCGTAAATATTTATTTATTTAAATAGTGTAAGTGCCAGCGTGGAGAGTAGGCCAAATTCTCTGGCTGCTCTGTCCAAGTATGACTCCAGTAGTACAGAAAGGGGTTATGCTCTTGCAGTGGAGACTAAAAAGACCTAACGACATGAAGCAAAATATCAGAAACAAGGGCTAAGCCCAAATTTTGACCTCGAGCGACCCGAAAAAATGGTTCCTCGTGTCAAAAGCTGTAATTAGCCTGCCGTGAGAACAGAACTAATTGTTGTAGAGTATGATTTAATAACAGGGCGACGGCGAATGCTAATCTGGTCCCCGTAAAAAATGTCCGCCATTACGGTCCCATCAAGGCTTTGGGTAGGGTTGGTACTTTTTAAAAAAGCGTGGAATGTAGAGCATCTGCAAAAAAAAAATATTTTCGGGTCTTGCAGCCTTGTCTATGGACTATGTCTGAGAGCCTTAATAGAGCTGCAAGACCCAAAATGCTCTGATAAAGTCGTTTAGTGTATGATTACGTATACTGATTTTCAAACATCCCCCACTCATTTAAGTGTCTTTTCTTTTGTATCCTGGCTTTTTGGTGCTTTGGAGCCTGAGTTTCACGTTTTGGCTACTTATGTGCATCTTTTATTTTATATCTTTTCATGAAAATACAAAATAAATGATAATCTTACACTTAGTAAAAAACTGGAAATGTGAGTTTTACTAGAAGTCATGAATATAAATATGTTTGTCTGTTTAATCGAATTTCAAAAGAAATAGTGAAAAGGTAACACAAGGTAAACCTACATATGACAGAAAATCAGATACGAATGAAATATACCTTGATTATTTTTTACTGATTATTAAAATATGGACGTGTTGTCAACCCTATTTTGGTCATCATTTCTGCCCGATACATAATAGCAGGTCATGTTTTGACAAAACGTTCCAAAGGATTTAGGCCGCCATTTGTTTTTAATTGCACAGTTAAAGACATATTAGAGTTGTCATGTCGCGGCAGATTGATTGCATTTTGTATGTTTGTATGTGTACGTGGTGTCATTATGTCCTGATGGACATGTACTCGACGGTCATTTGTCTTTTATTTTATCGCAGAGGCGGTGTTTCGGTTTATTTAAATAAAAAAAGATGATAGAAGAGTCGTTCTTGCATAAATTTAAGAATAATAAATAAATAAATATATATGGACACATAACACTGATTGAGCTAGCCCCAAAGTAAGTTCGACACTTATGTTATAAGATACTAACTCAACGATACTATTTTATAACAAATACATATATAGATAAACATCCAAGACCCAGGACATTATGAAAAAGGCCATTTTCCACTTGCCTTGACCGGGGATCGAACCCGGGACCTCTCGGTGGCGGACTAGCATGGTGACCACTACTCCACGGAGGTCGAAGGAGGATTTCTTCTACATATTTCGTAATTTGTTAGCGGTTTGAATATTAGATTAACTATATAATATCCCATACACATATTTACGTGTTTTATTAAATTCATACATATTATCAAGCCTCTTTCCCACAGATACTATATTCAGATACTATGGACCTCCACTTGCTACAATCCTGACAGACCTGACATGTTTTATTAAATGAGTTAAATATTTTAAAGGTAGCAGTAAATGCAGTATTGTAACTACTGCAGTAAGTGAAGTAAGTGTGTCCCTTTTTATAGAAATCGATTAGTGAATAATACAGTAAACATTGAAAATTTTATTGCAAAAATAGGAAAATTTACCGACCTACTTAAACCATAACATTTGCGCCCAATACTAACTAAACATCAAACTAACAGTAAACAAACATAAAGGGTATATTAATTCCAAGTGAAGTAATAGCAACAGACAGGCCCCGGGGCCCTGTGTAATCTGGGCCCAGTTTATTAATTATCGTTTGACAAACTATGCGGTGGCACCCCTGACTAGGTTGCACAAACTTTGGTGAATGTGTTTGCTTGTACCGTTTAATTGGTAAGATTTGGGCCATCTAATAGTTGTAAGATTTCTGTATATTGTACCCACTCTTTACCCTGTGTTGTAAATTGTCCTTATATTTCAAGGTTGACTGGAAGAGATCCCTATCTGGGATAAATCCGCCTTTGTACTATTCTCTAGTTCTAACCTGTATGTACAATACAGATTTTACAAACACACAAAGACTTATAATATTTCAGACAAAAAAACTATAAAACCAATAAAAAAAACTTCCTTTATATTTGTGATCTCAGAAAAAAGTTAACGGGAAGGAATTTTTTTTATATATATAAAAAACATATATAATAGCAGGCTTATAGTGAGCCTCTTGTTTATTTTGTTTTCAGCTTTTCATCTGGTTTTTTCTGATATAGTTAGTATTTCCTATTAGTTTCATATTATATCTACTTCAGTATAGGAACAGTGTTATTATAATTAAAATTTTGAACAACAGATCTGCCATCAACAAACGAGTAGTACCTACCTAGATAATGTTTGATATAGATACATGCTTCATTATCTCAGTCGCATAACGTCCACATAGGCTTCTCCTAAGGATTTCCAAAATATATACATGCTTGCTTATAACTAATAAGCATATACAAACTTTTTTGTAAATCATCTTAATTTTAATTGCCAATTTATTAACGAAATCCGACTCAAATGTTGGACACTCATATGTAATATAGAGTCCGAGAATGTAGTCACAGCTTTTATACATAAAGTTCATAGATATAATGCTAATTTAAAACCACCTTAACCAAAGTCGGTTAAATAAGGAAGTCATTCCACTACGCTAGGATGATGGCACCGTGTTCAAGTAACCTCTGATTCATTTTACCCACGGTATATGAAATGATTTGATGCATAGATACCATTGTTTCTTATACGTAAGCTGATGAGAAACTTTTAATACTATTATTATGGTCAAATTGTTTAATTACAGTACAAAAGACAGTGATTACTTAATAAGAGACATTGGTCGGTCGTCCACTAAAATTGTACCGTTGTTTTGTGGGACCGTTATGGAAAAATAGAGGTGTTTTTTTCTTAAAATTTTATATCAGAGACAAGTTTATTGAAAATAAAAGGAAGTTATACTTTTTATACCTGTTAATTATTGTAGTAACAAAATAAAGTACATAAATCAAAGACTAAAATCAAAAATATTTTAGAATACTTTTATGAAATTATATAGCTTTTAATACACTGCTTACAAACAAAAAAATAATAATTGAAATCTATGAAATATTGATCTATGAATCGTTCTTGTAAGTAAGAGTAGCTACTAAAACTTCCGAAACGGGGATTTCTTCAGTATTTTCCTTTATCGAAACATTAGACCGTATATAGTTATAAATACCTTTATAAATAAAACAAATTCAAACTTTTTCAAATGATTTATTACAATGCAAAACAAAATGACTAACCGAGCGTAAACAAGCCATCTTAATCTAAGTGTAAGAGGGTTTCCGAGATATCTTGAGCACAAGTAAGCATAATTACCGTTTGACAAAATGTACAAAGACGGCGCCCGAGGGCAGCTACAGATTACGGTAAGATGGGGACGCAAAAATTATGGAATTAACAGGTAGCGGGGTTGTCAGATATTGAAATAAATTTATCGGAAGGATATTGAAAAACCGGAATATCATTTTAGAAAGCTAAGAATTCAAGTAATCATGATAAACGAAGGCTTGTCGTCTACGCCTAGTGTGATATTAAGAGCTGAAGACCCAAAACGCTCCTTCTGCTCCATTAGAGACAAATTAAGACGTGATAGTACACTGTTAAAAATTACGTAATTTCACTTAAAAAATATGTAATTTTACATGTAAAGAATTAGATAGACCTGTAAATTCCCAAAAAAATCTTGAAAAGTTACGGAAAAATATCAATTTCATTTGTAAAATTTCAGTAAATTTTCCAGAAATTTTTCGGGATCTTTTAAGTTTTATATAATTTTTGGATGTAAAATTACTAATAATTTTAGGAAAAAGCATCGCTATCGGTGCTTCCGAAAATGTGCTAAGATGAGAGCGTCTTATATATTTTTTTCAAGTATTTTTAATTCGTTCATTTATAAATCGTATCAAAACATTGACTTATTTATATCCATCCAAATCCTTGAATGTAAGTAATAATTAATTTACCCACAATTTACCCTAGAAATGTTAAGGAACGGCTTCGTCGGTGCGTCTTAGCTCACGGGCATACTTTAATCTTTCTGTCGCGATCGCGTCGACTGTGAATAACTAATGATTCTTTTAATCTCTTTAAGACTTCAAACGAAGATGAAAATTGTTTCACGAGCATTTGAGCTTTTTTAAAGAATGTATTTGTCTACTTTTTTTATTAAGATGTAACTTGAAGGGGAAATTTGTGGAACGAATTGTTAAACATTTTTTTAGATCTATTTTTGTTATAATATAAAATTTTAACTTTTTACTCCTCAACCAAAGTTTTCAAGCAAATTGAGCTTATACTTAATACTTATACTCGTAAAAATATTTAGCGAAAATTAAAAAAAAAGTTATTTATTCAAAATAACGATTTTTATTAAATTAATACTTTATCTGCAGTTTTTTACTTGGATGACATTCCTCAAGTTTTAGGTATTTTTTTGAAAGAAAAGTTATATTATAGATAATGGGCTGTAATTTGTATAAATAAGTTGGCTTAAAAATTTTACTGGTGTTTAAAAAGTTAAAGGAAAATTCGCCGTATTTTCTTTCGTCAAAAGGCTACTTATATAAATTACGGATACTTATATAAATCGATGAGTACACAACCTTATTATAACCTTATGATTTTGTGCCATATGTTCATCTAGTAGATAGACAAAATCTTAATATTTTCTTGCGAGACTTAACATTTTTCTTGAAACAACTCAAGTTGCCACTTAGGTACCTATACACACTAAATTATTTTATATTACAATTTTTATGAGTCAAAGGTTAAAAATAGCACTATAAAACAAAGGCCTACACGATCCTAGACTAGATCAATAAAAGTCAGCCACTTGTAATATTCACTTGTAAATGTCGGTTGTCAGCCGGTGGGATAGGGAGGTGGGGGTCATGAATTATTCACGTATTTGTGATCAAAGACAATAAGCCGTCAAGTGTTAGGCTTGCCCAGGCTAAAAATAACGAGAGTACAGAATAGCATTTGCTGCTTTCTAGCGCACAAAGTATGTAAGTCATGCGATAGCATAAATACTCATTTTACTCACATAGAAGAGGTCATCATCATTATTATAAACCCGAGTTGTGGGTTTGATGCCAGGAGGACCGCCGCTTATAAAACTATAGCCAAATCGTTTTGATGATTCCAGATATTTATTTTCCACCTGTGAGTGTTTATGTCATTGACGTATTTATCATCTTTGGAAAATCGCGACTCGGGTTCCTATTGAAGTACAGTTAAGGATGCAACCTCGAATGCGCTTTTCCTTCACACAAGCTTTAATTTAACTTACAATAATCTTGTATGTATGTATGTATGTTTCTTTAGGTCAAATCTTGCTCAATTTTCAACCAGTTATCTTCAACTGAATGGGCTGAAATTTTTCATACTTTTGAAAGTCGGATAACAATATAATATGATGGAGTCAATGAGCTGTTCTGATGATGGGTCCGGGAGATATTCGACAGAACTTAGTCATAAACAGCATAACCTTATTGAGTAGGGCTTGTTTGATTTGTCTTGACAATCACTTTATGGTGAACAATGACCAGGGTCTGATCATGGAGACGGAAGGTAGTCGATGTAAGTCAGTAATAAAACGATGCAACTTCATCGAGTTTGGGTTTATTTCATTTGTCTTAATAAGTACTTTGGCCTCACAATAAAAGCTTGTACCAAAAATGTTTTGTGTTCAAAAAACTTTTGTTTTGCGCAATTTACACGGCTCCATTCAATTTCATCCAATGTACTCTCTTCAAACTCACAATGCCCTTTTGACCATAGACCTGGCGTCTTTTTTTAAAACGCAGACTAACTTAAAGGTCTTGTTTAAACCATTACTTATCCAAATGTAGTTGAGAGTGACAAAAGAGAATTTGATATATTTTAAGTAAGATCTTTGGGCGGATAAACCAAGTAGGTTTATTCGCGTTTTATAATAAGTCTGGTGTTTAATTCACACAGATCGGATTTCTTTTCTTTGTTTTGCCTGTATTTGCTGTAAAAATTTGCGTTCTAGAAAGTCTCTGTGTTTTGTGTAAGAAATATTATTATGTAAACTGTAGTTACTTTTCTGGTCCCTCTATATTTTATCTTTTGCGTTGGCCCTGTGACGCGGGATTTACCCGTCTTTGCTATGTTTTTGATAGGTTGAGGCCTAGACGTATTTATAGTTACAGGTTAAATTTCTTTAGCCATATTTAAGCAAGTCTGAGAGTAAATGTTAAAAATCATTGAATCGAATATCATTTCACCACTTCCATTTATACATTATACCACTTTTTTATAATTCTCGATGATTCTTTATAGTAGTTGTAAATTTCAAAACACACAATATTAGTGGTCAGATAGGTTAATACCTATATTTTGTAAAGTAAAAAAAAAATTAAGCCTTTGCTAGGTCCCAGGTTCACTTTGCTAGGTTAAGGTAAAAGGTATAATTTTTTTATCATTGATTAAAAATTTAATTAATTCAATTAAAAAATTGATTAGCCCAAAATACAAGTCTGTAACATACTTTTAGGGCTAACTCAGACCGAATGACTAAAAAGTAAACAATGTTTTTTTTGATTAATTAAAAAGTAGAGCTCTATTTCTTTTAAAAAACTTCCTAGTACTTATTAGAACTTGCGTCCATCGTGGGAGCCCTATTGTCTTCAAATCGTATCTGTTATCTCTACGCGCCCCATCAATAGCGGCGACCGCGCCTCGCACTCCGTCGTTGTCTCGACGACGGCAGAACAATGGTAGGGCCCACGGATAGTGCTATCGTGGTAAAGTGCCGATAGGGCTGAAAAAGATAGGTTATCAGTTTATCAAGCGCAGTCGCAACTTCAAATGCTTAACGTCCTCCTGTGAGAAGTTTACTCAGCTTTATTAGAACAGTCAAATCCTGATCTATAAGAGAGTACGTTTTTGTAACACCATGAGATCGGGTAATGTATTCTGTGATAAAATGTAGCAAAGTACGAAAACAAATCGATGCTGCTCCATATAAACGCGCGATCAGCTGATCAAATACAGCAGTGCCACAGAATAAGTACTAGTACTCTCGTACAGAAGTCTTACCACTAAAGAATTTCAGAGAAATATCTACTTAATGTACTTAGCGCTATGGTTTAATTTATCTTGCGTCAGAACTCCTCACCTCTTCGTTTAGATACCTAGACATCCATTGCAAGCCTATTTCATTCTTATAACTTTAGACAAACGATTAATGTAACTGAATTTTTCGCTCCGATGTGGTCGCCGCGCGCATAGTAATACTGTAGGTATATTTTCGATACCTAAACGGAGAAGCTTGGTGGTTTGACTGGAGTGTGCATTAGTAGCGCTTTCACAAGTAAAGCGACACCGGGCATGATCCGCATTTGGATGGGTGACCACAAGTGGTATAAAAAAATCTCGAGCTACTCCGTGCTTCGGAAGGCACTTATAAGCTTTTGGTCCCGGCTGTCACCATTATTTGGCAGTCATCAAGCTATGTCAGATGGCATTAGGTATCTTGAAAAATTTGACACCAGTGTTGGCCACTTACACACACGACAAACAAAAAAACAAACCTAAACGGGGAGTGACACAGGCCTGGTAGTGCTATAAGTATCTTCTCCGTGTTTCGGCAGGCATATCTAACCATTGATCAAAACATTCTTAAGTCTTTATACCGAACGAGGATTCAAAGATTCAAAGATTCAAATGTTTATTCAGTAATTAGACCTTTACAGGCACTTTTACACGTCAATAAGTATAATTTATGTTACGTGTAAAGTATATTAAAATTTAATTTATTTTTAAAGAAAAGCTACCGATACCAGCGCTTCGTAACGACCACTGCTGAGAAGAAACGCCGAAAGAAACTAATTTCACAGTATTGGTCGCCTACTCGCCAGAAGGGCTTTGTCATATTATTATAATTGTCTTTTAATTAATAAATACTTATAATATAATATAATGTTGACACATTATAACATGTAATGCTTGCGAACAAGTAAACAAACATAAATTGCGTAATAAAAAATATTAAGTAGTCAAAAAAAGCGAAGCCGAGCTGACCAGTCCCTCCCGGCAGCACCCGTTCACGAGTTGACGCACGGATCAGCCATCGTTAAACTCAACCATATAAGAGGGAATCCAACGACCCGACCAGCGACGCCACCACCGGATTGGACATTTTAGTGAGCATGAAAAACCCGAACTCGCAGACCTTGTCAAGAGAAAATATTAATTATATGTTGGTCACTTATTGATCGCAGAGCATTTACATGTTTTTACAGTAAGCTTATTATGGTAACAGAAAATGCAGCTATTTATGTTTCATGTGTGGAGTGTAATGGAAAATGTTTAGGAAGTATCCACGCGTTTTTATCTCTTAAATAATCATTGATAGTATAGTACGCATTGTTCAATAAAACTTTTTTAACATGTTTTAAATTTTGCCATTGGTAGGTTAACGATCGCTTCGGGAAGTTTATTAAATAATGGTATACCTAGACCTATGAGTGACTTTCTAGTTTTAGCAAGTCGAAATTTAGGCGTATGAAGCTAATTTTTGTTGCGTGTATTATAACTGTGAACATCACTATTTTTCTTGAAATTATTTAACCTAGATTTAACAAATAGAAGATTGTCGTAAATAAATTGAGATGTCACAGTAAGAATATTTATAGATTTAAATAACTCTCTTAAGGAATCGCGTGATTTTAGTCGACCGAATTGCTCTCTTTTGTAGCACAGAGATAGCATGTATGTTAGCCGCTTTACCCCATAAGAGCAAGCCATATGACATTATGCTGTGAAAATAACTAAAGTATACTAGCCTAGCAGTTTCAACGTTAGTACACCGTCTGACCCTCCTCACAGCATATGCTGCCGAGGTAGACGGAGCCCAGCGCCGTAAGACTCAAAGGTCACTTTAATGGGGGTACCTGAATGTTTCCGGGGTCCAGTGCTGCCCCCATTTGAAATAAATCATTTGAAAGGAAACAGATATCATTTAAAATTTGGCCTTAATCAGACTCTAGATAACGCTTTAAACTATTTTATGAACTACTGTTTACAGTTTAAAGTGAGAACGTGAAGCTTTTCTACGCACATACGCCAAAAGTGGCCGTTTTTCACAATTGTGCGTAGAAAAGCTTCACGTTCTCACTTTAAACTGTAAACAGTAGTTAATAACATAGTTTTAAATTTTTTTTAATTATGTCTCCGGTTCCTATCAAATGATTTATTTCAAATGGGGGCAGCACTGGACCCCGGAAAATTGATGTAGCCCCTTAAGTGAAATAAGAAAAAGGCAAGAAGATAGAAAGAATTCAAGGCCTTTAGGTAGATTGAAAAAAATCTGACACCAGTGTTGGCCTGTTAGGTATGTACAGTACACACATGAAAATAAAAAGAAATATATATACGACTAACATAATTTATACAAATAACTTGCGAAAAAGTGTAAAATGCGTCTAAAGACCTTTTTACAAGCAGCAAATAGGCGCACGGTCTGGCAGACTTCAAAAATAGTTTTGGGGTTGTAAAGTGCAGTAGCCATGAACTTACGGAAGGGTTGCCAAAGCCGCGGAAAACCGGGGGATTAGCTTATGTGGAGTGGAAAGTCGAAAAGTGCGTGTTAACAATGTGTTTTATTTTGTTTTTAGTAACTTTGTGCAATGTTATAGAAATGGAAAGGGCCAAAATAAAGTTGAAAATCTTAAAATACACCGATGTACTTAAACGAATTTAGACTTATTTTATAAGCGTTTTAAATATTCTTATAAGCAAATTTTGTCTGTATTATTAGTTCATTACTTCCACTATTACGATCTCCGTGGCGTAGTGGTCACCTTGTTCGCCACCTAGAGGTCCCGGGTTCGATTCCCGGTCGGGGCAAGTTAGAAAATGGCCTTTTTCAAATTGTCCTTGGTCTTGGATGTTTGTATTTGTTATAAAATATAGTTTCGTTGAGTATGTATCCCATAACACAAGTCTCGAACTTACTTTGGGGCTAGTTTGATCAATGTTATTTGTCCCTATATATTTTTTTATTTACTACGAGGGCCTGTGATTAAGAAGACGTTAATAATAAAATAAAAACACGATTAGGTATCTTTAAATTACAAAGAAAAATACAGCCGTCGTTTGGGATGATGAAGAGACTGAATCAATTCGTTACATCCATATATGTTAAGACATTTCGAAGCCGGAATTAATAAATTTTCATGCACTCTGAAAAAATTAAACTTCTTTATTGGGGCAGTCGTGTAAAAAATATATCCATTTTACAATCTAGACAGCATTAATTGTTAATTCCATTGTCTAATCAAATTAACTTGTTTGTTACACCACAGTCCAACCGATTCAAACCAAGTCAGATTAGACATAACAAAGCGACAACTTAAACCGCATCGCACTGCCATTGTGCAAAGCTAAGGTTGTCACTTGTCACATTACGCTCCCCGTGAAGCGGCATTCACATGCAAAATTCACCGAACGTTAGAGACAGCCCTGACACGCGGAAGTGATATTTTTGACATGTTTAGTTGAAACGTGTGTTTTATGCTTTTTCCTGAATTGACACCGTCGTGAATTTGAAGGGGTGCTTTTGAAATGATGTCGTTTGTTAGAGCTTTTAATGTTTTTTGATGAAATGAATGGAATTTTTGTGGAAATTGTCAGTTAAAGCTAGTACGAGTAGGTAGATGCTTTAATGTCCGTAAATGTATAGTTTTTAAATTATTTCGGCTCTCTCCTAGTTCAATTAGGGAAATTTGCTAAAGATTGTATGAGGCGTAAGTGTGTAAAATCTCTAGTAATTTCTATATCTACTTACAGATTTAGAAATTACTAAGAAAGGAGAGGATAGAAAGATTAATATATTTCACAGTATTTTTGAAGTTAAAACCATGCTCATCTATATTAAGATTGCTATAAGTAAGAATTTTCTACAGCTTTATTAAATTAAAATAAATAGATAATGACAAATCACACTGATCGATCTAGCCCCAAAATAAGTTTAAACTTGTATTGTGGGATACTAACTTTTTTTTAGCCATTTAGGTCCCATAGTTGGGCAAAAGCCTCCCCTCTTTGTTTCCAACCACTTCTATCCTTAGCTGTTACACTCCATTCATTGTTAAAAGCGGACAACTTGTCTCTCCATCTCATCCTAGGTCTTCCTCTGGACCTCACTCCGTCTGTTGGAACCCATGTTGTTGTAGTGTGGGCCCATCTTTCGGGCTTCATACAGCAAACGTGACCCGCCCAGTCCCACTTTAATCTAGCAGACTTCTTTCCAACGTCAACTACTTGCGTAACGGAGCGCAGTGTAGTGTTCCTGACACGGTCTGTTCTTTTCAATCTTAGCATACTGCGCTCCATTGCTCTTTGAGAAACCTGCAGTTTGAACTTTTTGTTTTTTGGTCAGCGACCAAGTTGGTGCACCGTAGGTAAGGATGGGCAAGATACACATTTCAAAGAGTCGTCTTTTAAGGCAAGTTGAAAGGTTACCCTTGAATAAGTTCTTCATTGACCAATAGCTGTTCCACGCGTTGTCAATCCTACGTGCGACCTCCAATTCTTGGCGATTTTCAAAGAATATACTAACTTTACCATTTGTTAAATATATTTCATCACACATCCAAGACCCGAAGAATGAAAATAATCAATAGCGTATAGATGAAATAGGCTTTAAACTTGAATTTCAAGTAAAAATAAATAGCAACTATAAGTATATATAAATGTCTTCGGACGTCTATTCTCAGAACAAAAGAAACATTACCCGAAATTCACAAAAACTAGCATCCAACCGGACACAGCACAACAAGCTTGACAGATCTCAATTTTGATGTCAATCGCATTGTCATAGAATCGTAGATGAATAAAAAAATCAATATCTAACAATCACGCGGTATCACGCGATCTGTCACGCCGGGCGTGTCCGGCGATTACATCTATATTCAGAATAGTGACGGGACATTTTGGTTTTTTATCACGTTTATCTAAACTTTGAAAATGTAATGGGGACATGTTTTTGCTATGTGATTTAGGAAATAATGGAGGACATTTAGTATCTTGCTTATTTTGAATACATAATTCTTCCGTCTGGGAGAATAGAAAAAATACAAAATGTATTAATTTAAGTGTATGTGTAATATATGTATGTCTGTGTATGTTTATGTGTATGGGTTCGATCCCCGGTCAGGGCGTTGGAAAATGGTCTTTTTTAAACTGTCCTGGGTCTTGGATGTTTATTTATATATGTATATGTTATAAAATATAGTAAAATTCAATCAAGAGAATGGACGAGAAACTGATTCATCAGGCGGCTAGCAACCCACCGCTTATTTGATTTCTTTTTAAATTTTTCCTAAGGTTTTTTTTTTGCGAAAAAGAACGTATAAGAATCAGAAATGTTCGTAACTGTAGTTAGCAGTAGTCTGTACTACACATTTTAGTTTTTTTTTCATTACAAAACTCTTTTGTTTTATAATTTCTTTTCACTATTTCATGTCAAACATATAACAATTTGAGAACGATTTTCATAAAACGATTTGTGACTAGAAGTCAAGTATTCAATTAAATATTAATGGATTCTTGTCTTCTCCACACAATCCTCGCCATGTTTCATGCCAACCAATAAACGTCCAGCCTATTACTGGCTACATAAATCGCACCGCTTGAAAGTATACATTTAAAATTTTCCGACGATGGAAGAACGACACTGTACTTTATGTAACGTTAGGCATGATCCACACAACGTTTCTTGACAGCTGATAATATGGAAAATGAATTAAAATATCTAAGTCCGTAGGTAAACCTTATCAGCTCATCAGCTTTCTGCAAAAACACGCAATTCTCTTATGTCGTATTTCGTGACCTGCACTGATGGTAGATTTTCAAGCTACCTAAAGGCATCTGGCGTACCTAGTTTTGACCTGAACTAATTCCATGAAGTGCTACATAAGAATTACGTCTACATTTTTCAGTAGCCCAATTTTGGAAAAAAGACGTGAGTAAAGTGACTTCCTTCTCTAGGATAGGATCCTAAATTACTTTCTGGAACGATCAAGACGTTCTAACATTCCATATACATATTGTTTAATGTAGTAAGGAATAATTTTCGCTCAATGCATACAAAATTACAGTGCCAGATATACCCGCTGCGAGGCATATGCCATTACATGCGCAACGGACTGTCCTATATGTCGCCATTACATACGAATGACACGATAATTAAGGCAGAACCCACAGAGCCAACTGCCAACCACCTTCCTTGTACATTAGGCTTAAGTGTAGTGTATTGGTGGACGTCGAGTGGGCACATAAACGTCACGGTTCGACACGGACGCGATACAGCTCTTGGCGCGTGCTCAAATTGATATAGAATTTATTTTCAATTTTAACGCGCCCTCCTTAGGTGCGCAGAGTAGTCGGGAATGTAGATCTCACGAGTAGGTTTGATAAGATAGTTTTAAAATAAATTCAAACCACAAGCAAGGTGACGGCAATAAAGTCATCATAGGAGTGCGGGGTGCCTTAAAATGGTAGGAAGAAGTTTAAATACCATTTCAATTGGAAAGATGATATAAAACCGAGCCGAAGACTAACGTACAAAGTGACTTTAATAGGCTGAGAAATCATTGATTGGTTGATCTTATCTAGCATTACTATCTATCTAGTAATTCCATATACTTTTGTCACCACAAATTTTAACGTTTATCATTCCATTAGAAAAATCTAGTTAGGCAAAGGCTTCGCTTTACTGTATGCACTTGACAGTGAACCGCGTATATAAATGTCAAGCGCTGTTTTTGTGCGACTGTGGTCTGATACTGTGGCTCGGCTCCCCCACCCCTGTACCCCTTCTTTCCCCTATCATCTATAGTTTTATTGACAGAATTATTTTGCAATCTCTGCTTTTCACTATTCTATGCAGTTGACAGTGATCAGGCGCCACCGCGAATACAAACGTCAAGCGCTATTTCTGTGCGACTGCGGTTTGATACTGTGGCTCGGCTCCCACACCTCTGTACGCCCTCCTCCTCCTTTCATCTATAAAATTATTTCGCAATCTCTGCTTTTCACTATTCTATGCAGTTGACAGTGATCAGGCGCCACCGCAGATTCAAACGTCGAGCGCTATTTCTATGCGACTGCGGTCTGATACTGTGGCTCGGCTCCCACACCTCTGTACGCCCTCCTCCTCCTTTCATCCTTAAAATTATTTCGCAATCTCTGCTTTTCACTATTCTATGCAGTTGACAGTGATCAGGCGCCACCGCGGATACAAACGTCGAGCGCTATTTCTATGCGACTGCTGTCTGATACTGTGGTTCGGCTCCCACACCTCTGTACGCCCTCCTCCTCCTTTCATCCATAAAATTATTTCGCAATCTCTGCTTTTCACTATTCTATGCACTTGACAGTGATCAGGCGCCACCGCGGATACAAACGTCAAGCGCTATTTCTATGCGACTGCGGTCTGATATTGTGGCTCGGCTCCCACACCTCTGTACGCCCTCCTCCTCCTTTCATCCTTAAAATTATTTCGCAATCTCTGCTTTTCACTATTCTATGCAGTTGACAGTGATCAGGCGCCACCGCGGATACAAACGTCAAGCGCTATTTCTGTGCGACTGCGGTCTGATATTGTGGCTCGGCTCCCACACCTCTGTACGCCTTCCTCCTTCTTTCATCCATGAAATTATTTCGCAATCTCTGCTTCACACTATTCTATACAGTTGACAGTGATTAGGCGCCACGGCGGATACAAACGTCAAGCGCTATTTCTGTGCGACTGCGGTCTGATACTGTGGCTCGGCTCCCACACCTCTGTACGCCCTCCTCCTCCTTTCATCCATAAAATTATTTCGCAATCTCTGCTTTTCACTTTTCTATGCAGTTGACAGTGATCAGGCGCCACCGCGGATACAAACGTCAAGCGCTATTTCTGTGCGACTGCGGTCTGATACTGTGGCTCGGCTCCCACACCTCTATACGCTTTCCTCCCCCTATCATCCATAAAATTATTGCGCAATCTCTGCTTCACACTACTCTATGCAGTTGACAGTGAACAGGCGCCACCGCGGATACAAACGTCAAGCGCTATTTCTGTGCGACTGCGGTCTGATACTGTGGCTCTCCGCACCCCCTGTACGCCTCGCTTTCCCCTCTCACTCGCCTCTCGTCTATAATTCTGTAAAGTATAGTATGGTTACCGAATTAGTTTATTTTAAGAAGAGATGCTGGAAGTAATAGTTTATAGCTTTTACATTTCGAAGAATCTATCGGTGTAATGATGACGTCTAAATCGGATTAAATTACTACGTTTCCAACTTCGCTATGCAAAAAATCTCATTAAGTTATCTCTAGGAATATTATTATACTTAACAGTGCAATATGGATATTTTTCTAAGGTACATCTTCCCACTTCTGGGCAAAGGTGCCCAGAAGTGGGAAGATGTACCTTAGAAAAATAAAACCATTTACATTGCAGATTATTCGACTTCCTAACTCATGACAGTTTTTGTTACTTCCAGTTTTTTCTGTTGAAAAGGTTGTTCAAAACCTTATGTTCCTTATTGAAGTTTTATTATTCATTGAAAAAATGAAAACTAAATAAAGAAGCAAAATGAAAGTTGTTTATTATATCTCTCAGAAAAACGATAGAGAAGCATGTATCATCTGGTCTGAAATGTAAAATCAATAAATCTTTAAAAATAGCCGGCCATCGGGAGTAACGTCCCATCGTAAACAAAACCACAGAACACATATTGACTTGTTATTCATACGACATTGGGAGATATCCAAAACAATTCTGAATGCAATGGACGGTTCACACCACGCGATTTGAAGCCGACAGTGAAAGAGCGGCCTATACTCGAAAACCTATAACTTTGTATAATTATTTAAATCCACTACAACGTTTAATTTGTAGACTCATTCATCATTTCAGCCGCATGATATCGCATGATAAAGGCCTCACCCAAGGATTTCTAAAATGATCGATTTGAAGCAGCTCATTCAGTGTTTTCAAACAACCTTGGTCAGGTAGTCTGACCACCTTCTTGGTGGATGTCCTACGCTTTGATTGAGCTACTTCTGAGTTAATTGTTTGGCCTATGTCAGTGACTTTTACTCTGCTCCCAATTTCCTTATTTCTGATTCAATCATGTAGAGAAACATCGAGTATAGGTAACCCTTCCCATAGCCGCTTGAGTGACTTCGAGCCTTCTTTTTACTAGTACTGTGAGTTGGAGCTTGGCTGATCTCGAAACTGAGATGCTTTGCTCGCTCAGTCAATTAGTTCTGACTGAAAACTCGTTAACATATTCGTTAAATATTTGCGACGCAGGCTATCGGTAAAGTAACTCAAAGTTACCATGTGTGTCCAGACCATTATCCCCAATCCCAGTCATAAAGCCGATCGGAGATCTCGTCAATCAGCGATAGAATAACAGAGACGCTGACATATTCGCCGATAAATATCTCAGGAATGTTTTCTTGGTTCTGCTATAAATATGAGCGGCTATTAGTGTATTCTGAATCAATGGATTGCCACGTAGGAAATATTGAAGGATCGACACGAGCTGAAAAACTGGGCTTGACAGAACAACAAGCGATGGACTTGCATCACAATTTAGTTTTGTAGGGACTCCATGACAAGAGCGTGGCTTTTGGGTGTAGCTTTCAAGTTTATATTCTGAATGTGGAAAACTAGTTACATGTTCTTTAAGATATAGGCGATATTTTTAAAATTACTTACAGCATTTTGACGGAATATGACAAGTCGTTTGTAAATAAAGCTAGCTTACAATATGAGTAAGAATATATAATAAGAATTATCATATAAAATATATAGATTATTTTACATATAACTGTCAGGGGTTATATAAAAAGTATGTATGTAGTTTAGGTTCTTTAGTAATATTTGGTCCATGGTTTATTAGGTGTGTATGTGGTTTAATAGAGAATAATTTATTTACTTATGTATATTTTTGTGAAGATTTATCTTAGGTAATATATAATTATGTTTGGTTTATTATTATGTTACTGGTATTACTGGTGTGTATAAATTTTGAAATATCAATATTATATATTTTTTTACTTGTTGTACTTACCCCAAAAGATTTGCTTTCTCAGCATCACTTGTTGGTTGACTGGTACAAAAGGCCTCAGGCCTTAAGCCCGCCGTTTAAATGTATTGTAATAAGGTTAAATAAAAAAATAAATATAAAATTAGAATAATTTAAGTAAAAACAGAACAGTATACTGGCATTTGTGACAGATAACTATATATACTCGTACTCATACTGTCTTGTTTTATAATACAAATATTATAACCCGCTCAGGTATATCCTGCAGTTTTACTAATATCGGCCTAAATGTCCCAAAAACACAGGGTATCATGGTCATGCATCAACCGCGGTGTCCATACATAAGTAATGTGCTGTCCGGATGGTAATCGAGAACGGGAGATTTAACACTTTTATTACGTCCGGTGTTCGGTACTGTCTGGGAAAAGAGTTTTGTGGAAAAAGCATTATTTTTTTAACAACAATATCTATGAAATTTGTAAAGATAAAACCTGTATTCTTACTTATTTAATATACACCTAAAATAAAAGTTTACTGAGATCGGTTTAAAGATGTTTTGGTTCGACATAATTGTATTCTGTTTGTGTTTCTAATATAGTAAAATAAAAAAATTGATTATCCATTTATTTATATAACGTACATTTATATACAGTGCAGTACAATACAATATCTAATGTTCTTTATTACACCATAAACAAAAGTAAATACATAAACAGAGAAAAAATAAACGAAAGTGTCGTGGATCACTCTGTTGGAACGAAGTTACTTTACGTCGGATAGTTCTTACACTTTTGTATTATTATCACTATATTTTTATTATTTAAGGCGTTTACCCTCTTCAAGAGGAGCTTTCTCCTCTTGAAGAGACTTATCAAAAGAATAATAATACATTAAAAAAACAATAAAATTAAAAAAAAAATAAACTAAAATATTTAAATTAAAAAAAATATATAATGGCATATCCTGGGTTTGACCCGGGAACATCGACCATCTCAGGCAAACGCTCTACCAACTGAGCTATAGACGAGAAAGTCAATTTTGTGAAATTACCTTTCACTTTTAACTCATGACGGAAAAATCTTACACTTTTTTTTCGCTTAGCCCCCATCCGTAACGTCCGAGAATGAACTTCGTTCCAAAAAACAGGAATATGATACAAAGGGGTATTTCGATAATTTTTTATAATTTTGACCGCAGTTCAAAATTTTTATAATATAGCTATCAAGAATTATATCTATGTATCCTATTTTTCATAAAGTAACACAGTAAGACATTCCCAAATTCTTATATTCTCCGTGAAATTCCTTTCATAAAACGCTCCTCTGCCCATCATATTAGGTCACTTAACCTCAAAATGATATTCAAACGCCGTCAAACCATTTCCCGGCCGACTGTACAGGGGGAAGCCGGAGGATCGCGATAATATGGACATATCTCAAAGACACGTATTTTATTCAGCAGGGTTGCTTCGGTGATTTATTTATTGACTGTCCATGTCTACCCCTTTGGTAAGTACTTGCGATTTGTATCTGCTGGAGAGTGTCCCTGTGAGTGATATGGGGTAGGTGGGACTGAAAGGAAACTTTTTTTTACAACAATACAGTATCAGTCCTCATCCTTAAGGGGCAGATAAAGACTTGTGGGATTGCGGCTCTAAGAAGACAATGTCCAGGGCCGAAGATCCAAAGACCAGTAAAAGTATAGTGTGACCAGACGAGTTTCAAGCATTGGTCCCATAGAAAAAGTTGTTCATATTGACGATCTGAGTTGCTCCTACAAGGATCGGACGAGGTATTCGTGACATATTGTAAATTACATATATATATATTTTAGGTTGGCTACGTGTACTATCGAAAAGATCACGAAATAAGACAGAATGAAGTTAATCATTTTGCTTCCAAAAATTATATAAACATGAATTCTGACCTACAGGATGTTGGAAGTGTCCGAAACAGATCCCCTATTAATATTTACGACTTCTTGCGTTAACACCTATTATTCTAGAAATCTGAAAAGTAACATAACAACGCTTACACTTCGCAGACACTTTTTTATTCGCTCGTTAACTCGAAAATAATGCAATTTATGGCTTTACTATAAATTTTGTGGCCACATAAACCTGCTGACGTGGGAGTGACGTTGGTTTGAAAAGATTTGGGTTTTCAATTTTATAGACTAATTTTTACAAGTATGCTGTAGTCCTGAAGTGCTTTCAATACGAGCTTTGAAATGTTTGTGTTAAAATATCATAGGTATATATCGTTAAGGATATGTTTTCGACATATAAGTGCCCACAAAATTTATTATACCTAGTTAATTTGATGAAACTGTTGTGCATGCCGAAGGAGCGCCACAAAGGCCACGCTTTTGAAAAAGCCGATCCAGCTTTGTCGGCTGTGCCAACCAATTGATCGAATGAACAAAACTTTTCTATGCTGGTCTGGGACAAAAAATGTACCAGCTGCTTCTCTTCCCTTGCAGATTGTAAAAGCCAATCGAAGCAATATACTTAAAAGGCGATAGTGATAATTTGCATACCGTGATGCAAATTATCACTATTTTGATTCCTTTTCCACTTTCTCGCTCACATGTATCGACTTCTCGTCGGCTCGAAACTGACACGGTTTACCAACATACGATTGGTCCATGAATCGTTAGTTTTTCATCCAAAGGACTTTTCATCCAAGACCGTTTCGCCAACATAACTTTACGTCAGTGAATGAATGTTATGTCGGCGAAACGTTCGTGGGTGAAAAGTTCCAACCAATGGTTCATGGACCAATCGAATGTTGGTAAACCGTTTCAGTTTCCTTCGGGTCTATATGTCAACTCCTTGCATTGTTCACTATTAAACCCACCACAATTTTTTTTCATTTAAACCCTTTTTTGTTAATTTTTCGCTTCACATATCGCCTATTGACATGATCCTTCATTTCACTCATTTCCTTGATCGAATTCACGATAAGAGTCGGAAAAAAGCAGCTGGTCTACCCTACGTTATTTCTTTCTAATCAGGTTGGAGTATATTTATATAACATTGAATAAGTATCTAAGTATTCTATTTATACGGTTGGGAACAATTTGATATTAGTCATCGTAATCAGCTGACGTACTTATAACTCAGGCCGATCACGGGAATCGTGTTCTCCTGATAGCCGCGTAAATACTGGCTGTAATGTGACTAATCGACAGTGTGTTTCCACTGAACATTTACATAAACAACTAATATAAATACGTGCCTTTCATCAACATTTTTTTATACATACACGTAAGTATAAAAGGTAATAAAAAATATAATACAGTATAGGTATACAGGCGGCCTTATCGCCAAGGCAATCTCTTATAGGTAACCTTTGGATGACAGACATTGTGCAAAAAAATTGATGGTGGAGTGAATCTATACTTTGTCGATGTCTTTCGATAGTAACGAAATTTTATTTGTTGTTCAAAGACCGCTCACCTTATAAATACTTTTAAATAAATAAATTCTATATAGTATAATATTTATACTAAATATTATAGTATTTATAAGGTAAGGACTATAATAAATAGCCCATACCCAAACGAGTTCATAGGTGCCAGCTGTCTCACAGGTTGCTTGTCCATATATCGTACCGTGCATGCAGTATCGTATTGTGTAGTAAAGTCCATCGTGTCGTGTAACAACGAGAACACACCCGCGCCGTGTCCGTCCTTTACCCAAACGAGGCCGTTCGCACGAGCGACTCACAGATAACTATTATAGTTATTATAATTATTTGCATATCAAATGCATCTGTCTGCATTCATCATGCATCTCGAAATATTGATGTAGACTTAATGACTCTGTATTTTCAGTTATTTTTTTGTGCAGAGGCGGATTAAACGTTGAGAGCGATAGGCAAGCATCTCATCGGCGTATATTAAAAATAATTGAATAGGATAAAAAATGAATTACATCAGCGTATCTAATATTTCATTTATATAGTTAACTAACTTTAATATATTATAGTGACTTAATTCGACCTCGATAATATAGATAATGGTGGTTTTAAGGCGTAAGTTTCAGTCAGTCCCATCCGTTAAATTCATCTTTTGTTATAAATTGAAGCAAATTGAGATAGTAAGCAAAAATAATAGTTTGTATTGTGTAATTAGGTGGCTTACTTACAGGCGCATTTAATTTTATGCTATATTAAATATTTTTTCTTTATTGTACAATAAGCTTGTCAAGTAATTTGAAATCTGGATCTAATTCGTAAACCTTTTCGATGAATAACCTCTAGGAGACGCTTTCTCTAATCAGATTTTAAAATAAGCTCTTACTTATTTAGATATTTGAAAAATCATTTTCAAGCAAGGTCAAGCAATCTGAGAAAGTGAAGTCACGATGAAGATTGGCAATTTCCGCTTCCAGTTCTGTACTGTCTACTGAAGTACATATAATTCCATGGTACTGTCCCTGTCACTGTCATCTCCCTACAACAATATATGTCAAACGACTACAACCAACATAACAAAAGTAATTTAAAATTGACAGATGATCGTTATCATTGTTTTTATTTTGTGCAGGCATAGGTAAAATGTAAACTTCGATTGCTGTGTGTCGTCACTTCCGGTGTAGAGTTCAAAATTACATTAAAAAATCCTGATAACACTTAGAATTTTTTTATTAAAATTACCTTCTTAAAATGTTCTATATTTTCGATTAAAACCATCTACAAAACTTTTATATTATTCAGTTGACAAGCCAATTCCGCTCGCGCGCTTTTAGTACCCTTGCACCCCTAGGCACATGCCTAGTTTGCCTTAAGGGTAATCTGCCTCTGATAATACGCACACACAGATACGTAAATACATCACGGCTTTATCATTTTCGCAACAGACAAAGTTTAGGTTCTTGTAATGCCATATAGGTAACACGCTTAGCGAGATAATTCAATTCAGTAAAACTACAGGAAGATTTTTCCACTGCGTACCATTTTCCCTGTGAAACATGCACTCAACATGACCATATCAAATCAGTGGCGGATTTACACATTTGACGCCCGTAGGCTATTCATATTTTGCCGCCCCCCGAAATGTGCCGCCATAGGCTTTAGCCAACTCAGCCTATTGGTAAATCCGCCACTGAATCAAATGTCTGATGAAATGTTGTGAGTAACCTATGGGCGATGAAATATATTTTTCAAGAAATACTCCTGTTACTATTAGAAGATGATATTAATAAATAATGAAATAAGGAATGATGAGAAAATACCACGACTGCGTTACCATTTCTTATTTTATTGTTTAGTTTGAGTACTTAAGTTTAACATCTCGAATACCTAAAAAATATAGATGATTTATCATTGCCTAAAGTTGCTGTAAAAATTTAAGCACGGGTTAGCATATCCTATTGTAATTTCGCCTTTATTACCACTACACATACTTAGTTGCCTAAATACTTTTACTCTGCTGTGGCATGTACCTGATAAAATTAATATTTTTACTTAGCATAATCGTGCGGAGACTTAGCATAACTTTAATCGGAAAGTGACAAGCATACATTATAGTTTTGATTGGATGTCAGCTTGATTCGCGTTCGAGCTAAACTTAGAAAATGTGAAAGTAGGTTTAAGATATTTTTAACATCGTTCGATTTTGTTTATGAGATTTGAGAGAAATTGAGAAACGCCCACGAGTTAAGTGCAGTGTCAAGGAAGAGTCAGGTAGCAGTTTGTTAAACTACAGCTGTTTAGCTGTATTAGGTAGTGTCGGTTTTTTCTTTACATCTTTGCACGATTCTTGGCACTCTTGGGGTTACCATACTTACATAAATACAAAATGTCACGCCTGTTTCCCACAGGGGTAAACAGACTTTGGAACTCAACTTGCTACGATCCTGACAGAGTTCTTTAGCTACATTTGTACTCATGGGGTTACCATTGACATGCACGAAATGCATGACATTCTGAGGAGAAGGAAATACCGCAAAGGACACCCTAGTCTGGGCTGTAAATACCTACAACCTACTCTATCACGTCTTTATCCCTAGGTAGCTGACAGTGTATTTTGGGTCTTAAGGCAAAACAGACAGAGCCCAGGGCCGCAAAACCTAAGTCTTTTATTTATTTATTTAACTTCATTACAATACATGTAAACGGCGGACTTAAGACCAGGGGCCTTTTCTACCAATCAACCAACTGGTGATGCTGAGAAAGTAATCTTTTGGGGTAAGTACAACAGAAACTGAAAAAGACAAAAAACGAGTAAACTTATTATTATTAAGGAAGTATATTTATAATGTTGATTTTTATGTTCGCATTGAGATAAGATACAAGATACTCTTTACATACATTGAACACCTGTCCAAGATTTCAATGCCAACATACAGTCCAAATATGATTAACATAATATAATTTATCGTCTCCTCCGTACGTTGATGGACACAAGAAGAATCACACCCTTTGACCTGATACTTGACAAATGACTTGTCCAGAGAAGCTTAGAGACTCCAATAAATTTGTAGAGGAAACTAAATCTTACATGGATGATGTTAGAGTCTATTTTGAAGTGACGAGTTTGGGCGGGTAACTAGTTTTGAAAGTTTTATATTTATTTTATTCATTGACGAGTCAACGGCTATCTCAAAGGAACGGTTTGATCTATAGATACATATGGTGATAAATATACCCAATATCCTTATGACGAGACGTCGTTTTGTATAATATTTCATGATGATTAGAAATCAGAATCATTACCTAAATGTGGCTATTGATCTACGCCGGAATCTCACACCTGACCATACATTTACACCATAGATACTAGGTGTTAATGTCGACGTACGTATACCTACATGAAAAGATGACTCAGGACCAATGATAGAATCTCGCATTACTTAGATGATAGGGAAGCATATGTCTAAAAAAAATTCGTCAAAGAGGAAGCCCATTAATTGTAACCAAAAATGCTTACCGCTTTTAGTAAGTAACCAGTCAAATTGCTATAAAATTATCCTTAGAAAAGCAATCCTTTTTTATTTTGCTTGATATCAACACAAAATTAATGAAGATAAAAATAACATACGTACAGCCAAACATAGGACCTCCTTCTTTTTGAAGTCGCTTTAAAAGGACCTGAAAAAATTTCTTTAGTGTCTTCATCTTTAGTGTAGCAGCGCGTTAGTGGTTGTTTAGTGTCTTCTTTTCTAGTGTGGCGGCGCTTTATTGGTTGCAGTTGTCTATATGCTACAGTTATCATACCATCTACAATCTTGGCCCGTATGCGTGTCTAAGTAAACACCATGATCTGCATATTTTTCAAATCGTTTTCGAGGTACACATCAAAATGTGAAAGATTTATGAATTGCCTAATCACAACTCCTATTAATCTACATAGTCAGCTTCATTGGAAAGTTGCACATGATAGGACAATCACTGGTCATCCACGTCGCATATTTTCCACCCAAATGACTAGACACGAAAACAAGAGATGAAATTAATACTGTCATTCAATGTCGAAAGACAACCCACAAAAACCGCTGGTGTCGTGAATGTAATTGTTTTTTGTACTGAGAATTTCGTGGGAGTCTTGTACTCATAGACATACAGAGGTATAGACAATATACAAATGTCTATATTGTTTATACTTAGAGCGATCGATAATAAGGACAAATTACACTGATTGAGCTTGCTCTAAAATAATTTTTAAGCTACTAACTATGATACTTATTCATCGATACTATATTTTATGAACACGAAAACATTCTCCAACTCGCCCTGGCTGGGGATTGAACCCAGAACCTCGGGATTGGAGGTTTAGCGTGTTTAGTATAACACCACGGAAGTCTTCAAAACCTCATGGTATATTCAACTTGTACGGAAACAAAAAAATACACGTTATTATGAGGCTTGCACTAACAACCCTGGCATAGGATAGTTCAATTTTGCTCTGTGTCTACGTACTGCTCTTCTAAGGGGGTCATTTTGTGTAAATCTTTGTTGAAAGTCTTCCGTCTTGTCGCGTACTTCTTAGGCTGAATAGTGGTGATATTAAGTATGTCTGAAATAATAAATATGTAAGTATCATACTGGAGGTCCGCAAACTTATGCGCAAAATATTTCGAAACTCTAGTTCCACTGCAAACGAAGCGTACAAACATAACATTATTTTAATTTATACAAGTTCTATAAGTAGCTGTTTTTCTGTTGTCTATTTACAAAGTCAGTCTAAGCTTGTACTATTTGTCGTAAATTCGTATTCCAACAAGGCATGCAGAGTCGGCAAAGAGTTTTCGTTTCAAACAGTGAGCCACAGAGTTCTAAATGTACGTGCGTCCTAAGATACAGAATTTAATAGTAGTCTCCCGCTGGCTTCACAATGTAAGATTGATAGGTGATAGGCAAGTTGTTTATCGTCCGTTTTTTGACCGGGGACCTTTTAAGTGAGAATTGTCTTCTATATATAATTTGATTTTTATCACAGCACTGATTGAAAATGGCCGCTTCGGAATTTGTCAAATTAGTTTTATCGTGTAACGCGGAATGGGAGTTTGATCGACTTCCTCCCAAGTTGTTTTTGAATGTTGCGTCTATTGTATGAAAAGGTAAAGGCGGTATTTCTTATCAAACGTTAGAGGTAATTGTTTGTTTTGGGAATAACTTCGGTCACAAATAGTTATTTGCCGCTTGTTTCTATGAAAGTTACTTCAGTTATAAAGTTGTTTCGTCTCGAAAAGTGATGAGTAGTGGTGACTAATTTTTAGCTTTTTTGGATAGGAATTCTTCTTTTGAATTCAGCTCCTTGATAACTTTCGCATGATGTCAATGTTTTTACGCTAAGTACCTGTTATATATGATACCTCAACAATACCAGTACAAATTTGAACGAAATCTACAATAACGACGTCGTTTTAATGGTTCAGTACTAAAAATGGAAAATATCGGAACCCATATAGGATCACTCGTGCATCTGTATGTCCATCCGTCTATCACTGCCAATTTGCTCCGAATCTACTGGACCAAATCGGGTGAAATCTGGAAGTTTGGTGTAAACCTCAACTCAAACAGAGATGTGCAATGTAAACATTTATTTTTAAAAAGGGTCATTTACGGGGGACAAATCAGTAAATTAAAAAAAAAAACGTTTTGCAAACCTTACTGTGTTATATCAAATGAAAGGGCTCGTTATAAAGATCTCAAATATATTTTTGTTATTATCAATACATCAATACATATAATAAAACAGTAGGAACCGCGTGTCTGTACATTTGATAAAATTAACAAAAAATGGATGTGGGCGATAAAAAAAGAGTACCAGAACACAAAAAAGATTTATTTTTATTTTTTTGTCTGTCTGTCTGTCTGTCTGTATGTACTCGCTAATCTTTAAAACTACTGAACAGATTTTAACGCGGTTTTTACTAAACGATTAAGCCCATCCCTGAGCAACATATAGGCTTTGTTTCATTGAAATCCGTTGTCAGATAAAAAAGTTATCGTCATAAGTTTTCTATGGGTGACTTTATAGTTACATTAAATAACAACAGATGGCGCCTCAAGAAACTTTAAAACGCGCTTTGGTTGTTTTTGTGAAAAAGTATAAATACAAGCTGATTATTGAGCCCTGTACGTCCTAAATAGGCTTTTCAGCTAAACTTGGGTGTCGCAGCACCTCAAAATTTGCCATAGTCCCTGGCTCGCTCCTCAAACCTTGTCCGGTGAAGTAGGAAATGCCGTCCGAGGCAACCTATGTATGTCATCTAAAAAAAAAATGGCTCTGTACGTAAGAACTTTTGATACTTTTGTGATTTGGTTAGTTACTGTTGTTGAATTTGTTGATTTTATACTGATATTTGGCTATACTTGGCTATGAAAATACGGACTTCTGATCTTGATTTGATGCTTTTTGGGTTGGTTAGTTAATATTTCGGATAATATTGTTGATTTATAATTTGACACTTGGCTATGAAAATACGGACTTTCTGATCTTGCTTTGTGGATTGGTTAAATATTTCGGATATCTTCAAAAGCTTCTTGGCTTTATAGATTTATTGAACTAAGTTTGACATTTGGCTATAGCAATACGGATTTTGTGATCTTGCTTTGTGGATTGGTTAGTATTTCGGATATTATCTTTAAAAAATGGCTACATAGATTTATTGAATTAAATATATATTATTGTATTTTGTGTTTTGCTTTCAAAAATGCTACGGAGAAAGTCAAATCTGTCTCAGAATATTAGACAAGAGAAAAGAAAGAGGATGAGTAGATCCCAAGAATCCAATGACAAAAGACAGGCACGACTAAGTGTTAATTGAAAACGAAATTCACTGACTCGCGCCTCGGAGCCTTTTACAGAAAGGGAGTTACGTTTGACTGCTGACTTCGTCTGCGTACCTATATATTTATACACAAAGGTTATGATTATTATTTTAAGAGTTCATTATAATCCATTCATAAGTTGTATGTATGAGTAACTGATATCCATACATCTATAGATCCTTATAAAGTGTCACATTTGCAATATTAAAAGTATACCGCATCACAATAAAAAATCAAACAGTTAAAAATTTTGTCAGACTAATCTGACAAAATTTTTAAATTTGTCATGTCATCAACAAGGGAGTGTAAGAAAACTGAATTTTACACGGACGAAGTCGCGGGCACCAAATACAGATATCAAAGTATGTATTCGTGAGCAAGATTTATAAGGAGTTACAGAACACTAAAAAGATTTTTAAGATTTTTGTTTGTATGTCAGTGTCTGTATACACACTGTACACCCGAATGTCCGAAACTGCTGAACGGATTTTCACGCGGACGAAGTCGCGGGCACAGCTAGTTGTAAAATAAATGGTTTTATTTTATTCATGAAAGAAGACGAAAACTGACCATTCGCCCCTGATCTCCGAAAGTACTGAGCCTAAAATTAAAAATAAGAAATATAGTTAATTACTTGTAGATTATAGGAACTTGTAGAGGCCGAACCTAAAAGAATACTATCAATTGAAAATAAAGTAGTAAACTCAATATTACTATATACTTACGGAAAATCTTTGGCATTCTACGGAACCCTCGCTACGAGAGTTCAACTCCCACTTGACCGGTTATTCGTATTAGGAACGTGCGACGAACACGTTTCTTTTTGGTTGTAAGTAACAGGGATTGTACAATTGACAGAACGTCAGACGAGTTTTTAGAGCTTTTCTTAGATTTTATTATGCGCATATTTATACATATTAAGAAATTGCTTAGCGATAAGGCCGCCTTTTGCGCATTTCCTAGTTTTTAAGATAATTATGTCCTGATTTATTTATTTTGTGCAATAAAGGGTTAAAATATTGTATTGTATTGTATTGTATTGTATTGTATAGGGAAGCGAAGCGGTTGGTACATTCTGCTTACCTTCCATACTGGTATTGCTGGTACATAATACCAAAACTTTTCCTCTCGATTTATTTTAAACTATGTCTATAATCCGACAATGTTCTATTTTTATCTATGATCTATTTTCATGACATAAACCATAGATTTTTTTTTAAACTGTAAACTTCAATGTTTTTTGCTATAGATGTCAAAAATAATACGATAACTCTCACCCTCACAAGTGCAAAATAGATTGCGATAAAAGTGACAAGTTTTGGTACAAGAGGTGTCAGGCCTTGTCGACCCGGCACGAACATCGTCACCCGAAAATTGGATTTTTAAAATTGTAAACTGTGTTAACCCTAGAAAGACGGATGCCGGTCATATGACCCATTTTGGAATTCAATTCAGTGTTTGATAATACTAAAACTTTAGATTTTTTTGACATATATTTTATAAGTTATCTTACCTTGGAAATATTATATCGTGCTGTATACCGATTGTTCGTGTAGTGGGTACAAACATGTCTCTTATATGTTCACACTAAAACATTTCTAGTCACATTTTTCATTGCGTTGTGTGTATCTTCTATCCTGTACCTTTAAATCTATGTCATAAAGTATCTGACCTTTATCAATCTATCTTATTACAAAATCTATATTTATCTTAGTATCATCGCATTGCACTATTAATAAAAAAACTACTAGATTTTGGTTAATCTTCATGTGTTTTACTCATGTATAATATGCGGCCTAAAAGGTGAGTAAAGATTTTATCTATCTATCTATCTTGTGTTACCCATAAACAACAAGTCGTCAACCCAACATATTACACTTTTTACCGCGCCCTGTTACATCTCAAAAGAACAGACCACAAAGGTAATTGTCCAAAACATCCAAGTAATAGGATATTGTCTCCACTCCGGCGAGTCATTTTCGAGTCACCAGTGAGATCGAGTCACGTATTTGATTCCGTTTCGGAGGCTTTATAATTACTTGTGATATGTCAAATGTTGGTGATTTCTAAGTCATGAACGGTAGCGTTTTTAGGGTTCCTTACCGAAAGGATAAAAACGGGCCCCTTTTACTAAAACACCACTGTCCGTCTGTCTTTCTGTCACAAGGCTGTATCTCATGATCCGTGATAGTTAGACAGTTGAAATTTTCACAGATGATGTATTTTTATTGCCGCTATAACAAAAAATACTAAAAACACTATAAAATAAATAGGTATTAAGTGGGGCTCACATAAAACCAACGAGATTTTTTCATAGATAAGTACGGAACCCTTCGTGCGCCAGTCCAACTCGCACTTGGCCGGTTTTTATGATGTAGATACATATTTTCTGATTGAAATGGAAACAAATAACTCACAAGGAATATGTTAAAAAAATCACACTAAAATGCAAGTCACTTTCTAGTAACCATCGGCCTATTTTCTATCATGTTCTATTGCTTATTTTCTATAGTGTTATTTTATATTTTTTATCAAAAACTTGACGTTTAGGACTGCATACAGACTGAAGGGAAAGGTCAAGCAAGCATGGTAGTAAAAATGTAGGTGGGTCTCAATTGGAAAATTATAACAATGCACAATCAAGATGAAATTTAATCCAACAATTTCTTGACTATAGTGATCACCAGGACCATAGATCTATCGCGCAGAAATTATGCGAATAAATTATGCTAAACCGCCGGCCGCCTACGTCGACGCCACACGCTTTTGTCATCAGCCGGCGCCTTCAGTGTGTCACAACAAATCGAATAGGTACCCAGCCCGTCCCAGTTCCCACACCGGCACTTTAGACATGTCTATTTAAACTGGTTTTAATTTCCAAATAGTATTGTTGATTAGTTGTAATTAATTGGCGCGTAAATCAGAAGATTGTTTAGCTTCGGGGAGAATGCAAATTTTATAAGTAATATTTAAAGGTAGTGACGGAGTGAAAGGATTTTCGAAATTTGTACAGGATTTATTATTAAGTAGCTGTTAACATTTAACATAACTTGAACTAAGCGTAGGACAACTACCTTCTAGGTGGTCAAACCAAAAATGTATATATATATATATATATATATATATATATATATATATATATATATATATATATATATATATGTATATATATATATATATTACATGTTAATGAGTTCATCAAGAAGTAGGTACCTATTTATAAAATATATTCATATCAATTTAAGTAGCAGAACGCAAAAAATTCTCACAAATTACATTAATTTGGACTGGAAAAATATTCTATCTGTTTATTAAACAGAATTAAATCATACAGCGAAATGAAATCGAAAGGATACTAGTTTTTATACATTCTTATAAAAACTACTGTTTGTGTTTTTTTGGTTTCGAACATGAAGCACGATGTTAAAATCGATTTTACGTAATATTTTGTAACATAAGTGTTTTGACCTTTTATGGAAAATGATCAGTTATATGACTATTTATAAATATACCCTTTATTTTTGTCGTAATTATGCCAAAATCGTGAAAACAGATCATGTTTTGTGACTAACTTATTACATGTTTTTGTAAATAAAATTAATATGAGGTACGAAATACATATTTTTAGAATATAAGATTCGTTCTATTATCTATCGTGTAGGTAATAAGTTTAGATTCTTATTTTACATTCGATAATATTCATAAGCTGTCTTCTTGATATTAAGAAACCTTACTTAGGTTAAGTTTATTAAGGCACAACATTTACACCGGTTAACTAGTGCATTTAAAACAGTGTCATAAAACTGCTGTTAAATCTAACAGTAATTAAACATAATCAGTCGCCGAGACGAATCCATAATTAATATAATTAGGCGGCCAGTGAAGAGATTGATATGAAGGAAAGAGTATAAATCACGCTGTGTCCCCAAATCCACTAATTAGGGGCTTTTATGACCACTGTTAAGTCGAAATTTGAGGCAATGATTACGTGTGTAGGTCTTGTAATGTTTGAGTCAAATAATAATTGCTGCTCGTGTGAAGTGGTCTTTACGAAGTTAGGCCAAAAAGTTAACTGTAAGTATGAATGACCAGAACAATGCATTTAATAAAATGTAAAATAAAACCCTACGGAAAAGAGTTTTGCATACAAAAATGCTTTTACAAAATCAGGTGAAATTTGATATTTATATTTTGACTGAACATTCGTTTTAAATAAATAAATATATAGGGACAAATTACACTGATTGAGCTAGCCCCAAAGTAACTTCGAGATTTGTGTTATAGGCTACAACTCAACAATACTATATTTTATAATAAATACATATATAGATAAACACCCAAGACCCACAACAATTTGAAAAAGGCCATTTTCCAACTTGTCCTGACCGGGGGTCGAATCCGGGACCTCTGGGTGGCGGACTAGCATGGTGACCACTACGCCACGGAAGTCGTCGTTTTAACATGAATGGAAGGAATGAATTGAGTAAAGCATGTGGTTTACTCAATAGAAATTCCTAATTTACGAGTAATGTATAGTAAATAAATTACATTAAACCTCCGTATATCTTTCTAAGTAATTTTAAACGACATATTTATATGAACAGATGTCAATTAGTGTTTCGAAAACCACCGTGTTGAAGCTAAAATATGTAGAGGCTATATCAATTATACAAATGATTTGCATAGTGAATGCGTATCTAACTATTGTGACTCCATGGCACGAGTCATAGGCGGAAAACTTGAATGATATTAGTTTCATAGAAATAAAGACATTGTTTATAAGAATTCTTAGATGATGCTTTAGATTATGCCCTACATGCTAGTCTGCGAGGAAAATAAACTTTAGAATTTACCAGCTGCTTTCCTTCTCGCACTGATCGTAGAAGCCGATAGAGGAAATGAGCGAAAATACGAATGATGTTAATAGATGCTGCGGATAGCAACGCAGCATTATTTTTATTCCTTTTTGCGCCCATCAATGCCAAAAAAGTGGCCTTTGAGTCTTGCCGCCGGCCCTTGGTTTCCCCTATCTGTCCCATTATATATGTATTAGATAAATTATATTTTAAAAAACTTACAAATTGGCATGTGCCATGTGGATTGTGACATAGAATAGAACTATTCCATTTTCTCTTGAGGATGTCGTATGAGGCGACAATAGGACGAGGAAGCACAAACATCTCGCGCAACGAATGCATTCCCAATGACTTGACGTCAAACAGTCGGCCGGTCTTAAATCAAAAGCCACATTGTTTTGCACGGTCTTCGGCATGCTAGAGTGAACATTGACGTACCATCTTTGGAAAAGACAAGAAATAAAATGAAATTTTTTAAATAACCCGCCACACAACTATAGCTAAGGACTCGTAAAGTATTTGTTTAAGAGCAATTTTACCGGGGAGACAGACACCCAGACACGTCAAATTTATAATATCCCTCTTTTTGCGTCGGGAGTTAAAAAATCGGAAAGTGCACCGCGGGATTCGAAACAGCGTAGCGAAAGATGCAACCGGGATTGCGCTAAATAGAGAAAGACCAATTTACAAATGGTGTTGCAAATAGAATGATTCCACTGAACGAGTCATAAGCGGAAAACAATACGATATGCTTCCTGTATGTATTGATTTCAAAGAAAAGATTTGTTTACCTTGTCTCCTCTTAGAAAATCGTTGTTCCTGGAATATACGGGCAAATATTATTGAGATTATATCAATGTATCGTGTGATATCTGTAACTTATTTGTTGTTAAGCTTTAGCTAGTAAACTGACCAATTAAAAACTTAGGTTTCGATCTGGATGGACTCATGTCAAATACAAGTGTTTGAAAAAGTTTTGGGTCCATTGAGCAGGATGTCCTTTAAAAAACTACGATAGATAGAAAGTAGGGCTGAAAATTATGAATAAAAATATTGCATCGAAAGTCTACGAACCAGCAAATCTATGGTCTGATCGCAGGAAAAAAATCCATTACTAGGAAATTAGAAAGAGGAAAACTGTGACAGAGGATTGCAGCAGCCATGAAAGTTTACACCTATGCAATTATCGATGGACTTCTGTGATATTAGTAAAAATAATACACTTATTACATGTTGGTTGACTAATCGAAAAAGCCTGTATTGTAATAAAGTTAAATAAATTAATTACTGTTGAGACGTATTATATTTGTATATTATTACAATAATAAACAGCTGTGTGAATTTTAATGACACACAATCCTAAATATCAACAAGGTACTTGATACTATCACTTGCCGTAACGTACACTACGTTACATTAAAACTTTATTATATGACGTAATCTTATATTAATTAAACAGAGACATCTCAAGAGTGAATACATTAAAATACATACACTCGAATTACAAAATAAATTGGGCACAGAATTTATGCTTCATACAATTTGTTGCCGCTTCTTCAGCACTAGCACAGATTTGATGTCAACAGTTGTATAAAACCAGTAACAAAGTGATTATTATTAAAAGATATTATAAGTTTTCCAAGATAATAAAGGTATATTTGAATTTGAATGTGAAATATAGCACAAGAAAAACGTTAGTGTCATTGTAAAAAGCAAGGATATGACTCTAGAAAAAAATGCCAAGAAATATGATCTGGTTGAAGTCGGCTTTTCTAGTAATTTATCTTCTCGTACTTCTTTCCTTTATCTAGTTTAATATGCACAAAATATTGTTGATGTGATTTTACATGTGCGTTTCCCCAAAAGTTATTCTTTTTACAAGCTTTTATTTAGTTTCACCTGTCCCGTTACCTGTCTATCTGCCTGTCTGTAATCAAATCTTGCAGGTTAAATTTGACCCACTTTCCGGTTTCCGATTGAGCTGAAATTTTGCACGCATACGTATATCGCGTGGCAATGCAATAATTTGATACTATTATTAGAATATAAAGCTGATCTGATGATCTAGCTGAAAGGTGGTCATGGCATATTTGTTATTAAAGCAACATAAACCCACCGAGTTCTGACTCGATTGATTCGACTTTACGAGCACCTTTTTAGGTCATTGTAATAGTTAAAAGCTTGTTAAAAAAATAAATAATAGGTACAATGCGACATAAATAAGTTGAACAAAAATGGCGGATTTCAAAGCATTTTTGTACAAATTCCCGGCACGTAGGTTAAATCAAAATGGCGGTTATCGGCGCAGGTACTAATGCGCCGACGACTGCCATTTTAGGTCAATTAACGTGTCAGGAATTTGTACAAAAATGCTTTGAAGTTTGACATTTTTGTTTCACTTATTTGTGTCACATTGCACTTGTTTTACTTTCAACCTAATTTAAATTAATTAGCAAGACATGAAAAACTTAAATAATGTCCTGACATATACTTACTAGAATTTATTGTTTTAATTATCAGCACCGATATCAGCATAATGGGATATAAAAAGAACGTTGGCACCAAACTCAAAAAGCGCAGCACGAACGGTTATTCTTCTACATTGTCCATATTTTATTATTAAAAAACCGGATAGAAACCTGTAATTACTTGTCATGTTCTAAGAGGCTCTAACAGGCACGCGTGGCTCGTGAGAATCTGTTTTAATGTGTTTTGATTAGTCATTGATACCAGTAGATATTACTAACACATTGACATACTCTGAGCGGGTATTGCAATGTCACATACAGGTCCCAGGTTCGGTCCCTAGTTAGGTCAAGATGGAAAATGATCTTTTTCAGATTGGATCTTAGATGTCTACATATGTATTTGTTATAAAATATTGTATCGTTCAGTTAGTATCCCATAACACAAGTCTCGAACTTACTTTGTACTTAGCTAGCTCAATCTGTGTTATTTGTCCGTATATATTTATTTATTTACTAGCTGGGCGACCGAACTTTGCGCGGTGTATTTTTTTATGAAATACTTTTTTTTACAGTTTCATCAAAATCGTTGGAGCAGTTTCCAAGATCTTTATTATGTATAGCATAGGATTTATACTGCATTTAATTTATCTTCATACAGGGTGACTTTTTACCCACAAGCCAAATTTTCGGAGCAAGTACTGTCCATGATATTGAACTACTTTCTATTAAAATAGTTAATGAAAAACGAAAACAAAAATTCTGCTTCCCATACATATCGGCGCTCGGCCAAACGAATTTTGTATGGGAGGTCGAAATTTTTTTATCGATTTTTAATAAAATTTTATTATGGAAAGGAGTTCAGTATCATGGACTGAACTTGCTCCAAAAATTTGGCTGGTGGGTAAAAAGTCACCCTGTATAAAATTAATTTGTACCGGCATCCGGGGCGAAGATTTTTTAAATTTTATTTTTAGTAGAAAGTGGGATTTCGATTTTGTATAGAAAACGAAACGAAAGAAGGGTTTCGGTGGTGTTGTTTTTAAAGCGTCTTCTAAAAAGGGGGGACATCCATGATTTTTTTATTGTTCCTCGATACTTTATCCGGAATTTAACAGAATTTAAAAATTTTTAATTTTTTTATAAGGGTAAGTAAACTAGCAATTTGCTCCCATTGTTACCAAGTAAAGATCTGATGATGGAACCCTCAAGAAATTAAGGGAACTCCTCAAATACTCTAAATACTCACGATTACATTTATGACTTTCGGACCATGGGGCCCCGGTGCTAGGAGTTTCCTTAAAGAAATCTCCCCAAGACTGATCTCCGCCGCTGGTGACAAGAGAGCTGGCTGCTTTTTCGCCCAACGTATCAGTATTGCGATCCAACGGGGAAATGTGGCCAGCGTTCTTGGCACTACGCCGCATGGGCACGATTTTTTAGATTAAATTTATATTAGGTATTTCACTTTTTCTTTATATTTGTAAATATGTAAATTATCCTATCTTAGCTATTAAAATAAAAATTAATAAATGACATTGAAAAAAAAAAACAAAAAAAAATACACACCTATGGTGATTTTGATGTGTTTGTCAATAAATCGAAAGTATGTATTGGTAAAGGGGAAATCATTTAGAAGACGAGAAACTGAAGTCACTTCTTTGTTTAAAATTATTAACCTGCATTGTCCCACTGGCCAAAGTCTCCTTCCGCTTACCACACGTAGGTTTAAAAATAATTAAAGTTACGTAGCCCGCTACCGCTTACGGTTTAAACCACCACCGTCGCAGATTGTCCCACTCACGCGGTTTTCCACAAAAATTAAACAAATCCACAATGTCGTTATTTTGTCAACGTCGTGACGACTCGAAGGTCGATCACCAGCCAGGGCTGTCGATGATGTAACAATCATTTTTTTTTAACTAATGAAGGTATAACCAATTGTCATTGGAGTTGATGTGTGTTCAAATAATGTTTCTATGACCTACATCATCATCATGTCCAATCCTTTTATATCTAACTAGCTGCGCCCCCCGGTGTTACCTGCGGAAATTAGCCTATGTGTTAATCCAGGGTGTCAGCTTCTTGCATAGAAAATTTTATCAAAATTGGTGCAACCGTTTACGCATGAAGAAGTAAAACAAACACACACACACTAAACTTTCCCCTCTCTAATATTAGCATGATTTTTTGTGTTTTAAGTTAGCAAAATCAATTAACTTGAACTTGAATTAGTAAACATTTAAGTTGCTTAAAATGATATATAAATTATAACGGCTCTCTTTCTGATCAGGTAAAAGAATCCATGGGCTGTAAGACTCAAAGGCCACCCGTGAAGCGTCTCAAGATAATGGTGGGTTGCCAGCCGTATAACCCTAAATTCAGATTCTCGCCCTCAATCAGTTGGTATATTTTAAATTCCTCTTTTCTCACAGACCAGCAGGGATTTACATATTATATTTGGAGAAGAATCATTAGCCGAGCGTATTCCCGGTTGCTTCCTCAGCAGCAACGCTTCAGAGTCCGGGAAGACAGCTACCTTTTTTTTTTGTTTTTCACGCATAGGAAATCCCTTCGGATACCTTACCATTCACGGGAGACCGGTAAGGTTATGTGGTCTTACCACTAAAAACACTGCGGTGTCAACGCCGGTACCGCTATTGCCAGGCCCGTGTGCTACTCTCGCTCCACAGACCTGGCGCGGCGGCCGCTTTTCAGCGGCCTCGGCTGGGCTCACCACTCACGGTACTCTCTCATAAGCGAGAGGGATCGGAGTGGCCTGCGGGGTGGCCCGTCGGCCTTCAGCTATATCCCCTAGGGTAAAGGCGCGTGTTGACACAGACGCGCCTTTCAACCCGGAGGACCATAATTGTCGAGCGATAGAATCCCGTTTCCATCGCCCGACTGGCCCTCGTTATGGAGGCAGCAGTTGCAGGTTATAGGCCCGCCTCCTGCGCCCTGTGCGCCGGCGGTGGATGGCCAGGTTGGTTGTTGCCTCCCGGTCTCTTTCCGCCGCCTCTATGCGGAGCATGACGCTCTCCGCAAAGACCTGCACTGCTGTCCACGACGTCTCACTGTCGACCATGCGACGTACTACAGTCGGCAGTGAAAGGTCGTCCCCCACAGCCGCGCACAACTCTTCGCGGTCTTCCGCCAAGGCTGGGCAGTCCGCTAGGGTGTGTTGGGCGTCCTCATCCGGACAGCCGTCACAGTGGTGACAGACAGAAGTCGGTTCCCGACGCGCTTTATGACACAGATACCGACCGAAACAACCACGACCGGTGAGTATCTGTGTCAGACTGAACGTCAAGACGCCGTGGCGCCTCGTCAACCACTGAGCCAAGACTGGCCGGACTGCCTCAACGGTCCTGAGCCCAAAACTGCTTTAGCCTGTGGACCCACTCATCAATGGCAAGCTGACGCAACTCATTCCTTTATCCCTCTATCTCCCGAGGGGCTGGTCTGTGACCCCGGCTAGTTCCTCTTCGCGCCAGACAGGGATGGCTGCTACCTAAACCAAGGTGATTTAACAAGGTTACTGGATTTTACACAGAGCGACTGTCATCTAACCTCTATAATCCAACCTAGGTAGACTAGAATTTATCCTGGGATAGGTAGTAAACGCTAGATGACATTCGGGACCCACAGTTTATACGTGCCTCCCGAAACACGGAATCATCTTTCTCGGGTGATTCAAGCATGCAATACGAGTATCGTAACCTAGAAACAACTTTTCACAAAGTATGCTTCCCAGTGGGATTCGAACTCACGACCTCGGGATCACAAGGCGAACGTCTTGACTTGGACCACGGAGGTAGCAGGTTGGAGAAGATGGCGGAAAAAAACTTTTTTCAAGATCCCATTGTTCTTGAAAGAATGAATTCTTTCTTTTCTTGTAGGTTTGTCAATGTCCACTCAAATTTAAATATTTTTTTGGGCCCAGTATTGAGCTACCTGCACTGGTCTCTCATAGGTCTCCCATAGTGCAGGTATCACGGTACACTCTGGGCGGCTGAACAAGTGTGCCATTGTCTGTGCTATGGAGATACCCTTTGCCCATTCTTTTCATGAGAGGAGTATATCGATGGACTGAGTATGTGCCGATTGTAAACCACTTAGTTTAATAAAATCTTTCAATAAAAATTAATTGGTTCTTACCGGAAAATGCTCAATAGTCATCCCTGACTTGATGACAGCAATCAGACATATGACGTCACGAGTCGTGCAATGATGCAGCCTTCACGGTTGTCACCGGTGGACGACATTGGTGCTGGCAGTAGTCCATTATGACCAAATTGTCAACACTAATGTAGTGGTAACTCGGTAATCTGCGGTTAAGTTGACACACTAATCTGATTTTGTATATTGTTTTGATTATAATATTTTTGATCTTATTGTAGGAAAGGTCAAATGTTTTTCGTTAGAGGTTAGGTTAAAAAAAAAGGGTTCCAATTCGCCCCATACTCTATTTTATTTTTTAGAGTGACTTTCATTCGTTGACTAATGAGCTGGTCTTATCAGTTTCTATAGGAAGCTTTTTGGAACGAAGTTCCTTTTCGGACGGTACGGACTTGGCGGATGGGTCTAGGCGAAAAAACGTAGATTTTTCCTTTACTTTTTTCCGTTACGAATTAAAGTGAAAGGTAATTTCACAAGTTTGACTATCTCGTCGATATTCCTGGTTTAAACACAGCACACGCCAATTTTATTGTTTAATTTAGTAATATTAATTAAAAAGTGTAAGATTTTTCCGTCATGAATTAATAATTTACTACTCCACGACATTCACGTTCTTTTTATTTTTATGAAACTTTATTCTCTCAAATAAATATAATAAATATTTAAAACAATCATTACTTTAACATAAAAAAATCATCTTACGATTTTTTTCGTGCACCTAACCCATAATGTTTTGAAATCAAACTTTTCTTTTACAATAGGTGCCAAAAATCTAGATTTGTGATAACGTAGGTATGTAAGCGTTAAGACCGCCTGTACTTATTTAATGTAAAAAAATATGTGTTACATTTTTTTTGGTGTACAATTAAGAGTTATCTATCTATCAATCTACACGTATGTTCTTATATATTTTTCAAGAATATATTTGTTTTGACAATAATTGAAAAAAATAAAAATGAAAAATATTTAAACTATGGAATGTTAACAGTTAATTTGCGACATAATTGATACCATTTTAGATAGTGGTTTAATACAGGGTGTGGTGCGTTATTAAACAAAACGTGTTGGTTTGTTAGTATTCATAGTTTAAGTTAACAAGCGATTAAACGTATTTGTGAAGTCGTTAGAAATGTAAAACTGCGATAGAAATATTTTTAAATTGTATAAAATTGTTAAAATTGAAGATATGTTTTATTTATGTCCTTTTAACAACCGATAATTGGACGATGTTTAGATTTGAATAAATTTCTCTTTCTTTTGTTATTCTCGGATGTGTTTTTGTATTTTGTAGTTAAAATTTTGACTTTTTGTACTTTAATATTAATTTACTAGCCTTGCTGCTCTCCAAAACCTCTTTTACCCGACCATGGCAAGCCAAAAGGAAGGATAATGATTTTGTATCCAAAGAGATACTCCTTACGTGATGGTATAGTTAGTTAGTTACCTAGAATTTCCGGAAGTTGATGACGAAAAAAACCATCCTTCTACTTAAAATTATTGGTACCAAATAACAATAAAAACAATAATTAAAGGAACTAGCGTATTTTGAAACATTTTATTAAATTTAATAGGGTTAGTAATATTTAGTTGATCAATAGAATAAATCCAGGTTGAAAGGTAGGTTTTAAAGTAGGTTGGTCACAGACCAACTTCGCCGTGAACTAGCCAATAATTAGAAATTGTAAAAGTAAACAGTGCCTTTCCTAATGAGCTAACTAAACGTTCAAACACAAACCGATAACTTGGAAACAAAAAATGTAGCGTCTTAGGCTGGCTGAACTTTTGCTACTTTTTGTTTAAAACTTTATTGATTTTTAACTTCACGAAAGGTTGCATTACTTTTATAACAAAACGGTTTTTTCACATTAACATGGGTATTTCGAGTACATTTTTCAGCTTCTTAATGTAATACAGTGGTGCTCTGATTATAGAAATTGAATTTGTGCCATAATAAAGGTAATTAATTATTATAATGTACGTGGTTACTGTTAAATTCTATATCACTTGATTATTGTAAATTTTTCAGATCATTTACTTACAGCTAAGTTTAGGGCTCTTTCCTAAGAGCAAGTGCAGACTGAAGCAGTGGAAACAAACTGCACGGCAGCATTTTTTTCAAAAACGTCAACTTAAAATTAAACTGATAAGTATTAAGCAAAGTAAACTGAGAATATATTTTTATGTCATAGTTTAAAATTCACTATAATAAGGTAATAATGTATTTACATGTTGTAGAGATTAGATACTATAATAGGGGAGTCGATGGAGTTAGGAAATTATAATTATAATTAGTCCGTCTTTTAGATTATCCAAAATTAATGGACCCATATTTTTCAGTTTTCCAAAAAAGGTAAAAATTCACAAAGATACGAATCATCAAAATTCCGGAGTGGGGTCTTGCGACGTCACCTCTATGTCAAATTCGTATGTACCCGTGACGTTATACGAAATTTCAAAGCGCTGTATCTTTGTCAATTTTTGTTTCTTAGAGAAAAGAAAAAAATACGTGTACAATATTTTTTGATAATCTAACCGATGAGCTAAAAATATTTTTCCATTTGTCATGCCTATTGCTCTCTCAGGGACTTTATTTTCAAAGCGAATGCTAACGCGATGTCCGACGGTCTCAGCTGGTTTACAGTAGCTTTGTAGCTACCCTTAGTTTCCGATACGAACCCGTTCGTATTCGCATCCAATCGACACCTGCACATTAAAACGAACGGTAAACGTTATCCAATCGCGGTTACGAAAATAAAGCAAGGGCGAGTGCAGGTAGACAAATAGGGTCGGTGAAAAACTGCACTTTACACACCACTTTCTATTGTTTACTAAGAAAAAAATTTAAGTTTGCTAAAATAAAACCGGCCTAGTGCGAGTCGGACTCGCGCACGAAGAATTCCGTACCATTAACGTTTTTTGTATAGCAGCCCCACTTAAATATTTATTTTATTCTGTTTTTAGTATTAGTTGTTATAGCAGCAACAGAAATACATATCTGTGAAAATTTCAACTGTTGAGCTATCACGGTTTATCAGATACACCCTGGTGATAGACAGCAGACGGACAGACGGACAATTGAGTCTTAGTAATAGGGTACCGTTTTTACCCTTTGGGTACTCAACCATATAAAAGGTTGGCTACCTGAAATTAAAACAGCGTTGCAACTTTTTAGATAAACCTAATATATATTTTGTTTGCAAGTTGCTTTTCTTTTGGAAAATTTCGAAACTGTGCTCACTTATGTAAAGTCATATCATATATTTAAAAAACTGATAGGCTGACCATAAGGACATGAAAGTACATGAAGGCGTCAACGGTTAACATGGTAAAAAATATTTGTATTTTGCTTTGGTCACCAATGGCCTCCCAAACAATCTACACGCACCTCAACCTCATTCAAACAGACAAACAAAACAAAGTAAAGACAATGAGCGCAGCATTATGAATCATAAGTTTGGAAATGGTACGGCCGAGTCCCACTTATGAAAGAGCCTCAAATACGTAGCATCGATCAAATTTCGTAAGGTCTCCATTGTTATTTTTGGAGGCTTTATTGAGAACGTGTCTAATTGATTCGATGTCTATGTGTTGAAATGTGCATGGGATGTCTGCGAAAGGTTTTGGTCATTGTCATCAAGATGTCATCATCGTGGCTGAGACAAAACATACGACTTTTTGTTTTCATTTTCATTGCCACAAGTTCATTCCATCGTATACTCAGACGCCGAAAGGTCTGCGGTAATATTTTAAAAAGCATTTAGCCAGCTTGAAAATCTCACATCATTGTTGGCTGCATATTGATATACTTACACGAAATAATAATAATAAATAATAATAATAATAATAAAAACTTTATTGTTTCTCCACAACAATACACAATACAGTTAACAAAGATAGACTACATACATATCAGTATAATCTGTTGTGGAGAACTGGCGCCTGAACTAGGTATCCAGAGGAACCTGTCTTACAGGACACCAGGCCTCCCCTCAGAGGGAATAAGTAAGGATAGTGTGGGAGTAGCATAATAAGTTAGTCTAGCGTGCACATCTTAGAGTAGTTACAGAATAATAGAAGAGAAACTTAGCCTAGGATGTGAAGGGTTTACAATTGAGTTGAGGAATAAGATACAATATTACATAAGCTTGAACATTTTAGGAGGTGTTACTAAAAATGAGAAGGTGCAAAAACAAGATTATATATATCTATGTTTATAATAGTCAAATAATTGGTCGGAGAAGATCTTCTGTTTCGATATATGTTAGGGCTTGAAGTCAGGTTTTGGTAATCTTTTTACACGTATATTTGGTTAGGGGAAATATATTAAGTCTGCGATTAGCCAGGTTGTAGAGAAAAGGTCCTAAAAATAGAAAAAATCTTTTAACGAAAATTGTATTACTGCGGGGGATGGGAAGAATTAGCCTATTATTTCGCGAGACTAGTTCTGGATTGTAAGTGGTGAGTGAATGCTGCTGAAGAATTGTCTGAAGAATAAACAGTTGTCGGACTGTTAGAACTTGACAATACCTGTATAGTTCTTCTGTTGGGAAGCGATAAGGCTTGAAGTGGGACACCTTTAGAACAGCCCTCTGGGCTCTTTCAAGCGTAATCAGATGGGTCTTTGCAGCACCACCCCAGGAAGTAATGCAATACATTATTATTGATTGGCATAAGGCCATGTAAGTTGTTTTTAAGATTTTATTGTCTGCGACATGACGTAGGTGTCTAAACACATAAATGAGCTTTCTGACACGTGAGCACAGTGAGGTTATATGATGGCAGAAATTTAGATGTTGGTCTACTGTAACTCCAAGATATTTTGTTGTCTGAACCAAATTGAGTTTAGGACAGTTGCAGTTATTGGCAATACAATGAAGTGAACTACTTTCATGTGCTACGAGTTGTTGACTGTTGAGGACTGGGAGAGAAGGTTTTCTTATTCCGAAGGTCATATAAAATAACCGGCCAAGTGCGTGTCGGGCCACGCGCAGTGTAGGGTTCCGTATTTGCGAATGCCCACTTTGAGTTCACGCCACTAAAAAGAAAAACTAATTTTCTATTGAATATGTATAAGTTTTCCTTTCCCGAAGACATTTTATAAGGTGGTCGCTTATAACTTTTTAATTTTAAACTCTAATTAGCTCTGATAGTTTTCCTTTAAACTTCGTTATATATACTACTGCTATGAATTTTATCACATGTCCATATATAACCGGTTAATAGATACAGGGAGGGGAACCGTTTAATAGATACACTTGACTCTAGCAAAAATTTGCAATATAAAACCAAATATTTCAGAAGGTATTTACAAGCTCACGATGTTTTTTTTTAAAAGACCTATTTATTGACTGCTTCTTTACTGGTATGGGAGCTAGCCTAAAAAATTTTTTTTCTAATATTTTATTTTACCACTTTTATGCCATGATCAATATACTAGTACAGCTTTTTAGTACTTATAGTCCCTAAGTATAACCGCGGACGGACAGACAGACATGGCGAAACTATAAGGGTTCCTTGTTTACTACGGAACCCTAAAAAGGTATGCGTTATAGTCAAGCTTTCAAATCGTTTCCAAGATATTTGAATATTTCTTTTGAAAATTAATAATTTTATAAAAACAAAAAAAGAAAACGAAAATCTGACATTAGACTTGACCCTAATACTTTCTCTGTTATTTAAATGAAGGAAACCGATGTATACAATGCCAAATATAAACATAGTAAACAATTGACAATTCATTCGCTTTAACCACAATTCACTTAAAACCATTAGCCCATTAAAGCCCAATTTGTTTCTGACTCGGAAAAACAGTCGTGTCACGGCAAGCTAGTGTTTTCTGACAGATTTTGGGGTGGTTCCACTTCGACTAAAGTTATTGTTTTCAAAACTTTATCACCACATTTAATTTCAATACATTTAATAATGAGGTCAGTAGCCCACGGCAGTATTGTAAAAATGAGTTTTACTCGGCGTTTCATTTCAGCAGTGGTCGCTACAAAGCGCTGGTATCAGTAGCTTTTCTTTAAAAGTAAATATTAATATACTTTACACGTAACGTAAATTATACCTATAGACGTGTAAAAGTGCCTGTACAGGTTTAATTACGGAATAAACATTTGAATCTTTGAATGGTTAGACCGTGTGATAAAGTGATAAAGTTTCAAATCTAGATACGCGGCAGCGTGTCAGAGCTAAGTTTAAAAGAAAAAGGAACTGGCAACCCAGCAGCCGTGTGTAACCATTTTGAGCTACTTTTGACCCCTTTACAACTCGAAATCTTTAGGTTAAATCTAAAAACATGAAATTTAGCACATAGATTTAAGTCGTCTAGCTGATATAAATCCAAAGGAGAATGTTAGGATTCTAATAAATAAATTTCAAGATTCTCTATTGAATTTGGCGACCACTTAGATCGTTGCAATAAGAACTCAGCTCCTATTTTAACATTAATGTTTTTGGTGGGATACAATAACTTCAAGAACTAGTCAGAAAGAGGTGTCTATGTCGCTTTACTTTTTGATTTCGTAAAGAGGCATTAGGTACCGTAACAAAAATGTCTATTTTGTTCCAATAAGTGCTCTTAATAGCTTTTGTTTTGAATAAACTACTTTCTTTTGTACATATCTATTTAATTTAATTTTCTTATCTCTTTTTTTGTCTATTTTTTAAACAAGCATGTTTTTATAGTGCTCAGTTGCAGAAAATGAGTTCTGTTTTTGCCACAAGGTGACAGAAAATCCTCATTTTCTGCAAAAAGTTGGCTTAACCCTTCATATAAATTGTTTAGTAAGTGGAATGACCCAAAAATGGAAGCGACTGGCGACCTTGATACTCTCACTATTAAAGGTTAACGTTACCGGAGTATAAATAGTTTTAATTAATGATATCGATGTAGGTAGGCGGACTTTAGTAAATCTTCATTAGTAATCGCCTTGCGGTACACGATTTGTCGTTAGATATTTAACTTAACTATTTTAATTTTCTGTATTACAAATTAATTAATAGAAAATAATAAAAATACGTCATTTAAAACCCGCCCCTTAACGTTTCTGGCGCAAAGGTGCCTAGTCACTAGCAGCATTGCCGCGCTGTATTGCAATAGCCATCCTTTGCACCAAAAACGTGTGGGAGCGGGAGTCCCCGTTCCTTTCAGCTATGCGGTGCCCTAACTCGCTAATTAAACGCTTGGCGTCTACGCCCTAGCAGCCCATAGTTTCCACAGCTATGGGCACAAAAGAGTAATGTGGCTCCATAGCCGCGTACTTTGCTCTCTTTCACTCTGCAGCATTCTCTGCAGCCGCCGCTGCCGCGCAGACAGTGCGACATAGGTGGCTGGTAGCCACTGTGCTAACACAAGTGGCGTCCCAGACTACGCAGTTCCCGTGCTTCCACGGTACCAAAGTCAGGCCATCTGGTCGCTTCCCATCAGATCTATTGAGGCCTGGTGGCTCAAATAAGCAGGGGATATTGACGGAGACGAAAGCTCTGGGTACTATGTCGTTGAGCGCGTGGTGACGTGGGTACCTACCGGTACAGCGACGACAACTCAGTGCATGATGGATATCGGCCCCCACCATGGACCCGCAGATGCATTTGTGTGGTTCACACACTCTGCAGCCCAGGCGGAGCGCAACAGCCACCCGCAAGGAGTCATTGTCTAGTAAGATGCCCAAGTGTGGCGAAGGTAAAACGTTCAACCATGCACCTGATTCCGACCGCGACACAGCTTTGAGCCTCGCCAAATTTGCTCCCGAGGCACAGTCTAGAAGAAGACTATGATTCCTTTTAGCGCCGTCGTCATCGACGCTGAGGTGGAGGCAGTCACCGCCTCAGGCACATAAGGTATGCTGACCCTGTCACCATTGGGAGATAAAATGACAGTAACAAGTCCCGCAATTTCGCAAGTTGCGAGATTTGGAACGTTACAACTTGCAATCGAGGCACTTCTTCCTACCTAAATCCTACCTAGGACATGAGGCCTTTGCCCCGCAGTGGGTCAATGAAAACTGAAATAGAATATTTTTTTTACATATTTATTTATTATTTAAAATCATCAATACGAATTCAGCAACTTCTTTAATGTATTATTACAGGTCAACTATTAACAGTACTTTATTTTTCATATTTTATTTTATAAATAAATTATGAGATAGTATAATTTTTAATTAATTAATGAGCATGTGTTTTGAAAACTTAAGAAATTAATATTTTAACTCCTATATAAAAGAATTAAAAGAAAAAATCTCTCATTCTAAAAAAATAATTAAATTAATTATAATTTAATAAATTATTATTATAAATACAAATATTCTAATTATAAATAAAAAAAATTAAAACAAATTGAAAACTTTATAAAAATGAACTTTTCATATTTTTGATTCCACAAGTCAATATTTTAATTTAAATTATTTAAGTATAATCAAATGATTATATAATCAACCTTTATAATTAATATATTTAAAGGTAATTAAATTGCCCTGCTAGAATATTAACTATAATATTGTATTAATTTAATTGTTTTAACAAAATTAGCATCATCTTGCATATGAAATAATGTACTTTTATAATCAAACATGGGTCGACTTCAATAATATTTCTACGATTCCGTCATGAACCAAGTTCATAGTGACCAAAAACAAAATTGAGGAGTGTCATTGCGGCCACAACTACTTCCTTTGTCGTGAAGGTGAAGCGATCACGATTATGTGATCGATTATCAAATAAAAATTATCGAGGTGTTATATACAATCGTGTCTAAAAATATTCACAAAATTTTGAAGGCTTATGACCCTTAAAATAATGGATATAAGGTGTGTAATGCTTTTAGGCGTACCTAATTTTAAAATTATTGCTTCCTTGAGTTTGATAAATCATGGATTAATGATGTTGTCTATTATACAGATGTAAATGTCTTTTTGACTATGTTTGCTGCATGCATATGAGGCTTAGATCATAGCCGTCACAAATACAGATCATACCCGGAAAAAATGCTTCCCATAGAAATTAGATAGCTCATTGATCTAGGAATGGTCAAATTTTAGTTTTTTTATATCATATTTTTTTATACATATATCTATACGTCATATGCAGAAAGTTGTTTAGTATTATGCACCTCCATTTAAAAAAGTTTCGGTGTGTACGTATTTACTAAAACACCGCGTCAAATTGGTCGTTTTGGAATTTCTTGGGGCCTATGTCTCCAGTTTAGGGTAGGCCTAAGCGTACTACTGTAGCAGATGGCTTGTGTTTGATATGATGATTGTTAATCGTATTTTAATTAGACGGGTTTAAATTTTTAAGTTAGATTTTTAGTTACATATTTTATGAGTACCTGTAGGAAAATTAAGTGCAGTTTTAACAATATTATTCAGTGGTTGACTTACCTACATAAGTTGTTAAGGAAAGATATGCATCGATCTCATGTTTTATATGCTCAGCCTTCCGTACATTATAAATTAAAACCATACCTTATCGAGAACGCACAATCGCAACATGTTCTGTCTTATTCAGACGTCTCTCTTGACAGCTGTCACTCGTATGCGCGTGAGTCACTTGTTGAAACGATGTAAATCAATAGCTAATCTTCAAACATGGATACACTAAACTATTAAGTCTTTAGTTCAAACAGGGTAGACTGATCTTCTTAGGCTGTAAGAAAGCAACGCCAAGCTTGACTGTGGAAAATGGAATTAAAATAATGATTACGACCTCTGTGGCCTAGTGGTCATCATACAACGTTGTCACACTGAAAGTCCCAGGTTTGAACCCCGGTCAGGTCAACATGGAAATTTTTTTTTTCAGATTTATCTTGATTTTGGATGTTTATCTTTATATGTATTTGTTAATAGCTCAATCTGTGTAATTCGTCCTATATATTTCTATTTTTAAATAGGTGCTAGTCGTATTACCTATGGTCAACCATAGTTCGTGGACCTGAAGTGAGGGTGCCTCCGAATGTTTTTTAATCTGTGTTATAGGCAGTGCCATGTTAAATTTACTGCAGATTTTTCCTCAATATGGCGAGGTCTACTAAGGGCCGGCGCACGTCTGGCGAAGCGCAGCGCAGAGCATTTTTCATTGTTAAACTATTATCGTCATTGTCCTCTTTGAAATAAAAACCAAAATCAATTAACATAATACTTATAGCCTAGTCAGAATTCGCCATATGTGTGTAACTATTGAGTTAAATGATTTTGGATATTATTTCAAAGAGGACTATTTTGATAATAGTTTGAAAGTGAAAAATGCTCTGCGCTGCGCATCGCCATATGTGTGCCGGCCCTAAGTTATTTGTTAACCTTTCTAATGATTCGGATTTTCGCTCATTCCTTTAAGGGGCTACCTGAGGTCCAGTGCTGCCCCCATTTGAAATAAATCATGTGAAAAGAAACGGAGGTAATATTTAAAATTTGGCTTTGATATAATCCTAGATGACCCTTCAAACTATTTTATGAACTACTGTTTATATTTTAAAATCAGAACGTTTAGCTTTTTATAGCATTTTTGCTAAAAGTGGCCGTTTTTCGCAAAAATGCCATAAAAAGCTACACGTTCTCACTTTAAAATATAAACAGTAGTTCATAAAATAGTTTGAAGGGATATCTAGGATTATATCAAAGCTAAATTTTAAATAATATCTCCGTTTCTTTTTAAATGATTTATTTCAAATGGGGGCCGCACTGGACCTTAGGTAGCCCCTTAATCGAAATCAAATAATGTCATGAGTCACCATGTAATTCTAAGGCAAAATGAGACCAACTCTACCAACGCCAATCTAAAATTTACACGTTTTATCTTAGTAATGAAGTTTGAGATAACTCAGGATTAACTACGCACTGTAGTCACCGAGCTACTAGTATTTTGCAGGGAATTAATATGTGAGGACAGTAAGGTTTTAAAATTCATTTTCTCCAGAAAGACCAACGAGTCGGAAACAAAAAACATAAATAATAAAGGGAAAAATGTATAAGGAAGATGTTATGAAATAATTTAAATAGTTTTCTTGTTAACATTTACCAGAAATTTGGATTTCTGGTTCGTTTATTAAAATAAATAAATTATTATAGATGAGGGCGCCTCTTTTGTTTCCATAGACTTCGGTTTAATAGGTACTTACTTACACCTAAAATTTTACTTGACTTAATTGTTAAGTTTACACAAGTGCAAGTTATACCAATGGCTGGAGTACTTAGCGACAATATCGGATGTCAAGCGAGGTGGGCGCAAGTCAAGTGCGGGCCCACGTGCTGAGTCACGCGGTTGTGCAAATGGTTGATAGGGACTCATTTTGAAGAGATTGCATTGTTTGACGACCTTCGTGGCGTAGTGGTTAACACGCCAGTCAGTCACTTCGGAGGTTCTGGGTTTGATACCTAACCGTGATAAGTTCGAAAAAGGCCTTTTTCAAATGGTCTTCTTCTTCTTTGATGTTTATCTCATCGTCATCATTTCAGCCGCATAACGTCCACTGCTGGAGATAGGCCTCTCCCAAGGATTTCCAAAATGATCGATCAAGAGCGGCCTGCATCCAGCGCTTTTCAGCTACCTTGGTCAGGTCGTCTGACCCCTTGTGTGTGGGTGTCATACGCTTTGGATGTTTATCTAATGTATTTAAAAGAAAATATAGTATAGTTGAGTTGTTAGCTCATAACATGAGTTCAAACTTATGTTGGAGATAGCTCTATTGGTGTGATTTGTCCATATCAATTTATTTATTAGAATGCTTAAAATCTTAGCCTAAGGTATTGAATTTTCGACGGTATTCGATGTGTGTTTGTTACCACTCTGGGTTTGCCTTCCAGCGCGGGCAAATATTTCTACCCATTTTCTTCGGTTCTTGGTGTGTTGTGCACTTTGACCACACCACCAACGTTGTGCTTGCACTCTTGTTTATATCACGATTTATTCCCTAATTTCTACGAAATACCTGAAACAAAAGAGATAGATGGATGAGTCACTCAGTATTACGTTACGGTCCGAGAAATTTAAGGACTATTTCGTCTCTACATTGCTTACCTATTATTAAAAATTTATTTTTCGTAAAAACGGCGTTTTCAATGCGTTTATCATAGGTGCTTACAACACAGTTTCTTGTACTGGACTCGAGTATAGAATGTTGCATGATAGTTAGTCAACTATCATGCACAACTAATTTTATACCAATATAAATGATTCAAAATAATTTTGAGGTTAGTATGTTTTGTTAATGTTTCTCCAAGCTAATCTTTCGATAGTCTGATGTCATGTTTGTCCAAATAGGCCATCCGCTACGTGACACAAACGACCCGTGAAACCGTAAGTGCTCTAGGTACCTAGCTTAATGACAAAATTACCGAAACACATCAACGAACATCGCTAACACAATTATTGTGCATTACCAAAAAGAGAAACATATACTGTATTGTCATAATAACGCAATGCCCCGAGAACTTTCAATGTGCCAGAGACCTCTATATGTGGAGGTTCCAGACATGTCTCTTAATATACTATTATATAATAATTTGTCGAACGTCAAATTACTAAGTTTGACTTAGATCCTGGTTGGAGGTTCCAGAATAGGTTATAGATTTTTTTTTTATCAATACGATATCTAACATAATTTTAAATTACAGTAATCGGAGACCATTTGTAACTATATCTCTATTGTCGACCTCCATGGCGTAGGGGTCATCATGCTAGTCTGACACTCAAGAGGTTCCGGGTTCGATCACCGGTCAGAGCAAGTTGGAAAATGGCCTTGTTTAAATTGTCCTGGGTCTTGGATGTTTATGTATTTGTTATAAAATATATTATCGTTAAGTTAGTATCCCATAACACAAGTTTCGAACTTAATTTGGGGCTAGCTCAATCAGTGTTATTTGTCTCTATATATTTATTTTATTTATATTGAAACAAATTAAGGAATAGAATGCATTTATAATAAAAAAAACTCCTTTATTGCTTTTTAATTAATAAACCATAATTTACGGACACAAAGCAAGTAAAAGTAGGTTTGTACTCGAAAGACTCGGTTAGACTAGGTACGCTAAATCGATTATTATAACAAAAAATAATTTGCGAAGGTTTTCTTTTTGAATATATTTTTTTGGTTGCCTGCACAATAAATGGTTAATCACAGTATAATCACACTAATAATAATATTATAAAGGCGAAAGTTTGTGAGTGTGCATGTTTGATACTTCTTTAAGCGCAAACGGCTAGACCAACTTTTATAAAATTTGGTATGCAGGAAGCTAACATCCTGGATTCATACATAGGCTACTTTTTATATATATCGCGGATAACACCGCGGGGCGCAGCTAGTTTAAAATAACAAGCACGCAGTTTAAGGGCTAATCTAAACACTAGAAGTCATTGTGTCATACAATTTATTTCACAAGCTACATTGTACGAGATCACGCGAAAAGACGAGTCAATCTGAACATAAATCACGGAGTGGCAAAAAAGTTCAACACATTGTGACCACAGGGTCCAATCTCGTAATTGTCTCAGCGGCCCGAGTGCCTTAGGACACTATTAACATTGCAGTAAAGAATATAAGGGACCCTACACATTGAAGTAATAACTTAACTAATTTTATTTTATCTTTTGAATAATTATCGGCGACCTCCGTGGCGTAGTGGTCACCATGCTAGTCAGCCACCCAGAGGTCCCGGGTTCGATCCCCGGTCAGAGCAAGTTGGAAAATAGACTTTTTCAAATTGTCCTGGGTCTTAGATGTTTATCTATATACCTATATGTATTCATTATAAATAAATAGTATCGTTGAGTTAGTATCCCATAACACAAATCTCGAACTTACTTTTGGGGCTAGCTCAATCAGTGTTATTTGTCCCTATATATTTATTATTATTATTAATTACAATGTTTTAATATGTAAGCAATCAATTATTTAAAATTGTACAAAAATCAAAGATGAAACATGTTTGTACAACTTGCAACATATAACTATGTACTTAATAGATATATTAAAATGTACGTTACTCAAATTTATTAATAAAAATTTAAAAGTCTTTTGTTTTAATTAAAAATTAAAAAAGCTGTTGCCTAAGCCTGTTAAGTGTAAAAAATCTTCTTCTCTAACAATAGGTATTATGCAAATCAATAGTTATTGGTCACCCGAGACTGCAGAAAACTGAGCAAAAATGAAAAAGAGAAATAAAAATTAAGGAAAAACCAATATAAATGTGTAATGCTTACTTAATACAGAGGCAGCTTTAGATCAATTAAATCGTTGGTAAATTATTTATCAGTTAAATGATCAGTTGGCTATTTCGAAATAATATACAAAGTACAGATGCACGTTTGGCTAGGATGCCACTGCTTCATCTGCAATCGTGACTACATCTCCAGACAGGTGTGCGAGGCACCTAAAAACCTTGAACTATGACAGGGCCCGCCAAATAAGCGGTGGTCACGATATTATCGTTAATATGGCTCACACTATTGTTATAGTGGGTCTAATCATGTAACGTAGGTAAAGACTTTTTGTGGCAGATTGGCAACGATTAGAAAATGATTTATTTGAAAATAGTTCATTTTAAATTGCCTTAATTAGTTAAAATAAATAAATAAATATGGACTAAGAACCTAGAACCGCAGGACTGCCAGACCTTTGTTATTTTCTCAGTAATAATTTGTGGTCGAATAATAGTGTTACTAAGTACTTTCATTAGATTAGTTTGTGACACAGCTAGTAACCTGTCGGCATTTTGAGTTCCAGAGTTTTAATCCTAGCTCTTTTCTAATCCGTCTTCTTCTTCATATCGTGACGTTGGCTCAAGTTTAAAATTTTGTACATCTAATACGCTGCTACTTTTATGCCTTCATTCGAGGCAGAGTATAGCCTCAGTTGGTGGGGCATAAAGGGCATAAGGGGAGGTGCTGCATAGTCTAGTCATCGTGACCATACTGGCAATGTGCTTCTGCTTAGTAAATGTAGCGCCATTGCGCCAGACTGTGCCTACATCGACCTACCTCAGTTTGAAGGCGATTCAAGCACCTTCATGTAGCCCATGGCAGTTTATGACCTGGCGGTATCTCCACGGTGGGTGCATGTAATCGGGGGGAAGCATACTGCTCCCGCCAGATATTTAACCCAGAATAATTCATTCATCAATTCATATAAAGCTATTTCAGCTTTTTAATCGGCTTATAGATTAGTTTACTCCGTAAGGGATAAGGACGTGATAAGTATATTTCAATAATAATGCAACAATAATGCTGTTATAACAAGCCATAAACCAAAAGTGATATTCATTTATATCCGCAGCGTGTCCGAGCGTACGATTTAATTGTGATAACTACAAAGCGTACACACGTTTTACTGTAATGACACGTAATTATTGCTAGGATTTAACAACTAACGAGAGAAAATAAGTATAACTACATTGATCTTCCACATAAAGTGAGCAATCTGCTGATCGAGTTTTAATAAAAACAAAATAAATGTTACGTTTTCCAAATACTGATTAAATTACGGTCTATGCTATGCATGCTTTTTAAGAAATATTTCGCCTTTTGACCCGTATTTAATGTTCGGCTGATACATATTTAAATGGGCGTCCCAGCCCGTCTATAAAAAATAACTTTTCCTATGGGTATAAATGGCGGATTTAAAAAAAAAATTTAAGTATTCAGCCAACTAGATATCATTTTGCTAACGATAAAAAAAAATGTTTATTACATTTCAAAATTATTAAAGGCATTGTCTTTTTCTAAATCTTGGTAACTCTCCTTATTCACATTTTACTTGTTGAATTGTACAAAGTGCTAGTTCTATGATATCGTTATTTGGTGTTATAGGAAATCCATTTGATAGTAAACTGCAAATGACTGTGCATTAGTTGTTGCAGGTGCTAACTTTTTATGGATTTTGTGTTATTGTCCTTGGCTTTATTTTGGATTATTGCTTCCGCTTCCAACTTTAGCTAGAAAATGCGTCATATTTATCTCACCAAAAATCGTGCTGATTGAGCATGCAACTGAAAAAGTAAGTTCGAGACTTGTGTTATGGGATACTAACTTAACGATACTATATTTTATAACAAATACATAAATAGATAAACATCCAAGACCCAGGACAATTTGAAAAAGGCCATTTTCCAACTTGCCCTGACCGGTGATCGAACCCGGGACCTCTGGGTGGCGGACTAGCATGTTGACCAGTACGCCACGGAGGTCGTCATATTAAATGCCATCGCCGGTACTAGGTAGATTATGAAATCATCCACTACTTCTGCGTGAATGACAACATTTTGGCACTTTTGCAGCGAATAGTTACCGAAGTCTAGTGTTTGGCAGCAGACAAAAATGCATACCTTCATTTTATCGCGCCTGGTACTCACAAGGGTAGACTATGTTTACTCAGTACAGTTACTACAATAGACATTAGTGCCATTCTGCCGAAGCATCAAACTATGTAACTCAAAAGAAATATTCAGACAAAACCGTGATATCAAGGACATTTAAACAATTTGAAAGGCAAGCTAAATTAAGCAAGTTAGTAACGCCATACAGCCACGAATCTACACACACAGTCCCACACATCGTGTCGTACATGCAATGTCCCCAAAAATTATCTCTGCTTCACGGATTTCTGCACCTCTCATTATGTCATAAAAATTTTGCACTACGAAATTGCAATCGGATTCGTATATTTCACATTCGGCGTACATAATCATAGATTGCGAGACCTAAGTAACGTCGCTTAAAACGGTGAATATCTAGTGATCTTCGTGACCATACTTAATGTTGATTTTTCCACATTGTAAATAAAACAATAAAAAATATCAGAATCAATCACTGTGTTCAAAGTCAATATTTTAAGTGATAACGTCACTCCAATGGCCTGTCGATGAAGAGCTCTTTCGCTCAAACATCGTTAGCCCCAATAAAAGTACATTTTATATAGCCTTAGACTCGGTCTACTTTGTAAGGAATTAAAACGTAATTGTATCCTTCTCAGTGTGGTTTGATGACTTTCAATAAAACTTAAAAATATGTCTATTTTAACATAATAGAAAAATAACAATCCACATGCATTTGTAAAACCTTTTTAGGTCAAATTCAAATCAGGTGTAATATATTTTAAATCCCGTTCAAACACAATTCTCCAGTTATGTTTTATAGACTAAGGCGCACTGCATCGGAAGATGTGGGATAATTCTTTATCTTTGTCGCAAACGATAGCTATAATATTGTTACTTGTACAGATTGTGACGCAACTTATCGATTTATGACCTCCTAAATATGTTTGTAATTGAATAAATTTTATAGTATAATTACTGCACAAGTTGTTTCGATTTATGATGTTGCTTGAATAATAACTATTACTATCTCGAGATTGCAGAAATATCTGTCTTTGAGGTATTGATATTTTGTGTGATAAATGGTTGACATTTATTTAGATTACATATGTGTAACTTGATTTACGTTATTAGAAGTTGGTTATCAATCATTACCTTTAACGAATACTATTGTACATATAATTTAAAAGCTCATTTTTATTACCAAATTATGTAATTAAAAATAGGTTGGGAAAACAGTCTTTTCGCATTTTAAATGAAAACTCAAACATTTTTTAATATAGTTTATTTACATTTAACTAAAGTATGTAAGTACCATTTTGTTCGATAACTTTTTGCCATCTTATAGGTAGGGACATGATCCCATTGCTATAGAAATTTTGGGGCTTCTGATCAAAAAACTGCGTCAAGTAGTTTTGGCAGTCCTCTCGTGATGTTAACCTGACACTGCCTAAAGAATTCTGAAGAGACCGAAACAGGTGGAAATCTGAAGGTGCCAGGTCAGGACTATACGGCGGATGCATTAACTCCTCCCAGCCAAACTCTCTTAATTTTTGCTGAGTGGTGGTGAGGTTCGTTATCATGATGAAAAACCACACCCCTTCTGTTGATTAATTCCGGCCGCTTTCTCTCAACTTCTTGCTTTAATCTTATCAGTTGTTCGCAGTAGAGTTCTGAATCGATGGTCCTGCCTGGTGGTAACAGCTCATAATGAATAATGCCCTTCCAATCCCACCACACACACAGCATCACCTTGTTGCGAGCTAACCCGGGTTTCGCCACAGTCTGTGAAGCCTAACCGGCCTTTGATCATGACCTTTTTCGCACTTTCTTGTCGTACGTGATCCAATTTTCATCGCAAGTTATCAATTTCTTCAAAAAAGGTTCGGTCTCATTACGTCTAATAAAAAATCACAAATGAGTACACGGTTCATTAAGTTTCTTTCAGAGAGCTCGTGAGGTACCCAAATATCGAGTTTTTTGTGTACCTATTTTTTTTCAAATGCGCCAAAACTGTTTTGTGGTCAATTCCCAGTTCTTCAGCTACGTCGTAACTACTGATATGCCGATCTTGCTCCACTTTTTCAAAAATAGCATCCATTTTATCCGTAACAGGTGAACCAGAGCGACGTGCATCTTTGACATCAAAATTTCCGGATTGAAAACGCTTAAACCAAAATTGTGCTACTCTCACAGACACTGCACTCAACACGGTCGACTATGAGTTATTACTTGCCACAATGCAGTTATTTAATTTCTCTCCTGCTACTATCTCATGGTTTCGATCCTATTTGACAGGACGGAAACAGTTGGTCAAGGTGGATGACAGTCGTTCTGACTGGTGTGATCTCTCGGCTGGTGTGCCTCAGGGGGGAATTCTTTCACCTATCCTTTTCTTCATCTTCATTAATGGCATTACATCCTACCTCTCTTCCTCTTATCACTTGCATGCGGAAGATTTACAGATATATACGGCCGCCCCTTTCGATAGGTTCAATTTGGCGATCAGCACCATCAATTCCGACCTCGCGAATATTGCGGAATGGTCTCATAACTTCGGGCTCTTGGTCAACGCTGCTAAAGCATAAGCAATAGTTATTGGCAGTCCCCATTTTATCTCAAAATTTAAGTCCACATCCTTTCCTTATGTAGTCTTGGGTAATGATATCATTCCTTTTTCTTTTGTTGTTAAGAACTTGGGTGTTTTTATGGACGAAACCCTATCATGGTCACCTCAAGTTAATGAGGTTAGTCGAAAAATCGTCGCCTCTCTTCATTCCTTAAGACGCTTGCAAAATTTTCTGCCTATGGAGACTAAAGCGCTTTTGACTCAATCTTTATTGATCCCTATTTTAGACTATGCGGACGTGGCCTTTTTAGATATCTCTGAAGAATTGGCTGACAAGTTGGAGCGCCTTCAGAATTTGTGTATTAGATATGTATTTGGGCTACGTTAGTTTGACCACATTACTGAGTACCGTTCTCTACTGAAATGGCTGCCTATAAGAACTCGTCGTAGTATCCATTTGCTTTCTTTTCGTTTTAATGTCCTCAACAACCCTACCTTTCCCAACTACCTCTATGAAAAATTTAAATTTCGAGATATTGATCCCCGCCTTCGTTCAAGCAATAGCCTTCTTTTAGATATTCCTAATCACTCCTCTCATACTTTTTCTAAATCTTTTGCTGTTATGGCTGCACAACTTTGGAACAGACTCCCTAAGGATATTAAAGCGTCGCGTACTCTGCATTCCTTCAAGAATAGGATTAAATTATTTTATGAAAGTTCCTGACTTGGATTGAATCAAATATGTATATTTTTATATATTATGTATGTATAACTGATATTGAAAGTATATATGTATATAGATTATGTATGTGTATATCTATATGTATTATGAAATTATGATTAGTATTAAGTGTTTTAGCGTGTAAGTATTGTACAATGTTCCACCCCACTTTTGTAGTTATCTCCTCTGGTTGTAGGGTTGACTGGAAGAGATCCCTGACAGGGATAAGTCCGCCTTTGTACTATTGTGTTTTTTTTTTACTGTAATTTAATTGTGTCTTTTTATGTACAATAAAGAATTTATCTATCTATCTATCTGCACTAGGTCCATAAACAATTTTTTTTCGCTGCTTGCGTTGCATTTTTACCTTTTTGGTAGTAACATTTTAAAATGTATCTAATTTCTTCATTAGATTCACTCATCTCGACGGTAAGAAAAACAAATGAAAATCACGCATTTTCCTAACTTGAATTTGGAATTATCTTCTTTAAAATTTCAACTTTTAAATGATACCAAAACCAGCCAGGTACAAATAGTATATCCAAAGTGGTTTTATTACAAGTTCATACATACTATATGCGAAAAGACTTTCCCCAACCTAATATATTTATCATAATTATTATATTTATCTATTTGATATTTTATTACCTTTTTTGATTAAAATAACATTAGATAGGCGTTTAAACTATATGGACTGAAGTTACATTGAGGCCTTTTGTGTGACAAGTCTAATATAAATTCGAAAATTGTTAATATTTTTACCTAAGTTTTCGAAATCATCGATTCTGTAAGTAAATCTACAATAGAAAAGATACATATATTTTTTCTATTTTCTAAGAAAATAGTTCCTAAAACTAGGCATGTCCAAAAAAAAAAACTACCTTTCTAATCGATAATCTCTTTAAGATATAAAGGTTACAGTCAAGTCCGCTTTTGGACGACGTTTCGGAGCGCCGAAAATGTCACATGTCGCATTTGTAGACGTGATGTAAAAACATTTTTTTCGGGTGCTATGTCTAATATTGCATTTACAGGATTAGCCTCGTAACAAAAGTAGTTATATTTTTTTTTTGAAAATGCTATGGCAATATTATGTTTTAAATTTTTTATTAGGTACTTCATAAATTGATTTTTTCAATTAACTAAAAACTATATAAATCAATATAAAAATAAGATTGTGCTTAAAGTCCTTTTTTACGTCATCGCTTACAAAATCAGAGACATTTATCAAAATCTACTCATTATGCATCTTCTCAATTGTGACGTTCCGTGACCCTTGGTATATAATAGGTGTAGTGAAATTTGCCGCTAAAACTCAGCTTCATTTTTTCAATTTGCGTTAGTAAACAGCCCATAATCAGTTTTATAAACGCCAGATTGGGTAAATGTGACCAATCATTATCTTTAGGAATCGGCTTTAGGAATCTTTTGGTTTCTATTATTTAAGTTATCGATATCCAGGAGCCCATCACTACTTAACATTGTCCAGTCCACTTCGAGTCCAGAGCGGGGCAATCGAGTTAATGTGACAAATCAGTAATATGACAATTGGGCGCGCCGTGAGAAGAGTTTCGGCCTCTGTTATTGCCAACATAATATTTTAGGATTTGACACGAACGTGTTGTCTGCCGACTGTACCTCGTTATTATAGATTGGTTGGCGCAAGATGTATGGCGTAAGCGATAAGCGGTAGCGAATCATTCAAATCTTACAACAGTTAATAATTTTTTAATTTACTCAACAATCATGTTAGCAAAGTAGGTTTCTACTTCTTCTCATCGTGTCGCTGGCACAAATTTCAAATTTTGTTTTCCCAATATGTTGCTACTTCTACGCCTTCCTTCAAGGCAGAGTATAGGTCAAGCATGCTACAGCTGGTGGGGCACAAAGAGCATGACCTCTCATGCCCCTTGTGTCCCACCAGACTATCAGCACTGTCGTCGTGACCACACTGGTACTGTGCTTCTGCTTCCTTCTACTAAGGAACTATCATTTGATCAAATTATTAGATTTGACCTGCCAGTATGATGACATACGTAATAATAACGATAAAAATTATACATGATCCAAGAGTTTAATACTATGACGTATTAAACTCTTGTATATTCTATGTCGAAATCGCTGTCGCTTATGCCTTGCACATCGCTATAAAAACTTCGTCTCCCACGGTTATTACGTCAAGTGCTGTACGAGAGTGCTAATTGTGCAGAATGACTTTTTGTCCGCGACTCGCGATCACGACTAATCGATCCGATTTAATACGAGCGATTATTCGAGTAATTCGTCGGGAAAACGTCGTCGTTCGTTGATGGAATAAACGATTTTATTTTAGGTAATTATTTTGTGGAACATCAGTTCAAGTTCAAAATTAAGAATAGGCTCCTGCAGGCTGATTATGTGGTTTCTATGATGGTCAAAAAGAAAAGAAGAAAAATAAAGTGCCTACAGGGTACCAGTTACCTACTTTTCTTCACTTGGCCATTTCAAGGAGCCATCAATAAGCGATGTGGAGGATAGGAATCCGTTATTATTTTGTTGTAGGTATTTGATGTGACCCTGGTAGATGTAACACATTGCAAGACCGGACGTAATAGGTCCCTTTAAATTCTTTAGCAGAATGGACATTGTAGGAGACTCATAGACCTAGAATTTATTTATTTTTTTAGATCTATGAGGAGACTACTAGCTGAAAGAATATAAATCAAAAATGAGATAAAAATCCTTTTTCTAAAACGTAGAACGATGAGAATACCAAAATAGGTTAATTCAATTTAAAAATAATTTTTAGTCTGTGGAAAAATAATTTCCCATTTTCTTAATAGACATTTTTCTAAGAGTCTAACGAGAGTAATACGAGTATAGTATTACTGCAGTATATAGTCCATATTTGTAAACTTATTTTAAGTTTACCATATCAACCGCTTTTATGATACACACAAGGGGTGTGTATCTTAGCGTTAGCAGACGTTAGTATACGTCATTACATTTACTGCAAAGTATTTCATAAATTTAGAGTTGGCCTCATTTTAATAATCATGACTTTGAATTTCCAAACAGCAATGCAGTCCTTCATTATCTGAAAACCGAACGGAATAATTATTTAAAACTAAAATAAACTTCACACCGCTAAAGTACACTCGTAAAAACCCTTTCAAATTCCGCAGTTAAACTAAAAACCCCAGCAAATATCTCAACAAAAGACGTTTCCCTTTTTTGTTGTCAAAGCATACTTGATCCCGAAATGGCACGTTATCGGGTTGGGGGAAATCCACGGGAAATCTATGGGAAAGGCAAAGCAAACGTTTGAGAAGTCCGTAGCCACCTGCGGTCCTCTGTCCACTTGTTTTGTTAGAGGGATATTTATAAAGAGCTGACATAATTATTTTGCGTCGAAAAAGATTTCTTTTTCACTGAATCAAAAATGTATAGAAGTTAAAAATATTTAATTAGTAGTTAGATATTGAATTATTTCCGTTTTTTTCCCTAATAAGTGAAGTCAATATTTTGTATTACATTTAAGTATATTCTAAAATATTTTTTGACAAAGATGCGAGATTCATTTTGGAGGCTAAATTCCTACATACTTTAATATTATTGCAAAAAATAATAATAACAGGTGGAGTTATTTCATAAGTATAATTTTGCCAACAATTATCTATCTAACCAACTAGCAGGCTTTATCCTCGCCAATAAAAATAGGTACCAAAAAGATAACGGTAACAACAACTCTATACAAACCGTCACGAATTTCCCCACACTTTTCTACCCTTATTTTATTTCGCGACTCAATACATTCTCTATTTCGTCGTGTAGTGTTTGCCTTCTTTTGTGAGTAGTAGGGTCCGTGAGAAGAATACGAGTGAGCCCTTTACTGTAAGTGGTCAGCCTCGCTTTATTAGTTGTCGTATGGGCAGTAATTGAGTTAGCTGGACTTGGCAGTTTGGGAATACCTATCTTAAAGGTTTATTTATAGCTTTTTCGCTTTATTTTTAAAGATGTGAGAGCATACTTGTAAGGTACCCTTGACGATCGTAACCATCATTAAAAGGATTAATGTTTAACTACGAGTCAATACGAACAGTTAAAAATAAAGCTGGTAGGTACCAGAAAGGCTCGTAAAGTGTAGAGCAGACAGTTTATTTGTAGTTTTAGGGCTAATGTACACAATAAAAATATGTCAAGTAAATGTTTTTGATATTCGTAGGACAAATAGAAGCAAAGGAAAGCAATTTTCGGGCTTAAATTTCAATGTTGAATACGCCTTATTAATTTTGTCGTAGACTAGAGAGTCGGGGGTTGAAATAAGCCCTCCCTTTGTATTAAAGTTACCTTTAACAAATAGTACTAGAATATTCTAGATCTATGTCTACAACGGCAATTTTCCTGTATTTCTTAATTTATGTCTCATCTCAAGTATAAGTTATAAGACGTTAAAACGTATAGTTTCGTGCTTATAATATTTTATTTTATTTATTTCTATCTACATATAAAATATTCAATTACATACCAAAATGTTATCTCAAGTCACGACCAATTTCTCTCAGCCGCTAAAATTTAGTTATGGCGGCAAATTGTAGAGGTACATCTTACGAGGCAAATCTCAGTTGTTAATTAATCTCAAAGTGATCTTTCTTGGACTAGCCTGACCTGCCCTGGGCGTCGTTCCTTCATGACTAACGTGTATGGAAAAGATTATGAAATTGTTGATGATACAGAAGTGTCAAGAGGTATCGATTGAAATAAGTAGGGGAATTAATTTACCCATCTGAAAGGAGTTTTAATCATATGCAAAATAATTATACTTCGACGAAGCATGTTGCGAAAATATTTTTTGTAATAATAATGATGCTTATTGTGGACATTTCTTTAGCATTTTGACGAAGCTTGCTGTGGATATACTATATATATATGTATATATATATTTTTTTTATGTTCATTAAAATGGATGTGACTGACTGCGAGCCGCACTCTTGTGTGTTTGGCGCGCGGGTAGACGCTAAGGGTCGCCACGGATTAAGCTACATATATACTCCATCACGACTGGACTTTAAATTCAGACTTGGAACTCCCATTGTTGGGCAAAGGCTTCCCCTTGTTGTTTCCAGCTGTTTCGATCTTTAGCTACTTGTTTCCAATCCTTGTCGACAGCAGCAGACAAAGGAGACAGGTCGTTACTCCATCTCATTTTAGGCCTACCCTTGATCTTTTCCCGTTTTCTAGAATCTACATGGTCGTTATGTGAGCCCATCTGTCCGGCGCCATTCGGCAAACGAAGTATTAAACACATTGAATTAAATGACAAATAAGTCAGTAAACCTTCTTACCGGTACCCTTCTGTGGCATAGATTAGTCTATGTAACACCTACGCATCGCACAAAGCTTAGGGCTTTTGCCTCGCAACCCGTGTCTAATGCTGAAGACAATGCTAGCATTTAGATATTGTTAAATATCATAATGTACTGTACTTTAGCTAAATAATGTGCCACGGTCCATGTACGTGAGTCTGTGATACTTAGTGGATGGTTATAATGTATAAATTGTACCGGATGTGCAAATGATATTCACTTTAAATAAGGACGATCTTTCTCCTCGACGCAGAAAGAGAGACGATTATTCATTTCGTCTTCCACTCGATTTTCCATTAATGAAAAGTGAATGATTTTTATAAAATGTGAGAATAATGATTTTTTATAACATAGTCGATGTCATTGCCGCAGTTACCCTAAACGGGTGAAACAATTTTGGTTTCATTTTATTTAAAGGTTACTCGATCGTGAGTGCTGTAATTTGTGCTATAAATTAGGATATTTTATTTTACTTTAAAACTATTTTCTACTATCAATGCAAAGCAAGTGTTAAAACAAACTGTTATTCCAAAACCAGCAAAATGATTGAGAATCGCCTTCAAATTGCCCACGAAACACTATTTACAACCCGAATAAATTAAAACGACTGTCGTTTATTCCCACTTTTGACAAATGGGTGAACAACCAGCTTTGCTTGCACTATCACGTCGCTAGCGAAATTTGTCTAGCTGTAATAGCCACATCTATTTGCTACCTGAACAGGTATCTTGCACAAATTACCGTTCTTCGTGCCTTTTGACATTTTGCGAAACGATTCAATTTCTGTACAATGGGGTATTGAAAGCTCCGTTTGATCGTCGTTATTAGATTTTAATTTAATTATATAACAGAGGGATTCTTAAAACAGTAGGTACTCGTGAAATCATCTGAGGCTACCTAATTTAAATTAAATATGTGATGAAAACGTCTGCCAAGGATATTGCAGGCGTAAATCACCTGATTATCCGGAAAGAAAGATGATACCGTGTTTCGAAAGGCACTTATAAACTGTGGATCCCGAACGCCATCTACCGTTTGCTCAAACCCATCCAAGAATTGGTTCTGGGCTACCCATTCGGTTGCGGAGGTCAGACGGTAGTCGCTCTGTGTAAAAACCAGTAACCTCGTCAAATCACCTAGGTTAGGTAGCGGACCCCGGACTGCCGCTGAGGTTGCAATCGGGAAATATACGCTCCGATGATATAGACCTCTACTTGCTACAATCCTGACCGATCTCTTTCGCTTCATCTACACTCATCACTCTCTTCATGCACGCCCGCCGGTTACGGGTACTACTGACCTCTCCTTTTTTAAGAAGGTCTGCAATCTGGTCGCGTTACGTTGGTCGAGGACAACCCTGACCCACTCTTCCACTTACATTCGCTTTGTAGACACTTTAAGTAGGTAAACTTTTGATCCATCCTTTCTACATGCCCGAACCATCTCAACATTCCATCCTAAATTTTTGTTGCTACATCTTCTTTTAGTTCATGATGATAATCTTCACTACGAGTGCCATTCGAATCCACTACCTCCTATGTATGTACGAGTACGGTGAGTGTTCAACTAGCTCTTTCTTACCTTCGACGTCGTTCGCGCGCATCGGCTGGAATTTTACATAAGATCTGTTATCTCGATTAGGATATTTGATAGTGGGTTTCAAAGAATTAACATACCTACATACCTATCCCTATTACCTTAGTTTGTTAGTAGTTCAAACTGACATAAGCAATCATGTGACGCAGTATGCATGTGCATTCACTAAATAGGTTATATTCGCCATGTTAGGGCACATGAACGACGCCTTTAATTAATTTATATTTAATTTTATGCATTAAACGAAAACAAACACCATAGTCAAAAACAGTCGGGGGTAATACATGTTTTAATAAAATTTTACCTGTGTAGGTTTGAATTTGAATATAACACTATCTTTGTTTTATGCATTTTTTAATTTATTCCATTATCTCTAGTATACTATGTTGCTTTAGCAGTCACGTGAAGCATCCAAAATCCAGGCTTTCATTTTAATTACACGGAACTTGATGACCCTCGGCTATTCACTAAAAAGCTCACGAAATGTAGTTGCGTTTCAGTTGGCAGTGAAAAGCCCGGTCTAACCGTCCAAGAGAAAGGAGCCCTAGGGCCGCGCCCACGTGCAGATGAGCGTATGCGTCTCCTGTCTTAGGAGTGCTCGTTAGGGTTCTGCCAGACGTAGAAAATGAAGCAACTTTATATGTAGGTGATGCTTTATTACAATTACAAGAAGCGAAAAAAAAGAGCAATTTATTTTTAATTTTGAATTTTTGCACAATTATTTCAGAAGGTACCCTTTACCCGATTACGCAAAATCAAGGAGAGGCGTAATGATTTTAGCAGTCTATGTATGCAATATGTATGTCTGTTCCACCGTATAGCATCCGAACCGTTTATCCAATTTTCACAAATTAGATGTCGATTGATTCGTCATCATTGTCCGGGTGACATATGCTACAATTTGTATGCAAAAAATGTACATAATGATTTTTACATTAAAAAAGTGCGAGTAAGAAAAATTGGTTCTTATTGAGTTGAGTATCAAATGAAAGGTCTTAATAAGCATATTTTAAAAATATATTAATTTATCGTCGTAAATGGCTTCAATTGTCAGGTATTAGTTTTTTAATGTGTCATTAAATTATTCGTAAATATTTATACAATGTGTTTGTTCCGTACAGCTTAACAATGCTCAATCCAACATTCATAGATCTTGTATAATTATATTTTCGTTAATAGTTCATTAAAAGACAAAATAAGATTATATTTATTTAATTTTAAAATTAAAGAAAATTGAACAAAAACTTATTATTTATTATATTATTTTAAATATCTGTTGTGAATTATCCTAATTCCGATATGATGCGGTAATAAGCATGCTTGAACACATTCTCGGTAATTATCTCATACACCAATTAAATAAAATCGATATCGAATTTGCGGCAATTAACACGTAAGGGAGCAATTAAACAATTTATAGCTCCAATATTATTAGAAGCAAGGTTTTTTACAATACTTCCGATGTAAAATATTTCAAATGCATTTGAAATATTTTACTATTTTTAACGCCGACTCAAAAAAAATGGTGTTGCAAGTTCGACGTGTCTGTGTACCGTAGCTCCTACAGGAATGGACCCATTTCAATACGGCTTTTTTTAATCGCAGGCCTCGTTTGTTGACATTGTTCTTAGCTATGTTTGACGGAAATCGGGTCAGCTATTCAAAAGTTATTAAGGGCGAACGCTCATTTTTTTTTTAATTTGCCTGGCAAACGACTTGTTTGAGTAAACGATTTTTCGTGAAGATTTTTGTGTGGCATTATAAATTTAGACGAATTTTTAATATTGATATATTTATTAAAGGTTTACTAAAATAATGTAAGTAACTTTGTTTAAACAACTTATCCTTGCTTTATAAGGTAGTAGATAGATAGCATTTAATTCCAATTATTATTCTTAAATTTGTACTAAATAAATAAAAAACATCAAAGTAAGCTAGACCTATTTAGAATGCTCTTTTTATAAGACTAAAATATTCAACTTAAAAAAATCTGTGACCATTGTTTAATTATTCTTCACCATGTATCATCCAGCGCCGATGCACGGTGAGGAATAATTTGTAGCCTTTTTGTTGCTTATTAATCTAACTGGTTTATTTTGAAGAAGTATGTTGCTAATAAATACGAGCTTTTATATATTTTAACTATTATTTAAATTACTTACAGCTAATAATGTGAATGAAGACTAAAATCCAGTATGTTCATTTCCTTGCGATATGCGTTAGATTTAACAAAAACCGGGCTTCATCCTGTCTAATAAGAGCCTGCCAACCTGACTCCAGTGCAGTCGCCCTAAGCACAAATTAACGAAGCTACAGAAGGATAACTTAAATACACAGTTTACTTTTACAAGATAAAATTCAGTTTTGTACTTCCATGATGATCTGGAAGAAAAGAAAGAGTGTAGAAAGTACCTGCTTCTCTTTCCACATTGATTCTTAAAAGCCGATCTAGCTAGATCCAAATGAATACATAACATTTTCGTCCAATCTTGCGAGAATCTCATTCATTAATTTATTTCAACCGTATAAGGTCTACTGCTGGACATAGATGTAAAGAAGCCTAGAGGCGGGAAAGAGATATTAACCCATTCGAAGTATTGCTTTATTTTTACGCTTATTATTAGGTATGAGCCAAATAGTTAATGCAGTTTATTTTAGCTCTTTATTCTTTTAGACCTATCAATACGTAATTATTACTAATGTTAATTTTCAAGTTGAATGTTTATTTGTAGAAAAGAAAATATCGTTTATGAAGAGCCTATTCTAAGCCAATTTTATTTTGCCCTAAGGCCGCCTTACGCGGATGCGAAACCTAATAATTTCTTAATGTCATGCGCAGGGAATTGTTTTGCGCAGAATAATGGTGCTTAGATTCTTAAGTGGAGATTAGGCGTGGCTCTCCGCTGACATATTGCGTGGTATTGTGTCTTGGCTAGCCATAGGTCAGATTGTCCAAGTCTTAATGTATATTGTTGGGGTAAAGGTATTTCCAATTATTATGATTCGTAGTCTAGCGAGGCATGCAAGCAAGCTCTAAATACTTTAAGCTATCACATCTTCATTTCTAATTGAACAGACAGAGCATAGCGTGTTGTGGCACATGACATACAGCATATTACTTTATTTTATAACTAACAAACGATGGACTATAATTTGTCCGGATTAAATAAATTCCGCCTGAATGGTTCACAAGTCACCTTCAAAAGACACTACAGTTCTATAATAGAAAAACTGAATCTACAATAAAAATCCTTCTATTATCGAATCTGCGCTCGAAATTTCTCGAGAATCGATTGTGAAATGCGACCTGTGGAGGAAAACAGCCGTATAAATAGATGAAAGAAAGTTGAAACGGAGACGGTTAATAGGGACGATAACCGGGTATTTTTTTTATTTCATCCGTGAACCGTTAAAAGTAAAAGACCCATACTTTTTTCGTTAAGCAAAGTATTGAAAAATCACAGAGATACAGCGCTTTTAAGTTTTGGAGTGGGGATGATTTACGTCATCTTTGGTAATAATCGTAGCTGCATACGTACATACATATTATCACGCCTGTTTCCCACAGGGGTAGGCAGAGACTAAGGACCTCCACTTGCTACGATCCTGACAGACCTCTTTCGCTTCATCTACTCTCATCACTCTCTTCATGCATGCCCGCCGGTTACGGGTACTTCTAACCTCTCCTTTTTTAAGAACGTCTGCAATTTGATCGCGGTACGTTCGTCGAGGACGACCCTGACCCGCTCTTCCACTCAAGTTTGCTTTGTAGACTCTTTTAGTGAATCTCCTTTCATCCATCCTTTCTACATGTCCGAACCATGTCAACATTCCTTTCTCAATTTTTGTTACTACATCTTCTTTCAGTCCACACTGCTCCCTTATGACATCATTTCTAATCCGATCTTTCAAAGTAACACCACACATACTCCTCAGCGCTCTCATTTCAACTGCATTTATTCTACTTTCGTGCCTTTTCTGCCATACCCAACTCTCACTTCCATACACCAGCGTCGGTATCAGCACTCCATTATGAACAGCCAAACGTGCTGTGTTTGACACTTTCGTGCTGTTCATAAAGGAGTGTAGTGCCCCATTCACTTGATTTCCCGCATTCACTCTTCTTTCTATATCACTCTCGTGCTTTCCATCTCTTGTAAACTTACATCCCAAATAAACAAACTCTTCCACTTGCTCCACTGTACACCCATTTACCACAATATTGCATTCTGTTATACATTCATCCCTCTCGAATACCATTACTTTCGTTTTACTCACATTCATTTTCATTCCCTTTTTCTCCAAAGCTTCATTCAAAACGGTTACCATTTTCTGTAATTCCTCCTCTGAGTCTGCAAGTAATACTTGGTCATCAGCATAAAGGAGGCACTTTATAAGTAACTCATCCATTCTAATACCACATTCAACATCTTTCAGATTTGTCAAACAACTGTCCATGAATAGGTTAAACAGCCAAGGTGACGCTACACATCCCTGTCTAACACCCTTTTCAATATTAAACCAGTCTGTGTATTCGCCACCAAGTCTGACACAAGCACTGGAATCGCTATAAAGTGATTTCAGTGCTCGTACCAGCTGACCGTTCAGCCCATACTCAGACAGTGTCGACCACAACTCATTCCTCACCACTCTGTCATAGGCCTTTTCCAGATCTATGAAGACGCAATAGCCTTTTCGACCTTTAGCCAAAAGTTTTTCTAGAATGCATCTTAAGGAAAAGACCTGATCCGCGCAACCCATTCCCTTTCTGAATCCTGCTTGAACATCCCATATCTTTCCATCAGTATCTTTTATCACTCTTTCAATCAAAACCTTAGCATACAACTTACCGACAATGCTGAGAAGGCTAATGCCTCGGTAGTTCTTGCAGTCTTGCTGTGAGCCTTTGCCTTTATAGAGGGGCACAATGACCGCCTTACACCAATCCTTCGGTACCATGCCTTTTTCAAAGCACATATTAAAAAGGCGACACAGCTGACTTGCCACGATGCCCTGTCCGGCCTTCAGCATTTCAGTATTAATTCTATCATATCCCCCAGCCTTTCCCATTTTCATTCCATTTAATGCTTTCACGACTTCCTCCATTTTTATTTTATCATCACTACAAACTCGCAACTCAATCTCATGCATGTCTTCATTCGTCTTATTTACTTTTCTTTCGTCTTTTTCAAACAATCCTTCAAAATACTCCTTCCATACCTCTAAGACACACTTTTCCTCGATTAACAATCTTCCATTCTTGTCTCGGATCTTGGTTAGCTCTGAGGTCGCTGACTTTCCTCTAGCAGTTTTGACAGCTTTCCAGAAGTATTTGATATTACTTTTAAAGTTTTGAGACAATCTTCTATCAAAATCATCTTTTTGTTCCTCTTTCTTCTTTTTAACTATTTCTTTAACGATTACATTCATCTTCTTGTATTCTTCTCTTGCAGCAGAAACAACTTCACTTGTTATACTATTTTTGTTCCCGTCAGCCCGTAAGGCTAACCAATCCTTCCATGCTTTCTTCTTTCTTACAACTGCAGCCTGAACCTCCGAATCCCACCATACTTTCGTCGTATCTTTACACTTTCTTCTTTTGGCTATCCCACATACTTTGGTAGCGGCACTGATAATTCCTTCCTTTAAAACCTTCCATAAATTTTCAATGTCGCATTCATTATCTATATCTTTTAACTCTTCTCCTAAACATTTTTTATACTTCTCTTTCGATTCTTCTCCTTGCAAATTTTCAACCTTAACTCTCTCCAACCTATTGGGGGATTTCACTTTATGGTGACGCCAATTTCTAAAAAGATTTTTAATCTTGGAAATCACTAAATGATGATCGGTAAATATCCCCACACCACGATACGATCTTGTATCAATAACATCCTTTTTCATTCTTTCATCCACTATTACAAAATCTATCATACTTTTCATTTTATTCTGCTCCCTTGTATACATATGAATCTTTTTGTGACAAAACAAAGTGTTTGTCACACAAAGACTCTTCTCCAGACATACTTCAAGTAAACTTTTTCCATTTTCGTTCTCCCTTTCATCGCCAAACAAACCCAATACTTTTTCAAAACCATCTCGCTTAATACCAACCCATCCATTAAAATCACCTAACATGACTATCTTCTCATTGTCTTTGCAACCACTCAAAACATCATTTACACTTTCCCAAAATTCCTTTCTTTCTTCTCTATTTCTTTTAGATGTACCTTCTGTAGGCGCATATACTCCCAATACAAATATACGATTCAACCCAACTTTCATTCTAATCCAAACAAGTCTAATCGTAGCTGATCTGCGCTATATCTTTGTCATTATTTGCTAATCAAGGAAAAGAAAAAATACCTATACCATACTTTTTAGTAATCTATCTAATGAACCAAAAAAATGACCACATCCCTATTGCTCTTCAAAAATTATTCTTACACTGTCTTAAATTATTAGCAAATTAGCTTTCATTATTACCTAGATACCTATACCTAGAGTTTTGAGTTGTTCAAACTTGATCCCTGAAGACCACCATGTAAGTTACCTAAAAATATTAAACGAACACTACAGGTCAAAATGGGTCAAGGAGGATATATCATAAGGTTTTTAAGGTGATGTGTTTTTGTTGATATGTTGAGTACGTTATCAAATACAACCATCACACGAAGTACCTAACGGACACATGTAATTGTAGCCTTCACATTTACAATTCAACAATTCCTGTATGATGTACATTTGGCAAAAAATATATACACTTGGACAATGTAACAAATTATTTGAAATTATTTTCAGAGCTGTTAGATTCCAAAAATTTTCTGGATATTTTTGTTGTTTTTACTATACGAGTCAATGATACCTTGATTTTTTCATAATTGTTATCCTAAAAAGTTACAGCACTTACTAATAAAGCTAAAGGCAAGCCTAGGCAGAGCACACTAATATAGGGTAAAAAAAGATAAAAACTAATAAATAAATAAATTATACGGACAAATTACACTGATTGAGCTAGCCCCAAAGTAAGTTCGAGACTTGTGTTATGGGATACTAACTCAACGATACTATATCTTATAACAAATACATACATAGATAAACACCCAAGACCCAGGACAATTTGAAAAAGGCCATTTTCCAACTTGCCCTGACCGGGGATCGAACCCGGAACCTCTGGGTGGCGGACTAGCATGGTGACCATTACGCCACGGAGGTCGACAAACTACTAAACTTTCGAGACGATCACTGCTAAGAAGAAACGTAAAAAGAAACTCATTGACAAAGGATCATTTCAGGCTGTGCCCTGTGCGTATAGTCAGATAAATCAGTCCAAGTTTATAGAATTTTCTTGTTATTTTAACATTTAGGTACTTGAAACCTTGTAAATCAGAATCTTTACGATCCCTCTCCCTAGAAGAGACCTTGAGAGGACTAGAGCAGCATCCCTGAGAAAGATTACACGATTATGAACACATTAATAGCAATAGGCGTGTTTATATTGTTATTTAAAAGCTGCTAAGCCATTAACTGCTATATCGGGAGGTAATCGTCACGAATGCCCGTGGAGCTATGGAGAATATTCTGACTTTATATAATTTAACAATACATTTTTAGTCAACATATCTAATTTTAATATAAGTTTAATTATAAGTTGACGTATTTGGAGAAAATGCTGCTGAGCAGTTTTTTGCCGCTACTTCTGCATTTGAGCTTAGGAAGCGGTAACAAACTTAGCTGACAGTAAATGATCTGACGTCAACAACTATTGTGGAATCGTCAACACGTGATACAAATATCCTTACATAAATAATGATTTTTAACTCTTTTTTTTTCCTTTAATTTTCTATTTGTTCACTTCCAAACCGATGGCCAAGGGGACAAAAAGGTCCATCCACAAACTTGTCAGACAACCTGACCAAAGTCGGTGGAAAGCGCTGGATGCAGGCCGCTCTAGATAGGTCATTTTGGAAATCCTTGGAATAGGTATCTGTCCAGCAGTGGACGTTACGCGCCTGAAAAGATGATGATGATAAAATATGTACCTATATATTCAAATCCACAAGTGAAATTTAATACGAAACGTGTTTCACTTCAGAATTCACCGCCTTCTATTGTCTGTCTGTAGCTTTTCAAATTGCATCTTGTTTTAATGTTGTTGTTTCATAATGATTGAGTGTATGTTAGCTATCTTGATCTCAGTTGCGAGAGCTGATGAGTTATCTAATTGATAAGCTGAATTAACGTGTAAGTGTTGTCGTCAATTGTGCATACAAAAAAATATTTTGATGATAGTTTCTCTGCCACTTTCTTTTACAATGTTTGCATGTTTTAATGCATGATAAAATCTGGAATTTGACACTTCTACAAGATACGTGTTTCTGCGGATGTAAGTACGTACTACATCTTTATGTTCATCAACACGTCAACTAAGAGCCACAATACCCAAAATTCCCTGTCGGCCATCCCCATTAGGGAATAACATAAAAGTCGTGATAGTAGGTATGTATGTTTATGTTCATCAACGTGATCATCAAATCATTTAATTGTTTCGGCGGTTTCGTCTTCATTCAGGTCTTCGGCATTCTTGGGTGAATCTGTGAAGAAGAAAAAGCTGGAAAGCACACCCTGGGCGCAAAAGCAGCACAGCTTAGGATGAAGCGAGCCTTAGCTCATTTCATGCGCGAGTCTTAGCCCGTTTCATGCTTAGGATGTAGCGAGCCTTAGCTCGTTTCATGTATAGGATAAGGCAAGCCCAAGCCTGAAATGAGCTAAGGTTCTCTTCATCCAAAGCATGAGAAAACCTAAACAAGTGATGAAGTGACAGTAATTATCGTCCAGATGTTAGTTTCTCCGCAAAACAAAGCGTTGATACGATATAAGAAAGGGTCGGTCCGTCTATCAAGGGATGTAATTACCTTCGGAGAGGGCACGGCATTCTCGGTGTCACGCCATGTGTCTCTCAAGTGACGGACTAAGGGTGAACTATTAACATTGTTTGGCAAAGGTACGTGCAGTGCATATGGATTGAATTATGGTAATTTTTGTATTTATTAGACAAAGATTTATGACGTTTTATGCTTAGTTAATTTGAAAATTACGAATGGAATATCCTTTGAGAGGTACACAAAACTAAGGATCATAAGACCTTAAATGCTCAGGGAACCAGCGGAAAATATTACGCTTATAGTTTTTGAAATGATAATGATGTGTTTTAGCATTAAACTTGTTCAATGCTTGTTGTAGAGTTATAGAAGTTGCAGAAGATTTAAAATATTGAAAAATTCGGTTATATTAAAATATCTCAGTTATTTAAAAAAATTGTTGGGGCAGTAAATAATCAGGTGACGAAAACTTAGATTTTTTTAAAGTGTCTTAATTATTTTTATTGAAAGTAATTATGTTCGAATTTTACAAACATAAAATAATCATTTCAAAATAAACTTATATTAAGAGATTTTTTTTCATTGCAGCAAATTAAGTTTTATCTTCAACGTAGGTGGCAGCAAATCAGAAAAAATGGAGCCGTCACGGGACGCCTGGTAGATGTGAAACATCGACGTTATTTCGTAAAAGTAGTATGCAGAAAAGAACAGATTGTGGTAGGAACTAAAAATGTCAATGAGTACTGTAATAAACAGAGTATACATTATAGGTATCCGAGCTCAGTGGAGCGAAAGAGATGGCTTAACGCCGGATCGAGTGAGAGAGAAACGCACAGTCGATTGCGCGTGGCGACGCGTCGCCACGCCAGAAATCGGTCTCACGTGCGCCTATAGATGTTTCACATCAAAAGAAAAAAAAACATCTTAGGGCCATTTATCACAGAATTTCTGGAAAAATCAGACATAAATGACCTAATAACCTTAACAAATAGTGGCGTCGTGTTCCACCTGAGACACTGCGCACTATAGTCACGTCCTCACGTACAATATGGCGGTGATATATTTAGTAATATGTCAGTCGTAATCCGGCCCTGTGCTGTCGCCACCCCATCGGTTAATGTCTGAAGGACAAGCTTGAGTTTCTTTGTGGTGCGGTTTTGGTGGAAGGTTTCCTATTTTTTTTTAAACATATAGACAAACTTACCTATCGTTTAGTATCATTTGAAAAGGTGATTAAACAAAATGTAACGGAAAGGGGGTATCAAGCAGAAAGGGAGTAAACATACTAATCAATGTGAACAACTTTTACTATGGGATCATCTCTGAAAATAAAAAAAAATCTCCGCCTCAATACAAAATTAAATACCGACCGTGCCAAAATGTAAGGAGGTGCAGATTTTTTTTACGATTTCATGGATGGTCACTTAGTTGTTCACATTGATTGGTATGTAATACCATGTTACTCCCTTTATACCCCTTTTCCGTTACACGTTGTAAATTTAGTAATATTTCAATCGTATTCCGGCCTTGTGCTGTCGCCAGCCCATCGGTTAACGTCTCAAGGACAAGCTAGAGTTCCATTTGTGATTAAAATGAAAAAAAAACCATGAAAATCTCAAAATCCGGTCCCATTAGTATAATTAATCCAAAGTAAGTAATTTCTTCGTCTCAGAGCGTTTTCTGTTGCATCGGTGAACTTTCCAACTTATTATTCTTCAAATATAATATGCATATCCAATGATGCCACAGACCTTGCGAACGGGAGAATAAATAACTAAAATAGTTTAAATGATTTGGCTGTGTAATAAATTGCTCTGGTGATAAGTACGCCCATCTTTAAAATCAGACTCAAGTTTAGGTGCTTACTTAAATGAATTTATTTAGTTCGAGGAGCTCGATGGTCTGGCGGGAGTGCACATTACTAGTGCTTTCGCAAGTTAAGCGATACTGGGCGTCGTCAGCACTTGGATGGATGACCACAAGTGACATCGGATTTTCGGAAGGTACATCATTTGAAAGTCGTCAAACATTTTCAGATGTATTTAACAGCCTGAAAATTTTGACACCAGTGTAGGCCACTTACACACATAATTATTTACACATCTAACATCACGTAGGTACTTGTTTACTTGTTTTGTCCCTGTCCGCCCGCTCCGCTCTACCCTCTGCTCACCCTTATACCGAGTGCACGAGTGTTTTTCTACCTGACTCGATTTCCACTCACGACGGCGGCTTTTCGTGTCGTGTTGTGCGCAATTGTGTGGAAACGCCCTAAGTGCGGGTCGAGTTCCCAGATTTTCTTATTTCTTTTTTTAGTTTTCTTTGCAAATCCGGGTAAGTTTTGAGTTCAAATGGTTTTACTAACTCCGTAAACATTTATACGTACTAATCATGTCTTTAATATTTATGTGAAATTTTTAGTTTCGCAGTCTCAATGTCTGTTATTACGGCAAAAATGATATTAATCGCGTAAGTCCCGTTATACTAATAACAGTCTTTATTCTTCATACAAGGTAAACAGTGTCAAGTATCATTTTCTACGTAATGGTGGGCGTGTATGTGGAAAAGATTTTAAAATAGAAAACCTACCTAAAACGCAGCTTTTACTTATACTCCATTTGGTTAGGCATTTAAATAAATATAAACAATCATGACATGTCTTTTTATAGAAATATATACTTTACAAATTACAAATTAAAATAAATTCATCATCATCCGAGCGTATTTTCCCGGTTGCATCCTCAGCAGTAACTCTTCAGAGCCCGGGGTCTGCTACCTGACCAAGCAGATTTGACGAGGTTCGGTTTTTATACAGAGCGACTGCTGTCTGACCTCCGCAACCCAAAGGGTAAACCAGAACCAATCCTTGATTAATTTATTTATAATGTGCAAAAGTATTGATTTATAAAGTGTAAATTTCAATAAAAAGACATGTCAAGATAGTTTCCCTTTATTTAAGTACCTAAACAAATAGAGCTTAGGTACTTATTATGTAGGTATATCAACAAGGGTTATATTAATGGGTATAACAGTACTATCTCAGTAATTTGACTTGTAACGACATCATTAATGCATAAGAATATAGTATCCATATTTTTTCTGGAAAATGTTATTTTCCGTTTAATTTGCCATTAAATTTTATTTAATAAACCAATACCTTACTTACTACTACTTAACTGTGAAAGGAACAGTAGGGAAGGGTCGGCCTCGGCGAACATTCTGCGACCAGATTGCAGACGTTCTGAAAAAAGGAGAGGTAAAAAGTACCCGTAACCGAAGGGCATGTATGAAGAGATTGATGAGTATAGATGAAGCGAAAGAGGTTTGTCAGGATCGTAGCAAGTGGAGGTCCATAGTCTCTGCCTACCCCTGTGGGAAATAGGCGTGATATTATGTATGTATGTATGGACTACTTAACTACTAGTAAGATAGACAATCAATTCGTAGTCAGCCTCAATAGGGCTGCTTAGCAAAGTTTTCTCAATAAACAAGGGTCACAAGTTCCCGATATCTTCCCAAGTCGGACGGGATGTGACAGGAATGCATTCCCGTGATGTCGGCATTCCGGAAGCATCCTACTGACTGTAGATATAGCTCATTGTGTCTTGTGTTGATCAGATACGAAAGCAATTATAGATACTCTATTTTCCAGTGTGTAAAATTTGTCCGCTAATAGCTCAAATAATGAATAAAAGGGTTGTAATTTTGAAGCGTTTATTAAAGAGGGATAGAAAAGAGCTTTCATTTATTGCTACTTACACATTGTATTTTCCTACAATGTTCATACTGGTCTCACATTTTTCAAGTTATCAGCCATGATTTATACATGCTCAAATCAACTCTGTTCTTTCAGTCGACACCGCTCCCTTATGACATATTTTCTAATCTGATCTTTTTCAAAGTAGGTAACACCAATCCACACTCTTATTTTAATTATACTATACTAATACCTATAACATAAACCAATTCAGAAATTCGTAAGCGTACCCAGTTCATACAAATCTCTGACGAATAATAAAATCCTTAATAATAAAAGACTCATAATACCCAAATAACAATAACAACGCGTACAAGTGAACCACACTGCAAGTCTTCTGTCCTATTGATTGGCATGGCACAACTTATCGGAGGGACCGAGTTCGATTCCAGGGACATAAAGTACAGAGAGAAGAGATATGGTAACTCACAGGCACATATTTGGAGAAGAACAGTCCTGTAAGCTGACTGTTCTACTGAACATTAAAGTTTAGAATATTGATGTACTGTATTCATCTAAATATAGATGAGCTCGGTGGCCCGGCGGGAGTGCGCATTACTAGTGCTTTCTCAAGTAAAGCGACCCTGGGCGTGGTACGCACTTGGATGGGTGACCACAAGTGGCATAAAAAATTATCGAACTCCTTCGTGCTTCGGAAGGCACGTATAAGCCGTTGGTCTCGACTGTCATCATTGTATGGCAGTCGTTAAGCTATGTCAGATGCCTTTAGGCAGCTTGAAAAATCTGACACTAGTGTTGGCCACTTACACACACGAAAAACAAACAAACAATCTAAATATATAAAAGAAGGAACGGAATGACTGACTGACATATCAACGCACAGCCCCAACCGCTGGGTCTAGAGACTCCAAATTTGGCATATAGGTTTCTTATAAGTTTTAGGGGTGCACTAAGAAAGGATTTTTCAAAACTCACACTCTAAGAGGGTGAAATTTGTATGAAGAAACGAGATTAGTTTGATCATGTTATTAAAACGTTCGCAGGAGTACACCTGGCAGTAAATGAGCACGTGTTTCAGGATTTTTTTAAATTCAACCCTTAGAGGGATGAAATGGGGTGACACCTAGGTCATGCCGAAGCGTTCCGTCGTTCTCTCTTGCTCTAGCAAATTACGGGAATTGGAACGGAAACAGAAACGGGATTTATAACAAAATTAATACCGTAAAATCATAATAAAAATCCTATTAAACTATTTTTGATTTGTATGTGGACGAAGTTGCGATTTTCGTGGACTAGAAAGTATGATTGTTATTTATTTAAAATTGAATGTTTCTCAGTGCGATGTACGGTACTTCGACAGTTCATTATAACGAATTACTCAATATCGTACGTTCCTTAAGCTCACTACGGTTGATTTCATGACTAAGAAAAAATTCATTCATTCTGATTTAGAATTTTTGTGTACTTACATATTTTTTTTACAATGATCTTGGCTTGATTTTTTTAAACGGCTTCGAAAAACGACCAAAGAAGAAATTATGAATTCGTCGCGATCTTTTTTTTATGTATGTTAACAGATTATTCGAAGACGCCAGGCCTGATTTGAAAAATTCTTTTTTGTTTGAAAGGGTATACTTTTCAGGTGATTCTAGAAATTTTATAAAAATAGGTTGTGTAGTTTCTGTAATTTATTGATTTTGTATCCAAAGGACCAAAGTTCGACTCCAAGGGGGAATTAGTAGCGCTTCATTGGATCGCAATTAAAAGGGGGTTACTAGGAAGTGATAGCAGTTCTTACTCCGTAGGCTTAGTGGTCAGATTAATTCTTAACTTTTACGAGACACTCGCAGGAGAGTAAATTAAGGTTAAATAAGCTGCCAACTTGCTATTAATGTTGTTTAGTCCAAAACAGAAGAAAGTTCGTAAATAGCTTTTTGCTTTCTTATTATCCAGTCAATTTATTTTCAGTAAAAGCCTTAGACATAAGGTCAAAATAAACTTTTCAAAATACTTGTAAAACACAAGAAAACAAACTAAAATTAAACCTTAAAAAACCCCAGTAAATCGATGCCCCGTTCACGTTGTAAGACAATTTAATGTTATGAGCCAAATTCAATTGGCTTAGAAACAATCCTTGAAAAAGAAATGTAAAAAAATACGTACTTAGCAATTTCAATTTTACGTTTGGTCAGAAAGTTAAACTATCACTAAGTCTCTTTTTTATCCCTTTCGGTAAATCATTCCCTACAGTTTTTATTTTTCACTTTTGCTTTTACATACTACATGATTTGTATTACTTTGCGCAATTCCGTCACTAGTTAGTTTATGCAAACTTTTGCCGGCCGGCGCCCACCTACTACTGCTAGTCCCAGCATACCTGCCATCAACAGCCCGTGTGCACCCGCCACCAACAGCTGATGCATGCTCCTTCCGATACTGCTGCATCCGCTGCGGCTGCAGCAACATCGGACACCGCATACGCGACACGTGTTTCGCCTCTCCACGTTTATAATAGTTTGCATGAACTAACTGATGGCGGAATTGCAGAAAGTTATTCAAATCATGTAGTATGTAACTTTGACTTCCGCAAAGTAACACCTAAATCTATTAAATACTTTTGCATATGTACTCATTTTAAAAGTTCCATACACCGCTATAGACACCTAAAGACTTCAATAAGATTCTAAACCAGCATTCAGTGGAGAATCCGGGCTCTAATAACGTATTCAAACAACATAATCCAGACGTAATGATAGCAATCTGTTACCATAAATCTCTAATGGCTATCGCTTGTCCACCGCGCTTGAGACACTGTATGAACTGGAAATCTAAGGATGGCTTTAAAATATTGTTAAGGTCCAAATAGGAGGGATTTTTTCTATGATATCGTTTGCCTGACTAATAAAAATTAAAAAAAAATACTATTTTGTCTTTTTATTGCATATTTTTTAAACAAGACTAGGTTTATAGTAATATAAGTGGGGATCTTATTTATCCTTCTGGTTTTGTCTGTTACATAGATGAATTTAAACGTGTTTAGCTGTATTTTCTTTAAAATGAAAATAAATATAGCAGAGATAGAAAGCTAAAGTTGATAAAATGTAAAATAATTTTGCAAAAAATTACAAGAATGAAAGATGCTACCTCGGAAAATTATCAACAAGATATCTTGCCTAGAAACAGCTTGTAGGCCGATGCAAACTTTCACCAAGTGTCCGCAGCTTAAAGCTGAATTTATGTCCAAGGGCTGCGGGGGCAGGCGATAACGATGTCTTTATAAACTTGAACGTTTGGTATAAGTTTTTATCGAGTTATACAGGATAATTTGTTTTTCAACGACTATTTTTATTGCAGCAAGGTCAGTCATTAATACTGATTATATCCCACAAGAAACATGTATATATCGCGAAATACTATAAAACATTTTTTGGCTCAGGAATACAAAAATTGATCGGCAGATTGCGCAGTTGTATGGAACTTTGAAAACTCGTATTTCGTTATTAAAAAAAATCTTAATTTCCTTCGTTGTGTCAATAGAATGACAGTATCCGCTAGGTGACAACAAGTAAAATCAGACAATCTTAACGTCAAAACAAACATTTTGTATGAAATACGAAAGCGTGACGTCATGCTTTTTTGGAGTCAAATGGCGCTCTTAATATCAGTTTCTCTACTAATGTAGAGATATTTAGAGCTAATAAATCTAAAATCTTGTTGAAAATTGATATGATCAATGAAAAGTGTCAATATTTTGTGACGTTTTATTTTATGAACTGCACCGAATAATTTGTTTTTAACCAAGTCATATGTTATGGAAAAAAATAAACACTAATACTTTTTTTATAAAGAAAGATTTATGTCCATGTGTTTAGAGGTGCATTCAAAAACATGCATTATATTATACAATTTCTCCTTACACTTAGCTGGCTAATGCAAAGTGCACCATTTCCACACCTCTAAGACAATTCGCAAAATAAATTAAAGCAAATATCACATAACCCATCATAAACACTCTCTGTCACATTGAATAGCATACCTCATTGTTATCATTGTGGACATAGACCTGTAAGAATATGTACCAGACATGCCAGGCAAAGGCACACTTACACTTATTGGTTACTAGCTTTTAGCTGCGACTTCACTACGTAAATTTAGTACTTTGTAATTAAGTCTAATTTTGTATGGCAAAATAGTATTTCCCATACTGAGGTCCATTCCTCCTTTTCTTTCCTTAAATTAATGGTTGTCTAAATAAAATCTATACTATGTCGTTCTCCGAGTCTCAAACTGTATCGATATCAAATTTAATCTAAATCAGTTTAGTGGTAAAGCGTGAAGAGGTAACAGACAGATAGACAGAGTTACTTTCACATTTTATAATAATATAAAAAAACGATTTGACTAACAATAGCTGTTAGGCCCAAAATAATAAATATACGTCCCTAATTGTTGATCCTTAATGGATAGGCAGAGTATGTTTGTCTTGCGGCTCGAAGAAGACAGAGTACAGGATCGCAAGACCCAAAGTAAACTTGCTTAAATAGACTAGAAGTTTCTCAATCAAATTTTAGGTAAGTATTCTTTAGTTAAACATTAATTATCGTAGAAAAATGCCCTCCGTTAAAACAATGCAGTGTGAACTTTGAAAAATCAAAAAAATATTTACCAAATAGCTACAAACTTTAAAAGTGCGGTACACCGTACTATCCGAATACATTTTGACCTTGAGAAAAGTCTTTTCAGCTCTATAAAATTATTGTTTTTTGTTTTATACTGTGCCATTGAAAAAATAATCTCGTGAATACATCTTCTTCTTCTTTTACAGCCTATTCTATCCACTGCAGGATATAGGCCTCCTCCATTGCACGCCATTCTCACGATGTTGCGCCTTTCTTTTCCATAGTGGACCAGCTGCTTTGACGATGTCATCTCTCTATTGGGTCATTGTTCAAAAAATAAACTAAATTATTTATCGTGAATACATAAGATAAATTAAATCTTGCACGATAAGGAATCTAAAGCTTTTTACATCTACATTTCTCTAGAAGTCTATGTAGCCGGCTTCGAACCCGGTCCCTCCCAGTGACAGGGTGCCGGCGGCAGTAGCCACAATGGCGATTGTTCCCGGGTTCGATGCCGCGATAGCCCACCTTCGCTCGTTCCTTATTATTTATTGTGAATATGCGATCTTTATATTCGTAAAGGTCTAATTTCTCAACTCTATTATTTATGGGCTTAGACTGTGGAGTATTTTAGTTAGGATTAGAATCTGAAATAGAAGCAAGCCTCTAGGAGCTTTAGCGAGATAAAGAAGGTCGTAGGTTCCATTAAGTAATAGGAAATATAAGAAGAAACAAGTACGTTTCAGCAGCTGTGAACTTAGATTTACTTAGATAACTTAACAATATAGTCACTTTCACATTACAATAGTGATGAAGACTGGTTAAAAAATATATTATTTTATTTAGTCCATCAACGAGATTATTTAAAAATAAAGGAATCATAGCAAAGTAGTACAAATTTACAAAGATATAGTGCTTCGTTACTTACGTTACCTTTGGTTAAAAATTGTAGCTGATCGTGTCGTCATGCAAAATGCTATATCTTCGTCATTATTTGTTAATCATAAGAAGGAAAAAAACTTATACGGTACCTTTAAACAATTTATATAATGTTAAAAAAAATGTTATCCACGTCCTTATTAGGTAGTTATCTATATATATATAAAAGCGAAAATCACTCACTCACTCATTACTAAATCTCGAAAACTACATTCGGGGACGGGGACGGGGACGAGGACAATTTATAACGTAAAAAAACCAATTAAAGATCCTATTAGAACCATTTTCAACTTCTACGCGGACGAAGTCGCGGGTTACAGCTAGTATGTTATAAAAATACCTCTCTTGACATTTAAGCTTGCTCTTGTTGTTGGAGTTAAGAATATAATAGAATTTCAATTTTATGTCTTCGTCTTTCACTCTTCAAGTTATACGATTTTGGAATGCCCTGCTTGAGGACCTTAAAACTATTTCGAACAGATATCTGTTTAAGAAAAAAGTCCACACGCGTTTACTCTCTCATTAAATGCAGCAGATTTTTTTTTTACCTGTATTCTATAGGAATTAGACATATTTAATGTATTTATAGTATGAATGGTTATGTTTATATTATTTATTTATGTGTATTGTATAATATATGTTTATGTTATATGTATTTAATATGTTGTATGTTTGGAGCATACTGTTTGAGAACCTACCTTACTTTTACGCCTACTACGCAAATTTGTATTTATCCCGAAGGTTGACTGATAGAGAATGCTATTAGCATTAAGTCCGCCTTTTGTACGATTTATTATTAGTAAATAAAGTATTAAATAAATAAAATTGTCTAAATAAGATTTTAAAATATTGAATTGTTTAATAACAAATCTTGTTGAGTTTGCACTTTGACATAACATTCAGTTTTGCCAAACCGTGTGTTTGTTAACAATGATAGATAGAGTACATCAATCATTGCCAGTCAATAAAAATTATGATTTATTATAGTGATGACCCTTTGTTGATACCACTGGTGACGCACTTCGTTTGAGAATCTGAGAGTTAGTCTTTCATATAGACATATTACTTATTTGGTTGCAGTCTAGGCTGTGATTCTGATGGAGTAAATTAGTAGCACAGCCTAGAATGCAACCAAATAAGGAAAAAAAAGCACTCCTTTAGTTGATAGCATTCTCACTAATTATAACTGATTTAGGGGGGAAATTTATGTATAAATATGAGGGTAATGTTGAACTAGGGATAATGATAAATCACGAGTAAAATAGACCTATCACAATTTTCCTATCACTCTCTCTCTCTCTCTCTGTCATCTCAGCGTATTCCCAGTTGCATCCGCATCTGCAATGCTGAGAAGCCCGGGGTCCGCTTTCTAGCTTTTTCCTCTCCACTTCGCACGATCTTGAGCATCCTTGGTTGTAAGACGATTTTCCCATTACCTCACCACTTATTGTATGGAAGGTTTTTTTTATTCCGCTCGATATGACATTTAAATCCGGCGCGTAGCTATATTCATTATTTTAGTGAGTCATATATTCAACAATATATAATAATCATAAACTTGTTTACCCATATTAATCATCCAGTATTATCACGAACTTGCAAAATAAAACTAAATATCCAACAATCAGTTTCGTTAAAGAAACAAGAAAAAAAAAAACAGAAAAAATCGTGACATAACATTTTCACATCAAATTATAATCACGATCAAAAGCCTGTGTATCAATCGAAAACTGACGTCATTATTGCAATTACAAAGTTTTATGTCATTGAAAATCACGACATTTTGGACAAAAAATTTAGAAATAATTTGACAAAAACGCGTCGCGATGGAAAAAACATGATTATCTGTGATTACTGATCTTCGGTTAGCATAAATTAAAATAGATAGAGGTGTGACAGTTTGTGCAATATGCATAAATAACATTTCAGTTCTCATTTCCCCCAAGTCCCGCTTCTGATCTATTTAATATTAGTTAATTTAATAATTCCAAAAAAGACATTTTAATGCAACGTCGTATTACATCGAAGTGACTATGTACATATCTATGTAGTGAATCATAAAGACACATAAATTATGACGTATAACACTTTTATTTTTGACGTATAACTTTTAGATTTGAAGAAGAAAAACTATAACTCTGTAAAATGTTATGAGTAAATCGTCAATGGACCCTAATACATAAAAAGGTAGAAAACACGAAGAAAAGTAACAAGTAACAGATGAGGTCCACGCTGTAGAAGTAAACCTTTCTTCCATTTCGTTACTTTACTTTGCTTTGTGTTTCGAACTAGCATTCATAGAATCACCATGCCCGCACCATTGATAGGGAAATACGCGACAGAGGAGACGGTAATTACCGATGTGTTTAAAAGGTTATAATATAGGGTTGTGAATTATTTATAGGAATCGTTTATTCCTACAATAAACGATAAGTGCTATATTATTATTACTGTTTTAACATAAACACACTAGGATGTTATGACGTTCCCTGTACCCGTGATTGTTCGAGTCAACAACGTACTAAAAAAATTTTAGATGAAAAGTTAATTCTATGATATAGAAAAACTGATCTTTTATAGTAAAGCGGAAATATAGTTTCGTATGTCCCTAATACTTGTGTTTCTTGGAGAATGTATTCAGTATCCTATCTTGAATTTTCTGCAAAATGTGCGCATTGAAGATTAATAATAATTTTCTAATCCTATCGCAGTTTGCAACCCTATTCTAACACGTCTGAATTGTCCGACAAGCAATGACGGGTGTACAAAAGACTACCTTGTACGTCAGTGGAATCACGCTCCACGCTCAAACCTCTATAATTACGCCGCAAATTAAATAAATTAAAAGATTTTTGGTAGCGGGATCACGGAATGTCAATGTCGCCGCCGGCAGTATACGTTTGATAGGCAGATAAAATGCGGCCAAAACATTCAAGTAGGATTCATCCTCATACTTTGGAATCATAGGTACAGGTGGTTTTCATAGTGATTTTCTTTAACATACTGTGACAGAACCCTTACTTATGTATATAATATACAAGTAAGGGTTCTGTCACAGAATTGGTGCCGTTAACCGTGGATAGTATCTTGTTTGTATATTTTATATACAACGGAACTATTCAAATAACTCAGGCTTATTTAATTTTCTTATTTCAGGGTTATATAATTTAAATACACAACGTAGAAATAAACAACAAATTATTAAGTCTCAATACTTACTTAAGTAACCGAAGAAATAAATAAATTATCCTTTTGTAGATTTGGAGCGCATATTTTCCGTTGACATGTGAAGAAATAAGTATAGACAAATGAAAAAAGTAAAATAAGAAAAAAGCGTATTCTAGATATTAATGTTGGTTTAGTTTAGTATTCATACTAACGTTGGGTTAGGATCCCATAACACTAGCTTCACTTTGGGGCTAGATCAATCTGTTAGACTTGTCCCTATATATTATTTATTTAATTCTTTAATGTTCTTTCGCATACATCATATCTCCGAATAAAGACCTAAATAGACGACCCAAGATGGAGATACAACTAATTAAACAGCTCACTAATTACGATCGGTAACGTTCAGAAACCGGTGTAACGTACACAACATGTCCATTTATCTAAATCGAGGGCCGGATCAAAGGCGGCGATTTCTATAAAACAGATTTACTAATAATGAACACGATAATCGGGACGATCTGTCGTGAGAACTTCAAACTGTTAACTGCGACTTTTACAGCCTGTGTTTTGGGGCCTTAACTTCCGCGAGTAGTGAAATACATCTTCGCCCCTTTTCAATTTAGTTTTTATTTAATTTTATATATTTATTACAACTTTAATAGGCGGATTTAAAACCGCAGGCCTGGTTCACCAGTCAAACTGAGAAATATACCCATACCGAGAAAAGACTTTATAAGGACCTCCTTAATTATGTAATACTCGTACAATTTTGAACAGCTTCATAGATGTCATTAATTTGGATATCACATTACTTAACGAACATTTTAACCCATTTTTTTTTACCTATCGTGCAATGAATATATTTAAAATAATGTAGAACGTATAAACAATAAATAAGTAATATTTTTAAGCTTTTAAAAATACTGTTCACAGTTCTAAATTTAAACAAATCGTGCAGTTTTTATTCAAGATTTCTTTGTTTTTTAAGATTTTTATTATATTTGAATGAATCTAAGAAACTTACTTTTTAGTCTTCTAAGACAAATAAGAAACAGGCGCGAAATAAATACTTGTTTGTAACGATGGTAGAGTACATACAATGGTCCATGGTTCAAATAAAAGTCAGGCTCTAATTCTTTCCATTGTGACGATAGTAGCGATCCTCAATTTCTATGGCCCAACTGCCACACATTTTTACAACAGACACACTCAAAAGAAATCCACCTATTTCGAATTCGACACGCAATTTGTCAATCGATTCAGTGACCGCCGGATTCGAACTCCAGCTCCATTAGTCGTCAGGTTGATCGCTATTAGATAAAATTCACATTGGGCGGCTCTTGAAAAGTAAGCTGGAATTCGGTAGAATACGAGTAAGTATTGTACCATTTTCATTAGGCTAATAATTTAAAGAAATACAATAATAGAGTCTCTCGGAACTTACTACATAGCTTAGTAATAAAAAAATCTAATTGCACAAATAGTGTCCGTTGATGTTACTTACATTTGAATAGAAATTAAATTTTATTGGAAAAGTCTTCTTTTTGTTCGATTTTTACAAAAAGTACTTGCGAGAATCTTAGGAAAATTAAATCAGATGAATGCAAAACGATATTGGTAGCTTTTCTTTAAATATTAACAAATATTGCACGAAATGTACGTAAATTTAGTGACGTGTAAAATTGCCTGTAAAGGCTAGAATAGAAAATTCTAGATTTTTCTTCTTCAATAATGTTTTGAAGCTTATTGTGTCGCTAACATTTCTTTATGACAATCTTACAATTTATTACTAATTATTACAATCTTGAATTTCAACTGGCCCGTTAGTTCTTTACTCGACCAATCTAAAAGATTTTCCGTCAAGTCGATCGCCCTGAGCGATCGCCGACCGCATATTAATTCCTATAAAATTAATTGCGATGACAAATCCATTAGTTAAATTACTCTTAACTGATTGACTTGATTTGGAGATTTGAAAGTTCAAAGTTAACTTTCGCGGTGTTGTTTGACAGAGACTTTGGTATACGTAAGTAAAAGTTGTTATCTTGAATGGTAATTAATGTTATGTTATGTAAAGATAGACAATTTAAGAATTATTGGACTGTTCTGTTTAAGTTAAATTGATATGCTAAATTGTGTAATATATTGACCTCACAATGCCTTATAAAGGTAAAATTTGTAAAATAATAAGACCTTTTTTTTACAATGTAATGAAATATGCATGTGTAAGTACATACTTGTTACAAATTTTATGTGAATAAATGAATATGAATATGAATTCAATTTATTAGTTTGTGTGCGTTATAACATAACAGTGACATATTGTGTGTTTTAGCTGAATGACTGTAATCTATCTATCTATTACGATTTTGGAATCAGCTTGAACAATTTCGATAAAATTTTGTATGTGGGGATTTTCGGGAAAGAAAAATTAGCTAGATCAATTTGTCACTCCCGAAAACCCCTACATATGGTAGGTTTCATTTTTAAACAAGTAAAACTTGGACTTCAAAGTATTATAATTTATTTATATATCTATTATTTACCTTAGGATTCAAATAATCTGGACTGCAGCATCAAATAATTTACGAGGACAAATAAATACTAGATATGGAAAGGTTTGATATTTGGGAAAATATTTTAATGTTGGTAAAAATACTAAACAATCTTCGCCCGATACTAGGCACCACTAGAAAACGTTTTATTAGCACTTAATAGTTTTACAGCGTTAGTTACATACATGTCTGGAGTGAAGCTTAGGTAGGTAATTATTATATCATATAATCGACTCAATTTACTTCCTTTGTCAATATTAGATAACTATAAAAGGTAAGATCAGTTTGTGCTATTTTGTGCTATCATTTAGATTATCATCAGAGATCAAAGTATGGATATGACTATATAATCTATAAATAAAAAAATCATAATTATGTGATTTCAGGATATATTTTAATCGAAAAAAATAGACTTATCCTGAAAGCACATAATTATGCTTGTTTTATTTACTTAGTACCCAATTAAATTCTCGAGAAATCCCGGAACTTTTAGTCATATCCATACTTTTGATAGCAATAGCACCCGTGATTCCGATCTTTAATTACATTTGAACTTCGTTCTCTAATAAAAACAATCGATTTGAATAGAAATTCGTGCAATTAAGTAGCATTCAATCGGTAACTATCCGTCTGGACCATCCATAAATTGTCCATGTATAATGTTTTATTGGTAAGAATCCATCTTATGGCACTGCAATTATACTGCTACAAACTTATCTACTACAGTGGCCAAATTAAAAACAAAACAAACGCCATATCTATTTTTGAATAAACGAAGATAGTAGCGCCCCCATGCAATGATCAAAAGAGTTTGTATAGCAAATTATAATTGGGGTTTGGTAAACGGAGACAACGGAAAGCGCATGAACGTTTTTAATTGGTTGTGTTTTTAGATTTTAACACGAGGAAAGTAGTTTTTGTACGGCTTTAAAACACCTGGTCGGTGATTTTGGAATTTTATCTCTGTACTTTACAATACAGGAGAAGTATCTTCTTTTTGTAAAAACAAAACAACTTTGCATAAGTACTTAAGATCAGTATTCATGTATTTTATTAAAACAACGAGACTAATGACAGTCAACGAGAGTCGCCGTGGGCACATACTGATCATTTGAAATTGGAACTACATGAAACCATTTCGACTAGACAAAAGAATATATATATATATATATATATATATATATATATATATATTCTTAAAAGAGTAATATTTTATTGAAATTATATACACTAGTAGTTTGTGATTATGCCTTATACTTTAGAAGCCCGTAATACCAAGTACATGTCGCAACACACGAAAATTTTTATTTTCTTATAAGTTTCTCTGTCTAGCGCTAAGTTCTCGTCCATGCAAACGTACCTCTTATTCATAAAAAAGAGTGAGAAATAATAAAAAAAACCGACTAATTTTTTTTCAGGATAGTTTCTTCCATATTTCCGAAGTTTTTATTTATATTCTTTTCTTCATCAAATAAATATAAGAATCACATTGTATCGTTAGGGCTAAAAACAGAAATATTAAAATTGATTCACGAGTGGCGAAAATATATATAATAAAACATACGGCTAGAATTGATAATCCCCTGTTCTTTTTAAGTTGTCAAAAAAGCTTAATATTGAATACACATTACCAAAAACTTCTTTAATTTAGTTCATTAAAAATTAAAAATATATGCCTGCTACTTCAAAAATATGCAAAACATGTCAATATATTTCGCATAGCCGAAATCGGTTCACTTAAAGCTACCATTAATTATGTGTTTAATTAACATTTAGCACTTGCTAATTCGAGATCAGATACAAATTTAAGTGACGAAATCACTTTTAATAAGACTAACCCGGATCTACTTGCGATTTTTTCCCAGCGCAGTTTGTCAAAATATGTCACGAATTTTTAAACAAAACATGTGTTGGCACTTTGATTTGTGTTATGTATATACATACGAGTACATATATAATATCACGCCTATTTTCCACAGGGGTAGGCAGAGACTGTGGACCTCCACTTGCTTCGATCTTGACAAACCTCCTTCGCTTCATCTACACTCATCAATATGATTGTCGGTTACGGGTACTTTTTACCTCTCCTTTTTTTAGAACTTCTGCAATCTGGTTGCAGAATGTTCGCCGAGGCCGTCTCTTTTCTGCTATTCCTTTCAATTTTGTGTCATGTACTAAAAGTTAAGTAAACTTACCTCGATTTTAAGCATTTATTTGTTAGAAATAAGTTTACATTTATTCAGTACAAATTTATTATACGGCTCTACATAGACGTAGTTATAGCTCCAATTATGCATTATTTTTAAAAATATTTTTTAAAGATTTTATATTTTACAAATTTTAATGAATTCCAGGATAATACGAATTTGACGACCTCCGTGGCTTTGTGGTCTCCATGTTAGTCCGCCATCCAGAGGTTCCGGGTTCAATCCCCGGTCAGGGCAAGTTGGAAAATGGCCTTTTTCAAATTGTCCTGGGCTTTGGATGTTTATCTATTTATGTATTTGTGATAACATATATTATCGTTGAGTTAGTATCCCATAACACAAGTCTCGTACTTACTTTGCTAGCTCAATCAGTGTTATTTGTCCATATATATATATATATTTATTTAAGAAGGTGGCTACTTTTTTTCAAACTCATAAGTAAAAAATAATTTTTTTTTTGGATATTTGTAACACTTGATAATTGACCATTTTGCTTACGATTTCATAAATAGTCGTTAACGTCAGATCATTTGCTTACAGCCAAGTTTATTGCCGCGTAAGTGCAAATTGACAGCGGATCCAAATTGGAGAAGAATCGCAAGAGATATAGAACAATGGAAGTGGCTAGAGGGCCTTTGTCAGGAGGTACACTGAGCTCAGATACATCATATAAGGAAAATTGAAAAAAAGAAAAACAACTCGAGTTCAGGATAAAGGGCTAGTAAATAGTTAGCAAAATTTTAAGCTCAGTCCATTTCATAAAGAATGAGAACGTCAGTATAGGCTTTTCAATTAAACCATTCCTTTTTGTCAATGTAAATGTGTTTTTTCGCTTTCCCCGCAAATCAACAGATTGCCATATTTTAACGGTTAGAAATTAGAGATCTATACGACATGTACCAATTAACCTGGGTTCCATAACTATTAGTAGAAAGTATTCTTGACAAACTGGTCAATTGGATACCAATTAATATTGAATTTATGCGGATCCAATTGAAGATACAGTGTCCTAGATGTTTGAATTCTAAATGCTGTCAGAGTTTTGGGTGATATTTATTTGTTTACGTAGTTTTCATCTGACTGCCGAAAGTGGATTACTTATAATATTATATTATGTCGTTTTTTACTTTTATTTTTATTATTTTTATTTATTCATTAGCACACTTAACGTTTACAAACACAAAAACAGAAACAAATTAATCATGCAAATAAGAACTGGTCTAGTCTGCAATCCTAAAACAAGTATGCCTAAAAGCTACATTAGTTACAGAATCAAAAGCTAGTACACTATAAATACAATAATAAAAAGTGATAGATAATTGCAACAAAACAAAACAGAAATTAAAGAATTATAAAAGTATGTTACCTTATGGTTATGTATAAGACGATCTGACCAAGGTCGCTGGAAAGCGCTGGATGCAGGCCGCTCTTGATCGGTCATTTTGGAAATCCTTGGGAGAGGCCTATGTCCAGCTGTGGACGTTATGCGGCTGAAATGGTCATGATGATGATGATGAAAAGTGTGTTAGTTACTTACTTCTAGGTATTAGTATTTGCCGCTGAAACTTGTAAAGTGAAACGTGAAAAATATCAACGTCTCAGTTAGAGACTAAGACTTCTTTGTATTGGCGACACATTCTGACCACGGGATTATAATGTGTTGTTCGAGTAAACCTGTAGGGTAAATGTATTATAGTTATGATTATCGTTAACAATGTAGCTTTAATAAACCAGCCAGACATATTTATTCCTTTTACATTACAGATTTATTATCACGTTTATATTGGGGCAGACGAAGCCTAGGGCCACAAGACCCAAAGGACACTTTTAGCGAGATGGTGGGCGTGAAGATGGAGAAATGGAACCAAAATAGCAATGGGTTGATAGCCGCATCGCCTAATTATATGATTCAAATTGTCGCCCATTCCTTCGATCGGCTTTTACGATCTGCTTTTAATCTTTATATTACTCTTAGTTGTCAATAATAATGAATCATATTCGTACCTATGTCTTAATTTTAAGAAAGTTATTTAATAAGAAATTTTTTGTACACACTCTGTCATAAAGTAGGTAATACGGAAATGAAGCATGCTTCATTAGAAGTTCTCTAATATTAGTTATAAGCAGATTCATATATATTTGCAACTGTTTTGTACCTATCGAGCATAGTTTTACTTGACAAGCAAATCCAAAAAATAATTACTGAACTAAATTGACCCTAACCTCTCAATGCAATCGTGTCTGTAAATTATATAAATTGAGAACAATGCGTGCTTAAGCCATCTTTTGTTCAAACGCCTATTGTAGTCGTTTACCGGAAAATTACAGAGCAAACCACACTATGTATCAGTTCGGTACATAATGTACTTCACCATTGTCTCAAATCCGGTAAGATTGCACTGTCCTATTGGCTGCGTACTGGGCAACAATTACTTGAAGCGACAAACCCATCAAGCCGTGACATCCGTACGTAAGTTTTCATCACAGTCTAAAACACAACTCCACATTTATATTCCTACACTGCCAATTCCATATAATCGTTGTTACCTTACACTTTACACTGTGGTTCCTTCACGCATTTTTTCACAAACCTTTTTTGCGTGTGCAATTATAGTTTTTCTTTTTGCAAATCCGTAAGTATAAGACGCTAAGGATGATTTTAGCATTGATTTTCTGCAGTTAGGTGTATTATTAGTTTGCTAGTGGTGACTGTCCGTGGTCACGGTGACTGACTGTTGCCTCACTGTCGTAGATAACGCTAGATGCTTAAGTTCTAACACCGCGGAAGTCAAAAATAGCAACTTTTCAGTAGAGCCAAAATACCGTGCCTTTTGAAATATTGCGAACATAATATATATTTTTTTTTTATGAAAAATTATAAAAATAGATAAATTTCAAGATTTTTGAATTAGTTGTTACAAAAAATAATTATTTGAATATTCTTTGTGACATACGCGGTGTTACCACATTATAATAATAAAATGGGGGGACTTACGCGGAGTTATAAATACTGTACTGAAATAACTTTAAATCGTTTATTTCAAATAAAATAAAAATACACTTTTACCTCTTAGGCACAAGCTAAAACAAACATAAAACACTGACTTCTAAATACTATAACAAAACTTCTTAATAGTTATCGTCGTAAGTGTTCATTACAAATAATTCACAATCAAACTTTATTGCACAGTTAGTTAACTTTGACATTATTATTTGGTATAAAATTATATCAAAAAGGAACATCAGTATTACTTATACTAAATCAGTCCAACCTTATGAACATAACAAAAAAAAAACGGAAATAAATCAGCTACTTAGTTTATACTTAATAGTTTTTACGACAATTTACTTCAATGAAGTAAATTGTCGTAAAAACTATGACAGTCAGGAGGTATAACTGATTTTAATTCTTGTAAATGTTTCCATTTACTGTCATTTATTTTCTGGTAATTATTATAAAGCTTAGGCCTTGGGCCTGGTCTTGTTCTATTATTTTTGGATCTTCTGGGCAAATCCTTATATTCATCCTCAAAGCTTAACTTATATTTAATAATACCGTTAGGATTATACTCCAAGGCCCTTAAATCTGTGACAGTAGGGTCGTTTGCGACTCTGCCAGGTCGGATTGACTCATACAAAAAAACATTTTTATTGGAATAGTCATGAAAAAAGTCATAAGACAAAAAGTTTACGATAAACGGTTGTTTTGGTCGAGCTTCCTTAGAAATCGTAGCATACTGGGAAGGTAAGTATATTTCCTTATTTTTGAGCTTGCACTCTATTGCACTATGGCTAGAGTCACACTCCATTTGTGTGTGACCTCTTTCAAGAAATTTTTGCGTTATTACCACTTTATACTCCATAGCTAAGTCTAAAAGGGCATTAGCTAAAACAACGTTTCGGTTTTGTGATGTAGATCCGTCAGAAAAAAGGATAATTGGAATAGGCTTTTCTAAAAGAGTTTTTTTCAAGCAGTCTATGACACAGGATGCAAAAACAGAAGCTACCAATCCGGCGTTGTACTCGTCAAACCAGTAACAATGGACATCTTTTGAGGACAGATTGAACATTGTAAAATTGTGCACACACAGCTTTGTTTTATAATACAAAGCACTAGCTTGTAACATCGGACATAATTTGACTGACTGGAGATCGTGCGTAAATACGTGTACTTCTCCTGCTAATGCTCGGTCCTTGTCTTTCTTTTTCTCCTCTCTGGCTGCATCTTTTCGAATGACGTGATTGTGATAGATGTCTTCACTAAGATTACCAGCTTTGAATGCACAGCATGTGTCACACTGATCTTTTTTTGGCTGGAATAAACTTAAATTCTTCTCTTTAAAAATTTTATCAAAGGTCCATCTGCTGACGGGTTCTTTATTTACTGAAATACATTTGTCACAATAAATTTTGAAAAGATGATTCTTGTTTTCTATGATGGGCTCTAAATACTCTCTAGAAGAGGTAGCTCTGCAGTAATGAGAAGGTATTTTTGGCAAACTATTTAGAAAATCCTTTAGAAAACTTACCTCATCTTTTTTTGAGTGACCTTCTAAAACCTTATGAGTAAGTTCGGGTTTTTTTGCCATTCCAAGCTCAGAAGTCGATAACCAATAGCGCACTGTCCATTCTTTGATACCAAACGTATTCAAAAAAGTATGCTTGCAGACTTGAACACGACCATTCGAAGTTTCTAAAAAATACTCTTTAGTTTCACCACGTCTAGATGATGATTCTCTAGATTTTACCTGCTTTTTTGGACATACCTGAACATTTGAAATGACGTATTGTTTACGCTGTTCCCACGTCATATTATTCCAATAATTGAAGAATAAGGTATTTCGTTCCTCCTCTGGTATTGTGTCACAGCCACGAAGCTTTGATTTCTTACAAAACTCGGAAGTACATCGAGGACCAATTGATCGTGCTGGCCTAATAGTATCATGTAATACCTTAAACTTTGGTCCATTGCTATCTCGCCGATACCCTAAATATTCTTTTCCTTCCATTCTAAGTTTCTTGCTATTATTTTTAGCCCACTTTTTTCTGTCAGAACATCCTTTAGAGCATCTTTTTCGTCCAGAATTGAGATCACCATGTTCAACCTCATCATTCACTAGCAAGGGACTCGCAATCGGTGGTGGAATATCTGTTGCCCCTTCCATCAAAACGGGCTCTACCACACTTCTTTGACCAAAATTAGGATCAATAAGTTCGACATTTGATGGCGACATAGGCGAGTGAACTGTAGCTTCTACCTCCATTACATGGCATTGGGAAAGATCACGTAGACTCACTGCATCGCTAATAATAACAGGCAAGTTGTTAATGTCCAAGTTTTCCAAGTTTTCCTTGTTGGTGACACTTGCATGTTTTTTTTTCGCCGGTGTTTTTATGCCAAGTTGTTTACATAGGTCGTAAACCTCATCATCATCACTGCTTTCATAGTCCATGGTGAATAGATACCTGAAAAATTAATACTTTATTTAAAAAACACCGCGTAAGTCATTTTTACATCACACTGAACACCGCGTAAGTAAAATAACATTTTCATCTCATATTTTATAATAAAGTACATGATATTAAGACTAAACTTCACTTAAAAACCAAATAACAACATTTAATACCTTAAATGAACACATAATATTATTAATATGAATTGAATTTACCTTAATTTACGATGTTTTATCTCGGAGCACAAGTCGCCACCTGTTACAGTACGCAAGTAAACTGACTTACGCGCTGTTTGCATGGCGATTCTCGCGGCACGCAGATACGCAGTGTTCTTGTTTTCAAAATAAAGCGCTCTCATTGGTTCAAATCCGTGATTCTGATTGGTCGAAGAGGTTCGTCTTTCGATCCTCTATCGAATGACATGCAAAACTCAAAATGCATTTTTTTTGACTTCCGCGGTGTTAGAACTTAAACGACGATTATATGTGTAACGGAGTCTCTTCACGTGACGTGATTCTTGAACAATCGTTTTTATTTCGTATAATTATAATGTGTGCATATATTTGTCAAGCTCTCTAGGTATTGAGGGTCATATGAAGTATTACAATTGTAATTTGATGTTACGGTGAGATAGGCATGTACTTTTTGGAACTGAAGTAATAAAGAGTTGACTAATTGTGATTTTTAAACATCGTACTTATTATAACTTAACTCTCAGGTAGTTTAGTTTTTAAAGAATCTCTCTGGTTGGATGGAGATTGAATACCAATTTATACGTAACTGTGATAGCTATGTACTTTAAAGTATAATGACTCATACAGTCAGCAGCAAAAACATGTCACCAAATAAAAGCGTTTGCCCATAAGAAAACGCTTACACCTTTGCTGCTTACTGTACATGTAAAATAAGTACAATGCTCATTTTCAGGGTTCCGTACCCAAAGGGTAAAAACGGGGCCCTATTACTAAGAGCCCGCTGTCTGTCTGTCCGTCTGTCTGTCACCAGGCTGTATCTAATGAAACGTGATAGTTAGACAGTTGAAATTTTCACAATTGATGTATTTCTGTTGCGGCTATACTAAAAACAGAATAAAATAATGTCCCATACAATAAACGCGATTTTTTTATAGATATTGGTACGGAACCCTTCGTGCGCGAATTCGACTCGCATTTGCCTGGTTTTTAAATCAAGATGTCATCTAAGTTTGGTTTTTGTCATCTTCAATAAATAAACTGACCTAATTATCATACTATAACGATAGAAATTTTATCATCTGCAGCATCAAGAATTAACATTGATTATTATATTAAGATACATTTTCTTTTTCACTCTTTAGTTGAACATGGTCAGTATATCAGCACTTTAAAAAAATCTCGATTCGGGAAGTTATTCAACGCCATGCCAAACCTCTTTTCAACCTAATTAAAAATGGCTTACACATTCCATAATAATATGACATCGAAAAATAAAATCAGATCATACTTCCACAATAATTTCTCACCAGCCAGCATATCAATCAACAAAAGAAAGAATCCGAGAAACCACAGTGTGCCCTGAGGCAGGAAAGTAGAAAAAAACAGTATGTTATTATGCAAATGTATGGACAGTGCCAGGGGGACGAGCAAAGACAATGGGCTCACATGGATGCTTATCTATAGCTTATAATGCCATAGCAATGAATTTGTAAAGAGTTTTATTGAGAAAATGTTGTTGCGTATCTGACAGTTATTTAGTCGTAAAATTGAGCAAATATCCCCAGTATTATAGAATGGCATACTTTGATTCCTGTTTTACCAACAAGAACATCAAATAAATTGCCTTGGGTCTTGCGGCACTCTTTCAGCCCCGTAAGGCATAAAAAGGTTTAACTATGTATTTTCCAGTGAAATCTTTCTAAGAATCGAATTACGAATTAGGCAGTTATTTCGCATATGCGTTCTTACGAGAAAGTACGGTTCTATATTTTTAATGAAAGACATTTTCGACAAAGACAATCGATTATTTTATAAAATCGTTCATACAATTTTTAATTGATTATAGGTGTCACTGGGTCACTCCAGAAGTATGGTATAAATTAAAAAAATACAATTTCTCTATGCCTGTTAACACCGCAGACTTAATACATTCATTAGAAAATATATGAATCTTAAGCAAGAAATATCTATGGTTTTCTCAGGCGTTGTGGTCAAGATGACCCCTGTTGCCTTCCTAGGGTTATATAATGCCTACGCACGAAAGAACGTTCTTCTCTTATCTTGTTGGCGTTGATACCTATAAGCATTTATAAATATATTATGTTTCTATGTTAAAATATATTTTATTCTACAAATATACTAGCTGACCCGTCAAACGTTGTCCTAACAACAATTTTCTGTGCAACGTTTTTTTCCTTAAGAAACGTCTACAAAGTATAAGAAAACTTTTAAAAAGGTGGATGTAATTGGTAAAGTTATTCTCAAGTTATGGCGTGACTATAATATAACCCAAGGAAATAGGAATTCCTTTTTTTGTATATAGATGTATATAGATGTAAAGTATTTATCGATACATTTTACGCAGTCGTGAGTGCAATTACGCGTTATGTCAAGGTTTTTGCATTTGACGGTGATCCTTGAGGCTCGGGTCATGACTTCGACGTTTTTGTCATTGTGGGCCTTAAATGTACTTCCTTGTTGGTGTCAAATTGCTTTGTTATGTATGGTGACGTAATAGGTTTTGTATTATAATTGTTATAAAACTCAAATAGGTATAGGATTTTTAAGTGTAGGTACTTAGTTTGAATACTTCTAACAGATAGCGTAGGTTACAGCGACAGACCACAAGGCAGTGCATATTTGACTTGGTAATCTAAGAGACTGTCATACTGAACTTCGACTTTTAAAATATCGATGTACGGAACTTCGAAAGTTCTTCTTCGAAGTTTCTTCATAGCAAATTTAGAAGTTCCATACTGACATTTTCGAAGTTCCGTAAATCGATATTTTTAAAGTTGGATTCAGTATGACACGCAATCTAAGAATCTGATATTTTTTTAAGAAACATACTTATAAAAGAGTGCTTAGCGACAGCCTTATTATACCTAATAATAAATATATATTTTTTTATTATTATGTAATAAAAAGAAGTTTAAAACGAGTGAAAATAAAGAATGAAAATTACATATTGATAAATTATTGATTCACAATTTCCTGCCTTTCATCATTTCTGTACCCTATTCCCTTGTATTCGATTCAATACATAATTATCGACTTGAAATTCTTCTATATTCGCCAAATTTTAAGTAGATTATTTTCTTAGTTTATACAAAATATCTACTTGATCGATCGCAAATAACACTTGTACGTTGTTATTTTATCGATAAGATCTCTTAGCATGTAAACCCATCTAAAACCTAGAAGGCGGTGACGGAATGCCAAAAATTTCCTTGTAACTGCTAGCGACTTAATTTCTCATTACCTCGAGCCAGTTTCGCCGGGAGACACAGTGAAGCCGAGATGATGATTCTGAGAACAATAAAATTGTGTGTCATAGGTAATATCGAGCACACAGGTATAATTATAAGATCAAAATACGTAATTTAGATAGGTGGTTAAAATACATAATTTCAAGAATGTATGTGTGTTCTACTGTAGTCGAACCGCTTATCCAATTTTCACAAATGATAATCATCATCATCATTCATCATTCATCATTTCAGCCGCACAACGTCCACTGCAGGACATATATAGGCCTCTCCCAAGGATTTCCAAATAACCAATCCAGAGCGGCCTGCATCGAGCGCTTTCCAGCGACCCTAGTCAGGTCGTCAGACCACCTTGTGGGTCCTACGCTTCGCTCGCCAGTACGTGGTCGCCATTCGAGAACCTTTTTGCCCCATCGGCCATCGGTTCGTCGCGCTATGTGTAAATGATAATCGATTCGTCATTATTGTCTGGGTGACATAAGCTACAATTGGTATGCAAAGTATATAAAGTCTAACAAAATATATTGAAACTATTTAAGGGTGAATTTAGTCCCTGATACTCAACCACTTTTACATGTATCGAAACATGAAAAGTAACTTTTAGGCCTCTTATACAAGTTGACCGAGCTTATTCGAGTTTGTATGGAAATATTTTCACAATTTAACATATGCTTCTTGTGGAAAGTTCTTCGCTACCACGGACTGAATCCACCCTAAAAATAGTTTGAGTATGTCTTCTTAGATCTTATTCAATATGTAACAAAAACCCTGTCCGATCCTTGTAGGAGCAAGTCAGACCGTCAATAGGTATATAAATAACTTTTCCTTTGGACTAATGAAACTCGAAGAAAAATAAATCGACATTTTCATACAAATTGACGGGCCGACCGATTTTGTATGAAAATGTCGATTTTTTTGAGTTTCAAGCATTGGTCCGATAGGAAAAATTGTTCATATTGACTGTCTGAGTTGCTCCTACAAGGATCGAACAACGTTTTTGTTACATATTGTATAACGAATGTTACATACCAAGTAGTGAAAGTAAAAAAAAATATATTTTGTTTCGATACATGATACGCTTACTATATACTTGCATACATAAAATACTCGTACCCGGCGCATTTTAATTGAAGATAAAAGTGTTAAAAGAGATTTTTGGTCTTTCTTCAAAGCCGAAATCATATCTGTCTGAAGTTCGGATAGAAATGTGATAGAAATAAGATGCTCAACGGACAAACAACGTACAACAACGACCGCCGTTTTTGTTCAACTTACGTGCCGTGTATCGTAGACTGCTAAAATGATTACCCTTCCTTTTGACTCTGACGTAGTCGGGTAAAAACATAAATAAATTTCCGACTTTCATATCGCGTACCAATACTCATAATAATATCAAGTTTGTTTGAAAAACATCTCCCTGTATAGAGAACCATGTCAGTATGGTTACTTGAAGTGCATGTTTTTTTCAATTTACTCATCACATGACTACGAGTAGATATTTATCCAGGCAGACTCGTTACAGTTGATAATTGCAGATAATTTGATAGATGTTATCGTGCTATGATGGAGAACGTTTCCTCACATTTCCGTGTCCACCACCGTGGGTAATTGACATCGGCCACTCACCTTTGTCATTCCCACTGACCATAAAATCCTTGTTTGCTCGTCAAACAAACGTAGAATATGCAAGTTTCATGACCCGAAAATTCGTAAAAGTTGGCTGCCAATCTGGAGGAATCATGTCAATAATCGATGTGACTATAGTTCATTTGTTTAGGTATTTAAAAGAATGTAAACAATCTTGATATGTATTTTCATTGAAATATACATACACCTTTGCAAATTGTGTATGTGTAAATAAATAATGTAATTTATAATTTATAATATAAATAATTTGTAATTGTATTGACTTATAGTGTATATTTCAATAAAAAGACATGTCAAGATTGTTTACAATCTTTTAAATACCTTAACAAATGCCGTCTTATTATAAAACCCAGACTAACTTTGTTACTAGGTTTAAACCATTATCCGCCCAAATCAAGTTCACGTCGTCTCACACACTTTCTCACCTGTCAATGTCAACTTGATTTGGGCGGACAATGGTTTAAACTTAGTAACAAAGTTAGACCTGTTTTTATAATAAGAAGGTTTGAGTATAGACTTAGGACAGTCAACATTTTCATTTCCTATTAGAATTTCGCGGGGCTACCAAAAAACTATATGTTTTGTTTGGTTTTATGACCCTTTGTAAGTTAGTCAGTGGTCGATTACAGCTGTACATACAATTGGAGGGACATACTCGTAATAAATCTTTTTCTGGCCTTTTTTACATTACTTGCCATACCTTAATAATTGCTACCAACAGCTATTAACCTTTCCCACCGATCATATACATGTCCACTAATATGGTGGTGATTATACAATCGATTATTTTTAACACATTCCGGGCACTTGCGGCTGTGGATGAAATTCAATTGTTATTTCTAATATTTACTATTTAGGCTTAGTGTCACGACATGTGCTAAGTATTAATAATTTGTTAGGTCCCAAAAGTACTTTACTGCATTGTGGATTGTCGACCGTTTCTCCACATTTCCACGTGCGCTCTTACCGTGTGTAATTGACAACACCGGCCACTCACCTTTGTCATTTCCACCGACCATAAAATCCAAGACCCCACAAATCCCACAGGATGGTGTCAGCAGTTTTTACCTCCAAGACATTTAATTACGTTAGCTTATGAATTATTCAATGGTTACCGTCCATGACGGTCACACTGTGTGGTGAGTAGCGGTCGCCACTTCTTAGATTTTATTAGCTTTTTTATTTCGAGCACGTTAAGGTAGGATCGGGAAAGTAAGGTAATTGCTGCTAGATGTGATTGTAACGATTTAATTGTCTGTGGTTAAAGAAATTAGCTTTGAAAAAGATATAAATCAATCTTTCTGTCTTTTACAAAAACATTCTTAGCTTTGATTGCCGAATAAAGCTTATCTTTCTTTCTTTCTTCTCCACATTAGTTAAAAATATGAATGAATAAATGAAAAACTCTTTATTGCGCCAATACGAAAGAAAAAAGTTTTATACGCCAAGACGACCTCCGTGGCGTAGTGGTCACCATGCTAGTCCACCACCCAGAGGTACCGGGTTCGATCCCCGGTCAGGGCAAGTTGGGAAATGGCCTTTTTCAAATTGTCCTGGGTCTTGGATGTTTATCTATTTATGTATTTGTTATAAAATATAGTATCGTTGAGTTAGTATCCCATAACACAAATCTCGAACTTACTTTGGGGCTAGCTCAATCAGTGTTATTTTTCCCTATATATTTATTTATTATTATTTATCAGTGAAAAAAAAAATTCACATAGGTACAAATGGGTGATCTTATTGCTTAGAGAAGCGATCTCTTCCACCGGTGGATGGAAAGAAATGCAGACACGCCAGAATCACGTGTCTAGTTTAAAGTCGATGTCTAGGAACCTATCGCTATCCTGATTCCTTTATCCATATTCCTTGGCATTCGACTCTTGGAGTCGCTAGACCCAAAATCTGCTCCAGTACGGATAAAGAAGTGATAGTGTTTAGTATGGTGTTGAAAAGAAAGGAATTTCTCATTACAGTTGCACTGTGTATAGTCTCGAGCTACGTCAGATGCTTTTAAGCAGCTTGTAAAATCTGATATCAGTATTGGTCACACAATCACGAGAAACAAACTTTTTTTGTGCCATGAACACACGATGTAAACAGGCTGAGACATGGACAATGCATGAAAATCCTGTGATGAATCAATGACAACCTCCGTGGCGTAGTGGTCACCATGTTAGACCTTCACCCAGAGGTTCTGGGCTCGATTCCCGGTCAGGGCAAGTTGGACAATGGCCTTTTTCAAGTTGTCCTGGGTCTTGGGTGTCTTTCTATATATGTATTTGTTATAAAACATAGTATCCTTGAGTTAGTATCCCATAACGCAATCGAAATCTCGAAATTACTTTAGGGCTGGTTCAATCGGTGTACTTTGTCCCTATATATTTATTTATTAATGATGCATTAAGTTGTCACAGGGTTTGCTGACACTCCCCCCCCCAATGGGTTCCCGGTTTGTCGTACCGGGGGGGCTCAGTACCCGTGGTAGCCTCGAGCCACGGGGAAGCTAAGAGGAACCCGCGAGGGGGCGCTCCTGCTGTTTGTTCCACCAGCAGTGAGCGCCCACATTGGGGCGGCGGGGGAGTGGGAAGTTCGCCCCCCACCCGGGGAGGGGCGCTCCCGCGGGCTCGGCTTCGGCCTTGAGCCTGTAGGGATGCGCCCAATAGGGCGGCGGGGGAGTGGGAAGTTCTCCCCCCACCCGGGGTGGGGCCGCCGGGAGGGCAATGTTTCATTGCTCTCCCGGCGCTTCAGGCGGGGCCACACCGCCGTGGCTGTGGTTGAAGATCGGTCGCGGAAGAGGAGGAGTGTCGGTGTTACGTTGCCGCTCTCCCTATCCTCCGCGACCGAGCGGTGCCGCACCGCGTTTGCGGCGAGAGGCAAGCGGCGGAGCCTTTCATCTTCTCCGCCGCTGGGAGCCAGTTTATCTGGCTCCCATGGGTCCACAGGCGGTGGACTGCGTGGGAGTCTGCCGCCTCTCAATTGGCCCGAGGAGGTACGGCGCGTCCGTGAGTTCTGAGCTTTGTGAGCTGAGTTGACTTGGTGAGCGGGGGGGGGGGGGCGCTGTGACGTCCCCGCGGAGGGGCCGCTTTGGCGGCCAGCCGCGCCGGGGTTCGCGGTTGTATTTCCGTTCCCGTATCCCCGGCAAAAGCGGTTGTGATGGAACTCAGGAGGTTTTTTAGTGGGTAGGCACGTCACTCGGGCGTGCAGTCCCACATAACCCGACAGCCTCCCCCGCAGGCTGACGGGTTATGTGGGACTGCACGCCCTAAGAATCAAACCCATCAACTTCAATTTACGGATATGCGAGGTAATGGATAAAGGCTCATTTACACGGTGAAAGTTTGTTGTTCAACCCGTTGCATACCATTTTATTAAAGCAATAAATGATTTATTTGTATGGCTGACGTTTCGTTTAGATCATGCAAGTTATCTATTGCTTTAATTTAACTGTTTGCAATAGGCAAAAAACGTGCACTGTCTGAATAGTCCTTAAGTTTCAGAGTCTCGATCGCCGTCCACGTCAGACCACATCTAGCAACATCTGTTCTGCATGCATCAAAGCGTACCGCTAGGCCATAAAGCGTCTTAAAAGTCCACAGAGTGGAACCACGACATCCATATTATCGCCAAGGCGGAGTTTCGAACGCATCATAGAGTCACTGAAATGCAGTCGCCGACATGCAATCGCAAAATTGCATATAATTCAATTTTTAACAAAAAACAACAATTGACTTTATTTTCTTTCAGGAATTTATTTCTAAAGCTCTTCATCATATTTTCACCAAATTAATAGGTGCTAAAAGCTTCCAAATATAAAAAGAATTATTAAATTCGATTCACAAATGACGATTATCGCCCCAAAAAAACATACATTCGAATTGACAACCTCCTCCTTTTCCGTTTAAAAAGAAATAAATCCGACCCGTTTATTTATTTTTAAACGGAAAAGGAGGAGGTTGTCAATTCGAAAGAATGGCTTTTTTCCATATAAAAATAAAGAAAATACGCTTTTACTTTTTCCAGAGTCTGAGACATTATGACCAATTAGTTAGTCCAACGCACCACTTACTAACAGTAAATACTCTCAGTAATCCACGTTTTAATTATTTGTTACAATTATAGGGCCTACCCCAAATATTTTAAGCCTAAATAAAGCCTTTAGCTTGATAAAGGGACGCAAAGATTTTTTTATTACTAGACCTAAGTAGGTACTACGCTACTAGGTACTGACGTTTCGGAACGAGACCGCTGAAAACGAACCGGCGTCATTTCATTGTAGCACTATATGCGCATGAGTTAGCGATAGCTAGTACCTATTTTCTTTTAAAGATGTAACGAAGTATAAGTCCTAAGTGCGTTGTAAAAACACGGACCGTCAGCCTATTTGTAATGAGACGATGCAATTCTAGTTCTATTTATTTTCCAACAGTGTAGTGCCCGTCAGAGGTAATTATGACATTTATAATAGTATAACAAAGACATGCAAGGCAAACTGTTTTTTTAAATGTCAAGTGCAAAATGTTTCCTAGTTCATTAGTGTATATTTTTGTTTATTATAATGAGTAGACTCAATAATAGACTTATGACGAGTACGTACCCGGTGGTACCTATTATTAGCTAGTAAATATCGTACAAAAAATAACAGGAAATAAATAACGATTTTAAAGAAGGTTCGCAGATCTTATATCTATCTTCAATCTACAAATACTCAACAACATACGAATATATAAGTCTAAGCATAAGTTTGAATTGAGCTATTGTACACTGCTATAGAAAAAAAAAACAATACAAATATCTTTATCTTTTTTGGGTTGTAAACTGAGCTGAGAGAGGATCCAAATGACACACTTATCCCTCTTGTGCCTCGCGCCACTAATGCCTCTCTTACATAAACATCTCCTCTCACAGGCCTGCTGGAAGAGATCTCTTTTGAGATAAGTAGTTCCTTTGTACAACTTTTATTTGATGTATTCTCTGTATAAATTTTCCGTGTACATAAATTGGTAAATAAATAAAATAAAATAAATGATGACATGTTGGTTCGAATATGGCCTATTTTGCCTATCTATACCACAATAGGGGTGACGACAGGGTCAGAAAAGTATGATGGCAATAAGTCCGTAGATTATCCAAAATATTAGAACCAAACTTTTCAGTTTAGCAAAAAAGTAAAAATTCACAAAGATACGGAGCATGAGTTTTAGAGTGGGTACCTAGCCGTGACGTCATGCGAAATTTCAATGCGCTGTATGTTTGTCATTTTTTGTTTCTCAGAGAAAAGAAAAAATACGCGTACAATATTTTTTAATCATCTAGCCGATCTAAAAATATAATTCCATTCGTCATGACTATTTGTAGGCAGAAAATGCATCAACTAAATTAGAACTTTAATTTCAATTCAAACGAATATTATCTAAAAGATATATTAAAAATTTAAAATATATAGGCTTTACCAGATATCTTACGACAACAGCAGAATGATGATATATCCTAAACACAGTTTGCAACCAAAAAAAGAAAAGGACAGAAAATAATAGCTCATCAGATGTAAAAGGCAAAATTTTTGAAAACTGCTTGTTGTTAAATCTCGGTTGCTCTAATTAATGCCTACATTTAAAAGTTAGGAGACTTGTAATTACTATAAGTGAGAGGATTAACTCAGATGAGTCTGTAATCTTTTGCAATTTTCGCTTAATCGCTCAACTTTACACGACCAACATAAATAGACCCCAATCATTTATACTTTACTCCAATAAAGGGTACTAAACCCAGCGTCTACGCAGATTTATAGAGGTCAATTCAAATCGGTCGGGTATAAATGTCAGTCGAGACATTTGGACTTATGTGATAATACTAGGGCAAGTGGAAGAAATTTGATAATTCGCGGTTAGGAAAACGTTCGTTTTAATAATAACGTAGGTCGCATTGTCGGGCAGTTATCAGGTGGACAAGAAAACTGTGGAGTAGGTGGCGCCTATGACTTGCAGCTCGAAAGTCGCATGTTAGCTTATTAAATTAGATGTCAAATATATTTATTTTTATTTATTTAACTTAGCGGAAGAAACAGAGAGAAATGGAAGTACTCCACTGACAAAAACTCAGCTCTAAAATATAAGAAGAAAATTTATTAAAAGTTCTCATCTTTAATAGGCTACAATATGAAATTACTTATTTATTGTTTCAGTACGTAATAGATAGACTAATTGTATTATATTTGTGAGCAAAAATCGATTTGATATGAGACGTTAGCGTAGAGAGTGTAGCGCACGATAAGATGACCGCGGCTTTATGACGAACTCAGCCAACCCAAATTTTAGAAATAAAAAACACATGAAAATTTCTAACCCAAAATGTTGGTTGATTTTTTATATTAATACCATACATAATCATACCACCACCACCATGTCCTATCATTTTGATTTAGGTTTATTATCAAGTAACATGTCCTATTAGTTGTGCTTTTATCAACATATCTTTTTAGCTACATCAAAACACGAACCTAAATCTGTCCAAAACGACAATCTTGAAAGATGTAATGCCAACAGCGACTCCACTCCACCTGCATCGTTAAAGCACCCAGAACCATTTATCACCGTGCCGTCAAAATCTAATTGTCCCGCATCGCTAACCGCCATTGTGACCATAATTATGCCCTTATTTTTTTACCAAATCGAGTCTAAGGATTTTTTGTTCGCATCGAATCAGCCCGGGACAATTTACAAGAAATTCCAAATATTTTATTACAATTTGGTGTTGCCGCGGGCTTAGCGTTTAACTGTTTTATTAGTTGCCGTTTATTGGTGTCAATTATATTATATTTTTAATAATTTTATTGTTATTTAGGAAAAAAACGTTGAATTAAAGCCATCATTATAGGACAAGTGTAATAAATACGTAGTTATAATTAGGAGTGGTCTTAAGGTTTTTTTTTTGAGTTTCTTGCAAAGTAGACAGAGAAAAATAACATGGTTACCAGAATGGTAAACCTAAGATGTCATTTGGGAAGCAAAAAGTTTTGAAAAATTGCCAAGATGCTCGTAATCTTTTAAGAGGATGAAGATACTCAGAATTATGCTCCATAAAATACCAATCTTGTTTAATTTTAAATACCTAAGTTAAATTTTAGTTCTTCTTCCTTTCCTTATCCCACTTAAAGTAGGGTCGTCACAACATCTTAGTCGGATTCATCTTATTCTGTCCTTTGTCATTTCAACTTACATTTTTATTGGCCATATGGTTGTTGACAAATTCTATCCACCTTTTCTTTGGCCTTTCTCTATTTATATATCTGTTCACTTCCATATTTAGTGTATTTTTTTCACAATATAATTTTCATCTCTCCTTACCACGTAACCAAACCATCCTAATCTATTACTTCTTAGTTTTTCAGTTATTGACGCTGCTGTGGCACTTCCTCTAGTTCCTCTTACACACTTATTCCTTATCTTGCCCTTTTCAACCGACTTCCAAAAAGGAGGAGGCTATCAATTCGTTGCGATTTTTTATGTTTTTTTTTTTTATGAATAGAAGATGACTCGAAGACGCCTGGACCAATTTGGCAATTTTTTATGTTTGCAAGGGTATACTTTCCAAGTTATCCCTTAGAAATGTTATTAAAATTGGTTGTGTAGTTTGGGGCCAAAGTCGGTTTTTATTTTGAAAAAAATATTAGTCATCAACCTCATTGCACAATTCTTATTTCAACCGCTTGCAGCTTTCTTTCTTCTGTCTCCTTGTTAGCCCATCATTCCGAATTGATTCCCAAATCATATTTAGTTATTAAATAAGTATTAAGTATGAAGGTTTGTTTTTTCTTTTGTGGGGCATCATCTAAACGGTTACCCAAAAAGTCTTTTTAAAAAATTACACGGTTTAACAATTTCACCTAATACAATAGGCGTTTCTAATATTACCAGGGGTTGGTGAGCTGCCGGGCGAAGTCAGGGGCGAACATTAGTATTGCTTACCGAGAACTATAATTAGGAGGTTGGTAGATTGGATGGTAAAATTTTAGATCATTTTTCAATTTTGGAGTTGTTTTCATGTTTAAATGGACGGTTGTTATAAATGTATATAAATATAAATACAAAGATTTTTAGAAGTACCTATAAAATGTGTTCCATCATCGGTGTCGGAGTCTTTATTGGTATGAATTACTGAATTTTTTATCGACAAATCACACCCTATATTTTTTCTTCTACTGTAGTGGCAGCCATTTTATTTTTGGAAACCAAGGCACGGGTTCTTATATTAATTCAACCATAACTATTCATATGAAGGTCCTACATTCATAAAATAGGTATCATTTGATAGCTAAACATGTAGACAATAATACGACAGAAAACATGTTTTAATTTCCCATGGAATAAAAAAAAATGAAAAAAAAAATGTATCAGTAGAACTTTTCAAGTTTTTACAATTTGAAGACCAATTTTAAAAAAATAATCATAAGTTTTTAGAAAAATAAATAAACTTTCAACAAAATGAATATTAAAAGAATAACTACTTAGAATAGGTGATTTGAAGATAAAAACTGCGGTATACCATCCCACTAAAGGCTTAGACACCGATGACGGGACACATTGTATATAAGAAATCCTCGACAGACCCTATTCCCACTGATGAGAATAGGCTTCATATAATCAAAATGTAATTTTTTCTTCCATATAAGAGCCAGGATTTTGTTGGTGGAATGCTTTACATGTCTCTCTATTTTCCGCCAAGTCCTTGGCCTGTATATATCTTTATACATATATTGTCTTTTTTATAATTTTTCCCTCAATGTATTCAAATATGTTACGGCTTTTCGACCCCTCTTCTTCATTGCATATACCTAATAATTATTTCATCAAAATTTCATTAGGTGGTACATATGTCGTAAATTTTTGCTGTTGTCTTTAATTATAGGAATCTATGGATTGATTATTGTTTAAAAATTCCAACAAGAAACTTACAGCAACAGAAGTTACATCAAAAACTCACCTATTGTATCGTCCTCCTAACTGCGATATAAAAAGTGATTAGATTCCCATTTAAGGTCCAGTTCTGTTCTCGCTATCAATCACCCGATGTGGGATGACTCTAATTATAGGGATTAAGGGTGGTGGTTGGTCCCATATAATGGGTTCGAATCCCGCCATTATAGACACGACGGTATGACGTCTTTGAAATTAAAGAGTTTTTAATCAAAACCTTCATTATAGGAGCTGTTATTAATTGTGATGTTGGAGAAATTGTGTATCATTGAATATTATTGGAAGTTTGTGTGTGAAGATTGTCCGTTATTAAAAAAAAAAAACTCATCACGATTTCTATAAAATCTAAATTATCATAAAATGTTTCAACTCTTTATGATCCTTATGATAGAAACACTAAAGTAACTGCCACAATTTCTATAAAATGTAAATTATCATAAAATGTTACAACTGTTCATAGTGTGTTCATAATCTAGTGACGTCAGACTATTAGTTTTAACCCTTGCTCCAAAAGTGGCAATACTATCCACAATAGTAAAACAATGGAAGTAGCAACTTAAGAAGCCGTCCGGGTCTTGACAGGTGAATTTAGTTTTTAGTGAAATTTACTGTTTAAATTGTAAATGTTTATGTTAATAAACTATACGTGGATAGAAGAATCAAAATAGTGGCGTGTTTATTCCTTATAAAAGCTTTTACCATATTGCGCAAGAAAGGCAAACTGGTATATTCTATATTTTTTTCTTTTCTCCCAGACCAGCCTGGAAGATTGCTCTAAATTGTTGCTCGCAGCATCTCCATCTCCAAACCTTTGCTCCAAACACCCCTATCTGAGAAATTTAACTGCCTCAATCAAGCAAATTAAATCCACCGAAGGAGCCAGCTTACGCCCAATTAATAATAGCGTAATGGTACGGCAGGAGTTAGAAAAATGCGTTCCGAGCATTAACTTTTTGTGGGTTTGTGGGGTTCTGTAGAGCGTGACGTGAAACCCTAATGCTGAGATTTAATAAGAGGAAACACTTCTATGTTTTTGGCGCGAAACAAACAACGTTCCCGTTTGTCTGTATTAAAGCGAAGCTACTTTTTGGACTGAAATCGTTCATAGCATAATGTCAATCGAACAATATGTTATGTTCAAACTAAATTTGAGCTCAAAAAGTAGTCGCGCGTCAAGTGGCGGATTCTTGCGAAGTCGACGGTGCCGCGCTCGTGAAGTGCCGAAGACAAGCGAACCGGCATGAGTGGGTGCGAGTCAACGCGAGTCGACGCGAGTCGCCGCCGGCGACGCCATACAGTAACACAGTCACGAGGCGACCGACGTAGTAGGACTGAAAGGCCACTTTTAGCGTGATGGTGTCATGAAAATAGAATAAGGGGAATCAATATTGTGTATCCGACGCCATAACATACACATAGTAAAAATCGTGTGTCTGCACTTTTGATAAAGGTATGAGATATAGAATTTACTGAATACGTAAAAAGAACTGAATAAAAAATTCCACAATAAATAAAAAAAAAAAATTGTAGAAAAATATTATCTGGAAATTTTTGGGGGACGCCTATGTCCAACAGTAGAATTTCGGTAGCTGAATATTATGAATTTCATATATTTTGTTCACAAGGCGTATTTGAATATACATATTTTTCGAAGACCATCGAATTAGGATAAAATGTTCACTCATAACTTTGTTTGCGTGATCCTTCATATCTTTTTATTGGAACGAAGTTCTTTTTATAAGTAAATTGATAACTATTCACTATTGGCTTAAACTCACGAAAAAGTATTCACATTTACACAAATAATTACATCATATATACGGAACACTGCATATACCACTCGAATCAAACATGATGGTATTTTTTATTGTTTAATTAACTAACTGACCCGTCAAGGTGTACGAGAGACCGCAAAATAACCGCTTTCACGTGCCCGCGATTAAGCATTTTCTGTGGTTTTTGTGTTTACACTGTGCTTTATTATACAGCCTACCGAGATTTTATTTTTAGAAAAACATCTGCTTTTGTTTTACATAAAAAGTTAATTGTTTTTTATACTTTTTTAAAACTATCAGTCTTACATTATGAAAATTCCGCCACATTGTAGGCTGGCGACAGAAAATAGAGACAATCTAGGTCTAGCTGCATATGAAAGTAACCGGTCCACTTATACCATTAACAAATATATAACAAATAAACCTATAATTATGGACATTAAATGACATTTAAAAAACCCTAGAATGTAAAAAAAAAACTCATTACTAAATGAGCTTACGATAATAAAATAATATATATCAGCGACTATTTTACGTTTTTATCCCTTATGGGTTACGGGTAAATAGGTGAAAGGCAACACTTAGCAAGTTTGTTGACTAACCTAGCTGGAAAACGGTATAATTAGGGTTTACTCCTAGGCCATCGTTATTTACCTAGCAGGATTGCTTATTCTTTTGATCTACTTTAAGATCTGGGAGGACGAAGGAGCGACTGGAATGATGATGATCCATCTATCTTATCAGCCACAGGAAGTTCAATGGTGACCGTTTAGATGCATAAATGTAATCTCGGTTGGGACTTTTAGGTATTTTTTTTTTATGAAAAGGATACAAGAAGGAATAAAATCTTAGTATTCATAACGAGCTATTAGAAGAGCACTTTTTACATATTGGAATGAAAAATTGTTAAAACACAAATGCTACTCGGTTCAGTTAGAGTATTTCTAAACGCCATTACCAAAAAATAAACCATCAAAAAACACGGAGCACCCAAATATTTGTCCTTTCAACCGCAGCTGTCAATAATAATCATCAGCTGAAAGTAATGATGACAAAACAAGCGACAACATGCTTAGTTAAACCTTTCATAACGAAAATAGAAGGCAAATTGACAGATGACAAATATGGCCGTTGCCATTACACCACCATTTTAAGCTGACCCTCAAAACAAAAAGACTTCTTTATAGTTCACTGTTTGACAGAATTGAAGCAACAGCAGGGAAGGTCAAGAAAATTTGGGTGCGACTGTGTTTTTAGTGAAGCTAAAGGAGTGAGCATTTTTGGGCGGGCCGCAACGGGTTGGGTCTACATGGGCAATAATGCAAATAGTCGGCACGATCCTCGCCTTTACAATAAAGACGAAGTTTGGTATGGCGGAGGGAGGCAGGTTGGACCTTACGGAGATTATTTCCATCAAAGCGATGCAGGCGAAATTATTCTGTTGCAGCTGCCTCTTCGAATTTGGAAATTTCGAATACTTCGCCTATAACTTTAACGTTTATTTTAAAGACTCGTGAACAAAGTGGTAAGACTTAAACTGCCAATGGACACAATTAAAGTAGGTCAATGTGGAATAAATCTTTAGTCTGCGACTAAGCTAGAATGTATTGCTACTAACGTATCAAACAATATTCATGACAAAAATAACACAAATCAAAGGGTGCTGCATTTCCGATTGCGATTCGGGCCGACTCGGCAGCATGACTTATCGTGGGGCCACGCACGATACGTCAATGCCGCCGTGTTTGTCCCCAATATGCTCGTTACTTAAGCGTGATAAAATACATCAAGGTATTGTCGTTAGACCAAGATAGATTGATGCCTGATGGTACACTGAATAACAAGGTTGGAACAGATGTCTTACATGAAATTAAGCTCTGTTGTTAGGCTGTGTAGAAAAGAAATCAAATCTATACTTATATTTTGGTAACGCCTCGAGCGACGTCAGAAGCTTGCTTGTAATTTAGAACTGTAATTAAATATGCTAGTGATGTATTGCACAGAAGATGATTTCAAATTAGCTTATTTTAAATGTAACTACTAATCTTATTAAGCCTCTGAATGTAATTTTAAAGAGATGTTATTAACAGAACTTTTTAAATGTGTAGGTAATTATAGTCAAAAAAAATTTCATGACAATGTGCAGATGAATTTAGGTGATACGGAATTGTACCACGTGGATTTTGGATTGAAATAAGACCATTCCATCTCTTCCTGTGGATGTAAATATAAAAGTGTTTCAGCGTGATGTTGGGCGGGAAGTTTGAAAAAGGAATCAAAATAGTGATGGGTGGCTAGCCATCGCATTTTCACTCATTCTATCGTAGGGCTTTAACAATTTATGTGGGAAAAGAAGTAGGTAGTACATTCTAAGTTTTTTCTTCTCTTCCGTACCAGCATGGAAAACGCATTTCTTTGTAGCGAAATACAAAGAAAACTCAACAAAACATCCAATCACCTAACTACTCTTGGCAGACAAAAAGGAGTGAAAGAATGTTGGCAGTAACAATTGAGATAGAGGGCAAGCAGGTCGACCCTTCGGAGTGTATGGGTGTGGCCGGCGGACTTAAATTTTCCCATTGACAGTCGAAACGGCCCCAAGGGACGGCGGACGCGCTTTTAGGCCCTTTATTCGTTATGGTTAATGCCAACTAGTTTACGAGTGGTACTGTTATTTGCGACCTTTGGAGGCAGTGGTCGAGGTTAGGATTTATATTGACGTGTTCACTTACTTTTATTGTTGGATTTATGTAGGTAACGTTAGTGAGTTCGAAGGCAATAAACAGAGGCAGAGCTAAATCTGCTTAGGCGTCTATTCTTTGCATTAAATAAGAACTTGAGTGTCGTGGAACACTCGGTTGGAACGAAGTAACTTTCGTCGTAAATTATTAATTCGTAACAGAAAAATGTGACGGACAAATCTTCACTTTTTTCGCTTAGCATCTGCCAAGTCAATACGATCAAAAAAGAAGCTTCGTGCCAAAAAGACTTTCTTACGAAACACAATACGATATAAAGTCTAAAAAGAAAAATCCAGTAGGTGTTATTAAAAGTTTTAATTTTATTTTATTTCCGGCCATCACGTATCTCATTGCTGGGCAAAAGCCTCCCTCAATTCTGACTGGTCTTATGATGTTTATTAAATATGATCCAGAATTAATAAAGTAAACTTAAAACAGTGGACGAAAAAGTTCGTATGTGTATGATCAAAAAATGTGAAGTTTAAAAAAAAAATATCTTTACCATGTTAAGTCGAGAAAAAAGCTGGTTATAGAGGTTGTTTGTTTTTCATGTGTATAAGTAACCAACCCTGGTGTCAGATTTTTCAGGCTGCTTAAAGGCGTCCGACATATCTTGACGACTTCCATACAATGATGTGAGCCGGGATCAATGGCTTACACGTGCCTTCGGAAGCACGGAGGTACTCGAGATTTTTTTTATTCTACTTGTGGTAACAGTAAACATCCAGGTAATCCATAGAGATGAGGAGAAATCACATCAATATTCCCATTTAATACCAAATAATTTCAGTTAATTTTTTAACAAGATTTAGAAGATTATTTCTTGTTTTTGTTAAGCTAAATGAAACCGAAGAGATAATTATTACGGCTTATACATTTAAATAGATGTAAAAATAATACATCTTTTACAGTTGCCGCTACCCATTATCCCATACAATTCGATAGACAAAGGCCAAGTTAAAATATTTTGATGGGTGCTGATACGTTCTGTAACTTTAAATCACCATATTAATCTTAATAAATCTAAACTATTTTAACTTAAACAGCAATTTATCTAAATAACAACATATTTACACCTCGGTAACATTTCGTTATAGAAGGGTTATTCACAGAGCTGGACAAATGTGCGTTCAGTTTATGACACTTAAATAATATACAACGTAGAATGAACATGTCCGTAATAAATCAAACCACGAACTATACTAGATCACTACAGTATAATAAAATTAAAATAACTGTCAAAAACAAACAAAATCAACGGCATTTCCATACAAAAGTGTGTGCAATTGGTATGGGGATGTCGATTTTTTTGTTTGTTTCTTGATTATTATTTCAATTTTATTATGAAATAGTGGTCTAGTATAGCCCGTAGTTTGATTTATTTCGGGTGTGTCCCTTCCACATTGTATATAGGCAAGCAAAAACGCAATTGTTGCTTTTCTTATCTGATTATTTTCTGTTTAAGTAAATGACAGAGTTGTTATATCTAATGAAAATGATAAAATATCTAAAAGGGGAACGAAATTAAAATTTAATTATACCTTCGAAAAAGATTATGGATATAATAACGCATCTTCTTTATTGAAATTATGTAATTGAAATAAAGTAAAAGGTACGGAAGAACTTACTTCTAATAAAAGAAAAATAAAAAAAAAACAATTTAACTTTTTACACGACATCAACGTAAAAATAAAATTGTTAAAGTAAACAAAATATATCCGATCAGAAAAAAATGCTAAAGTACATTGAAATAAATTTAATGCCTTTTTGTCGATTGTCAATAAAACCCAAATCTTCTAATGAGGTAGATATATTTTCAAATTTAAGTAATAATATGAACTAGATACCAATATATCAAGTTCAATATGCAGTAAGAGAATAACCCTTTCCCCAATAGCTATTTAGATTAATATCATATTCCCACTTCTATTGTGGCGAGCAGAAATAAATCTACCAATACGTTGTGTCAAAATGTCTTGGCGCGTCAACCGCCGCGATGCGATTGGTGATCAATCACCCTGTATATGAAAATTACATGTATTGTTCATTGCTGTCCTTATAAATGAGCCGTTTGAGTCACTGCCTCATTTTTCTGCATGTTATTTTGACAGGAGTTCATGGGTCTTTTGAATGTTATTCGGGTTTTTATGGTGGATTTGATGAGGGATTTGTCAACTAAGGTATGAGAATGGCTTTTTAGTAGGTCAGATTTATGTTATGATGCTGTAACTATAGAATATGTTGCTTGATCATAGGTAGTTTCAGTAATTGTGAACCGCCTAAAAAATGCAAGAGGTGATAAATACCTAAGAAAGACAACCCCAAAATTTTAATTTAGGTAATCTTTGATTTAGTTGCTGACTAGGAATGTTGTTTTTTTTTAATGCCAACAAAATCCTATTATGCTGTCAAAATACTTTTAAGCTTATTTTTCTTGCTTAACAAATATTTAAACTCAAATCAATAATAAAAAAGTAAGTAAATAAATACCATCAAATTACTTGCCAATTTTGAATAGGTTACTTAATTTATTAAATATGTACAATATTTTTCTGCAATTGGGCATCGAAACCCCTGAGCTAAAATATAGTCGAATAAGCTGCCGATACTGAAAAAAAAAATGATTTACCTAAAGGCTGAATGGCAGAGAATGCATTAGAATTAAGTCTACCTTTGTAACATTGTGGTCAATAAAGATAAAGTAAATAAATCTTACATTTCTTCTACAGAAGTTCGCTTCATTGTGATTAACAAACGTCCATACACCTCCATATAAAAATTAGCGTCAATCAATAGAAATAATTAATTTATCGAACCAATACACTCCGTCTATCGGGTGTCACTCGCTAAGCAATATTGACGGGTTCATTACACCCCTTTGTCTTAGGGGTGTAGGGGGAGACATGACAAACTATTTTTCATTAGGAAAGCGGTATACTTCGGTATTTCTATCTATCATGAGTTAATCTGTGGGGCGTTATTTCGATGCGCGTAAATCAAAATGGGTTTATGCTTTGGGGAGTTGGGGACACCGAGACTAAGGAAACTGTCAAAATACGATACATCAGAATGTTTGTAAAAGTTAATAAAAATATATATTTTAAGACATTGGAATAATAAATTCTTCATGGGCATGTAGCATCCATAAATTGACCAGCTTGCCTAGGATAAAATCGAATTAAAAAAATTGAGAGGTGTCAAGGGACACCCGGATGGAACGAAGTAAAATATAAATAGGTTTAAATTACATTCAAAGTCTTTTCTGCGTTCTAAAATCAAGTTTTAATAATCTTCATAAATTTGAATGAACAAAAAGTGTCGTTACAACTTTTGATCTTAATTTTTTCCATCTAGCTCCCTTTCGCAACGCGCGATAAGGAACTTAGTTCCAAAATTAGACACACTTATTGTTTGATTTATGTGGGAATTATTGCTGGATATTCCAAGTAAAAAAAATGTACGACATCCATATTCCGTACATAGGCATTGGCGCTACCATGGCAACGCATCCTACTCACATTAATATTATTGCTGGTATTTTTACCATGCTTTCACAACAGTTACATAAGTAATTTTGTGAAAATTATTGCAATTTCGTTCACCGTTTCACCTCATACGTTCATCGCAATGAGCAGGGTTCAGGGTAGCAAGGAAAAATAACCCGACAGGAGGAGCAGGAACGAAGTAATTTATAAATATATGATAGGTTAGAATTAGCGCACTTTGCCTACAATAGGTACACATCGATGTTATGTACAATTTTATTAACGAGTATGTACGTATTTATCTTCATAGAATTGAATCGCGGCTTGCGGCGTGTGGGAAATATGTAAATTCATTGGAATTGCATACAGTCATCTCACAGTCGTGACGTGCGTGCTGTTGAGCAGGTGGTGACGTCACCTTGGTTGAAGACGTCATGTATTTACATCTCAGTTTATAGATTTATATTTAGGATAATACTCACCGTTCCTTTCAGAAACCCTGTTTTTAGCGTAATAAACAAAAGGTTCAATCATTGCCTGTTTATTTGATTTTAGCAACGGTCCAGCAATCGTGAAGACCATATACTTGTTGCTTACTATAATGATTAAATGGATAAAAAACTACAAACATTTATATTTTTTACTTTACGTAACTGTAATTCGACGTGATTGGCTTATAAGAAGAGTCAAATTTTTGTAAGATTATTACCATGCCACGCACGTATATTTCAGTTTCCTTGGATTCAAATTTGACATAAAAAAAAAACAAAGTCGGATTTGTTTGAAGTTTTTTAGAGAACTGAAAAAGAAGAAACGTTAAACGTAGAAAATTCATACGAGTTTATAACGATCGACTATTTTAAAAAAAGGTTTCAATTTTTACCCGATTGCGCCAGATATAGGGTTATGTTTTTCGAGAGTATGTATGTATGTATCTGTAATTGTTTGACACGCTCTGCACGGCTCGCTGGATGCCTGAGCCTGAACGGCTCGATGGATTTTAGCTCGAGAGGTGTCGTTAGATTCGTATTTACTATGAGAGTGACACCGGGTATCAACAAAAATAAAAAGCCGTTGGATTTTTTTGTTTTTGTAATAATTACTTGTAGATAAATAAAATACTTTTATCTAAAAGTAATAAAAAAGAAAACATTTTTTATGGGATTTGTATGAAATTTAAAAAAATTTAGTCACCGTTTCTTGGAGTCAAATAGCGCTCTAAATATCAGATTTGTTATATCAGTTTTTCTGAAATAACAAATCTATAATTACATTGAAAATGAGTATGATCATGACAAGTGACATTATTTTTGTGACGTTTTATTTTCTTTATTGTACCAATTAATTTATTTTCGACACAAGAAAGTGCCCAAATTCTGTCTGCTGTAATAGGCATGACGAATGGAAACATATTTTTAGCCCATCGGTTAGATTACTAAAAAATATTGTACACGTATTTTTTTTCTTTTCTCTGTGATACAAAAAATGACAAACATATAGCCATTATATAGCATTGAAATTTCGCATGAAGTCAAGGATACGTACGATTTTTACATAGAGGTGACGTCGCAAGCCCCCACTCCAGAACTTTGATCTTTGATGCTCGTATCTTTGTGAATTTTTATTTTTTTCGGCAAACTGAAAAATATGGGACAATTATTTTTGAATAATCTAAAAGACGGACTAATTACAATTATACTTTTCTAACCTTGTCGTCACCACTATTACTCTAGAAGTATTAGAAACTAGGAGTACAACATTTCTTTCAGCTTTGTAGAAAATCTTTTTGATGCGCAATAAACAGCTTTCCTCAGAAATATTAACACGTAGACCTAGATCTATCGTCCATATCTCCTTATGATTTATGGGCCCAATTTGGCCCCCAAAAGTAGAGCCCAAGAAGTGGACAGTGGCCTTATCTGATCAAACACGACATAAATAATGCTTGGTTAGTATTTATCATAGCTCGCAAAGTATAGTAATAGAGTAATTTATGACCAAAGAAAATGCCTTGGGTGTTATTATGAGAGAAGTTGGTAAGTATTGCACGATTGTCCACTATTTTGATGACGATAAAATAAATATGGTAGTAATAGTATGGTAACCTTTTTTGGGTTCGGTATCCAAAGGGTATATACGGGACCCTATTACTAAGACTCCACTGTCCATCTGTTTGTCTATCACCAGGCTATATCTCATAAACCGTGATAGCTAGACAGTTGAAACTTTCACAGATGTGTTCAATATTACTGACATACGCCGATCGTATTACAAAAAAGCTTTTTTTTTACTAGCCTGTAGGTATAGTGTCTCACAGCTGGGCAAAGGCCTCCCCCTTAAAAAAGAAACCATTACGTTTATATTAATACTAAATATGTCTGCTTAATTTTTTATTAACATTTTGTGAAATACTCAGACAGTCAAAAATAACAGTTCTTTCAAGTTTATAGCCGTAAGTGTCCCGGAAAGGTTACATTTTATAACCCGCATGCCAATAACATAGATATTATAGGAAAGCACTTAAACTTACTTAAATTGGAAGAAAAAGACATAGAAGGATAAGAATAAGGTTCCCGTAAGGTTATATATTATCTATTATTGTCTCTTTACAATATCTAAGGCTGGTTTCACACACAAATCTAACAGTACATAAGTACATTGACTTTTTGTAATAAGTTGTTGCAACCTTTCTTTAAACCCATAACATAAGTGTGAGCCGAATTACTTGTAAACTGTTTTAGATAACATCATTATATACTAAGTTAATTATACTTTTAAATGTCTTGCTATAAATATGTATCTTAGAAACTCTCTTATTCGTCTGCTTGACATTATCAATAATACAATTGTAAAACATATTTATAAGCCAAATAAAGTCTAAACTATAGTAATAGGACATAAGTACTGATGTATCTAGTTTAGGTGTTAATATACTCAAAAAAGCATGTTTATATATATATTTTTGAAACTGGTTAATTTCAAATTTTTCCAATACTTTTATATTCGGCATTACTCATACAAACGTTGTTGAAAAAATTAGATAGTACATATATGATTGGATTGTACAGATATAAGTGTCTTTAAGCTGTTATGTAAGACCTCTTTGTACAAATAAATGTAATTTTATTTATATTTTTATAACAAATAAATACTAGTATCTAAAGAAATTTTGCCTGCTGATCTCCAAACTTCACTATAAAGATGGCACCCCAGAAATGAATAAATGGACTTGATCTAAATAGGGTCTAACAAAATATACTGATACTTCTATAAGGGTGAATTTAGTCCATGACACTAAATAATATTTCCAAAGGAACATATTTCATAATAATTGTAAAACAGTTTGCGCCCTCCCATACAAATTGAAAGATCAGCTGATTCAAGTTTGATTGAATAGACAGCAAAAATTATCTTTCATAATTCGGTAAACATTCTTTGTTGTTTAGAATCATGGACTAAACTCAAGAAGTGTATTACTTTAGATCCCGTTTTAAGTAAAAATACGTTGAATTTGGACACATTATTTTATATACAATTACTTGTATAGTAACGGTCACTTAAAGTTTAGCATTCAATGTATATAAAATCATAATTCGAAATTAGGTTCGTGTGGGGCATCCTTAACCAAACTGCCGCCTTGTTTATGGGACCCTCGTTTACAACAAAAGCAACTAGCACCCGTCAGCGAAGCACTAACTATCTCCATAACATCCTTTAATAACTTCACGAGAGCGTGAAAATATTCGTCCCCGGCAAAAAGGTAATTATCATAAAATGTCCAGGTTCCCAGCGACGGTTCGCTGGTTGCTGAGACATTTTCTGAGGTACTTGGTCATTGTCACATGGTCGGCTACACAAGTAAGTTAACCCAAGTTTAAAACTTAACCTTATTCAAGTTAAGTTTTAAACTTGGGTTAACTTATCAAGAACGACAGAAGAGAGTAAATAGTATAAGATAGAAGACAGAAAATAGTTCAAGAAAATTTTGGAAAAGAAAAGCATAGTAAGTACATATTTATATTAAATCTGTGGTAAGTATTAAATACTATTAAATATTCGGAAAATCTCGTCGAATATTTAAAAGCTACACTTACTAAGCTTTTTCTACGACGTTAGCTTAAATATTTATATCAGTAATAAAAAAATTGTAAATGGATTATTTGGTATTACCAAGAGTATTTTACTCGTTGAACTTTGGATTTAGTTTCAAATTATAAATACTATATAAGTTTACAAGTAATTTTTATTTGTACGTTTCGGTAAAAAATACTTAAATTTTATTTTGTCGAGTGACATAAAATTCTAAACAGACTTGATATATGTGCTACTTTTTAATGGTTAACCGAAGTTAACTTAACTTTTGGTTACCTATAGCCCTGACCCGGGCTCTTGGTACATTTTAATTAAATAAAATCAGGTGAGCTGAACTAATGAATTCAGTCGTCGCGACACTAACCACGTGTAATTGTGTGACCGTTTTAATGCTAATGTATCTTCCTGTCTGTTGGGAATACACTTTTATAAGTTTATAAAGTTTATTTAAAAACCTAAGTTTTCTGCCAACATACATTGTTATATTGATATTTTTGATTGATTTTTAATCTTCGAAAAACATCTAAATTTAGAAATTTATAAAAAAATTTAGGATTTATATTTCTCCTTTTTTATTACTAAAAGTAAATACCAAACATGTTTCTGTTGAATGAATTTTTTATGATATAAGTATAGCAGCTAACTTATTGGTTATACTCCTGTAAAGTCAATTAAATAAAACGTGGTGAGTATTTACTTATGATTCACTCTGTAAGGTGCAAGATTGCAAAACAACATTATTTAATCGTCTTCTACATGCATCATCGTCATTTCTCTTGAGCACTAATGATTTCTGTGCCATTAGACTGAATGTCGCACGGACACCACATCAAAGTCTGCCTTTGGGCGATGTAACGCGCTCTTTAATCACGATTAGGGTGAACATAGTTTACCATAGCATCGGAACTCCATTTTTAAAAATATTTAGATAGGGAGGTCTGGAAGAATAAGGGAGAGGCCTTTGCCCAGCAGCGGGACACTTAACTTATAGGCTAGTAAAAACAAAAAAATAATTGGTAACATTGCTTATACAGGTCTAAATTTCTGTAAAATAAGACATATGATACTTTTACCTTTTGTATATCTGGATAACAAGCTTAATTTGGGACATTTTTCAATAAGAATAGTTTATGCTTACCTAAGTGACCGTTATATGTACTATAAGATAAGCTTATGAAGATTTGCTTTTTCTAACATATATCCTAGCTATTTAAATAAACTCATTTTCTGTATTTGATACACAATTAAATTTTGAAATAGGGTAGGCACTAACAACTGAAGGTATGAATTTTGGGATCTATAGTCCTTCTAAAGAGTCTATGATCAGGTAATATCTTAACGTGTGGTCACCACATGCTCGCCTCTAACGGAGTAGAGGTCACCTCTGCTCCCGTGTGAGTGTCCGTAATGGTGCCTCACCTTGCTGCCTCGGGTTCAAATGAAGCAATGTGATTGACAAATGACACTCCATTTTGATAGTTGGTTTTTGGTGGTTTTAAATAGTTTTTTACCTATATCTACTCTCTAGTATTTCTCGACACGTTGTTTCAATCCTTAGAAATTGCTGTAATGCAAAGAGTCTTTTGAGAGCATGTAAATCACAAAATTCCTTTTAAAATGAAGCACTAATTTGTAAGGCATGTTGCCATTGGCTCTTTTTTTTCATCATTACAGGCAGTTTGACGACTTGCCTTTAAGAAAGATGAAAAATAATAATCCATGCTGCTATCAGCATCCTCCAGAAAAAATAATGTCTCGCCCTTGACGACCTAATTTTTGCATTACTAGCAGCGTTTTACCTGAAATAAAACGCATATTAAAATACTTACCTTATTCGAAGCTTATTATTGAGATAGGCACTTCCGTTTCCCGTCAACTGTCACCAGTTTCCCTTCTTTTTTACCCCTTCCTTCGGTACTTCCGCTAGGTCACCAGGCAGTGGCGCCCTCTACGCAAGGTTTGCTAGGGTAGGGCGCGCCATTTTGCTTCATTGGCTCAAAATGCACCAGGCAGAGTTAAAATGTAAGCTTCGAATAAGGTAAGTATTTTAATATGCGTTTTATTTCAGGTAAAACGCTGCTATTAAAACACTTGACCGTTATTCGAAGCTTATTATTGAGAGGTGTTTGATATCGCCTGGTGACGATGCTGTATAGAGGAAGTATTATGGGATGCCAATGTGAATAATTTAACAAAATATTTTAAAAGTTATTATTTAATAACTGGGTATAAGAAAACTAAATGATTAGTCTAAGTTCGCAATCAGTTTTAAACAAAGTATTGAAAAAAAAAAAAATAATTGACATACATTATTATTTATTACTATTTTTAATATGATTATCAGGTGTTTAATCAACTGGACTGAACAAATGTGCCAAATGTGGCGAATGATTAAAAGGCATTACTTCACGCCTATAGTATGTTTTGAAAGTATTCTCGGATCTCCAATTGCCACGTGCTAAAATGTCATCCAAGGGGTAATTTTTTACCCAGTTTTTGGAAGCCACCGCCGAACGCACGCTTCCTGGAGTACCTGCAATATTAGCATCCTTAAATAAAGTTTTTATCCAACCTGCTATTACTGCAAGAGAAGCCACTTTTGGAATACCCCTAAGGGTTACAAACAGGTTAGGTGATTTTGCAGTCTCTCTCCGGTCATTTAGTAGAACTTTGGTTCTCTCTATCCAAAAAACGGGATTAAGTTTGTAGTTGTCTGAATTAGAAATGAGCTTCCAACCAGACTGTCGATGCTCACTACTGTCAGTTTTTGAGCCAAATTGTGGCCAAAGTATAATGTCATTCCCAGATTTTGTATAATGATTAGGGTCAATTGTAAGTAATGTCAGGTCGTGAACACGTCGACCTGAACATAAAAGCAACAAAACAGCCGTATGTCTAACAGTTTGAAATATGTTATTGGAATTGACGTCATAACTTGCAAGAAAAGATGTTAATTTACTGACGTCCCAAATGGGTGGCTTGCTAATTTTGGGATTTCTAAGAGAGATGGATTTTAAAATATGCTTAACCAAGACGTGCAAGCTAAGTTAACTAGACTTTTCCGTATTACATAAGGATGATACTACAGACTTGTGTAAAAGGATAGTATTGTAGGACATATTTTGGAGTAAGTATAGGTCCGCGAGGAATTGTGCCAAATCACTACCTGAAGGATTACTAGGATCAACATTGTTTGTCAACGTCCATCGAATCCATCGTTTCCAGGCAACCTCATAAGTCCTTAGAGTGGACGGTCGCCAGGAATTTTTTAGCAATAAACGTTGACGTTCTGACCACGATTCTACAACCTTAGACCACCCCCACATTTCCAAACTTCTAACGTTATCTCTTGCACTTTGGGGGGAGGAAGACCTGTTGTCGTGTCTACTAAGTATCGGTGGAGGTTCCTCAAGGTGAACGGGGCTTCCAGAGATCGAGCTCTCAGATCCGCTCGCCAAAATACTCTCTCCCAACGGGGGGCCACTATCAGAAATATTCCCGATGATTTGTTTAGGTGAGCTAAGATTTTGGGCATCAGAAATGGCGGTGGGAAGACCCACGCTAGGGGGTAATGCCACTGGGTGCTGAATGCATCGTAAAACATCGCTTGGGGGTCCGATTGATCGAGACTTGCATAATTGCTCACCACGTGGGCTCTGTTGGACGCAAAAAGGTCTATCACGGGCACACCCCATTTGGCAAAAACTTTTTCTACACATTCTGGTAGAAGATGCCATTCTGGAGGTTGACGGTGCCTTGACAGATGATCTGCATGACTGTTGAACATTCCCGGTATGTAGTGGATCGTGAAAGCTATTTGATATTTGTCTACTAAAAGTAGAATTTGATAAATTATTTCTAGAAGGGGAGGAGATTTCGTGCCGCCTTCCGTTCTGAGGTAAGTTACGGCTGTTCGGTTGTCGCACTGAATAAGAACTGAACTGTTCCTCATCAGGTGAGCTTGACTTTGAAGTGCACGTAAGATCGCAAGCAACTCTTTTTGGTTGCTGTGCAACTTCTCTTCTCCTTCGGACCACGGACCCGACAAGGCCAGATTGTTCAATTGTGCACCCCAGGCTATCTTTGACGCATCTGTCGTGAGAAACATTGTTGGTGGAGGAGGGTGCAGAGGTAGTGGTAGATGACAGTTTTCTATCCACCACTTCATTTCTTCTTGAACATTTTGTGGTATGAGGTAGACAGCTTTGGGGTCGTCTGACAGTGAATTTATGAATATTTGTAACTGACGATGGTTGAGACGCCCCCGAGGAACCACGAAACTTGCAAAGCTCATTATGCCTGCTAGCTTTTGAAGGTCTCTCAGAGTCGCTCTGCCTTGTAGTATTGTTTGATTTACATTTTTTACAATGTTCGTAACCTTTTCCTTGGGCAAACTTCTTGTGTTTTCCCAAGGATTCCACATTATTCCTAGAAAAACTATGCTTTTTTGCGGAGTCACTACGGATTTTTCGAAGTTTATCTGCCATCCCAGAGATTGTAACAGATTCAGAGTTCTTTTTACATGATTTTGTAAAACATTGTAATTCTGATGAACCAGAAGAAAGTCGTCCAGATATACGACGATCCTTATATTTTCTTCCCTTAATGTTTGAGCTATCCAGTTCGTGAGAAGGGAGAATGTTTTTGGAGCTGTGCTTAGACCGAAAGGCAGACATGTCATTTCCAGTAAATCCTGACCGTAAATAAGTCGGAGAAAGCGTCTGTGAGCCTTGGCTATTTTCAAATGAAAATATGCCTGAGAGAGGTCTACTTTGCACAGCCAATCCTCTGGTTGTAAAAAATCGGGAATACGAAACATGTTTATCAATTTGAATTGATCGGTAATTACATGTTCGTTTAAAGCTTTTAAATTGAAAATCGGACGGGCTGACCCGTCGGTTTTTGGTACAAGAAACATCGGCGACACAAAACTGGGCGACAGAGGTACCTTTTTTAAAACACCTTGTCTTACCATTTGGTTTACTATTTCTGTCATTTCGTTCGAGACAGGAGTTACAAATGGGCACTTTTTTACATCGGGATAAACTAAAGGAGGTTTCTGGTGGAAAGGTATTCGATACCCTAGAATCATGTTTAGTAAGAGCTGTGGAGCTCTCATTTGTTGCCATTGGTTGTAAAAAAGTGCTAACTGACCTGCCTGGAACTGCCTCGAGTCATTGCCGCTGCTGCTTTTTGGACTCGCCTCTGTAGCCATGTGGAGACGCCGCACGCTTCCGGTTACTTTTATGGGGTCCTCCACGTGTAGGCCTCGAGCCACGGTACTGAAATGACCCCCTTCTTGACGAAGTTGGTTGCTCATAATCGTCAGACTGTTCCCTGTGAGAACAGTGGTAGTGACTGTAACCACCCCTCGAGGGTGCATTTTTGTACTGTGAGTGTGATGGACACGACTCGCACAAGTTCAGGCGAGCACCACGAGGTGTTGCTCTTTTTTGGCCAATCCCCTGCGAGGGACGGCACGGAGCCTTACTTGGTCCTGGTTGGACAGCTTGATCAGCTTTAGTCGGCCAGAAGGCCTTTCGGACCCCACCAGCTTTTTCTAATGCTGATGTAAATTTATCCGCTTCAAAGATATGTGTTACGGAAGGAGGTATCTTTTTAAGAGAGCTCTTAACTAAAGGATCACGAACTTTACTCAAGATAGCATCTCTGCGTATCTCGATAGCTTCAGCTCTGTGACCGCATGACAACTGCAGTAAATCTGTTGAGATTTTGTGTAAATCTCCTTTCAAAAATATTTGCTCGGCTTTTTCACTCAAATCATCAAAATTCGCTTCAGGAGACTTCGACCAAGTAATTAATTCTCTAATACCGTTTTGTAACGCTTCTTTCTGCTTTAAAATGCAGAAGGTCAATGCGGCATAAGATTTTTCTTCGTTTGCAACATGACGAAGCAAATCATATTTAAGAATCTCCTCATTAGTGTCTAAATTTAAATAACCTGGAGCATGATTGTATAGTTTTTGAGTCTCAGAATACCTCACATCTGCCCATGTTGCATCTCCCAATCGTTGAACGTCCGAAAGCATTTTCAAAAAATTTTGGGGCGTCTTGGGTACTGACGGCTCTTTCAGCTTTGTCTCAATTTCAAAAACAAATTCATTTGTCGTATTGCTATGATCTGCAACTGTTTCATATAATTCGCCGCTGACACCTGAGCAGATTGAGAGAGCGTCGTGGCATGGAGCCTCGACATTTGAATTCACATTACTATCTATATAAACATGCTTTCGAAGCTCACCCACATCCTTACAAAGCTGCTCCAGCAGCTGGTCCGAGCGATGACGACGTTTATTCTGGCGACGACGTCGCGAACGTTTTTTCTTAGGGCTCGATGAGCTCGAGCTGGAGCACGAACTGGAGGAGCTACTGCTGCTACTTTTGCTACGTCGACGTCTCTTTCCGCTTGGTCCAGCTTCATCATCATTAAAATTATTTTTATCACTCATTCTGAAAATTAGACACTTATCAAAACACAATAATTTCACCAAAATAGGAAACTGGTCATACTAAATAAGAAAAAATATAATAATAATAATGATAATTATCGAACGGAAAACCCGTTAAAGGTATTAATGTAAAAGTAATTTACCTCAATTATTAACGAAATAACTATAAAGAAATAATTCAACGTCAACAATATTTTCGGCACAAGGCGTGCACACAAGTTGACGCAGTGGGAAACAAAACGCCAATGAAGCAAAATGGCGCGCCCTACCCTAGCAAACCTTGCGTAGAGGGCGCCACTGCCTGGTGACCTAGCGGAAGTACCGAAGGAAGGGGTAAAAAAGAAGGGAAACTGGTGACAGTTGACGGGAAACGGAAGTGCCTATCTCAATAATAAGCTTCGAATAACGGTCAAGTGTTTTAATAGGTAGTTACTTGTAGAAAAGAAGGAAGGAACTGAATTACGATAGCAAGGTATCCCTTGCTATCGTAACACAAGAACAAGATGGCACAGACAGAAGGAGGCTTATACCCAGCCAATGGTCCCTGAAAGCTGACGATGATGATGATGATGAGGTACTTGTAATATACAAAACGACCCGCACACACCTTAACATATATCGGTAATTATATGATGACAAGAAAAACGTTATAAACATGTTCATAAAACATCGAATAGCGTATAATACTCATCTCGGAAAGATTATAAAATTGACGACAGTCCATAACAACATGACAGAAAAAAATGGTTGTAAAACCAATCACTGCACAAGGACGTGTGCAGGATGGAAATAAAAAGAATAAAAAAAGTTGATCAAGTTTTACTGATTGGCCAAAGTATCAAGACAAAAATCAATAAGCCCAAACTTGATGGGATTGCATCGTTTAATTCCAGGGTTCCTAATGCCCCCTTCCGGCGCCTTCGTTAGATCATTTTTGTCATAACTATCGTGTGACATTTTATTTGCATACAAAATTTCATCTTGATCTGAAACCGAGATCGGGACAAAATGAATTTGGAAGATTTGACACAGCATAAGAGCATATATACATTGCAAATATGTTCATCATTGTTATAATTTTAGCCAGTTGGACATAGACCTCCTCCAAAGATTTCCAAAATGACCGATTGTAAGTATAAAAGCTTATAAATATGGTGTTCTCTGACCATACTGAGAGCTAAGGGTGGGTTCAAACACCCGTGGCGAAAAAATTTTCATCACATATTTTCGACTGGCACTTGACCTTCTAAATAAGCCTTCTTCTGCCGCAGTTGAGTAAAAAGAATACCATTATACACGGACCTTTACCGCCCCATCGTAAATCCACGCACTCCCTACAATGTTGGCTCTCTGTGCCGAGCCGCTCGGTCCTCTACTAATTATGTGCAGCTATTAACTGCTTTTAATTTAACTTCGAGTAATTTTGTTTTTAGAACAACAAAACTGAAAGGATTAGATAGTTCACTTCATGATAAGGAATAACTTTCTTCAGGGAATAGCTTTATATTCTGAAAAACAAAATATACTAAATTATAAACCATTCAAGAAGAATACGCCGTATACCCCTTTCTTTTCCATGATTGTCGTAGGTTTTAATAACTGAAACGACAGCAGCGTTCTCTGAGCAATGCTATTTACAAGCTTTTATTTAGTTTCACCTGTCCCGTTGTCTGTCGGTTTGTCTGTCTGTAATCAAATCTTGCAAGTTTAATTTTACCAACTTTCCGTTTTCCGATTGAGCTGAAATTTGGCACGCATGCGTATATCGCATGCCAATGCAATAACATGATAACAACGAGATGATCTGATTATGGAGTTGGAAGGTGGCCATAGGAACTCTGTAATGAAATGACGCAACCCCATGGAGTATGGGCTTGTTTGATTTGTCATGAAGAGCCCTTCAAACTTTAAAGTTATATATAATATACATTTTTTAATAATTACTTGTTTACCATCTACTGACGATGATCTGACAACCCGTCTGCTCAGCGTGGTCATTATGGCGAAATTCCACTTTATTGGGAGCGGCTTTTTGCTGTGAACATGCTGATAAAGATTCAAACGAAAGCCAGCATTTGCTCATATTAGTTTTAAGTGTGTTAGCAGATAAATGAATGATGTACCTTCAAATAAATATAAATATTTCCTGGCTTTCAAACATACTTTCATCATAAATCTCACTTTACGCTGCTTTTCTTTAATTACTAAGAAAATGCAATATTTCTAAATTAGTAGGCGCAGTTGTATCCACCCACCAATTTTTCACCGGTTTAACGGTTCTAACGGATGTGTCCGTATGTGTATAATTATTTGTTTGAATGCCAACAAATAATTTCGAAACGACTTAATAAATAGCAGTTTGACGCTGTGCTTGTTCATGATTTTATAATCAATCATCATCATGCATAATTTTGGGTTAGGACCGTTTTGGACGTCGACAGTTCCTAGTAAGGTCCCTTATAATGTTCTCATTTTATTTTATTTAAAAATGCAAAAATACATCAAAAATTAAGATGTTTTTTAAGGTATTGCTAAATTTAAATTATAACAGTCAAACACTTACATCCGGTCAAAACTTGACTGCCTCCGTGGTCCAGTGGTCAAGGCGTTCGCCTTGTGACCCGGAAGTCATGGGTTCGATTCCCACTGGGAAGCATACTTTGTGAAAAGTTGTTTCCAGTCTGGATAGGATATTGCAGGCTTGAATCACTTGATTATCCGAAAAAAAAGATGATTCCGTGTTTCGGAAGGCACGTAAAACTGTGGGTCGCGAACACAACCTAGCGTTTGAGCATCAAACTATACAAGGATTGGTTCCTGGTTTGCCCTTTGGGTTGTGGAGGTCAGACGGCAGTCGCTCTGTGTAAAAACCAGGAACCTCGTCAAATCTCCTTGGTTAGGTAGCGGACCCCGGGCTCTAAAGCGTTACTGCGGAGGATGCAACCGGGAATACGCTCGGATGATGATGACTTACATCCCGTCAAAACTTAATTTAAGATTACGTAGCTGGAGAATTTGCCCTTCTCAAATTCAGTCTATACGAGGGGGGGTCAAAAAGTTCGCGGAACGGAGGGGAAGGGGGGTGAAATAAAATACTGTACTATTTTTCTTTTTCAATATATTCCCCCTTAAGTCGAATACATTTTTCAGATCTCTCTATTAACTTATTAATACCGTCGAAAAAAAATGATTTGTCTTTGTCCTCAAAATAGGCCGAAATCGCCGACTTGACTTCTTCATCATCGGAAAATTTCTTCCCCCGAAGCTCTTTTTTTAATTTGGGAAATAAAAAATAATCACAGGGGGCTAAGTCTGGACTATAGGGAGGATGGTTTAACATTTCGAAGCCACAGTGATGAAGGGCAGCCATCGCAACGCGGCTCTTGTGTACCGGTGCGTTGTCATGCAAAAGCAGCACACCCTTTGTCAACTTTCCCCGCCTTTTCTCCTTGATTGCTTCTTTTAATTGTCTTAGTAGATTAGCGTAGTATTCTCCCGTTATAGAAACACCCTTATCTTTATAATCTATTAATAAAATACCCTCTGTATCCCAAAAAACAGTTGCCATGATTTTTCCAGCCGATTGTGACACCCTGTATTTCTTAGGGGGGGGCTGACCCTTTTTATGCCACTGCATAGACTCTTGCTTCGACTCAGGCTCATAATGATGAACCCAAGTTTCATCTGCAGTAACAAGTCTTGCAAAAATTCCTTCCTTGTCGGCGCTACAGAGGTCTAAAAACTCCTTTGAATACTCGACGCGCAGCTGTTTCTGTGGTGGTGTGAGCATTCTTGGCACCCATCTTGCGCTGACTTTTGACATCCCAAGATTGTCGTGTAGAATATTTAAAATGGTTGTAGGTGATACTCCAACCATTTCTGCAAGTTGTTTCTTCTTCAAACGAGTATCCTCCAGTATAAGATTCTCCACTTTTTCAACGATGTTTGAGGTGGTGGCCTCAATCGGCCGTCCTGAGCGAGGGTCGTCTTCAAGAGACTCTCTGCCTTGCTTGAAAAGGCTATTCCACTTGTACACCATGGTTTTCCCAGGGCAAGAGTCCCCGTATACTGATAACATTTCTTCCAAAATTTTCTGAGGTGGTTTTCCTTGCTTAGTGAGGAACTTTATGACGGCACGAAACTCGATTTTTTCCATGTTCAAGTTTTTCTTCCGGATTCACTTGTTTGATCGACGACAGGTCAAAGGTTATTGACACAATCAGGTTCAAACTTGGCATATATACTCACAAAGAGTTGCTCATTAGTTACTACCTGCGGCAGGTCCCCCACCCCCCGCTATCCCCTCCATTCCGCGAACTTTTTGACCCCCCCTCGTATGTGCTTCTCATAAATTTGTTTTTTTTAAGCCAGGTATACTTGCGATGTGTGCATTAATTATGTAGTTATATTAAGATAAAATTATATTTTATTTTGAGTACAAATAATCAATTTGATGTTGCAATTTAAAGTTTAGGACTAAAATATTTTAATAAGCGGTTCTCGTAGTAACGCCTCATCAAAATTGTTAAAAATTGAAAACCGATTTCGACATCGAACTACACAACCGATTGTGATAAAATTTCCGACCTGACAAATATGTCCTATCAGGCTATCAAACAAAAATGAATTTTCCAAATTGGCCAAAGAGTGTTCGAGTAATTATGGAACATAAAAGAAATAAACATTTGAATTGACAACCTCCTTTTTTGAAGTAAGTAAAAATTGGAAAACCGATTTTTATTAATTAGGACAAAATTTAAGCACGAAACATTTGTAACCTCAAATGTTATTGCCATATTGGCTCAGGTGGATTATGAGTGGAGAAAACTCAACTATATACCGGTGCATTTAAATTTTTGAGTAATTGATATCCGTTGACTAATTTTGACCTTACGCATAGTTATTAAGTTATACCTTTAAGGGTCGTTAATCAATACTTTCCATTACACTGACAAGTAAATGCAAAGTTCCCATAATTACCAAAGTCTAATGTTTATGCATTGGATATTGTGAAGTACATACATAAATAAGTTTTCTACATTATTAAAACAACTAGGGAGTTTATCTATAAGTATTTATCATAAAATAAAGTATCGTTGAGTTAGTATACCTATCCCATAACACAAGTTAAGCTTACAATGGGGCTATTTAAATCAGTGACATTCGTCTCAAAAAAAACTCAGACTAAATCATGCATGTCTTGTATGTAGAATTGTGGATACATTTCTAACATAATGAAAAATATTTTAAACAGCTTTAAAAAGTGAATGTTCTGTCGAACTCGCTAGCCTTCAGCGCAGGTCTTGGGGAAAAGAAAAAGTGCAGAAAGATATATCTCCTTGCTCTCACGCATCGTAAGAACCGATCAAGGGAGTAGGTAATCTGAATGATGTCAATAGGCGAGGTGACCGTTCATTATTTTGACTTTTATCTTTACAACTAATACGTATTTGTATCTGTATATGTATATGTAATATGTATGTAACAAGATTGCTGTGCGTCTTGCGTTTTTTTGTTTTTTCAATAAAGACCACCTACCTAGCGTTAAAGAGAGACAACCGGCCGTGGATAAATATTGGTATCAAAATGTTTATCAATAATTTAAAAAAAAAATACATTTAAGAATTAATACTGTTCAATCTTGTGTCAATTTCTTTGAGTAAATTTTATTTAATTAACAGTGTTATTTCTAAATTCGCCCCTATTAATTCTAGAAAAGTTATTTTGTAACAATTTTGTTTTTTTACTGCCTTATCTAACTTAAAATCTTAGGCATAGAAAAGAAAGGAGCATCTTGATAAAATTGATAAGATTGCTATGGGCCCCGTGCAGGGTTAATCCGGCACTGCGGTCATGAAAGTTTTTGTTATGTTTGGTAAGTAAATGTTTCTTTCTTTCACATGATTTTAATACTCTTTAGTCGTGGGAAACCCCAGTTGTCTAATCCACTTGTGGCCGTGATTATGGTGATATTCAGTGATAATAATAATGATAACGTGACATTGTCGGGCTCTCGGGCTTTATTAAACTTATGATAAGCTTTAACAATATTTTGCTCGCCAGTGGCTTGTAATATCGAAAGATAAATTTCGTGATGAACATACTTAATTTAATAACTTTTCTGTTTAGTGTTAGGCAATGTCTAACACTAATAAGCATATTGTGATATTGACATTGAGTCTCGTTATGGTGTATGAGTTGTTCTCTTTACTCTCGTTGTTTGTTTTTATTATTGTTGCGCGATAAACTAGAGCAATAGTGTTAAAGTAACCTCATTTTTTGATATTAGTTACTAGTTGACCTGTTTAAGTGTGAACATGTCTAGCTAACTACAATTAATTTGTGAACAATTTTTATGTAAAATATTAGTGATGAAAATCAGTTTCAACGAGCGGAGGTAGACCTACGCTTGTTGAAACTGATTTTCATTCTATTCTACGTGTTTATCTGTAAATGGATATGTTTGTATTCTTTTGAGAAATAAATTCTTTAAACCTTACTTTTTGCTATTCAACAAACCAGTTTTTCATCAATAAAAATATGAATACTATCTGAATTCGTATTTTTAGTGATGAAAAACTGATGAAAAATAAGTAAAACCTACTAATAATACTTAGGTTTTATTTATTTTTAGATTGCACGTACCACGAAGTTTCCGAACGAAGTGTATGAACTTAAAATGAATCGATATAAGGTAATATACTATAAGTATTTAATTTTAAAAAGTAATGAATCGTGATACAATGTACTACTTGTACAAAGTTACATACCCTATTTTTTGAAAAGTTTTTTACACATATATCTTTATCAGAACCTTTCATTAATTTTAATCAAACTATTATTATTATTATTAATTTTAAGTCTTTCGATTAAGCTAGAATTTTCCTATGTCATGTTTTACTTCCAAATTATGCAATTTATCAATTTGGCTATTTTAACATTCGATTTATGAAAATTTTTAATTTTACATCTCTTATTCCTTTAGCTGACCAGTGTGCTAAGAGATCGTTTGTTCTAACAGTTTGCCGACATTACAAAAGACTGCAGTTGCTAGTCTCTTCTTATTTTCTGTAACACATGATTGATCAGCTGTTCCCAGTGCTAGACGACAGTTAATAATCGCTCCCCAGCGTAATCTTTTTGCTGTGGTCCAAGTGCAAGCAAAAATATAGCTATTTATATAAAAATTGCAACAAAGATAATGAAATTTGCTTAAAATTTGGGTGTTCCTTTTAAAGAATCCACCTTGAAGAAGAAAAACCTACTTGAAAGTAAAAAAAAAATTTAAAGGTACCTAAAATTAAAAAAAAATGTTGTACAAAATATGCTGAAGTATTTTTCTCTGTCAGTCAGTCACTCAGTCTATTTATTTATATTATAGGCTTACAAATTAGATAGACTGAATCAAGTCTTTACTGGTGTAAAAGACTGAGTAATAAACCTGTTTAGTAAAACTAATCGCAATAGATTAGGTTTTTTTTTTACGCCATTATTTGAATATCTAATATGTCATCTCACTCTGATTCTCATAATTGGATATACTAAAATACTAATTTTTGAAAAAAAAAGTAATTATTTTGTTACTGTTCCTAATACTCAGAAACTAGAAAACTCGATCCTTATGTTGTCAACCTCTACATGCAAATCGCTAATTTTGTGACTTTCCGCTAGTCTTTCTCAACTTGTAGCATAGCCTTAACCTTTCTGTCTCGAAAGTGTTTACTGTTGACATACGAAATTAATATTGTAAATGAAATGGGGGATCGCGACATGGAACAAACAGTTCCCTTTCATTTAGTTTGCGGAAAAATATATTTCGTCATATTTTGTGCAAACATCCCTATTTAACTGTCTTCAAAAAGTTACATAGTTTTTATTAAAAGTTTGAAAGTTATAAATGAGAGCAAAAAATAAAATAAAATTGTATTACTCAATCAAGATAGCAGGTATAACCTTGGGTATTTAATCTCAATAAGGGCAACTTGTCTCTATTTTTTATTCTAATCTATCTATAGGTGTTAGTATTAATTTGTGCTATAGGTTCATAATTTCACTAAGCGTCACCTTAACCCCATAGCAAGAAAAGAACTGTAATTAACGTGGGCAGAAATTTTGACATCTAAGTACATAAACCCCAGTATGCTAGAATTTCCCCGAGATTCCGCTAAGTGGCCGCATTGCCTGTACACTGTCGGTCTGTCACTTTGGTCCCGAATCACGGTATGTTCGTCTTATTAGTAAGGGCTGGCTCGTGCCACTCACACGGAACATTGATGACGGTACAAAGCAAGCCCCGGGAAAGGCGACAGTTATTGATATTTTTCGGTCTTGAGGTTTGTGTTATTGTAACGAAATCATTATACATATCATTCTGAAAGAGACGTTTATAGTATTTATTGAATTAATTTACTTACATTGTTATACTTACTTACATTAGTGTATTTACAGGCAAAATTTGACAAATTTGGGTCAGCTCTTCGACATTTCTCCCTCTTTTAGCTATATTAAATTGTTTAGCTTATCAAATCGTCATTCTTGCATACTGGAATAGATAACCGGAATATATGAGTTTTTGGGCCAGCACGCCTTAAAATTACGTAATCTAAGAAAACAAGCATGAAAACTGTGTGAATTTTTATCTATGATTTTGAAACTTGGTTAGATGCTTTAATATAAAAAAAAAGAAAAAAATAAGGACTTTGGGTCTTACTAAGAAAATAAATATTGCGATAAGAAGTAAGGAAGCTATTTATGTAAAATATGGTTTTATGAAGATCGTGCATCGGACAGTGGTTAAACCTTATTGTCTAATAGATACATCATCGAACAAAATAAGTAATAATGGCCTGAAAAGAAAAGGCATAAAAAGAAAAGTACCGAATAATACTATAACGAACGCTATCGGTCAATGATTGGCGCAGTGCTATTATCGTGTAGCACACTAAGCCCTCTGTCTTTGCCCTAATCCCGGACTGGGCGCTTTTTACCCTTGATTGCCATTAATTGGGGTATTATCGTGACATTGCCTCTATCTATTTGTAATTTCTGTTTGAAAGAAATTGTTTATAACAGTAATTTTCTACCAGTCAAATTACACGTGGTGCTTATTTTATTTATTTAACTCTTTAACAATATTTGAAAGTGGCGGGCTTAGGATCTAAGGCTTTTTCTACGAATCAGCCAACAGGTGATGCTAAGTAAGCAATCTTTTACTGCTAGTACACCTTTTTGTGATTTTTTATTGATACAGGTAAAATTTAGAAGGTAGCTAAATGTTTATCTAATATTCATTCAAATTTTAAACAAAGTACATCATATTTTATCTCCAATTTAAGTAAAAAACGGCTAATCCAAACCCATGCTTTTCTGGTAAACACTTACAAAGCAATTATCTTTGTTTGTAAGTAAGTAATTATAATTGTACAGATCTATATAATGTATTATCATCATCTCAGCCGCGTAACGTTCTCTGCTGGACATAGGCCTCTCTCAAGGATTTCGAAAACTAATAATATTTCCAAATATGTATGTAATGTATAGTCAAGTAGTAAATGCAACTGATTCTTTTACAATTACCTCTCGGAAATACACTTAATTTGTATTTGTATGTTATTTAAACAGAAGCTAATATCAAATTTTGATAAATCCATCTTTTAATATATCCTGACGAATTCCAACATGTTTTCCCGCCTACCCATTATTCATACATTCTCTGAAGACCACAAATAGCTGTTCGTCCTCAGCATACATTAGTTCTTATCTGACAATGAGCAATTTATTTATTTTTGGAGACACAGAAGTCATACCTGCACTTGAGCTCTGAAGCTTTTAGTAAAACATCAATAGATTTTGATTAAGCCACTTCAGATACTGCTACGCACAAAAACAAACCACAAACACATGGCACAGAGTTTAATATTGATTGCTATATTAATACTGCTGACAAGTTCCCTATCCATACGTAGAACGATGAACCAAACAAAAATGAAACTAATACTGCTGATCTTACAGTGGATTTTATAGTATTCATTGAAGATATTGATAAAATTGATAATACGGCAATGAAATATGAATTTTAACACCATGATGATTAGGTTGAATATAGAAAAGATGACGTCGTAATCTTCATGGCGCCTCGCTTTGTCATGCCGATACAATCTGTATCCGGTGCAATTTCGGGATGAAAATATTTTTTTCTTATCTTAAGTGGGTATATCTGCTTATTAATTAGCTTTAAAGGAACACATTGAGCTGTCAAATCAAACACTTTGTCGGCAGTTGGTAGACATAGAGCTATGATTTTTTTTATGGTAATAGATGATGAATCTGTGAAACGTTGACGGTGGAATTGAACTAAAACCTTTTAACGTTTTAATTACTGATGCTGTGGATGATTTTATCGTCGCATCTGAAGAGGCTATCTTTTTTGTAGACCATGACATGAAAGTAACTCTTGTGAATGATGTAAGTACTTCATGTTGTCGAGTATATGGCATCAACATAGTGTGTCTTTAATTAAATTGTATTGTTATAAATTTTTAAGATTTTTTTGTTTATGTAGATTTATTATTTTTATTTATTCTTCAAATTGCTTATATTCAGATCCTAGATTATTATTGTTGAATTGTTCTAATATTGTAGCTGGTTGATCTTTTTCCAAAGATTTGATTATATATAAAGATATATAAGTTGGTTGTATGTTGTACATAATTTTGGCATATAAATATATCGAACTCATTCTCGATATAAGTATTACAGCTACATTATCATGTCTTTATCCGACGACCTCCGTTGCGTAGTGGTCCCCATGCTAGTCTGCCACCCAGAGGTTCCGGGTTCGATCCCGGTCAGGGCAAGTTGGAAAATGGATTTTCCAAATTGTCCTGGGTCTCGGGTGTTTCTCTATATTATGTGCATTTGTTATAAAATATAGTATCGTCGAGTTAGTATCCCATAACACAAGTCTAGAACTTACTTTGGGGCTAGCTCAATCAGTGTAATTTGTCCCATTATATTTTTTATTTATTGATTATACCTAATTTGGTTGACCACCATCACGCTAAACATGGGTATTGGCTCTATACCCATGATTAGCGTGATGGTGGGCCTGAAGGTGGAAAAAAGGAATCAAAATGGTGATGGGTGTCTGGCCGCATTGCCTATGTTTCAGATTCTCGCCCATTCTCTAAATAGGCTTTTACAATCTGCACGAGAAGCCCAGTATGGAAGAGTCATAATTACTCTCAGATACATCATTTTTAAAACCAATGGCCCCTTGTTTACAGTAACAAAGTAATTAAAACTTCTTCGACCATTCTCGCTTATAATTAAAGTCGTGTACTAATCTTAAAGCAACGACAAAAACTTAGCAATTACGTGATATCACCAAATCAACAGACAGGTGACCGTTAAGACAATCGAGCGCTTCCTGTGTACAGATAATACATAGAAATTGTACATTAGAGTCACCTCATACATATGCATGTGTCTCGCTCACTGCCCGTGTTGCACAATCCGCGGCCGGCACTCGGAAACGAACGGAGCGGACATTGCTTTTATTTTCGTCCTTCTTCATTTTAATTAGCGCAGTAAATTGTTTTAACTTGCCGTTTTTGAAGTGACGGTCTTTTTGCGTGGATGTTATGACCTTAATGTTTAGATTTTATTGTTATTACACGGAATTGACGTAGTACCAGTCTAAATTGTTGTTTTCTTGAACTGGCTTTGTTCATAAAAATATCATAATATTATTATAAACATTTTAACTAAGTTGTAATTATTACTAACTTACCCTTGCAATTGAATTATCAATTTTATTTTTGAAAGTAGTAAAATAATGTTTTCTATTCTGATATATTTAAAGCGTGGTGATTATGTTAATTCTCTTTGAGAGTGGTCTTAAGTCCAGCCACAGTAGCATTATGCCGGAGGTACATATGATAAATCTAGATGAAGTTCATATCTCGCGCGGGACTATTAACATCTCGCTCGATATTATTACGTAATGATAATAGCTATATATAGGCGCACTCGTACCCATTCAAAAAGAGTGAACATTTTTAACTCTTTAATGTTATCTGACCTCAATTATTTTTAGTATGTTATTTACACAATAAAAGACGAGGTTTATAGGTTTTCATTTTTTTTAAGTTTTCTATAGTAAAAAAAATATAAACATATATGTATAATACAACTTTTAAAAAGGAAAAGGATCCTATAAATAATTTTTATTGTTTCAACAATATACTAGGAAAACATTAAGATCAGATAACATTTAGGAGTGGAAAAAAACGTTTTCTCCATTTGCTTTTTAATACGGACGAAGTGCGTGCTAAACTTCCCTCAGTTAACAAAAGAAACAATGTGTCGTTCCCGTAGGGCCAGCTCCACGGTTTTCCCGTTCATGACGCGAGCGCCGGCGGCCCATAGCGTGTAATAGAAAAAGTGATACGCGGCTGACCGCACGGGCATCTTATCAAGGTTCGTTCCTGCCGGCACGATAGAGAAATGCGGTGAGGTATGTTTTACGACGGCTTTTAAATTGTTTTAGCGGCAACGCCGATTCTGAACAGTTGTAATGACTAAGCTGTTTGCTTTTTGTGTGGCAGAAATTAAATCAGTGTTATGGTTGACTTGGGGAAGATAATTGTGTTTATTGACTTTAAGTGTGGTTTAGCTCTTTGACTGTTGCTTATACCGTGAAAGAGTTGGTTCTTCTGTGACTCTTTGTGTCCTTTTTAGGATTCCGTACCCAAAGGGCAAAAATGGGACCCTATTACTAAGACTCCGCTCTCTTTCTGTCTATCCGGCCATCTGTCTGTCCGCCTGTCTGTCTGATGTACCCTACGAAACTTTATTTGACTGAGATGGAATGGAACGTTGGAGAAACACAAACGGGAACGTTTCACTATTATACTGTTCTTAATTATTTTTTTATTTTTATTGATACATTGAACTTGTGTGGCTGCGTTGTAGAATTGTACATAATATTTTATTCAACATTGTCAAATGACCATAGAGGGACAGATGTAATATTTAAATTATACAGATACATCGATACTGTGCGGTGTGCCTGCAGATGTGTCACAAATAAACAATACAAGGCCTGTGTCACTCCCCGTTTAGGTATCGCAAATATACCTACATTATTACTATGCGTGCGGCGACCACTTCGAAGAGGAAAATTCAGTTACATGAATCGTTTGTCCAGAGTAATAAGAATCAAATTGGCTTGCGATGGATGTCTAGGTATCTAAAAGAAGAGGTGAGAAGCTCTGACGCGAGCTACATTAAACAATAGCGCTAACCACTTTAAGTAGATATTTCTTTGAATTTCTTTTCTGAGTAAGACTTCTGTACGTGGGTACCTACTAGTACTTATTCTGTGACACTAGAAATATTTGGTCATAATTTCTCATACAATCAGTATCGAGTGATTCTACGGTGAAATCTTGAGTGTAGCGAGGGATTCATGTATATCGCCCGAGATAAAAATATTACCGTACCCGAGTAGCACACTCTATTTTTCATCTCCATCTATGAGAAAATCTAGCACATACAAAATAGAATATAAAGAACAGTAGAACACCTACAATACCTATTCCAACCGACAATTTAATACTAACCTTTGTTTGGTGTCGTTTTCATATAATAAATACTAAGAAATATTTTTTCGAAGACCACCAACTTACGATAATATGTTCACTCATAACTTTATTTGCGTGGTCCTTCATATCTTTTTATTTTTATAAATAAACATGATAACTATTCAGTATTGGCTTAATCTCACAAAAAAGTAATTCACATTTACACAAAAATTACATTTCAATACAAGTAACCTAAAACTTTAAGAGTCCCCTTACCCTAGACAGAATAAGACTTTCCCATACAACGTAGTCTACGATTTGTTTTGAAACGACATGTCGGATATAGGCAAAATTATGTAATTTTAAAGAAATTGCAATTATCTAGGGTTGTAATTGGTTTCCGATACTAAAATTATGAACTCAAAAGAGAACGTAGTGTATTATATCATATTTGACCATCAGTATGGAAAACTTCTACATCCTTATATTTTCTTTACAGTTCATAATTTCAATGTCGGAAACTAATTATAACCCTAGATAATTGTAATTTCTTTAAAATTACAATTTTATACCGAAATCTGACATGTCGTTTCAAAATAAAACGTAGACTACGTTTGTATGGATAAGTCTAGGGTAAGAAAATTGCGTTTTTTTAATTATATTTACTTCTTTTTCCGAAGCGTAGAACATAAAAATGTTTACCTACATTCATCCATATTGGCGACGATATGTATTCCAAAAAAAAAAAACACGACGTCTGTGCCTATTATTTTTTATTTTAAAACAAAATTCTTTTTTTTTTGTTGGACTGCCAACATTATTTTTGATTCTACATAGATTACACTCGTGTTCAGTTTTCAAATTGGTTTTAATCCCTAGAGATCTTCTTTTTCACTTTTTAGTCCCGAGAGAATAAGCAGTAACTTCAGCTCCAAATGTTTTGGAATGAAAACATCGTTATTTGAGTAGATGAGATGAATTTACCCTTAAAATAGTTACAGTATTTTTTTAGACGTTATACAACGTGGAAGGGACATGCCCGAAATAAATAAAACCACGGGCTTTACTAAATCATTAGAGTACACATAATGAAATTAAAATAACAGTCAAAAAGCAAAAACCAAATTCGATATTCCCATACAAATTGCCCGAGTGGCTGCAAACTTTTGTACGGAAATAGCATTTTTTTGCCTTTTGACAGTTATTTTAATTCCATTACACTATAGTGATCTAGTATAGCCTGTGGTTTGTTTTATTATGGGTATGTCCTTTCTACGTTGTGTAGGTATATTCATTGCACCTGGCTAAATTACCTACGCATCGACCAACCTAGGTGTAAAACGTATATACTATTTACATACAAATGTTCGCTGTAATTATACACATTAAATGCGCATTAATAACGAAAAAAAGCGTATAATGAATAGCGAGCATCCTAGGTCATGGTACAGTACTTGCGATCACGGAAGGACGTAACGTACGGAAGACTGCAGGAACTTACGTCACAAATCACGATACGTGTTGAAGCGACTTATTGACCACAACTCTGTGATTTGACATCATAAAAATTCAAAGCGATCTTGGAAACTTTCTGTGTAAATTTTTTTAGGAGAATTTTTATGTGTCTCTTGTCCGCCCGCTGTTTACTTCTCTCAGAAGAGAGAAGTAAATAGCTTCATGAAACAGATGAAGAATCATCTGTTTCATGAAGTTATTTATGCCTCGGTTTTGCTGGTTCTCTTGTCTCTTCTATTTTCATATTTTTTATGAAATCGTCTTGTCATATCAGATGAATATATCGTTATAAACCGTAAACATATACATTTGTATTAAAAAGAATGTGACACTGTGTACTTTCTTTATTATATGCAAATTGTCAAAATCATAATGTTCCTCCTACTGCTAACCTCAAAGCTTCCTGCAATAATACCGCTTGCAAGTGTTCCCTGGTGAACCGTGCGGGATCGAGGTCTTCTGATATGAAACAATATGTTTATGTCGCACTGGAGTCTTAATTTGGCCGGGTTATGTTGTGGCCAGTGGTAAGAGCCAGATATAGAATAGGTGTATTACTGGAAGTGGTTTATAATAATAATCATTTGTTTATTTGGGCCATTGTACAACCCTATATTGTCAGTTACAAAATTTATGGATTAGTTTTAGTCGTGCGTTCATTTATTTAAAAAAAACATAAATAAATAAAAATATACGGACAAATCACACATATTGAGCTAGCCAAAGTAAGCTTAAGCTTGTGTTATGGGATATTAACCCAACGATACTATATTTTATGATAAATACATATATAAATAAAAAACACCCAAGACCCAGGACAAATTGAAAAAGGCCATTTTCGAACTTGCCCCGGCTGGGGATCGAACCCAGAACCTCTGGATTGGCGGACTAGCGTGTTGACCATTACACCCTGGAGGTCGTCAAATAAAATACCAAATCATAAATTTATAAAGTTTTAATACCTTGTCTCAATTTATATTGAAATAAAAATACCTTGGTACTTTTAATTGAACGAATATAATAACTTATAACTAAAGAGGCTGCCGGGGCTCAGACGCCAAGCGTTTAGTTGGTAAATTAAGGCACCGCATAACTGAGAAGAACAAGGACTGCCGCTGATATACTAGGCACCTTTGCGCTAGAAACGTTAAGGGTCGGGTTTTATATATTGACTTTGTTATAAAACATTTAGAAAGTTTTTTTTTTTTATGTTATAGGGCAGCAAACGAACAAGCGGGTCAGGTGATCCGCTTGTTCGTTTATAACTTACCATCAGGTGATCGTAAGTGCTCACCGCTGCCCATGGACAACTACAACACCAGGGGTGTAACAGAAGCGTTGCTGGCCTTTCTGGAAGGTATACGAGTAGACTCGTTTTTTGAAGGTTTCAATATCGTATCGGTCCGGAAACACTGCTGCAGGAAGTTGATTCCACAGTTCGGTCGTATGTGGTAAAAAGTACGGTGGTTGATTGCCAACTATCCAAGTGGTGTGGATGAAATTTTAATTTCAGGCGGGTGGTGTGGTGGCGGGTGGTATGTAATAATAATTGACAAATTAATACATAGTAGCTGCGCCCCGTGGTGTTACCCGCGGAAAAAGCCTATGTGTTAATCCACGGTGTCAGCTTCCTGCATACCAAATTTTATCAAAATTGGTCCACCCGTTTGCACGTTAAGAAGTAACAAACACAAACACTCACTCACAAACTTTCGCCGTAATAATATAAGTGTGATATACAAACGGTAGACCAAAACCAATCCTGGGATAGGTTTGAGCACGCGCCTAGACTAGAATCCCCTTTTTTTTTCGGATAATAAATAATGCGCCCAAAAATAATACCTCAAGATATAAAGCGGAACGAGAAGCCCTATTAACTCTCTTTCTAATTAACAATATCAAAATTACAGTTACCTAGCTGGTTTGGTTAGAATTCGTGTAAAATCTGCTATCTAAGTATGTTTTTGCAACAAATATGATCTGACTTGGTAACAGTGTACTATTTTTCACTGGTGAATACAAAAAAAAAATTAGCCGAACCCTCATTATTTGTATAGTAGGTGTACTATTTCTACTCTAGCTCGGCTTCGCTTTTTTGACTACTTAGTATATTTTATTACGTAATTTATGTTTGTTTACTTGTTCGCAAGCATTACATGTTATAATGTGTCAACATTGTATTATTTTATAAGTCATCATCATCCGAGCGTATTCCCGGTTGCATCCTCAGCAGTAACGCTTCAGAGCCCGGGGTCCGCTACCTAACCAAGGAGATTTGACGAGGTTGCTGGTTTTTACACAGAGCGACTGCCGTCTGACCTCCACAACCCAAAGGGCAAACCAGGAACCAATCCTTGGATAGTTTGATGATCAAACGCTAGGTGGCGTTCGGGACCCACAGTTTTACGTGCCTTCCGAAGCACGGAATCATCTTTCTTTTCGGATAATCAGGTGATTCAAGCCTGCAATATCCTATCCAGACTGGAAACCACTTTTCACAAAGTATGCTTCCCAGTGGGAATCGAACCCATGACCTCCGGGTCACAAGGCGAACGCCTTGACCACTGGACCACGGAGGCAGTATTACTCAGTATACTCAGGTATTATTTTATAAGTATTTATTAATTAAAAGACAAAAATAATAACATGACAAAGCCCGTCTGGCGACTAGGCGACCAATACTGTGAAAATGAGTTTCTTTCGGCGTTTCTTCTCAGCAGTGGCCGTTAGGACTCGCTAGTATCGGTTGCTTTTCTTTAAAAATAAATTAAATTTTAATATACTTTACACGTAACATAAATTATACCTATTGACGAGTAAAAGTGCCTGTAAAGGTCTAATTTCTGAATAAACATTTGAATCTTTGAATCTCTAAGAAGAAGGAGAATACATACAATTTTATAGTTAAACCGATGATTTTTACTATTTCAGACCACAGCAAACTAAATACAATTAAGTTATAATACCATTTTTTTTCCGATATCGAGATTAAAACTGCTGTAAAAAATTTGCACACCGAATTATACTTTATCTAGTACAGTTTCTCAATCCTTGTAAATTCCCTTAGAAAAGGTCTCGGGCCCAAGTTAGAAAATGACTTACATGCCAAAGCAATTTCCAAACCACAGCGCGGCATGGCCGGCAAATAAACAGAGTCTTTTGTGGGACCGCCACCGCGAGATTGAACATTGTACCGCGCGGTGAATATCTTCCTGCTAGGCCTGTGGGGTCGGGAATTGATTCCGATTGATTTTCAACTATTTTAGAGTCTATAATCTAAATTAAAATAGTATTAATGTCAGTACTTTTTATTGCACATTTAGAGAATCTGTTGTGGAACCGCCACAGCGAGATTGAAGATAATACCGCGCGGTGAATATCTTTCTGCTATAAGCTTATACGAACGGGAATAAATTTGGGTTGGTTTTGAATTATTTGAGAGTCGCTAAGATAATATAAATTTAATATAGGAAATGATTTTGATTTGAAATTATTTCATGTAGGACTGTCCACATCATAGACTGGACATAATTAAGTAATTATTTTGAGGAACTAAATAAAAATATAGGTATTGAGCAAAAATGATCTACAATACAGCTATATGAAAAGGCTGATCGTAAGGGTCATTATTTTATAAACTAGTGACACATAACAACCAAAGCTATTTAACAATTATCAGATCAGTGACGGTCATCACCGTCTTCGATCCGATCACAATCTAGAACGAATTTGATCACCTGCTATTTGAATTCGGTATGTGATCCACTTCGTGATTCTCATGTCATGCGTTCTTTAAAACCAACTTATCTTTATCCCCATAAAATAATATTATTGGCAATTTTGATCCTTACGACGTTAGAAATAAATTCGATTTGAAGTATGAAGCGTGGAAGTTTAAACTTGTGCGTGGAATATTAGAAAGGTCGCGTGAGTACTGGACATTGGGTAAAAAGTGATGTGACCAGACCAAATGACGCAAGTCGTTTCATAACTGTCCAAGTGCCTTTAGCTAGACAATTTTACAAATGGCCGATCCATCTCTTAATAGGAGCATAGTTTTTTTTTTCTGTTGAGCAAGAGAAACGAATTCACACGGCCTTCGCTGAGACATTATAGATTTTGGACGATGAGATTAAGGGTTCTGTAACGCTGTATTGTTTTTTGGGAATTTCGTATGCAAATTGCGTGACCGTTTGTCATGTATTTGCATATTGTTTTAAGATTGTTTTTCGAGAGTGAAAGTTATGGTAAATCAGAAACTTGTGGAATTCCGAACATAAGTTTTGTTAAAATGAAAAGCAAATCTGTGTGTTTTTTTTTATTTAAAAGTTATTAATAGATGTGTATATATATATATATATATATATATATATGTATATATATATATATAGTTGTCATCATTACCATCTGCCACAAGAAGTCGACGATTGGAAGTAGCCTTCACTCAGCGTTTTCCTGAAATCTTGCTCAGATCGTCCTGCCACTATCCGTTCTTCATGCTGTGTGTCTCCACTGCCACTTTAATGAGACGAGCTAAGTCAAAGTCAAAGCCAAAGTCAAAAATTTTTATTCAATGTAGGATAAATATATCTCTTATTGAAGGTCATTTTTTTAAATGTTATTGTTGTGCAATAGCTAAAAACTATTAGCGTTTCGGAACGACCACTGCTGCGAAGATTACGCCGAAAGAAACCCAGTTTAGTATTGGTCTCTACCCAGCCTGATGGGCTATGTTTCAGTTACATTATATTGTACATGTAAATAAACAATTAAAATTTTCAGTCAACTATTTACAAGAATTTTGATCAGATAAATAGTTATTTACATGATAATACGCATTTTTTAAATAAAAGATTTTAACGGCAGTCTTAAACTTAGATAATGGTAACGCTACTGCATTATCCGGAATTTTATTATAGAGACGCAAGCTGAGACCCACAAAAGATTTTTTTGTTTTTTCTAACCGAAAAGGTGAGATAGCAAATTTATTTTTATTTCTAGTTTTAACACTATGAATATTATATTTTTTCTTATATGAATGTATATTCTGACGCACGTACATAATGTTCGCATAGATGAGTTGCGAAGGGAGGGTCAAAATATTTGTCTTTAAAAAGTTGTCTTAGAGACTCTCTAGCACCTAGTTTATATATAGATCTAACAGCGCGTTTTTGTAAAACAATAGGTTAGGTATGTCAGTACCTTTGTTGTTCTATAATTCATTTCTGACTCAATCACGTAGAGAAATACCGAGCCTAGCCCTCTCTATAGTAAACATAGTAATAATATTTAAATTCAAAACCAATTCGTCTCGGTAGACTTCTAAGTAGGTGCCTCCGTCTTATTTGCCTTGACAGTGACAGAAAAGGTGACAACTTTCGGGAGATCTACTTGTTTTGATTAATAATGGTCCAAAAAAGTACTAAAGTTAGTCCACGTTCTATAATTAGACGGCTAGACTTTAAACAATTTTTCTTAAAGTTTAGTTTACTTGAAAGCCTCCGTGGTTCAGTGTCAGTCAAGGCGTTTGTCTAGGTATGGGTTCAAGTCCCACTGGGATACATATTACACACACAAGCATTCTTCGTAAAAAGTTGTTTCCAGTCTGGTTAAACTATTGCAATATTGCAGGCTTGTCTGATTATCCGAAAAGAAAGATAATTCCTGTGTGAGTGCCAACGCGCCATCTTGGCTCAAACCTACCATGGATTGGTCTACCCTGTGAGTTGTGAAGGTCAGTCACTCTATGTAAAAATCAAGTAAACTCCTTAAATCAACAAGGTTAGGTGGTGGACCCGGGTTTTGAACCGTTGAGGATGCAACTGGAAACACGCTGGATGATGATGATGACTTTAAACAGTTTTCCTTCATCCACTTCTACGTAAAACATCTCCACGTACTAAGCAGAAGCCGACAAATAACATCATTCACATTAATGGAATCATGCATATGTATGAGCGTCCACTGTGACAGTTTTATCCTCAGTAAGGCGATTTATTAAATGTTAGTAATTGAATATTAATGCGTGAGTCATTTTGCATCGTAATACTGTTTAATTTATTTTTATTGAGAATTTATTACTTATTTTTAACTTTGTGAAGTGTTTATTTACTTTATAACTTGCATTTACTGGGGCCGGGCACGAAGTGCTGGAATCATTTAACATAAATCATTTTCACGAAAACTAGAATGAAACTCTGAAACGAACACAACGATTTGACCGTGGGCGTGGGTTTTAGACTTTCTGCCTGACGTCCACCCTTCCTGGGAATGCAGTTATCGCGCGAGATTTGCTTAGGCACCTCGCACGAGTCGCACGCTAGACGACCATGTGGTTGAGGCAGCACCTTGGTCGCAGTCGCAGAAGCTGCGTTTTGGCTGCGGACACTATTTGCGGCCACACCGGGCCGGCACGAGTGTGCGGCCAGTAGCCGTTGCAGCCAAGTATGGTTTCCTTAGTTAGTTTGGTTGTTGTGGTCACTGGTCGTGGTTGTAGCCGTCTAATGCGTGACGTGCCTTAGTCCTTCAGACGCCTCTCGTCATATGCTAACTAAAAACCAGTCGGCTGCAGTCACTAGAAAAAAATCCTCTATAAGTACGTACTTAAAGTCTCTGTTTACACCAAGTTTATTTGCCAGACAAATTGAAAACCCACATAATTCAAGAGTACAGGTTCCTCCATAGCTTTTAAACCGCTAAACTGATTTCCATCAAACAAAAACTAACCATCTCGATCATGTCACCTTCCAAATAAACAAAAACCGTGTTAAAATCGACCTATTCATTTCGGCGCTACGATGACACAGACAGATCACTACACCTCTGTTTTTCATCGGGAGTTAAAAAACTATATTGCGTTTCCAGAAACGATACATACAAACGTACTAGTAAAACTAAGCAACATTTGATTAATGGTCCAATCGCCGATCAGCTGATAAGTTGCTTGACACTGCGACCTGTGAAATGTTGTTATGCGGAATTCACACATTAAATCAAACGAGAGTTATGCCATGACTTCGCGATTCGATCTGTGCTGAATGTCACCATCACCTACGATTGATCGATACGACGACCTCTGTGGCCTAGTGGTCAGTCCGGAAGTCCCTGGTTTTATCCTCGGTCAGGTCAAGATGGAATTTATCATGTTCAGATCGACTTGCGTCTAAGATGTTTGTCTATAGAGGCGATTGTTATAAAGTATAGTATCTTTGAGTTAGTATATCATAACGCAAGTCTCGAACTTACTTCTCGCATCTAACTCACTCTGAGTGATTTGTCCGTATATTATTCATCCATATTTATTTATTTGTCTGTAAATATTCCTGCAAAGGCAATGTCTTCTTAATCGGAAAAGAACAAAGTGGAAATCAGACTTTTGGCTTCGAAGCAACAAAAGAGGGTAATCATTTTTCAAAAAGAAAAACCGGCTTCACCCCCAACTACTCAACCCATTTTGATAAAACTTCTATGGGACCACGTAACAAGTATACCGTTTCGAACAAAAAAGACATTTTCAAACCAGTCCAGACGTCTTCGAATAATTGGTGAACAAACATTTAAAAAATCGCAACGAATTGATAACCTCCTCTTTTTAGAAGTCGGTTAAAAAGAGTAAAATGCAAAAGATAAAACACGTTTTTTCTTATCGAGTATGTTATTAACTTATTACTAACACAGGTGTATTTTTGTTGAAAAAAAAATAACACGTTAAGATTGGCTGATCATCACCTGTAAGGTGTATCCTTACAGATTTAACAAGAAAATAAATTTTGATTTATAAATTATGTTCCTTGGAAAAAGTTCTTCAGTATCAAGGTCAGATTTTACCTTAAGATACTTATAAAAATAGTATAATTTGTCAGACGATATACAGAGTTTAATTAAAATATACTGAAACTAGTTCAGGGGTAATTTCAGTTTATTATACTGAACAATTTTCCCCAAAGAACTGTAAGGAAAAGTGAAAAAGATTTTTACTCTCCCATGCAAGCTGACTGATCAGCTGATCTAAATATCAAAAGGAAGTAACTTTTTCATTTTCCAAGTTGTATTTTGTATTGTTTAAAGTGATATTTTGTAAGACTTTACAAGCATATCAATGTGTGTTTATTACGTTTAAAGGAAAAAGCAAGGAGGCCACAATATGGCGCAGCAAACGTCAACGATAAGAATCTGCCGTATTATACTCACTCATTAGGATATATTCAACAAAATTTTCGAAGTAAATCTCTAATTTGATTTATATATTCCAAACAAAAGCCGAACCGAGTCTAGTACGTTATATAGCTACTTGCAATATATATATATATATATATATATATATATATATATATATATATATATATATATATATATATAATATTTATATTGCTAAGTGATTTATAAGAGATCTAACTATATAAAATGGTACACGATGTAGCAATCAGGAAAACATGAAAACCTAAAGACATGACTTTATTATGAAAAATAATTAAACTTGACACAAATAATAAAAAAAAAATCATAACAGCTTGCATGGCCATGCATTCTTATTTTCCAATACAAGGACGCTTGCCAACGACCAACCATACCCTGTCTGGAAGTCTATAAAGAGATTAAGGACACAAATTGGACGTTGCAGGAGTAATTCGAAAAGGTGGGGTTATGCAAGGGTCGACCAGTTCACAATGTGGACATAATATACAGACAATACCACGTCTACTAAAGTGTCCATCCTGCCCTGATTCTTGCACACTGGATGAGCTCATGCGGGTTATTGATAGAATATGGGTATTCTTGAATAAAACCAATACTATCTATTGTCAATAGTATCGATGCTGAAGACGAAAAAACTCGATAGTTTGGCATTTTTCAGTAGAGGCTATCTATTGTCAAACTATCGATTTTGCTGCCTACAATGCATTGGTTGTGGCTGAACACTGGGCAAAAGAAACATAATATAACCACAGAGGTAATAATATACTACGTACAAATATAACTTACTTTCAGTTTATCGGTACGACGAAGAAAAAGAATACAAGGATATTTTTCAAGTGCCCATAATTTTCTTCATTTTCTTTTGCAAAACAAAACAATAAAAAAAAAACCTAAAAATCAACTGTTTCTCTTGCCGCGTAAATCACTAAAGCCAACCGGGGCAAGAATCCGAATCTAGTCTAGAATATTTTGCTTTCCTTTCTTTTCCTACACGCCACCAACTCGCTAAAAGTGGCCCTATTTTGTTTACCCCGTTAGGGTCGCATCATTACAATTTTTCTAAAAAAGCGCAATCATCTGATCTAATTATTGTCCCATTTTCTCATTTCCCATCTGACCCATTTTATGTGGTAATTGAATGATGTGATGAAGTTATGTAAAAAAATACTCACTGAAAATAAAATTATCCTGTGAAGATTGTGTGTCTTGTGAAGAGAAATATTTGTTTTCCCCGACAGTTTTCAAAATTGAATTCCAATTTTTATATTTTTCCGAAAAATAACGCTTAAAACTTAAAAGTTTTGGAAAATTAGCCATCAGTAAGATGGAGCACAGCATTTCCTTCCAATGTATATTATTTTACAAAGAGAAGGAAAATGCCACAAGTACATACTTTTGTCATCTGATTATAATTGTAAGAAATTTTTCTACAGGAAAATCTAAAAGGAAATAAGGTTTTGAGAAGTTGACGTGATATTTCTTGGTAGTTAGGTACATTATAAAAACCAACATTACCAGAAATCAATTAAATGTTTCTCACAGAGGCTTGGGCTAAAGGCGGTAACATTTTTGAACTTATGAAACTATAGACATGACTTCATACTATATTTGTTAAGTAAGTTGGGCAGTTTTATTGTTCAAAGTCAATATCGAATAAAGTACCATGCTCAATTATTTTTAAAATTTGTAAATTTTTTTTGCTGCCTTTGTCCCATTGCCGGGAAAAAGCCTCCCCTCTACGTTTATAATCACCTCTGTTGGTTGCTTTCTATTTCCAATCTTCAGCTCATTTGACCACCTTGTTCTAAGTCTTCTTCATGCTATCTGTCGGAGTCCAGACTGTAGCAATATGAGCTTATCTTTCCAGTGGCAAACGAAATATACTTTTGTAGATAAAATATTAAATTTTAAATTAAATTAATGAATCTGAAAAGATGGCGCCATTTGTTTTCTTTCATTAGTTTTAATTGTATCAATAAAACAGGGGAGTGTCATAAAGTAATCCAAAAGGTTTAAATAGACAAAAGTACAAAACTTGATTTGATTTTATAATATTTCTATTTTTGTCAATTAATTTCTATGGAAATAATTTATATTTAAATTTATGCTATTCAAAATATGTAATTTTTTTTGCATACGCCAGTCAAAATACATCTCTACACATTCCTAGCTCTACTAAAGCTCACGACTCGAAGGCCGTGTCAAAAATTGACTGATGAATTGAAACAATGATGTCACAATTACCGATGATTTTTTTACATTGGGAACCTCACAATGACAGTCCATTGGATGTTATCTCGACGAGACCCAGGGTCAGCCTCGAAGGTCCAAGATGTTTGGATAACTCATGCGTTATGACCCATAACCTGCAGAATAGATTAATTAACTTTTTGTTAGATAATTTTAACGTTTTCAGAGGTACTGGCTGGAATTTTAGTGCTAATTGTTTGGTTTGAAAAAAGAAGCATCGGTTTTTGTGATTATTTTAAATCAATAGTCACGATTTATGTGTGCATTCTATTGCCGTGCTTATTGTATATAGGTATATTATTTTATTCAATCTTCAAATTCGTAAGAACATATGATGTTTTTTCCTACAGTGATTTGTGTTATTGACATTTAGTTATTTTTAAAACTATTATCCATCTCCATCCATCCACTATCAATCAATATCATGTAAAACAAAATATTTCCATCAACCCTCCGTTTTGTGACGCCTGGTATGGTTGGAATACTCAGAAAAATATATAAAAGCGTCTTTAAATTGAAATTATCGACTCGTTTTGGGTTTGCACGGATAGCTGTGTAAATATTTACATGCAAATGCTTCTTGTGACAAAGCCCTTCTGGCGAGTAGGCGACCAATACTGTGAAAATGAGTTTCTTTCGGCGTTTCTTCTCAGCAGTGGTCGTTACGAAGCGCTGGTTTCGGTAGCTTTTCTTTAAAAATAAATTAAATTTTAATATACTTTACACGTAACATAAATTATACTTATTGACGTGTAAAAGTGCCTGTAAAGGTCTAATTACTGAATAAACATTTGAATCTTTGAATCTTTGAATCTTTGAATTTGGATGTTTGTTACTCTGTCAGGCAAAAACGGCTTAAAAGATTAGAATTGAATTTGGTACGTAACAAAAATCCTGTCTAATTCTTATAGAAGCAACTCAGACCATCAATAAGAACAATTTTTTTTAAGGGACAAGTACTTGAAATTCGGAAAAAAATCGACAGTTTGATACAAATTGCCGGGCCGGCCGAATACTTTTGTATAATAATGACGATTTTTTTTTCGAGTTTTAAGCATTGGTCCCATATGAAAAGTTGTTTATATTGACGGTCTGAATTGCTCCTACAAGGATCGGACAGGGTCTTTTTTTACATATTATATAACTTATAACCTGATTAACACATAGGTATAGGATACTTTTTTCCCAAATATAGAGCCTTGTCTAATAACAAACCTAACGGGCAACGCACAACCAACAACTAGTCTAAGTACAGAGATAGAAATGAATCCCTAATTTCTTCGGTCACGCGATAACTTGACAACTTCTTTTATTTCAAGATACATTGCAGAAGGTTTCTACAAAAAAAGAAAAAATAAGTTGCAAAAAGGACATAATCTGTCGGGTCAGCTAGTTTAAAATAAACATGTATACGTCGATAAAATGTAACTGTCTTCACATGTCTAAATCAACAAAGATAAAATGTGCATATCAATGACGAGGCGTGTTAAATGATTTTGACATTGACATTTTGCATAGCTTTAGGAAATACAAAAGCTATTTTTTAAATAGCCGCTAGCGGCAGTTCTTTGAGGCATTTAAATTCAGTAATCGTTGTTCATTATATGATTGAATATATTTTTTTCAGGTAAGTAATTCAATTTATTTCACTCGCACATAGACGAGTGTGTGCGAACGTTGTGTCTACATATGTATGTATGACTTATTGGTTGTTAAGAATAGAGCTTCAGAGCTATGGTACAGAATTCTTTAAATCACAGTCTAAAACACATAAAATCTATGTCTCTTATGTCTCTTGTTTAAGTGCGACTTTAATCCGCAGCTATGCGGCAGAAAAAAACCTGACCAAAGGTGCGTTTTCCTACTATTTTTTCATAGCACAATCTTCGGAAACGTTGTTTATAAGATTAACCGCTAATGCCTTGATCACACCTACCGAGTAGAGTGGCGAGTGCTGCGGCCGAGTGAGAGTTTACACGTATTTTTGAAATTGACAAGATGGCGTCGAGTGGTGAGTGCCAACTGATCGCCGAATGCGTGTTCAGATCTACCGAGTGAGACAGTACGGAGAAGCGGGGGGTGGTTACTCGGCCTAGTAAATAGAATAGATGGGGTCCGAGTAGCTGTCTGTTTCTAGGCCGAGCGCTCGGCCAAGCACGAGCACTCGGCTTAGGTGTTTACAGACACCGAGTGCTAGGCCGAGGGCACTGTCTCACCACTCTACTCGGTAGGTGTGATCAGGCTATTAGAAAAGTCTTCCGGACCAGCTAGTGCGCATTAATAATGCTTTCAAGTACAGTGTCAATCGCCATGGTCTACTCTTGGAAGGGTGACAACAAGTGGCACAAAAATTTCTCGAGCTCCTCCGTGCTTCAGAAGGCACGTATGGCACGTATCAGCCGTTGGTCCTGGCTGTCATCATCGTATGGCAGTCGTCAAGCTACGTCATATGCATTTAGGCAGCCTGAAGAATCTGACACCAGTGTTGGCCACTTACACTCACGAAACACAAAAACCCTAAGTAAGATACTCGTACTATAGATAAATACCAATAACTGCCCTATTAATAAAACACGATCGATCTTAATATAGCCCTAACAAATTCCTGTAAAATATCGTCGATGCTGTAGGTAAATGAAGAAATATCGAGATCATGACGAGAACATCAAGTTGACTGCGAAATAACGAGCGGAGACAACAAGTTTTAAGCTTTATTAAAGCTCGGTGTGCACTGTACAGTGTAAATTTTAAGGCAGTGCACATAACACGTCCTATATAGTTATATCAAACAACCAGTCAAGGAACGACAGTTACAGTTACAAATAATGTAACACCTAACGAAACAACTACTGACGTATTACATAATTTTGCAAAAATAAAAAACAACTTCAACACCAAAATACTCAACCAATCTTGATAAAATTTGGGACACCTCACAGTATGCCCTATCAAACAAAAAAAAAAAAATTTCCAAATTATTTCAAGCGCCTTCGAGAAATCGGGAAACATAAATTTTAAAAAACGGACGGATTTAACTTCCCTTTTTTGAAGTTAATTGAAAGCGAACTAACTTCAGTACTTGGTGAAAACTATTATCCGCCAAAATAAGAAGATCCCTTCCTGTATTATGTCAACTTTGCTTTTGCCACTGTCAAGTTCGTTTAGGTGAACAATGTTTTGAAATAGGGTAGTATCCAGGTCAAAAATAAATTATTTTGTACTGATAAGAGAACAAAACGTGACAAAATAATGTCACTTGCCATTGATCGTATCCATTTTTAACGGATTTTTAGATTTTATTGCAGTAAAACAGATAATAGGAGCGCTATTTGGCTCCAAGAAACTCTGACGTCACGCTGTGGTATTTCATACAAATCCTATAGAAGATGTTTGTTTTGACGTTTAGAAAATGTTTCTGATTTGACTTGTTAGAAACTAGCTATTTAACCAAGTTCTAAAGAGTTACTATGCGTTTTATAATCGGATAGCTTTTAAGAACGACTTCTGTTGTTAAAAAAACACATTATCACGTCTTTTACCACGGAATCTACAAGAAAACAACAAAGGAAAAATGACTTTGGACAATACCCGTCTTATTATAAAAACAGGACTAACTTTGTTACCAGGTTTAAACCATTATCCGCCCAAAATGAAGTTGACATTGACAGGTGAGATAGTGTGATACCAGATGTCAACTTGATTTGTTCGGATAATGGTTTAAACCTAGTAACAAAGTTAGTCTGGGTTTTATAATAAGACGGTACAAGATCACAATTTAATAATTATATGCTGGCAAACGACTAAAACAATACAATAAAGTAAATACCTAATAGAAGTATACTTATAGAAAAGAGTCAATAAAAAATATAATTAGGCCGAAATCAATCAGACCATTTATTCCAGGAGGTATAAGTTCACTCGTAGAATTTATTTTCAGGGAACTGCAATGAAGCGGTGGCGGCCAAGCGGTTTAGACCCTGGCTGTCCGTCTGTGAGCCACGAGTTTGATTCGCATTTATTCTGAGTTTTTACTCGTATTACATACGTTAATTTTTAACTACCTGTTTGCTTGCGTTGAAGAAAAAGATAATTAGTAAACTAACACACTAGTCGGTATTAAATTTACTAGTGTGTGAATCTGAGAAGGTAATATATGCCAAAATCGACGTGTGCTGGTCTTTCCATACAATTACTTCAACATGGCCCCTTGCTCCCCCGGCCCGAAAAACTGCAAATGGAAGCTGATGGTTGTGCAGACTAGCCTTAAAGCAATGTCCTATTGGCGCTATCATAGTGGATCCACAGGCTTAAATGTCAATAGAATCACCCACGTTGTCCGCCGCCGGCTACTAACAGCCATCAGAATATGTGTGTCAAGAACAATTTCTACCAAACAACAATAACTTTAACAAAAATTTGTTTTTCAACCTTATCACAATGGAATAAGATGTGATGGTCCTTCGCGCTGCATCGGCAAATGGATGTGCATTCATTAAGATTGTCATAATGACTTTGGTTATTATAGCTGTTAAACTCATTGTCTTCTTCATCGTCTAAGTTTATGCAAGTGATATTTTGGTGGTCTGGTTAGTATAAACTTTTTTTATGAGAAACGCTGCTGACGTCTAATGCACTTTTAAAAGCCTAGTCTAGTTTCCTCGATTTTAATGCGAAGATGTAATAGAATAGGACAGGTAGAAGTTTTTTGTAAGTCCGGCATCAACACACTTTCAATATTTATTCCTTAGTTAAATATAGGTGTACTAGGTATATTTTTTAAAATGACCACGAAATAATGAACAACTATATTGTGTTTATATAGTACCTATCTAGAGTAGGTACAAGCTATTGTTCGAAACGTTTAATTAAGTACTAACAACGACCAATGTGTAGATTTTTCGATATGAATGTGACGACCCAAAAACTGCGGAAGTGTCTTGTCCGCAGACAAACCAAAAAAGAAAAAAAAAACTGATTAATCAAATAGATCCAATACCAATCTTGATATTACATACAGGACCGATTAAACAATCCGGCATCAAATTGTACGAAGTACTGTGTCAAATGTAATTGAAGAGCTTGTACTATTTTGACCCTGTCAAACAAAAATTTTCGTCAAGATTCTATCTTGAAAACATGACGTCTTGAATCAAGCGACAAGTATTGTCTAAAAGACTTTACCGCTCACTGCAGGCCTACCACATGCAGCATTACAACCAATTAAAATATACTCATAACGTATAGAAATAAAGTTGATATTTGATTGGTGGTATCTTTGTGAAATCGGCGTTAGAATAGTAGCCATTATGCGAGAGAACATACGTTCGGAAATGGTAAAAAAAGGCCGAAATATGATTAATAGGGCGGCGGTACGTATGGACCCGGTTCGTGTGTGATTCTTTCCATTTGACAGATTGTCCCGATCTCCTGACCCGAGCGCCCCGTCGAGACTTTAATGATGTCGTCACAGCACAGGTGCTGTCGATATCGATAATGCAAATCCTGGATAAGTTCAACTGTAGTAGTGTAATGAAATACATAAACAAGTTCGTAAATCTGAAGTTACGACTATTTGTATCATTTGGATTAGTATATGTAAAGACAAGAAATGAATCCAAAGTGATATCCCCGTGCTAATATACCTACCTGCGTACATAATTGACATAGCACATAACAACAATAAAAAAATTAGGTTTCGTAAAGTAGGTACAATTACTAATGGAAAGCCCAATTAAAAAATAAACAGATTCAAATTTGAAACACGTGTAAATATGTAGTCTGTAAGTTGATGGAAAAGTCATACTTTTATTTAATTTTGATATTTTTTTTTAAATATTTCTATGTCAATTTTATCGATACTTTCTTCCCACAGTCAACCGCATCCCTATCTAGAGCTCCAAGATTGCTCTCAGCACGAGACGGTCCCGCGTCGGCGCTCGTTCGCGACGCTTTGACATCCCGACACCCACCAACATACCCCCCCAACCAGAAAAACAAACACCCATCATTACCTCCCACACAATAAAGACCACAATCCCACAAATAAACAAAACCTACACGCAACAAACATTTCACATAACGTCAACCGTTGATAGACGACCATAGCAGGTTGGTTTTTTTCAATTTTGAATATGCAATATATGAAGATATTGAACGATTATTAGTCATATTTCTCGGATGTGTTTGACGTTGACTTTTGAGCGTGTCAATGGCCCTCGATGGCTGTAGCCAGTGATGAGTTTTATTTATAACGTGTCCATCTTCAATAACATTGTCATTTTCCGCTTTTGGAATCGAATCAACAGCTATACTTAATAATAATGTCGTAAACACTTCTCTGCATAGGTCATAACTTTAAATTGTAAAACGACTAGTGTTCATTCGTTAACTACGTTACTATCAGATAAGTCTCGACATCTCGACATCTACTTAAGTTCCTTCTGAAAACCAAACTAAATCTACACAGACTTTAGTTAGATATATTTACAGTACTTTGATAACAAATCTGATTGTATCAGATTGTAGGTAGAGATTCTCATTGAAATGTCATCAACTACAGTTATTCTGAAAACGTAGCGGTGAAGATAAGGCTGCATCACACAATACCCTCAACAATCAAAGCTCAGTTGACAATACATCAAGAAAGGACAAGCGCCCTTAATTTCAGCCTATTATACATCAATCTCCCATCCACTTAAGCGTCGATGCGGTCAGGATGTGGCTCACGTATGCTGAAGAGTGCCTAATGAAGAGTATGCACTTGATATGTGACCGCTTTAATGATCCGATTGACAGTACAGTGGATGGCTCCGTCAACTGCCGATTGTTTCTGGGCTGATAGTGGAGGCCAGTGAAACAGCGTATGTCCCTGAATACAGTTAAGTGCGGCTCCTGCATTTGCATTTGTCCCCGAGAGTGAGTGACTCATTTTCATTTATTTATTTCGTTACAAAATATTCGACACGATATATTCATATTTAACAATAGTTAAAATTTAAATGTTTATTAATTAATTGAAAATTTTAGATTACTGTCTGCCTAATTTCAACTTGTTTACTCTCACTCATACTCGTGGGCAGGACTCAGCTGCAGACCGGCGCTCAGGTTTGTAAATTAGTGGTTTTAATGTGATTCAATTAATTACTTTGACTCTACCAGACAGTGTCCATAGTCCTTCACATTATGATCAGTTGTATCAACAACATCTTCTAAGTGTCGGGAAGGAGCATCCCGAGTGGCTTTAAAATATCGAACCCTGATCCGAAACGTCTATTGCTTCCGGGACACTAGTAATGCGCAAACTAGCTGTTACCTTCCACCACCATGATTAACATCATAAACCATCACAAACAACACCATACCAGTTTTCTATTTAAAAGTACATTCAGCTCATCATCCCGCTAAGCGTCAGACTGTAATTTAACCCATAAATCTGGTTATCCAGTAAAGGGTAATAAGATATTGTGCAAGAAAAATGCGAAAAAGTAAGACTTGCACATAACAACCACTTTTGGGGCGTATACATATATATATATATATATATATATATATATATATATATATATATATATATATATATATATATATATATATATATATAATATGAATATGAACAACCATTTTTAGAGAAAAGAGTACAACTAAAGCTAGAAATTACTAAACTGTAATATTTTTAAATATATGCTGTTATATAACCCATTACTCACTGATGTTTTGTGGCCCAACCGGCATTAAAAGAGACGTATTTAAATCGCGCTGACGTTTCACTGTGGCCGCGGATAATGGTGGCGCCCTGATAGCTGTCTCTGGAGGCTATTCCCGTTCCTCAAGCACCATAGTTCTATAGTGAGAATCAATAAATTTAGACCTTGGAACTGCAGACAATGACACCTTCCATTTGATTGTTCAATCAAGTTTAAGGAATAAAATATTGTATTTAAGTAAGGATTTAATATATATAACGCATCATCTTTTGACTGATTCCATTTTGTAATAAAACCGTTCATTTATTTTAAGTATTTCATATTTAGTTTCTTTTCTTTATGTTTTAATTTAGATTTAATTAATTTAAGTATTTTTAACTTTCTTTAATAATATTTATTTTAAGTACGATGATGTTATACATAATATGTTTATAGTTTATTTGCAATGGTATATGTTTATTAACTACTCAATAAAGTATAATGTTTATGTATTTATTTATCTATCTATCCATTCTAAATACATGCTCTATGTTCTGTTTTTTTACTGTATCACTCCCGTATATCGAGATCATAATGTTATTAACACTAGCGACAAATAAATCAATATGTATATTATTTCGCTTACGTCACATAATTGACCTAATAAATGAAACTTACAACTACCTAACCAAAGATACACTAATTGAGCTAAAATGAATTATATATAAAATTCCAGTAAATTTACGCTTTCGGAATCAAATGTTGCAAGGCTAGAACCACTTCATAAATTATAACACAAAATCATTTGTGATAGTCAAAATAATAGAACAGAATTAAGCTTTTCATTGATTGCGACATTCTCCTTTTGTGTCGTATTGCAAAAGATAACTAATAGACGTCGCTAAAACTGAGGCTAGTAAATCCACTGTTACAAGGTTTTATAAAACTCGTAATAATATTGTAGTCTAGGCGGTGGCATACATTCGAAAGTATATAATATTTATTCAAATCAATCTTTTGTTGATATATAGGTTATGTCACAATAAAGTTTTTTTTTCTAGCCTGGTAACGTGTACTTTTTTTATAATGTGTTCTACTAAATGAATACTCTAACAATATTATTGAGAAAATAAGTAATTTTAAAAATTGTTCTACATGTAAATTAATGCTTAAAACTATACATTTACTGTATAAAATTATAGCGAATAATGACTCGCCTTATCACGTATAAACCCAAATAGGTTTTTGTTGGTATTGCTTAATATGTAAAGCATGCACAGGTCTCCCATTCCTTGTTCCCTTGATCTCTTTCCAAAGCAGCTTACTGCCATTTTTTTTTGAAGTTGTCGAAGTCGTCGTGATTCTTGCCACCTCCTTCGTGGTATATCTCTACGCCTGCGCCCTTCTTACCCACAAGGTAGTCATCTCGGCCCATCTCTCGGAAGGCGTGTGTCACACATGCTATATGATTTAAGCTGACATACAGACATTGGCTTCAAACTTATAACACTCCTCTTTTTGTTGGGGGTTGAAAATGAAATAGAAAGTGTCTTGTACACTTTCTATTTCATTTTCAACCCCGTACAATATAATACTACACCAGCAGAAGTGCATTCGATGCGCATTTTTAAGTAATTTAAAGCAGTTTTCAATTAGCCGGCCATGAAGAGCGTCGTGCGTACTCACTTCAGACTCCATCGGTATCTATAAAGTTTCCCAAAATATACTGCAATTTCCATTATCAGTGACTTTTATTCATCTCATCAGTCTACACCGGGATTTCTCGGTATAGATAAACATGTAAAATGAAGAATTATTCGCATAAGTATTCCTTAATTCTACTTATTTGCATCATAATTTATTTTATTTTAAATACCTATGTATTTGATTTTTATTACTGTCAGTGTTTGTCCACTTTATTATCATAAAACAAGTCTGCTGCTGGAGCCGCGGGACTCACGCCTATCCCAAATATTTCCAAAAAGATCTATTGTGAGTGACCTACATATTTTATTGTTTTACTTCATTGAGATACGAAAAAAAAAATAACTTCGCTAGGTCTATATATCTAGATAACGATATTTAAGTCATAAAAATCAGTCAAGCTGACGCATTAGACGCTTATTTATTACACAATAAGGTTTCTAAAGCCCGTAATGAAAGTGAGACAATGAATCAAATGAATATTTGTCGAGACGCAATGGGCGATCTTGATAAGGCTGCAGCAGATGGTCGCTTTTACTGAGGTCTTTCAAAAGTGCATCTGTGTGTCTTTAAAAATTCTACTCTGTAAGACTTTGCACATAAATATTTTTAGATTCAATAGAGAAAGTTCTGGTAGATACATAACTACTTTTAAGTAGACGGGTACATGGTACCTGATATAGTGATAGAAGATGAAACTCCCTGGTTTTGAAATCGTCCATGGGCTGTACTAAACACTGACTAACTGGTACCACTAGAAAACCCTCGATTCAGATGCAGAGAGCCAACAGGAACGCACTATCATGTACAGTAACAGACGAAAAAGATTCAAACAATGAGAGTTAAGGACCGTTAAATAAGAAAATTCATTAAATTACTCTAGATTTTTTAAAAGAATTCAAAATTTTGGAATAGGAAAAGAGTAGGTGTAGGTAAGGACATTCTTACGCAATATAACAACATAAAAAATATTTGGCTGGCATGGAATCTAATATTCGCACCTGTTCGGCAAACCTATGTTTTGTTCCAAACCCATGATTAATACCTAAATTTGACCACGGAAAAACAGGTAATGACTAATGACCAAATAAATTGGGAGTTCGTCGGAGTAATTTGTCAAATCCAATCACCACGGGTCCACGAATTTCTAACATAATAACGTTTGCGGGGACTTTTGATATTTTTTTGGTGGTACCAATTTAAAAACTAATTACGATGACTAGATCCCATGTTCAGGAGCACCCACAATGGCACAAAGAATATAATTTCGTCATGAGGTGACAAAAAACCATGATTAATGATGTAGCGTGGTCATCACAAAAGATCTGTCAGTGGTGTTGAAGACCATCTTTATTCGCGTCGCAGTCTAAAAAATAAACTTCAGACCAACTGACGAAATTCGTGATTCGTTAAATAGATTTAATAATACTGTGGGATTTAAACTTGAATTTGGCTATGACATGTGGACAGTACCAAAAAATATTCAATGCTAAGCATCAGCCATGACCTTTGGCGGTCGTGATTCGATCGGGAATCGGTCGTGACATCTAAATAACTGGGTGCTAAGGTCGTAATCAATGACGGAAGTACGTGGATGACGGAACTCTTACAATTAAACGATTTTGATGTGCACGGATGTAATGGATGTGGTTGAAAGGATTATTATTATTGTGTCATTAAAAGCATATGATCAGATGATCTTTTTAAAAATTAGAGATATACGGGAAAATGTTGTTCTAAAGTGATTTAATAAAAAAGTAACGATTTATTATAATACTGTAGAGTCAGATAAAATCTGTCATCAAATTTTAACATGTATGACGGCAGGCGTGTATTTGACAAAAAAAGATTTTCAGGACGAAATTCCATTTTTTTGTTTTTCGACTGTTTTTTATATATTTCGTATACTAGAGTGATCTAGTATAGCCCGAGGTTCAATTTATTATGGGTATGTTCCACGTTGTATAATATTTTCTCTCACGTTAATGTAAGCCGTAGCAGGAGCTTCCTGCAAAGTTTCCCCTAGAAAATACAGCATGCTGTTCTTCATTTGTATTTATATAGAATATATACAAAAAAGGTACCTTGTTGGTATATAATATAGTAATATGTCCATCTTTAGCCACTGTAAGAAATCTAATCACGACAATGACCAAATAAGCTTTGCTTTATCCCGTGAAAGTGTGATAAATTATTGTTAAAGTATACAGTTATTTCGACTGAACAATCATACTTATGTTGATTCCATAAGACCCTATTTAAGTATGTCTTAGAGAGTCCTAAGCTGTCGTAAAACCTTTTAGGAATGATATAAGTATATGTGTCCATTTTTGGGCAGAAATCTAATCACAGCTGAGACAAACTCGGAGCTACGTGTTGACGAGAATTGAAAGATCTTCAGTTTATCCACACATCCACATACACACACACACACACACACACACACGTGCGTGTATGCGATGATGGGTGAGAAGGTTCGGCCATTTCCTTGATCGGCTTTTACAATCTGCAATGGAAGAAAAGCAGCTGGTTTCTAAGTTTTCTCTTGTCTCCTAAATCAAAATGGAAAAGGAGTTTATGCACACTCTACAAAATTTGTTTGAATCTTTATTGCATGGATGGACTTAAGACCTAAGATGGACTTAATGTCCTATGGTAGTCTCTACCAAAGCGAGGATGGAATTACAGCAGAGCAAATGGCGACCACGTACTGGCAAGTGAAGTGTAGGACACCCAACCACAAGGTGGTCGGACGACCTGTTTAAGGTCGCTGGAAAGCGCTGAATGCAGACCGCGCTAGATCGGCCATTTTGAAAATCTTTGGGAGAGGCCTATATATGTCCTGCAGTGGACGGTGTGCCGGTGAAATGATGATGAATGAAGAGTCTCTACCAGTCAACCAGGTCGCGCAGAAAATATCTAGTTCAACTAAAAATCTAAAAACAAAATGAATTAGAACTGTTGTTTACGAATTTTGTTTAAATAATTTTAAAGTAATTTATTATGATAACAGTATAATCGATTGTACTGTTGGCGGGCCGGTAATATCGAACTTTTCTGTCAGAATTCGGATATGTCCAGAACAAAACATATGGACATAGTGCCTTCCAGCGGGTGTCGGAGATATATATTTTATTTCTATCGTTAGCGTATTCTCAAATACAAAGAGAACTCCTTTTTGAAAATTAAAGAAATATTCTGACGTCAGCAGTGGGACACATGATGGCTCGTAATAATAATAAATAATAATTTTAACGAAATATATCTCACATAAGCGATCAAGCTTAATGCGCTTTTATGACAATATGTCTATTAATATTAACATTGTACTCGTCTGAAAACGACACAATTAGGAGAGAACGCTTTTAGCGTTAAGTCCGCCGATTGTAAACAATAGGCATGATAAATGGAAAATAATTTTTAACCCATCGGTTAGATTATTAAAAATATTGTAAACGTATTTTTTCTTTTCTCTGATAAACACAAAATGACAAAAATACAGCGCATTGAAATTTCGCATGACGTCACGGCTATGTACGATTTTTTCGTAGAGGTGACGTCGCAAGCCACCACTCCGGAACTTTCATGCTTCGTAGCTTTGTGAATTATTACTTTTTTGGCAAACTAAAAAATATGGGTCCATTATTTTTGGATAATCTAAAAGACGAACTAATTATAATTATACTTTTCTAACCCTGTCGACACCCCTATTGTTATTTTGGATCACTAAAGTTTTAATAAATAAAACGTGTATCAAAACTCGAAACTGTCCATCTTTGGTCACTCTAACCAAGAAATCCAATCACGGCGGAGACACTCGGCAAGGTGCGGGAGACAAAGACCTTGACTTTATCCAGTCATGGTGTGTCAATTACGAGCATTGTGCTGCGGCGATGTTATCGATGCTGTGACAAAAAATATGCCGCCGTGATGCAGTATATGTTAACTTAGCAGATGATTTTTACTAGTAAGCAAATGAAATCCGTACTTCCATACTAATATTATTAATGTGAAAGTGACTTTGTATGTCTGTCTGTCTGTCTGTTACTCTTCACGCTTTAACCAATGAACCGATTTAGATGAGGTATGGATATTAAGTTAAGACCTGGGGAAGGACATATAGGATTAATAGTTTTAATTCAAAAAATCATCCATAAAAGGAATGAAAAGGGGAGTGGAACTTTGTATGGGAACACTATTTTGTCAGACAAAAGTAGACATTATGAAATGTATGCAAACGAAGTCACGAGTCTGCTATTCAGATATAAAATAAAATGCGGAAGAGTGGAGATAGTTGGACATCTGAATGCCGCCAGATGTTAGAGATTGTTTTACCCAGTTGATGTAAAACAGCGAAGATGTCGTTAAATTATGTGCGAGACTCCTTTACGTAAAAGTACGATCATAAGTTTAGATTTAAAAAAGCTAAAAATTTGACAATTCATATATTACCCTGTATACCGGTTGATGTAACCTTACATCATTGGCCATACCGGGTAATATTTTCTCAAAAATACATAACTTATTAATATAACTCGTGTACAGAATTGTTTCACTACTGCATAAAATATATGAAAATTTGTCCATAAAAGGCAAAGATCAACAATTTATTAACTAATGTAATAAAATAGTTACTAAACGCACTTAAATTAAAACATAACAATTAGAGTTTTACAGATTAAAACAGTTGTAAAACACTCTGTTTTAATTTTACAACACCAATCAAATCAATATTGCGAATTGTTGTATGAAATTGTATGTTTTCATAACAACCTCGTTGTTTGTTTTTAATTTCAGTTATTAATCAACTTATTTGAGATTGTTTTTATCTTGTTTGTTATGAACGATAATTTAAGAATGTTATACATTTTTATCACTGCAATTTATACATATGCGATAACATCTCTTCAGCCAGACTGTGGGTAGGCCTCCATCGATGCATTGGCAGGCATCATCATCTTAACTTCGGACTGAGTGAGAACATATTATAAGGTCTGCATATTACTTTACCCAAAATGTCAACTTGTTGAAACTTCTACTCCCCTCCCCCTATTCAGACTCTTTTTAAGCACATACTGCTACGCTTGGCATGACCCCTCTCTCTATCTCTGAGACTTAATATGTAGATGACCCCTTATAAGTAGTAAGAGTAGGGGTGTGAAAAACTTTGAGGAAACAATAGTTTTGTCTTCGTTTGAAGTACATACTACATAAAATGGATGTCAAGCGCTGCGTCCGATGATATGGCGAAGATCCCGCCATAGATTGGCAATAATTACGAACGCACTGTCCGTCTGTCCGTCATCGAATATCTCCACATCGATCGTCATTTTGTCGCAATTAATGTCTCGATGGATCTTATCGATTTTTTTGGGTTAATGTACTGTTGTAGTACCTATACCTATAGCTTTTCCGACTATATTGTACTTTTACTTTATAATTTATATAACTAAGAAGGTAAGTCTCTTATTTGCCGGTCTTGTAGAAAAGAAAAATTTTGTATGTACCAGCTGCTTCTCTTCTCACTCAAATCATAAAATCCGATAGAGGGAATGAGCGAAAATGCAAATCATGTTAATAGGCTGTACAGTTCGTAGTCCATCACTAGTTTGATTCCCTTTTCTACATTCTCGCCCACTATTACATTAAAAGTAACCTTTGGGCCTTGTGGCCCTGGTAGCTTAAAGCTGCTAGACCTAAATGTACATTGTCTGTTCCGTAAGGTATAAAAACATGATATTGTATGTATGTAAGTAGGCAAGCAGGGATGAGGGTCTCTAATCTTAGGTTAGGTAGTTAGGTACTATAGCTTATAGATGCCTACAATATCAGAAGTAACAAGCGTTTTGTTAACCCTGAAATCTTATTAAGTAATTCATAAAAAACCTCAAGGTGTGTTGTTTGTGGAAAATATAGCATGTAGCTCGTTCTACACTTTGGTCTGTGTGAGATTAAATCTCTCTAGAACCATTGTTTATCATCTTCGAAAAAGCATCCAAAGCACAACTAAGGATGAACCCAAAAAAAGCACTAATTTGAGGAGGTGTAGGTTAGTTTCTTTTGGAAGGTGTTCAATATCATGGACTTAACTGAACAAACCTTCCAAGTGTAAATTATTTTCATTAACTATTTTAGCATTCTGTGCTTTATTTTTTGTAGTGAGGCACAGAATAGAGTAGACCTAGTAGAGAGTCCACGCCTATGAATACAGAAGCCCTGAAGCTATACAGAAGAATTTATATACATAAAGACACCAAAAGTCAGCAAATTTAAAATGGAAAGAAGTTGCATTATGGACCAGAAAAGTTGGAAAAAAGAAGAATCTAAACATTTCTTTTTAATTCTCGACGTAAATAGAGCTAACTCTCGATTATGCGTTTTTTTGATGTGAAAGCAAGTGTTCTTGCGGTGGTTCTTAAATATGTTTGATGGAAATCGATTCAGCCGTTCAAACGTTATTGTTAGGAATGGTAGTGTGGGGCCGGAACTCGAAACCACTAAAACTTCATGGTGCCTCTGTTTGACTCTACGCGGTTTGTGTTGTTGCTAGAAAAAACCCTACATACCTCCAACCTCGGGGCAGACGACGGCTTCATATAACCACACCTTGGAGGGGTAGTTCCTATATTCTCAAAACCTAGCCTTACTACTCCTGAAACGCTGCGAGAACCGCATGGAGAACCAATATTCAATATTGAATCAATGTCAACAGTTTTTTTCTTATTCCATTGTCATCATTATGATTGTAAACATCGATCACGATAAAACAAATCGAATACGTCCTTATCAGATATTGAAGAACAGATTGACAAAAAACTTATGCATCATTGTACTTGTATGGTACAATGTTTTTGATATGAGTATTGTTTGTCTCACGGTTTCACTTTTTTTATTTATTTATTTTAATGCTTATTGCAGTTACAATTTAAAGATTATCGTCCATTAAATACAATACATACAACTTAATGCTAAACCAGACCTGTCTGTGTCACTCCCCGTTTAGGTATCAATAATATACCTACATTATTACTATGTGCGCGGCGACCACTCTGAAGAGTAAGATTCAGTTACATGAATCATTTATTCAGAGAATTAAGAATGAAATTAGCTTGGAATGGATGTTTAAGTAGGTACTTAAAAGAAAAAGTGAGGAGTTCTGCCGCGAGCTAAATTAAACTAAAGCGATAACCACATTAAGTAGATATTTCTTTGAATTTTTTTCTGAGTACTTATTAGTACTCATTTTGTGGCCTAACGTTGGTTACTAGTTTACCTTTAAGATGTAGCAGAAATGGTAGTTGATGGGGTGTAAAGATAAAAAGAAATGTGGTGTCGTGGGACACCAGGTAGGAACGAAGTTCAAAAGTTCTTGTGTATACGACTGTCGCGCCTGCGCACGTCTCATTTAACGGTTTTATTTAACGAGGTCATCCTTACGGTTTTACTATCACATTTTTTTCAGTTCGGTCGCGCAGCAAAATCCCTATCTCCTCCAAGCCTGCCGGAGGCACAGTATATGTCGGAGAGTTCAATGTAAAATTTCCTTTTTATTATTTTACACGTGCAAAGAGAAAGTTGTTTACTACAAAATGCAACGGTTGGATTTGAAATGGCAATATTCGTTAGCAACAAGTTATAAAACCAGTCGACCTAGCGACAATGACGCAGTCTTGTTCGAGCAGCCGCTAGCCGTACTGTGCACAACTCGATTATTGTAATAGATGTGGATTGGTGAACCGATTTATTACACTGACAGTTTGTTTCAGCAAGACGGTAAGCCCAGGTGTACACGCAGTATTCAATTCTGTGGGGCCAGGGAATTCAGGCATGGTGGATGGAATTCATGATTCAGTGCGGAGGCGGAGCACTGGAGTTCCGTCACATTTTTATAAGGCTCACGTAAGATCTCTTATGTGGCGGCATCGGTAAGGTGACGTAACTATAAGTAAGTCTTCATCCTGACGTTATAGTCTGTTCTCGTACTGTAAGTAACTAAGTCGGTAGTAGTAGTAGTAGTAGTAGTAGTATATATATATAGAAAATGATTATTTAATAAATGCAAAAGCAGATAGCAATTACACAGAAATTGGATTAGAGAACAGTACATACACAGATACAGAACTAAAACAAGCAGTGTTAAAAAAAGGAATAGAAACATGGAAATCTAAACCACTTCACGGGCAATTTTATAACTCAATTCTAGACAAACCGAACATTGATAAAGAGCTCTCATTCAGATAAATCAAAAAACAACAAGTATCTTCCTCATTAGTTTCGTCAACATTTGCCATCCAAGACCAAGCCGTTGCCACCAGGCAGCATGAACGGGATATATATATAATATAAGATACCTAAGATATATATATATACGGAAGTCAGACGGCAGAGTCTCTGTGTAAAATATATATATATATATATATATATATATATATATATATATATATATATATATATATAATTTGTTTTTACACAGAGACTCTGCCGTCTGACCTCCGCAATCTAAAAGACCTAAACCAATTCTTGGATGGGTTTTTGCTAACGTCAGATGGCATTCGGGACCCACATTTTATACATGCCTTCCGTAACACGGAATTATTTTCGGATAGTCAGGTTATTCAAGCCTGCAATATCCTAACCAGACTAAAAATATCTTTTCACAAAGTATGCTTCCCAGTGGGATTCGTACCCACGGCCCAGAGTACACGATCAGCGAAAGCCATGACCACTGGACCACTCTTTTACACTGACTTTTCTGGAATCTCTCATTGTTTGGCTTACACTTTAATTTTTAAAAACAGAGAATATGCAAGTATTTTTTTTATTTGCTTATTTAATCCTTATTAATCACAGTAAACAAATATGAAATAATTTATAAAATGTCTTTACTAGCGACGAACATGTGATTCTTTAGAGTTACAATTAGAAAGAGAAGTCCGATATGGACTGGTGACGTCAAAGTCCGTATCATCTATATGTCGGAGCGTAATATGCAATGGCTGTATAAAACTAGATTCCTTTACTTTGAATAATTCGATGACGTTTGGCAGTAATTCCGTGTCAATGTCATTTTGGACAGTTGACGAAAAAATAATAGAGGACGCGGTATGAGTTCAATGTAAAATTCCCGTTTTATGATTTTACACGCGCAAAGAGAAAGTTGTTTACTACAAAATGCAACGGTTGGATTTGAAATGGCAATATTCGTTAGCAACAAGTTATAAGACCGGTCGACCTAACGACAGGGACAGTCTTGTTCAGGCGGCCGTATCGTGCACAATTCGTTTGTGTAGTTTGCTGTAGCTTGGCCATGACTCATTTAATTGTGATTATTGTAATAGATGTGGATTGGTGAACCGATTTATTACAATGACAGTTTGTTTTAGCAAGACGGAAAGCCCAGGTGTATACACAGTATTCAATTCTGTGGGGCCAGGGAATCCAGACATGGTGGTTGCGATTCATGATTCAGTGCGGAGGCGGGGCACTGGAATTCCGTCACATTTTTATAAGGCTCACGTAAGATCTCTCATGTGGCGGCATCGGTAAGGTGACGTGACTGTAAGTAAGTTTTCATCCTGACATCAGTTTGTTCTCGTACTGTAAGTAACTAAGTGGGTAGTTTACGTTACTTGAGATATCAGATGCCGATCACGCCACGCTCTGCCCCCTTTTATTCATCCGTCTGCGACATATACATTTGCCATAGAAAATAGCGTTTTTGCGAGTAAGATTGACATATTTTCGTAAAGTTAAGTTATATCTCGATTTTCACTGATGTACTTTACTTTTGAATATTTATGGATATACTGATTAGATAACTCATATTTTTTTCATGCATATTCCCTAAAGCAAAAAGCCTTATAAGTATTTTAGATAATAACAAAAGCCACCGTTTTTGTCTATGCTCGATCAAGAGTCAATTATTATATACGTACCTAGAACTACGACCTATGATATAATGGTAGCCTTAAACTTGATAGCATAGAGATACCTACTAAGCCCGCACGATCGAAGCACGACTATAATTTAGTAGATGTCACTGCAGCTACAGTCGTGACGGTCATCATCTCAGTGAAGGGACAATACTATCGATAATATTATAATGTTTCATTTATTTTTATCGATAGTGTAATAAAGATTGTTTTGGTATAAAATTATTTGTTCTTTTGTTTGTTTTTCCGGTTTTCTTCTTTATGTAAACTTCGTAATCGGCTTATAATAGCTACTGACATATATTTGAAAATTAATAAATAGTGGTTTAAAAGTAAAATAGGTCAAAAATAGCTTTAAACCAAAGAAAACTTTGGGTTGACCAAATTTTACCTATTGACTTTAGGATATTATTATTACTGTTACTAAATTTTTTTTATTATATGTTCTTATAAAAATATCAAACTTCAAGTTTTATGAGAAAAGCATATTTCTTTCATAAATATACATACAATATTTACCAATTTTTCAAATTAGAGTCCGGGTCAACTTTCAAGTTCAAAAAATGGTAAGAAAGATAAAGCGTGAATGTTTTTTATCGATACAGGTTATCTCTCGATTTATCGAGTCGACGTGTCGCCGATTACCTCCAGCGAGCGGCGTATTGACTCAGCCGAAACCCAGCTCTCATCATTTACATAATAACACCTTGTACGCCATCGATTGTGGTCTAAGTTATAAATAAATCGATCTTTTTTACTATGACGTTCCTTCTATCCTATGGTGTGGTAAAAAAGAAAAAAAAATGTACATATATACAACGTGGAAGGTACCCACATACCCGTCATAAATCGAACCACGGGCTGTACTTTTAGATCACTGTAGTATATACTCGTAAACCTAATGAAATTAAAATACAACGAAATAACAGAAAAAAAAAACACTGCTGTTAACTGTTAAAAAATCACCGTTGACAGCCGGAAAACTTGCGGCATTTCCATACAAAAGTGTGCAGCCGCACTTTTGTATGGAAATGCCGCATATTTTTTGTTTTTTGGCTTTTATTTTAGTTTTATTATGGTTCTATAATGTCTCACACACAATTCATTAGCAAATTACCATTTCACAAGTAACAATTGTCATGTTTCATTACGCAAACTAATGCTTTAACAAGGACATCAAAACGCAAACATGCATATGACAAGCAGCCATTTCAAAAATGCATTATTAATTAAAATTTTAAAAGACATACTGACATGTCAACAAATTACAAAAACCAAAAATAATATTTCCCAAATAATTTGTTTGACTAAATTTCAATTACAAACTTTTTGTTTACTAAAATTTCTATTTGCTTTTTTTGTTAAATTAAATATCATTAATTTATAAATTACAATTAAAATATAATAATTTTCACGATGCGCGTCCAATCATTTAAACTAAAGTAAAACGGAACGTGATTCATGCATTGTGCCTCGGTCAAATATACCAGTGTCATTAATTATCTATGTACCCACATTTAAGTTTGTTGCCGATGTGAACGTATGCGTTGTGATTTTGTTGTTTTTTTTTTTCGTTTCGCTTCGCTCGCTCGGCTCGCGCGATGTGGTCTAAGTTCTAACCTAACCTAACCAATACAAGTCGGAATGCGCTGAACTCGATTAACAAACATATGTCGTTTGTGGCGCTTCGCCGGCCGCTACCACGGTACGCTCGCTTCGCTCGCTCGGCTCGCGCGATGTGGTCTAAGTTCTTAACTTTTTTTTTTTTACGGAGGAAAGATCCCTGTTACGGATATCCGTCAGCCTGCGGGGGAGGCTGTCGGGTTATGTGGGACTCCACACCCGAGTGACGTGCCTACCCACTAAAAAACCTCCGGAGTTCCATCACAACCGCTTTTGCCGAGGACACGGGAACGGAAATACAACCGCGAACCCCGGCGCGGCTGGCCGCCAAAGCGGCCCCTCCGCGGGGACGTCACAGCGCCCCCCCACTCACCAAGTCGACGCGTCCGGAACTCACGGACGCCCCGTACCTCCTCGGGCCAATTGAGAGGCGGCAGACTCCCACGCAGTCCACCGCCTGTGGACCCATGGGAGCCAGATAAACTGGCTCCCAGCGGCGGAGAAGATGAAAGGCTCCGCCGCTTGCCTCTCGCCGCAAACGCGGTGCGGCACCGCTCGGTCGCGGAGGATAGGGAGAGCGGCAACGTAACACCGACACTCCTCCTCCTCCGCGACCGATCTCTAACCACAGCCACGGCGGTGTGGCCCCGCCTGAAGCGCCGGGAGAGCAATGAAACATTCCTCTCCCGGCGGCCCTACCACGAGTGGGGGAGAACTTCCCACTCCCCCGCCGCCCCATTGGGCGCATCCCTACAGGCTCAAGGCCGAAGCCGAGCCCGCGGGAGTGCCCCTCCCCGGGTGGGGGTTGAACTTCCCACTCCCCCGCCGCCCCAATGTGGGCGCTCACTGCTGGTGGAACAAACAGCAGGAGCGCCCCCTCGCGGGTTCCTCTTAGCTTCCCCGTGGCTCGAGGCTACCACGGGTACTGAGCCCCCCCGGTACGACAAACCGGGAACCCATTGGGGGGGTCTAAGTTCTAACCTAAACTAACCAATACAAGTCGGAATGCGCTGAACACGATTAACAAAGATAAGTCGTTTCTGGCGCTTCGCCGGCCGCTGCCGCAGTACGCTCGCTTCGCTCGCTCGGCTCGCGCGTTGTGGTCTAAGTTCTAACCTAAACTAACCAATACAAGTCGGAATGCGCTGAACTCGATTAACAAAGATAAGTTGTTTCGGGTGCTTCGCCGGCCGCTGCCGCGGCACGCTCGCTTCGCTCGCTCGGCTCGCGCGTTGTGGTCTAAGTTCTAATCTAACCTAACCAATACAAGTCGGAATGCGCTGAACTCGATTAAGAAAGATAAGTCGTTTCTGGCGCTTCGCCGGCCGCTGCCGCGGCACGCTCGCTTCGCTCGCTCGGCTCACGCGTTGTGGTCTAAATTCTTACCTAACCTAACCAATACAAGTCGGAATGCGCTGAACTCGATTAACAAAGATAAGTCGTTTCTGGCGCTTCGCCGGCCGCTGCCGCGGCGCAGTTGTTATGTTTTTACGAAAAAATTATACTTCTTATGTTTTTAGTATGAAAATTTAAGAAATGATATGGTGCCACATCATTTGCCGTATGTCTTTAGACTAAGTAACCATATTATTAAAGAGAAATTGTTCAATAGATCTTTTTTGTTTAACGTATTTGTGTTAGAAAAAAAAATCTAATATTCTTTTGCAAAATTACAATGTATGAAGAAATTACTTTATGAGATGTAAAGTTTGTCAAAAATAAATAAATGGAATGTTGATTTGCGAAATGATAACTTTGTATTTCGTTGCTTGTTATCTGTCAATTTGTTGAATAACTGTTGGTTGATCCACAAGGGCAGACAGAGCTTCTTCGGGTTTTTCGGCTTTAAGCTTTGTGTTTTATTGTTCGTGTGTGTAAGTGGCTAACACTGATCTCAGATTTTTCACGTTGCCATAAAGGCATCTGACATAGCTTGACGACTGCCATGTAATGATGACAGCCGAAACCGACGGCTCATACGTGCCTTCCGAAGTACGGAGGAGCACGCGAAATTTGCCACTGGTCACCCATCCAAGTGCGGACCACGCTCGGCTATAAGACTCAAAAACTAAAGAGTGGTTGTGGTTGAGAAGTTAGAATAGGTAAGGAAACAAAATTGCAGTTGTCAAGTTCAAGAAAGAGCCTTGTTACTGTTAGTTTGTTAGTTAGTTAGGTACTAGTGTAGAAATTTTTTTGTAAAATAATATAAAATTAAATTTTAAGTAGGTACCTAACTACGAAGTAACAGTAATTAATTAGTATTTACAAGGACGCATATTAAGCTTAATGATAGTCATTAAAGTTGGCATTCATATCCTTTCAGGTATAATGATTTGCAAATAAAGACATAAAAATTGTATTATTATCAAAATACAACTTATTAACAATAAGGATGCGTCAAATATTTCCTTCCTTTATTAAATAAAATGTGTTATTTGCAAATTAATAAATCAAGGATATTTAAAGAAGGCAGTGAATGGCTTAGGTAAATGTTTCCGTGCTCTAAAAGAAGATAGAGACATAAATAAGCGATGACTCGATGTCATCAAAGATAAAAGCATGTCTGTCATAATGTTTTACAACCAAGAATTCCGAAGACGGTGTGAAATGGACAAGTGAAAGTCAAAAAAATCGATAGGCTTTAAAGCGAGAAATCATGTACTCGTGCCTAAAGCAGGATAAATTTTTGACTGTAAATATTAAATGAAAATAATATTACAACATGTAAGTACCTATTACAACAAAGACCATTTATAGCCAGACATAATAGAGACCTATACTAAACTGGGATTCTTCCAGCAATCATCGTTCCCAAATACTACGAGTACTTCGAGTCTACTATATTTTCGTAGTAGCGGTAAATATAAATTTATCCAATAAGAAAAAAAAATACCAAATAACCATTTTACTATCCCCGCAATGGAATGGTATGTGAAGGCATTTTCATCTCTTAAAAAAAAGGAGAATGTTTTTGGTAAAGTTAATAAAAAAGTGACTTGACAAAACTCTCATTCCTATGACTTGCACCACGACCTTGGAACTCTAATCGTACAGAGTTTTCCTTTAAAACGTTCACGAAATATTTTGGACGTAGATTCGGGAGATAACAAGGCATTGTCGTTTCCTGTTATTACTGCCTATTTTCGCTAGACGTGAATTTATGTGATTGATTATTGCTTTTTTAATGTCTAGCTTGGTGCTGGCGTTTTTGGTTATACGCTAATGGCTAAACTTTTCTAGGATTATTGACCGCAAGTATAATTTTAAGCTTGAGCACAGGTATGGCACTTCATAGAAGAGGCGTATCATTTATGCCTGCTACTACTACAACGGAAACTATATATCTGTGCACACGACAGTGTGTGTGTTAGCCCCCCAACGACATGCGACAAAGCGAGAACGGGGGAGAGGTGCGGGGACAGGGAACGGGGACTTATAATACTTATATTACTTCAATGGCTTGAGTTTACCGCGATTGTTTTGTACTCTGCATGTTTTCCTTGCTTAACATTTTTAGGAGCTATATTTAATGTTCTTTCGATTTTACAGTTGAAGAAGCATTAAAACTCACAAAACTAACGATGTAAACAATATCAATGATTCAGAACAAAATCATAAAGCCAATGTTTGGATATGTTGGCAGTCTCAAAAAGGTCAAAAAGTGCTGGGATAAGAAGAAGTGAGTAGATTATTATTGTATTAGTTTGTATTTAATAAAGTCTACCAGTAGTAAGTTAATATTCTATACGGAGCGGTTATTCAATAAAATAAAATAATGCGTTCCTTATGTACTTATTCCATTATTATTTTTTTAAAGAAAACTCTTTAGAGTATCTGCGTGTTCATTTCAGTGCTAATAATATGGAGCTTGAATGAATGAATGAATTAATGAAAAACTCTTTATTGCACAAATACAAAAAAAAATAACAAAAAAGAAGATTTACAATTTAAAATACATAGGTACAATGCAAGCTTGGCAGAACATAATATTATAAATTCAACGTTAATTGTTAATGCACATTTATCACTGCGCTATCTCAATCAGAGTAGCACTATGACCAGTCTATAGATATATTAATTGTACGTAACGGTACCTATACAAGATTGTTATCAGTGACTGTGTAATTATTATGGTCATTTGACTCATATGTTTATCTGCATTCTTTATCAATTACATTTATTCCAGGATCCAGTTTTGAACTTTGAGAGTGATGTCATTATTAGGGTCGGAGGAAAAGTGAATCATTAAAGAAGGTAAAAAATGTACAGTCAAGTACCAAGATACCTGACCAGGTCCTCTACTTATATCTTATTTTTTTTCTTAAACTTAATATAATAATAACATGAAAATGTATATTCAGAAAGACTTAATTAAAATCTGTCTGAATATAAATTTTCATGTTATTATCATTTTTAGTTTAAGAGAAAATTCAAGATATAAGTAGAGGGCCTGGTCAGGTATCTTGATACCTGACTGTACTTCTTAAAATAAGTGAAATGTTATTTCATTATGTTACTTCATGTTAAAAATTATAAGTAAGAACTATATTTTTCGTTATTTTTTCATTCTGTTTCATTGTAACTCCCAGAATGGTAACTAAGTAACTTCTTTTGGTTTTAATCGTTACTTGATCGAATAATTATCTTAGTATATTTTAGTGTCCGTTTTTTTAACTAGCCAGCAAAACGAGAAAAGTATATTAGATCAATCAAAATATTACAACACCTCCGTGGCGTAATGGTCAACACGCTAGTCCGCCAATCCAGAGGTTCTGGGTTCGATCCCCAGCCAGGTCAAGTTGGAAAATGACTTCTTTCAAATAGTCCTGTGCCTTGGGTGCTTATCTATGTATGTATTTATCATAAAATATAGTATCGTTGGTTTAGTATCTCATAACACAAGCTTAAGCATACTTTGGGGCTAGCTCAATCTGTGTTATTTGTCTCTATATAATATATGTATATATTTATTAGCTTCTTATATATGAGGGTTACCAAATCGATGAAAATTTTGATTAATTGGTAATCAACATTGATAAATTCAGGATATAATTATCAATAACTTCTGTGATTGTGCCGTGAAGTCATCGGGCAGAGGTTCGAATCCAGGTGGACGCGAGTCACGACGGTCGTGCGTTTGACGGTGTCAATCCGTGTTCAAATTGACGTGTTTACGACCTAACTTGTTCCTTTAGGATTTATGGTATCTTCAGCGTGTGATTAAATGCCTAGTTCTCGAGAAACAACATCATTTGGTCTTTATAAGGTTTGTATAGGCATACTCATCGGTTTATCGTCTAAGTATTAAATAAATAAATATATACGGACAAAAACACAGATTGAGCTAACCCCAAAGTAAGTTCGAAACTTGTTTTATGGGACACTAAATTAACGATACTATATTTTATAACAAATAAATATATACACATCCAATACCCAGGTCAATCTGAAAAAAATCCCATTCCATTTTAACCCGAATGGGGATTGAATCCATGACCTATGGTGTGACAGCCTAGCATGATGACTACTAAGCCACAGAGGTCGTCAAATTTAAAAAATACTAATGTCAATTTTATATTGGACTAAGAATGATATTTATTGCACAAATAAGGCTTCTTGCAAGTCGATTGTGTAATTACTTATCACTGCTGTAAGATTTTTACTAAAGGCATCTGACGTAGCTTAATGACCATTACCTGGTCATTTTACACGCTAGTCAACTAGTAAGCAGGTTTCCTCGCGATGTTTTCTTTCACCTGAAGTAAGTGGTGGTAGTTGAAAATGACCGTACCATCAGTATGTACAAACTTATTAGCTTCGTACACAAATAAGTAGTTCTTCAGCATTTTTCGGCTGTCATGACATCTTGAATCCTTTCAATCGTACCCGAAAATTATAGGGCTCTTACAGACCGCGGCACCTGTCGGCGATTATCAGCGACGTTCGCCGACTATCGGTGACTATTGACGACTGTCGCCGATGGTCGCGCGGCAGTTTATGATATTTGGTTACCATGACATGTGTCACGCGACCGTGTGCGTCAGTCGGCGACCGTCGACGACAGTTCTCTCGGGCATGCTGTCGGTCATCTGTAAGAAGGATATGCTAAGCAAGTAAGACCAGATTTTCTGTGACCGTCATGATGATGGTCATATAAACGTAGTCAAGAAGCAGAAAGTAAATACCTTACCTTTTTCAGATAGACTCTAAATTACTTTTTGTTTTCACTGTTTAACCTGCGTGTCACGAAGACATTAAAATGGGTTACTCACGTATATAGTTCGCTGAAGTCAACCAAGTTTCAATTTCATTTAAAAATTATTATCCGTAAAGTTATTAATTTATTTATAATACACACATACATTTACTTTTACTAACAATAAATAGCTATGAAGAGAAGAACTAAACAATAATGATTTTATGAAGAAAGGGTGTTTAAAAGGTGGGTGTTTAAAACTTTTCTTTTAAAAGAGAATTTGGTTGAAATTTCTCTGATGTCAACGAGTAAAGCATTCCAGAGCCTATCTATTTATCTATAAGTTATCTAGTAAATACTTAGTTATAGCTCTCCCTATGTAGGTAGTATGTTCGCAGTTAGTATGAGAAATTGGGACTCCACTTCTGAGGCTTAAAGTACTAGGCCACTCTGAAAGTATTATTGCAAAAAAAAGTTTTTATATATGTGAGACTGGCCAGTTACAATGTATTATGAAAATATAATTATTTATAAGTAAAAATAGGTACATTCCAATTTTAAAATTTCCTTTGTAATTTTTTGCGGACTAATTCAAATTATCGTGTCTCATTGGAAAATAGATCTGAGCCGAGAACATTTTCGCGCTATAATTTTTTACGATTTCAAGTGTCGCCTGAAACTGGATGAATCGTACGATAGGCTTCAAATGGCATTTATGGGTGAAGGCCCTTCCAAGGCAACCGTTTATCGTTTTCAATTCAAGCGCGGTCGACTAACTTTGGGGGACGAAGAAAAAAGAGGTTTTGACGGTTGTTTCGAAAAAAAATTAATTTAATCCACGACAATAGGCGAGTTACGTATCAGGAGATACAGCACATCTTGCAGATTGGATCAGGAAGCGTTCACTACACATGCATCTTCGCGTGAAGAAGATAGTTTCACGATAGGTGCCACACAACCTTACAGATGCTCAGAAGCAAGCCCGGGTGGAATAGTGCCGCGATATGATAAACAAATTTGAAGCAGGCTCGTCTCGGCGTGTTTATGACATTATTACAGATGATGAGTCCTGGATTTATAAATACGATCTAGAAACGAAGCGCCAGTCGACGGTTTAGGTGTTTCAAAACGAATCAACGCCTACCAAAGTGAAGCGATCTAGAAGCGGGTGGAAGATTTTATAGCGAGCTTTTTCAGTTTGATTGGCTACTTGGTGTTCTTTACGGAATTAAAAAAGCATCAACGCCGAATGGTATACAACCAAAGGCTTGCCAGAAGTTTTCTCTGTTGATCACCAGAAGATGCGCTGTCAGCGTTTGAGCAGGCTATAAAAGAGGTGCCTGCATGGGACTGGAAAAAGTGTTTCGAAAATTGGTTCAGACGCATGAAACTTTTTATGGTGGCTGGTGGGAGGACCTTGAAAATGATTTAATTAAAAATAAATACCATTAGAGTGTCCCACGTACTGCTATAGGTTTTAATTCTTTGTATTTCATAAAATTAGTCCAAAACGAAAACATAATAGGAGAGAGGCGCAAAGTCCACTATACCAAGAGATTTCAATACATACACGCATCGACCGTAACGATACAATGATATGACGAAACGGTCGCTCCATACCGCGGGTGCAACGCTGACAGTCGCGGTCGTTAAATCTTGCCGCTCTGATACATGCTGGACACCGTGTAGCGGTTCACAACTGGACTGTGAATACACATTCGTATCTGTCGCTTGGTGGAAGACTGGTGTTTACACGACACGATACGACTATGACAAGACTATGACGCGTAGAACACAATGCGGAAACGATTATAAGATGACGATGGGACGACTATGATAAGAACTGATCTAGACTTCATATAACTATCTATATAACGGTTGTATGTGGACACGCGAAAATTATTAGTAGTTGTATACGAGGTACTTTTTAAACATCGGCAACATTTTTGGAGCAAGTTCAGTCCATAATACTAAAATACTTTCCATAAAAACAATTATCGAAAATGAAAAAAATTGACTTTTCATACAAATCAGCCCTCAGCCAAATGGGTTTTGTATGGAAAGACGAATTTTTTTATCGATTTTCAATATGTTTTCTAAAGAAAATAGTTTAGTATTATGAACAGGGGACGCATTTTTGAAATCACTCGTCACATTACGAATGGTTTGCACGAGCGTTTTCAAAAGGGCGCAGTTTGGAATCGGACGAATGCAAAGAATTTGCAAGGAGTGGACTTGATCACTCATAGTTTTGACATTTGTGGCGTAGTTATGTTAAAGAAAACTTTCATAGAGTTTCGGTTCTGAGACATGCTGTTTTTTAATTCATGGTGAAAATTTACGAAAAATTTAGACAAATTTTCGAAACTTTCTGCGTAAAACAATATTGTTTTTCGCTGACACGACGGTTTTACAAATACGAAAAAATGGTACACGCGAGCGCTGACTTGGAAAACTAAATTTTTTTGTGATTAGATGACTCTTTCAATGAAAAATAGCACTCCTAAACTTGCTCTTAAAATATTGTCAATTATTATTAAAAATTAACCCTATATATAACGAAATATCTACATCTATATTTTTCTCCAACTTTGATTCACGTCACGTAGCGACTGTAACAATACAACGACAGGTGACAATATCACGACTATGATTGACAATTATGATGAACAATGACACGACAAATACACGACTATCGCACGATGATGAAACGACGATGATATGACGATGAAACGATGATGAAACGAAGATGAAATAACGATAAAAGAACGATGAAACTGTGTTGAAATGAAGATGACAAGATATGGGCCCGGATACATGGTTCAAAACTGGACTCTGAGTAAATACAGACCCTTGAAAGATCGTCTGACTATCTTGTTTTAGTACCATTCTCATTGCTAGAAATCGCGCGGTGTAATCACCAATCTATAATTAACGCTGTACAGATAAGTCCGTACGGGAGCCATCAATACCGAATTAGTTTTGTTACCAAACTATTCAGAACGCTACAATGCTGTTAAATAACGCGTTATAGCTTTCCAACGTGTCATTAAGGAACTGGAGCTCGGTTGTTTTTGTTTGACATTACCGCTAGTGCTGATGTCTGATTGTGTTGTCTTCAAATTCCGACTTTTTGTAACATAGGTAGGAAATTTGTTCTCATAATAATACCCCATTTTTGTTGGACCTGTCATGGCAATACATACATACTAAACTCGTATTAATTCCTTATGGAATAATCACAGAGTGATAATAGTAAAGGCCACATTTAGCAAGACGATAAGCATGTAGGTGGAAAAGTTAATCAAAATATAGTTGCGTCTTCTTTTACGACAAAATATATGAAACAGAAAATTTAGCAGAGGCAAAAGAAACGGAACATTAAAATATGCAACTATGTTGTTTAATTCACAAAAAACCCAACAGAGCGTGCCAAATTCTTACAAGTTTCTACAAACCGGCGTCATCAAAAGAAACGTTCAAAACGACGCAAAATTGCATCAAATTAATACCATTTCGACACTTTATGCGTCCATTTCTTAATCAAAAATTCTCGTTTTATTCCGACCAAGTTTGAAAACACCTATTAATTTAATAGTTAGATACTCTTGTGATAGCACGTATTCGTATCTGAGACAATTTGTTATGGTCGTTTGTACTCATCTCGGTTCGTTTAAACCTTGTTTAAACCTAGTTTCCACAATCGATGTGTAATGTAAGATGGGTCTTATGGCACACGCGAAAGCGTTTAATTAAAAGACTTTTTGATGTTTTTAGAAAACCTATGATATTGTGGCGGCTTCTACGCCACTACGAGGAACTACAACGATAAATCAATCAAGTGACAATCAACAACATAGTTCACAAGAAGCATACGAGATGGCGCCAGCAGTATCCTACATCTCGATCTCAAAATCGCTCGATTCGCTGATTATATACAACTTCCGACATGGTCGAGCATGTCACCTCGCTCCCGCCACAATATGATTGAAATTTTGTTGAGTAGGTGCTTATTTTAAAATAATATTGACATTTAGTTGTCTATTGTCTGCAAAGATTTTGGTTGTATGTCAGATTTTGATATATCTATTGATGTTTTTGTTGTTATTCCGACATAAAATGTTTAAGAACTTCAAAGTATTTGTATCTTGAAATAAATAAAATAACTGGATTCCTACATTTTTTCCTCTTTTGTAGCCTAAGTAACTTAAAGGTTAATCAGTATATTATTGTACGAAATATATTTTCTTTCAATAGTTATACGACGAAGGATTAATATTGTTAAAAGATAATTCTTTTATAGAATTATTATTGAACCTATTGATATACTTCTTATAGGTCTACATCGGTGATTAGAAATGAATAACACAAGAATTGATATAAATATTTACTGTGCCCTGTATAATCTTGTTACTTGAACCACCAGCCCGTTAACAGCCTACATCCATTCCTCGATGTCTCGATCTTTCGATATCAATAACAAATTTAAGACTTTATTACCGTTAATTGATGAACCGTGGTGACATTTGGCGGTGGCCTCATACGCGCGGCGTCTTTGATGCCGCCATCTTGAATTATTGTCAAAGGAAGCCGCCGACAATTAATTCGTACGGAAAGCTATGCGACAGTTGTCTAGTTTCTGGCATTTTTTAAATAAAGGTTAATTAGAATTAAATAATTTGATGAAAAAATCTCAATTGCCATCGATTGAGCTTTTTGTCGGGAGCTTTAAAGAGAATTAACTTTGAGGAACTACAATGAGAAACAATTATAAGCAATTTGTCACACTCATCATAATTAATAGAAAATTGTTGTTCTCCGCTCAATCAAAGAGCAGGTAATTTTTTGGGTGACAAACTCAAGGGAATCGTACAGTTTTTAGTGTTATGAACTATTCTCATCCAAAGAAGCGGAACCAACATACTATGTCGCAGTTGGATTGTATAATCCAGAGTTTGACAAAACCTCTAGCTGTTTGAGAAAACCTCTGGCATTACAGCTCAGTTTCGTAAAACAGAGAATAACGCTATAGCTGTAATGCTAAATAGCTGGAGGTTTTGTCAAACAGTGGATTATACAATGCAACTGCGACATATACATAACATCAACAAACTTTCACAAACCACTACCTTTCAATTTTTTATCTATTACGGGGTTGGCTGAGCAAAACTTAAACATGTTTTTGCATTTCTAAAAAGGATGAAGTTATATACGTAACACATATGAAGGTTACTTAATATTTTATATACGTTGCATTTCTTCTGGCTGCCTTTTTTCACTTTGAAATCAAGGACCTTTTTTCACTTTGAAATCAAGATACTTATGTAGTAAAGTAAAAGTATCGTAGCGAGACACTGATTTCACATCAAAAACACAAAAAGAACAAGGATCTAAATTTATATCTAAGATTTTATTCGTTGCATCCATCTATTGACATCATTTGAATTAAAAAAAAAACAGAAATCTTAAATTGTTTCACCGTTTGATAAAAAAGTGGAGACAGTGTGTGAAGGTAAAAAAGGCCTGTATTTACTTTACTAGTACTTACAATAATTAAGGTGCCTTTACGACATAAGTAAGGTCCAATTAATTTCAATGAGTTTGAAGTGCAAAAAGCCGTGACAAGAAGTGACGCGACGTAAAAACCAATTTGCGTTTTTGTCGGAAAATTGCTCAAATTAAAGAGCGCCGGTCAATATTTAATACAAATGTGAAGTCAACACCATGTCAACTTACCATAATTAAATGCATTTTGCTGTATTTAGTTTGGATACCACTGAAAAATTATCTTCTTCTAGTAGGGCACGTATTTCAATAATCATCTTCTAGTTTTTTTTTTGGCTCTCCCTTTTCGAGTTCAGCTTTTTATTCTATAAAATTATAAATACTATATAAATGGTGTCATAAATAAGATTTTCGAAAACAGACTGCTTGCACTTAGCCGTAGTCATGTTAAACAAAATCCACAGAAAACTTAAAAAGATAATGAGGGCGTGCTTGTAAAATTTATTTTCAGAATACGTAATAGGACCCTGAATCAAATCTAGTGGCGGCCATATTTGAACTATTTTTTTTATTGCTGATAAATAAAATCTTATTTTATTAACGTTAAGATAATCTTTTTTATTAGGTATTTTACATTATTAGAAAGTCCTCATTAGTTTCAGTACTAAGGCCTAATTTATTTAACATAAACCTAAACCAGCCAATTGCAAAGATATAGATAAGACGTAACCGACGGACACGGTGTCTGTCCGTAAAAACTCAATTACAGCAATTACACCGACAGGTGGCGGCACGGTGACGTGTCATTGTTTTTTTTTATTTTATTATGTGGTTGTAGGATTGCTACGTGCTTTAAGCGCGTGGAAATTATTTTGTAGAATGATTTGCTAGAAACTTAAAGGATAATGTAGGTACACTACACAGGCTAACTGGTAAATAAATATGTTCATAACAATGATATCATATTTCCTTACAGGGCATAATATAGATAGTCTCTAAAACCAAAGACTTCGTTTAGCGTGACGAGATGATAATAAAGCGTGTAGGTGGAAAAAGACTCGCCAATAGGTATTTCCTTGAGTTGCGCTGGTATAGTTAGCTAGAACATTATTTTTATATTTGACGACCTCCGTGGCGTATTGGTCACCATGCTAGTCCGCCACCCAGAGGTTCCGGGTTCGATTCCTGGTCAGGGCAAGTTGGAAAATGATCTTTTTCAAATTGTCCTGGGTCTTGGGTGTTTATCTATATATGTATTTGTTATAAAATATAGTATCGTTGAGTTAGTATCCCATAACACAGGTCTCGAATTTATTTTGGGGCTAGCTCAATCAGTGTAATTTGTCCATATATTATAATTAAATATTTATAAAGTTTTATTTAGTTTTTACGCATTTAAGATGCAGTACTAAAGTACTCAAATTAAAAAATGAAATAAGAAATGGCAAAAAATTCAAAATTCATTCAGTAATTAGACTTTTACAGGCACTTTTACACGTCAATAAGTATAATTTACATTACGTATAGTTTATATTGAAATTTAATTTATTTTAAAGAAAAGCTACCGATACCAGCGCTTCGTAACGACCACTGCTGAGAAGAAACGCCGAAAGAAACTCATTTTCACAGTATTGGTTGCCTACTCGCCAGAAGGGCTTTGTCATTTTATTATTATCAGTCTTTTTTAAATAATAAATACTTTTAATATAATACAATGTTGATACATTATAAAATGCAATGCTTGCGAACGAGTTAACAAACATAAATTACGTAATAAGAAGAAATACTAAGTAGCCAAAAAATCGACTCCGAGCTGACCAGTCCCTCCCGGCAGCACCCGTTCACGAGTTGGCGCACGGATCAGCCATCGTTAAACTCAACCATATTAGAGGGAATCTAACGACCCGACCAGCGACGCCACCACCAGATTGGGCATTTTAGTGAGCATGAAAAGCCCGATATCGCAGACCTTGTCAAGAGGAAATATTAGTTATAATGTTGGTCACCTATTGATCGCAGAGCAATAACATGTTTTACGGTAAGCTAATTATTGTTACAGAGAATACAGTTCTTATGTTATATTATAAGTGTGGAGTGTAACGGAAAATTTATAGGAAGTGTCCACGCGTTTTCATCTTTAAAATAATCATTAATAGTATAGTACGCATTATTCAATAAAACTTTTTAACATGTATTTTAAATTTTGACATGGGTGGGTTTACCACCGTTTCAGGAAGTTTGTTAAATAATGTTACAACCCAAGAGTGACTTTCTGGTTTTAGCAAGTCGAAATTCAGGCGTATGAAGCTTATTTTTGTCGCGAGTGTTATAACTGTGAACATCACTATTGTAATATTGTACACATTCTACAGATTATTATTTTTGTACCAGACCGGCATGGAAATGGTTAATAACATAACCAAGCTGCGAAGAACCTCCAGGTCTACGTGTGTTTTGATAGCGCTATGCATGGCAAGCAACGTTAGAAAATGTATGTTCGAGATGGGTGGTAAAATTAATAGGTAGGTTATATATTACTCAATGAAACCACTTCAGCTGTAACTTTGATTCCGCGAATAAATTGTCATCTTATGTTATTCTTAGTATATTCATTTCTACATAGACATAAAAACTAGACTAGTCAAAAGTAAGTATTTTCAATGTGCAGTGCAAGGTGTGCAAGGAAGAGATTTTATTAAAAAACTGAAGTATTTCTAAGACAATTGTTTCTTCTTGGATAATTAGCTTTTGAAATTCAATATTTGACATACTTTGGGAAAGCCTATTAATTTAACTTTATTTCAAGTGTAATAGGCAGACTTAAAGCCATATGTCTACCTCTACCAATTAATTATCTACCAGTCAACCCACTGGTATCCTTTACTGGAACGGCTACAGTCACTTTTCACAAGGTGATATCGCAAACGAAGTTTCTCCAAATAACCTCTGCCTCCGGAGAGACCCTAGTGCAAGAGTAGAGCAAGAAGTAAGCAAATGTGTTATTTTCACTGTCAATGTCCTGTGGACAATTTATACAAATAGCTGGTAATTAACAAACAAATACAATGATGAGATAAAAAGTAGATGAAAAAGACTCACATGCTATCCCAACTCCACGTAGAATGGAATTAGATGAGGATGAACGAAAGAGAGCTGGTAAATTACAAAATATAAACCTTAAAGTCCACGCACTAGCAAACGAAGCGTAAGACACTCACCCACAAGGTAGTCAGGACCTGACCAAGGTCCTTGGAAAGCGCCAGATGCAGGCCGCTCTAGATTGGCCATTTTAGAAATCCTTTCGAGAGGCCTATGTCCAGCAGTGGACGTTATGCGGTTGAAATTATGAATGATGAAACTTTAGTTTAAACCTTCTCTACGGACAGACTCCACCAGCTGCACGTCTCAAAAGTCGTAACAGCTTCCTCAAGCAGCCAAATATACCAGCCATAGAAGCTCCTGATGCAAAAGATGCGCAATGGATAAACAAATATCCACCTTACGAACCAAACCTATCACCTGCAGAGCAACTCCAACCTGGTAGAGACCTCCCCTGGTCAGTCTAGTTGGGAGATGTCGAGAAAACCGAGTAAGGTGAGGTCACGGTGATAACGTCCTTTGCGACTGTGGTGCCATTCAGTCGATGGACCACCTTCTATTGTCCGAATCGCCCTACTTCGTGTACAATCCAGGACTTAAATGAGGCTAACGACAGGGATCGCCGTGGCCACAAACTGGTCAAATATCATTTGAAATAGAAACTATACTGGAATCATTTTGACTCGACAAGAAGAAGAAGTTTAAAAGTAAGTAAGTATAATTCCTGATCTACTATTACCAACGCAATAGCTCAATCACATAAGACAATTGATCTTTTTCAAAATAGTTGGCATGATTTCCATGATTCCTTCAGTTTCTGAAGAGATCTTTGATCCGGGAATAGATTGTCAACTGGTGCTATTCCGAGTAAGGTCGTAACGCCCGTGCCGGGGCGGGCCCGTTCCGGCGAATTACCAGAATTGCCGGCCACTGCGGCCGGATGTCTCTCAATGGGACATTGTATCTGCTGCAGATGTCCGGATTTGGAATTCAGTAGAGGTTGACTGAAAGGACTTATTTCTGCTAATTTTCTCCTCAATTATTTTCCAAATACATAGTAAGGATAAATGCAGTTAGGTACTAACTTCAAAGACTATCGTATCTTTATCCCAAACGGGGAAGACGGATCCAAGGCCATTTTTAGCGTGATAGTAAGTGTGAAGATGGAAGAAGTGACATAATACCAGTTCTCATCCATTATCTTACTCGTATCTGATCTCCGTGGGAAGAGAAGCAGCTGACCCTTACATTTAACTTTTTTATTTTCTCCCAGACCAGGTTGGAAGGCTTACTTCTTCTTCAACGTGTACCAATAATACAAACAGTACCATTCTAGGTGTCGTAGGTCGTAGTTGTGGTGCCTTAAAGTTAAAGTCCGAAGTCCGCCTTCTGAATGTGTTTTCTCAAAAGTGGAGACGATAAAAACTGGATTCAATATAATTCATTTGCTGAATTAATGTGCATACCGTCAGCGCGACACAAGTACACGCATCTTTGTAAAAGCCGATGCCACTTTTGAACCGCACCGATGGCATGTCAACCAATTGAACGAATAGGCAGACCTGGGTCAACTCTCCTTGGCAAAGCAGTTATTGCACAAGATGTTTGTCTTTAATCCTTTAGTCGACTCTTACGACATTCGTGGAAAGAAATAGAGATGGTCTTATTCAACCAGTAAATTTATAGTGTTATTATAACTATACAGGTATACTATTAGTATCCACTATGTATAGTTACTAGAGAATAGATGGTCGTCTGTCTTATAAACAAACCTAAGTAATTGGAAACAATACAGTATCTTATTTATTTCAGTGAAATACGCTGAAAGTAATTTAACTCCGAAATTATTTGGCAGAACACCCGTCTTTCGTCTCCCTCCCACCTCATTCATAAACACTCGGAATAACCCTAAAATTATATTCGAGGCGATAAATCTATTTCTGTTTTCATCTGTGTTCACGCGATGACATGACAAATAGCATTGTTTTATAGTTTGACCTAAATTCTTGACGGTTTGGATGGTTGTGAAAAGATTGCTTTAAGTTTTTTTTTCACTAGCCTATTCAGGTGTTCCAATGCCCTCCCCTTCTTTATTCTACAGATCCCTATTCACAGCAGCCTGCTGCAACTCCATTTTGAAGCTGCTGATGTCTTTGCTCCATCTTCTCCGTGGTCTTTCTCTGTTAAGTACTATTTATCCTATTTTTTTTAAGTGTTTGCTTTCGAGTAAGTGTATTGAAGTTTTTTTATTAAATACTAACTTGGGTTTGTACTGAAAGAACCAACATGACTACAGGAATGGTCAAAAAGGCACCAATGTTCAAATCATAGACATACAAAGGGAATCAGACCAAACGTTACATAGGTACTTAGAACGCGTGGTAATTTTCCATTCTTAGCTTATTTTTTAAATTTTGTTATTTCTATCCTCCCTTTCTAGTTATATCTGTTTCAAATGTATGTCATGGTAAGGGAAATCAAAATAGATATTTACATATTATAAAGGTACTTAACTATCTAAAATATGCTTGGGAGGAAAATATCGAAAAAGTAAGTTCGAGAATTATGTTGAGGGATAACAAATATATGTATAGATAAATATCCAAGACCCAGGTCAATCTAAAAAATATCATTTTCCATCTTGACCTGACCGGGGATCGAACCCGGAACCTCCGCTGTTAACCGTGGCATGATAACCGCTAGGCTACAGAGATCATCAAATAAATATATTTATATAAATTATCAAAGTTTTTCAGAACATTAAACTTGGAAAGCTCAAATGTAAACATTTTCAATATGTTTGCAAAACTTTTGCCTGTAAATATGCATAGTTCGTCCTTTAGCAAAGACTTTTCTAAAAGTGAGTATGACGAACACACGACCTTTATATCAATCATACATGTTTTTAAGGCGGAATACACTAACGTGGAACGATATTTAGGTAGGTAACCCATTGTCTATCACTTATATCTTAATATATAAAATCTTGTAGCACTTTTGGATATTGTCTCCTGCAAGGTCGATCTTTTTTTTACATTTCCAGTGACATATCACATCACACCTGACGGAAAATAGTGGGAGTAACAGTCTGTTTACCAAATGAAACAAATGATATCTGTAGATAGTCTAACCTAGATTTAAAAAAAGAAACGAACTAAAAGAATATGTTGAACGATATTGCTACATTCATATTTTTAATCTTTTCAATACTTTCTAAAATCTCAAAAGAAATCCAAAAACTTCCGTATGTTTTCTAACTTTTACGTAAATAAAGTATCTAATCAGTAGGTACTTAGCTTCTTTGACACTATGTTTGTTTTAAAATATTTTCAGATGACTGAAAATTTCAATTTTTATTGGTTTGTACTTATTAGTTCTTTTTATCTCTTTACTGAAACGAATGCCAAGAGCTGTTTCAGGGAAAACTTTTGTTTATTACGAGTACCTACTACATTTTAATTACGTGACGACACGACAAATATAAGACGTTTCATGTCGTCGAACAATGTATCCGCGTCTTAACTCATACTTCAGAACGGCGCACGTCAACGACCCCTGCGGTAAGGTTAAAAACTGGTCTATAATTAGGTTTAGTAATTCTTGCTCTGGTTTGTGTCGTGGCTGTAAAAATTAATATAAACAAATACAATCTCACACGCATGGGTGGCCCGCACCCGACCAATTTAGAAATCACGTGGATACTCATATTTTTAAGAAAGAAAAGTGTCTTAGATTTTGTAGGATTGGCATTAGTCATGGGGATTTTTTTAGAATTTTCGATGATGTTTTTGCAATGTTTGGATACTCGTGGAGAGGCGACGGATTTTGTTTCGTTTATTTTTGAAGTTTGAATCCGGAAGTTTTTAAATTGCTGCATTGTTAATTTTGGGAAACAAAGGCCTGATAATAGTCAGTTGAATCTTTGATGGTGAAGTTCTGATGTTAGCCAAAAAACTGAAAACGTTTCATTGTAAAGTAAATACGAGTTGACCAGGCAATATCATTAATCTAAGTGAACAGATTCATATATAGCAGCATCTGCGGTGGTTTCCAAGATAAATCCTCCATTCAATTAAAGCTTTGAGTGTGTAGTTTACTCATGCCAAGCGGTAAAAATGGCTTGGACTACAGTAAGCGAATTTTGACAGAACGCATGTAAGGCACCACCGATTCCGGTTATTGATAATAATTTGTAAAATAACATGTTCCTTGATGTCATGATCATGCCTTCTCAAATTGTATCTACTTAGTAGACAAGTGTGACTCTGTGACCTACATAATTTGCTGCTTTGTCTTATTTTAAAGCGAAAACGCATGAAATAATAAAATTTTTAGACTAGAAAAAGAAAACAAGTTCGAGATAATAGCGGATCTAAATGATATTCACGCATGTAAGGTAATATAAAGATGAAATAAAATTTCCTACAAATATCGATTCCTGGTATTATAAAATAGCTAGATAAGATCTTTGTACTTGTTTGATATTTAGGAACAAATGTACCTCTTGAGTTACATGTTACACTGACCAAACACAAAGGCCAGCGGATCAAACAATGCACAATAATTGGAAGATGTCGTTGTTATCGGTGGAAATCGACCTTGGTGGTACAATTACTGGTTCGCTCAAGGATCTGATGTGATTTGTGTGCTAGGGATTGTATGATTTGTGCAATAGTGAATAGACAGATGAGGATTTGAAATATTTGGTACAATTGGCATGATTGCTGAAAATTTCTAATTGGCCCATCAGGAGGATTATTAAAAAATATTGTTCACGTTTCTATTTCATCTTTTCTCTGACTAACAAAAATCTATGGAGATTTATTATATTTTATTTTATACAGCGCATATAACAACAAAAAAAAATTGTGTCTGTAATTTAATGACTATTGTCTGATTATATACATTGAAAATACCCAAAAACTCAAATTATAAAAAAAAGTTTGCTTTTGTACTTTATAGAATACAAAAAAATAGAAGATTTTTGCCAAATTCTTAGAGGTCACCACTCTTAATAAGGAAGAGAGAGGGGTACGGGGGGATATCGAGTGTGGAAGGGGAAGCGGCAAAGCAGTCACAAAGTGTGCGCACGTACTTTTTAGAGAAACGAATGTAGTGTAAAAATGACGTGGACTCTTTTTGCTATATTTGCAGGGAAATTATTAAAGTAAGAGACAAAAAATTTAGTTTATCAACGAATAAAAAGCTATGTAAAGCATATGAAGCTTATTTTATGCTACCTATTAGAAGTCTGGCTAAAATATGGACGCCACATTTCTGATGTAATAACTGCAAACGCGTTTTAGAAGGTAATACAGATTGAGAAAACTTGACTTGAGATACATGTATATATATATATATATATATATATATGTATATATATATATATATATATATATATATATATATATATATGTATAAAACATTTCAACTGCTAAAACAACATCTACTCGTATGAATTAACTCTTAAAAATCATTTACGTCCGTATTACGGAATTTAATGCAAATGCATTAAATTCCATGATAACTCTTAAAATTGGCGGGAAATTATTTTGATCAACATCGATTTTTATAAAAATTATGTGATATAAAATAAACACAACATCTTTTTGTTTAATACAAAATTATCATAATTTACATTAATTAATTAATTAATTTACATCATAATTTTGATTTATCTTTTATAGGCTGGTATCATGGTAAAAAAAAATGTATGAAATTTGCGGTACCAAGAATATGGAGAGAGCTCACTGATCATCTCAATGATTGTTACTTTTGTATAGTTAATGTACGAAAGCGCCGGGCTGGCAAGAATGCCAAAAAGATTTTATACCCAGATCTACCATCAACGTCCGCTCCAATACTCCATAGTGAACAATTTCCTGTGCCTTCTCCTCCAGAGCTTAGCGAACAACAACCCCTATCACAAAAGTCTACCTATAGCGCAGACAGCGACTTCATAGTAGAATCAACGTCGGCAGAACCACATCTCATTAATTCAACAGAATTTAACGACCTAGTGAGAGATTTAAACCTGCCTAAAATGAAAGCAGAAATATTAGCTTCACGGCTTAAACAGTAGAATTTACTAATGAACGATGTTAAAATAAGTGATCAAAGAAAGCGTCATGAAATGTTTTCTATTTTTTTTTACGAAGCAAGACGGACTTTATTATTGCAATGATGTAAAAGGCTTGTTTAATTCAAATGGAATAACTTGTATTTCTTCTGAATGGCGTCTGTTTATTGACAGTTCTACAAAAAGCTTAAAAGCAGTACTTTTTCACAATGGAAATAAATTTCCATCTCTTCCGCTGGCTCATTCTGTAATGCTTAAAGAAAATTACGAAAGCGTAAAAATGTTGCTTCAAACCATAAAATATGAAGAGTATGGCTGGCCAGTGATAGGGGACTTCAAGATGGTTGGTTTTCTAGTGGGAATGCAAGGAGAATATACTAAGTATACATGCTATCTTTGTTTATGGGACAGTAGAGCCGACGCACTTCACTATCAGCAATACTCATGGCCTAAACGGACCGAGTTTCAGTTAGGAAAACATAATGTCAAGAATACACCTGTTGTGGACCCCAAGCTAATTCTAATGCCTCCGTTGCATATAAAATTAGGTTTAATGAAGCAATTTGTCAAGGCTCTACGTCAAGATTCTGAAGCTTTTCAATATTTAAAGACTTTTTTCCCCAAATTGTCAGATGCTAAAATTAAAGTTGGTATTTTGGTCGGTCGGTCGGTAATCGTTTTTCCAGAGTAATAAGAATGAAATTGGCTTGCAGTGGATGTCTAGGTATCTAAACGAAGAGGGGAGGAGTTCTGACGCGAGCTAAATTAAACCATAGCCCTAACCACATTAAGTAGATATTTCTTTGAATTTCTTTTCTGAATAAGACTTCTGTACGTGAGTGCTAGTACTTATTCTGTGGCCGTGTCCAGTCGAACAAACAATTCAAGCAGTAGTTGGTGTCGTAATATCACTTTCTTCTGCCCAACGTGCGTGAATCATTTCCGGAAAAAAATGTGTTGCGCAAACGCTTCCGTTTTGCGACGGTTGATCAATTTTACTGTAGAAGTTTCTTTCCCGCTGTATTCATAGAACTGAAATCCTGAAATCAGTTTACAATGTTTGTGAGTTCTTAAGACGCTTTTTATGACATCAATATATTAAATCATAAAATACAGTAGAACACATAGATTTAAAAAATTGTAGATCTATGGTAGAACATATAAGAAAAACATCAATTTTTAACAAAAAAAAAAAGGAGAAAACCGCTGACTTCATTTTCTTTCAAGAGCTTCTTTCATTTCTCCAAAGTTCTTTATCATATCTTCACCAAATTAATATGGGACCAACTTGGTGCTACAAGCTTTCAACTAAAAAAAGAATCATTAAAATCGGTCTACGGTTGACGAAGACATCGCGTAACATAAGTACAAAAAACCATACCGTCGAATTGATAACCTCTTCCTTTTTTGAAGTCGGTTAAAAAATAGGCTGTAATTTCAGTAAATTTTCATCACCCACCATCACGCTATGAGTGGTCTTCGAGTCTTGCGGTTCTGAACTATGTCTGCTTAGGGCCGCAAAACTCAAAATACTTTGTCAGCCTCATCATGGCTAAAGAGGTGATAATATGTACGCACGTATTAACAAATTATATTTATTTAACCAGTTTTCTCTATTGTTTTGGTTGAGACTTTTTATTTCCTTTATGAACTGGCGTTTTTCATTAGCTTAAGCGGCTCATAGCTAAGTACAAGTTACCATTTTTCGTCTCCATTTTACTTAATACCTATTTGTTTTGTAGGCAGTAATCCAGTTCTACTCACCAATAAGTCTGATTGATGCCATCGACACAACAGGTTTATAATAAGTTATTTACTAACAGTGGCTAACTGTCTCAAATTAAACCTATTTTAAATTTATCATCGCAAAATAAAATCAAAACAAACATCTAACTGAATCATAAAACGATCCAAATAACGACATCAAATCTAATCCAATGAATAAATTACCCGGCTAATTGGACTTGACATTCAAACTCCCGAGGAATCCGTTAAACACCCCATTACACATACAAATATAAAAAACAGACAAGTTCGAGTCGAACTAGCGGAGAGTTTTCCGTGCGATAAATGTGTCAATCCGCTTGTGTACTCGCTCACGTTCGCGTATTTAAACCAAACATTTATTTTATTTAATATCTATATAGGTTTTAATGTATAGAAAATGTTTACTTTAGTAAGGTCTCTTCAACGCGTCTGCGTGAAAAGCGTAGGTCAAATACTCTGGTTGCTCTGGCCAAGTATGGCTTGGATGACTTGTGACTTGTACAAAATAAATTGTGCTCCTAAAGTTGAGACCAAAACCAAAGACCTGATGATGATGATTGTAAATACACACAATAGTTCGTGGGTTCACAGTTTCACAGTTCCGAACTGTGAACCCACGAACTCGCGCACCCCATATCTCGGCATGTAAAACATAAAAATTCGATTATCTACTTCTACATGCCTACATTGTCATGAAGCTTTGATCAAAATTACTCTAGTTATCATCGAACAAATATACACAAATACAAACGCCGGACTGTTTAAGCAGACTCGGAGAACTTCGCTCGTACAATCATTTAATTTGGGTTTCGTTTTGTCATTTAGCGGTATGGAACCCTAAATATAAAATAAAAACTAAACGCCGCTAATTGACTCCGAACCGAGATGTGACAAAAAGGAGACAAACCAGACGACGAAAGCTCAAAAAAAGCTACTGTGGCACGCTTTATAAACCACAACTCAAAACAAACTCTAAAACTAAGGTATTAAAGGTTATTTTGATTTGTTGTAATAGTTTTAGATGAAAACAATTTAACAGGTTAGAATTATTTGCTCTGTAATAGAATATCTTACACTCAATTTACGACTTGTGTTTCTGATTTGGGGGTTTCATTCATATATTTTTGTTATAATTAAATCATGTGTACTTAACACAAAAAACAAAGGAAATTTCATTGGTTCTGAATATTTTGCATGCTTATACTAAGAGCACAATTTGTGTGTACACTGTGTCAATTTCAAAGGATACATAGTGAGCTCATCATAATTTTTTTTGATCTGCAAGTCTGGATTATGAATAAAAAGATGTCTGCAATGAAGTAAAAAGAGTAAATTATTCGTACAACACGTTCCAAGTTTAAAATTATTCGTACAAAACGTTCTACTGGGAAAGGGATTGCATGTTAAGGGGATATCTGAATTTTCTGGGGTCCAGTGCTGCCCCGATTTGAAATAAATTAATTGAAAGGAAACGGAGACATCAATTAAAATTTCGCTTGACCAAAGGCACTAGATAACCCTTCAAACTATTTTTATATATAACGAAAAACGGCCACTTTTGGGTTAGGTGTGTGCGTAGAAAAGCTTCACGTTCTTACTTTAAACTGTAAACATGAGTTCATAAAATAGTTTGAAGAGTTATCTAGTGCCTGATCAAGACAAAATTTTAAATGATGTCTCCAATTCCTATCAAATGTTTTATTTAAAATGGTGGCAGCATTGGTCCCCGAAAATACAGGTATCCCCTTAATAGCAAATAAAACGTGACATTTACGACCACGACCGTTTTTAGTTTGATCGGCAGTTGTCAAGCAATAAAGTCGTATACTAAATTGTTCAAACCTATTATAATGCAATTAGGTTTTCTAGAATCCAGAATTAATTGCTTGTGTAGGTCAATGAGGTAGGTGGCCGCGAGTTTTTTTACAAGGTGTAAGGGACACATGCGTAATAATTCGAACTGGCTGTAAATGATCACTATTGTACAATGAAATTAAAATAATAGATAAAAAATTAAACCGACATTCACATACAAATTGCCAAAGCGGCTGCATACGTATGAAAACGTCATTTTTTTTGGCTTGTTATTTTGAATTTCTTGCTATCATGAAATCGATAACTGACTCATTAGTTTCTTACAGCGTTTCTTCTCAGCAGATGACGTTCCGAAACGTTACGTCCGTAAACGTAGTTTTTTTTGACGCGAAAAGCCTTATTTCTAAATACGTGTATTCATTTCCTAATTTTTATTATGAAAGAAATGTCCATCGATTTATTCAATAGGCACTAATATAATGTTTATATTTCATACAAAATTAACAAAACTCTTAACAATATAAACAGCTGTGTTGTTCTCAATCTTTGCAGAGCAGCTCTTATCCATGTATGTGAGGAATATGGAATGTTCATCAATTTTCTCGATTTATACCTCTGTGGCGTAGTGATCAATATGCTAGTCCCCCACCCAGAGGTTCCGGGTTCGATCCCCGGTCAGGGCAAGTTGGAAAATTGTCCTGGGTCTTGAGTGTTTATCTATATATGTATTTGTTATAAATAGTACCGTTGAGTTGGGATTACATAACACAAGTCTCGAACTTACTTTGGGGCTAGCTCAATCAGTGTAATTTGTCCTAGTTTATTTATTTGTTATTACTTATTCTACAAAAATTATGTCTCAAATCAACCCACAGTAACACAATACTAATCAAAAATTTTCTAAACTATTGATTTTGCAGAATTGCACCTACTAGCAAGCAATTTAGCTGACTCTTGAATCAACAAAATTCCTACAGGAATAATGCCTAAATCCCGCGTCATCTCCACAAAAATAACAGTGAACTGGACAATCTAAACAACGCAACATTCATGACGATTGTCTTCGCAGAGCTGTCATTAATCCGAAATAACCGGCAGTAAAGCAGCCGGGGAGTTTTTACGGCGACACATGCTGTTGGTCGCTGTCACCTCGTGTTTTTACAGTCGCACAGACCCACTTGCTACGCGGAAATTCTTTTTTAGTATCCCTGGGCCAAAAAGTGTCGTTTTACTCCCGCTTCTTATGCTTATAAAGCCACTTCCTAGCTAGGGAAAGACGGAAAATTGTATGCACGAAGACGGTGACAAAGAAAACCTCAGATCACATAAAACTAATTCCTCTGATCTGATAGAGGCCTACCACAAATAATAAGGTTTATAGATCTGGACCATTCTGGTTAAAAGACGTGGCAGAGCGCAGTGTTTTTTAAATTGTGATCCTTAAAAATCAATTTAAGATCAATGTCTCTAGCAAAAACCTAAAAAACATTTTTTTCATTTTCACATCCATTAATTTTCCGAACAATAAAAGCTTCACCACAGATTTGTCTCGTGTCGTGTAAACATCAAATAACTCTGGCTCCTGCTCTGACAGTCCATTAATCGGATGCAATTAGTAAACAAACGAGGTGGGTGACAGAGACGATGCTGGCAGCGTGACAACGAATGTTGAGGGACTTGTTTAATGGTGGGAAGAAATTTCAGGAAGAGAATTTTTATAATATGTTGTATAATTTAAATCTGAAGAAAATTGAGGATTTAAAAAAAATTTAACGAAGTTCTTTATTGCAGGTGACAAGGCAACTTGCCCCCCATTCAGCGTTACACGAATGACGGAACGCACACTACGTCACAAATTGACATTTTTCTCTTTTTATTTAAATCTTCTGTTCCCCTTTCTTGTAGTTGTATTAGTTTGAAGTTTCTATATTGTTTTTAGTTTTATTTTCTTATATTTTGATTTTCATATAGGCAAATCAAGTTAATTTTGACGTGGTTTAAGAGACTCAGTGAGGTGTACTAAAAGAGAACGGGCAATAGCATATAAAATAGCACTTATCGCCAACTCGCCTGCCCAGTGAAGTCTCCCTTTATTGAGAGAGGCCTTTCCAGCAGTAGCTAATATACAGGAATTAAAGCAGATGATACTTATTGTAAGTACACATTACACCAAATAGATTGAACGCAACAAAGAACGATACTTACTGTTGCAAGCTCTTTACAAAGTCTTTTAAATTTTGTAATCCTTATTTGTTCTTCTAAGACTGTTTGTCACAAATTGAAAGCGTAAAAACAAGATTGTTTCTGTGCCTACTATTCGACCGTTTATCGTTTTATGTCGGGAACATTTCAACAACATTCATCTGTATAAAATATTCCACACATTAGCCATCATTCCATCACACTTACCTTGTTAGCTTTTTTGTAGAAATACTCTCAAGAAACCAACATAATTCGTCGACTCTGTCGCCCTCTTCATTAAACACCCAATAAATGGAGATGCTAGATCCGGATTTATTTGATGTTTACAATCTGGAGACAAATTGGTGGCCAGTTAATGGTTCAGAAGAGAAATGGGAATGGGCCGTGTAGATGTCGTGTCAGTAAGACGTTTATTAGTTGACTTATTTTATTTCGTTGTGGTGTTGTCATCGTTTCTAATAACTTTCATCGTATTTCATTTTTATGGTATTATGACCGGATAAAACAGTTTTCGTGATTAGGTATCATGTGGCGTTTTGTTATTTAATTTAGCAATATTTTATAATAGTAATACTTGGAACTCTGGCAACAGTTTGTGTGACTGTGGGGTCACACAATCCATGGACCATCTTTTGTCATGTTCCAACTGCCCGATTCCTTGTACTAAGGCAGATCTGAATATGGCTAATGACAGGGCGGTTGCCGTGGCTAGCTTCTGGTCTAACAATATCTAATATGAGCCATTTCGACTCGATAAGAAGAAGAAGTAATACTTATTCATATAATTAAAAAAAGCATGCGATATTGATCATCGAATACATTAAAAAACCTTCAAAAAATTAGAGTGATTGAGTCATTGAAAAATAAAGTAAAAGAATTGAAAATACGTTCGAAATCAGTTCTGACAATCACCACAAGTCCTAACATTTCCCCTTCAGTCTTAACAAAACACACAGAGGATACGCGTCTATTCGTGGCCTATCAGCACGAACACGCCTCATCAGTGACACTGTTAGTCTTGCAATATAAACAATTCTGTCCCCGATCGCCTTCTGGGAAACTTTTACGTTTTGAGATGCTGTCCCAGTGACAGCGGTTACTAAAGTGAAAAATTTAAAAGTAATAGATAATTAACAAGAATAGTTATCGGTTAGATCATATTAGTAATCCGCACGACACTGCTGGTATCAGTTTTTTTCAGTACATTTTCTCCGACTTTGACTCGATTCTGGAAGATTATTTCCACTTTTATGAGGAAAAAGGCAAGATAAAAGAGAACATGTCAAACTTTTTACAGCATATCTCTTATAAAGAAAAGTAGCGTTGGCAGCCGTGCTTAGAACATCCAAACCGTTATTAGTTAGAGTGAACCTATTGTTGTAACTAAATATCTTTAGTGTTGATTGACTCAAATTTTATCCCTTTCAAGGACCAGGCGTATTATGTATTATATATTGTCTGGATTCAATAAACTGCGAAATCGATATAGTTAATATGAGTAGTTTTCTCGCTTACATAGAAGCCAATCCCTAACGCGTTTAAAAACGTTAAACACGTTCCCGGAGACACTTCTGCCGTGGTCTGTCGCTTCTTTAATAGTATCTATATTGGGACTTGCTTTATGTTTCAAAAGAAGTTTGTTTAACACAAAATCGGTTAGTGTAAACGACTTTAAATTTGTCTAGTTTATTTGAAATTATTTTTAATTTACCAATCTTTTATATCAGTCCCATTTTAATTTATATTTTTGTTGATATTCATATTCTTGCTTTGTCATTGAATTGAAATCCTCTAGATTGTATCTATACGTTTGGAAGAGCACAGAAATATGGCCAATCGAGTTAGTCTCGAATGGACTGCAAATACTATGTAGAAACTCAACAATCAGTCTATCTATTAATATTTTATTATAGAATTAGGTTAATGAAATATATATGTAATTAATTGATATTTGTACAAAAAAGGGACATTATATAGATATATAAATATTCTGACACACAACACATGACATAAAAACGAAAAATCGAGTAGCTATTCCTAAAATTTATCGGAATTCTTTATTTGTTTTACTACACCGAATTCCATTGTCTCATTTCAACAAATCGTTTATCATGTCTAGCTCTACAACAAATCAGATAGGAATGCAAAGGAAATCCAGAGCACGCATTAGAAAGACGTATTTGTTTCTCCAACGCGTTCCACGGATATAATTAGAGGTGCAAGTGTTAAGCATCCTTTCTCGATACGCTTCGACACTGTTTGTACGGGCGGTGGCGGCCCGACGACATCCACGGCGCCGCCTGTACGATTTACTTCATCTCCAATCCAAAACATTACATCTACTACTAATTTGGTATCTAAAAATGAAATTTATGCTTTCTGAAATAGAGTATCATCTTCTTTAAATCTAATATTGTTAGTAAAATCTTCAGTATTGTCAAGAAATTCGAAGACACGTCCAGGAAATTAGACTTTGTTTACGTTACATCAGAAGACATACTCCTTTGTTCCATTTGTCTTGTCGTCACAGATGGGTAAATACGAATGGTGCAGAGGCGCCTCTGTCGTAGGTCGTAGCCATTACATTGATGACGACAAGGAAACTCGGACGGAAGAAAACCGCATTTAGGACAGAATCGTAAATCCCTAGTGAGTGACAAGTAAAACTTTATGGCACTATAAATTAGGACGCATAACCGACAAAAATAGCTATTGACGTTGATACCTAGCTGTAAAGTGTGAGCTGTCGCATGCTGTGTTTTACGATTCACGAAAGTATTGTCGAATAAAATGTGTTGACGTCCGTCGTTCGAGATAATCAATCTCTTGTCCTTTAAAATCAGTTGGCTCATTATTTTTGTAACAATAAGACTGGTGATGTACATTTATTCCTGTGCTTTTAGAGTTGGTGATGTTTTTATGGCATTCAATTTGCTACTCGTGTAACAAAAATAACAGAAGCAATTGAAATCGAATTTTATCACTTATTTAAAAATAGTTTACGTGTATGAGTCACATTTAAATCTTTGTTTTTAATAAACATACAAAATCTTCAAACAACAAACAATTCTTATAAATATCACACACATTTTTTTTTATTTCTTGCCAATTTTTTTTTTTATGTCCTAATTGTTTCTAACATTGTTCGAACTAACGAACAATCTTGACATTCTAGCTTTATAATAAGAATAAAAACGAAATTTAAATAATATAATTTTTATAGTATTTTAAGGCAAAAAATTATTCTCTCTAAGTAGACAAACATCGGAATAAATCTCAAGGAAACTAATTTTCGTGAATCTATTTTTTTAATTTACCCACAGAAACCTTTAATTTATGCAAGATAGAAGACTATACTTGGTTGAAAGGGTCAAATACATCAAAAAATAAATAGGGAGCTTAGACCTCCCAAGTCACTCTAACCAGTGCTACTGTAAATTGTCCCCATTCCATTATCTCTTTATTCCCAGCATCATCATCATTAAACATTATATGACATGAATCCAAGTTATAAAGCTGATCGTAAACGCTGCGGTGTAGTCGTCATGTTGTGTGTCGTGTTTACGAGACACCGAATTAGAACTCTGTCATCCGATTGTCCTTTCCTAAACAGCCGATTGATCTGGCAGTCTCCCAAATGCTATTAGCTGGAGACAAATCACCTTGGAATTGAAATCTCATTGATTAATACAAAGTTTCTTCATCATTTTACTATCACGTGTTCATACAGAGTAAAAGCTTAGGGTCACAAGATTTATTGAGTTTTAAAACTATATTTGGAAACTGAAAATCAGAACAGAATCAGCAAAAGGGCCAGGCTTTTGTCGGTATCATTGCATGGAATAAGAAGCATACGGTGACTATTTTTGGCAGAGGTAATGGAGTTGCTTGCCATTGCTTTTTTTATTTCACACACTGTATAAGCAAAGGATCGAGCTACATCTCTCAGCAAGAAAAGCCACTTTTCTATGCTGCTATCCTTTTCTGTCGCTCAAAGCCGTCATTCGCTAGAGCGAGAGAAAGCAATGGTACGCATCAGCAACGGCAACTCCATGGCGTTCCGACGCTTTCTCTCGCTCTAGCGAATGACGGTTCTGAGCAACAGAAAAGGATAGCAACATCGAAAAGTGCTGTTCCATGCTGACAGATGTTGCTCAACTGTAAATCGTCACTACTTTACCGGAATCAAGTGGAGTAGTTAAAAATTATGACCGTACATGAGTACGACCTCAGAAGTACAAGTCGTGCCTGGTGAGAATCGAACTATGCCTAACAAACGCAAAGCCGGTGCTTTTAGCTCTAAGCGTGGCCAAGAGGTCAAAGCACTAAAGCCCGAAGGGGATTTCGGACGACCAGCAGTCCTTGGACGATAACGTCTCTAGCGAAGTGATCAAGTCTGAAATAGTGTCGAACGTGCATTGCATACTCTACGAAGGGCTATAAAAAGACCAACAGAGGAGACTTTGGCCCGACCGCATATTATGCATATAAAATCGAACGTGTAATAGCAAATTTATATTATGCCCTAGACTACTAAGTTTTAATCCTTGCATTTATTTTCAGGTTCCATACCCAAAGGGTAAAGACAGGACTCCATTACTAAGACTCCACTGTCTGTCTCCAGGCTGGTATCTCATGAACCGTGATAGTCAGAAAGTGAAATTTTCATAGATGATGTATTTTTGTTGCGGCTATAACAACAAATACTAAACATAAAATAAAGTTAAAAATTAAAGGTAGCCGTCATACAAGAAACGTGATTTTTTTTGGCATTAACTAGGTACTTGAAAGTGTTCCGTAACGAAATACATGAAAGGTTAGACCGAGGTACGGAACCTTTCATGTACGAGTCCAACTCGCATATGACCGGTTTTGTTAACAACAATTTTAGCAACGCACATTTCTCAAAATAGTCCATCTTTTTATATTGTTTAGCTTCTGTGACACGTTGCTCGTAACGCGTTTTACAACGCAGTTAACTTTTTGTCAAAGAGTCTTTGTTACTTGTCAAACGTCCAAAATTATAAAACGTTATTAAAAATGATACAACCGGGCTCGGGTAGTGTCATAACCCCAAAACGTTTTACGCCGAATGAAACATGTGTTACTGATGTCAAACGTGTGAAAAACTAATAAAAATGTCGTTAAAATGTTGTCTTGCATCTTAAAAGTTACAAATATTTCTAACAAGTCGAAATTTTGCGTTTGATGCATTGGTTTTATATCTTGGGTCTGTTGCTTTTAGGTTTAAATTATAATGATGTTCTATGATTTTGCCTCTTGCTTAGTTTCTAGCGTCGTACTATTGGTTAATACGACGATCGTTGCTTCGATATCGAATCCAAATTTTCACGGAAGATGACTTGTGGGAATATCAATAATGTTTTGGTTTTCTACACTGATAACAAATAATATGTTTTTTAATTTATGAAAATTACGTACATTTTTCTGTTACTGCGTTTTTAAGTAATTATCATTATAAGTAGTTATAGTGCACTCTCAGAAACATAGGTATATAAGTAATGCATTTTTTTTTTGTGATTTATGACTACCAAAATTCAAATATAGATTATTATTATACTGCATCTAGAACTAAAGTATAGCGAAGTAGCTTGTAATGAAAAAAAACCTTTTATTTACTGGTAAGCTCATCTCCACAATTACCTACTCTTCGCACTACGCATTTTCATAGTGGAAAGGTCCTATTATCGGCCGTTATTTTCAGGATGCTGTTCTGACTACCCCTTAACTCATCTTTTCTTGATCAGGGATGCTGTTTTTTTTGCGGATTATAGCGTGAAAGATATATGTATATATATATTAAAATACTTATTAAATATTTTCCTTGGTTGCCATCTTATAGCTGTACTACATCTAATCGTGCGCATATCGAAAAAGTTGTACGTACCTTCTGAAAATCGATGTTCAAGAGTAATACTCGTGGTATTTATTAAAAGATTGATAGGCTGTCGTCGGATGTCTCTGTGAGGTCGTAATGTACACTGGATGACGGACAGACGGCCTGAAATATCTCAAACGGTGTTTATTGACGCAGTCATGAAGGAAACGGGACATTATACAATGTGACAAAATTAGACGTTTTTCGGTTCGCCTTTGCTTTTTATCTTTGTTGTATGTTTGTTTTATTAACCTACAGATTGAGATTATGCATTGTTTCAGAAGCGACAGTGCTTAGTTATTTTTTTTTTGTCGCCTTCCATTTTTTGTTACTGATAACTGATATAAATTGAGTGGGAGAATTTACGACTAGAAGAAAATCATTCTCTTTTAACTGAGTGAAAGCCTAGTAAAATGAGTTAAGTCGAACACACATCTAGGCACACTTTTAAACGTATATCTATACATAGTGATATCTATATCTTTTGCCCGCGACTTCTTCCGCGGAGAAGTTGAAAATAGTTCGAATAGGATATTTAATTGTTTTTTTACGTTATTAATTTTGAGTGCATGACCTGTCTAAAGCTTCAAATGCGCTACTAATATAGTACGGTGACTTTTGAGACATATACTCGTAAGTATTTGCATTGCACCAAGATTTTATGTGAGTTCAACTTTTTTTGAATAAAATCGGATTGAGTTTTAAACAAACATGTGTCAAAATAAAATGTAATCAAAAGCACTGATGTATTGATAACAACTTGAAGCAAATAACTACAAATTAACTTTCTACCCCTTTTAACCCGTAAGGGGATAAATTTCTATTATATACGCAACACGTCTCACACAAATTCTGTTAAAAAATGTTTATACAAATGAGTAGATTGGACCAAGGAATCACGTTGTCCCAAACAAATTGGGATTGGCTTAGAAAATCCACCGCTTCGGAGTAGAATTTCGGAAAATCCTTTCTTATCGAATGCCTACGTCATACAAAGAACACACCCTCCAAGTTTCAGGCCTCTACGATCAGCGGTTTAGGCTGTGCGTTGATCTGTCCGAAGGTCATTTAGGACAAAGCATTTTATATGTATAGATTAGAGCCCCATAGTTAGGTGGCATTCGTTTAGTTGCGTGGCTTTTAATCAAAGATCATATGTTAAAACTTATTGGCAACTGAACTACTTATTACACAAAACAATGCTTCCAACTCATCCTATCCTTAAAGCTTAACTATTAATAGTCACAAAGCGTAAAATATTCCATCCATTTTACGCCCGTATTGAACTTCCTACGCCGTAAACTGACCATAACAGGTCATAGTCACCCCATCAAAGCCGTGGGCCACACACGACGGGACTTGCCGTGTGTTTGTGTTAGCTGTACTCATAAAACTAATAATGTTCAGCTCTGATCGTTTTGTAAACAAAATTGAGGATTATCCATAAAATGGAGGGATTGATATGGGTATTACTACTGGGGATCTTTTCTAAAAGATGGATATCAGAACAAATTGTAATTTAATCTAGAATAAAGAAGGCTTGCACCTGGTGGCCATAATTACTTGTAAAAAGCAGGCTAAAATAGTGACATTGTTGCTATGTTTCTCTCTCTCATCTCTTATCTAAACGTATTCCCAGTTGCTTTCTCAGCTGTTATATTGTGAAGCCTGGGGTCCGCTTTCTGGCTTTTCCTCGATTTCGCAAGGTCTTGAGCATCCTTGGTGTTATAACCATTGGCACGCATATCATTCTTGATAAAGTCAAGACGCAGCATGGCTATACATGTTCCACGTACCTGTGGCAGACATTGTCCATTTCAAAGGTTTCTCAGATTCATAATGTGGTTGTTTGATTGATATGCACTAATCTTTCCTTTTATCTATTATGTAAACACTACATTTTATTTTTGAAAGTGTACTGGTAGTAACCTACTGGTATAAATTGGTTCTCAAATTAGCTGAATGATCGTTGAATCTGGATAAATGAATCTCAATTGACAAACATGAGCTAATCCCAAAACTACAATCAACCTATATTTATCTTGATGGCAGACCAGTTATGGTTATAGCCAATTTGAGAGACATCAGATATTCTCAAACTGGAATTTCAATTATTGAAGGTATCACTTATTTTATTACAAATGTACCCGACAATCTTATGACAATCTTATCATAAATAAAATAACCGGCCAAGTGCGAGTCGGACTCACGCACGAAGAGTTCTGTACCTTTATCAATAAAAAAAACGATTGTTGTATGAGAGCCCCATTTTAATAGATACTTATTTTATTCTGTTATTAGTGTAGCAGCAATAGAAATACATTATCTGTGAAATTTTCAACTGTCTAGCTATCGCGGTTCATGAGATACAGCTTGGCGAAAGAAAGTCAGAGACGGACGGACAGACGGAGGAGTCTTAGTAATAGGATCGCGTTTATACGCTTTGGGTACAGAACCCTAAAAAGTACTGAACCCAATTATCTATCTCATACATATGAGAGAGAGTTAATATTGGGCTGGGGCTGTAAAACCACAGCCAAATGGTGTTAATTTGTCTGGATTTCCTTCTTTTCATAGTCTCCAGCATCCATGGATGAAAAATAAAATATAGTTATCTTTTATTATTTGTTTATTTATTTACTAAACTTTGTCAGACAAAAGTAACAGGCGGACTTATGGCCCAAGGTCTATTCTACTAGTCAACCTACAGGTCAACCTAACGTTGACGTGTAAACTTTGGTGAAAAAATCGTTTTTCAGCGGCAAAAAAATCAGTATAGAGTTGTTTCAATTCGCAGCGATTTTTCTATTACTATTACAAAGTTTGAAAACAGCTGCATTAGACCACCCGAATTTCAATTGACTGACTGACTAACCTGTTATGTTCTGACGCTAAGCTGTTGTAAACGTTGATTGCTTTATTTTGTACGAGAAAATCAAATGTGAGTCAAAAACATAAAATTAAGATTTTGGGCGTAATTGGGCCACAGTATCTCAAATACATTTACCAACTGTTAATGGTACTGAGTATATAACTAACTATATTAAGTATACAATAGTTACGGATCAAATTTATTTATTTATTTTATTTTATCAAACTTTATTGTTCCAAAGTACAAATATAATTTCAACAAATGGCGGACTTAATGCTAAGAGCATTTTCTCCCAGTCAACCATAGGGATAAACAAAGAAAATTATGCGGCACAAAAAATCAATACATTTATACTTACATCATAAAATATTGCTATATAATTACATCATATTATATACCTATTAAATATAAATTTCAGAATAAATATCTACTTATACAATACTTACATATACTTCCACTTATACTTATATATAAATATGTAGCTATGAAGAGAAGAACTAAATAAAGATGACTTTATGAGGAAAGGGAGTTTAAAAGATGGGCGTGAACTTTTCTTTTAAAAGAGAATTTAGTAGAAATTTCTCTGATGTCAACGGGTAAAGTATTCCAGAGCCGTGAGGCTTGAAGAAAAAAAGCGTTAGACAAAAAATTTGTCCGGAAAAGGGGGATAAAGAGCCGACGTGTCTCATTAGAGCGAAGTTGTCGATCATGAGTGTCTGAGACATTCAAATTAGCTGTGACAGACGGACAGTTAGACACGCAAGTGACCCTATAGGTTTCTGATTTTTTCTGTTGAATAACGTAAATCTTAACAAATATTTCTATACAAACTTTCCAGTCAGAAAAAAAATATTAAAAAGTCAAAATCACATATTGTTCCATTGTCCATCAATTTGTTCCACTTTCAAAATCTAACTATTGACATCAATTTAACTTACTCTTAATTTAAGTTAATTAACTTTTTCTGCTTGAATATAAATACTATTATTAATAATATATAAACAAAAATAAGTCCTATAAGTTCGCCACCCTGCCAGGGTTCGTGTACATATCTACCAACCATCTTTTGTATGAGTGCATGAAAGCGATTAATAAAAAAAAAAAGTAATTTTATAAACTTCCAAAGTGCCAGAAATAGTTACGTTGACAAGAGATGGTACCAATAAGTATTGGTGGGCATGCAGTAATCATAATCAAAAATAGACCTGGTAATGCTGAGCCAGAATTAGCCGGGGTCATTGAACTTGGTACTTACTGTTGTAGTACACGTGGGCTAGGATTACAGTATGTATGTAGGTACTTACTTTCATTTCGGTTTTTAGTCAAATGTGAAACTGTAACGTCATTGAAGGTAGGTATTTTTAGAATCAAAAATGGAAGTATTTTGGTTTACATGTTTTGACTTGATATTGCAAAATACTAGCTTGTTATTCCAGTCTATTTTAATGGTTAAGTTTAATTGTATAATTGAGTTAAAGAAGAGTATCATGGACATAATTTGCTCCAAATTTAGGCTGATGGTTAAAAAGTCACTCTATTTAATATAAAATATTATATAATGAACGAAAATCAAATCCTCATAAACCTATAAAACACTTTACGTACAAAAAAAAAAAACAAGAATTTATAAAACCTATAAACCAAACACTTTCGTACAACAAATAATAAATTAGGTCCGCCATCATCATCATCATCATCCCACCCCTTCTTCCGCCTACTGCTGAGCATAGGCCTCTCTTCGTCGACGCCACCCATCTCGGTTCTGTACTGCTTCCATCCAGGTGTAACCCGCGACTTTGATTATATCGTCAACCCATCGCATAGGCGGACGCCCGACGCTTCTCTCACCCATTCTGGGCCACTATTCGGTCAGTGCCTTGCTCCACCTGCCATCACTCCATCGGGCCAGGTGTCCTGCTTAATTCCAATTTAAGTTCATGACCGTTACACCTAGTGATCCCGAGGACTATAGGCTTTTAGCCGTTTTTTAAGCCTAGACTCTCAATTAAGGGGCTTGACAGGCTAAAATCCTAGGCCTGTTGGATTGGCCAAGCCAAAAGAACTATCAATCTTTATAGTCTTTTGGTTCGATGTTGTTTTGGCGATTTTTAAGTAAAATATACATTATCTTTTCTTTTTTCAAAATTTATTAAAAATAAAATAAATCCTTTCAGGCTGATATTAAATAGCTTTAGCCTAAACATAAGCCTATTAATCTAAAAAACCTCCAGTCACAAAAAGGCATTTTAGGCTCATAGGCTTTTCAAAATGACATAGCCCTAAAAACGGACCGACAGGCTTTTTATGGCTAAAAGTCTATAGACCTTGGGAACACTAGTTGTACCAACATCTCGTACCCTAGTAGGTTGTCGGATAACTGTGTTGGGAACGTGATCCTGCAACTTGATGCCAAGCATTAAGTCCACCAATTGTATACAATTGTTCATTGTGGATCAATAAAGATTTTAATAAAATTAAAGTAATCACGCACAACAACGAATTTTCAAATCCAAACGCACACCAGAACTTCCCAAGTCACTACAAAATTAAAAACAACACACGGCACACGTCCTTTTTAAACCCGCCCTAAACGTCGGACCCCTGTTTACGTTACTTTCAAAGCGAGCCAACTTGTAATTAACATTCTTTCTGTCCCTCGTGTCATACTTTGCTCTCGTAAATATACACTTGCTAAGGGTTGGGACCATTTAGTGAATATTATAAATAACAAATATGAATCATGTTTAGTTTTTACAACATTAATTTTTCGGGGTCCAGTGCTGCCCCCATTTGAAATAAATTATTTGAAAGGAAATTGAGATATCATTTAAAATTTTGGTCTGATCATGCCCTAAAAAACCTTGCAGTTTAAAATGAGAACGTACGAGTATAGCTTTGCTTCGGACATTTGCTCAAAGTGGCCGTTTTTCGCAAATATGCGAAGAAAAGCTTCACGTTTCCATTCATAGGCGGTGAGGTTGTCAACCAATCACTTTTTTGTTTCCTTTCTCTTCTGGCTTTGCGGCCCTGGATTTTGTCTGTTCGAGCCAAAAGTTCTAAAAAGCTCTGTCTGTCCCATTCCCGGCTATTAGGGAGAACGATGTGTTCAAACAACAATTTCCATACCTATAAATTATTAACAAAATAGATTAAATGGTTCATCTATTCATCACTTTTCGCGTTTTACACCGTGATTGACCATTGTGCATATACGCATTTGTCTCTGAAAAAGAAAATAAAAAAGCTGAGAAAAAGTTATAACGTAACATTGACATAATGGAATAACTTTACTGAAGTGAAAAGAGAGAGAAGTTTGTTTACTTTACATTAATTATTTGAAGTAAAACAATATATAAGATACCCTAATATATTGTTTTACTTCAAATAATGATTGTATTTAGATGAAAATTAAATATAATTATGTAGTACAAAAGCAAACAAAAACTTTTTTCTAATAATATGTATTGTGCAACATCTAAGTTACAAAACGTTTTGCACATGCGGCTTTCAAGAGATTTTCTTTTGAATATGGCGGCAACTTGCACATCCTTACAATTCTCTTTTCGATTCTTTTTGAACCTCAAGTCTGCTTTTCAGTTTCAGGGATCCATCCCAAAGATCTTCGTTCCATTTCACCGGAGTGTGTTCTTTACACATTCTTTTATCGTCCAAGCTATAAAACTATGGAACAATTTACCAGTTGATGTCTGGAAGACTAAAACCCGCTTTTCATTTAAGAAACAGCCGAAGGCACACGTTCTTTAAAAACTGTCCGATAGATCATACTGTATGTATGTAGTATATGTAAGTATTTTTTATCGTAGTAGTATAAACTTTACAGAGTGTATTATTTGTATGAAGTTTATTGAAGTTTTTTCGCCACATACCTATTCAAGTTTTGCACTACCCTTGACTTTTTCCACATCACTCGTGTGGTTGACTGGTAGATAATTTACACTTGTATTTGTTTATGAAGTTAAATAAATAAATAAACGTCGTCGTCATCAACGGGGCCTTTCATGGCTGGAAAATGCACAAAACAGTCTAAACCCTTCTATATAAATCTACTTCAAACTTTGATGTGCACTGCGCTTTTTGACTATCACTTAAAAAGCTGTATAAACGAGAGGTGATGCTATTTTGGTGATTTGATAGACACTTACAGAGTAGTAATTTGGGAAGACATGTATCCATTTGATGGGGAGTAGGCGTTAAAAATTGATGAATGTTAAAAAGTTTCTTCTGTTCTTGATCAAAGTTTCAAACCATAGAGATTTCTTATTGCTTATAAGTTCGTAGGATGAAATATTTTTGTTACATGTGATGTCGAAGTAGTTAACAATTAAGGTATGCGTGCATACATAAGTAATTAAAATTGCAGTAATATTAATCATTGAGAAGATAGTTTTTACACATGGCATTTTCTTGTTATTATAATTGAAATAGTTTATATATGTATAGCATATTACATTTAGGTAAAGTCATAGCAGCCAACATTTACAATAGTTAAAAGTTATTATCTACCATTCCTTGGTTAACAAGAATTCACCTGTCCTTGATAAGATCAAATAAAAGTAGTCATAACGAAAATTCAATAAAAATTATACGAAAAAACCAAACTGGGACCACAGAAGTTGACATTTGACAAAAACACTATCTACAGCAAATCGAAATTGCCCAGTCTACCGTTTTGCTAACCCTACCACGAACTGTCAAAGCCTTTTACAACAAAAAACATACATTTGCCACTTCACTATTTATTTTAAACCTTATAGTATACGGAATAGAAATTCAAAACATTTCTTCGGTTTCATAATAAAGTGGTCGAGGTTTATATCACCAAAGTCGAATTTAGTGAGTCATAAAATCTTTTTGGCGTATTTTTAAAGAATTGTGCGTCGCGGCTTGTTCGTGGTATTGCAATAATTTTCGAGATGACCGATTTTTTTGTCGGTAGTCCGATGCCATCTTGTCCAATTTCGTAAAAGGAAAATTCCATATGATATCTCATCATTTCACATCAAGGCTATACGCGTTAACAAGAAATTCTATTTAAACATGTAAGAAATGCCTAAACCATAGTAGATGGCAGTGGTGATGTCACTGATGATTTTTATTCATGAAAATCAATTTCTTCCATTTTGGACTAGAAAATAGTACTTTTTGTTCTATACTATTAATTCTATTTTTGTTTTATTAGAAACATGCAAAAAATTTGGTGCGTACATATTTATAACTAGCTGATGCCCGCGACTTCGTTCGCGTGGACTTTATGACTCAGGCGTATAAATATAAATAAAAACTAATGAGAGAGAGAGAGAGAGAGAGAGAGAGAGAGAGAGACAGAGGGAGAAAGTACTTGTAACAGTGTTAGGAGTTAAAAGTCAATATTATTTTAATTCTTTCCTTCGGGAGCCAATATGAAAAGAGCTGAAGTGTTACTAACCCTGGAGAAAGCCACCATAAGTAGGCCATGCGAAAAACCAGTCCTTAGATCGACATCAGCAGCTTTAAGCCTCTAAAACTGTGACTTATTTTCATAGCAAAGCAAGTTAACATATGGAACTGTGTATTTTCAAAAGGAAAATTGTTGGGGATGAGTGGCATACGCGGAATAAATACAGTTTTACTGGCATCACTCACTTACTGTGAGCTTTAAGTGTCTCAGCAGACTATGCCGAAGTTTAGTGGCTAAAGTTCAGTGTTTAAAGTTCGGTGGGGATGACACACTAAATAAGCTGAAGTTCAGCTGCTGAAGTTCGGTGGAAACGCCGGACAGTAGTGATGTGCCGATATGAGAATTTAATCTTCCGTCTTTGGCGCGTCTGCGGCGAACGGAAACGGGAGCAGAAGAGGGAACGGAAGTGGAAGAGGGCACGGGAACGGGAACGGGAGCGGAAGCGGAAGCGGGAGCGGGAGCGAAAGCGGCGGCGGTGGCGGCAGCAGCGGCGGCGACGGCGGCGGCGGCGGCAGCGTCGGCGGTGGCGGAGGCGTCGGCAGCGGCGGCGGAGGAGTCGGCGGCGGCGGCGGCGGCAGCGGCGGCCGCGTTGGCGGCGGCGGCGGCGGAAGCGGCGGCGGCGACGTCGGCGGAAGCGGTGGCGGCGGTAGCGGCGGCGACAGTGGCGGCGGCGGCGGCGGCGGCAGCGGCGGCGGCGGCAGAAGCGGCGGCGGCGACGACGGCGGAAGCGGTGGCAGCGGCGTCGGCGGCGGCGGCGGCGGCGGGAGCGGGAGAGGCAGCGGGAGCGGGAGCAGGAGTGGATGCGGAAGTGGGAGCGGGAGCGGAACGGGTACGAGTACGGGTACAGGTACGGGTACGGGTACGGGTACGGGTACGGGTACGGGTACGGGTACGGGTACGGGTACGGGTACGGGTACGGGTACGGGTACGGGTACGGGTACGGGTACGGGTACGGGTACGGGTACGGGTACGGGTACGGGTACGGGTACGGGTCCGATTCAGGCAAAAGCATCGGAAGTTCGGCGTTATGTGTTGCTAATAATGCAAATAACATTGCAGGCATGCATTGGCTGAAATTCAGCCGCTGAACTTCGGCATACAGTGCTGAGACATTAAGTTGGGTTCCGTTACACAGTTTCGGCGGAGTCAAATTTCGCATCAGCATTATTGGCCCTCCGACATTAAGACTTATTTTGTGAGCCGTGAGTCCATTTGCTGCAAGTGAATTAAGAAACTCAACTGGATAATTGGTGGCGTCGTCAACAACACTATCCAAGAAATCTAAATATATATCTAAATATATATAACTCAAAGGTGACTGACTGACTGACATAGTGATCTATCAACGCACAGCCCAAACCACTGGACGGATCGGGCTGAAATTTGGCATGCAGGTAGATGTTATGACGTAGGCATCCGCTAAGAAAGGATTTTGATCAATTCTACCCCCAAGGGGATAAAATAGGGGATGAAAGTTTGTATGAAACTTTGTCAATTTTAAACCGATCGGGCTGAGACTTTGCATGCATAAAGCTACTATGACGTAGGCATCCCCTAAGAAAAGATTTTGATAAATTACACCCCTACGCGAGCGAAGCCGCGGGCACAAGCTAGTTAACAATAATTTGCGTCATAAGTTCTTAATTAATTGATTTTTAATTTTTTGGTGTCAATATGGCGCGTTCACATAACCAAGAATTTTCTGGTGTGTTATGCTCTGAAGGTCCGCAAATACTGAACATATAAGTTCTACTTCGGACGAAACAACTTTTTTTTTGAAAAAATTTCAATGTACAGACACATTTTTTTAACTCTTTTTTATTTAGTATGTTTTTGTTCAGCGGCAACAAAAAACATCATCTATAAAAATTTCAACTGTCTAGCTATAATGGTTCATGAGATACAGCCTGGTGACAGACAGACAGACAAACAGTCGGACGGTCTAAGTAATAGGGTCCCGTTTCTACCTTACCCTATGGAACCCTAAAAATCGAATAAAATATGTATTGATGGGGGGCTCCCATACTACAAACGTGATTTTTCATAGATTATGGTACGGAACCCTTCGCGCGCGTCCGACTCGCGCTTGACCAGTAGTATTATAACTCAACAAAAAGTTCTCATCAGACTTAACAACTTTTTCTAAGGCGGCATTTTAATATTTCTTATAGTTTAGCTGGACCATTATAGTTCTGCATCATGTGTTCCATTTTCCAAAATCAATTATAGCCTATATGTTGCCCAGGCTTTACAGCTATATAACAAAAAAATTTCATTCGAATCCGTCCAGTATTTCCGGAGATTAGCGTGTACAAACAGACAAACAGACAAACAGATAAACAGATAAACAGACAAACAGACAGACATTTTTTTTATTTTCTTACTCTATTACTATACCTCCATCGCCCCAAATATTTTTTTTTGAAAAATTTTCAATGTACAGACACATTTTTTTTACTCTTTTATTATAGTATAGACGTACGTCCAGTACGACATATCAGGGTTCCACAATTTACTACCGCTGCGCTCAGATGATCAAGAAAATAATACAAGAACATTTGAATACTCGCATGGACTTAGATCAACATTTGTATTGAGTATAGATTTTTTAAACATTTTTAATGGAGCGCTATTTAATAAATATCTTTGACATAGGCAACTGCATTTTAAGAATCGAGACAAAGCTGATTAAGGCAATGTTGAATAAAAATATACCTCTATATATACCTTACTTTATATGATTTATATTTAAAATTTTGCACATATTTGCCATTTATTCAAAACGACTCTAAAAAATATTACTGATATTATTTTAAGGGTCTATGATACTGAACAACTTTCCCCATGAAACATGTATAGAAATATGAAAAAATATTTTTGGCTTTCCGTACTAATTCAGATCAGCTGATCTGTCAATTTGTATGGGTAGCCAAACATTTTTTTTTTAATATTTCGATACGTACAATGTTCCTTGGGGAAAGTGGTTTGGTGTCATGGACTGAATTCACCCTTAACATTGTCTCAATTTATTTTGTTAGTTTAAAATTTTCTTAAAAACAAACTTAGAAATAAAAATACTACTCACTACACACTAACACTCCCTTACGTAAAAGAATGATGTAAAGTACATATGTATATTTATGTCAAAACCTAACTAAGTTAAAAAACAATTATAAATGAACACAAATTTAGTTAAAATTTGTGTTCATTTATAATTGTTTTTTATTCAAAAAATATATATTCATTAGGTATTCAATCAAAATAATCACCGTTGTAGCGTAGTGTTGGTCGACGCGGGCGAAGTGCGACCGATGCGCTCGGCCGAGCTCGTGAATAATGCAACTGCACTTGTGACCAGTGCCGCCTCGCAACGGCAAATACGAAAAAAAAATTGGTAATACAGACCTAGTTAACTAATGTTTATTTACCTAGCTAAAGAAAAATGAAAACAAGCAATCTTTTACAATAAATGGTTAATCTTAAGTTATAATGATTTTTTTGTCATATTTATATCGATGAATGCTTTTTTTATCTATAATTCATTAGTGTCTATTTATCTCGCAAACGGATGAACCGATTTTAGTTAAATTCTTTTTGTCTAAAATGTTGCTTTAGGAAGAACTAAGATTCAACTTGATTTATATTTACACGAATAAAGGACCTTGATTGTACCTATTTATTTCATTTCCCGAGTTCGTCGTAGCAAGCCTGTGCAACGATGAGTAAAGAGTGGTATTTATTAGCAGATCGCGGTTACTTATACGGCAAGTGAATCCGTCCACTGCACGCCACGTAACACCAGGGCTGCCTGCGATACGTAGGTATATTACACGTGTATTTTTATTTTAATATCCCACTCACACGTTACAAACACAATCACAGCCTTTATAAGCTTGTTTATTCCTTGTTTTTTTTTACCTGATTTTATATATTAATTAAGTTTTAGTTGTAATTGATTGGTTTTTATCCAGAATTTTGTTTTTTTTATTATTACTTAGATTTTCGTGTTTCTTTTTTACGATTTTTTCTATTTTTTTTTAAATACTGTTTTGTTTTATTCTCTGTTAAATATAACTTTATACAGATAATGCTACTTAATAATTTTTAACAATAAATACTACACAGAGTAAAAGGTTCATAATAAAAAAGTATTAGATAAATTGAAATACCTTTGTCGTTGAAATACCTAAGTCTCGAACTTAACGCTTTGACAATTCCTTTTTGGTTCGAGTAGCTAAGGTGTGGAATGAACTGCCTGCGTCTATATTCCCAGAGAAGTACAGCCCCGGGACATTCAAAAGTAGATTGAATGGGTATCTTTTGGATAGGCATGCTTCATCCTAGTCTTCATCGTCGCTTTCCATCAGGTGAGATTGAGGACAAATGCCTAAACCAATAAATTGTAAAAAAAAAAATACCACATTTTTTAGGGAAAATTCCCACGTCACTAGAATGCTACACAAACATCAATTGTTACGATGTGATATCATATTCGTGTGTGTGTCCATATATGAGTCGGTCGCAAAACGATATGCAATTTCCTAAGCAAAGAAACTAGAGTGGTATGTGACATGTCGCAACCCTAGCACGATTTTTTCTTCAGTTGTCACGGACCGTGACAAATCCAGTTGGAGGCACGCGCCAACGCGCACCCTTGCTATGCGAATGACTTTTACAGTATGACAGCAGATGGGTTGTTTACTGAGGAAACTGAGGAAGTTATAAGGAAATAATAGCGAAGTTGTAAAGACTGTGTGTATACTAAGTTAAAAGACATAAAGATAAAATATGCTAAGAAAAAGTTTGTTCGACTCTATAAATCCTCATTGCTGTGCTATGATGCGAGAAGTTCACTATCACGTCTTTATACTTAATGGGACAGACAGATTTTGGCTATTTTAAATCTAAGTAGACAGAGCACAGGGTCACAAGACCTAAGGCACAGAATAAATACTAGTACTCACGTACAGAATTCTTACTCAGAAAAAAATTCAAAGAAATATTAATGTGGTTAGCGCTATGGTTTAATTTAGTTCGCGTCAGAACTCCTTACTTCTCTTTGTTTAGATACCTAGACAACCATTGCAAGCCAATTTCATTCTTATTATTGTGAACAAATGATTCATGTATCTAAATTTTCCTAAAGTAGTCGCCGCGCGCTAAGTAATAATGTAGGAATATTTTCGATACCTAAACGGAGAGTGCTACAGGCCTGCCAAAAGCCACGGGTTATATTTGGCAAGAAGATGGAAAAACTAAACAAAATAGTGATGGGTTGCTAGCCGCATCGTATACCCTCGAGCTTCTTCTTTTAAAAAGTATGTAAGCAAGATTGAAACCTAAAAAATATATTTTATCATTTAATTATTGACCTCCAAACTAACAGTCAAATTAGATATTTTATCAGATGAGTATTACAAAATGTTAATTTTGTCTTATCTGGAATCTTCAACAAAATGTTATCTCCATTGTCTCATGTTCGAAGTACTAAGTATTGTCAAAAACAACGTGAAGGTTACGAAGATCACATACAGGGTGATAACAGTAATGTCATGATAATTAGTGAACACAATAATGTGAACATTTTTTACTTAGTTCCGTGTGTTGTTATTTGGTTTTCGTGGAAAATTTGTTATGTTATTTTATAATTAATTTGTTATACATTAATGTCTTTAAGCTAATTATGACAGCATCCTTAGATTTGTATGTAATGTGCACTTAAAATATTTAAATTTATAAGCAAAATATATTTCATTGATTTGGCACATCACGTACTAACTGGACGTGTAGATTCAATATAACACTGTATAATGTTTTAGTATAATAATCAAATAAATTATCCTATCCCGTCGCCACTCCCGGTCTATAGACGGTGATGGAGCGAACAGATCCATTAGGTTTCATTAACATCCTAGTAAGTGGTATCTCATATGAAAATAGAATTCTTCTCTTGAGGAAAACCTTACGTAGATAGGTATTTTCATAAGATATTATAACTTTAGGTATCAATTTAAACAGATGCCTTGGAGTGCCCAAAATACTGATTGATAAATTATGTACCACATCAACATAAACTTTGGATATATAAATACATATATGCATAGATAGATGTTTTTGAAAAAGGTTTAAGTCCAGCAGTGAACACAGTTAGTATCGGATAGTCATAAACGTAAATGGTCTACAGGTGACAACTTGACTAAAACGTCGGAATTATGACCTTGTACCTAGATCCAAGTTGCTCAATGTAAACTTTGTTCAAATTTTAAAAAAGTGAGTTTGTCACTTTTATGAACTACATACATAAACGTAGGTGTATATAAACAATAGTTGATCACATAAGCGAACTATTTAATTATGAATCGGCATACTGAAGCGTCGCGTGCCCGCCAACATTCCGACTTACGTAAACGCAAAAAAAAAACCACTGTCACTTTTTAATTATCACCTTCAGTTTCCTGAAAATTGTGTGTTAGTGGTGCAGTATGGAAGTGTGCTTGCGTGATGCAAGTGATTGACAGTAATGTGACAAGAAGTAGGTGGCCAGTGACTAAAGGCCCAATTACACAGTGCAAGTTTCTTGCTATTGCATACAATTCAATTGAAGCAATAAATGATTTATGGTTAACGTTTTATCTAGATCATGCAAGTGCTCTATACATCATTATCATGTCTAGTCTCTACTAAAGGAGCACAACCCCCTCGCCATCGTTGGCCTGAGTAGCCAAAAGATTTGGCCTATCATTGAGAAAAGAAATAGCTGAATCAGTTTTGCTACTTGCAATTTGATTAGTAGATCCCAAACTTTTGTTTCAGTTAACAGAACCATGTAGTTTTAATCAAAACACATTTTAAGTAGTAGTAGCTCTGAGTTCAGCCGTCACTCGGTTATGGTAACGTGTAGCAAACATTTTTGCTAACTATTCTTTTTCTTAGTGTACACACTTAACGCTGGCCAGGCGGGTTGGAATGGTCTCATTGATATTAATAGGATTAACTTGCATTTCCTAAGTCTTGTTACCTATTACTTTATTTTAATTATATGCAACTGGCATAATACTTTCCCTGTATAAACGGGCTTTTAGATTCAAAAGTGCTTATGGAGCACTACGGGTGAAAAGTATTTGTAGTTTTTTCTTAACTTCCTATCATACAATTTGTATATGGACGTATTATGTAATCATCGATCAATAGCATATTGACAGACTCTGTTCCAAAATTCTTATTATCTGACTTTGCTCAAAGTTATAATGTATTTTAATGTAGATTGAGTAAATTTTGTGCCCCAGAGACGACAAAAGAAGTCAAGGAAGACAATACACAAGATGGGAGGATGAACTCAAGTTGACAGTGGGTAGTGGGTGGTAGAGATAGCACAGTGGAAGTGGTTAGAGGAGGCCTTTGCGTGGAGGCACACTGAGCTCAGGTACATCTTAAAGGAATAATAGATAGATAGAAAATTTATCGTCATAGATGTCGCTAGACCAAATCCCAATTCCTATTATAAAAATTAAAAATTAATAAGTAATTTATTAACAAAAATATATGTTTCAATCAAACGCGTACTTAGCATAAAGTACACTTATCCATTACATTCAATATAATAGAAATTTAAAAAGCATTTTCGTATAAAAGCGAATGACATGAAAGGACCAATCCACTAAGTAGCCCTTTTACTCCGTTTTACGTTGGTCCAGGGTCAATCGTGCGAGGGATCCGTATGTTTCAATCGCTTTGATCTTCGCTAAATTACAGGCCAGTTTTTAAAGCGAGTTTACTTTGCGATATCTTTAATCTTAAATATTTCCAGTTTTCTTGTATTATCATATGTTGAGGGAAAGGTTTTTTTAATGTGTGCAACGGATGGAAGGTTATAATAGTGCATCAATTCCTTTTTTATGAAACGATTTCTAAAGTAGACGTTATTTGAAAAATGTGACTTCTGATTTTTTCATCCATTATAAGAATTAGGTGCCTCTATATCTTATTGAAATAAATTATTTTAACCCTGGAAGCGGAGAGATCTCATTAAAATTTTTGTCTTGATCAAGCCCTAGATAAATTATTTTATGAACTGTTGTTTACAGAATAAAGTGAGAACGTGAAGCTTTTCTTCACGCATTTGTGAAAAATAGCCGCTTTTGGCTGACGTACCATGTAAAAAAAATATCGCGTTCAGTGAACCAGCAACAATATCTAAATAATTAACACAACATAATTGCCATTGCACTTACAAAGCCTTTTCATAAGCTCTCATAAAACTTTTGTGCCTGATTAAAATTTTTTAACGAGGAGAGCAATTATGACCTCCAGACCAGCGAACTGGGAGCTTTACAAAAGCCTTATTTTTATACAAAACCTATGTTCTTCAACTAGTTAGTTAAGGTATAGGGGTTTTGTTATACTGGTTGGAACTTTACCGCGTCATCAGTTAAAGAGGGGGGCGTGTTCGGTATAAACCGCGGGATGAAGTTTTTTTTTAATTTTTCGTTTTATTACGTCATCCATCTTGGTTCACAAATCACAGTTTATGGTGCATTGCGAGGTTCGTCATTTTTATCGGGTTAAGTTTGATGGTTTTTGGACGCCACTTTTTTATTAGTAGGAGCTACAAGAGCCTTCTCTTTACTATTACAGAACTAAAAAGTTCTTTTTATACAGATATTCCATAGGTTCTATCCCCAGCCAGGCCATTTTAAAAATGGTCTTTCTCAAATTGTCCTGGGTCTTGTTTATAAATCGTTGAGTTAGTATCCCATCACACAAGTATACTTATTATTTACATTTATTTATATATGACTAGTAAATACATTTTTCACATTTGCATAAATATGTAGAAGTGTTTATAAAAAGCGTTACGTAGGTATTACAAATTTTCATGAGATTGTTAGACTGACATTTTCATGAAAATTTCGTCTTATCTTTCTTTAGGTTCCCCAGATAAGATAAGATAATATTTTATTTGCAAGTTGTCTTTTCTGTTATTTACGGATCTGATTATGTGATAACTTTTTTTATTCCTCATCCTTGTAAGAATTCCCTGTTTTTCCGATTTTTAGCCATGTAACATGTAACATTGCCACGGGAAATATATCTGGAAGATTACTATTGCAAATAAAAAATGCCAGCATTTTTATTAAACGGCCAGCACCATTTATATTAAGTACAAATAGCCATGCTTCCCTTTTAAAGAAGAAGTATTTTATCCTGGTTAACATAATAACATTAATTCAGAAGAGCCACACAACGCATTAGCTCCGCATTTTACTCGTCGACGTTGCGGTGTCGCGTGAGAGCCGACACCGCTCTCTGACACCGCCGACACCAGTCAGTTTCCCGCAAGCAATTTCCGGTTTTGTCAACGACGCTGCAAGTGCACAAGAATAAACTTACTTCGAGAAGTTATTTATTAGATTTTGTTGTAAACATCGCGATTACTTATGAAAAATGCCTGCAATAGCCTACTTTCAGAAAAATTATTAAAAGCTTTGTAATTTGGGTTTATTCTTATAGAGCATCGACAAGATATGTAAACCTATATATCTAGGTATCTAATTACATCTTTATTTAGTAACATAAAGTACAGGCCATTCAGCTTTGGACAATAAGATGCTTTTAGTTTAAAAAATATAGCTACCAAATTACTGCACGCATCTTAATAACAAGAAATACTTACTAAAGTCAGTGACAAGATATTTCAGAAAAATGTCAAATCGCAACATTGTGAAATAAATAGGTAAACGTAAAAAGGCCAGAAATAAAGTTGTAGAAAACAATAAATTTCATACCAATCCACATATCATTTTTATCGCCCACGGACGAAAAGACGAAAATTGAAGTGACCATTACGAGGTAAAATGACTAGACCCTTTCTCAAATAAATAGAACACCATTTGTAACCCCAGAATGACCATAAAGCAGAGGAATGGCCGCCCTTTGCCCGTGGCACATCCCTTTTGTTATTCATAAAGGAAGAATATTTATGTGTTATCGTCAAAATATTTATTATTGTGTCCGGTAGCCCCCTTTATCCTTTGTGACGATCGTGGAAAAAATCGGGGGTGTGAACAATACACGTCTTGCTAGAGATGTCACTAATTATCGATAAAATTAAGGACTAATTTATCGACTTCCGAAAAATAAATAGTTTAACAACTAAATTTAGTTGTTAAACTATTTAATTTTCAGAAGTCGATAAATTAGTCCTTAATTTGTATAAGTGGGCCTGAAATGATAGCGAATCTGGTTGTTTTTTAATCTGTGTTGTGAGCGGTCCAAAAAGCGGTTGTTAAATTTATTTTTACAATATTTTGAAGCCCCCTTACTTATTTTTTATTCTTTAAATTAAAACATTGAATTAAATGAATATCTGACACTTATTACGACTTTTAAAGGTTCTCTAAAATTAACAGTACACGTAAAAAGATCATAATTGGATACCTACCATAAAGGTTTGCTACTGCGTAACCTTAGCAATTTAACAATTAAATCTTATTTACTTTCATAAAAAAGTTTCGTCAAAAGACGTCAAATTTCCACAACCTTACAATGAAGTAAATTTTAACAATGATTCATTTGACATTTATTAACATCGTATCAGGCCTACTGTGTAATATGATATTACTACTATATTTCTAAATAATTTTAGTAACAATGGACATGACGTGGCTGTATTCGATGAAGATATGAATTTTAACTTGCAATTTTAGTCTTTACACAAAATAAAAGTTGATATTGATTAGATATATTACCTAAAAAAGCCTATCCTATGCTACTACTTCTCCGTTATGGATAAAAACGTGAAGTGTGTTTGTATCTTTTAATACCTTGAATGCCAGCCTTGCAGACACTATAGGTTTTCAATAGATTGTCGGGCACCAGGTCACTGTCATGGCGTTTTAAGACTTAAACCTTTTTTAAAATAAGTTTTGGACTCTAATGTAATAAACACATAAACATAATACACACAACGATCACTTTAATGTTTAAATTCTTAAATCAAATTAATGATCATATGTGTGGTTGGCCTTATACACCGCCCTTGTTGTCAATTATCGAATCCGCTTTGACTCATTGTGCAATTAAAGCAAAATTTTCCGCGTCGACTTCAAAGACGATGTTGCTTTGTGTACTTAGTGTAAGTGACAGCCGAGGAAGTCATTAAGTATTGAGTACTTTAAGCTATTTACCCGTTTCAATGACGTTTGATTACTGTGTACTCGTGTAACACTAACGTCACCATGACTTGAAGAATTATATTAAATTAATAATAAAAATTATTGAGTATGAATGAGATATTTAGATGTAAAAATGTGTAATATCTTCGTCAATGCATTGAAGTAGGTATTATGAAAAAGTCATGTACCAGTCGCATTTTCAACACATTTTCAATATAGTAATAAGGTATTCAAATAAAAGTAAATGCTGCAGTATTGCAGTAACATATCCCAATTGTGACTATAATCACAACAATAAACATAGTTTATTAAATAAATTTATTTTATAAACTATAAAAAAAAATCACAGCAATGAGTTGTGATTATAGTCATAATTCGGAATTGTTACTTACAATCAACTTAGTTTTCTAAATAATCTGTTCTGTAAATAATCACGACTTATTGTTGTGATTATATTCGGAATTGCTGCTTGAAAAGGTTTTTATACTTACTAAATCAAAAAAATTTAAAGCTATCAATAAAAAAATCTTTGTGTACATAAGTAGTATGCCTAGTTACTTAGTCATCTTTTTCCGTTAAGCAAACTTATAATGTTTAAACAAAAACTCGCTCATATAGTAATATAATCCACTGATTTGATTTTTACAGTACCTCAAAAATATCGATAAACCAATTTCCCTGCCCTATTCCACGCGCACGTTATGAAATATGCGATTCCTTATACAAGAGAAGTCCTTTATGTATCCCAAGGGAGACACTGGTCAAGTGGGTTATCAGAAGTGGCCGCCGGCAAAATGAAAAATTTATGTCTCAATATTGCACCGACTGATCGTGTGCTGCATTACGGTCTACGGTCATCTCTAGGGGCGAACGAGAGATTGGTTTGAATTTTAAATTTGATGCATGTTAAGTGAGTTAGATCAATTAAAAAGTAAATTTACTTATACAAGAAAAAGGTATGTACTGTTTGGTAAAGTTTCATTTTTTTATAAATTCAGGGAGTAAATTACATTTTAATTACTCGTTAAAATTAACGAAAAAGTGCATTTTAATATTTTCATTTTATTATTTATTTTATTTGGAAAAACAAAATTGATATAATATTATTTAAACAATAGTACTACAATATGCGCCTTTTATTGCGTGTGTAATGTATGTACTAATAGATCCTAATTCACCTAATTCAAATTAAATTCCAAACAAAATAAACAATTTTGTATTGGTGTTCAATATTGAATACCAATAAGTACCAAGATCTACATTTTATCCATTGCCACCACTCAAATTTGCAATTCAAAAGTCAGACGAGTACAGCTTTCATCGCAAGAAGCCTTTCAAGTGATTGCTTTCTGAGATAACATTAATATTATCATTACCAGTAAGTGGGTAGGCGACACAAGAATCACTAGTCATGATAGCAACCAACTACAATGACCTACCACGTCTTAAACCACCATATTGTTTTGTAAGACAAATGTCAATTGTCATGTCTTCTCAGGGGTCAAGATAAAGTGGTTAGGTTCATAATAGAAGATAGCAAGGGGCTAAGTTGACATTTGACGTTGATTTACTATTGTGCGTCCCATTTTAGCTGATGTCATCGAGCTTGAACGTCGATATCGGTAATTATCGACAGTGTCGCGTCATTAGTTTTGATCAAATGAATAATTTACACTTCAATGTTATGCTGTTTTCTTCACTCAAATAAAACGATCTTATTTTTTTTTATCAATTAGATATATTCTGTTTAAAATTACACTATTATATATATTTCTTCTTTCAATTGTTCTTTCGGTTGAAGTTAACCGATTAAGATTCAATTACTCTATCGATACGCATTAATTGTTTACCAAAAACTTCTGATACACTTAAGGTTTTTATTTCCTAATAAGTAAAAAAGTATCCAAATTGAAAAACTGATTTAATTGCAATTTTGGTGAAGTTAAACATAATGATGGGTAAAAGTTCGTCTTAGGTTGTGTGGAAGGGAACAAATTTAAATTAATAAAATATTTCTATCGGACCAACTACAAAGTTATATCTTAAGAACAAAAAATGAGTGGAAATTCAGGTAAATAACATATTGAGATCGTTTTGTCATATTGAATGATTTTGCATGTTATGTAATGCTCAACTCTAGCTAGACCATTATCAAATCGAGCCCTCGATCACAATTCTAGTCCATTGTAATCTGATTTTAGAAAAGTTATTTTAACTAGAATAGTACCTAAAAGAAGACGACATACGAAAGCCAGTCCCATCTAAGCCATATTTACTTATCCAAATAAATATCACGTCACCGCGTCACACAAAAGCCTTTGAAGCCAAGACCGATCCGCCGACATTTCTCAATATTTCTATTTCAATCGTCCGACATGACGCGACAAGTTTATTGTCACTGTGTGCGTTATGTTTACAGAATTTTAAATAAATTTTGAACCTTATTTTCTAGGGGATAGAAGCTAGGTATTTGGTATGGCGGCGGACCACCCAAACGATTGAATGTTCTCATTAACTCGTTATTAGATTACGACAGGTGACATTGAAAATTTTTGATGGTATGTTACAGTGACAAAAAATAACATGTGAAGTGTAGGTCTCTATGGATATCAGTATGCGTTCCGGTCCAGATGATATTTTCATACATCTACTAACTGTTTGATAGTTAAAGTGTTTTGTGGTGTCATTTTTTAAATGCGGAGTCACTAAACTAACGGTATTTGTATGAAAAAATCATGAAAAAAATCAAATTCAAAAATGACACCGATGTACGTTTAGGTGACTCCGAGCAAAAATGACACAGCTGACCGAGCTTTCGCCTGATGAAAATACCAAAAAAACATAGACCTAGAATTTTTTGACCGTAAAAAGAGTAAACGTTGAGCGTAAAAAAACCACACTAGCCGATTGCGACAGATAATACGATAACTGTCATCCTCACAAGAGTGAAAGAGATAGCGATCTATTTGATAATGAGACAAGTTTTCATACAAAAAATAATATATTACCGATTATCTCTCTGGCTCCAACATCGTCACACGAAAATTGGTTTGTTGGTTATCATACCTTGGAAAGATGGTAACGTACAGCTTTACCAATAGTTAGTGCAGTAATAGGCACAAACACAACATTTTTAGGGTCAACAAATAATATTGTGTTTCTGGTTACATTTTACAATACGCTATATCCATCTTGTACCTTCTAAATCTATGCCAAAAAACGAGGTTCTCAAATAATGACACCTAGTCAGATCGATTTTTGGGCCCTGAAATTCCTTACATCCTATACCTTCTACAGTTTCAATTAAATTATTACAAATTTTAAGAGTCACACTTTTCTGGGTTTTATTTAATAATGAAACCCGTTTTAAGCTCATCTTTCCTGTGGCATAGAAAAAACATTTATTTAGAAATATTTTCCACTATCTTTCACTTTTGAGTCGCGTAGCTAGGGCCTCGATGTGTTTAGCAAGATACAAATAAAAAAGATAGGGATAAAATAAATAATAAATATAAATTTATATACGGACAAATTACACAGCTTGAGCTAGCCCCAAAGTAAGCTTAATTAAAAACGATCCTATATTGTATGAATGATAAATACATGTATAGATAAACATCCAAGACCCAGGACAATTTGTAAAGTTTCAACTTGCCCTGGCTGGGGATCGAACTCAGAACCTCCGGATTGGCGGACTAGCGCGTTGACCACTACACTACGCACGGAGGAGAAGAAATAGGTAAGACCGATTGAGCTAGCTCCAAAATAAGTTTAAATTTGTGTACTATATTTCGTCATATAAAAATATATAGATAGCTAACATCTAAGACCTAGAACAAATTAGGAAGAGGCCATTTTCATTGAAAGAAAATCGTGATAAGTTGCCTCTTAGTGCAATCAATTTGACCAAATTAACACATTATCCGGCTGGTACTGAGACCGTCGGCATATTCGCAAGTAATAAATCACATTTCTCGCCGTTTATAAAGTAAGGGTTGTTGATTCGCTCGACGCAGGTGCGTCCATCCATCAACGTCGCAGCTCGCGACAATTTGACGTATGAGACAATCCGGCCCATACAAAATGATATGCTGCAGGTTCACTTGGATATTTTTATCCTTTTTAGGGTTCCGTACCCAAAGGTTAAACACGGGACGCTATTATTAAGACTCCGCTATCCGTCTGTCTGTCCGTCTGTCAGTCTGTCACCAGGCTGCATCTCATGAACCGTGAAAGCTAGACATTTGAAATTTTCACAGATGATGTATTTTTTTACCGCTTTAACAACAATATTTAAAACAGAATTAAAAAAATATATAAGTGAGTCTTTTTTATAATTAATGTGCGAGTCCGACTCGCACTTGGCCGGTTATTATTTAAAAATATTTATCATTAAAAAAATTATGTATTTTAGCTGATGCCTGCGACTTCACTCGCGTGGACTTTATGGACGGCATATCTGGATCTGATATTCCAGATCTTTGATTTTTATACCTGATCAAAAAATGCTATCAGACTAAACAACTTTTGCTTAGGCGTCATTTTTATATTTCTTATTGTTTAACTGGACCATTAATGGTTCTACGTCAGGTGTTTCGAAATATGTTCAATGTACAGATACATTTTTTTACTGTTTTATTATATGTATTGATTATTAAAACTAACTTAAGATGGCAAATCTTGGTATTTGTACACGGTTTTATTTTCACGTAGTGTCGAAATAGGCCGACAAGTTTCGATCGCTTTAAACGATCATCCTCAGAGCGAGTGTTAGGAGAACCGGCGACCTTACTTGAGTAAAACCGTATTAAAATACTTACAAAATATTACGTTTTTTTTTAAATTAAGTGTTATGGTTTTTATAGATATATGAATGATTAATAATTGATATACCTACCTCAATTAATAATTGATATACCTATCTTCCTGATTCTGGTATCATAAATTCACTCTATTGTTGATAAAGTTACAGTTAATTAATAATTTTGTTCTGAAAATAACCAAATGTAGTTATAATTTATCCATTGCCACTGTTCTAATACATTCTATGCTGCTGAGAACATAGAAGAAAAAAAAAAGAAAACTAAATCAGCAATGTACATATGAAGTCCAAGTATGCCTTCTCTGAAAAGTTAAATATCTAGTTATCAAACTGTGTGAATGAACTCAAGGGATAAAAGATAATATAAAATATGCTTTACCAAACCGACGTGTAAAACCAAATTGCTTTACACGTTCAATTTCAACGCAAAAAGGCGAATTTATTCACCACCATGTGAGCCACCCACGTCTCTTTGACAATTTACATCGCAAATAGATGTCGGTGTCATGTTCGGAGTTCGGGGTCTATCAAAATTTCAAATAGACTCAGTTTAAGTGGATTTTTAGGGGTAATTCCGGCCTAACTGTCGAGAAAATTGATGCTGTCAAAGGCGACTTATTCAATTTGCGGCGTATTAATCAAGGGTGCGAATTACTTGGTGTAAAGCTGCACCCGAATTTGTTTAATGGACTGTAAATTACTTTAAGTGGTGTAAATGACACAATTTATTGTGAATAATTGGAGTTTATTTTGTACGAATAATATTTGTTTACTTTATGGTTTGGCGTGCTATTATTCAATTTTAGTAGGTAGGTACGGCTGTAGAGTTTTGTGTGATCAATTAGAATGAGTATTGTACTAACGCCAAGGTTTTTAACAACCAGCAAAAAGTACCTACATCATCTTTAGGACTTTTTTTACTCTTATTACCAAAAAAAACATCATAATAAATTGAAAATTGATATCTTTTACAGACAAGTCCTACAACACAAAAAATTACCAACCAAGTGCGAGTCTGACTCGTGCACGAAGGGTTCCGTATAGGGTTCCTATAAAAAATCTAGTTTGTTGTATGGGAGCCCCACTTAAATATTTATTTTATACTGATTTAATTAATTATTTTAAAGTGATCACACAACTAAATATTCCTTGAATATTTCAAGCGTCTTCCTGTTGCCGTTAATATCGAGCAAAAACTGCAAAGAAATCACTTTTCTTGTGTAGGAGCACCTCTTAAATATTTATTTTATTCTTTTTATAGTATTTGTTGTTATAATGGCAACAGAAATACACCGTCTGTGAAAATTTTAACTGTCTATCTATCACAGTTCATTAGATACAGCCTGGTGACAGACAGACGTACAGATAGACAGACAGATAGACAGACAGATAGACAGACAGATAGACAGACAGATAGACAGACAGATAGACAGACAGATAGACAGACAGATAGACAGACAGATAGACAGACAGATAGACAGACAGATAGACAGACAGATAGACAGACAGATAGACAGACAGATAGACAGACAGATAGACAGACAGATAGACAGACAGATAGACAGACAGATAGACAGACAGATAGACAGACAGATAGACAGACAGATAGACAGACAGATAGACAGACAGATAGACAGACAGATAGACAGACAGATAGACAGACAGATAGACAGACAGATAGACAGACAGATAGACAGACAGATAGACAGACAGATAGACAGACAGATAGACAGACAGATAGACAGACAGATAGACAGACAGATAGACAGACAGATAGACAGACAGATAGACAGACAGATAGACAGACAGATAGACAGACAGATAGACAGACAGATAGACAGACTGATAGATAGATACATAGACAGACGGACGGACGGACAGCGGAGTCTTAGTAATAGGGTCCCGTTTTGACTCTTTGGGTACTAAATCCTATAAACGGCTCATTGAATATTATTACCCATAGCACATAGGACATATTCTTTGATAACGCGATATAATTTTATTATTATACTAGCTGTAACCCGCGACTTCGTCCGCGTAGGGTTTTTGATTGCTTTTTACATAATTAATTTTGGTATACCTAATTAAAACATAAAAAAAATATTATGTTAAAATAATTGAATACTTATAAAATATTACAATCTTTATTAAAGTGTACCCTGTTCCCGTCCCCGTTCCAATTCCCGGAGATGCAATTTTTTAAAATCTTATTAATGAATTATTATTTTTTGCTAATCACTGATTTAAAAATGTCAAGTGTCTCGCTTCAAAAATGACGAAAATTCATACAATCTTGCAACCCCTATTTCACCCCTATAGGGATGTAATTTTCAAAATCTAGTAAATACATTATTATTTTCAACTAATTCCTAAAATTAATTAAAAACTTCATGTTTCCAACTTAAAAAATGACGAAGTTTCATACAAACTGGCAACCCCTATTTCACTCCCTTAGGAATGGAATTTTCAAGAATCATTTCTTAGCGGACGTCTCCTAGTCACAATCTACCTTCCTGCCAAATTTCATTTTCATTGGCTAAGTAGTTTTCAAGATTTTGTGATGAGTGAGTGAGTGATTTTCGCTTTTTATATATATAGATGAGTCTATATATGGGTAATAATAAACTTTTGTATTCTTCTAATTCAGTCACACAAGTTTATTTGCTACACAAATTTAAAAACCGCCGACAATCAAAAACATTATTTAGTGATGAGTAACTGAAATACATAATATTATAATTGATATCCGTAGCGCCATCTATTATTTGCTTTAGAAAACCCTGAGTTTCAAGCTTTAACCTCCAATAATTTTTAAACGGCTGCACCGATTTTCATCAAACATAGTTTAAAGCCACTGTTTCACGTAAAAATCCATTGAAATCGGTCTATCTGTTCGAGTGCTACAGACAGGCAGACATCCCTCTTTTTTTCGGAGGTCAAAAGTGTTGCTCTATATGAAAAATTTTAGTACATCAATTCAAGCATTGATTTGAGAAGCCGATTTTGAGAAACAATGGTTTACCAACCATCAAAGAGATGGATAGCTGATAACATTTTAAAGCATCATACCAGATAAACAGATCTTGGATCATACCTTCCATTAAAAAACATTTCTTCGACCTTGTCTCCGTTCAATGCGTGTGATTATTTAAAAAAAAAAGTAAACAAAAAATCGATAATCGTCGTGTCATCGACAAATTGCGTGGAGCCAATTTTAGCCGAATCCAGTTCTTATTACGTATAATCACGTATAAAACCACTGAGATTGTGATATGGAGACGGCATCATTGATTCCTATCGTTTTAGGAAAATTTGGTATAGTATATCGATATGAAATAAAGTATTATAGACAAGAAATCGCGTCGCCACCTAATATTTTTAAATCTATGATTTGGGCAGTGTCATAGTCAATTATGTACCAGATTATTTTAGAATATTGCTAAGTACATATTGATTTTGTAAATATAAATTTAAAAAGATACAGAATGTTCTCTACATTTTTTTTAATAAATAAAGAGTATACCTACGTAGAGAGGCTAACATGTTTTACTTATTTGTTCCATAGCTATGAAATTTAAAACTACATTGTTATTTCGGTGATGGTGTCAATTCTTTCAATTTACTTCAATATAAACATGGTCGATTGGAATTGTCATCGTATCGAATTATGCAACCGATGTTCGAATCGATCCATCGATTCGATTATAGCGACAGATGTCGACGACGTGACGAATTTCGACTAAACTAATTCTGTCCAACTGAACATAAGTACAGTAATTCTTTCAAACCAATTTTTACTTTATGTACTCAAATATAGGGTAAGTTTTGGTAGTGATGGTATGGCATGGTGTTTTAGTTGGGGTTTCGTATTGGTAATGAGACGGTGACCGCAAATTGTTGTCCCTCGATCAGACGTTGCCAGGAAATTACAATTTCGATTTTTATTTCACGAGTATGTCCAGTATAATTGAAATTTTCAGATGTTTTTTTGCCTAAGAATCTGGCGAATCTATAAGATTAAAGATTGCCAATTGGTCAAAACACTAAGTGTGAGAAGGTATCCTTTTCTAAAGAGTGAGCAAAACATTAAAGGAAGTACATAGATAGATACACAAAAAAATTTACCTATGATCATGATTTCAGGTCTCTTGCATTTTCTTTTTTTATACGTACCTTTTGGTAGTCAGCACTGTAGTTACAGATTTAATAAGCGATTAGATGGTATTTGGCATAAATAAACATTTGCAATTTTAATAATAATAAACAAATCCGCACCTTGCATTAATTCAGGCCACAGCTGAAATCAGTGACAATTAAATTTAAAATTGTGAAGGTCTATCTTTACGTGTTTTGTATTTTTTTTTATTTCATTAAGCTTTAACTACCTTTTCTTTGCCTGTAAATTGATCTGAAAGTGGATACCTATGTGCAAAGTGTCATAAAGAAATAATAAAATTACGTGCTTTAAAATATAAAGGGACATACCCGTAATAAATCGAACCACCAGTTATATTAGATCACTATAGTATAATGAAATTAAAATAACAACCAAATAACCAAAAAAATTCGACATCCCCATACAAACTGCCCGGGCGGCTGCACACATTTGTATGGAAATGCCGAAATTTGTTTCGTGTTTTCGCTGTTATTTTAATTTCATTATACTTTAGTGATCTAGTATAGCCTGTGGTTCGATTTATTACGGGGATGTCCCTTCCACGTTGTATATAACGCAAACATGTATGAAAAATATGACCCATGTTTCTGCTACGACGTTTTATTATCACAGTTCAAATGTTACTTTTATAAAAACAGGACTAACTTTGTTACTAGGTTTAAACCATTATCCGCCCAAAATGAAGTTGACATTGACAGGTGGGATAGTGTGATATTACTAGATGTCAACTTGATTTGGTCGGATAATGGTTTAAACCTAGTAACAAATTTAGTCTGAGTTTTATAATAAGACGGGTTGAGTTTAACAATTTTTTATCTGTTTCAATGGCCTGTACTATCCAATGTATTGTTTTTGTGAATGTCATCCTGAGCAACGAAGGCCGAGCCGCAAACGATCGCGGTTCCCTTTGTATTTAGCCGAGCTTGCGCCGGCGCAACACATACGATATAGCGATTTATATTAATATTCGAATCTTGAAAAGAATAAAAACATAAAGAGCAAAATAAAGAAGATATTTTAATATTGATTGCGATTCAAATAAAAAATAGATTACGTATCAAAGGCTCTGTTATCGCAACATCTAAATTTACAGCTATTTACTTGTTTGTAAATAATTTGATTTTTGATTTTACATGAAAAATAATAAATCATTGAATCCTGAGTACTTTACAATATTTTTTATATGCGATTTCACACACGATTTTAAAGCATCTATTCAGTTTTCATTGTACGGCAAATATTTAAAAAAAAAAATGATTTTAAACCAAGCATTCCAACAGGATTGGAAAATAAAGACCAGGGACAATGAGTTATTTCTATAACTTTTTGTCTAGAGAGAAAGAGGGGAGGCCTTTGCCAAGCAATGGGACATGAACGGCTGAATAAAAAAAGATATAATTGATTAATCTTTTTGTAGGTAAGTAGAGCTGCAGGTGTATCGTATATCGTGCAGGTGTTAACGTAGAGAAGGTAATCTTAAAAAATACCGTAACTGATTTGAAACTGAATTCGTTGCGAAGAAAAAAATATGATTTTTTTTTAATAGATATAGTTTTTGCCTTTTTCTGGATCGCGGAAAGCTTATACCCTGTGTCAGGAATATTAGATCGTCAACTTGTGTGATATTACACCTCCAATATTGTGCAAGTTAAATTGTTCTTACAACTATTTCCTTACAATAAAACTGTGGTTTATATTTTGTTTACAGATAAATAAGTAACATATGTTAGGAAATAAAATAAAATTTAGTTCAGTATCATCATCACTGCGTACCATCATCATGGTGAAGTTTGGATGTCAGCAAGAAAAAATTCTCTCTTTCCTGGGCTATTCAATATTTTGTAGGTAAACCTACTCTTTAATGTCGCCAACCATTAGATAAGTATGCGATAAGAAACTATAACCAAAGATATTCTTACGATGACACGCAGTAGCTACGATATAATAAATTATATGACCCCAAGATGACATCCGAGTCAAGTCCATCAGTCATCGATACATTGTCCCCGGATGTCACATCACTACGCGTAACACTGGCCATTGTGTCGCCCTAAAAAAGAAAAAATACATAAAAACTCACAAATGTATCTAAGATTTGAATTTGGAATATCATCGACGAATATATTTCATCTTGTCATAACACGGTGGGTCAAAGGAGAGGATCAGACTTGATAAATTGCATTTCAAATATGGAATAATGTCTTTTTCACTATTCACCCGTAACGGTTGGACCCGAGTGATGACGTAACGGATCTGATAGGGGTCCATGGGGAATGGATTTTATTTCATCGTTTACTTAGTAGGTATTGTTATGTTTATGGATTGCTGGATTGCGTTTTAGTGTATCTTGGGTTGTTTGATGCAGTGCATTAATTTGTTCTACCGGAACGAGAATATTTGCTTTAAAGCTAACAAAATACTTAATAACTAAAAGCAAAAACCAACCTTCTTATTATAAAAAAGGACTAACTTTGTTAATAGGTTTAAACCATTACCCGCCAAAATCAAGTTGACCTTCACAGATGAGATAGTGTGTGATATTAGACGTCAACTTGATTTGGGCGGATAGTGGTATAAAACTAGTAACAAAGTTAGTCTATAAGTTTAAATTAGAATTATTAACCCCTACCTTATTATTAGGTATCTGAAAACCAAAAACGTGAATTATTTTGACAATTTATTTTTATATCGCTAGTTACGTACTCGTATTGATATAATAAGTAAGTTTGTAGGTAGATTTTGCTTTTTGCGTCAATAATTTTTTTTCTGTTTGTCCTCATGGTTGACTGGGAGAAAATGCTCTTAGCATTATGTCCGCCATTTATTGAAATATGTTTAAATTTTGGAACAATAAAGTGTGATAAGATAAATAATAAATTATACATTAATTACGTAGCTACTCGTACATACCTAAATAAAAAAAATAATCATAAATATTGACCTATGCTAGTTCGCTACCCAGAGGTTCCGGGTTTGATCCCTGGTCAGGGCAAGTTGAAAAATGGCATTTTTCAAATTGCCCTGGGTCTTGGGTGTTTATCTATATATGTATTTGTTATAAAATATAGTATCGTTGAGTTAGTATCCTGTAACACAACACTTACTTTGGGGCTAGCTCAATCAGTTTGTCCCTGTATATTTATTTATTTTTATTTCATCTACGACAAAATGAGAATATTTCCCTTCTTTCTTCCATCGATATCACTTCTTAAGGGGACCTGAATTTTCCGGGGTCCAGTGCTGCCTCCATTTGTAATAAATCATTTGATAGGAAACGGAGACATCATTTGAAATTTTGTCTTGGCCAGGCTCTAGATAACCCTTCAAACCATCTTATGAACTACTGTTTACAGTGTAAAGTGAGAACCTGAAGCTTTTCTGCGCACAATCGCGAGAAACGGCCTCTTTTGGCGCATGTCCGTAGAAAAGCTTTACGTTCTCACTTTAAACTGTAAACAGTAGTTCAAAAATTACTTTGAAGTGTTATCTAATGCCTGGTCAAGACAAAATTTTGAATTATGTCTCCGTTTCCTATCAAATGATTTAATTCAAACGGGGGCAGCACTGGACCCCGAAAAATTCAGGTATCCCCTTAACAAGATGTTTGAGGAGGCTTTTTTAAAAAAAACCTAATATTGAAATTCTACTTTTACGGGTTAGTTTTGGATGGAAACGGTCGGACCCAGATATAACACATTTAACACACGTTCATTCTACTTAACTTATCCTAAGCCATGTGCAACATAGACACCTATGCTACACATCAAGTTGAGACGGGTAGGCACATCCCTCATTACGCGGCCTGGACATATATCATCGTCAGTGGATGTGCAAGTCATTCAGGGTTTGACTGCCGCCGCCGCGTGCGCTGCTTAGTGTGGAATACCTTAATTTAAATTTGAAGATATCTGGGTAAGTAAGGGCTGATATACCTGACACCTTTTGTCTCCAACTCTTTGCTAAAAAGATGTAAATCATTACACATCCTAGAGCCTTAATTGTAAATACACACATAATATCACGTCTTTCGCCCTAATGGGGCAGACAGAGCATTTTGGTTCTTGCATATCTAAGCAGCCAGAACCCAGGGCCGCAAGACTCAAAGGCCACTTTTAGCGTGACGTTGGGCGAGAAGGTGGAAAAACGAATCCAAATAGTGGTGGGTCGCTAGCTACATCGCTTTTTATGGGTATATAGAAGCCTTGATTGAGTATTCGTGAAATAAAAGATCTGTATATCATCTTAAATACATGAACCGATTTTGATACTGTTCAACTTTTATTAAAAAGGTAAATTGATTTTAAAAGAAATAAATCATATGAGCAAAAATCTCAAGTCATCTTTTTATAGTGATGCTGATATGGCAGCAACAGTAGCCACTTGTCACTATTTTGATTCCTTTTCTTACATACACTTAATCCCTACCTAGCCCGTTCTATAGGCAACCATGGTACAAAATAAGTACTAATACTCACGTAAAGAAGTCTTACTCAGAAAAGATATTCAAAGAAATGTCTACTAAATGTGATTAGCGCTATGGTTAATTTAGCTCGCGTCAGAACTCCTCACCTCCTTCAAAGTGGTTGCCGCGCGCATAGTAATAACGTTGGTATATTTCGATACGTAAACAGGGAGCGACACAGGCCTGACCATAGTTAGTAATAATTATAAATCATCATGATCATCATTATTTCGGCTGCAAGAATTTTAACCTTTCAAATTGAGTCATGAACGAAACAGTTACTGTTATCCAATGTTATTATTACTTTATGCAGGACCAATCATAAAATATGTAGCAACTAGCTGACGAACGACTTTGTACTTAATGGCCGATCGGATTTGACATTTAACGATATTCTTGTAGCACGTTAAACAGCTATTTAGAGATAAATAACAAGTCATTAAATTATTATTGCTATGATTATTACTTTAAGTTTACAAGTGGTCATATGTCAAAGATTGTTAAGGTGTCGTATCGAAAGGATAGAAAAGAGTTAGGGACGATTTTAACTCATATTAAAGACAACGCTTGAGCATAAACTAATTTCTTTAAAAAAGGGTAGAAATATCACTACGGGTTCTGAAGCAGCTCAGTTAAGGGTGCAACCGTGTATGTGCTAAGATGGACACCTACTCATAGACTAGGCTTGTTGAGACTTCAGCGAAAATAAATGAAAAAGGTTACCTAATTCCTAAACTTCTTTAATATCACCTTATTTAGTACGAGAATAGAGTAATTGTTGCATTGGTGTGCACATTATTGTTGAAAAAGAAATTGACCGAATGGATCAGTACAAGTGTATAAAATACTTAGTTGTAAAATGAAGCCCTCTCCACACTAGCCAGCTTTGACAAAAGAAGTCTCAGCGCGGTGGCTTTTATATAAATTACCATAAGTATCGACGACTCTCGTGCAGCCATTACGACTCGTAATTAAAAACGACAATCTTGGATTCGAAACGACCGACTCATCTAGTGTGATCACCACCTTAGGGCTACCCATAAACCTTATTAGGAATCAGTGGACCTATTCAGATGTTTTTGAAATAAATGATTAGGTTGGCATATTTTAATATATTTTATAACAACTCGTAGCAACATCTATCATAACTACTCGTAGCAACTTCTATCATATTAGGTTTACCCGTAAAGATGTGGAAATAAAAAAGTCTTTCTCTACTAATATAAATCTAACGCCATTATATTTTTGTAAATAAATTGTGTTACAAACCCAAAAAAAAAAATGTCGTAGCTTTCGTTTTTTTTTAAGTTTTGAATTAAAGTAGGTCCAAAGGTCAAAAAATATAGGTATATAAAAAACGAATACCTATAAGGTATTCGTTTTTTATATACCTATATTTTTGTCTAAACTGGTTTTTGAAATTCTATGGTGAATAGTGCTATTAGATTTCTTGAAAACTGATTTAGGGTTCCGTACAAAAAATGAGAAAACGGAACCGTTATAGGATCACTCGTGCGCTGTCTGTCTGTCCGTCCGTCTGTCACAGTCAATTTATTCCGAATCTACTGGACCAAATCAGATAAAATTTGGATAGGATTACACCATGTAATCCTATGACCCAAACACAGATGTGCAAAGTAAAGAAATATACTTTTAAAATAAGGGTCAATAATAAAATTTAGGAAAGTATAAAAAACGCTTGGCAGTCCTTACGTGTAATATATAAAATGAAAGGGCTCGTTATGAGGATCTCAAATATAGTTTTGTTATTATTGTAAATAAATAAATACTTTCGATTTCATTATGAAATAAGACGAAAATTGACAATTCCCTGATTTCTGATCTCCAAAACAATTGAGCCTAAAATTAAAACAAAAAAATATATAAAACATAGTTAATTGCTTGTAGAAACAGACAGGAAAACCTATAAGAATTCTATCAATTGAAAATAAAGTGGTAAACTTAATATAATACGATCACTTACGGAAAATAGCTCACTAAAACACCACTAGATAGCGCTAGTAGTAGTTTACTCGCGTCTTACTGTGAGGATTACAGATATGATATATTAAAAACATTTGACTTTGGCATTGTACAGAACCATCTCCACGCGAGTGCAACGTTCAAATAAAAAAGATTACCAATGACAATCCTGTAAATAAATGTCATGTGGTTTTTTTTTCACTGAAAATTTCCTTTTTTTGAACTAAGAATCTGAAAAGTATAAAGATCACTTTAGAAAATATCGTCTTTCGATTCCAGTTTGATTCACTAAATTGGGACAACCCTGTATTTAAGGGTAGGATCGGTCATGAAATATGTATTTGGTACGAATGCGACTGTCGAATGTGAGAATCATGCTTCTGATTTCTTTCGTGATAAATGTCCTAAGACTCGACTAACATCACTGAATTGCAGTTTTTTTTTTATTTGCCCATTTTACTGATACATAAAGTTGAAGTTACCTACTCAGTTTTTGGATATTTTTAATTGGCCGTGAGTTTTTCTTTAGCAAAAATGGGTTACATTAGCATAGCTCGCGCTTTTTCTACAGTTGTTTTATGTAAGATTTTTTATTTATTTATTTATTTTCCAATTGATGTAGGTACACAAAAAATTTATACAGAGAATACATCAAATAAATGTTGTACAAAGGCACTATTTATCTCAAAAGAGATCTCTTCCAGTAGGCCTGTCAGAGATATTTATGTAAGAGAGGCATTCACGCATGTTTATACATAAGATAAAGAATTGTAGATACAATATGTATGGAAAATTCAGTAGATTAATATACAATTTGAATGTATCCACCACTAGATATCAGTAGGCATTTAATTGAATAGGTAGCATTACTCTTGATATCAAATTACTTCACCGCTTTTTACAATACACGATCATACCAACTGTGTTTTGACAGCTTTTAGTGACCCGTTGCACATCTGACCGTTTCAAAAAAATTAAGTAACGCACACCTTTTAACATGGTCGGAACGGTCGGCTACCATTAGTGTGATGGTCGGTAAATGAAATCTGATTGGCTTTGATACAGCTTCCATTTGGAAGTTCATTAGGGCATAGCTGAGCCGCCTAGGCAGAACAAAGACAATGGAGACTCCTTTCGTTTATTTTTTAAATAGCTAAATATTTGGAACATTCTGTGTTTTTAAAATCACTTATAAGTAACTTTAAAAATATGGATTTTATTTCATAAATAGCACTTCTTGTCTGTATGATGAGATTGATGAGGTAAGTATTTGGAATTAAATTGTAATTTTTATTAAATTAGGTATGGCTAATAGAAAAGTGCCTATCACATGTCAAAACAAACTTACGGTTAGCTTCGTTGTGGTCATGCTCAACGATAAAAACTATTGACTGTGATTAAATATTTTTTTGTAAATTCTCATTCTGCTTTGTATGTACTTACATATCAAATTTGCTACTTACAACAAATATTTCGTTACAAGTAATTTTACGTAAATATATATATACATATACACACATATATATATATATATATATATATATATATATATAAATATTTCGTTACAAGTAATTTTACGTAAATATATATATACATATACACATATATATATATTGCCCTGACTGAGGATCAAACCCGGGACCTCTGGGTGGCGGACTGGCACTACGCCACGGAGGTCGCCTAAATCTTTTTCAACACTTTTCAACACAAAAAATGTTAACGTATAATCTTCTCCACACATTAATGTTCTCTCTTTCCCATTAGTACTTCACACCCTCGCGATTACCGACTCGTCTTTTGTCAGTTTTTACTGACTGTCGGCGTCGGTCCAACACCAGGCTCTGTCAAATCATGGCGATCAAAAGAAGCGACTGAGTGTCCTGTCAATGCGCAGACAGGTATATGTCGCGTCACAGATGTTAACAGAGAAAAACCAAGTTTTAACACATTTCGGGACACTTACTGCTGTGGACGTAATTCAATTGTTATTCATATTGTGTCTGGCTGAGTGTCTAGGAAGTGTTAAAGGCAATGATTATGTAGTCTACCTACTTTTGAGTTACACCTGTCCATATCTTTATAAGCATATTTGAATGACACACACTTGTCTGAGACACTTGATCTTTTATTAAGATACTTAATTGCTTAATTTTCATACATCACACTGAATAAGTTAGCCTCAAACTAAGTTTAAACTTGTGTTATGTTATAGGATACTTACTTAGCAATACTATATTTATAATAAACTAGCTGCCCCGCGATGTTACCAGGGTGTCAGCTTCTCTCATACCAAATTTTATCAAAATTGGTCCAGCCGTTTGCACATGACGAAGTAACAAACATACTCACAAACTTTCGCCTTTATAATATTAATGTGATTATAAATAAATATCCAAGATCCAACACAATTTGAAAAAGGCTATATTCCAAATTGCTCCTGGCTGGGGATTGTACTCACAGCTTCCGAGTAACGAATAGCGTGTTAACCAATACGCCACGAAAGTCGTCTGTACAAGAAAATATTATTTTACATCAAATTACTATCAATTCATAGGTACATAAATGGTATTGAAGCCTTGGTGAGCAAATTTCACTTATGTAATTAGTATTTCTTTTTTCATTACCAAAATGAATTTTAAACATTAGGTATAAATTCATTTATTTACGTTCAAGTCTTTCCTTGGGTTCAGCAACGAATCAACTACATAATTTATATGTGTGTATAAAATTTTACTTCGGAGAAAATTGGCTGTAACTGATAGACGGAAAGACAGACAGAATGATCCTATAAGGGTTCCATAATTTCCTTTTGATGTACGGAACTCTAACATGTTAATACAAACGGTGATTTTCCCAAAAGTCGCGATCCCAACCTGTACTCTGTACCTCACGCTTTGTCATACCACAATTTAGCAAATCGGTGTGGACACATTATTGACACTTGAGTATGACACACAATGACTTGCATTTATTTAAAAAAATATTCTCCGAATACCAAAAACATTTTGATGTTTTTTGAAGTTGTAGTTAGAAATTTTGGAGTTAATGATGTTATTTGAATATTTGACACGGTATTAGGTACAGTACAATGGAAGCTAATTTTTACGATATTTTTACTTTGGTATACTTCCTTAGGTAGGTATTTATGTACTCATACATCATGTATGAAGATTTTATTTTAAAATTCCAAGTACTATGTGAGTTCTTACAAGTTGCTATTTTATCCTTTTATGTCACTGTGTATCTTACCTACCTATAAATATGAACAAGGCATTAAAAAAATATTTTTTTATTTGCAATCTACAAGAACGAATCTCACACTTTTTTTTTCATTTTAATTATCTTTTCAATTGAGTTATCTACAATCCAAGTTTCATTCCGACCAGTTCAGCCGTTTTGCCGAGAAAACGGACCAAAATTCATACATCCAAACATACCACAAACTCTTACATTTATATACCTTTTCACTAGGATGTACGATTCGATAGGCATAGCACTGGCCAATGAAAGTGTGTTTGCGGAAATAGTAACAGAATATAACAAAGCATCGATTCGCGCGTCGACACCTCTCTTTATGAATAATTCGCGCGAATTCGCCTGCGGCGTAAGCACTCCACGCCGATATCGCGATACGCGATAGTAAGGGTCAATTCATACTAGCGCAAAGTGGAAGCGCATCGAAGCGTCAAACTAATGTCTAAACAACGTTAATGCTGTCCGTTGGTGCATCTCAATGTTACATTAAGAGATAGACCTCTATAGATGCAACCATCTCACTTTTTAGGTAAAAAGGTACTAAAAGGCGTCTGCATGATGGCTTTGGCCCTATGAATGCTTCAAAAGACCGGGTCCCCATGGACCCGTGGCTGAAAAGCGTACCAACATAATAATAACAAATGTTATTAACAAGTAATTATTTAAAAAATAAAAATCCTGACTGCCTTTTTATATACGTGTACCCAGTTTCACTCTCAGAATTAAGACAAATCTAATGACATCTCTCGAACTTCAATCCATCGAGCCACTCTTACAGTAAGTACCAATCTAATGACACCTCTCAAGCTAAAATCCATAGAGCCGTTCAGGCTGCAGAGTGTGCCAAACAATAATTTCATGCATACATAAATATATTCGAAAAACATAACCCTTCTTGTGGCGCAGAAGGCTAAAAAGTATGGCATACGTATTTTTTTTATTCTCTTATCAGTAAATAATGACAAAGATACAGCGCATTTAAATTTCGCGTGACATCACAATCAGCTACGATTTGTAACCAAACGTACTCGTAAATCACCCCATTGCGAAACTTCGAAGCGCTTTTTTTACTACTTTGCAAAACGAAAAATATGAGTCCTTTATTTTTGGATAATCTAGTGAACGGACTAAATAAAATAATATATATCTTTACCCAGCCTACCTCCCTATTTAGACCTACCTAAGAAAATTTATAAACAAAGCAAGCAAGATGCGTCGCGTATCATACGCTGCATGCGTGGTCCGATCCTTAACTTAATATGTATCAAAACCCTTATTTCTACAACGTGTTAGTAATAAATAGCATAGACCTATTTCTTCTGAGATAAAAAGTTATGCTAGGCAAATTAAAAAAAAATCGCTTTCGCTTCAGACAAGTGAAAAAATTGATGTCAATCAAAAAGGGCATCAAAATGTTTTTTTAATGTTGCAAGGTTGGTTGCGAGGCCAGAAAAACAATACGCATGCTGCGTTTGAATATTCTGGCGTTTCATGCGTTCATAAACTTCAGAAAAAGTTTTTAGTTCTTGCACCAAAGTCAAAGTCAAAAAATTTTATTCAATGTAGGATAAATTTATTTCTTATTGAAGGTAATTTTTTTTAAATATTATTTTAGTGCTAAGCTAAAACTACTAGCGTTTCGGAACGACCACTGCTGGGAAGACTTACGCCGAAAGAAACCCAGTTCAGTATTGGTCCCTACCCAGCCTGATGGGCTATGTTACAGTTACAATAAATATTTACACTTTAGCTAGGTATACATTGTATTATATATTTAAACAATACCATTAAAATTTGCAGTCATCTATTTCCAAGAATTGTAATCAGACGATGATAAATAGTCATTTATATGATAATACGCATTTTTGATTAAATTATTTTTAATGGCAGTCTTAAACTTAGATAATGGTAACGCTACTACATTATCTGGAATCTTATTATAGAGATGTAAGCCAAGGCCCACAAAAGATTTTTTGTTTTTTTGCAACCAAAAAGCTAAGATACCTACAATGAACATAAAAGTTTGTGTCCAATTTTTAGTTAAAATGTAGCTGGTTAACACTAGAACTAGTGCAACGTCCGGTGTAGCCTTTTTTGATTCCCTAGTTTGCTTTGTAGTTTGTTTTGTTTCTGGCTTTTGCAGGAAATATTTTCTAACAAAGTTTTATTTGCGAAACCAAATATTTTCATATCTAATGGCTATCTAACCTATGTGCTGAAATTAATTAATTTTAAGATTGGCAATCCCATTTAAACTACTTATTTATGTATAAGACAAAAAATCCTGTAAGAACTACTGGTAGTTCTATCTTGGTAAGCAAAGGTTTACTGGGAAAAGACCAACATTCAGGAAATGGATACATGACTGGATTTAATTTTTTAACGTGGACAGAAGAAGACAAGGTCATATAGATACAATGAAGAAAGAGGTCTATTCTCAGAGTGGGTGAAATAAAGGCCTGAAGTAGAAAAGGGCGATGAATGACCATTTTCTACATAATTTCTACTAATGTAATGACATAATTCATAGATTAGGAAAGATTCTGTGATGTAATCAATCATCTTCAATGTGAAAAATGTGTCATCTATAAAAAAAAAAACTTTGGTGTTTTTCAAGGAAATCAAATCCGTTTTCCTCTGATTTTTTATTTTCAACTTTTCAACATGGTCGTATAATATTAGTACTTAACTGCAAAAATCTTGATACCCGGCCATTATCTCGGTACCGTCATGGGTGTAAACTTGCACTTCACCATTAAAACGCCGTGAAACACAAATGATATGAGCTTTGATTACGAAAACTGTAGATACGTCATCAGCATAAAATTTATGCTCAATTTTTAAACTGTAACTGAATGTAGTGAACTCACCTCTTAGGTAGATTTTGCACCAGTATCTACTCAAAAAGAGTCTTAGAGATTTTACTATTAGTACGGTACCGCGAAATCACTCTGTCGCTTAGAGAGATTGAACTGCACTCTATGTAACATATTTATTTATTTATTTATTTACCAATTTATGTACAATTGACTTTAAATAAATCTAATTAATCGCCATTTATTTACGGAAAAATACTGAGTATTCTTCAGTAAATAAATAGCAACTAATAAGTATTTTTTAACTGTTCTTATTCAAATTTCATTCCCGTACAAACAAAACGTCTCATTATATTTTTGCTTGGTATGAACCAAGTAAAATTACCAACGATGTGACAAGAATAATTGTAAAAAAGTAAGTATCCCAATTTTTGCAAAATGGAGTATCTTTTGAAAATTAAACATCATTGGGTATGAGCAAAACCAGGCGTAATTATAATCGCATCAGTCAAGCAAGCCCGCGGGCGACTGTTAGGCTTTTTGTCTTTTTGCTTGTTATGTAACTTGTATTTACCCGACTGTGGCTGGGTTTGATGTTTAACGAACTTGAAACAAAATGTGTTTGAGTTTGATTTGCAATGAATTTCTTCAATAGACATGACGAATTGAAAAATAGCTTTAGCTCATCGGTTAGATTATAAAAAAATATAGTATTATATTCTTTTCTCTGAGAAACAAAAAATGACAAAGATACATATACATGAAATTTAGCATGACGTCACGGCTACGTACGATTTTAACATAGAGGTGACATTACAAGCCAACTAGGTTGCTTCGAATCTTTGTGAATTTTTACTTTTTTGGCAAACTGAAAAATATGGGTTCATTATTTTTGGATGATGTAAAAGACGGACTAATTACAGTTTTACTTTACTAACCCGGTCGCCACCCCTATTATACTAATACGAAGATAAACAGTCACACGGTCCACGGTCCAGATGGTAAGTGGTTGGCGTTGTGTATGGATGCAACCCCTAACTGTTTACTTGCAGTTTAAAACGTCTCTAGTTTCTTAAGTAACGAATGCCAAGTACTAATATGAAATTTTTTACATATTTTTAATAAAGCACGGGTAGACTATGTGTGGCATAGTATCCCTAATATTCCACACATATAAACTATATGAAAGGCATCTCTTGAACCGACTAACTCCTGTAATAGACCTTGAACTCATACCAGAGCAGGCAGGTTTCCGTCCTGGAGAGTCATGCACAGGACGAGTACTACGACTGACCCAATATATTGAGGATGGTATTTTATTTATTTATTTATAAAATTTTATTGATCCATAATTAAAAACTGAAGAGAAAAATTAAAACACTCACTCGTTTTTAAAGTCGCATGTAATTTCACTACCAATCAGTTTATTGAAGATGCGGCTAGCAGATTATCATTATTTTTATTCCTTTTTCCATCTTCTCGCTTACCATCACGCTAAAAATGGCTTTTGAGCATTCCGGCATTGGGAGCCGTCTGAGTAGAGCCTAAAACCCAAATGCTCTGTCTGTCTCACTAGGGATGAATACAGCGTATAGTGTAGCATAGTATACATACATTTCACAAGTCAAAACAAAAATATGGTCAACTTTTGTTTAACCAAAACTAACATAACTTTACTACTAAAAATACAAAAGTCGAGCTAAAATAGTTCTTAAAACAACGTGATAAAGATTAGATCAAGTAGGAATTCATCAGTTAACCTAGTTTAAGCGTAATTGCAGTTCATTCATCGGATTCTCATTTGATCCCATAATAAAGATGTCTGCGTTAATTTTGATGAATACCCTCTGAAGCCATTGAGGCAGAATGGTATTTGATCTCGTTGTGCAATGGGTTTGATGATCAAATACTTTTGGCAGGTGGTAGAAAGCGTAGCATGAAAGTTTTGATGTTAAGGCACAGTTTTAATGACAATATATTTAAATAGAACCATTTAATCTAGCATCAAACGGATTTTTTTTATGTCATAGGGCGGCAAACGAACAAGCGGGTCACCTAATGGTGATCACCGCTGCCCATGGACAACTGCAACACCAGGGGTGTAACAGAAGCGTTGCCGGCCTTTTCGGCCGGAAGATGAAGGACGAGGGGAAGGGGAGGGAGGGGGGACTCCGGCACTCTCACTCACCGAACGAAGCATAGAAGCGGTGACGCTACTACTCAGACGTCGATTTTCTTTGAGAGTGTGGTACTTCCCCGGACGAGCCGGCCCATTCATGCTACTAGCAAAACAGAGTTTTGCCGGTAGCGTGGCTCTACCACAAGTAAAATTAAATACCAATCACGTATTATGCCTTTAAGAGCAGCCTTCCCGTCTTACTTTTCACACGTGATTATAGCTTTGTAACTGATATTTCTTAAAACTTTTAAACTAACAGATATCTTGTGCGCTATTTCTAGGTTTCTATAAAATAAGGAAAGAGGGAAGGAAAATTAGGAAAAAATACATTCAGAATATGCCCGCAAAACTTTTTTCACAAATTTTATATCTGTGAAAAAAGTTTCCGAAGACCGTTCATAGAGTACTCATAAATTGTAAAAGTAAAAAAAATATTTCGATTTAAACCTTGCAAATGTAATGAATTTTTTAAAAATAAAACATTTATTTTACTCAATTGTAAGGCTTACTGAAAACACGTTATCGAGCGATACCCTCCTCCTAGGCCTTTGGGATTAAACTCTTTTTAGTTTATTATCGTATTTCAAAGCGCTATCTAATCATTCCAACAATAAAGTAACTATAACTACCAGTGTGTCGCAAGGTTTGATTGCCCCATGACACCAGCGTGTCGCAAAGGGCGGACATTCCTCGGAAATGTCAGAGCAATTTTACAGATTTGCCGACTTCCATTCGGAGTAAGGTTAGAATGCTCTGGTAAGGGTTTCGTAAAAAGAGCAAGGTCGTGAAGGGAATATTTGTGATCTAAGAATGGTTCTTTGGGCTCTTAGACATACAACCTAAGTACAAATCGTTCAGGTACTTACATACGTCAGATGCCTTTAGGCCTTTAGCAGGCCTGTGTCACTCTCTGTGTCACTGTCAATGCGCACGGCGACCACTTTGAAGAGGAAAATTCAGTTACATGAATCGTTTGTACAAAGAAATAAAAATTAAATTGGCTCGCAATAGATGTCTAGGTACTCATAATGAAGAGGTGAGGACTTCTGACGCGAGCTAAATTAAACCATAGCGCTAACCACATTAAGTAGATATTTCTTTGAATTTCTTTTCTGAGTAAGACTTCTGTACGTGATGAGTACTAGTACTTATTCTGTGCCTTTAGGCAATAAAAAAATCTATGATGCTAGTGTCGAAGAAGACTTACCTAATACATCATCCATAAAGCATATGGTAGAGGACTCATTTCAGTGGGGTGTGGAGTGGAGTGAGGAAGGAGGAAAACTATTGACTGCTAGGAAAGGAAAATCGAATCGCGACAATTTGGATATCTTTTTATTTCTTATTTCATTATTTTATTTGAGTTCTTTAGTACTGCACCTTGAATGCCTGAATATCCTAAAAAATAACCGTCTGAGAGATCTATGTCCAGACATTATGATGATGATGGTAGGTACTTAATAAAGAATGATGTCATGAGCAAACGGAGGGTAAAAAAATAAGGACGGAGCACCAAAAGTATGGAGGTGATTTTCTGCATAGATAATGGTAAAACAATTACTCAGACAATTTTTATTTCGTCTAGGTATGTACCTGAAAATGTTGTAAATTTTTGCAAAATCATATTTACTTTATTTAGTATTGTATTGGTTGATGTAACATTTGGTGAAGAAATACAAAATCAAAACATAAGTAACGGTCCCTTCATTTACATAAGTCATTCAAAGTGTTCAAACTGCTCCAGATTTCACCATGACCCATCTCTCAATGACACCTCACGAAATCTGCTTACCAAGACAAAAGAACAAAGACAGGCCCATTACATTGCACAATACATTCACGCACAGTGAGCCCCTTAATGACGTCTGGGTGTACTCTAATGGTGACCGAAATTACTATCATATGACCAGTACCTCTCGCCTTGTAACCATTTTAAGTTATCCGCATAAAACACCATAATCACCTTTATTTCAAAGATTATAAAGTCTTTGCTAAATGCAATAATATTGGTCTAAAATGCTAGTATGTAAGTGGACTTCCACGCCTCCTCTTGCGACAATAAAGGACAATTTTCCGATTTGATCTAAACCATTTTAAACTGTAACAGTTTGATTTAAAGTCTGTTTTGTTTTGAAGAAGTATAAGAAAGGTTTTAAATTAGATTTAGTAATGATATAGTTGGGAAACGGGTGATTGTTTTCTGAAGTAATTTCGGCTTTAGTGCAACTAGCATTCCAAGGCTCTTGTATTATCGACGTCACGTTTATTTACTTCTGTTGATTGGGACATAGGTATTCGTTTAATTATTTTAAAGTACCTACAACATTGTCGTTTTTAAATAGTTGTTATTTCAAATTAATTGCTTTTGCAAACTTTAGGCCTCATGGTTAGTTTTTATAGCGAAGTTCTAAAGAAATAAGTACAACTCTGAAAGTAAACTCATTAAATTCCATCTAAATTGATGGGTTCACAAACTAAGTCTTTTAGAAGTGGTACAATACTCGTAATAATCAAGTAATAAAAAAAAATACGAAGAAAGTAATTCAATTGTTTTGAGTCTTCTGGCAGACTGCCAGAGCTGCAATATTATCCGCAAATCTGACAAAGTATGGGCGGTATCGTACCAAGCTGTGAAAAGACTGGCTGAAAACAGACAAGAACAGAGATATGCCTCTATGGGTTATAATTCTATGGCTCCACCGACAAAAACGTCAAAAATCAATCTTTACATTAGTGATCACTTCTGTTACACCCCTGGTATTGCAGTTGTCCATGGGCAGCGGTGATCACTTACCATCAGGTGAACCACTTGTTCGTTTGCCGCCTTATAACATAAAAAAGTCAAAATATTAAAATCTGAACAAATGTGAAGCTGAAGATGATCAACATTATGGCTGAGTAGATATCTATGTCTACTCAGCCATAATGTTGGTTCTACTTAATGAAGTAGGTATCTATCTGGCATTTTATTTGAAGACGATTGCGTGTAATACGCTTATTTTATTTAACTAGTTCAGGAATTTAAAATTAAAATTACTTTTCACCTGTCTACTTATCTATACTCCATATTTAAGCATGAAAAATACACGTATCATAGACGTACAAGATAGTTACTTATCTAATTATCTATGAAATATTTGTGTGTAAAGGCAAGGCACCATATACTCGTAGTATCAAGTTATTCATACATAATAACGCTAAAATTACATACAATTATAGTGGCATGAACAGTCATACAGATGTGTCGTAGTGATGGGACACTTACGCGTAATGATCGCCTACTGCCATGACTCGCAGCGACAGAACGTGAGCATTAGAATTAGTGATGTACTGAAGCCGAAAGAATATTGAGCATTAATATATCGATTTTTTCTTAGAAACGTGCGTGTTGTCTAAAGTATTTCAAAAATTATTATTTTGGGTTTAGCCGTAAATAATCCTACGTGCCTGACGTTGACTAGGTCGTGTGTGAGCCTATTCGTGGTAAAACTAGAAATTTTGTACGTCTTCGAGAAGTTTGAAGTTTTATAGTTTTGTCGACCTTCGTGGCGTAGTGGTCACCATGCTAGTCCGCCACTCAAAGGTTCCGGGTTCGTTATCTGGTCAGGGCAAATTGGAAAATGGCCTTTTTCAAATTGTCCTGGATCTTGGATGTTTATCTATATGTATTTGTTATAAAATATATATAGTTGAGTTAGTATCTCATGACACAAGTCTAGAACTTACTTTGGGATTAGCTCAATCAGAGTAATTTATCCCTATATATTTCATTTTTTTAATATTTAATTAATTTAGTTAAAGTTATCACGCATTAAATAATTTATGACTTTATTGGTATTCAGTAATTAATTTTACAACCGAATTCAAAATGTTAGTATTCTGGTGAAATGATGGCGATTTCTAATAGCTGCATGCGCCTTTTAACATGATTAAGATTTTCATCCAATCTTTTATTTTATTTGATTTTGACATTGATTCCAATGATTTTTACGGTCTGCGGGAAAATTAGTTGCTGGTATGGTAGGTACTAAAGTTTTTCTTTTTGCCTATACCAGATGGAAACTAACTTTGCCTTGTAGGGTATTTTTTTATTTAACATAAGTACTGGCTGAAAAATATACTTTGCAGCTTGTCAGTGACGGCAAGAACGCTTGTCTGTAAGATTTACTTAGATACCATTAATTCAAGTCTCAAAATCAGCAACAATCGATATTCCTCATGCTCACCTCTGTCTGCCTGCCTCTAGCCTGACAACAAAAAGACATCTTGTCTTACAGTTCCCTGTCCCCAATCCCCTCCTCGTCCGGCACCCGGTTATTACCGCGTGATTGTCGTGTGTCCCGCCCCGCGCCGCCGGACAATTATCGTAATGCCTATGATTACAACACTAGTGACGGAACTGCGCTTGTTCGGTTGGAATTAGAAGATTGGATTGCTCTTCTTTTGATTGGAAACGAATTTAGGAGTACATGTATACGGCGGTCTTGATCTTTGTTATTACAGATTATTGTCGTTAAAGTCAAGGTTTTTCTTTTCTATTTTTTTAGAGTAAGCTAGTCGTAAAGTATATCATCATGCAAAGGATCAACAACTCAAACCTATTTCTGATTTAGTTACTTAAAAAAAAGGATGAGGTTATCAATTCGGAAAATGTTTTATGTTTAATATAGTCTCGTTGAGTTCGTATCCTACAACAAAGTATCGAACTTATTTTGGGGCTGGCTCAATCTTTGTGATTTGTCCGTACATATTTATTTATTTACCTATGTTCAACGATTACCCGAAGACGCCTAAAATAACTTAGAAAATAAACAGGCCTCACTGCCAGTTCTTTATACATGGCGGGCTAGGTATTAGGAGAGAGCATGACATGGGATTGCCGGCTTTTTTGGCTCATACGCATATGCGGTGGTTGAGCTCGTTGCTCGTATTTTATCATTGAACGGTGACGCGCTTCCATAGCCCTTTGTAACTGAGGCCTTAAACGAATGGCAAGTCCGATGTACTGCCCATAACTTTCCTGATCAGCTACAGGTCCAGAGAAGATGGGACAATATTATGGCTAAGTTTGCCATCGAAGATTTATTATACAATAGCTCTGGTGCGGATTTGGCTAGGATAAAATCTGTTTTGACTACAAAATGAGGTACATGGCTCCATGCGTTGCCTTCACTTCAAATTGGCACCCTTAGAGACGATACCTAACTCTTTAAGTATAGCCGCAGCCTTCAGAATTCGCTGTGACATTTGTGAACAGAACTTGTGCATCTGCTGAGTGCTTGTAGACGTTAAAGGGTATCAACAGGTGCGTTGGGAGATATCCTAGACATCATGCATTAAATGATATTATCAAGCGAGCGATGGTAAGTGCCAACATTCCATGCCTTTTGGAACCCCCAAGTTTAAGTCGTAGTAATGGGAAACGGCCAGACGGTTTAACCAGAGAGGTAGGTGCTTGATTTGGGATGCTACATGTGTAAGTACTTTTGCTGCTACACACTTAAAAGACACCATTAAAACAGCCAGATCAGCAGGTGATAATGCAGCTAAGCTAAAACATAGTAAATATGCGTGTTTAAAAGCTGCATATTTATTCGTTCCGGTAGCATTTGAGACCACAGGCGCTTGGGGATTGGAGAAAAGGCAATTTATCAAAGAATTGGGCAATCGTGTTTCAGAAAAGTCAAACGATAATAATCGCTCGGCATCGTATTTGGCCCCAAGGCATTCTATAGCTATTCAAAGGGGTAATGCCGCGAGCATTATGGGGACCTTTGGGCCGGGTACGAACCGTGGGGGGGGTTTGTTTGACTGATTTTAAATACCTACCTACTTATTTGACGAAGCATGTTGTAATATTGAAGTATTGATTTAATTATTTATTTTTAAAGTAAATAAGTATAAAACTAAATACTTAGAAAATTCTTTATTTTTTAAAGGCCTTTTTTGTCAGTTAGTTCCATAGAAGTTATATCAATATCGATGGAGATTTTTACTCGTTTTAATCATTTTACTCGTGCAGCCTGTGGGTGAAGTATACGCGGGGGGCTTACAATGCTCTGCGCGTCCAGTATAATGATGCGCTGAGGATGCTGCTGGACCTGTCGCGGCGATTTAGTGCGTCGGCTATGTTCGCCGAAGTACGAATAGACGATTTTTATGCAATAATGCGTAAGCGGGCTGCCTCGGTGCTGCACTTAGATCATTTAATATAGAATAAGCCTTACCTGCGCGTTCCCCTCTACCAAAGTATAAGAACAAAAATCTAATACGTTCATAAAAACTAGTTGCTTAATCGATTATGATCATTATGTGAATCGGTAAGGCATCGAAAAGACGTCTAAAAGTGCTCCGTTAAAAATGTCATTTTATGCAATTTTCTCGTGTAAAAAGAGGTCAAACACATTTAATCTTTCAAAAGATGGCATAACCTTTCATTAGTAAGTATTTTTATTTTATTTTATTAAGGTTGTTTTCTATTTAAATGTAATTTCTGACAAATCTAAGAAACATCTATTAGTATCGATTAGGGAAAAATAATCGAATCACGTTTGCAACTGATTTCCTTCCAGCCCATAAAATAATCTAAGATCGCATACGAGACTAGTTCATTAACCCCCGTTTTAAATGAATCAATTACATTGTTAGGGTTCTTTAATAAGGTTCCATTTTGAAAAACGATTAGTTGATGACGTAAGCACACTCCCCACGAGACTATAGCGCACTGTTGCGCACTCCTCACGAGACTAAGGCGCACTCCTCACGAGACTATGTATTTATGATTTAGAACCTTCGTCTTTATTCCCTGTGCATTAGAGTTGACATATTTTTTGTCTTCTCTCTCTTTCTTGCCAAGAGTGTATTATTATGTGTATTTACACATTTTTTTTAGTGTAAGTTTTATTGGTGTGCGGAAAATAAGCTAGTGTTTGAGTTTTTTGTAGTGTGCATTTATAGCGACACAAATTATTTCTGTGAATTTGTAAATTTTGTTTAGATATAGTAGTAGCTTACCCCCGCACCAAAAGCGGCAGAAAATTTTGTAAGAAGATTTGTCTGCGTAACTCATCCTGTATAAATGATCTAAGGCGCTGCAGCGTCTCCGAGGGAGCTCTAACAGTATCCTTAACATCCTAGCGGCCAAAATTGATGGGCCTTTTGTAAAGCACTGCGCAGATCTGCTCGTGCATAGAGGTGTACACCTTATAAATTAAATATTTTTCTCTCTTGTAAATTACTAACATTAGGATAAGTACTTTGTTTTTTACTAATATTGTATGGAACATGGTCTGAAATAATAAATTATTATTATAGTCGTAATGCAACAGCAGGTACTTCATTGGACGGATCATGAGACCTAAATGCAAGGCAAGTCATTGAAGAAAAAGACGGTGCGCTATAACTATAACTTGTCGCGATAGTTCGCCCCATTGGTGGTTGATCGTCAGTGACCATTGCCAACTATATTTGCGAATTATCGCTTGTATACTATCGCTCATATGCAAGAGCCTCTAGACTTCTAAGTACACTCACTAAAATAACCGGCCAAATGCGAATCGGACTGGCGCACGAAGTGTTCCGTATCATTATCTATAGAATACCATGTTTGTTGTATGGTAGTCCCCCTTAAATATTTATTTTATTCTGTTTTTAGTATTTGTTGTTATAGTGGCGGCAGAATATACCTGCATCATCTGTGAAAATTTCAATGGTCTAGCTAACACGGTTCTTGAAATACAGCCTGATAACAGACAGACAGGCAGGTGGACAGCGGAGTCTTAGTAAAAGGGTCCCGTTTTTACCCTTTGGCTACGAAACCCTAAAAACGTATTTCTAAGAATTTTTTTCAATACTACAGCTCATAATTTTATCGGCTAGTTGGCAATCGAACCGAATAATTACTACATTCCTGTGTCTTCCCTACAAAGTAAGTATGGACATTGGACGAATTACCTTGTTAGCATTTACTAAGTAGATGCTATTAGACATGACTTTAATGTAATTTTAATAAATACAGGGTTACTTTTTAAAACACCAGCAACATTTCTAAAGGAAATTTAGCCCATAATAATGAACTATTTAAAAAAAAGTTATTAAAAGTCGATAAAAATTTTTGTCCCCCCATAAAAATCCGTTTGACAGAGCGCTATGGAAAGCCAATTTGCAAATAATGAACATCATCATTTCAGCCACAAAACGTCCACCGCTGGACATAGGCCTCTCCTAAGGATTTACAAAATGACCGATGGAGAGCGGCCTGCATCCAGCGCTTTCCAGCGACTATGGTCAGGTCGTCTGACCACCTTGTGGGTAGAAGTCCCATGCCTCGCTTGCCAGCACGCGGTCCTCATTCGAGAACTTTTCTGCCCCATCGGCCATCCGTGCGTCGCGCTATGTGTCCCGGCCACTGCTAATCGCTGGGCTATGTCAGTGACTGTTGCTCTCCTACGAATTTCGGCATTTCCGATTCGATCACGTAGAGAAACACCGAGCATAGCCCAAATAATGACCATTTCTCTTTAACTATTTTGTGAGCATTTCAATACACTACAATACCCTTTATTGTACAAAATAAATAAATACGAGACATAATTATCTAAAAACTAGGAAATTCGCAAAAGGCGGTCTTATCGCTAAGCAATTTATATAGGAAATAGTAATGGGAAATTAGGTAGTTTGGGGTGGTCAATATAAACATACTTATATTCAATAATTTTAATAAACATACATATACAATACATCTTACATACAACTTACACTGAAAAATAAAATGATATTAACAAAACGAGATGAAGGGAAGTGGAAACAAGGGAAGGATATTTATTTACCTTTCAGATTTGGTCTGATTGTAAAAATGTATCCTTATTAGGTACCTACTTACGCAACATTATTAACCAGTCAGTACTTTTTGGATCACAAATATAAACGGATGACTTCACTCAACAACGGACATAATGTCAAACCAATTAAAATATTATTTTGGCAAGTCGTTAGTGGAAGTTGTCATAACAATGAGAATATTGATTTTATTGTCCCAATCAAAAGATGATGATACCAATTAGGATTAATCATCATGTTGAATGTTTATTTTTGATGTTGTCAGTGACTTTTAATTATCGGGTTATTTTAGGATAGGTAAGTACATACCTATATCACATATTTTCGCGGGATTTCTGACCATCACTGCATGGTGCAAGTTTTTTTAAAAGGTGTACTTGAATTTTTCGGGGACCAGTGCTACCCCAATTTTAAATAAATTATTTGAGAGTCCTAGATAACCCTTCAAACTATTTTACGAACTACTGTTTACTGTTTAGTTCAGAGTGAAACGTGAAACTTTTCTATGCACATAAGCCAAAAGTAGTAGTTTTTCGTGAATGTGCGTAGAAAAACTTCACGTTCTCACATTGAACTGTAAACAGTAGTTCATAAATAGGTGGAAATGTTATTTAAGGTCTGATTTAGACGAAATTTTAAATTATATCTCCGATCCCTTTTAAATAATTTATTTCAAATGGCAGGGGCAGCACTGGACCCTGAAAAATTCAGGTAGCCCCCTTAAGGTTGAACTAGTCGCAGGCTCGAACTCAAAGGTGGGCGCGGCCTAAAAGCATGCTGTTTCACCTAACATTGAGTTCAGGCGAAGCAGTGAAATGAAATGAACGATAATTCATGATAAACCGAGAGCGTAAAAATATACATAAAGTCCTTTGGGAAAAGGGGTTTTATGCAAAAACTACATCATTAATCAATTACAAATTAGTTTATTACAATCTTTAATAATTAAGCTGTGTCGGTATGGACTTTGTTTTGGAGGTTTTACACTTCTTTTATTTACTTATGTACGCCGCAAGTTGTGTAAAAATAAGGAAAAAAAATCTTTGATGGCTTTTTAAATTTAAGTATATTTTTATTTTATTATTGGCACTGCTAAAAAAAGAGGCAAAGCAAAAAGAGAGAGATAGCGCCTGCATTTATACCGAGGTGCTCACGCACACGCCTCACCTACGCCACGCGCCCTCGCCTTGCTTCCTTCTTGCGCCGCCGGCCTAGCGTCCGTACGGCGCTCGCCCCGGCTGGACTTCGGTAAATGCAATTTGAGTTTTATTGATGTGTTCAAATTATATGCAAAAGGAGTGAGTGGGCTTAGCGTGCGCGTTCAAAAATCATCTTCATATTACCAATAACTTACAACACAAATTCTGTCATGTGCCCATAACTTCTTATATTTAAATATTTGTTTTCGTATGAAGAGCTTATAAAAAATATTAAAGAACATATATCGGTTGATAATAAGCACAAATAAAAAGAATACCTATCACGACTATACAAATCATATCACAAGAGATAATGAAGGTTAAGGACCCATCTACAACCTTCAATATCTCATTACCAATAACTTACTCGAACGTCACATGTCCATCTCATTACCAATAACTTTTTCAATTACGCGACCCGGCGCGACTAACGCCGAATGACATTCATTATTTTTAAGATGGCCATAAAACAACATTACAACCACAACACTATACTTACCCACTGTTGGGCTCCCAATTATTGGCCATAACCGCGAGTTCGATCCCCGTCGATAATTACAACTTTACAAACATACAGACATAAATTACTTTGACGTTTTGTCTTTTGTTCGTGTTGGCTTTAATTGGGCAGTGGACATTTTATGGCGTTTCTGATGAGAAACCATGGTAAGTTGGTAGCGTGGTCGTTAAGGTAAGCTTAGTTCGTTAATTTTGCAGCTTGCCGCCTAGGTATGCTAATTATTAATGTGTTACTTCTAATTGGTTATGTATGTAAAATTAAGGGTCGGGTTGGGCATGCACGATAATGTAAGAAATCTTATACTTTAAACGAGCAATTCTTATATATATAATGAATATTCCAGAAGCGGCTCAAAAGATTTCGACGAAACTCGGTATTTAGGGAAGTGATGAGGCTAAAAAATTAATTTTCACAAAAAATGTCGCCCAGTTAGTAATTTTTAATTAATGAACAATTATTGTTAAAAATAGATAAATAAATTTTTAGCTTATTTTATTTGGCTAGCAGTATCAATTCATCATTACCATCTGTATGTTGATTATTCTATCCACCTTCTCGTCCACCATCTCGCTAAAAGTGGCCTTTGTGGCCTTGGGCTCGGTTTTTGACTCTGCTTAGAGACAGTAGAGCAAAACTCAAAATGCTTAATCTGCTCCATGAGTATGAATTTTTGCCTAGAGGTTAAATTATAATTACAAAGCAAATTTAATTATTTTAATTTTTCGAGGAAGAAGTTAGTAATAGTAAAATTAATTGAGTGACATTTAGAAACTGTCATAAACATTTGCTATGAACCTTGAGTGAAACAATAAAGTGGATCTCTAATTATGTTTGAGGCACCAGGCACGACGCGACACCGTCGCCCTAATCCACTGATTAAACTACTTCTAACTTTATCCAGCACTTTTGTAGACTTACAATAATCTAGATATGTCAATTACTTTTTATTCCTTGAGACAGTTACTTGATGGCATTATTGTCGTCAGAGTCTCTAGTGAGATACTGAGGTGGGTGTTCAAATGCCAAGGTCTCAATATTTTTCATAGATTTTGAAATTTTTTGATTCATATTCATGACTTGTAAGTGTCTTAGACGGTGATGTTGATTTTCTTTCGACGACATCTCAGGCCACCTCGTATTAAGAAGAAACGAAAATATTAGCCATACCGTCTATATGTTCTCATGTCTATGAAGACCAACTTATCAGCTGTCGTTCTCGGCTCAGTTACAAAAGTTTGACAAGTTGCTGCGCTCTATCTACTACCAGCTCTATACACACTCGTCGTTCGGTAAAAGATACTTTTATATACACATAGGTACCTGTACAGCATAAATTTAACTTTGTCATAGAGTCTGTATGTTCTATGTCTGTAGACCAGCTTATCAGCGGTCGTTCCCGGCTTAGTTACAAAAGTTTGACGAATTGCTGCACTCTATCTACTACCAGCTCTAAACACACTCGTCGTTCGGTAAATGATACTTTTATATACACATAGGTACCTATATAGCATAAATTTAACTTTGTCATACAGTCTATATGTTCTCATGTCTGTAGACCACCTTATCAGCGGTCGTTCCCCGCTCAATTACAAAAGCTTGACAAGTTTTTGCACTATATCTTACTGGCCTGCTTTAAACCTTCGTCGCTCGGTAATAGATACATTCATTTACAAAGTAAAGATTATAACTTAGTCATACAGTCTATATGTTCTCCTGTCTGTGTAGTCTTATCGGCTGTCGTTCCCGACTCAATTACAAAAGTTTGACGAGTTGCTGCACTCTATCTAATGCTTGCCCTGTACACACTCGTCGTTCGGTAAAAGATACTTTTATATACACACAGGTACCTGTATAGCATAAATTTAACTTTATCATACAGTCTATATGTTCTCATGTCTGTGGAGACCAGCTTATCAGCTGTCGTTCCCGGCTCAATTACAAAAGTTTGACGAGTTGCTGCACTCTATCTACTGTCTGCTCTACACACTCGTTGGTAATATACAGGGTAACTTTTTAACCACCAGCCAAATTTTGAGAGCAAATTCAGTACATGATAATTAACTACTTATAATAAAAATAATTATTGAAAATCGAAAAAAAATATCCTCCCCTACAAAGTCTGTTCGGTTGAGCACTGATTTATATGGGAGGTCGCAACATCTTTTTGTCGCTTTTTGGAAATGATTTAATGAATAGTAGTTTAGTACATGAACTTACCCATTTAAACAAAAATTTTTTTAACAATTCTTGTGCATGATACTGAACTACTTTCCATACAAATCAGTGCTCGGCCAAACGAATTTAGTATGGGAGAACAATTTTTTTTTATCGATTTTTTTAACTTCTTTTTATAGAAAGTAGTGCAGTAATGTGAGTAAAAAAATCACCCTGTATACATTCATAGACGTACTAACTCTTGTTCTCTTTATTCTTCTCCATGCTAGAAGATTCTCTATGATGTTACTTGTTACTAATACCTCCCTTAGTCCCTTCTTGCGACACCTGTTGGAAAGGAAACGGGTGGTTACTTATCATATACTAACCTGTCATCCCCACACAGCCATACATACTGGAAAATTTATATAAAGTACAAATGATAATAATAGCTATGTCTACAAGCATGCAATCTTATTAATATCAATAAAGCTAACAAAAACGTATGGTGTCCCGTCACTTCCCCCATGACTAAATTACGAGAAGTTACAAAATTATGTATGTCATAGATAGTTTGTCATGCCTCGCCCGGGATCGAACCGGTACCCCTCGCAGGCTACAGCATTTGTCTTCATTTTCTTAGAAGTGGGGATGGGAAAAATAATATCGATATTTTTAGGAAGAAGTATCGGACCTTATAGGAAGTATTCGGTGTTGAATTCTGCACTTTTTACATACCTATTATTTTAAGACGTCTATTTTAAAATATATGTTTTAATTTAAACCTTATAATAAATGTTTATCACAAAGTAAGAACAAAACGGTTTAAAAATATCGATGTACAGACAGACGAATCTCAATCCTTTAACTATTAACAAAATTCTAAACTGCCTAAATTGGAGTATTGGTAATATTCAATCGTCATAAATGACATTTAACTGTCAAACAATAATAAATAAGGTCTTGCTTATCATTAATCAGTGATAGTTCACTCCATTGCGTTTTTAATGTTCATTGCGCTTTTTCATTTACTGCTTATTTTTATGCGACTGCTGAAGGAATGTAATGTTTTTTTTCCTATTATTATTGATACCCTTTATAGTTCATTTGCTCAAATAGTGAGCAGGCCGTGGGCGCACCGCAAAGGCCTCACCTTTGTAAAAACTGATGCTGCCTTTGAAGGAAGCGCGCCGACATGCTAACGAATTTAACGAATTGACTTGATTTTGACGTGGCTACGTCACTATCATATTTAACTTGTATATAACCGTATAGCATAAGGAAAAAGACATTACATTATTTTAGCAGACGGGTGCTAAAATAAGCAGTAAATATAAAAGCGCAATGTACATCGTACATCAAAAATGCAATGAGCAGTGAACAGAGTTGGGCATAATGTAATTAAACTACTAATTACTAACTACAATTACATTTTTATAGTTAGTAATCGCAACTACATAATTACAAAAAGTAATTGAAAAAGTAGTTGAACTATAAACTACAAAAAGTAGTTGTAATCACAATTACAAACTATATTTTGAAACTACATATTTTATAAAGATTTACTTACTTATAAATTTTCGTTTCTTGCTTACAACTTTTTACACTTACAATTTCGAAATACAACACCTTTAACACACGCCCGCCGTAATAAATTCTTAATGTAATTTGTAGTTATAACTACTTAATTACAATTACAAATTACAACTACAGTAGTTTTAATTGTTGTAGTTAAATTTAATGTAATTTCAACTACTTGTAGTTAACTACATGTAATTGTCATTTGTTATCAAACTACACAATAGTAGTTAACTACGCCCAACTCTGGCAGTGAATAGTGTACCGACTGTTACTGTTCTATATGCAATGCAACTGTTATTTAAAGAATTACTTTACGGGACTAGATACGAGTCCTTTATAGCCTATCTTAAGGTTTTAGTTTTTTTTGTCTTGATAAGTTTCAATCATAAGGTTGTTTAGTTATATACACAATTTTAATATTATAAAGCATATCGATTCTTATTTATAGTTAATCATAATAAATGTTCAACTTCAACATTTATAGAGTCGGCAAAACAAGTTAATTGGTACAGTTTTTACGTTATTTTAGTAAACATTACTTTTTACTCCAAACATCTACAAGTATGACATAGGTTCAGTATTTTTATTAAACAATGAAGTCCATATGAACACATCAAGAATTAGCCAATATTTTATGAGATAATGACGATACTGAGAGCCTATGTGTCTCAGCCATTATCCTTTGGAAAGGCGTTGTGTCAACACATTTCTTTCGTCTTCATTATTTTTCTTACGCAAGTACCTTATCGATGTTAATGGTAGATTGTGCTACAAGGGGATAAGGTAATATTTTTACGGTGAGGGCGCTACTTTGAATCCAGAGCGAAACGAAGGATTCCACAGTTGAATCACGAGCGAAGCGAGTGATTCTACTGTGGAATCCTGAGTGTAACGAGGGATTCATGAATATCGCCCGAGATTAAAATATTACCGTACCAGAGTAGCACACTCTACTTTTCATCTCCATCTATGAGAAAAATTAGCACATTTAAAAAAGAATATAAAGAACAGTAGAACACCTTCAATAGCTAACAGACTTCAACCGACAAATTAATAAGTACTAAGTTTGGTGTCGCTTTGAAAACAATAAATAATAAGAAATATTTTTTCAAAAATCACCAACTTAAGATAAAATGTTCACTGACAACTTTGTTTGCGTGGTCCTTCATATCTTTTTATTTTTATAAGTAAACTTGATAACTATTCACCATTGGCCTAAACTCACGAAAAAGTATTCACATTTACATAAATAATTACAGTTCAATACAAATAACCTAAAACTTCTGTAATTACTTGAATCAAAGGGAAAAAATGCTTTTTAGGGTTCCGTAGTAAACAAGGAACCCTTATAGTTTCGCCATGTCTGTCTGTCTGTCTATCCGTCCGCGGTTTTACTCAGCGACTATAAGTACTAGAAAGCTGTAATTTGGTATAGGTATGTATATTAATTATGCGAAAAAAAAGGTAAAGTAAAACACTGAAAAATATTTTTTTTAGGGTAGCTCCCATACAAGTAAAGTCAAAAGTCAATTTTATTTTGTAGATTAACCAATTATGTGGGGTATCTTTGAATAGGTATCTCAAAAATATTATGAGCTTGCAAACAATGTTTTTCGATTTAGGGATCCGTTTCTGAAATATTTAGTTTTAGACTGAAAATTTTTGTTAGAGTCAAGTGTCCCCCCCCCCCTCTATCTGCTAAACGGTTATATATGGACACGTAAAAAAATATATATCTATAGCAAATATAACGAAATTTAAAGAAAAACTATCAGAGCTAAGTAGGGTTTACAAATCAAAAAGTTATAGGTGATCAACTTATAAAATGTATTCGGAAAAGGAAAATTTCATACAAATTCAATAGAAAATTAGTTTTTAGACGTTTTTAGTGGCATGAACTCAAAGTTGGCATTCGTCACTACGGAACCCTACACTGCGCGTGGCCCGACACGCACTTGGCCAATTATTAATTATACTTATTTCTTTTTCCGAAGCAAAGAACATAAAAATTTTAACCTACATTCATCCAAGTTGAAGACGATATGTATACCAAATTTAAAAAATTACGACGTCTATGCCAATTATTTTTTATTTTAAAACCAAATTCTCCTTTTTTTTGCTGGACTGTCAACTATATTTTTGATTCTACATAGATTACACTCGTGTTCTGTTTTCAAATTGGTTTTAATCCCTAGAGATCTTCTTTTTCACGTTTTAGTCCCGTGAGAATAACCAGTAACTTTAGTTCCAAATGTTTTGGGATAAAAAACATCGTTTTTTGAGTAGATGAGATGAAAAATATTTCTTACGCCTAAAGTCTAGACCAACTAAGGCAATTATGGGTTAAATGACACTTTTCTACTCGTGTTTGAATTAAATATAAACTTACGAGTATCTTAGCTGAGTTAAAATGTTTCAATTCTAAAACACTAAAGGTGATCAAAGGATCATCTTTTTAGGTACAACGCGGGGGACCCAACCTCGTAAATCTACGATATTATTGCAGTGTTGAACTTGATCAATATCTTTAACGAAGTAATCCCAATTGTATATTAACGAATATGAATAGGCAAATAGTCCATATGACAAATTTCATGTGAGACGACTTGTCTCCTAACTCATAAAACTATTTTGTTAAAAAATACATGGGAATTAATTCGTTTCGACGTTATTCTTAATATCTCGATATACGTTAATCCCGAACTGGTATGACAAAAAAAGACCATTGCATTTTTCACCGTCGTCGTATCGACTCGAGCTATCGACGCAGCTCCGCCCTACCCGGCGCAAAGAACATTGATATTAATTTCGCTTTCCTGTACGAAATCACGCCAGGATCTAATTATCCGATATTCTGTAAATATTAAATTATCGCGACCTTATACCCCCATGAGAAATACCTTGTTTTTAAATTAAATAAGGAAGGGACAGGACCCCTTCTCGGATACAATTAAACAATAATCCGGTATTATTTTTTTAGAATTGTAGGAGCTTATTGAGAAGCGCTTGTTTTTAAAGGTTTATTTATATATATTAAAAGCTGTTTCATATAATTGTACCAACGCCTATTTATGAGTAAGTACAAGTAAAACACTAACCCTCCAATTCATAAAAAAATAACAACCGTTTGCTAAACCTATTTTAGTTAAAACATGTTTTGCCCCTTTTCCTCTTTTGAATAGTTGACATTGAAAGAACGAGACAAAACATATTTTAAGTAAAATAGTTTTAGCAAACGTCTGTATACTTTTATGAATAAGAGGGTAGATATGCTGTTCTTTTTGTACAATCATTCAGATTTGCCTTTTTAAAACTGTCAGCTTTATATCGATCATAATATCTAGAAAACATACCTATCTTTTTACTGGATATTCAATTTTTTAATAAACCGGGCGGATAAGTCTGCACCGTCCGAAAAGAAATTCGTTCCAATAATACTTTTATTTATTTATTCAAATACATTTTTTTTTATGATCACGTTAACGTAAAAGGTAGGCGGATAAACGGACAATTTTCATTCGTATCTAATATTAGTATAAATTCCACTCAACAACTTATTAAAAAGCACGTGCTTGCACCAACAGCCTCAAACGATACTTATCAACCTACATAATGGCGGTCGTTATCAAAACATACTTTTTTCGTCACTCAAATCCAATTAAGTAATAAAAGTCACCATTTCAACCCGTTAAACCACAAAAAGAAACCTTGATTTTAATGATATAATAACCTTTTAACTTTTAACATATTCAAATAAAATCTAAGAATTCTCCTCCGGCTATGACACATACCTTTAAGTACAATTTAAGAATATAATGGCTACTGAACATGCTGCAACATTAAATTACCAAATTATAAAGACCTTTGGAATAAAACATGATGCGAGAATAAAAGTACTATGATAAATTGGTCGTTTTATGTTTTCGAGTTGTGCCCGAGAAAAGACTGTCTTTAAGCTGTTTAGAAGGAATTTCTGAATGTTTGAGTTGTTGTTAAGGGACAAAAGGGTATAAATTTGCATACAAAATGTTCTATAAAAGCCTTTATTCTAATTTTGTCTAATATTATACTGTGCAGTTACCATAAATTGTAATACTTAAGTGCCATTTTTACCAAAATACAATAGGGAGTATTACAGTGCGTATAGATAATTTTGCTTTGAAGTATGTCAAAGAAATCTTCATTATTTTATCTAAATAATCTTTACATATAATAATTCGAAATATATTAGTCTTGATGTTCGAAAATAATGGTAAAGATTGTTTCTTCTCAGATGAAACAGTTTTATTATTAATTAATCCAAATTTTTGCTTAATTTCGATAGTTTCCTTAATCAAAAAAAAAACAAATAAATTTATAGCATTAGAGAAATAAATAGTCATAGATTTATGTCTCTTCATCTTTTTTTCATCTTATCGCATTCCCAGATGCACCCTTAGCTATGTTACTTTTTCCAAAGATAAAACTGATACGTTTATATATTAATATAAAATTATAAGAAAATTGTTTTTATGTTATCAAAAAGTGTCTCATTTACCCTCTGTTATATTTAGTTTCGCATAGTTAGGTTATAAGTAAACCTGTTTCTAAGTTAAACTTACAACCTTACTACGAGAGACTAAATATCATCTTCCTCACTTTTCCCCTATTTAGAGTAGGCTCTATTTGTTAATTATCTCTATTTCTTTTTGTCAATAACTGTACACTAACCCTCTGTTCCTTTATATCTGTCCTCATAAACATTTTCAACGTCTTTCTCTGTCTTCCTCTTCCTCTACAGTCGTCTTCAGGTGTTGGGCATTCATCTTCACAACGTGGCCATACCAAGTAAAATAATGGCTTTTCAGCTATGAGAAAAACCTTTTATCAAATAAAAGATCATCATCACTCACCAAGAAAATCATCCGCATTTTCACGTAAACAACGTCAACCTAACTCAATAACCAATCATCAACCATAACCTCCCCCAACCGGACATTCTTCACCCAAAATACCGATACCGATACCCAAAACCATACCAATCGAGACTAATCAAGGCACATCAAAGGGCCATGGCACAAATCACCAAAGGACCAATTACTATGTTAAAAGCAGTAACGCTTCGGGCACATGGGAACCGATTTGAATTTGAAATTTTGGTACCAATTTAGCTTGAGGTGCAAGCGACAGATACCAAAACGGCGGGAAAGGAGTGATCAAAATTTTGTAGTATACGTCTCCTGGTCAGAAAAAACTGAAGATGAGTTATTTGATCCACAGGGGATTCTTATGAAGTAAAGAACAAGAAAGAAAGTTATTTTTATAACAAAGAGAGTTTGTATCTTTAATTTACTAACAAGTGGTCATATAAAATAAACTAAGTGTAAGAATTCAACTCGGACTATCTAAGGATAATAAATTTTGATTAGGTACGTAAAATGGTCAATTATTACAATAAATATGCGTTAATTGTTTTTTTCGTTAATTTGACCTTAGTATTTCATTATTTCTTACGAGGGGCCCATAAGAATTGTAAAAACAAACAAATCGGATAATGGTTTACACCATATCAATCTAATTGAAACAAATCGTCACTAAAAGGTGGGACAGTGACATACTTGTAGATGTCAACTTATTTTGGGTGTTACCCAGTTATAATGTTAGTTCTTGTTTTATAAGAATTTTATCTGTTCACCTTACACATACTCGCCAGAGTCACAATATTAATACCGGGTCGCGTCGCTCCTCCCGAGGGGTTTCTAAATCATCCGTCCCTGTCGCTCCCTTGCGCACGGCGCTTGTGGCGGCAACTAATGTGGACCTGCCCTTAGTTTTTTGTTATCTTCTTTATTTTCTTAATGTAGTAAATTTCGATGTTGACCACTGTACGTACATCTTATACCTCCAAACAAAACCAAGGAGTTTCTTAATTTCAGTTTTAAAATGTGGCAATTTGTCTCTACAATGTTAATGTAAACAGCTAGCAAGATTTACCACAGAAAATTGAATTATTAATAATTTGTCTTGAAATATACTTAAAAGATTGTATAATTGTGTGTGTTTTCATCAATATTAGTCGTGTGTTTTTCTGTGCTAGGAACTTTATTTATTTTCCGTTCAATCTCCTCTATATTTTATTAGTTAGTATTTTACCAATGTAAATTCTCTCCAGATTTTTCTAGCATTTAAAATACAACGTGCACAAGTTTCCAATTAAAAAATTCTATCACGGCAAACTTACTACTAGATTACAACACAAACGTTAATTATTTAAGTCATGATACTATTTATTTTACGCTGGTATTTACTGGATTGTTTTTGTGTGTAAAAAAAATCAACCAGAAATATTGTCGAGCATGTCCATACTACCCTAGCGGGGCCGTAGCGCCTCCGGTACCATTCGCTTTACGGTGTAATTTTTCTTATGTTATTTATTTATTTATTACGAAGTGAGTGATCTATATCTTGTCATATCTTACACTCTCGTAAATGGGCTGGCATTTATTGGATCCATTGTCGCGGGATACTTCAGCGTCATTGTTTCTCAGTAATTATTCTGCCGAATTTATTGTCTTGTGAATAGATGACCGCTGCTTAGTCAGAGATGTATTTTGATTTTGGAAGATTAATAGCTAAGGTTTGTAATCGGAATTTATGAATGTATTATAATTTAAATGGCATTTGTAATGATCAAAGAATCGATTAGACAAAAAATTAAGATTCTTTTTATTTTGCTGACCTCTTAATAGGGGTTGAGATTTATTCAAGTAGATTTTTCTTTCATGTTCGGGAAATGATTTTTGTTTTTCTTTGGTAGATAATTTGCAGATAAATAGGTAGGTAGTAAGTAGGCCTCTCCTTACTTCAATAAAACAGATAATTCAATCAGGTAACAATAATTCTGAAACTAATAGCGTGGGCATACCAATTTGGTTAATTTACTTAACTGAAATTTTATTATCTAGCAAATAGCCCGCCAAGTGCGAGTCGGACTCGCGCACGAAGGGTTCCGTACCATTATCTATAAAAATATCGTTTGTTGTATGGGAGACCCACTTAAATATTTATTTTATTCTGTTTTTAGTATTTGTTGCTATAGGGCAGCAACACACATCATCTGTGAAAATTTCAACAGTCTAGCTATCAAGGTTTATGGGATACAGCCTGAAGACAGACATACGGACAGACGGACAGCGGAGTCTTAGTGATAGGATCCCGTTTTTACCCTTTGGGTACGGAACCCTTAAAGCAACTACTCCTGCTCCCACTAATGAGTTAAATCCTTGAAAATGTTTAAAGAACTATCCATCATGAGTTCTGTCAAAACAGCTGTAAAATGCACTTTTTAAAGCTTTTTCAAGAACCTGGCTCCTTTTTAACGACACTCACAGAAAATTACATATTTACAAACATGAACTATTTTAAAGCTGTAAATACGAGTAACTTAGGTATTTTAGACTTTCCATGCTGGTCTGGAGGCAAAGAAAAATCGTAGATAGTACAAGTAGCTACTTCTCTTCCCGCATACATTTTACTATAACCGATTGGGCAATTGACAATCGGCTATAGTTGATGACCTCTGTGGCCTAGTGGTCATCATGCCACGCTGTCACACCGGAGGTCCCGGATTCGAGCCCCGGTAGTGTCAAGTTGGAAAATGATCTTTTTCAGATTGACCTGGGTCTTGTGTGGGGGTAATAAAATTAGAAACAACAATTCACTTCAGATATCTGTATTCTTCGACGACCAAATGAGGAGAGACCTCAGACGATTGCTCATGTTACATTTATAGCCAATATCAGTACAACTTCTCTTTTCTGACGGAAGCTAGTTTACAGGAACTACATAGTGTTGCCCTATTCATTATTAAATTTACTACTACAACTGAGTATCAAATATATATAAAACAATTTAAACAACTAATTCTGCAATAAGTAATTACATACATTAATATTACTAACTCTTGGATGTTTACTTATGTATGTATTTGTTATAAAATATAGTATCGTTGAGTTTGTATCCCACCACACAAGTCTCGAACTTACTTTAGGACTAGCTAAATCAGTGTGATTCGACCGTATATATTTATTTATTATTATTATAATAAAATGTATGCGGGAAGAGAAATAGCTACTGGTACTATAATGGTCAAGAATCAGGAACATGTGATTAGGCGACTAGCAACCCGTCACTGTTTATATATGTTTTTCCCTTCACCCCCACTTTTACCCTCTACACATCTATCAGTCTTGTGTCTGAGACTTATGGCTTTACAGTTCAGGCTCCATCAATCCCATTAAGTACAAAAAATGTTTCGTCTCTTACAATGTCTGTCAAAAAAGAACAATAGTAAGACAATGGCGTGTAACCGCTATACGGTTATAGACAGAAAGGGTTAGTAGAAATATAGTCAATAGTATAGCAATCTACGAGTAACTTATCCTTCGCGCCGCATCCCCAGCAAAATCCAACAAGTATACTTTTTAAAATGGTTTTTGGCTTACGCAGCCCGAGGCTTCATACTGTAACGGAAACATTTATAACATGAAACGTGTAACGATACAATATAATATACATTTTATTGTTTAACAAGAGTGGGGTACCGTTTCTGCAACTACAAGCCGTAAGGATAACAGCTGTTATAGGTGAGGTAGACTATCGACATCGATATCGACTTGATAAGTCGCCTTAAGACAAAATATTAATTTTACCGTTAAAAATAAGGAAGTACTATAATTAGGTACTTTCTAAAATAAAATTCATAATGATGCATTAAATACCTTAAATTTCATTTTAAATGTATTTATAGTGCGTTTGTTTAGGTATTTAAAAGAATGTAAACAGTCTTGACATGTCTTTTTATTGAAATATACACTTTATAAATCAATACCTTTGCAAATTACAATTAATATATGTAATTTATTATTTATAAAATAAATAATTTGTAATTTGCGAAGGTATTGATTTATAAAGTGTATATTTCAATAAAAAGACATGTCAAGATTGTTTACAATCTTTTAAATACCTAAACAAATGAACTATAGCTCCATTTAAATAATATATTAAGTCGTAATTTATATCAGTACTCAAATGAGTTTATCTGCAAATACTTTCTTCAAATACTAATACGCAAAAAAGTCATATTTTAAAAGCAGAGGAATGATGAGTGCGAAAGAGGTTTGCTAAAATGTAGCAAGTGGAAGGTTATAGTCACTACCCACCCGGTACAAGTTTTAGAGTTATAACTACATGACTATCATTGACTTACATAACATGCCTTTAGGCAGTTAGAAAATCTGACAACATTGTCAGCTCAACACATTCGACAAGATAAAGTATGTAAAATAAGTAAGAATATCGATATAACTAGTAGCTATCGTCGCTTCACTACGCCTTTTAACTTTTTAGACTTTTTAACCCTTTTTCGGCAGATTCATTGAGAACAATAAAACTGGCCGCAGATGCAAGGCAGGTGGCGACCCGTGACTGTCCAATTCACTGTGAAATCGTGCGATTGTGTTTGATGCCCGCTTTATGTGTGAGATAATTAGTGAACTGCCTTCTTTTCGACCGATGGATTGACATCACTTTCAGTTTTTTTGTTACATATAAAAGGATCGAATATCGTTCACAATTTTCGTTAATGGCATGTTTCTTATATAACGTTTTACTAAATTACAATGAAATTATTTTAATAGTGAATGCAAACCTTGATACTAAACTACTTTTCCCAAGGATTATATAAGTAGCGAAAAATCAACCACAAAATATTTTGGAATCTCGTTAATAATAATTAATTAAAACCACCTACAACTACGAGAAAACCTAATTTAACCATCCAGCCGATCAGAATTTCTGTCAGAAGATTTTATTCGTAATCTCAGTAAGTATACTTATATGTGAAAGTGTTCAGATCATTGACTGAATTTGCCCTTTGAAAAGTTTTAATGCATAATTAAATGACACCTACGTTGGCACTACCGTTTTTACTTTATTAAAAGTAGGTAATACAAACCTACAAGTTTAAGTAGGTACATAATGAATCTAGTTAGATCAAAATAAATGTACCTACTCAAAATCTTTATTTAAACATGAATTCCTACACATACTCAATAACTTTATCTTCGTTAGTAATTAAATGCAAATAAGGATGTAACGAAGACAGCTTGTCGATATAATTCAGGATTTATCGAGTATCGAGGATTCGCGTGTCGCACTATCAAGTTTATGGTGGCGAGAGTGCCATCAAATGAATATCGCGCGAGTAACTCACTGTCGGGTTAATTGAGATTGGACACTGTCGTCCCGTGTTCTTTAGTATGTGTTTTATCGATATATTTACATAGCAACCGAGCAACAGCACTTTGTAATAAGTGCTGGCTAATGTCACCGAACTGCCCATCGTTTAAAATTTTAATTTTTAGGTAAATCTAAAAGCAAACCTCGATAAAGCGCAGTAAGAGATGAAATCTTGCACAAAACAAAAATGAATGATAAAAAATAGATCATTTTAACCACTTGTATCCTTTTGTTTTTTTAAGATACTTAGAAAAACTTAAAATATCTACACTTTTCAACCCTAAATAACCTGAACCTTAGATTTTTTATTCTATTTTCTTATCTAAACAGTTAATACAAGGTTTATAATTGTGAACTTGGTAATAAAGGAAAAATCTTACGTAGTAAGAGAATGAATGTGAGAAAATATGTATGTACTAACTTGCTGATGTAAGAAAAGACGTATAGGATAAATATTTTTTATTTTGTATTATGGTATAAAGAGATTTCCGCACGCCTAATCGACGCCTTAGGGGATCCAAGAGTTGGTGCGCATTTTGGCCAAAGGCTGAGCTTGGCCATTAAGAGCGGAAATGCCGCCAGTCTCTTGGGTACCCTACCCTGCGAGCGCAGCGATTTAGGTTTAATTTTTTATATCATTCGATGTAATTTATAGTACTTATATCTAGTTTAGTTTAATATTAATAGTTATATTTAGTTTAGTCATAGTTTATTTATGTTATTTAAGTGTTTCTAAATAAAAATTTTCAAAAACACTTAAATCACACAAATAGCATATTCTTCCTGCATCTCAAAAAGCAACGAATGCGGTTCTAATCTCTCCTGATTTCATAAACATGAAGTTATCTTGGACTTCATTAGCGTGCCATCTGAAGCACTTAGCCGGAGATACTTCACTGAGTGTCCACTGAGTGACATCTATCAGTCTGTCGTGACTCCACACTGGATCCGATCCGTACTGTGACTCCAGTAAAGATGCGATGCGACGCTTTTGTGGCTAAAAATATTAGGTAATATGTAATTTGATCGATTTTCGATCGGTTGGTGACGGCACAATCTTGAGAAAACCCGCAAGTTACGTGGGATTTAAATGCCTTGCTGAGCGCTAGGCCCAGGCAGACGTGATAGACCCAAGAAATGCTGGCATGACAAAAATGAATGCTAATGGTCTCACAACCAGTCTTAAGCATAGAATCTGTAAAGTGCAATGGAGAAGATAAAGCCGGAAAGCGGACCCAAGGCTTTACAGCACTGAAGATGCCACTGGAAATACGCTAAGATTAGAGGTGACGTCAGAGTACCTAACGTACAAATAATACTGTTTGTTACCACCCTTTCCTCTCACACGGGTCTCGTAAGATCGACTAACGAAAGTATGACAGAGAGAGTGGCCGGCAGTGTTCTTTGTAATACTTTCGTGTCATATTAAATTGTAAAAGGTTTATAGATTTAATTAAGTACTTTTTATAGTATTATGATACATAGCTCTTCTGACAAAATTTGTTCACCGGTGATGGTAAACATGATTGGACGAAACTGAATGTAATATCTTGTAACACATGTTTGGCAAATAAATTATCTTTATCTTTATGCTGAATATACTGCGATCACATCACCATCCCGCCAGCCCAGCGTGATGATTATGAGCATATTTCCCCTTTATTGGGAGAAACTTTTAGTCCAGTGTTAATTAATATAGGTAAAGATGTTATACTGTTGATACGTACATAATTTGTATTTATTTTACCTAATGTTTTAACTTACAATTATAAAAACTGAAATTATTTTTACAAAAATTAAATTATTAATGTATACTTACCGCTTCGCATTCCATGGATGCACATTTTAGAAACGGAAAATGCAGAAAGCGACGCCTTGTTTGGTTGACAACAAAAATTATCTATGTAAGTAAGTACATATTAACATATAAGATGAAATGCTAATAAACTAACGACATTAACTTCTTTTAAAGTTTTGCTCATAATCAGCTAACAAATGGCTTCTTAATAAACAATACCTACTATATAATAAGAAAAAAAGGTAACAACTCGCGAAAGGGTGTAAACGTACTAATTAATGTAAAAAAACGGAACCATCCCTGAAATGGTAAAAAAAATCTAGCTCCATACAAAATTATGTATGTATGCGGGTATGGTCCAATATTAAAAGTTGTTAAAATTGGCTCCTTTTTAGATTGATATCCTTTTTCGTAACACGTAGATACCGTGTATATAACCTTCTTTTAATAAACTTTAAAGGTGTATTTAAATTATTTTAACAGTTACACTTTTACAACACATTGTCTCCAAAACAAATTTTATTTAATTTATACAAAAATTTAAAAATACTTGGTTTTCCTTCCCCCAAAACTTAATTTAAGCGTATTCGTGAAATTGCTCTTTGCTAAGACAAAGCAAAAATGAGGTTCCCGAGGATTGAACCCGAATCTCATTAACGAGGACTCTTAATTAGTCCCCATTGTAACATCATAACATGACAACAACCGGCAATTTCGGCTCGGTTGTGATCGAGACACACGGCTGAGAAGAATCACGAGTATTACGACCAAAGTCGAAATTATTGTTTACAAAGGACATTTTTACAGGACTGAAAAACGGATTGTATAGTTTTAAATTTTTAAATTGGATCTTCTTTGAAAGATGTCAACATTCAGCTTGCTTGTAACTGTACTGTTTAACTGGACTAAACTTTTTACTTCTCCCAACTTAAATATGTCTTGTTCTGTGTCTTTGGCAGCAAGCTTCTAAATCTATGGTACACCTTGGCAAACTATTCCGAAACCATCATCATTATCCATTTTGCCATTTGACATCAACTCTTCATTTCTACTTTGACTAATGACATTTTTTACTCGCGAAACAAATGGGCCGCGTGTCCGCTAGCGCCCAGGCCACAAATCAAAACAAGGCCTTAAAAAACGTTTAACTAAATCATCGTTTCTCCCGAAAACGGCCTTTAGATAATTATAGGCCTCCGTTCCGTTTCACGTAGGCATTCCGTTGGACTAATCAGTGTGGTGGAGATGGATGGGTGTCCGTCTCTGTTTATTTTGCTTTAGAATTACTAGATGTCCAAGAGATGATGATTGTTGGTGCTTTTGTTACATTTTATACTCATTTTAGCAATTAAGGAAAACAATTCAATGGTAAATTTGGTTCGGAGGAAATCATTTAATATAGTTTTGAAATTTCAACATTTATCAAGAAAAACGATAAAAAAGTCAAACTCCCACAAAAAATTCGTTGAGCCGAACGCTGGGAAGCACAATTTTTTTATCGTTTTTCGTTAATTGTTTTCATGGAAATTAGTTCAGTATTGTTTATGTATTGTTCTGTTCTTGTATCTACTTGATGAGTGTGTATGTGATCCAGTTTTCGTGAATAAACGTATTATTTATCTATATTTCAGTATCACGAACATAAGTTTTTAAAAAGTCACCCTGTATAGGCACAGGTAAGCCTTTTTTGTCACACACAGCTCATGGTGTGAAATAAATCTGAACCTGGTGAAAGAGTACACCTGAGGAAGCAAAATATATACTCTTCTTCTCGAGTTCGTTACTAACACTAATTTAGTGTCAGACTTTTCAAACTGCCTAAAGGCATCTGACATTGTTCAATGATTATTATTCTTCATCTAGTGACAACCTCCTTTTTGTAATGGTCAACACGCTAATCCGCTAATCCGGAGGTTCTGGGTTCGATCCCCAGACAGGGCAAGTTAGAAAATAGCCTTTTTCAAATTGTCCTGGGTCTTGGATGTTTATCTATATATGTATTTATCGTAAATTACAGTATCGTTGGGTGCGTATCCCATAACACAAGCTTAAGCTTACTTTGGGCCTAGCTCTATCTGTTTGATTTGTCCCTAAATATTTATTAATGTGATAGATTATCTATATAGTAGGTTTCCTCACGATATGCAGGTTTCCTCAGGAAGTTTTTTTATGTTATAGGGCGGCAAACGAACAAGCGGGTCACCTGATGGTAAGTGATCACCGCTTTCCATGGACAACTACAACATCAGGGATGTAACAGAAGCGTTGCCGGCCTTTCAGGAAGATACAGATTCGTTTTTTGAAGGTTTTAATGTCGTATTGGTCCGGGAACACTGCTGCAGGAAGTTGATTCCACAGTTTGGTCGTACGTGGTACAAAAGTTCCTTTTAAAATGTACGGTGGTGGTGCTGCAGGTATTAAGCCGAACAATTCTTCAGTGCATTCCCCATGATAAATGCGATAAAAAATGCACCAGGATGCAATATCCCTACGTAGAGCCAGAGGATCGAGACGGCCAACGAGAGTCACATCGTCGATTATACGAGTTGCGCGATTTTGAACACGGTCAAAAGGAAGATGTTGGTATTTAAGTGCCCCGGCCCAGAGATGGGAGCAATATTTCATATGCGGCCTAACTTGTGCCTTATGTTTTCCTTCACCAATCAAGTGGTCGTTCTTAAAAATTACCGTACTTGATGCAAACTCAACAGATACAAGTGGAACTCGTGCCTCACATACGCACAGTACCATCGCTTCAAACAGCAATGGCATAAACAAGCTATACACAACAACACTGTTATTGTACGGAACTGATAAACTGATAAGGAACAATGGGCAATATCATAAACAATTTGTAACCGCGGGAACTTGTCTCTTAATTTGTTGCTTGTCGGCTTGATTCGAGTTTTAGAGCTTGAATTAGTGAATATGGCAATATATGTCTACTTGCAAGTTGTTTTAGGAGTTTGGTCCTAAAGAAAGAATAAAACTAGTAAAGTACCAGCTGATTCTCTTCCTGCAAGCAGATTATACAACATGAAAGGGACATACCCGTAATAAATCGAACCACAGGCTAAACTAGATCACTATAGTATAATGAAATTAAAATAACAGCGAAAGCACAAAAAAATTTTCGTCATTTCCGAACAAAAGTGTGCAGCCGCCCGGACAATTCATATAGAAATGTAGTTTTTTTTTGTCATTTGGTTGTTATTTTAATTTCATTATCCTATATGCCCGTGGTTTGATTTACCCTTCCACGTTGTCTAAGTAAATTTAGGGGATTGGCAAAAATCCGAATCATGTTAAATGTAACCTTTGGTATTGCACACTAGATCACCTTATGACAGTTTCCTACTGATGATGCACTGATCGTAGCGACGACCAATCGATCGACAAATCAATCAAATTATATATCATGTTACTTCCACTCATCTTCTTTGTCGTGTCGATGACTGAACTACTACATCAAATCACTCTTGACCAGTAGGAGGCCACAGCAACATTGTCCGTGCACTCCATCATTGAACATGAGCAGGGCATGAGGGATAGCGGAGATGGTGTGGCATTGTCTGCCTCGATTGGCCACACTGACTCTGTGGGTCGTAGTTTTCCTTTTGGTAAAACCTCATTTTTGTATATTGCTCCTGCAGCGTCCCACTTGGGTCCTCAGTCTGTTGAATGACTTCCAGACTGACCATGGCTGGTGGTAGCCCGAGTGCAGTGACTCTGCAGGAGCAATAAATTCCAGTACGACAAAACGAAGGAGAAGAATAGAACATAAATATCACACAAACAAGTGTAGCTAGCTAGTATACTTACAACAATTAGCTGATTACCCGGCGACATCTGTCTTCATTAAATGCAAATGTAGCGCAATCTGCATTTATTATGCACTTTTATTGTTTAACTAGCTAATGCCCGCGACTTCGTTCGCGTGGACTTTATGACTCCGGCGTATTAATATAAATAACAACTAATGAGAGAGAGAGAGAGAGAGAAAGATACAGAGAGATAAGAAAGTACTTGTAACAGTGTTAGGAGTTAAAAGTCAATATTATTTTAATTCTTTCCTTCGGGAGCCAATATGAAAAGAGCCGAAGTGTTACTAACCCTGGAGAAAGCCACATTAATTTGGCTATGCGAAAAACCAGTCCTTAGATCGACATCAGCAGCTTTAAGCCTCTAAAACTGTGACTTATTTTCATAGCAAAGCAAGTAAACACATGGAACTGTGTATTTTCAAAAGGAAAATTGTTGGGGATGAGTGGCATACGCGGAATAAATACAGTTTCACTGGCACCACTCACAGTAAACTTGAAGTGTCTCAGCAGACTATGCCGAAGTTTAGCGGCTAAAGTTCAGTGTCTAAAGTTCGGTGGGGATGACACACTAAATAAGCTGAAGTTCAGCCGCTGAAGTTCGGTGGAAACGCCTGACAGTAGTGATGTGCCAATGTGAGAATTTAATCTTCCGTCTTTGGCGCGTCTGCAGCGAACGGAAACGGGAGCGGAAGAGGGAACGGAAGTGGAAGAGGGAACGGGAGCGGAAGCGGGAGCGTAAGCGGGAGCGGGAGCGGAAGCGGGAGCGGGAGCGGAAGCGGCAACGGTGGCGGCAGCGGCGGCGGCGGAGGCGTCGGCGGCGGCGGCGAAAGCGGCGGCGGCGGCGTCGGCGGAAGCGGCGGCGACAGTGGCGGCGGCGGCGGCAGCGGCGGTGGCAGCGGCGGCGGGAGCGGCGGCGGGAGCGGCGGCGGCGGGAGCGGCGGTGGCAGTGGCGGCGGCGGGAGCGGCGGCGGCAGTGGCGGCGGCGGCGGCAGCGGCGGTGGCGGCGGCGGCGGCGGCGGCGGCTGCGGCGGCGTCGGCGGAAGCGGCGGCGACAGTGGGGGCGGCGGCGGCAGTGGTGGTGGCAGCGGCGGCGGGAGATGCGGCGGCAGTGGCGGCGGCGGTGGCAGCGGCGGTGGCGGCGGCGGCGGCAGCGGCGGTGGTGGTGGCGGCGGAAGTGGCGGTGGCGGCGGCGGCGGCGGCGGCGGCGGCGGCGGCGGCTGCGGCGGCGTCGGCGGAAGCGGCGGCGACAGTGGCGGCGGCGGCGGCGTCGGCGGAAGCGGCGGCGGCAGTGGCGGCGGCGGTGGCAGTGGGTACGGGTACGGGTACGGGTACGGGTACGGGTACGGGTACGGGTACGGGTACGGGTACGGGTACGGGTACGGGTACGGGTACGGGTACGGGTACGGGTACGGGTACGGGTACGGGTACGGGTACGGGTACGGGTACGGGTACGGGTACGGGTACGGGTACGGGTACGGGTACGGGTACGGGTAAGGTTACGGGTATGGGTACGGGTACGGGTCCGATTCAGAAAGCATCGGAAGTTCGGCATTATGTGTTGCTAGTAATGCAAATAACATTGCAGGCATGCATTGGCTGAAATTCAGCCGCTGAACTTCGGCATACAGTGCTGAGATACTAAGTTGGGTTCCGTTACACAGTTTCGGCGGAGTCAAATTTCGCATCAGCATTATTGGCCCTCCGACATTAAGACTTATTTTGTGAGCCGAGAGTCCATTTGCTGCAAGTGAATTAAGAAACTCAACTGGATAATTGGTGGCGTCGTCAGAAATTAACAATAATTTGCGTCATAAGTTCTTTATTAATTGATTTGTAGTGTAAATTTGGTGTCAATATGGCGCGTTCACATAACCAAGAATTTTTCTGATGTGTTATGCTCTGAAGGTCCGCAAATACTGAACTTATAAGTTCTTCTTCGGACGAAACAACTTTTTTTTTTAATTTAATATACACACACATTTTTTTTACTCTTTTATTATAGTATAGATTTAGTATGTTTTTGTTCAGCGGCAACAAAAAAACATCATCTATAAAAATTTCAACTGTCTAGCTATAATGGTTCATGAGATACAGCCTGGTGACAGACAGACAGACAGACAAACAGTCGGACGGTCTAAGTAATAGGGTCCCGTTTCTACCCATTTTGGTAAGGAACCCTAAAAATCGAATAAAATAAGTATTTATGGGGGGCTCCCATATTACAAACGTGATTTTTCATAGATTATGGTACTGAACCCTTCGCGCGCGTCCGACTCGCGCTTGGCCAGTTGTATTATAACTCAACAAAAAGTTCTCATCAGACTTAACAACATTTGCTAAGGCGGCATTTTAATATTTCTTATAGTTTAGCTGGACCATTATAGTTCTGCATCATGTGTTCCATTTTCCAAAATCAATTATAGCCTATATGTTGCCCAGGCTTCACAGCTATATAACAAAAAAAGTTTCATTCGAATCCGTCCAGTATTTCCGGAGATTAGCGTGTACAAACAGACAAACAGACAGACATTTTTTTTTATTTTCTTACTCTATTACTATATCTCCATCGCCCCAAAAAATTTTTTTTGAAAAATTTTTAATGTACAGACACATTTTTTTTACTCTTTTATTATAGTATAGATTACTCAGATGACGATGACGCAAATAGATTTGATGCTAGTTATGCTTTTTATACAACTAGATACCTCAGATGCCTGGAAGAGATTTTTGTTGCGATAAGACGTTTTGGCATTGTTAGATACTATTTGTTACGGCCACTGGCAACATGCGAGGTGATGCGGAGCGGTGTCGAAAACTACAACATCAATCATCCCTTTCAATGACCATCTTGCGCGAATAAGGTTACTTGTCCCAACGTTGTAATTTTATCTAAATAAAATCATATAGAGCATATATACTACAGTCCAATACACATAACCCAGCACCATCAGACCAATTACATTTTTTCTGCGATCCATTTTTTTTTCTTTCCTTACACATGTAGGCTCGTATCTCCAATGTTGTCGACATGTCTCCAAATGGTATCTCACGCCCATCTCTCACCATTGTCAGCACGATAATCGACACGGATTCATGAGATAGGTAGAGGTGGCGTTTTGAAATCTTTGAACGCTTTTAGCCGACTTCAAAGGATGGGGGAGGTTGTTCGAATGTATACATGTTTTCTTTTTTTACGTATGTTCCCCGATTAATCAAATACGGGTGGACCAATTAAGAAATTTCTATTTTGTTTTGTGTTTGAACGTTTTTTTTTTGTTTCAAAATCGGTTGTGTAGTTTGGTTTAGAAGTTGTTTTTTTATTTTGAAAAATTATAAACCCATCTTTATTATTTTTTTCACCGGAAGCAAGTAGGTAGTGAACAGGTGAAATAAATTTTCATGTAAAATGTGTAGAATCTGAGCTATTTCGATTTATAGTAACTTACAACCGCCGCCATCCACTGCTATACTCCCAAGTGTTTCCAACGCAGGGGGTTGATGCTAGAGTTTTACAAATGGGACCATGGTTATGAAAAACCTTTAACTTGTGCTTTAGACCGTCATTGAACCTACACAATAATGACAAAGCACCCCGGAATTATACTTATTAATTTCATAAATTAAATGAAAAACTACTAAATCAGATTAACAAATACAATTTGTTATAAGAATATAAGAACTAAAAAAATCAAAACATAAAACAATTAAAAATAAAAATTGGAGTGGGATTAAATTTTTTAAAATCCGCTTCTATTTTACGAATTTTATTTTTAATTAAAAATATTTAGCCGGTACATTGCGAATGAATAGCACACCAAATTTGAAAACGGGCATTCTCGGACAACACGCGTGCTCCAAGCCCACGCCTAGCGCATGCCTAGCGAATAACTTGTAATTGTATTTACCGAAGTCCACACACGCACGCCATGTACTTACGTGTAGACTTTGGTAAATTCAATTTGAATTGTATTTATGTGTGATACGATAGGCGTGAGCTAGGCGTGGGCTAGGCGTGCGCTTGTCGTCTGAACGCGCCCTTACTGATCAATTATGAATCTATTAATTGGATATCAATCGATTGATTAAAAACGTCAGAAGCCAGGTCTCATTATAATAATGAAGCCCGAACAGGCCAAATTACAGTCATTTGCATAAAATCCTTTCATCGCCTCGTTGATTTTGTAAAACCTACCACATTTATCATAGAGTAAGGAAATATTTACCTTGTACATTTGTTTTGATTGAAAATTAATTTGTTATAAGTAATTAAAATAACTGGCCAAATGCGTGGGTATACCACGGGTTAGCTGAAAAAAAAAACTATTCCCATTTTCAGTACCGGATCTAGATTGTTTTTGAGACGGGGCAAAATATGTGCATAAGCCGCCCCTGGCTTTGCCGCGTACTTGATTACTAGAACCTGAACAGTACGAGTACACCCCCAGGGCCGTAGCCAGGAGGGGTCTAAACCTCCCCGAAATCTCAGAGCTATATTGATGGTCAGTTAAGAGATTCAGAACGAGATGCGACTGTACATTTTTGAGTAGTAAACAACTTTTATAGTTCTTCAAAAGTAACCAAACGCCGCCGCCCCCATTGCCCAGTCGGTAGCATGGCATGGGAAGTGTGGATATATTAGATTTTGCCCCAGTCGGTAGCATGGCATGAGAAGTGTGGATATATTAGATTTTGCCGCCCGTCTGACTTCGCCGCCCGGGGCTTGGCCCCGGCTTGCATCCCCCCCCCCAGATTCGGGGCTGCCCACTTTACATGTAGTGAGAAACACTAAATAAAAAAAATCTATATTTTATTTTACCTTTTTGCAGCGTGATAAATATACATAGGTACCTATGCCAAATTACAGCTTTCTAATACTAATAGTCTCTGAGTAAAACCGCAGACAGACAGACAGACACTATCACGTCTTTATTCCTAATGGGGCAGACAGAGCTGTTTAGGTCTTGCGGCTCTAAGCAGACATAGCCCAGGGCCGCAAGATTCAAAAGCCACTTTTAGATACTACGTAACCCTAAAAAAATACATATGTTAAGTTTTTTTTTAATTAATCTGTTTGACTATACAAATAAACAAGCTGGTTTTTTGCGGATATCGATATAAAATTAATTTAAACCAACGGGCCTAACAAACAATAACGCAAATATTTTTCAGTGGACACTTCAGTGAATAACTTTTTTCGGAGAACACTTATTGAAATATGAATAAAAAATAGCTCTCTACAGAAACTCGGATCAGCTGCTGATCGGTCAACTTGTATGGGGGCCAACATTTTTATTTTTATATTTCGCTGTAATATTCTTTGGAAAGTTAAAAAAAATGTATAAAGCTACTTTTAGGATTCGGTACAAAAATTTAAAAAGGAAACCCCTAAGGGATCAATCTGCGTTTGTCTGTCCGTCTGTCACAGCCAATTTGCTCCGAATGTCCTAGACCAAATCAAGTTAAATTTGGTAGGATGGTGTAATCCTATGACCCTTTATTTTTTTTAAGTAAGGGTTTTTTTCGGTGGACAAATCAAGAAAATTAAAAAAAAGTTTGCAAACCTTACTGCGTCATATATCAAATGAAACGGCTGGTCATGAGGATCTCAAATATACTTTTGTTAGGATTATTAGAAAATAAATTGACCATTGATTGACACCCTGATATGCGAAACTAATAAGACTAAATTTAAAAAAAAAATACAGAATATAGTTCATTGCTTGCAGATTACAGTAAAACTTATAAGAATTCTATCAATTGAAAATAAAGTGGAAAACTCAATATAATACGTTCACTTACGACGACCTCCGTGGCGTAGTGGTCACAATGCTAGTCCGCCACCCAGAGGTCTCGGGTTCGATCCCCGGTCAGGGCAAGTTGGAAAATGGCCTTTTTCAAATTGTCCTGTGCCTTGGACGTATATCTATATATGTATTTGCTATAAAATATAGTATCGTTGAGTTAGTATCCCATAACACAAGTCTCAAACTTACTTTGGGGCTAGCTCAATCAGTGTTATTTGTCCCTATATATTTATTTATTATTTATTTACTTACGGAAAATATTTGGTATTGCACGGAACCCTTTCCACGCGAGTTCAACTCGCACACGGACGGTTATTTAAAGATGCTCAATAAATTTGGTTTACCACACTATATTCCGGAAAATTTCTAGAGCTTCAATAACTTTGAAGCCATTCCTAAAACAGATCAAACTTTTTTGTGGGAAAAAAGATGATAGTTAAAAACAATACAATTAGGAGGTACAATTTTTTTATTATTACTAGCTTTTATTTAATATACGTTATTTGTCGTTTCGGAATGACCACTTCTGGGAAGGTAAAGATGAAATAAACCCAGTACAGTATTGATCCAGCCAGCTCCCTACCCAGCCTAATGGGCTATGTTACAAATAACAATACAGATTTACATCTTAAGCTATACTAAACCTTATATTTTACATTAAAACAATTGAAATTTCAGTTAAGTATTTTCAAGAATTTTGATAAAATAAATAGTCATTGACATGATTATAATACTCATTTTTAATACATAATTTTTAAGTTAGGAAACCACATTAATTTCTTTACCGAACGAAATAGATGTATATGTGTGAGCGAGAAGACTATAACGATGAAAGGGCGGGCTGTCAGTATGACTCTTGTCAATTTGATGTATTGCTACTGTGTGTAGTTGAATTACCCGAGCAAAATACATTTTTGAACTTTGTGTACCAATTACGAATTAATAATAAATTATATCAATTTATAAAATACTAAATCGATGAATCACACGAAATACTAATTTGCTAAGTTAGTTATTAATTTTATATTCATGAACTAATTTAGAAAGTCCTTAGATTTACTGAAAACAACAAGCAGTGGCAACACTTTTCTTGAGGTAGTCTTGATCCATCTCGGGAAGAGAATACCTTGTTTTATTATACCATGTGTAGGGCCATCATTCCAAGTCCAAAAACCTCTTTGTTAAACTATCTTCTATTATGAGTACAAATCAACGACGCAAATCTACGTCGATTAGGTTATAAATAAATTTTGCATACAAAGTTCGAATTTCAAAATATGATTTTCGCGGCTGAAGTCACCGGATACAGGGCCACGCCAGCCAATGTTTTTGAAATCCGAACGTCCTGGCAACATTGTTTACAAAAATGTCACGCTCGTTGGCGCCAAATTCGCTGTCGCCGTGACGTTGGTGCGTGGACAATGTTGCTACACTTAAAATAGATATTTCACGAAACGGAAGAAGTTTACTTTGTAGACGGTGTTGCCACCTGGTAGAGGATGTTGTTGAAACAACAGTTACCTAGTTACGTGAATCCTATGAAATAGTTTTTCTTCAAAATTGGTAGGTTAGTAGATGTTAGTTCAAACTTGTAAGGACATAGGTAATATTAGGTACCTAGATATCTAAAACCTAGGTAGTATTGCAAGTGTTATACCTACTCCTATGTCTCCTATTGTAGTTTTATACGATTTGATATTTAGTTTTTAGTGTACCTACTTAAATAAATTTTAGTTCTAGTTTTATCCTAATACTTAGGTTTTTAACAAGTGGTTATGTGTGTTTTTCTTAGAAGTTAAAATAAATTAATATTATGAGGGTACTTATGTATGTAGCCAAAGCGTTGATTTAGCTTGTGTTGTGGTTGTGTCCAAAAATCATAAACTTAATCATGTCAAAGCTTGGTGCAAAGACAAAAAACCAATTATGTCCTGTCGCTATACAGCCAATGGCAAACATTATTTAAATCGGTTCCAAGGGATATAAAAAAAGGTTTAATTTAGGCGATGTTAAAATAGATTCCCAGGAACCGAAACAGAGGCGGGGACACAGCTTATGAGTTTTGGTCGCGAGGTTTTTTTCTGTCTGCGAGAAAATTAAATTGACCGCCGGCCATCTTTGTATCGCATTAATTGAATGGTGACAGTGTTGGAATTAGTTATTTTTTTCTTGAGTTTAAGCACATACGGTTGGTTATGGCAGATGCTTTAATATAATATTGTAATTTAGAAACATTTAAATATTTCAGAGATTTGCTTACTTGCACTCACCTACTTTTTGTAATAACGACCTAACCGTAAAAAAAATAATGACAATAAAAGGCAGAAACTACAAAAAGTCTAGAATAAAGGATCAGGAATAAGTAAGAATAATAATCTTTATGTGAGAATACCTATCATCAGATATGCCTATACCTAGCTTATATCGACTTTACTTAAATAGAACTGCATACCTACTAATTGGAAAAAAATTGGTCATCTATGCATTATATGCATAGGTACTTACCTACTGCATATCGAAAAACGAGCATTTATGAGCAACTGCCCTTTACAACAGGTAGAATTTATTCCTACATAGAAATTTAATAAATCAAGTAGGTACTTATAGCAAAATGTACAATATAATAGATTGTCAAAGAAACAAAATTAATAACAACTTTCTTACCCGTGACATCTAAGCAAAGGTATTCATTAGGCCAGTCCCCGACTTTACAAGGCGTGGCCATATAAAAACTGCTGGCCAGAAACAAAATTACAACTTACTTTTAAATTTAAAGTGATCACCAGACTTCAAACCTTACTACTCAAACCTTAATGCTACAAGTTTAACAATAAGTTTTAATTTAAATTTGAAAATGGAACATATTTTGCGTCAGTCATGCCTATGTCCTGATGGTACAATCAAGCGTATTTTAATAACAGTTTAAAAAATATGTTGATGGATTTTGGTGACGCCTAAAGTCATTTAGAGGTTACCTTTTTATTTAAAAATTTATTCTTAAATTCTTGATCTGAAATGTTTTTATTTATTAATTTATTTATTAATTAGTATTTATTTATTATTAAGTATTTATTTATTAATTTATTTATTACAAGGTTCCGTGTTGCTCTATGACAAGAATTAAAATGCTTTGTAATTGTATGAAACTTGAACACATTTGATGCCGATTGTCTTGTCTTGAAAATGATTAGATAAGTAGTTATTCCTACCTAGTTGATTTCTCATACTTCTAACGAAGAGTTTTAAATATATGAAAAAAGAAAAACTCCTGTACTTCAAGTTCGTGACAAAAGGCCATGCCATTGCTATAAACTAGCCGACAATATTATCTATATCTAATCAAAATTATAATTCAACCCTAACTGCTATCGAAATAAGGTTGACCATAGACAAATACAGCCGTAAGCTGTTCCATACAGGTTGTTCTACAAGGCTATCTCTTTGCATAATTTGAGCAATTATGTGGCATGCAAATGAAACAATGGCAGTCGTGATACTGGTGACAATTTACCGGCACGCTCGCTATCTAGGTTGTTGCCGTAGACATTTAATGGACTTACTGGTTCTATTATATAATATAATTATGGGTCCATTAAAAAACAATGCATCCACCGATCATTACGGTGTGCAAGACTTTTAAATCAAGCCTTTTAAGTATATAAAATAAGTAAAATATGGATACTGACGGTTATAGGCGTAGAGAACAAATAAAATAAAAATTGCCCACTAGTCGACGCACACATTACGAAAAAATATTTCCATATAAACTTTCATACGTCAATTTCACTAAAGAACTTTTCTTATTGCATGGGTTTTTAAAATACATTTAAAAGTTCTCAAATTTCATACTTCTATGTATTAATCTGTTTATCTATTTTTTTTATTACAATTGTTTCACAAAAACCAGTGGTAGGTACCTAAAAGACCTATATATACCTAAAACAGCAGACACGACATCATCCAAAAATACACTTAGCGTGTAGGTACCTATATAACCTATATGACGTGTAGTGTAATCACATGATACGTACTGGCAGGAAATATGCTCCCTACATCGCTCCACAAACACGACGTTTCGTTCGACGTTTGAATTTGAATTTTAAATATGGAACACTTACCGGCGGACGTAAAACATAATTCCTCTAATACGTCGTTATCAAGTGCGCTATATTTGGATGAGTTGTCGTGTGGTATGCTAATGATGTAAAATTGCTGGATATGACATTACCTCACTGCATAAGTAAATTCTTCAACTATTAAATGTTGATCTTTTTTAAAAGTGTTTTATGTTTCAGTGTTTACAAACACTGATAATTTTAGATTCTTTTTAATTTTGCCCTCAATTTTTAAAAATTAGGTAACTAGCGATTTTCAAAGTACACTCTTTCATAAAAACTCCATCACCTGATTTCTTATTTCTATTGATTACAAACATCACTTAAATTTAAGTAAAACCAAGTCAAAGTCAAAAACCATTTAGGTTTTTATCTTTGGATATTTGTATCATTTGATAATTTTCAATTTTCTTTCGGTTTCATAATAAGTACTTTGTTGTTGAAGTCAGGTCATTTACTTACAGCTAAGTTTACTGTCGCTTCCTAGGTATAGAAAAAGCGACAACAAACTGTCGAGCAGCATTTTCTCCAAAAAACTTCTAAAAAAGCTATCAGAACTCCGGTCTTGGGAGGAAGTCCTGTGGCGAAATCTACGGCCACTACGAGGAGCTACAAATCAAGAAACAACCGACAATATTAGTTCACAAGAAGCATATGAGATGGCGCCAGAAGTATCTTACATCTCGATCTCAGAGTTCGCCCGATTCGCTGCATATATACAACTTCCCACGATACACCGTCGGAGCCGCGGTTCCCCAGGTGCAACACCATGCCTGGCGGGAAGATCTTCCCTTTTTGGCGGTCGAGCACATCACCTCGCTCCCGCTACAAACGTTTTACCAAAAGAAACTACAGTGTCATTCAAACAGAGACAGGTAGTACGTACAATGTTCAATGAAGCCAAATTACTAATTTTTTATAAGGGACTGAAGAATTAGCTTCAGCTACTCTTGAATACAGAAATCATCATGCAATTCTAGAGGGTATACTTTTTTACATCATTGGAGTTTGTATGGAGAGTCAATAAATAATTTTCATATTTTGATATAGGTACGATATAGGTACGAGTATAGTAGGTCCTTTTGTTCAGTATCATAGACTGAATTTACCATTAAAATAGTTTAATTGTATATATTTAGTTAGACGTCATATAAACTCTTTCAGGGACTTATCCCACTCTTGAGCCACAAAAAGCGACCAAACCATTCAAAGTTAAGTCACTTCTAGTTCTCCAGATCGTTGTGCCAGCGAGTGCGGGCGCATATTTATTTATTTTCCCCGAAATAGACCGCGGTCGCTGAGAGCGCGCCGGCGCGGGCGCAGCGAGCGGCGTGCGCGGTTTATGTCTTAATGTACTCGGACACTTGTAAACTGGGATTACGATTAGCTATGTAATTTTCTTCTTTTCTTTGCGCATTCTGATAAATAAATAAAATACAAATGTATATAGGGACAAATCACACTGATTGACCTAGCCCCAAAGTAAGTTCGAGACTTGGGTTATGGGATACTAATTCAACGATACTACATTTTATAACAAATACATATATAGATAAACACCCAAGAGTTTATATGACGTCTAACTAAATATATACAATATTTAGTTAGACGTCATATAAACTCTTTCAGGGACTTATCCCACTCTTGAGCCACAAAAAGCGACCAAACCATTCAAAGTTAAGTCACTTCTAGTTCTCCAGATCGTTGTGCCAGCGAGTGCGGGCGCATATTTATTTATTTTCCCCGAAATAGACCGCGGTCGCTGAGAGCGCGCCGGCGCGGGCGCAGCGAGCGGCGTGCGCGGTTTATGTCTTAATGTACTCGGACACTTGTAAACTGGGATTACGATTAGCTATGTAATTTTCTTCTTTTCTTTGCGCATTCTGATAAATAAATAAAATACAAATGTATATAGGGACAAATCACACTGATTGACCTAGCCCCAAAGTAAGTTCGAGACTTGGGTTATGGGATACTAATTCAACGATACTACATTTTATAACAAATACATATATAGATAAACACCCAAGACCCAGGTCAATTTAAAAGGCCATTTTCCGATTTGCCCTGACCGGGGATTGAACCCGGAATCTCTAGGTGGCGGACTAACATGGTGACCACTACGCCACAGAATTAAGGATTCTAGGTACATCCTTGGCTTTGCTGCATGGGAGGCTGGGGTGGTCTTTCCAGCTCTGTCTTCTCATATGCATATCGATTGCCGCTAACGTTTTTTTGTGTGTGGCCAACACTTATGTCAGAATTTTAAGCTGCAGCTAGACATCTGACCTAAGTAGTAACATACCACAGGTATGGCACTTTATAGAAGCGAAGTATCATTTATGCCTACTACTACAAACAAAACTATACATCTGTGCATACATCAATGTTTGTGTTCTCCCCTCAACACACTCGACAAGTTGAGAATGGGGGAGAGGTGCGGAGACGGGGAACGGGGACCCATATTGCGCGGGACCTTAGGAGTTTCCGTTCTGTTCACTTACGTAATACTTAAATCAATTCTGTGAACATACTTAAACTTTGTTTGACGACTGCCATAGACATGCCATACAACGATAAGCCAGGACCATCGTCTTAACTTACTTTCCAAAACATTGAAGAGCTCGCGAAATTTGTTAGTATACTACTTGTGGTCTGGTCACCCATCCAAATCGAGGAGCTCGGTGGCTCGGTGGGAGTGCGCATTACTAGCGCTTTCGCAAGTAAAGCGACACCGGGCGTGGTCCACACTTGGATTAGAGACCACAAGTGACATGAAAATTTCTCGAGCTCCTTCGTGCTTCGGAAGGCACTTGTAAGCCGTTAGTCCCGGCTGTCATCATTATATGGCAGTCGTCAAGCTATGTCTGATGGCTTTAGGCAGCTTTAAAATCTGACACTATTAGTGTTGGCCACCTACACACACGAAAAAAAACCCATCCAAATGCGGACAACGCCCGGAGAAACTTAACTTACGAAAGCGCTGAGCTCCTCAATGTGTATAGGTAAGTAGATATACGCGTTTAGACATGAAGATAAGTAAGTAGAAAGATATTGCGCTGTGCCACGCTACCGAAGCAGCTATATCGGTTGGTAATTCTGTAACCGCAACTAGGGCCGTTTTAAACATTACTTTAGGCCATAAACCTCTCCATCGGCCATATATCTAGCCGAATTAAATGCTTGTAAATCCATCAGGAGATGCTTTCAGCTTGTTTTGTTTAGAACAAGTTAAAAATTCAGACGTATCTACGTAAAACCTGTGCAAAAACAATCGATACTAAGCAAGAACCTATTGTCATATCATTTCACTTAATGAATTACTTTCTGTTAAGGCTAGGTATTCCCTATGTATCACTTTGGCTCAATAATAAACTAACAAGTAGTAAGTAATGTTATGAAAGTAAAAAAAAAAAAACACTTTAGTTTACTTTATGTACTTAGACTATTTCTGGTTCAAAACATGATATCGATAAATAACCTCGATCAAAAAAAAAATCGGCAGCGGACGCTAATTCGACGATTTTTGGATGTATTATTGATTATTACAGAGTTTATGAAAACTTTACTTTTAAAAAAAAATCAAAAAAAAAGAAAATATAATATAACTATTTACTTTAACTGGTCACTTTCTGGAAATGATTACTTTATTCTAAAAAAAAACCGGTAAAATCTTCATTTCGCGTCCTTTCACGTTCATTCCCGCCTCCCGTTCCTCAGTAAGACGAGATGTGTAAAAGTCTGCGGGATGCCTCGCAGATCGCCCCGCACCTTATCCGAATGGGCCGTTGGAATACAGGGCCTTAATGAAAGCCCGTAGGAGTATTATATCTACGTTGCTCTTACAAGACGGCCAGGCCACACATTTTGACTATGGTGTAGGGTTTCTAGAGAATTTGTAATGATTCGTCACTTCTCATTCATCCCTCATGTTATTATTACGCACCTCATTTCTCTATCATCACATTCCGTCCACCTTTCAAATTTTATTTCTAAATGCCATTTTTAATTTGAATTCTTCACACATTCCTTCCAAATAAATCTGAAGCATTATATTTCCAATTTTCATCCAGTTAATATACTCAAAAACATCTACCTACCTATTTATTATAAAGTCTTATTATAATTTTCTATATCAGTGCTATAAATCAAATAAACTTTATAATCATTATTGTTTTATCTCTTGCTCTACGAGTATCTACGAGTACTGATACATATACCTCATCTGAGCACACCTACTGAGTTGGGACAGCTGGAGTTTCCACAAATTCTCGCAGAAAGCTTTACGCACTGAAGAGAGTATGAGTATTTGGTAACGGCGTATAGAGTTGGAGCTTGGCTGACCATACGTAGCTCAGACACTGTTATCTATAGTGACAACAGTCTTCATTACACACCAGTGAATTAATGTGCATATTTCCTCACAATATTTTCCTTCACTGGAAGCAAGAGGGTAGTTGAATTACATAAGTAAAGACGCAGACTTACAAATTGCGTCTAGTGAGGAGTGAACTCGTACCTCACTGACGCACGGTCAGTGTAAATAAACCGCTCGGACAACACCGCTTTGTTCGACCTTAGAGCGTCTTTACTTTATTATTTAGTCTGAGTGTTTGGTGCGGAAGCTACGGTGACCTATATCGAAGAAGGAATAGAGCGTGCAAGCGAATTCGCACCTTAATTTTCTCAACAAGTGGGATAAAACATTCCGAGCTTCTTCATTTGGAAAGCACGTTACTAAGTTGAACTTGGACACTACCAAAAAAACAATTTATAAACCTTAACATTTTTGGGGTTCAGTTTTTCCATTACCTGAGTAACTCGATTTAAAGATCCTAAATAGGTTTTGACCTTAAGTTAACTTTTCTCCCAAATTGTTTTCGGTCGTCGGTGCGGGTAATCTCGAAAATTACTTATTTCGTAATTAGTTCCTCCCACTGTTTAAGGACGGCCAGTCCCACTAATGTCAAACGGTAAATTACAACGCCCAGCGCATTATGTTGCACATACAGGCTCCTGTAGGGTGACCGCACTGTTCAATGCCTGGGAAGAAATATTTTTTAAAGCAAGCAGCCAATTTTTCTAGGCTGATCTGGGAGAAGGTACTGGCTGCTTCTTTAACCGGGTAGGTCGTAGAAGCTTAGATATGAGAATATGATCTTCATGGTCTTCTCTTTACAAACCAAAACCCTAAAATCTACTTAGCTAACAGGCAAAATGCCGTATTTATTAAAGTATCTACTGATCTTATAGTAACCTGCATAGATTGAACCAACCCCAGGAGAGCACATGCACGTTGCCAAGCCTGAAAAATCTTTTCACACTCTTTATCACAACATTTTAATAGTAGTTTGTGCTACAAGGGGATAAGGTAATATTTTGAAGGTGAGGGTGCTACTTTGAATCCAGAGCGAAACAAAGAATTCCACAGTTGTATTATGAGCGTAGCGAGTGATTCTACGGTGGAATCCTGAGTTAAGCGAGGGATTCATGTATATTCACATTTACACAAATAATTACATGTCAATACCATTAACCTGAAACTTCTGTAATTACTTGAACCAAAGAGAAAAAATATTTCTTTTTCCGAAGCGAAGAACATAGAATTCATCCATATGACGACGATATGTATTCCAAATTTAAAAAATCACGACGAATGTGCTAATATTATTTTTATTTTAGAACAAAATTTTTTTTTCTTTTTTGCTGGACTGCCAATAATATTTTTGATTTCACTTAGATAACATTCGTGTTCAGTTTTCAAACTGGTTTTCCCTAGATATTTTCTTTTTCACTGTTTAGTCCCGAGAGAATAAGCAGTAACTTCAGCTCCAAATGTTTTGGGATGAAAACATCGTTTTTCAAGTAGATGAGATGAAAAGGATTTTTGTTGTGAAATAAGTCCGTAGTGTGACACTGACATGGCCACCGTGACTAAACGTGGGAACGGTCGCGTCGGGGTCGAGGGCGGGCCGCGCGTCGCTTTGTTTTTCGAACAATTTCCGGACCTAATACGATTTTTGTAAAAATGATTCATGGCCTTGTTTCATTTTCATTTAATTTTAACTATAGGTTAAATATAAGTGAAGGTGTAAGATGACGGTATTAACGCCAGGCTTCACTAAAGCTTCGCTTTTTTGGGACCATCTATAAATTACGTTTTCATAACTTTTTGACCCCCCTCCTCCTTGCCACAGTCAGTCACAATTTTGAGACCGCGGCCCCAAGTGTGACGTCACGGATCCCAACTTTTATTTAATAAAAAAATAAGCGTGTGAAGCTACTAAATATTTTACTGATAAAGCTGAAAATATTTTAAAGTTTATTTATATTAGTTAAAATTTTGTATTTTATTGCTTAGATATCGATTTTATGACCTTATTTTGATCTCTCGCACACCTTGTCACACGACATCACACTTCATTGACCCCCTTCCTTCCCCTTAACGTGTGACGTAGTTAATGGATGGCCCCTTTTATAAGATTATTTGAATTAAATAAACTATTGATATTAAATTTGAACAACACAGTTTAACATAGCTTATGCACCTAGAAATTACCCTTGCAGTTGACAACAGTTATTTCAAGAATAAATTTCCCTGACCAAAGAAATTAAACCTACGACTCAAAAACGTCTTAAAACATTAGTAACTGTAGTTCTAGCATCATCAACTTTTATTCAAATTACCAATAATAAAAATCTGTATCAAAATTAGTTCAATCGTTTGGGCTATAATGGATGTAACACGCAGGATACACAGGCAGAAATAAACATCATTTACACACATATTCGCGTTTCCATCCTTAGCGGTAACGCTTCAGAGGCCAGGATCAGCTACCTGACCCAAGTGATTTGACGAGGTTACTGGTTTTTACACAGATCGACTGCCGTCTACCTCCGCAAACCCAAAGTTCATTATGTTCTGTATTTATTTATTTTGTGCAATACCCTTTGTATAAATATGTTAATTGTATTGTATTCTATTAATCTGTTTTTTTTTTTAATTTTAATTATTGCTTTTTATGTAAGTACAATAAAGAATTTACTACTAATACTTTTTAAAAGGTGGTGATAGTGAACAATTTTCCTAAAAGAACACATTTCGAAATATGAAAAATATTTTTTGGTTTTCCATGGAAACTCGGATCAGCTGATCGGTCAACTTATATGGGAGGCCAGAAATCATTTTCATATTTCAATACGTGTAACTTGGGAAAAGTTGTTCAGTATCACGGACTGAAATTACCCTTAAAATAGTGTTAAAGATAACAAAACGCAGAAAACAAAACGCAGTTCCTACGCGGGCAACACCGGGAATTACTTCAAATATTCTAATCTACAATTCCTTTGTTCTAACACATTCATATCATTAACGGCTCAGACACTCTTTGTAATCTTCTTTCTTACATTATATGAGTCCTATGTATCCTTTTGTTTACTTCCCAGAATAGTTAACATATAAATAGTTAGCAGTGAAGTCCCTTTTTTTCTAAATAGTTTCAGTAAACTTTGTTAGACCGTATATACTTAAATATTTACTTGCATTTAGAAAGGTGCCTTTCAATATATCTAAGTAAGTCATTTTTTTTTATGTCGTAGGATGGCAAACGAACAAGCGGGTCACCTGATTATAAGTGATCACCGCTGCCCATGGACAACTGCAACACCAGGGTGTAACAAAAGCGTTACCGGCCTTTCAGGAAGATATAGACTCGTTTTTTGAAGGTTTCAATGTCGTATCAGTCCGGGAACATTGCAGCAGGAAGTTGACTCTACAGTTCGGTCGTACATGGTAAAAAATCCTTTTAAAACGTACGGTGGTTGATTGCCAACTATCCAAGTGGTGTGGATAAAATTTTAATTTCAGGCGGGTTGTGCGGTGGTGAAATTTACCAGCAGGTATTAAGTCGAACAATTTTTCAGAGCATTCCTCATGATAAATGCGACGAGAGTGCCAACATTTAACCATATCACACTATCACGTCTTTATCCCTGGGGCAGACAAAGCCTAAGGCCACAAGCCAAAAGTATCAAAATCGAGTTGAGTTGCTAGCCGCATAGCTCGATCAGAAGCAGCTGGTACATTCACGTTCTATATTATATTTTCTCCCAGACCATCATAAATGGATATATCAATTTTCTAATAATAAAACTATTTTAAAAGAGTTTACGATTAAATTTGCTCTCAAAATTCTATCAGGCGTTACATTGCACTGTAAGAAGCTTATAGAGCATTCCGTGTTGCTCTAACGTGAGAAGTAATAAAGTAAAAGCTTTGCAAACCTATGTTCGATTTGAGATATTATCAAAAACAGAAGAAATCTCTGAAGTACCTAGGTAGGTAGATTTGATATACTAAAATTCACTTTATAATATGCAGTTGTATTTTTCAATTTTAAATTTGATAACGATATGACCTACTATGAAATATGGATTACATTATAATAAAACACATTAAATTAATTAATAAATAAATATATAGGGACAAATTACACTGATTGAGCTAGCTCCAAAGAAGTTCGAGACTTGTGTTATGGGATACTAACTCAACGATACCTATATATTTTATAACAAATCATCATATCATGTCGTCCACACCGTATCCGGCGACGGCGACTCCTGACTGTTTATTTAATTATTTCCGTCTTTATTCCGGTGAGCTCTTATGTGGCTAGCAAAACCGAACTTCGTCTTGAAGACTCGGTTACAAGATGTACAGTGTAACTGGCCAGCCGGAATGGCGACAAACTATTCACAAGAGCGTTGAAAGTTTTGAAAAGAAGCGTTTAGAAGTACTTGATGCAAAGCGCCAAATACGGAAGACTAAGCCAAAACCCTCCTACACATAACAAATACATATATTCATAAACAACCAAGACCCAGGACTATTTGAAAAAGGACATTTTTTCAACTTGCTCTGACCGGGGATCGAACCCGGGACCTCTGGGTGGCGTGACTAGCTATGACTAGCATGGTGACCACTACGCAACGGAGGTCGACATTCTCACATTATTCCTAATTAAAAATGGACCGATTAGCAAATTATTACAAGCCATTTAATAAATTCCAAACTCAAAAATTAATTTTCCTTTGTGCGCTCCAAACTGGACAAAGAGGCCGGCTTCACAAAAAGCGTTAATCGATTAAGAATGGCTCGATTATAATATGAATAGATTTATCGATACGTGTCACCCGCATCGAATGGACGCCGGCAAACAATAGTATTACTTCATCAGTGACAAAAACGGCAAAAGCCGCGACGAAATATGGGATTAAACAGATTATGTTGGAGCTACAGGATGTTTCGTGTTCAATACTTTTACTTTTTGCTTTAAATGCTGGAAGTGTAACAGAGGATGTTGTAAATTTTGAATAACATGTTTTTGTGCAAAAGGGTAAAATTGGGCACTTAGTAAAGACCAAACATCATTGCTTTACAAGAAAGACAGAAAATTGGAGATAAAAATTATATTTGCAAAGCTAAGTTAGATACGATTAGCTTATTTCTAATAAAAACTGGATTTTTAAAGGTGAATTCTTTGATTAGATTATTTTAGCAGTATGGTATCAGCTGGTTTTGTCATTTTATTTAGGTCAAGTTAAACTACCCTATTTTATATGGTTCAAAATGTATCGTTCCTCCTCCACGCCCACCATCACGCTGAACGTAATCTTTGGATCTTCTGGCCCCTCGGCCTATCTGTAAGATATAAAAATGTGATAAATATATACTTAAGTACTATTTTCTAATCAACGTATAAAAAAAATTACTCTTTAAGTCAGTCAGTCTATACTCCTTAAATTGATAGACTACTAACATATATACTTATATACATATACATTTATCAGTAATATAGTGATTGATTACTGATACATATAATGGGCAGTTTTTACTAAGTACGGTGGTTAGGCTTATAGTAAATCCCTCCAGAATCTTGCATTTTGCGCTGCCTGAAGCCAAGATTATTGCAAAAATTTGAGATGTTAAAATTTTGTAAACTCCACAATAACATCAAAATGAACACGCTATAGGTATCTGCGTTCCAGCGCCAGCGGGGGAGGGCGTTTAAAGAGCAGTTTGTCAGCGGGGCGCGGGCGCCGGCGCGGCTTGCATCTTTTATTGCCTTTTTCAACCTTTTTATCTTTTTCAACCTTTTATCTTTCTATCTCTAGCCGTGACCTGAGGTGACGGCGGCGTGATGGGATTCTTGTTTAATATTAATGCCGGATTATACGTGTAATGCAGTGTCAGTGGTCGAGATTGACGGATTTGTTTTAGTTGCGTCTTAAGTATTTTTTTTTAATTTATTTTACTCGTGCTTCTTTATTTAATGAAGAAAGACAAGCCAGGATTAAGATGACATTAAAAAGATCTATTTATCAGCGAAAGGTATCGAAAAAAATTCAGAATTTTTAATTTTAGATAGGTACTTACGTATTTACGTTACGTATATTATACGTAACGTAAATACGTAAGTACATCTAGTGTAGAAATTGCTAAAGTAACAAACGAAAAAAAGCAAGGGCTAAGTAACTGAACATGTCCTGCTTGTCCGGCTGCAGATTTAGAACATTTTCTTTTATCTGTTAAGTAAGTTTTATTTTGTTATTTTTTTCTTATTTATTTACTCTACCACTGAAATTTTTAATATGTACAAAACGATAGCAACACCAAATTTACTTAGTAGGTATATACATGAATATACATACATACCTACGACATTTATTTTGGTCTAGGTATCCCTTTTCCCACTTCCAGTCTTGATACTTAGAAGGTCCTTGAATTTGATAAAGTTTACCGAGAATTCAAATTTTCTTTTTAACACAAACATAACTAAAAGAAAAGCATGGCAAAAGACAATATTTGTCCAACGACTCACATCCAAAATAAGACCAAAGCAAACATAAACACAGAACAAAGAATAAAACACAAATAAACAAATTCACACTTGCATTAATGTCTCGAAATCAAAGCCATTGGCAAATTAAAAAAACAATCGTGAAAGGCCGGTCACCCAACACCGGGTGAAAGGCGCTTTTAACGTGAGTTTACAGTGACAGGTGACAAGTTGACATCGACGCGCGACGTCCGTCCAAGACGGTTAATTTAAGCGGTGGGTGGTTAAACGCTGATTAGTAATGGACTGTGGTGACGCCAGCCGAGTTCAAATTTTGAATTTGAATTTTCGATGGCGATTACATTTTTAGAATTCGTTTTATGAGACAAACTATACTCAAGCTAATATTTAATTCTGTACATACATGATTAGGTATATATTTTATGCTAAATAAAATAGCATAACGTGCATGCTCGAATCTGACATTTTGAAAAAAACATTTACTAAGCGCTATCGAAGATTCATTCGATAGGCGCTTGGTAAATGCTTGTTTCTGGAATTATTTAGCTACTTGAGTTTCAATCTAAAAAAAAATGAGTAGATACAATCTTCTTTTTCTTCTTTTCGTGTCGTTGGGTAAAACATTAAACTTTTCCCTATAGAATTATGCCACTCTTACAGCGTTGTGCGACGCTTCATATCTCCCGGCTATTAATAGGAACTATAGATATTATAGTAAAAATATATCTAGAAATTTTAAAGCGAGATTTTTCCAGAAAAGTGGGCGGAAAACCTGCTGACAACTTAAAAACTAAGATAGGTAAGTACCTACTTATGAATCTACTTGCTTTAAAATACTTAGGTACACAAATAAATGGGTACAATAGATGGCTTCAAAGATAGGTATTATTTAATCTCTTTGTAAAAACTGAAGTAGATCCTTACGACATCGCTATTTATTTCAATGACACTGAACTTGATCTCCGAGCAGCAATTAAACCCGAATCCTCGATCATCATCGATAATTACTCTCGCTGATAAAGAAATCCGTAGATGTAGCATCAGCAGCGCTGAAGAAACTAGCGAAAAAAGAGTGCTCTTATAACTATCAGTTAGATTCAACTACATAGGTGGCTTATAATAAGTAAATAATGCAATATCTTGAGAAAATAAAATATCACTGCTGCACTGGCCTATGTGACAATGACAACAATAATTAAAGACCTAACGAAAAGCGTCGTTTCGTTGCATCATGGCGGTTGATGAGACGGCGCTTTGACTCGCTGCTTGCCACTTACTACTTATGAGCTTTTCCTATCTTGTACGATTTTGCGTTTGTATGTGACCTTCACATGGCTTCATTAGGTAATTAAAACGTCATCATATACGTACAGCCGAAAAAATCATCATCATCATCATCCGAGCGTATTCCCGGTTGCATCCTCAGCAGTAACGCTTCAGAGCCCGGGGTCCGCTACCTAACCAAGGAGATTTGACGAGGTTACTGGTTTTTACACAGAGCGACTGCCGTCTGACCTCCACAACCCAAAGGGCAAACTAGGAACCAATCCTTGGATAGTTTGATGATCAAACGCTAGGTGGCGTTCGGGACCCACAGTTTTACGTGCCTTCTTCGGAAGGCACGTAAAACTGTGGGTCCCGAACGTATTCGACACGGAATCATCTTTCTTTTCGGATAATCAGGTGATTCAAGCCTGCAATATCCTATCCAGACTGGAAACAACTTTTAACAAAGTATGCTTCCCAGTGGGAATCGAACCCATGACCTCCGGGTCACAAGGCGAACGCCTTGACCACTGGACTACGGAGGCAGTCGTACAGCCGAAAAAATATATTATAAAAACCGATATATTGATAGAATATAACATCACTGTTCAAATGTGACAATGACTACAATAATTACAGATATAACAAAACGCGTCGTTTCGTCGCATCCTGGCGGTTGATGAGCCGGCGCTTTGACTCGCCGCTAGCCACTAACTTACCTTAGTGCTCTTCTATCTGTCTGACTTTGCTTTTGTATGTGACCTTGACATGACTTCAGTAGGTAATTAAAACATCATCAAATATGTAGATACAATCAAAAAATTTAGTAAAAAGCAACATCTTGATAGAATCTTACATCACTGGTCAAATGTGACAATGACTACAATAACTATAGACGTTACAAAAAGCGTCGTTTCGTCGCATCATGGCGGTTGATGAGGCGGCGCTTTGACGCCGCTTGCAACTACGAGCACTATGTGCTCTTCTTATCTTATTTGATTTTGCGTTTATATGTGACCTTGACATGACTTCAATAGGTAACTAAAACATCATCTCAAACGTAGGCACAGCAAAAAAATGTATGAGAAGCGACATCTTGACAGAATTACAGCACTGTTCATATGTGACAATGACTACAATAACTATAGACGTAACAAAAAGCGTCGTTTCGTCGCATCATGGCGGTTGATGAGGCGGCGCTTTGACTCGCCGCTTGCCACTTACTTACCACTTATGTGCTCTTAACGCCTTCGGTGAGATGATGTGACAGTCGGATTGTATTGTGTTGTGACCTTGACATGACCATGAAAGCTATTTGAGTAAAGTTGACGCGTGTACCGAGATTGCTTACAGTAAAATTGACATTATTTTTTTATTTCTTACTTATAAGTACTTACCTAATTTTGTAACATACCTAAATAATGTATTCCGATAAGAAACTGACAACAAGTCATATAAAAAAAACAATAATCTGACTCCCTTTTTATACAATATGTAACAAAATCCCTGTCCGATCCTTGTAGGAGTAACTCAGACTGTCAATATGAACAACTTTTCCTTTGGGACCAATGCTTGAAACTGGAACAAAAAATCGACATTTTCATACAAATTGCCGGGCTGGCCGAACACTTTTGTAAGAAGATGTCGATTTTTTCTTTCGAGTTTCAAACATTGGTCCCATAGGAAAAGTTGTTGATATTAACGGTCTGAGTTGCTCCTACAAGTTTCGGACAGGGTTTTTGTTACATATTGTATACCCAGTGCCACTCTCAGAATTAAGACGAATCTATGACACCTCTCAAGCTTAAATCCATCGAGCCGTTCAGGCAGCAGAGCGTGTTAAACAATTATACATATATATACCTACATCCATAGTATAAATACTCAAAAAACATAACCCTCCTTCTGGCGCAGTCGGGTAAAAACCAACGAGTAACTGCCTGTACCTAAATTGAAATAACTAAAATGAGCATGCATCATTTTAACCTTAGATTTAACTCAATTGTTTAAGGATAACTGCTTCAAAATGCGGTTACCTACAAGGACCCAAACAAACGCTATATACATAAAAAACTAACCTTTAAAAATAAATCAACGGATCTCTGGTCCAAATCAAAATGATTAAGGCACTGTCACACAGGTCTGTCCTTTTAAGGACTGTCAAACGAAAAAGTCATTTCATGCAAAATTAAAATGCCGTCCCTTTTTTGTCACATGTGATGTGAGGACAAGCCCTTTATTCTTTTTTATAACGGTTCTTCAAACTCGAGTGCTGTTCTAAATCCAAAAAAATATTGTCCATTCAATTTTCAATGTTATTATCTTCAAAATAAAGGCTATGTTTAGAGTATTTTTTGATTTGGATTTGGAAAAAAATAGCAATGTCATCGTTTTGTAACGGGCGGGAAATGGAGCGGACAAAGGTTTTTTTTTTTCATAAAAAAGTGATTATTTTTGAATAACATATGTCGTACGTGTGAAAATGTCGGGGAGAATCGTTATAACTATTAAGCTTATGGATGATACAAAACCCAAGTATCTAACCTGTATCTAAGTTTTAATAGGTAGGTAAGTATCATTCAAACAGGCTGCCCGGGAAAGAATTTTAATAACCGGCTAAGTGCGAGTCGGACCCGCGCACGAAGGGTTCCGTACCACTACGACCTCCGTGGCGTAGTGGTCACCATGCTAGTCCGCCACCCAGAGGTCCCGGGTTCGATTCCCGGTCAGGGCAAGTTGGAAAATGGCCTTTTTCAAATTGTCCTGGGTCTTGGATGTTTATCTATATATGTATTTGTTATAAAATAAAGTATCGTTGAATTAGTAGGTATCCCATAACACAAGTCTTGAACTTACTTTGGGGCTAGCTCAATCAGTGTTATTTGTCCCTGTATATTTATTTTTATTTATTTATTGTCTATAAAAAATAACTTTTTGTATGGGAGCCCCGTTAACGCACAATTGCGAAAAACGGCCACTTTTGGCGTATGTGCGTAGAAAAGCTTCACGTTCTCACTTTAAACTGTAAACAGTAGTTCGTAAAATAGTTTGAAGAGTTATCTAGTGCCAGGTCAAGACAAAATTTTATATGATGTCTCCGTTTCTTATCAATTGATTTATTTCAAACGGGGGCAGCACTGGACCCCGGAAAATTCAGGTATCCCCTTAAGTATGAATTTTATTCAGTTTTTAGTATGTGTTATTATAGCGTCAATAGAAATACCATCTATAAAAATTTCAACTGTCTAGCTATCACGGTTCATGAATATAGCCTGGTGACAGACAGACGGGACAGCGGGACGGGTCCCGTTTTTTAACCAACTTCAAAAAAGGAGAAGTTTTCTCAGTTCAATCGTAGGTATATGTATATTTTTTTTATGTGTGTTCGCGGATAACTTCGTCGTATATGAACCGATTTTGATGACTCTTTATTAGTTACAAAGGAGATATTCCAAGAGTGGTCTAATTTTTTTTTAAATCGGTTGTTTAATTTGATCTGAAGTCAGTTTTTAGTTTTGAAGAATCATATCATTTGGGTACGGAACCCTAAAAATAAAAATGACTTTGATTTAAAAAAAAATGCATTTTAATAAGTATTCTTTTTATTTAGAAGTTTTATGGGTCTGCAAACCAGTTTTCAAAAAGCCAAAACACGTAGGCAAAGATGCTGAGTCACTAAGTGCTAATTTGACACCAGATGGCGCCAAATCGAGATTCGGCAGATATGACAGATTTATGAATAATGTACTACGTCTTTTAAAATAAAAATAATTAAAATAAAATAAAATAATATTGGATCGTGTAATGACTAGAAGGGTTAAACTTTTGTGTACATGTTAATATTGAGTCATTAACATGTACACAAAAGTTTAACCCATTTTTCACCTAAAATAATAGGTCGAATAATTGTTATACTAAATTTTGTTCTTGGCTTAAACTTTAAAAAGCAAGGAGGTACTAAATGAAAAGGTAAGAAAGATAGTTTTTGTTCAACTTGTAGTGAGATCGGTTTTTTTTTTTAATAAAAAACCGATTTCAATACAGTCACAGCAGACAACATATTTTTTCAGTTATTTTCATTTTAAAACCAAACTACACAACCAATTTTGATAAAACTTCTATGAGACTTCCTGGAAAGTACCCTCTAACAAAAAAGAATTTTCCAAAAAGGCCTTAGCGTCTTCGAGCAATCGGAGAACATAAAAAATATTCCCATGAATTGAGAACCTCCATTTTTTGAAGTCCCGGAATAGAGATCCCGTCAATTGTGTACCGCACTCAGGCTCCGGCCGTTTATAACTGCAATCTGGCGGCGGTGTCTTCTAATCAAACTAATAATGTCGTCATCGCGTTTATGGCATCGGTTTATAGGGGTTTGGGTTCGAATCTACTGACAGGACATTTTTTATCATTTTATTAAATGATGCGTACGAGCTGATACAAGAATTGTGATTTGAGACAGAAAGCCTGATCAATCAATACGTGACCGATCAATAAGTGACCAACATATAATTAATATTTTCTCTTGACAAGGTCTGCGAGTTCGGGTTTTTCATGCTCACTAAAATGTCCAATCCGGTGGTGGCGTCGCTGGTCGGGTCGTTGGATTCCCTCTAATATGGTTGAGTTTAACGATGGCTGATCCGTGCGCCAACTCGTGAACGGGTGCTGCCGGGAGGGACTGGTCAGCTCGGCTTCGCTTTTTTGACTACTTAATATTTTTTTATTACGCAATTTATGTTAGTTTACTTGTTCGCAAGCATAACATGTTATAATGTGTCAACATTGTATTATATTATAAGTCTTTATTAATTAAAAGACAATTATAATAATATGACAAAGCCCTTCTGGCGAGTAGGCGACCAATACTGTGAAAATGAGTTTCTTTCGGCGTTTCTTCTCAGCAGTGGTCGTTACGAAGCGCTGGTATCGGTAGCTTTTCTTTAAAAAATAAATTAAATTTTAATATACTTTACACGTAACATAAATTATACTTATTGACGTGTAAAAGTGCCTGTAAAGGTCTAATTACTGAATAAACATTTTTGAATCTGATCCGAGTGTGGTGTAATAAGTATCTACTTAAAATTTTTATTCTTGAAAAAAAGACTATCATAAACAAAAACTAAAAAAGCCCTTTTTTGAATGATATTCTAATGATTACGAGTAAAATCATCTCAATTAATTTATTTATGAAACTAGGTAGATAGGGTGCCTTTAATTATACAAATAACTAAGAAATAACCTAGATACCGACCTCTTATCTACCTGTCTAAATATAGGTAAAGCATTTTAACTTTTATAAAAACTTAATTCTTATTAGATTCTGATAGGTAGATTAGATACCTACCTAGGTTTACAATATCCTTTATTGCACAAAATAAATAAATACAGGACATAATAAATAAGGTTTAGTAAGTAACATTGTAACATATCTACGTTTTAGGTAGATACTAGAACTTAAAGAGACACCACAATAAAGATATTTTTTTTATTTCTTAAAATAACGTAAAATTCCAATTAGAGATAAGAGACTGAGAAGTAGAGAAGAATAAGCTGGAAAGCGTAGGAAAAAATCAGAAAGGTCAATCATTAACGTCATAGGAATACCTACCTACCCTCAATCTAGGTATAAGAAAATATTAATGATTTCTTTAACATAGGTAGGTACCTAAGTTAAGTATTGTGCCTACAACGTGCCACGGAAAGAGGGTATTAACCCGTAATGTGAACAACTTTCCTTACCGTGCCAAAATGTATGGAACTTCAGGTTTTTTTTTCCGATTTTTGCGATAGCTTATAGCCAAAGTTGTTCACATTGATTTGTATGTTTACCTACGCCCTTTCAGGGTTGATACCCCTTTCCATAGCATGTTGTAGTAAGCTTATTCTCAACATGGATGGTTGCTGCAATAAATCAACAAAAGATTAAAAAATAAACAATTTCTATTGGTCTAAAGCCCGGTTTACATAATGACAAGTGACACGTGCGAGTGACAAGTAGCAAGTATAATAAATACTGTCAAGTGACAAGTAGGTGTTCACACGTCACTGACAAGTGGATATGCAGTACTGCTACCTATTCATTTGCCACATGTCACTCGCACTTGTCAGTGCCTGTTTGCACGCACTCGCCACTTTTATCTCGCTTGTCACTTGTCAATATGTAAAATACAGGTTGATTGGTAGATAATGCAAGTTCGCCTTTTATTGTACCATTATGATCAATAAAGATTCTAATAAATAAATAAACCGGGCCTTACTAAAACATCAAACCTACCAATCATGAAATTTAAATACTTATATCATTAGAAGAATAAAATATCTACTCTAATTCTAATTTTAAAAGTCATTGCACTTCAAAACAGCCAACCACGTGACCGGAGGGCGTTGACCTCACATTTGTCCTGTGTCACCGATGTCATTGGGCGCGGGCGACGCACGCTATTGGTCGAGAGTGTCGCGGCTATGCGACATCGCCGATTGGTCGTTTTTGTCGTTCTGTGGGCGGGGCTACGCTGCTCTAATTTTGAATTGTCACAATTTCACTTTCTTTTTATGATTCTCTTATGACCTGAAAGATAGGTGCGTATCAAGGGTAAACAACTAAATTAGTTTAATACAATACTTTGTAATTTCTTACTAATATTTGCAAGGATACTTAAGTACTTAGGTAAGTACGGCTCAAGACTTACCTAGTTGAAATAATTTGTTGTGTCCCTCTTATGGTACCTACCTAAGTAGACTGAAGACAGATAGACATAATGTATATTTAAGTTACACACCTAGCTCCTGGATAAATTGATTTGGAGTTTGTAACTAAAAAGAAAAATACTATCTATTTTAGGCACCTACTAAAAGATATCTACATATCAAGCTAAGTATTAAGATATAACGTAAAAAATACAAAAAAAAGGCTGGCTGAGGACAGACAAGAACGGAAGAAACTCCATCGACAAAAAAAGCGTCGCTCTTTACCTAATTCAAATGAAAGTAAGTATAGTTAAGTATACAAGTAAGTACAGTAAGTAGATATAGTTATTTGTATCAAGTATTATTAATAATTTTACATTGTTACACCTCAAAATAATGTTTCTGCATCGTGGCCTATTTTAATACACAATGATCCTGGTAACCGATTTTTCTCGTGTCGCGGGTCTCCGGGTGTCACGGGGCGGGGGCGAGCAGTATTGATCGCAGCGCCGCGCCGACACCTCGACGCAGCGACGAAAAATAGCAACAATATTTTGAATTAGAACATTTCTAAATAATTTTGCGTTGGTTTAACTTAAAAAATGGAATGAGTTATTGTGTGATACTCATTTAAAAAAATTACTTAGTAGATATTTCAGGTTTTAAGTTACATGAAAAAGGGACAATTCGTTACAATTGGGTACCTATACAGATAGAACTAGTTAGATCTATAGGCACACTGACCGATATGACTCCCGGTCGAATATTTCTCTTACAGTCCTATCTACCAAATTTCATCAAAGGTGCTCTTCACTCGACCTGTCGTCAACATACCTACTCGTGAAACGCTTTCTAATAGATACGGGAAACTTTAATTGATTAAATTAGCTCACTCATAGATTAAGAACTACTAAGATAAATAAATAGGTACTCCTTACTTATTATGGTATGTTTTGGGAGTTGAGATTTTTGTGAATTCGTTTTCCTTGGTAAGGACATAAACCTGAAACAAAAGATATGTTTTAATTTCCATAGCTTCAACGTACGCTTCGGCAGCCAGCTCAAATCTTCTCGATTCCTTTTATGGTTTTTCTCTCGACGGGCTCAAACTATAAAACGGATCAATAAAATCGATTGGTTCGTGTCTAGGTCCCTACAGTGGCGACGTCGCGGTAAAGTGCGGAACTAACCGCGTTAGCGCGAAACAGATTCGATTCGTTTATGAGAGGTACAAACTGTTAAATGTACAGAATAGAAAATTAAGGAGATTCATATTATTTTCCCGTCATCATGTAGAATAGAATAAGTTGGAGATGAAAAATAAATTAGTAATTCATGAAATCTAAATAGGTTCCTAAAGCATCAAGTCAATCGTCAAATTTACTCATCTTTAGAAGAGGTATAGGTAGATAATATAAGCATGGCGTTTGATCAATAAAACAAAATTTATCTAATACCTTCCTCTCCTGCTCACTTTCGTCTCATTTCAATTCTACCTGTTCTATCAAAATTCCTCTACTTTGTCCAACAGTGTTTTACAAAGTTTCTATCTAGCCACGATTAGTTGAGTGAATATCAGTCTGGTGTTTGTCCAGTACTACAACAGCACTTGTGAAAATTACTCATGACATTCGTTCTCACATTGATAAAAAAGGACTTGCTGTCCTAGTACTACCTATTGGATTTTACGAGTCCATTTAACACTGTGGACTTTGAGATTCATTTTGGTAGTCGTCACTCCTTAAAATTCTCTTCATTTTCTCTGACATGGTTTCGCTTCCACATTTTTTGACGTCATCAGCTGGTGAAGTTAGATCAGTGCAAATTTGATTGGTGTGAACAAGCTGCTGGGCGATCCTCAGGGTGAAGTTTTGTCTCCTGTTCTATTTTCCATTTTTATTGATGGTATAACGTTCTCTATCTTTTTCGTTCGATTTTTGTGCTGACGATCTGCAGTTATATTCCAGCTGCCTCTCTCGAAAGTAATGACAACGCTTTAAGTGTCATCAACTTGGATTTTGCTGATATTGCGAAATGGTCGCGTAGCTATGGACATATGGTTAATGCGGAAAAATCTCAGATGATTATCATTGGTAGTCCTTATTTCATTACAAAACTTAATTCTTTATCTACTCCTCGTGTTTATCTTGACGGAAAAATCATTCTTTTTACTCGTACAGTAAAATATCTAGGAATTATTGTTGATTAAACGCTCTCATGGTCAGCACAATTTAATTAGGTGAGCCGTAAGTTATTTATGGCCTTGCACAAAAGTCTTATTAGCTTGCTCCCTACTGATTTAATGATTCCCGTCTTGAACTATGCGGATGTAGCATATCTTGATCCTACCGAGGACCTTTTATATAAATTGGGGCGTTTACAAAATCAAGCCATTCGATTTATGATAAGGTATGAATAAACTCAACTGGCGGCCAATCAGAATTCGCAGAAACGCCTGTATTCTTTTTATTTTATTAAATATTCTCTTCAATTATTCAGCTCCTGTCTATCTGGAACGACAATTTTCATTTAGATAGGTAGGTGGTCGTCTACGTGCTTCTAAAAACCCGCCGTTGGGCATTCCACCGTATTCAACGCAGACATACACAAAATCTTTTTCTGTCATTGTGGCCGCAGACTATGGTACTCTGTTCCTGGTGATGTGAAGTGGCTACATCTCGCTCAACTGTTTCAAATCTAAACTCCTTAGATCTTCTCTTGTTACTTCGGACATTTAAGCTTACATTTCGGAATTTTTATTCATGTACAATATGTATGGTAGTTTATATAAGTTTGTTTATGAATATTTATATATATTGTGCATTTATCGTGTATCGAGTATGCATGTGTAGTTACTTACGTTAGATATAATGTTAGTTTTATTTATTATATTTAAGTACAAACTTCTATACTCTTCTTGTGAATAATTGTCCTATATTCTTATTCGCCGGTTGACTGGAAGAGATTCTATTTTGGGATAAGTCCGCCTTTGTCAATTTACTCTTTAGGTTTGTTGTTATTTCATGTAGGTAATTGTGTTTTCATAGTCTTATAAAGTTATTACAAACCAACCTTAGCTTTAGACAAATGTCCAATCAAAACTATTCATCACATATACCTACTTAGAATAAATAGAATTAGTACTCTATCTAAATAGGCATGACGAATGGAAAAATAATTTTAGCCCATCGGTTAGATTATCAAAAAATATTGTAAACATATTTTTTATTTTCTCTGAGAAACAAAAAATATTTCATTGATTGAAATTTCAGCTACGTACGATTTTTACATAGAGGTGACGTCGCAAGCCCCCACTCCGGAACTTTGACGCTTTGATCTTTGTGAATTTTTACTTTTTTGGCAAACTGAAAATCATGGGTCCATTATTTTTGGATAATCTAAAAGACGGATCAATTACAACTATACTTTTCTAACCATGTCGTCACCCCTATTCTGCTCCTAAATGACTAAACTTTGTTAGGTATACCTACATTTCTACATTCTATATAATTTGTGTCACTGGCTTGATGGCAAATACTTAAACCAGGGATACAATGAAGAAATTATTTAGGCAATTATACAGTGATTGAAAGAAATTAAAGGGATTAAACACTGGTGTATTGTGAAACGTTACTGTAATTTTAAGGTACTTACCTAGGTGGCGTTAAAGATACCTATCTACGTATCTTTGTCCCTAATCTATAGCAATAGTGATCGTATTTTTACATAAACCTATACACATACCCTCATATTCATAAAAAAATACAACCGTATGCTAAACCTATTTTATCTAAAACATGTTTTGTCCCTTTTCCTTTTCTCAATATTTGAAATTGAAAAAAACGAGACAAAACATATTTTAACTAAAATAGGTGTAGGAAACGTTTGTAATTTTTTATGAATTTGGGGGATAGTATCTATATGACTTTAAAATTGTAGTACCAAGGTCCTTATTAATTTTTTTTTGGTTATGTGGTAACCTATTGGTACCAAATATTGGTAAGTAAGTAAGTGAGTAGTATACAAAAAAACTTACAATGGTTTTTATTATCTTATTATCCAAAATCAATTTATTAAGGTAGGTATGCAAAAACACATTGGTCCTAATTTGATTAACTTACCTTACTGATTACATCCCTGGCAACAGATGACAAAACATTTTTATTATGAAAAAAATAAGTAAATTTCAAATATGGAACATAAAGATATCGTTCGCTCACAGGCGAACCAGTAACAACAATAGGTTATTAACAATCAGCAGATGCGCTCGCGTCCGCCACCTGAGCGGAACGTGGCCATCGCCGTAAATCATAATGTTTAACAGTAATGACTCGATAAAATACCCAGCGCGTACTGGCCGAAATGGAAGGTCGTCTAAAATGTTTTTAAGGGTTTTTTTTCTAAAATAGTTCACAAACCCACCCTTTTCATAATTTTTCACTAAGTGGTCTGGGTCTATATTATCTGTCAATAAAGTTCTTACCTACATAGGTTAATTTAATTTAATAATATTTGACCTAGTCTATCCAAAAGAAACAAGAAACGAAGGAAATTTAGACAAGGATAAAGTTATAAAAACCGGCCAAGTTCGAGTCGAACTCGTGCACGAATGGTTCCGTACCATTATCTATAAAAATCACGGTTTTTGTATGAGAGCCCCACTTAAATATTTATTTTATTCTGTTTTTAGTATTTGTTGTTATATATCAAGGTTCCTGAACCCTAAAAAAGGATATTAGGCTAAGTCGTAGTACTTACACCTATACTATCTAAGTACCTAATCAACATACCTATAAGTGAATAATTTAATTAAATTCAATCAATCGAACAAAACTCATCCTGTCCCATAAACATCTATACAAAATAAATTACAAGGGGAAACGCTAGAAAAAAGACATAAAAAGGTAGAAAATTTAATAACAATCCTTTTTTCTTCAATATCATTAACCTATTGGAACATGACTGCTGCATCCCCTCACAAAGGGATCCGTTAGACGCATTAATATTACACCAACAACACTATCCCCTTTTTGAGACTGACAACACCGTTCTATTTCCTTTTTTCTGCTGACAACACCGAAAATTTTGAATGTCACGCCTCGTTCATCCGCGCGGGTTAGGGTAGGCCGCAGTTAGGTTTATGCCCAAGGGTACAAATAATGAGGGGGAAAGGTAAGAACGCTGGTTAAAGTGTTATTTCATTTGTCTTATTATTGTCATCTAAACTAAAGCACGTGTAGGTACTGTGACTTGTTTTCATAATCAGCAGATTCGCTACAGAAAGAAAAAACTTATTTCTTAAATTGCAAAAGTTTTACTTTAAAACTTTAATTTTTCTCCAGCCTTTATTCACTCATTTTTGGGTTTAGCCTCTTCATGGTGTTTCCATTTGACGCTGTCTTCTGCAGTCTACATACAAGTTTTGCCCAATATTTTATAGATGTCGTAGATGTCAATTTTAGGCGCCCAACGATCATCTTCATCTTATAATTTTTAACTAAAAGTATTAATATCATAACACGAATATCTAGATACTTCATAGATTTGATAAGTATGGATCTACAAGTACGGTAAGCTAGCTTTAGGTAAGAGAAGTTTCTACCTTTCTACTAAAGTCTAAAGGAAGGAGTGAAGTTTGAAATTCAAGTATTTTATTTATATGAGCTTTGTTTTCTAACTGTTGTCGTTGAATTATCTTAATGATAACTGTTGCTTTAATACATAAATTATCTGTTGTTGTTTTAGTAACACATAGGTATAGAGCGCAATGGTTGTGTTGCACAGGGGCGCCGGCAGTGCTAAGACCAATTACTGATCCGCAGCGAGAAAATAAACGAGAGTTCTTTTTTCAAACGAAGCGCCAGAAAAAAGTTTATTTAAGTTTGGAACATGTTTGGAAACGTTCCGTTATATCCTCATTTAATCGAAGGACGTTCCTATCAACGCTTTATTCGTTTTTGTTTCGTGTTGTCATCGAACACCGGACATAATCGAATTTTTGACAAACAATATGGGATGAAATTGGTTCTTTTATTGATGTTCCTTTTATGGTGAGGAGTAAATTATTGTTTGTGTCGATGTATTGACGTTTTTTGTGGGACTTTTTATACTGTAAAAAGTATTATCAACGCATGTGAACCTTTGTAATATAAGTATGAAAACATTGAATTTTGTTTTAATTAATGAGCACAAAATACCGAACGCGATGTTTGTAAAAATAAATTTTACAATTCATTAGGGTTCCGTACCCAAAGGGTAAAAACGGGACCCTATTGCTGAACCTCCGCTGTCCGTCCGTTCGTCTGTGTGTCACCAGGCTGTATCTCAAGAACCGTGATAGCTAGACAGTAGAAATTTTTACAGATTACGTACTATTTTTCTTTTTTGTTAGTATTTGTTGTTATTTACAAAAAAGAAAATAGAATAAAATAGATATTTAAAGGGGGCTCCTATTCAACAAACGTGATTTTATTGCCGTTTTTTGCTCAACGGCAACACGTAGACGCTTGAAATATTCAATATTAAGTTGTATATAGTCTATTCATAAGAGAAATAAATAAAATACTTAAGTATTAAAGAAGGCTCCTATACAACAAACGTGATTTTTTAAAGATAATGGTACGGAACCCTTCGTGCGTGAGTCCGACTCGCACTTGGCCGGTTTTTTTCATTCTTCTACAAATAAAATGAATAAAGTATCTGCTTACCTTACTATGTAGGTGTATACTTACTTATTAAAGTATTTCAAACTATTTTTATTTTATATACTTACCTGTACCTACAAATAGATAAATACGTAGGTATAATGATATTAAATTGGTATTGCTTATTTGTCCTCCTATTTATTTATTTATAGACCGCTTGAGTTAAGAATACTTTTTCGAAATATTTTCCTTGAATGTGTAGTCACCTACCAAATCCGTAACACAGAAGGCTGCGGCGTCGCAAGGCCCAAACCGCCCGTGGCCTAAACAAGGCGCATAATTACAGATCATATTTACGAATGTAAATGCAGCTGACTGTACCCGCCATAAATCAAACTGCGGTCATCTGCCGCCCGCGGCGCTGTCGGCGCCATCCAATCATAAAAGATCCCTTACAACTTTAGAAATGGAAGGTCATAAAGGTCTGCTTAGATTGGTCAGTTCAAATGTGTATCAACGAACGTTCGTTTTTTAAATCCGGACAGATGTATGGCGTTTTGCTTTGGACAGTCGCGACGAAAAATTATCTCTATGGACGTATCGACAAAGCGTTTTTGATGAAGCACTTTGTAGACTTCTGAGTACATACCTACCTTCGTGCATCTAGTCTATCCAACCTACTAACTACCAATTAATAGGAAACGAAAGTACACTGCTCTTCCGACAGCCCTAGTAGGTATCTACTCTATATACTCTCTTTCTCATCTCAGCGTATTCCCTGTTGCATCCTCAACTTGCATTGCTGCGTGAAGTTTGTAGTCCGCTTTTTGACTTTTCTACTTCGCACTGGCTAAGAAACTCGATAAGAAAAAGACTTTTTTCCACGGACTTGGGAATCCTTGTTAGAGTACAAGTAGTTACAGCAGTATTGTAACTTGTGGCTTAATGTACTTTTTTTAATAAAATTATAATTAAATGAAACCAATTGGCACTTATGGGTCTGGTATCGTCATTGACGACGTGAATCCAGCATTTCTTAGGTCTACCACGTCGCTGAGGAACCCGCAGACGCGAAGTAGGTACTAATTTAATAACCTATTAATAAAAAAATAACAACCATGTAATTTTCCGTGTCGTCACGTTCGGCTAAATCAGATATCGTCCAAACGTGCACTTAATAATTGAATTCAATATCCTCCTAATTTATTGTCTTCACTGAAAGAAAGATACCATCTTGGACCTTCGTAATTTAATAACGAACATCCTAAACTGAACCTTATGTAAAGCTGATTAGATTTAAAATCATGATGAGATTCATTTTTTTAAACACATGAAAACACTATATTCTAAATTTAAAAGACGAGGATTTAATTGAATCAAGTGTTATACAATTATTAAATGATGAACTTTAAGGTACGGAACAGATTTATTAGATTATGCTCTGCCGTGATTTCTGACAGCAATCAATTTGACATAATTTTGTCTTCAATATGAAAAATTATTTAATTAGGAAATAATAATTGAGCGTAACTTCAACTATCTCCCAAATTCTTAAGGATTCTGAAAAATAACGTCTGTTGATTTGTCATGATTTAAGTTAAGAGCATACCTACCACCGAGGTTGCTGAAATAAGGAAAGTAGCTATTAATTTTATTTCAGATAAAATTGGTTTCGTCACTTTGACAGAAAGTGACAAACGCAATTTTAACTACCTTTTAAGGAATAAATGGATTACTCTTTCACTTATATACCTATACATATACCTGCTTATAAGTGCCATATTAACCTTCCCTTGGTAATGAAGCGGGTAAAATCGCGGTGCCAGCCAATTTGCGCCACAATAAGCAATTTGCCGGCGACAGCGACAGTGACAGGTGATTAATCGCCGCAGTTGTGTCGCGATGTCGCCGCGCGTGTGAACCACGCCTTATGTGCGACACGGGACACCCCAAGTGATATATGGAAAGAGTAGATTTATAGGAATTTTTAACTAATATCAATTTATGTTACACAAATAGAGAAAAAAAATGATAGAAATAACAAGATAATGTTCAGTTTCAGTAAATAAATTGAACACATCATTTATTTTACGTTCGAGATTTTACGAAATGTGATTGTGCCAAAAGGTATAAATTGGAGCAAGTTAAAATTGCGAAAAATAATCCTTTTACAGTATAACATAGAAGCGAAAATAAATCTTTTAATTGTAAACTATACTAAGTCCATGATATTAGGTAGAGTCGACTCTTTGATGACTATAAAAAAAATCATAGTCCATTGCATTTATACCTATTAGTAAAGTAATAAATAATTTGTAGACTTATTCTATTATCTAATAAAAATGCTGTGTAATCTACCGCTTTTAAATAGGTAGGTATTTTGTACATGTATAATGTAGATACTATTTAGGAACTTCGAACAAAATAAACTGAAACTATTATAAGGGTGAATCCAGTCCATGATAGGTACTAAACAACTTACCCCAAGGAACAATATCGAGTAATAAAAAAAATTGTTTGGCTTACCATACAAATTTGGATCAGCAACTTTACACCTTTTTTTTTCATTAACCTAATTTGTCCCATTGTTAGGCAAAGGTCTCTCCCATCTAATTCTTGTGTTAGGCTCGACCATCCTTTTTGAAATGCGTCGGGATCGTCTCGCCAGCGCTTTTTTGTTTATTTTTCCGTATTTTGATATATATACCTATATGTTCCTTGGAGAAAGTTGTACCGTATCGTGGACTGAAATTAACCTTAATTAAAATAGTTTAGTAAATTTTGTGAAACCCTGTAGATATACATCTAAGCGAAATATTTACTATCAATTAAAATCAGGAAGCCATGCTGGTCACGATATAGGTACTCGACTACCCCTCACCCCCAGTTTGATTGCAAATAGAAAAAGATGCACGGCTAAATTGCTGACTTTATTAGCAGGGTCGCGTTTAAGGGTAAGATTAAAATCAGCTGGATATGCCAGTATTTCTACGAAGAGTTTTTATAATTTTTGGCTTGACACAGGGTTCCTTTAAGGATTGTTTTTAGTATTACAGGACTTACCGCGATTAATATCATTCATACATCCATTGTGACCGTGAAACTCTAAAACCATATTCCTGCATATTCCTTTAAGGATTTTTAAATGGAAAGGGAAAGTCTTCGTCTGAGGTTTAGCATTAATAATTACCTCTTAAAAGGTTTGAAAATAAATGTACAATTATAATGACAATCTATCTGTACGCCTACCACGGCTTTTTTCCTCTCTATTTATCAAAGGTTGACTGGTAGAGAATGCTATAAGCATTTAGTCCGCCTTTTGTACCATATTGTTTTGGTAAGTAAAGTTTTCATAAATAAATAAAATAAATAGAATTTGATGTAAGTAGTACATCAAGAACAAAAATCATAGGATCGAACCCAGAACCCCTGGAGTGGTGGACTATAGCGTGTCAAATATACCACGGAGGTCGTCTAACTATGGGGTTGTAAACTCGCCATTCTTGCAAACTCCCCACCTAATTATAAATCCCATAAGTACTCCTTCTTGTTATATTTAAGAGCAGCGCTTTTGTCTTGGAGTGTTTTCCATGACTCTTTTCCTTTCTTCAAATTCCATACATTTGGAGTAAATTCATCATTCGTCAAATCTTTTTTTTTTTTAACTAAATCATATCTAGACAAAATATTAATCCTTGACAAAACAAGAGCACATTTGGGAGGGTTAAATTCGTTGGGAACTCAGAGTTTAGCCGTCCAACTTGTTTAACGGTGTTTAAACTCAGTTATTTACTGTGTGCTCGTAATAAACATAAGTAATCAAATGTTTAAACAAAGAGTAAAATCAACTATTAATCGAAACAACAAAAGTCAAAGACATCATCCAATACATAAGAATTAGAAGATCCAAATGGCGATGAGCAGGTCATGTCTCTTAATAATCGTTACTTTGTTGTCGTCTAAAAGTTATTTAGAGCTAAGTTTACTGCCGCTTCCAAAGCGCTAAGGCAGAAGAAGCGGTAACAAACTGCACTGCTGCAGTTTCTTGTATCATCATGTAGTAAGGGGGAAAGCAAAGTATTAAGTTGTACGAGTATATTCACTTGAAAATAAATAAATAAAATAAATAAAAATTAATATTCATTCCCATACAACAAACATGATTTCTTATAGATAATGGTACGGAGCTCTTGTTTGTTTGTAATAACTTTATTGTACCAAAAAATACTTTACAAAGATAACATTCCAAAGAGCAAATATAAAAAAAGATCTTCGTGCGCAAGTTCGACTCGCACTTGGCAGGTTACTAGATTTCTATTTCTTTTTATAACGTTGGCTGCAATAACTATTGATGCAAAAATACCTACTACTAATGCTTTTTTTAAATTCCTTTGTTTTGTATACATAACATATACAGTAAGAGTTCCATTTATAGTTAATTTGTCAGAGATACAAATAAGTAAGTATATTTTACCAAGCCACAGAACAAGTACTTGTACTCACGTTAGTACAGAAGTCTTCTATTCAGAGCTCACAACATTATCAATGTGGTAAGCGCTATGGTTTAATTTAGCTCGCGTCAGAACTCCTCACCTCTTCGTTTAGATACCTAGACATCCATTGCAAGCCAATTTTATGCATGTAACTGAATTTCCCCCTTCGAAGTGGTAGCCGCGCGCATAGTAAAAATGTAGGTAGATTTTTGATACCTAAACGGGGAGTGACACAGGCCTGACCAAGCAAAATTAACACGGCAGGCCTTTGTCCAGCGGTGGGACATAACTGGCTAACATTAAAATAACATACATACATACATACATACTATCACGTCTCTATCCCTAAAGGGGCAGACAGAGCATTGTGGGTCTTGCAGCTCAAAGCAAACAGAGCCCAGGGCCGCAAGACTCAAAAGCCACTTTTAGCGTGATGGTGGACGAAAAGGTGGAAAAAGAAATCAAAATAGTAATGGGTTGCTAGCCGCATCGCCTTTAACATGATTCAAATTTGGCCCATTCCCTCGATCGGCTTCTACGATCCGCCCGGGGAGAGAAGCAGCTGGTACATTCAAAGTTTTTTCTTTCTCACAGGCCAGTATAGAAGAGGATTTCAAAAAATAAGTAGTTTTATGACTAAACATAGGTACTTACTTAATAAACCCTTGACAGTGTACTGCCATGAAACGCAACAATTAAAACCTAAATAATGAAGCAACCACCATGATTAAGGCGCGTCCACACTGCGCCAAACAATTACCCGCGAATGCACGGCAATTTTAGCTAATTTGCATAATAACCGCGATAACAGGCGACGCGCGACGCCGCCGGCCAGTGTGGACAATTACCGACACTTTTGTTTTTAATGTTTACACATTCAATTAATGAAGTTATTCATCATGTGTATGAATATCCAGAACTTTTAAATTGGTGCCTACCAAGCTTTCATCAACTTGCTTTTAATTGATTTTTGGATAGAATTATTGACAACATGTTAAGTACTTACGACAATATTTTAAAAACTTATGTAAGTATTAAGTATCTATACATACTTTTAACTATAGCGCTTTGCATCTATTTTATATATTAACCTGCCTGCCACCACGACGGAAGTCTATTATAGCTATAAGAATATTAAGCTTCAAAAAGGTTCGTGATAAGTCCCATTAATACACATAAATGAAGTACATAAGAGTACATATTTAGTTTCAATCCTAATTATCTCACAGACCTTTAAATTATAAACCCAGGCAAGTTTCAATATCGATGCAACATCAATGTTTGAAACACATTTTTTTTTAATTATAGTTGAAAAATAAAATAAAATATTTAATTCTGTTTACCATTAATAAAAAAAAATCTACGTTAGTGTTACTTAAATATCTACATTAAATTATTATGTTAATACCAAACAAATCATATAATAATAATCTAAAACCACCATAACTGTTACATTGCACGAGCCGCATGTCATCGCCAAATGCCGCGAAAAAAACCGCTAATGACGACGACAAACCGCAAATGTACAATAAATACTCGATAATATCCGATAATTCTCGTTCCGAACTCGATTCGTGGCTCGAATTATCATCACGCGATGTCCCGACGTGACTTTTATTATGCATATTGAAAATAAATTGTGTTATTGAATTGTGCGAGCGCGGGAAAAATTATACGCTTACCGTCTTATTATAAAAACAGGACTTACTTTGTTACTAGGTTTAAACCATTATCCCCAAAATCAAGTTGACATTAACAGGTGGGATAGTGGGATATTACTGATGTCAACTTGATTTGCCCGGATAATGGTTTAAAAACGTAGTAACAAAGTTAGCCTGGGTTTTATAATAAGACGGTTAGTGTCGTTTTATACTTATAAATGTCATAATAACACGAAAAAGAAATGTAGATCGTACAGCTATAGGCTCAGGCAAAAAAAAAGGAAAACTTATTTTACTCGTCTTCTGCAAAGCCAAACGGAAGGGTAGATTTTAGTAGTCTATGTATTTATGTGGGTATTTATATTTATTCCAACGTATAGCATTTAAACCGCTTATCCAATTTTCATAAATGAGATGTCAAGCGATTCGTCATTATTGTTCCGGTGACATAGGCTACAATTTGTAAGCAATAAATGTTTGTAACGAATGTTTCGTACAAAAAAAGTGCGTGCGAAAAAATTTTTTTCGTTTTAGTTTCGAATGTGGTATCAAATAAAAGGTAATTTCAAAAATAAATATACATTTATTAGCCGTAAATGGCTCACGTAGTCGAGTATAAGTTTTTAAATGTATATCTTGTAAACGTTTTTTTTTAATAAGTACCATAACTCCTGATTAGATAGATAGATAACTCTTTATTGTACACCAAAAGAAAAATGTATTTTAGATTTTAAGAGAGAAAAAAATAATTTTAGATAATGTTATACGTAGGTAAAATAACCTAATATTTTTAAGCTAAATGTGCCTGCTCTACCCAACCTGCAGGTTGCGTCACAGAATAAATACTACTACTCACTTACAGACGTCTTACTCTGAAAAGAAATTATGAAGAAATATTACATAATGTGGTTAGCGCTATGGTGTAATTAAGCTCGCGTCAGAACTCCTCACCTCTTCGTTTAGATACCTAGACTATTTACTGTGGACAAACGATTCATGTAACTGAATTTTCCCCTTCGAAGTTGTCGCCGCGCGCATAGTTATAATGTATGTAGGTATATTTTCGATACCTAAACGGCGAGTGATACAGGCCTGGTTACGTTGAGCAGGCACATAGCCTAACGCCTACGCTTTTGTTTTTTCAAACAACTCAGAAAATTACCTAGTATTTTTTTAATTCAGTACGGTTAAAGTTAATATATGGTCCTTCATTGTTTTTTCCCAAAAAAATAATAATTTTGTAATTTAGTTTATTAGATTTTTGAGCTTCATCACGCGTACCTTTCATACATATGTACCCATCTAAGTACCTGCATATACGTTTGAACTTTCTAACAGTATGTATAAGATATAAAGTATCTTGATATTAAATAGGTGCCTACATAACCATCCTCCTACATAAATCAAAATTAAAAATACTAATCCATCCAAAATCGAAACGCCATTTTGAATCCATTCATCCTTTATACGCACCCATAGCAATTAACCCTCCTCTATTGTTAACCCTTCCATTGTCAACTGTCACTCGACCAAAAGTGGGTGTTTTTTTTTTTTTAATAAAGCATACTATAGGGGTCGTGAGTGGGTAATAACATGGTGCATGGCAAAATGACAGCCTTTTAAGCATCCTTGGTTTAGTTTGTTGAGTGGTAATTTGACTTTCATAGGGTTTTTTAAAGTTTTGTAGTGTTTGTTTGTGAATATAACTTCATTTTACATAGATTCATTGTAAGCTTGTAAGTACAAGGGTTTTAGGTAGAGTACCTACTTACCTATCTTTTTTTTAATTATCCATTCAAATGATGCAAGGGACGAAGAGACAATGTGCTCTCTATTACTCGATTTATTATTGCGTCCATCTTTGTAAAAGAGTTATCCACAATTATACTTACTTTTGAATAAATTTGTGAGTAATAGGTACTACTACGCAGCTCTGCAAACCTTTCTTTAAGAATTCCTTTTCACTCCACTAACATTTTCTCGCGTTCTTTCTCTGTTCGAGCCGCAAGTCTATGAAACTCACTACCACTTACTATCTGACACACGACGCACACAAACGCTAGCCCTAGTAAAAATCTTACTTTTTATCTTTATGAAAGGTAAATAAATATCCTTCTCTTGTTTCCCCTTAGTTTATTAATCTTGTACTCTTAATTTTTTTTTGTTCTTTGTAAGTTGTATGCATTTAAATATGATGTATATGTATGTTTATTATAATGATTGTATGTAAGTATGTTTATTATATTGACCACCCCGCATTACCTAATTTCGTAGAATTATAGTACCTAAATAATGATGAAGTTGCCTGGAAAAAATTGCTTAGCGATAAGACCGCCTTTTGCGCATTTCCTACTTTTTACAATAATTATGTCCTGGATTTATTTCTTTTGTTCAATAAAGAGTATTGTATTGTAATAATGTAAAAAGTAAAGAAATAAAAGTGTGTAAATGTGTAAATGCTTAAGTAGAAAGTGTCAAAGGCTACATTTTATCTTATTACAGGTTCCCGAAGGATAGTTACAATAGCTATAGGACATAGGTAGGCTGGCACGCCAACGCCGGTTCCACACAGTCGTGCCGCGCTGTAATGACGCGCGCGATCACGCGACGTCGTGCTCGCGATGCGCGCTCTACACGCCTTTACGCTTACTTGCTGTACCGTACACAAAATCATGACTTTATTTAATATTCTGCTAGATGCTCACCACCCACCTGCTAGATGGTTAGATGGCCTGAGAAAGGTTGCAGGGAGGCGCTGGATGCAGGCCGCTTCCGAACGGTCGTTTTGGAAATCCTTCGGGAAGGCTTATGTCCAGCAGTGGACTTCCTGTGGCTGATATGATGGTGATGATTTAATACACTGGCTAAAATATACTATAAAAAGCTTCACATCTCATCGCACATAGACTAGCACGCTAACGCCTGTTCCACACGGTCGTGACACGCGTTACGCTCGCGATTACGCGACATCGTGCTCGCGATGCGCGCTCTACACGCCTTTACGCTTATTTGTTGTACCCTACACAAAAATGCAAAAAATTATGAAGCTTTTAAAAACCTCTATCCTACGGGTGCCGTAAGAGGTGACTAAAGGAAGTAAGAGAAAGAAGGCAGGCAGGGAACGACTTTTTAGGTACTTACCTCTACTGGGTTCACCAACTTGCTGCCCAGCGTGCTGATTATGGGCCAAACTTCCATAAACAGGGAGAGGCCTCCAGCAGCAAAGATCTAGCAGTAGACTGATAAAAGTTATCACAGGTAAAAAAAAAGTAAAACAAACACAGACTGAAGTACAAACACGATAGCGCTAGTTTTTTACGGTTGTGACGTAACTCGTGACTAAGTTGTGCCCTTGACACTTTTTAAAGATCTGCTCTTCTATCTACGCTGTAATATAATCATCATATCAGCTACAGGAAGTTCACTGTTGGACATAGGCCTTCCCGAAAATTTCCGAAATGACTGATTGGAAGGGGACTGCATCCAGGATTTTTCTGCAATCTTGCTAAGGTCGTCCAACCACTTAGTTGGTGGATGTCCTATGCTGCGCTTACCGGTAGTCATATATCATATACATATCTCTACATTTTAAAGACTTGTTTCTTGTCATCAAAATATGTCAATTTTCGTGTTTTTTTTTTAAATGTAAAACATGTCATATGCTGTGTTAGCTAGCGCGTTAAAATAATCTAAAATTACTTTTTTTTTCGTACCTTAACCAAACACAAACACAGCATAAAGGTCTTCGAATGGCGCACCACAAGGTGGTCAGGCGACCTGTCCAAAGTCGCTTGAAAGCGCTGGATGCAGATCGCTCTTGATCATTCATTTTTGTAATCATTAGGCCTATGTCCAGCTGAGGACGTTATCCGGCTGAAATTATGATAATGACTACCTAAATCAAATTTTTCTTTAAAAGCGATTATTTACTGAACAAATTAGTAATTTAAATCTGCAAACCGTACCCCACCTGTAGTTGGCAAGGTAACAGGTGCAACCCAATCACAGCAAGAATTATTCTGCTGACCGTTCGCGAGGTTATCCGCGCAACATTGACAGTACATAATTGAAATTATTATTTACAGTGTTCGATTCAAATGGAAACTTGATGCTATGACGGGTTACATTGGTACTAAGTATACCTATATGTCTACTATTATAGTTTATAGTAGAGTACGTATAGATGTAGCTGGTACCTATGAAATCCGTCATAGTATCAAGTTTCCAATCAATCCAAGACATGCTCAATGAAAATACTTTTTTGTACGTTTCCTAATTTGTATGGGCTGTAAAAAATAATTTTTCGCATTAAGTGTGGATAATTTTTTCATTTAATTTTACATGGCCTTTCGGTCTTGCAACCCTAAGCTATGTCTACTCTTGCAGAGACACAGCCTAGGATCGTTTCGTTAATATTTTTCCCTTAATAAAGTTGAGGATCTTGAGTAAACATAGATCATGTTGACTAAAGTCTATTTTCCATAACCACAATTCGAAATATTCATGTTTCTAAACTTACCTTCTTATTATATTTTCAAGCAATGACAATACGAAACATCTGACAACTAAGCTATGTTAAAATTAATTAACGGTAATTACATAGCCATATTTACCCCAACCCCCAACCCTTCCTAGCTAATATAAAATGGCGTCTCAGGGCCCGGCCGGGTGAATGCGAATTCTGCTAACGAGGGGTCCAAACATCTCAATTACCACGCTTATTAATTCATCCAGCGATCTGTGACAAATGGGGGACGAAAGAGGAATCTTTGAAGAATTATATGCTGTTCGACTGAATCCATGCTTGTATTAAGTAAATTGATTTGCACTTACGTATAACAGTTGAACTTAGGATAATAAGAGCTAGCGCGCACTTCTTTCTGATTTAAAAGTCATTGCTGTATGGTGTTTGTATCTAAGTGTAAAATGCTCGCACTAATAATATGTATAGGGACAAATAACACTAATTGAGCTAGCCCCAAAGTAAGTTCGAAACTTGTGTTATGGGATACTAACTCAACGAACTGACATATAGCTCCAATATATACATATAGTCCAAATCCCAGAACGATCAAACTATTGCACGATTAAAATCAGAATAAGTGATTAAAAGGACTTTTTTTCCATAATTTTTCATGTAACTTCATCTTAATATTTTCTAATAATATATTTTATAGGTAAGAAATGTTCCAAGCATGGGTATACTTGGAAAATTTCGTACAAAATACGGTATTTATAAAGTTACTCTTAATAAATAAAGCGAATGTAGCCGAGATACTTTTCCTTTAAAACAATATTAGCCCTACTTTATGACTTATTGGGGCATCCATAGAAACAAAAATGTATTCAGTGACGAGTTAGGGCTCAGATAGACGAGCGATAGTGTGCTAGCTGATTGCCAATTGGCAACCAGTGTCGCGAATCATCGCCAACGTTTGCGAAACGTCGTTAACAATAGTAGGCCTGTGTCACTCCCCGTTTAGGTATCGAAAATATATGTACCTACATTATTACTATGCGCGCGGCGACCACTTCGAAGGGGAAAATTCAGTTACATGATAAGTTTGTCCAGAATAATAAGAATGAAATTAGCTTGCAATGGATGCTAGGTATCTAAACGAAGACGTGAGAAGTTCTGTCGCGAGCTTAATTAAACCATAGCGCTAACCACATTGATAATGTTGTGAGCTCTGAATAGAAAACTTCTGTACGTGAGTACTAGTTCTTCTTCTTATCGAGTCGAAATGGCTCATATTAGATATTGTTAGACCAGAACCTAGCCACGGCAACCGCCCTGTCATTAGCCATATTCAGATCTGCCTTAGTACAAGGAATCGGGCAGTTGGAACATGACAAAAGATGGTCCATGGATTGTACTAGTTTATTCTGTGACTATAGTGGCGCAAACTGTCGCTCATGTGTAAGAACCCTTAGGGCTAGGTAAACCCCAGTTTTAGAAAAGTAAGTGAGCGTTCAAATGACTTGTAACATGCACTGTCTAAAACGTCGATTTAGGCGCAGATAGTCCTGGGAATTTGCACCTGGTCCCCAAGATACAGGCGGTAATGTCTAACGGAGATTGCCATCTCAACACAGGGGAAATCCGAAATTATTTTAGAATTTGATTTAAAGGAGGTAATGCGTATAAAAGTTTATAAATTAATCGAGTGAAAAACTTACACCCATGCATTGCATCAAATAAGCATCGTTAGCTTTGCAACCTATCTGTTTGGCCTCAAGTAAAGTGCGTTGTTCAAGACAGCACAGGATTCAGAAGTACCACAAACTTTTAAATTGTGAATCATATGGGCTTACAGTCTTTGAAATATAAACTTTCTAAATTAAAACATGTGATGAAAAATTTCGCCACGATTAGGATTCGAACCCGTGTGTACTGTGTGATGAGAAATTTCGTCAGAGTGATCCGAAGTCGTAGCACAATTGGTAGTAGAGGTATTGGCACTTACAGCGTTAACGTGAGGGACGCGGATTCGAGCCCCATTCGTTGCGAAATTTTTCATCGCATGTTTTAATTTGGATATCCGAGCATTATAATGCTGTTTTAAACACCAATAATATAAACTATTTTCAGAAAAAATCTGAAATCGTCTCATGAAAATGTAATTTTGTAAAATTTGGTACAATTAGGTACCTACCTCTGGGTGTGTAGCGTTAAATAATGATGAAATAAATTGATAGACATTCTTATTAAGGGGCTATGAATTTTCGGGGTCCAGTACTGCCCCCATTTCAAATAAATCAATTGGAAAGAAAAGGTGATATCATTTAAAATGTTGTTTTGATCAGACCCTAAATAACCCTTCAAACTATTTTATGAACTATTGTTAATAGCTTTAAGTGAGAACGTGAAGCTTTTTTACGCACATTTGCAACAAACGGTCGCCCGAGGAAATCCCGGAAAAGCAGCATAGATGACGAAAACCTACGGAAATAGCTTAACCAAAATGGCGACAAATCCTTTTAAAGGCATAACTCACACAGAAGTGTACAATGCGACACAAATAAATTGAACTAAAATGGTGGACTTCAAAGCATTTTTGTACAAATTCCCGGCACTTAAATTGAACCAACATGTCGGTCGTCGGCGCATTATTTGTACCTACGCCGATAACCGACATTTTGGTTCAACCTACGTGCCAGGAATTTGTACAAAAATGCTTTGAAGTCCGCCATTTTTGTTCAACTTATTTGTGTCGCATTGTAAGTACTGAAGAAAGTCTTCTTTAGCCTAGTTGCTACGGAACAATTAATTGGTGCATGGGCAACATCAAAATGCTATCTATCGTTATAGCGGTTACTCCTCCAAACTGCAGCAGATGTTGATGTAAAATACAAGTTTATTAATCAGGCAAATTAAAAGACTCCCGATTTTCAAGCGTTCACCACTAACTTTTGAATGGCTAAACAGTTTTTCATTCAACATAGCTAAAAACCACGGCTAGGAAACCATCACGCAAAAAAGACCGCATCGAAATCGGTTCATCCGTTCGAGAGCTACGATTACACAGACACTAAGATAGACAGACATTGACGTCAAATTTATAACATCCTCTTTTTGCACCGGGGATTAAAAAGTTAGTACCTACACTTAAAATAAGTACTTACGTTAGATAGTTTCGTATTTGGTTGTTCAAAGCGAGTTTGGTACCTGACTATAGGTTTGTTGTTTTTTTTTTTCATTTGTGTAAGTGGCCATTACTGGTGTTAGATTCTTCAGGCTACATACAATGATGACAGATGAGACCAACGGCTTATACGTGCCTTCCGAAGCACGCATTTCTAGTCTTGCATTTCTAAGCAGACATTATTATTTATCCATTTATTAATTTATCGTGAGATATCGCCAAAGGTCTATTATCATTAAGCATTACCATGTCATCCCTCTTAATTACACGACAGTAACCAAGGAGACGCTAATTTGTTTTGCAAATTGGGGGTGACGCAGCAATCAAACAAGGGGTTGAAGGGCTTTGTTTATAAGAAGGGAAGCAAAGGTACATTTATATTCATGTAAGGTTATTTATGATACCTATATATCTCTTCCATTGATTTGATGTTTTATAAAACTATCTCTAGGCCTCTTCTTCCTTCTATTTTCCCTAATATTTTTTTTACTAGCCTGCTGTCCCATTGCATGGTTAGGCAAAGGCCTCCCCTCTAGTTTTCCACAAAACTCCATAAGAGGCGATATTCTGCGAGCTCTTTTCATATGCCCTTAGATCGTCTGACCACAGTGTTCGAGGGAGGCCTCTTTGTCGTCGCCAGCCTGCCGGGACCCAACCTGTTGTTCTTTTATCCCACCTATCCGAGTGCATCCTGCTCACATGACCAGCCCAGTCCCACTTAAGCTCAGCTGCTTTCCTCCCTACAATATAACGTAAAAATACTCATCATTTCTAATAAAGGTGCCCTAATATTTTCCCTCTCCTAGAATTTATTAATAAAATATCAAATCAATGTCAACCTAGAAGGATGTAAAGGAGTTGACTTTGATCAGTGAGAGATGGAAGGCATTGGTTGCTCCACAGACAATAAGAAGAAGATCTCTTTCATGCTGGTATGGAAGAAAATAAAAGTTTACAATATAGGTCAGTTATCTTCTCGCACAGATCGTAAAAGCCAATCCAGGGAGTGGGTGAAAATGTGAATCATGTAAGATACAGCCAGCAACCGATCAGTACTTTGATTCCTTTTCCCTCCTTCTTGCCCACCATCACACCAAAAGTGGCCTTTGAGTCTTGCAAGTCTGTCGGCTTAGAGCCGCAAGACCCAAAATGCTATAACAGCCTCATTACAGAGAAAGAAGTGACACTGTATGTATGCTTATGTATGTTTGTAAGGCTAAGTTGGCTTTTAAAAAAGTGGGTATCCTCGGTAGAGCAAGGCGATGTTTCACATCGTCACATCGCCTTAAGCTGTATAACCGGCACAAGTTAGACCGCATATGGAATATTACTTCCATCTCTGGGCCGGAGCACCTAAATACCAACTTCTTCCTTTTGACCGTATATTCAAAATCGCGCAACTCGTTTAATCGAGGACGTGACTCTCGTCGGCCGTCAGGATCCTCTGGCTCTACGTAGGGATGTTGCATCCTTGTGCATTTTTTATCGCATTTATCATGGGAAATTCTCTGAAGAATTATTCGACTTAATACCTGCTGCAAAATTTCACCACCGCACCACCAGCCTGAAATTAAAATTTCGTCAACACTAATTGGATGGTTGGAAATCAACCAAGAACTTTTTTTAGCATGTATGACCGAACTGTGGAATCAACTTCCTGCAGCAGTGTTCCCGGACCGATACGACATTGAAACCTTCAAAAAATAAGTCTATATCTTCCTTAAAGGCCGGCAACGCTTCTGTTACACCCCTGGTGTTGCAGTTGTCTATGGGCAGCGGTGATCACTTACCATCAGGTGACCCACTTGATCATTTGCTGCCCTATAACATAAAAAAGACAAATTTTGAAAGAATTAATATAGAATTGTCTTTAAGGCAAATCGTCTATGTAGAAACTCGTCTAAAACGCAACTCGGAACAGTTTACAAGCAACTTGTCTAAGTTGCGAGTAGTCTCAAAAACACCACACAAAACTCCGCAACTAAACTTCACTGTAACACAAAATAAGTACTACCTAGTACTCACGTACGGAAGTCTCACTGACCAAAGAAATTTTAAAAAAATATCTACTCTATGTGCTTAGCGATACGGTTTAATTAAGCTCGCGTCAGAATTCAGCACCTTTTCATTTAGTTACCTAGAAGTCCATTTAATTTTTATTACTCTGGACAAATGATTCGTATAACTGAATTTCTCACTCCGGTGTGGTCGCCGCGCATATTAATAATGTAGGTATATTTTCGTTACCTAAACGGGGAGTGACACAGACACAGGCCTGACTGTGGTAATGCAAATCATACATACACCAGACCGCGGTCCCTAACGAGCGTTTATTATGCAGCGCAATTTGCACCAGCTTATCGGGTTACCTATTAGTGCTACCCGCTATAATGACAAACGTATAGGCAAATGCAATTGGGGTTGAAGTAGGTATGAACAGTTTTTATTTTATACTAGGTGCGCCCCGCGGTGTTACTCGCGGTATATATAAAGAGTAGCCTATGTGTTAATGCAGGGTGTCAGCTTCCTGCATACCAAATTTTATCAAAATTGGTCCAGCTGTTTGCGCATGAAGAAGTAACACACACACTCACAAACTTTCGCCTTTATAATATTAGTGTGATTAGCGGTATTTAATACTCACCCCAGTATCGCAGGTTTTTATATTATTCTTAAATACGTGTAAATCTCCCCGAAGAAATGATCTTGTAGGCATGGGCCTAGTAATTAAAAAAATTATCAAGCACAGACAAAGTACAGTCAGCAAAAATATGTCACTAAATAAAAGTTTCATTAGATCACATATTTTTGCTGCTGACCGTTCTTACGCGCCATTTTATTTTATATAATAATTTTTTTTTTCCTTTCATGCTGGCCAAGAAACAACCTAAAATATACCAAGTGCTTCTATTTCCGCGCTGACTATAAAATCCAATATAAAAAAAACAGCCAATCGAGGAAATAGTGCAGATGATGCGGTTAGCAACCCGTGGTGGGTTGCTATTTTGATTACTTATATTTTCTACCCCCTCGCCCACCATCACGCTAAAAGTGGCCTTTGGGACTTACGGCACAGGCATGTTCTGTCTGCCCTTTTATATTAATTTTATTTAATACAGTTTTACTGAAAATAGAAAATGTGAACGAACTGTCACGCACGCAACCAACACCTGAATGAGTGAGAACATTAATTCAGCCAAACAGTATCCCTCTACACCAAATCAAACCATCTCGCCTTATCATTATAACCCGTAACTCGAAACATCCCACTCTATTAAACTCACCCTAACCATCATAACTTGACCCCTTAATATGAGTATCTACCTTAGAAAGCAAAATTCCTTCTCGAAATTTTTACGAAGTTAAAGCTTGAGAGGTCAAGTTAAAGTGGTGTTTTGTTATCGGCGGTTGGCATGCAATTCGAGAATTATGGGGTTTCAGTCATTTGCAATTTTGTTAACGTCTTTTGTTGAGTGGATTAGCTGTTATCTATATGTCTCTATGTTTATGGTATAGATTATGGTTTGAGAGATCTTGTGCAGATTGTGTAGATTACCTTCAGAAATATATTTTTATCGATATATGTGACATATATCGTGCAGGTCTTTGGCTGGAATGCTTTAGAACTCGAGTCCTATTTTAGGCTTTATCTTTATTTCATGTTAAATTTCCGTTGGAAGGCTAAGACAAACAGTCTCGATGGATACAGCTATTACCGCTTATCATGGCTATGTTTCGTCGGTGCTCAGCTACGGATTAATTATATGGGGAAACTCGGTTCACATTGAAAAACAAAATGCATACGTGCCATTTGTAATACTTGGATCGATGATAGCTGTATACCACTCTTTAAAAAATTAAACATTTTACCTTTGCCATGTCAATACATTAAGGATATCTGTATATTCGTAGTAACACACCCACAATTTTGGCAAAAAAGAAGTGAAATAATTACAAGACAAACACGAGCTATTATCATGAACGGATTGTATCAACCTGTATGTCACAAAGACATATACAAAAATAATGTTTTTAATATGTGTATATATTTATTTAATATGTGTATATATTTATTTAATATGTTACCTGAAAATATTAAAACACTAAAAGGCACAGCTTTTAAGACGACACTAACGAAATGGCTGACGGAACAATGTTTTTACTCCATTAGTGAATTTGTAACCTATTGCAAATCAAAAAGAAATATTAAGCTTTGATATTATTGTAACTTATATACCTAACTTGTATTTCTTAGCTATTTACTACGAGTTTATATTAATCTTAAACGATAAAAATGTTTGCATACCTGTCTGCAGGTTTATACAATGTACACACTAATATTTACTAACATCTCAGAAATCGATTGTATAATGCAAATAAACGATTCTTGATTCTTAGTACCTAGGTGCATATATTTATTTAAACTCTTGGACAAAAAAAAAGTGTACAAATGGCCTTAAGGAATTAATTAATATTAAGATCACTTCCACTTTTGTAACAATAAATAATGCTGGTTAGAAAATACAACAGTCAATTCTATTTATGTAAGTATATAATTACCCAAGAAATGACGATATTACACATTTAAGAATTTCATTAAAAGAAATCTAGCAAGTTTTAGCTGGGGAGAAATATTAAAGTTATAAGAGCACTATGATCAGATGATCAGATATCTCAATACATAATATAATATTAGGTTACCGTTTAGTTAAGTAAATACGAGTACTGTACGTTTGTGCCATTGTCACGATACAATCGTGGCCAAAATTTAATAACCACACAATCGTGACAAAGACATCATTGTTATTGAAACGCCAAACAAGCGACATTCGACATTGTCATGAATTTCGACAACTCCAAATTTAAAAATATATTCTTTTCATTAGCGGCCAGTGCGTGCTAATTTTAGTGTCACATTAGTTACGAAAAAAATAAAATCATGCATTCGAAAATCTATTCTAATATACTTGAAATAAAGTAGGAATTTAGCTTGAAGTTACAACAAATGGTTTTGTTTCATTGTCGTCAATTGTCGCAAAGAATGACTGTGATGTGTTCGTTATCACTATACTCTGAAACGGTCTAAGAAGCAGTGATAATATATTGGATGTGAAATAGATTATGAACAACAAATATTATGATAAAATATTTTGGAACATTTGTTATTGTTTGGAACTAGTGAAACCTTGAGGTTTTTTGAAGTGAAAACTGCTTTATAAAACTTATTTTATATAATAACTTTCTAAAACATAATAAAGTAACGCAGGTTCTAACACATTCCTACAAAGTAATTAAAATAAACCATCTGCAAGTACACTTATATACAAAACAAGTACTGACCTAAATTAAAATAAACAATCGAAAAACCCACCTGACTGTTAAAAAGAAATTAAAAATGTAAACAATCGGCTAACGTCATAATTATTAGATAGCTATGATATCTACTCTTAAAATGAATACGAATCTAATGACACCTAATTCTTTAAAATTGGTCACAACGTTTGCTACAGTGGAACGGACAGATTTATACTTCTACATACACATGAAAAATATTATCCTTATTCTTGATCATTCGGGTAAAACACTATTTTAATTTAAAATGTTAACAAAGATATCTTAATCTAAATATCTAATGGTATATGTAAACCATGTTGGGTAGCGTACGTGTTTTAACCGTCGTCTGCGTGCCGGAGTCCTCGGGCCCCGGATAAAAACTGTTTTAACCCTCCGCCTTAAGTGTCCAATTAGCGATGCAGTGTTAAAACCAGTGCGGCGACACACTCGCCCGAATTTACACGAAGCACAAAGAAGTATTGATGCATTTTTAATAGAGCAAATGACATTTAGAGGTGCCATGTAAAAATTATTGGCTGTATGCTGCATTCAATCAATGAATCCATAAACTGAAGAACTAAGTAAGTACATAACATATAATATTCTCTTCGGTGAAGTATCATCCATCATGAATAAGTAATAGGTAAGTTAGTTTTTGTGAAGACTTGTGCTACTTTTTAATGCTTAATAATTTAAGCATCATTTTAGTCTACCACTCCAAATTACCTAAAAGCAGATATATATGTATATCATCTACTTATAGTAAGAATACTTAATTTTTATTCTACCAACCACGTATGTATATTAAAATGTTAAGTAATTTGTGAGAAATACGTAAGATCTTTTAACTAATAATAAAAAACTTGAGAGGTGTCAAGGGAAACCCGGATGGAACAAATTAAAATATAAATATACATAGGTCTAAATTACATTCAAACTCTTTTCTGCGTTCTAAAATCAAGTTATTATTATCTTCATAAATTTGAATGAACAAAAAGTGTCGTTACAACTTTTGGTCTTATTTTTTTCCGTCTAGCTCCCTTTCGCAACGCGCGATAAGGAACTTCGTTCCAAAAACAAATCTCCCAACAATATAGTTGTATTCCTTAAAAATTAAATTTGCAAGGATGTTAAGTTACAAAAATATTTATAATAATAATGTCATCTCTCAAGATTTCAAACTCTTCAAAGCGGCACCACAAGGGTGACTGTCACAGTAGAATGCAAAATGGCTTCTTTGTCCAATGTTGTCCTTTTTAATTCGTGAGTTTTATGCGGCAAAGTGATTCACTGGGATTTTTTAGCATTACAACAGAGTTGCACAACCAAATCAACACTTTATGACAAATAGATAAAGGTTATATTTAGTTGTCTGAATTTTTATTTGTATTTCGGTGCACTAAAATGACCAGATCCTTTTATTGGTGGACAAAAACGGCAGGAAGGGTTAAGGTTTATGGATGTGAATTTCGAAAAATGTCGTATATATAGCTGTTTTATTTCGGTTTCTTAGGTTTTTATTTTATTTATAAAATTATTTAAGAACTTAAAATCAAAATGAAATAAAGGAAATATAATAATAATTAAACTTAGTATTCACTCTATTCTATTATTTTAGAAACTAGAAAAGTAAGCATTTTATCCAAAACGAAGCATCCCATTTAAACAACACTTGCTACCGTAAAGTATAAAACAAAATGTTTATAGCCAAGAGTTCATTTAATCTCGTTATTAATTTTAACTACTCACATTTAATCAAAACGAAACAAGAAGAATTTCCTTAAAAAAGTATACAACATGAGAAAAATAATTAAAATGTCCAGTTATTTAGTAAAATGTGTCGTATTGTCTTGTCTTAGTTTACGACATCATTTCACTGACGAATTCAATTGTTGATTAAAACTTTGCTGTATCTAAACACAACTAAGATATATTTTCAAACAACTGAGCTGTAAAAAATCATTTTACGTTTTTTGGATTAAAAATATTTTTTTATCAAAGTCATAAGGTCGTAAGTCGATGTATCCTCAATTTTAAGGTGTGTAAGATGAATAATTGAATAGATGTGTAATTTAGACCATAGACGTATCTTTCGAGACCATCGTCATGGGAATGACGGCTTATATCCGAAATGTAATGGCTTCCTAAACAGAATAGATCGTAAATTTTAAAACGCCCTGTTAAAGTAATAACTTACGACCAATTTACATAGTAACAATTTGCTTCTATTGTTTGTTCAATTTTGGGGTATGAAACCTTAATCTTCTTAGATCAGTTATACCTACAGATACCCGTATACTTAATAATATCTCCATTACACACCATCATACCTATAAAACTTTTTGTATAATACACTGTTATGAAATGAATCAAATGTTTAATTAAATTTGTTAACTTTTATTTTATTTCAGTTTTTCAATTTTATTTATATTTAATTTTTATCAATCACTGGACAACAAGATTTTGTCACAAGAATACTTACAGCGATTTCTAAAAGAATTCAGTACAAAAAAACATGAACTTAATTATAAAAAATGTGTAGGACGTCTAAATGTCAAAAATTCAAATTTCTTATTTTTTCGGTAATATCAAATTAAACCATAAATTCAATAAGGTGTTTTCCAATTTAAAATTACCAGCTTAACACTGTGCAAACCTTACATTTTACAATATTTCTTACATCATTGCTAAATTACTTATAAAAATGACTTATTAAAGATTTTTGCGGGTCGGTATAACGCCATACAATGAGCGCAGTACGCAATGTATAAGATAGAAATGGAACAAAATTAAAAAAAATAAGTTTCAGATTTTGAAGGCTGATTACATCATTTTACAAAATTAAATAATCTGCACAAAAGCTATTTACTATAAATAATTAAAAATATCAGAAATTGGGGAAAATCGGATTTTTGATATAATATCATCTTATCAATCTGTAAGAGACAACTAGTTTTACTCGTCGGAAAAAATTTAAAATTTTGTCGACCAGTGACCTGTCGTACGTCAAGTAATAAATTGTAATTATAGATAATAATGTATTTTAAATTCTATCAAAATAAATTATTGTTTTATTCTTAATTAAAAATGGACCAACTCATGACATCTAAATGTAAGATTAACAAATTTAAAAAAGAAAAACAAATAGCTGGTAACAACAAGGGGAGGCTTTTGCAGAACTATGGAATCTAAATGGCAAGAAAAAAAAAACTCAAATAACATTTGGCTATCAAAAAAGTAAATACCGCCGGTATCATATTCCATCAAAGTAGAGAATGTTGCACACTATCGTCAACTGAAACAAAAAATCCTTAAAAAAGTCGGTACTGACGTGAGACGGGACATCTATTAGCAGGGTTGGAACAAACTGTTTAAAAGCTACCGGGGTTCGCTTTGTCAATGTTTGCGTCTGTTTATGGACACAGGTCTTAAGATCCTCGGGTGGGAATAGTTTTCATATATACTTACATAAGTTTAATGTAATCTTGGTTTAGCGATGTCTAAAAAGTTGACATAAGATTAGTAGCATTAGAAATATGAATAAAGCACTTTTTTGCTTTCGAATTCTATAATTGTAGAGTTAAGTAGATTTAGGAAGATTTAGAGTAAAAAGTTCAAAAGTGCTAAGTTACTACTAGTTAGCATAGTCTGGTTGATAAATATCTATTGATCTAAACATGATGCGAAACTAAAGTAATGTTGTAATTAATTTTAAAAGGATCAGGAGGAGTCAATGCCTAACGAAACTCTTGACTAAACTATAAATAAAATAATCATTCACATTCGGTAAATAAAAGTATAGCACATGAATGACCAAGCAGTATAAAAACGGTTACTAAAATTTATTTCTATAGAATGTAACACAATTTAAAATAAACCACCGACCGCAACAAATCTATCGAGAGGAAATAGACAGAAGCATTTTGTCTTCTAAGTCGCTGCATACTAATCCTTTAACTAACATCCACATATCCTAAAACAAATAAAGCATCACTTATTACTCTGTAGCGCCACGCAGCGGAGGTCCCAGCCGTCTCCTAATCACTTTAACACACACGCCTTTACCTCGCCGCCGATGTGTACAAGCCTTTAAAACTTTTTTAACTTCAAACGCGAAACGTCGTAAGTGTATGTTGAACTATGAGACATACGACTTTTGGATTAGGGCCTTTTTGTTTAGTTACTCTAGTGGTCATCAGGGACCACCGTCAGATGTTTGCCACAAACTGCTGGTAATGTAACAATAACCTCGTAATGTCTGCATCGATATACAGCCCGTAAAGCGACCGATTTATGTTGCGTAAAAATAGACGTAACAAAAATACTAGCTATAATTATCTATTTTAAGGGCAAGTTCAGCATATAATAACCACAGCTATGTGACCAAAATGTAGGTAAATATTCTTAGATTGGTTTCTAAATGACTAAATAAATGTAACGTACACAACATACATTATACGTAGACGACCTCCGTGGTGTAGTGGTCACCATGCTACTCCGCCACCCAGAGATCCCGGGTTGATCCCCGGTCCGGGCAAGTTGGAAAATGGCCTTTTTCTAATTGTCCTGGGTCTTGGATGTTTATCTATGTATGTATTTGTTATAGTATCGTTAAGTTATTATCCCATAACACAAATCTCGAACTTACTTTGGGGTGAGCTGCCCCATCAGTGTTATTTGTCCCTATATATTTATTTATTTATTATCCTTAACATTTGTCTCTATGATTGTACGTTACGATCGGTCTGAGTTCAATATCAAAATTTGAATTCTGATTCCACTATTATTAAAATTCTGTTAACACAGTACTTATGCAAATGAAATAAAATAAAAAGATTCCTTTTTTGTTTTTGTTTTTTTTTTTATTAAATGTCGACTCATACCTCTTTGATTACGTCCTTAGATGCCACAGATATTTACATACGGCAAGAACATCAGGAGCCAAAAATGAGATGTATAATTTTTATAACTCAAAATATTTTAATCACAAACTCGTGTTGACCAGTGGACCCTGTCAATGCGACCCCACCAATCAGGACCCTGGTTCGGGAGCGGGTCGTTATTATTTTTAATCCAGTAATGGCGGCCAGATTTCATTAGGGTGGCTTGATTAAAAGGGTGTTTTTTGTCGATATTCATGTGCTAAGATAATGTTACATAGGGAGATATATGAATGGTCGCTGCACATTTTAATTAAAATAATGACATTTACGTTTGTACAAAAAAAAAAAAACAGATTTATCTCATTGAATTATATTATTTTTATTGAATTATTTTATTTTGTATAGTTCATTGACTTTTAAGATTTTGTTAAATCAAGAAATACTACATTATCCTTTCACAGGTCGACAAAATTTTACATTTTTATTGCCACTGGAATAAGACTAATTGTCTCTTACAGATTTTTAATGGTGTTTATGGACATAATTGACTTTTGTTTCTAGGAGGTCAGAATTCGGAATAATGTTATATCAAAAATCCGATTTTCCCCAAATTCTTTTATTTTTAATTATTTATAGTAAATAACTAATAGTGCAGGTTGTTTAATTTTGCAACTTAAAATTATGTAATTAGCCTTCAAAATCAAAACAAAATTTGTTTTACCTTTATACCTTTTTAGGGTTCCGTAGTAAACAAGAAACCCTTATAGTTTCGCCATGTCTGTCTGTCTGTCTGTCTGTCCGTCCGCGGTTTTACTCAGCGACTATAAATAGTAGAAAGCTGCTCATTTGGTATAGGTATGTTTATTAATCATGCGGAAAAAGTAGTAAAGTAAAACATTGAAATAAAATTTTTTTAGGGTAGCTCCCATACAAGTAAAGTCAAAAGTGAATTTTATTTTGTCGATTAACCAATCATGTAGCATATCGTTGAATAGGTTTTTCAAAAATATTATGAGCTTGCGAACATCGTTTTTCGATTAAAGGATCCGTTTCTGAAATATTTGGTTTTAAAGTGAAAATTTTTGTTAGAGTTTAGTGTCCCCTCCCTCTATCTGCTAAATGGTTATATATGGACACGTGAAAAAATTCACAGCTATAGAAAATGTAACGAAATTTAAAGGAAAACTATCAGAGCTAAGTAGGGTTTACAAATTAAAAAGTTATAGGCGATCAACTTAAAAAAGTATTCGGGAAAGAAAAATTTTATACAAATCCAATAGAAAAGTAGTTTTTACACGCTGCAAGTATGCTTGTGGCAAAATCTTGTTGTCTAGTGAATTATATATTATATAGTGTGCGCTCTAGTGCCAATCATATTGCAGGCTTATATCATATGCTAAAAATATAACGAGCGCAATTTTTTGTCATAAATACATGACAACACACTTGTACATATAAACAAACATACAAACAGTCATCACAGACATAGACTCAGAGAACTTCGCTCACTCACAAAGTATGTATCTACATCTGGTACTTTAGAAGTGCTTATGATGTTACAGTTAGTACATACTATTTGCTGACGTCCCGTCTGGCGCCGCGGCCGGATAAATTTAACCACGGTTAAGTCACGGATACGTCACATGATAATCTAACTGCCTCAAGTACGTCACTGGGAGCGCAAGTACGTACTCAATATTTATATAGAGATGATTGCTATTAATCATTATCTAAATGGTCGAGAAAACTGTTAGGAAAAATGTGATGGGGAAAAATCTTATTAAAAAAGACTCAGTCGGTTATTGTCAGCTTTGCAAACTATTTCCTGATAGAAAAAGGTCTCGATGACTTTCTAAGCGTAAGGTATAAAAAAAAACTAAATTGGCACAAATTAGATATGATTAAAAAAAAGCATTTTTTTTTTAGATTTATGGTCTTACTGTTCATAATATTACTTTTTGCTCAAGAGCTCAAGACCTCGGGACTTGGTCGACGTGGATGTGTGTCCTCAGAAATATGAGTACTAACTTTGTTCTCAATCACAAATGTGTAAGCTAGGGTCAAAAAGACGGTAAGAATACTCCACTCTAACTTCACCAGAAAGTAGGACGGAAGAGGCACGGTAGAAAAATAAGGTTTTCGCATCGCATACATAGGTTGTTAATTTCGTTTAATTTTTTAATTTTCAGAAAATTACACGAAATTTACACTGACATATCAAAACATCTCTAGCTACATATTTACAGAGACGGCTTCGTGATCGTGTCTCAAGTGATCCGGGATTACTTACCACGTATCATCATACGATTTACCATATATAAACAAAAACAACTTTTATCACAAGTGGATAAAGCTTAATTTTGCTTGCTTGGCGCGGTGATCGGATTTATAAAAGGTGCATGTCTGACGCGATCATCTTAGTAATGCATCTGTAGTTTCGAGAAGTGTTTCAAAGTAGAAATACACAGAAACATTATGTTTCTACTGATTCACGTATTTCATCACAAAGTGCTTAGAAAATAGAGTCTTGGATATAAATAGAGCAAAATCTATAGTCATATTAGACGTACCTTATTGGGGAAGCGATGGCCGATGGGGCAAAGAGGTTCTCGAATGGCGACCACGTACTGGCAAGTGAAGCGTAGAACACCCACCCACAAGGTGGTCGGACGACCTGACCAAGGTCGCTGGGAAGCGCTGGATGCAAGCCGCTCTTGATCGGTCATGTTGGAAATCCTTGGGAGAGGCCTATGTCCAGCAGTGGACGTTATGCGGCTGAAATGATGATGATGATGAAGATTGGGGGCGCAATAAAGGAAATCGTTCTCTCTTTCGAATATATTATGTAGTTTTCTTTCTTTTTCTAAAATATAAGTAAGATATATACATAATACTTAAGTTTTATTCAAGTAAGATATATATTTTTATTTAGCCCACATTTTTTTTTACTAGCCTTATATATATAGGTAAAAACCTAAGCCATCTATATAATATAATAAGTTGTGTCCCATAGGTATCAGGGCAAAGGGTTCCTTCTAGTCATCTACTCGTTTCTGTACGTCGCTATGAATATGTCCTCATTTTTTGCCCTCATGTGAATGTTAAAACTTTTTTACAATTATTTTTTCCCGAGGAGATGCCAAGATTTTTTTTTACTGTATTTCACTACTCAAAAGATTAATAACATAGTCTCAAGCTCCCAACAGAAAACCTCGTCTATTTACCTCTATACCCTTTAAACTAATATTCACAATTACAATATGAGGACGCATATAATTGAAAGTAAATCCCCACGCAGGGGTGGCGGCAATCCCACGCCAGGAATCGAATTTGGAGCCGCCATGTCATCGGGGATGACTTCATGCAATCGCTTTGCATGTCATGAATTTTATCTGCATGCGAAACTTTTATTAAGTAAATGTAAAATGTATTCACAATACAAACTAACAATAGTAACTTTTATTTTTCCCGTGTATTTCTTAATTTGTCCGTTTGTTGGAAGAATGTAGGTAAAAACCTAAGCCATCTATATAATATTTTTGCACTCCATTATTTTATCGTCCTGTAATTGATGATCGGTAGCTTTAATCGGTAGCTTTTTTAAAAAATTAATTAAATTTTAATATACTTTACACGTAACATAAATTATACTTATTGACGTGTAAAAGTGCCTGTAAAGGTCTAATTACTGCATAAACATTTAAATCTTTGAGTCTTTGAATGAGGATTAGTTTTTACATAGATCGATTCTTATTAACATTGTATAAGAGTATTTGGAAAAAAAAATTTTTTGGCCAATTAAATACTATATGCCTCTATCATATGCATAGCTTTCAAACAAATAATGAAATGTAGAGATATGGTCCAAAAATAAAGTAAATACTTTATATTATCTTTTTTTTTGCAAAATACTGTGTATCTATTTTAAGACAATGAGTCTTAGTGGTTAGAACTGATGTTGCTCATTATGACATGCAATCAATAAATTTAAATTGAAGTACAATGTATTTTAAGCATTATTCTCTTTCGCATCAAACTATCAAAAAAATATGACATAGTACTCTCGCAGTGTAATCCGCTCGCTAAGTGCGCTTGTCAATACAGACGTCCACGGGGGCACAGCCACTCTATATACATCTATTCAAATACTCCAAATCCACTCTATATTTTTACATTCATCAACTCCCTAAAGTTCCATTTTCAGCTCTATTGCTAAGTTCTTAAAGTTGTATTTGTTTGGAGTTTTAGTTTATGAGTTGCAGTTTTATTTTTGTTTTTAATTATTATTTGTTCGCACTGGCTCGTAATAGCATAACTGCCATTCTGCCATTTTGTAATCCTAGCGCCGAAATGCAGTACAGGGGTTATTAACAACGCTATGTGATTATGTTTCATACCATATGTAGTGCGATAATGGTTAGATAGTATGGTATAATGAGGGCAAATCTTCATTTCATATATTTCTTTGTCTTAAAAAGAAACTGTTTTATGTTATATTTACTACCGCCATAAAAAGGCCGCAACGTGAAAATTATGAGTTTATAAAAATTTCAGCTTTAACAATAAAATAAATAAATATACAGGGACAAATTACACAGGTTGAGCTTGCCCCAAAGTAAGATTGAGACTTGTGTTACAGGATACTAACTCAACGATACTTTATTTTATAACAACTACATATATAGATAAACATCCAAGACCCAGGCCAATAAGAAAAAGAATTTTCCATCTTGAACTGACCGACGACCGAACCCAGGACCTCCTGAGTAGTGGACAAGCATGTTAACCATTACGCCACTGAGGTCGTCAAATCAAAGTTTAGACCTTAATATTTTCTGGGAAAATTACGACTGTGGATGTGAATTAATTCTTATTTAATTTGGTGCCCCACAAGTGGTTTTAAATAAAAAGAGAGAGGAAGCCTCTATAACAAACCTCGTATTACAAGTACGTGTAAATAAATCCAGAGGCAAATGTTTGTCAAGTAACATTTGCACAAATGTACTTATTTAGATCAACACGGTACCGTCAGCAAAACCCGGATATCCAAAACTGTACCGTCCACACGTTCCCAAAGCTAACATAGTCTGTTTACACTTCGACCGATTTGATCCCGGGAGGTATACTATATTACACATATAGGAAAGTTTAGTATTAGACATGTCTAGATGGCTTCATTCAGTGAATGAATTTTAACAGAGTGACTAATAGAGGGACATTCACATTATGGCATCAAAGCTCACTTTATAAAAAGTTGTATAAGTTTATTTAAATAAGTATACATTTTTTTTTAAAGTAGGTGTTTCATTAATACATATCCGACTTTTTGTAATTTTAGTATGTCGAGTTTTCCGTTTTGAATTATTGAAACAATCAAAAGACACTGTTTTTGATGAAATAAAGAAACAAGAAACTAAAGATAGCCCCAGGGTACGAGTCCTTTAGAGCCTTAATTTTTAATCTTGCAACATATAGCAGCCACATTCTTTAAAACAAAGCAATTTTATACCTTAATTAAACCTCAATATTTGAAGACACGATTGTATTCTTCTGCACTAAATAAAATATTTTTCTTTCTACTTTCTTTCTTTGTGTACACAAGTGTGTAGGTTAGTATTTTTTATTACTTTATTTTTATTAACTCGTTCGAAAGCATTACATATTATTATGTGTCAATATAATATTATGTTCCAAGTATATATTAATTAAAAGACATATGATAAAGCCCTCCTGGCGAATAGGCGACCAATACAGTGAAATGAGTTTCTTCCGGCGTTTCTTCTCAGCGGTGGTCGTTGCAAAGCGCTGGTATCGGTAGCTTTTCTTTAAAAATAAATTAAATTATAATAGTCACATATATCTACTCATTACACTATACATTATATCTACTCATTGACGAGTAAAAGTGTCTGAAAAAGTCTAACTACTGTATAAACATTTGAATTTTGAATTGAAATCTTTAGTTAGGAACTATATTTACCCCAAATTAACAAATTCTGTAAAAAAAATTATAGACTTGAACATGACATTTCTCTGTGTTCTATTTAATTCAATTTGCTCTAGAAGAAAAGATTTTTCACCTGAAACAGTACCTCGATTGCTAGTGGTAAAACCTAGTGCACACTACCAGGCATTGAAATTATGTAACAAACAACCGGTCGAAGTAAAACTCACAGTTTATACCAAACGGTTCAGTAGCAAGCTAAAACAATATTTACTAGAAAAGTGTTACTACTCTATCGAATACTTCCTATTCTACTCTCAAATTCATAAAAAAATACAACCATTTGCTAAACCTATTTTAGTTAAAACATGTTTTGTCCCTTTCCCTCTTTTGAATAGTTAACATCGAAAGCACGAGACAAAACATATTTTAACTAAAATAGGTTTAGCAAACGTTTGTACTTTTTTATGAATAAGGGGGCTAGTGTTTAAGATTTCATATGAATGGAGGAAAATTTGACATGTTGTATATTAATATCATGATGTAAATTAGTCTGTAATTAATAAGAATAAGTAATACAAATAAGTTATAATTAATAAATTCTACACAATACTGTTTTACTGAATAAATGAACATAAATATGTATAGCAATGATTTATCTAGGTACGTGACAATTTTATCTATTTATCCCTGTAAAGGACTTTGCGAAATGCTTTAAACCTTAATTTTCACTTAGGATCAATAAGTGTGATATGATAAAAAACAATCTGGTAAATATATAATATCGTAGAATGTTAAATACCTATGTATTCCTTATATAAAAAAACGTCTTAATCATGAACAAAGTACAAACTCGGACCAACTGGCGACTCATTATAATAATGACTTTAGAACACGCATTTTTTCTTTGCAAGTCGCATTAGGGGAGCGTCGGCAAAAATCTTTAAACTTCTAAGATTTTTTTAATTTTTATATTGTAAAGTGGTTGCGTATTTTTTTATTACGTAAAATACAAAGTAAAATATTTGGAGGTAGGAGTAAGACAGACGTGTCGTGTACTTTTTACAAGCTTTTATTTAACTTGGAAAGTGTCTTGTATAAATGTATGAATGTTTGTTTAGGTCAAATCTTGCAACTCAATTTTCAACCAGTTACCTATAACCATTGAGCTGAAATTTTGCATACTTGTGTAAGTCAGATGCACATACAATATTATGGAGTCAATGAGGTGTTCTGTTGATGGAGCAGAAGATATTCGACGGAACTCAGTTATAAAACAACAAAAACTCATTGAGTAGGATTTCTTTAGTTTGTCTTGACGAGCACTTTATGGTAGATGATACCTAGAGTCTGATCACGGAGACGGAAGGTGGTCGATGGAACTCAGTAATAAAACGACGCAAGTGCATCGAATTTGGGCTTATTTCATTTGACTTAATAAAAATTTGGCTTCACAATAAAAGCTTGTACTAAAAATGTTTTTTATTTTTCAAAAATCTTATTGGCTTAGACTTATCGATACTCAACCTTAATTATTCTAGACTTTTCTATACAAACGTGATCTTAATTTAATTTTAAAGCGACATGGAAAATGCATTTTTTCTTATAAGTATCTACTAAGATTTTTAATAGTTTTCCACGATGAACTTGAAAAAAAAAAAAGTACCTGTGTCATTATTGTTAACCATCAAAACTGAAAACCACTACACATTATGTTGTCTAACATCGGTATCAGTATATTTAGTATAAGTAAATTTATCTACTTTTCTAAAAACATAGTTAACTTGTTTTCATCGTAAAATAAATTTAAATCATTCAAAAACTATTCACCCTTTCTTAAGTAACCAAAATCAACCCTAATGAGTGGTTGTAAATACAACCCCAAATTCTTAAGGATCGCTGATCAAATACTTCAAATTATTCGTCTTACAGTACTCCCCCTTGTCTTTAGGGGTGGAGGGGCGGAGGGGGGACGTCGTTAGGCTACGTCTAAAATATTTGCATAACTCATTACGATGCATCCATATTTAATTAGGATATTTCCTTCTTTCGGTCTGAGATAGTCGCGTGTAGGAAAATGACTTCAACCCATTGTCGATGACTTTTTAAACTTACCTTTGTATTTTAATTTTGTCTGAACATTTAAGACTGATATATTAATTTTTAACATTAAATTGTCTGCGACTTCATGCAAGCAAATTGGTCTAGAACCTAACCACGAAATCTAGCTTAGTACCCTGTTAATCCATTGCTTTATTTTAACGTGAAAAACTGACTGATTCTTTCTTATTTATAATACATATTAATAAATAATATAAGTGTAAGTATGATAAATAATTATGACAGAGCAATATTAAAACTAGTATCATAGATAATTTATAAATTATAAAGTATTTATAGCAAAATGATTGCTCGGATATTACATAAAGAAAACTATATAAGCACTTACCTAATTTATAGCAGCGACATCATGTCAGGTAAATAAAACTTATATTGACAAAAACTCTCATCTCTGTGATGATGTAAATTGGGTCAATTACTTTAACAATACCACGAATACAGAAAACTTCCTCGATGGCCCTCAAATCGATTGGTTTAATTCGTCTGTTTGTCTTTTGAAGTCGCCAACTGCTAATGGCTGCTCAAACATTACTCAGCATTGATTTTATGCACTTGGGCTTAAAAAGCTTACAAAGTTCGGCTAAGCTCTAGGGGCTTTTAGATTTTGCTTTCAGATTATAGCGTACCAATCTGCATTTAAACCAGTATATGATTTTTTGATTAAAACTAACGTGAGACTCAGACATTATTAATAAAGCACGGGTTACTCACGGAAAGAGTCAGCTACTGGCCGACATGTTTCGACCTCATCCGGAGGTCTTCATCAGGGCGAATGTGACGCGCTCTTTATGATTATAACAAATAATATTCTGTGTGTGTACTGATATAAGTATTATTCAGGTTTTTCATTTTATTGGTTCATGTACAAACCTTATAAAAGTAAACATAGTACATAGTATATAACGCTTGTAACGCTAAAAACATATTCAGAAACAATTTAAAGGCTAGCTTCAATTCATGATACTGAATAACTTCACCTAAGGAACACATATAGAAATAACGAACAGAAATCATTGAAACTCGAATTTTACAATCAAACAATATAGTCCCAAACAAAACTTTACTGTGTGACTACAAAACTATAATTTCTTAACGGGGTAGAATAGGGGTCGAAAAATTGTATGACTAGCCGGGGCGGGCCGCTCCTTTTTCTTATCATGTCACTAGCTCAAACTTCTGCAAATTTTGTTCCAATACGTTTCCACTTTTACGCCTTCCTACGAGGCAGAGCATGGTACAGCTGGTAGGGCACAAAGGGCATGAGAGGAGGTGCTGCATAATCTGGACTTGATCTGAACAGACGTCGTGACCACACTGGCACTGTGCTTCTGCTTGAGTCGCTAATAGACTATATAAAATATGCACCTTAAACTCTCAAAATAAATTTAAATAATATCGAATCTATTTAAATACTTTGAGAGTGATTTATCGTTTGTGCATATCTTGATTTAGGTATTTATGGGATATAATATAAAGGAAAGTGTGAAAAATGAAAAACCACATAGAAGGTAAGCCATATAAGTAATTGCTTTGCACTATAACAAAACTGATAAAGTTTCTGTTCGTGGTTGAACAAGTTAACAAGGATCGGGTATTTATGGCAGCTATCTGTTAGAAAACTCACTTATTGTGCAAAATAATTGTTTTATTACGTTTTGCATCGATTGTAAAAGTGAAATTAACGATAACATATCGCATTTTTATAAGATAAAAATTGAGGAATACATAATAGCTATAAATAGTTATGTTTTCTAGCAGCTGAAGATAATATAACGCTAATAGGTTAATTTTTATGGAAGTAAAATTTAATTTAGAATAAATATTTTAATGCTTTAGGTATTTTAATCGCTCTCGAACTACAAATCTACATGAATAACCGGAAACTATGAGGTACTTACAACTATACTCGCATACCTATCGAAATATGAATAACTATTAAGTAAAAAGAATAATTATTGCATTTCTAATTTTTTTAAAGCTTTTGACCTTTCGCATAATATAATATCTCATACTTATTTTTTTTGTAACATTTAACAAACGATTAAAAATAATGAAAGAACAAAAACAATAGCCTTTTTAGGTCTCTACATCCCATTTCCATAACAAAACCCAAATGGCACATCTACGCTATTTAAATATTAATCTATCCTTTTAGCCCTCGAGCGCGACGTTACATTTTAATAAAATTCTTCAGCAAACATTAATGAAGCCGACTAAACAAGCCAGCATTGTGTCCGCCATTTTGGTTCCACAGATAATGCACGGGAAATGACGGCAAAAGAAATTTAATTCCCGTAACGATGAAAGGGTTATGTGGGGTCGGCCCGATAAAGGGCTGACCTTTTTTGCTCCATATTGATATTAATGCTCGAATTTTGTCAAAATTGCGCGCCGTTTTACGCTCGTCATTTTAGTTTTTTGACTCTTTGTTTTGTAAGTGGCTCTTGTGCGATATAACTTTTTAGGAACCGGTTAAATGATTGTTTTTGAAATACATGGTGTTCTTTGAAAGGATGAAGAGTGAGTTTTTTTTAAGACGCGTTATGGCACCAAAACATGCAGAGAAATAGTGCCAATCATTTAAATATATGTTTCGGTATAAGAATCAATTTTTCAATTAATAAAGAGTAAAAGAGAGGTACTTATTTAAAATTCTACTCTTAACTTAATTTCTTCAAACAAAAAAAGTATAAGTTAAGGCTAAATTTTAAAGTCGATTTTTGAAAATTGGACGTAACATTTTACAATGTATAAAGCTACAACAAATGTTCTGATGTTGACGTGAAATTATAACTCTGCTTACAGAATAGGTAAGTACATATATACTTATATTTACTATCCTTTCAAGGAATAAGTACGCATAATACCTCAAAGTTACTAACTGCATAGGTCGTCATAACATCCATTAAAAGTCTACACACGCTTCCCAAGACATTTCACCCGTTAATAAACCACCAAACACATTTAAGCCAACCTCACATTATAGTTTCGCCAACAAAACAGATTATTCAAAATCTCATACTGAAAGTCCCCAAATCCCGCCAGTACTCAGACTAAGTTAATAAAATCCGACATTTTGCCATGATACGGGCAAATTGTGAAGTCGGCGAACTCATAACTTGTCCGTGGCATAATGTTAATATTTAACTAGCGGGTTAATATAAGCTTTAATTATTCGGGGAGGTGACGCGCGTCGGAAGGGTTATGTGTCATGTATCTTCATTAATATTATGTATAAGGGCATGGATGTGATTGAACTTTTAGGGTTAATAATGAATTTACTCTTAATACTCGTATATGAGTACTTAGTCTCGATTGACTAAAAAACGGTCAAGTAGAGTAAAATGTAGAGTTAGGTTCTGTTTCACACTGCAGGTATCTATATAAATAATAATTAGGAACCATTTTTTTTTGTTTTTTACGTAAGCAGATTTTCTTCAAAAATCGTTATACTAATATATAAATGCTAAAATAACTCTGTCTGTATGTCTGTTACCATTTCACGCTTCAACCACTGAACCGATTTAGATGAAATTCGGAATGGATATAGCTTGAGACCCGGAAAGGACATTAGGATACTTTTTATCCATTTATGAGGTTTCCGTGGGTTACGCAAAAATTTGGGTTACGCGAGCAACGCCGTGGGCATCAGCTATCTAAATAAATAGCACTCTTTAGTAAAATTAACAAAGTTTAAAGTTCAAACTACCGTAGCTCCTACAATGTTTCATTCGGGGGAGTTTCTCTAAGGAAAAGTGTCTTCTTAAAAAAATATTTTTGACTCTGATTGGACTGTCGACGCGTGAGTAGAAAGTCCGAACATATTAGTATAATTAAAAACGCTTGCGCACGACTCTGGCCGTACGCGTTACACGTAAGACGGCCTACGACAACTCTTTGAAATTTCGGCAGCATTTGCATGTAAGTACGGATAGAAGAAAATGTAAATACTAAATAACGCGTGTTAACGCGGTTTTGGCGAGTGTGCATATTATGCGTGATTTGGATGTTCCTTCTTTTTACCCGACTGCGCCAGAAGGAGAGTTATGTTTTTCGAGAGTATGTATGTAAGTTTGTGTTTATTATTGTTTGGCACGCTCTGCGGCCTGAACGGCTTGATGGATTTTAGCTTTAAGAGGTGTAATTGGATTCGTCTTAATTTTGAGAGTGACACTGGGTATATAAAAAGGCAGTCGGTTTTTTTTTAAAAGCCACTTGTTACAAGAGCGCTAGTAACAGTTTTCCAACCTTTCCGTATCCGTTTTTAAGAAAATAATTTCCACTTTATCCATCGCTCATGGCAGTTTTCTTAGTTACATTACTCGTAGGTTTGTTGAAAGATGTAACCTGCGAATATGTAAGCAGTTTACATGATGTTTGGTATACTGGCTAGAGAGGAAAACCATTCTCTCTAAAGTGATTCTCTCTAGATAGTAGCTCATATTTTCAACGGTATCCATTATACTTTAACAAGGCTCTTTGCTACTTAAAGACTATTATAAGTTAAAGAAATTCAATATACATCCTCAGGTTATAAGCCACAAAGCCATGAACTAAAAAAATCAACTTACGTGTAGGGTATCAAATGAAAGGGCTTAAGTTATTAGCACTATTCAAAAATATACATTATATACATTAATAGCCGTTTCTCCCTCATGTGTCTGCAACAAGAATCTTCCCGTAATAGGGTTGTAGTTTTTTTTAACAATATCTTGTAACCTATCAGGTAGTTTGTTTGCCAACCATACTTGTAGTAGCGACTAGCGACGGCGTCCGCGTAATATTTCACTATCAAATTCACACGATCGTGGCCGAGCATCTGTCACGATCTTCAATATACGCAACTTGTTTAAACTAGGCCACGAAACATGCGCCTAGTATATGCTAGCCAAATAACGCGTTCCTGGACGCATTTCTTAGCAGAAGCCTTAGTGTTTAATTTGGAGTCCGGTATATGCGCTGATCGCTAGTCCTTTATTTTCCTGTATTCAAAATTACAGCTTTTCACATATGAAAGAACTAAGTCAGGACCTACTCCAAATCATATATAGCATGTGTGATTAGAACAATGAATGTTGACGATGTAAAAGAAAGAGTTACAAGGATCGTAAGGCTTTTTTTATTTTGGAACAGAAGTGCCTAGTTTAGGGCTAAACGCAAACAAAATCGTTCTTCTTACAGTACTGTCATTAAATTTTCATAGAGTGAATTATACTTATATTACATATACTATATATTTTCGGGCTGTTGCTTTATCTCCTGACTCTTTTCAAAAGTAAATAAAAGATAAATGAATAGCATATAAAACCTTGAAAATCTTCTTTCCAGTCCCTGTTTTAAATGTTTATTTGAGTACATTAATATGTCAACTACACGAGTCGCTGCCCAACAGTTTCGTGGCCCTACCTGACCTATACACGGTCGCACTAACCCGCCTCACTTGTTTTAATGTGCTCATTATTTTTTATGCTTAATGTTTACGTACTATCGCCTTAACTGTACTTTCCTTTTTAGATTGATTATTTAGAATTTGGCTTGCAGTTCATTACGCGCTCGAGTTAATTGAGTAATTTATAGCTTTGGTTATTGCTTGTGATTTAGATTTTGAGATACGGAGCAGTTCTTATTTGTTTTGATAGTCACTTAAATATTTATTAATTACCAAGTTTAAAATTAACTCTCCTAATATTTCCGCCGTTAAACAGCGGAACATTACCTTTTTTATTGTTAAATGACAGGAAATTTGGTTTGCTACGACAAAGTGCATTACATCTTGTTATGGAAGGAGAAAATTTTATAATAATAATTCTTTATTCAAGTAATTAAAACTCATACATTTGTTAGTAAAATGCTTATACACTATGCTAGTAATAAAATTAATTTCCCACACTTAATTAATTATTAAAATAATGTAATTGGCCGATAAAAATTTCCGTTAGTATATTTTATACCAAGAGTTCCGCTTACCCTAGAATTTTCTACACAAACGTAGTCTAGCTTTCATTTTTAAATGATATGTCAGATCTTGACAAAAATTTGTAATTTCATAAAAATTGCATATAATCTAGGAAAACTGGTTTTCGACCATTAGAATACAAACTTAAAAATAAAATATAATGGTATAGAACTTTTCCGTACTTAAAAATTAAAAATAATTTACACATTTTAATCTTTTTCAAGTTCATATTTTTACTGTAATAACCAATTATATGATATGATACGTGCTATTTATTTAAAATTACAAATATTTGCATTTTGGGTTAAATTTAGTAGGATGGTGTAATCTTCTGACCCAAACACAGATATGCAAAGTATTTTTTTTTTAATCAGAGTAATTTTCAGAGGACGAAATAAGAACATTCAAAAAATAATTGCACCATACTGTGTCATATGTATATCAAATGAAAAGGCTCATGATGAGGATCTAAGATATATTTTTGTGATTATTGTAAAATAAATAGTTTTTAGGTACTTTGATTTTATTCGTGAAAAAAGACGAAGATTGACCGACCATCCCCTCTCCCCCTGATCTCCGATAGTTTCGGAGATCAGGGGGTGGGGATGAAGCACAAAATTTTGAAAAAAAAATTCTTCATTGCTTTTAGATTACACGAAAACCTATAAGAACCTGGAACTAAGCTGCTAGTTCGCCAGAGGTTCCAGGTTCAATCTCCGGTCAGGGCAAGTTGGGAAATGGCCTTTTTAAATTGTCTTGGGTCTTGGATGTTTATCTATATATGTATTTGTTATAAAATATAGTATGGTTGAGTTAGTATCCCTTAACACAAGTCTCGAACTTACTTTGGGGTTAGCTCAATCAGTGTAATTTTTCCCTATATATTTATGTATTTATTTGAGCTTATAAAGTCTAGGTAGGGGGGCACCGACGCCAATAACAGGACATATATTTATTAGTTTGTTGTAGCTACATATACTAATACAATAATGTGATAACCGGCTACGGCTTTGAAGCTGCACAAACATACGGACTTTATCATGGGCTAAAATTATTTTAAAAATGCGCACAGCAAATAATTTTTACGATCTAACGATCTCTAAACACATACAACATAACTGTACACACTGCTCAACAATCATAGACAATATTTATTTTCCCGTAACAAAACCCCATTAGTTATCATAAAATTACAAATCTGTAATTTTTGACGCCTCCTCGCCGACGCATGAGCATAACGTGTCATTTTGACGTCGTAAAATTCAGATCAGTACTTCAAATCTCAATTTTACCCAATCAAATTTTACCTTAATCACCTACACAACAAAGTTCATAGTAAAATAAATAGGGTATATCACAAAATTAAATTGTTGACATTTAACTTTCAATTGTAATTCTAGGAAATAAGGTTTGGATTGGGTTGTAAGTAAAATAGTGCTATACTCTATAATTTATAATCACACGTAACGCGTCGGGCGTAATCAGAGTTTGTCGTCACGGACCACGACGTAGTTAATGATGTAGTTTTGTGACTAGCATTTAATGTAGTACTGTAATTTTGTGATTATAAGGCTCTCATACCGTGTACAAAGAGTACTTATCACGAAGTATAGTAAAGAATAGGATCGCATTAGTTTGATAAGTCTGTCTAAGAAAATATCTTCGGTGAACTTTAATGAAAACACATCCTACTTATACCTGTACAAATATTTTCGTAAAAAAATCAGTGATCAACTAACTATGATAAAATTACCTACTAATCTATGGAATAGGCATGACGAATGGAAAACTATTTTTGGTGTTTTATTATTATTGTTGCATTATTAAAAAAAAACTGTACACGTTTTTTTTTTTCCTGAGAAATAAAAAAAATGACAAAATTACAGCGCAGTTACGGCTACATACGATTTTTACATAGAGGTGACGTCGCAAGTCCCCACTCCGGAACTTTGATGCTTCGTATCTATGTGAATTTTTATTTTTTTGGCTAACTGAAAAATATGGGTCCATTATTTTTAAATAATCTTAAAGACGGTCTAATTACAATACACTTTTATAACCCTGTCGTAACCCCTATTGTGCATGTTCAGAAAGAGAGATATAAATGTATATAAATGTGCTTAACAATCACATATTTAAAAAAAAGACCTTTAGAATACAAAGATTGGTTTATATAGTTTACTAACACTAAGTTTTATTTCTTGTACTAGGTAACATATAAATGAAAATGTAATATAATCTTGTTGATCAAAATTAAAATATTTTCCTAATTATAATGACTGATATAAGTACACGGTAAACACAGAAACGGCCTTTTTTTATGCGGTTTTTTACCATGTTAAACTTTCCTTGGGAATAGTAACTAAGCGACTTTTTTTTAAATTAAAGTAAGAAGTATGCAAATTTATTTACTTATATACGATATTTACTTATTTACAAATCTAATTAAGAAGCTTCTTCCTAAGCGCGAACAAAAAAATGTCTTAATTTTGCACTTATTAATTTTTCTGTCATCCGAATTACTACTATTATCTCTAAACATATAGGTTCTATATTTTACACATAACATACATTATACATAATGATTCTGTCACGGGTAGCTCATTATGTGTAAGCAAGTTAGATCATTCTCATTTACTTATATATAACTCAATTAAGTCTGCTATTCGCTTTGGATCGCTATATGATTATAATTATTGTTTTGATACAGTTATAATGTATGTTTAGTTATTTTGATATCAGTCATCGTTACTGTATGGCGTTTGAATAAGATTTTTTTTAAGCAAGTTTGCTCCATAACTTGATGTAAGTACTGAATCTGCAAATAACATACGTATATATCTTCTTAGTACTCTCAACTCTCGTCAAATGGGAATTTTGTAAAGCATACTCCTCATTTATAGCTGGCCAGAAAAACTAAAGTACAAAATAATACAGAACAAAATAAAGTACAAAAAAATCGAAAGAGCTAATATACATTGGCGGTTTTATCCTATATAGGGACCTCTTCCAGGCAACCTGCGATAAATTGAGATTTTTAGGTTTCCTTTATGTCGTTGTACAAAAAAAAAATTCTGGACCTCGATTTTTGACTATTCCTGGTTGTACTCGTAACCTCAGCTATGCTGCTTCGGAGCCCGGGGTACGCTTTCTCACTTTTACTTATTCTAATATGATAGGTAGATGTGCATGTCAATAGTCACTTAGAAGACCTCCGTGGCCTAGTGGTTACCATGCTGGTCCGCCACCCAGAGGTCCCGAGTTTGATCCCCGGTCAGGGCAAGTTTTCAAATTGTCCTGGATCTTAGATGTTTATGTATATATGTATTTGTTATAAAATATGGTATCCTTGAGTTAGTGTCCCATAACACAAGTCTCGAACTTATTTTGGGGCTAGCTTAATCAGTTTTGTTTATGCCTATATATTTATTTATTTACTCAAACAAGGATGCCGAAGACTATGCTAAATTGAAAAGTAGGTAATTGACGAACGAAACAGTTGAAACGATTTGTCGTAAGTTTTACGACTGGTCACCTGCCTACTGTAATGTCAACCTTCTTTGAGAAATATATAAAGTATAAACACTTTACACAGACTAAGGTTCCAAGTTGATATCGATAGCATTTAGTTTTTGTTTTAATATTCGACAGCTGGTAGGTGTAGATCAACTAAGGCTTTGTAGATAAAATTCGTGCTCAAAATTGCGTCTAATTCGGGTTTATTACACACATCTGCAGGCTACGGGCGAATTGGCCAATAATGGCGAATTAAGAAATCTCGACGGCTAGTTAGACAATGAGAGTCATCAATCATTAGGCATTAACCATCATTAATGATATTGGGCAGTGCGTGCCCAATTTGGTTGGGTCCAAGTGAAAAAGCCTAGCGACAATCGAGTGGCCAGAGTCAGCGGCAGCGTAAATGCACAAATGCACAAAATATGTGGAATTAACAACAAAAAAAAACAGCCAAAGGTATTTAAATATGACAAGTTAAGTAGTCTCGGTCGCTATTTCTATATGATTGTGTTCTCAATATAATAAAATTTGCCACGTTATGGATATCTTCAGTGCATCGCCCAATATAATTAAATGGTTCTTTTTTGTTCATATTTTTTAATGTTAGTTTACTATATATACATGTATGTGTATTTTTAAGTAGGCAATCGTAAAAAAATACATTTATACTACGAGCTATATATTCTATGTGCATGCTGTTTTCGCTCCTAGAAGATTGTAAGTACCTTTAATGTTAATCAGCATTACAGATTTATAATGGTAATTTATAGACTGAAATAGAGTAGCATTCTAATACGATAACTTCATTTAGTTTGATAGCTTGAAAGACAAACCGCCTGCCATACAAAACAATTAAGTTACCTTTTATATCGACCACAACAAAGTTCCCTTCGCAAACTAACACTATACATAACTACCCCATCCATCTCATCTTCCTTCCTAAATAGGTCAGTGAGGTCCCGGTCAAAGCACACAAACGTAGCTTACACTGACACTGACACACACACCCAAATTCACAGGCGGCCTCTCTCGGCTGGAAACTGTCCTGCAGGTACAATCAATGTCGCAACTGTTTTGTAGTTTGTTATAACGTTCTTGTAAAATGTTTAGAAAGTTTCATTGTAAACCGACTACAAAAAAGGAGGAGGTTATCAATTCGGCCGTAAGTTTCTTTTTTTGTATACATGTTACGCGATACCTTCGTCAACCGTGAACCGATTTTGATGATTCTTTTTTTATTTGTAAGCCTTTACTACCAAGTTGGTCCCATATTCATTTGGTGATGATATGATTAAAGACTTTGGAGATATAGAAGAAACTCCTAAAAGAAAATAAAGTCGGTGGTTATTTTTGTTAAAAATTGAATTATTTAAGCCACCATTTGCCACCTTAGAGCACAATTTTTTACCACCCTTTAATCACCCACAGGTGTCGTAAGAAGCGACTACGGCAGGTATAGATAACAGAGAAAGGGTAACAGCATCCTGTGTGCAGTGCAACTACGTATATTTAATATTTATCTACCATCTACTCCGGGTAACTAACCCCTCAACAAGAAAGGCCTTAATTCCAACAACAGTAGACTGATATTCTCTGTTACCTAAGCCTCTTTTAGTCGCTTCTTACGACACTTGAAGGTTAGGAATCCAGCAGTAATTTTACTTTGCCGTCTGGGACAAATCTAGCAGCACGGAACAGCACTTTCCTTTGCTGTTTCCTTTTCAGTCACTCAGAACCGTTATTTGCTATAGCGAAAGATACAGACAATGATATAACATTTTGTGTCCGAATGTCCAGGGTTGTCGCACCACCCTCTGATTTATGTGCTGGCGCCAACAGCTGAAATTTTGATGTGGGTGTGTTGACGGTACTAACCCTAACTCGACAATATATACATACATATATACACCTATGTACGATGTTGCTTTATGAATTTTGCGAGGGCAAAAGAGCCATTATGATACTTTTCAATTTTTTCTCTTTGATATCTATCCATTAAGCGGGCTTGTAAAAATCAAATGGTGTCCTTACGGTTGTGAAATATATCACATTTTTTATTATTTCTTCTTTCTAAAAAAGGAACCTAATATAGGAAAAAGCCAAATCTTTAAGTTTTGGTTTTAAAAAACTGTGATTTATGTTTATAGTCATTATGTTTTTATTTGCATTATTATAATCGTGTAACTTATATACCTGAGTATCGACGTTTTCACTTAAACTAATGTGTACACTAATCTTAGTACCAACATTAAAATATAAAAGAGGTAAGTATTTATATACTTCCCTTACCTACCTTCTATCTATGACACTTATAGAAAGGCTCTTGTGATTATGTTAATTATAACATAAAACAAAATACTTACATTTACATACCTACCCGTCAAACTACTTAACATACCTAGTTGTACCAGCTGTCCCGTGTATTACATGTATACTGCACAAAACCATTAGTTACGTCATTATTATGACAGATTGAGGTATATTTCGTTAATCAATATAAGTGAAACCACATTTGAACCTCGGGTTAATTTTTTTTGCATGCCTTCATCATCATCATAATTTAAGAGCGGTGCTCTTGTCGGTAGAGTTTCTTCCATTCTATTCTATTTTCCACCAACCTCTTGATATCTTGATAAGACACTGCTGTCACCTTTTCCTTAACTTGCTTCATAAAGCTGTGCCTGGGCTTTCATCTCCCCGTCTTCCTTCTATTTTGCCTTATATTATTGCCGCATAAAATTGTCATGCCGTATCAAGTATTCCAATATTGCCTCGCCTATTTATATATAATATATTTTTTGCATTCGCCAATCCTTAAAGCCGTTTGACTTGAATTAACATTTTTAGCCACGACTGTCCTATTAACTTTTAAAATATTATAAATTAATAGCCAAATCTATTTATTAAAGGTAATTTTTTAAGAATCTAACACCATTTGCCAAGCTTTGTATTCTACACTTGTGGGTCGAGAGGACGCCTAATTCGCGACCATAATCCACGGATTTGGCCGTTTCGACTTTGAGAACCATATATATTCAAAGAACAAATCGAAAAATCCTTATAACTATTAGACAGGCACTTTCTTTCGATTTCCTAAATAGAAATATGCGTAAGTAGGTAGTTAATATCGATCAGACACAGTAAGTAATTAGGTTTTATGGATATGTGGATTTCTCAAAGTCGAGTCGACCAAATCCTTGGATATATGGTCGTATGTAAGTAATAGAAACTCTTAAAATGTCTTACCTACTTATAATATTTCAAAACTAAAAACCGACTTTAACCCCAAACTATAACACAACTAATTTTAAAGAAAATTCTATGGGACCCATCTGACAAATAAGTATGCATGTCCTTTTAAACAAAAATAAGGATTTTCCAAATCAGTCCAGCAGTTTTCGAGCAATTGGGGAACATACATAAAAAAACAGATTTCGATATTTAACCTCCTCTTTTTTTTTTGAAGTCGGCTAAAACAAAATAACGCGATGTTTTCTGCGCGCAGTCACGAGGTTTCAAGACACCATACACGATACAAAGTCATTAATAAAACATCAAAACATACCTGGGCACTCCAAAAATACCACTTGAACACTGTACAACCTCACCCTGGGCTAAAACAGGCACATCTGCCGCGTCCGTCTTGAAAAAGGATTTAATAAAAAGAATTAAATATGGCGAATAAACCAAGATGGCGGACGGGTGCAGGGCTGGGTGACATTGTGAAAGGGTTGGGAATAAAAGCTTTAAAGAAATTGAGTGCTTTGGATTGAATAGCTTGCGATCCGCCCAGTCTTAGCATGGGTTGAATTTTAAGCTGCTCATAAGACCAAAAATTACTTTAATTTTATAAAAAAATAAAGTGACCTTGGGTCTTTTTGCTCTATACTCTCTTTAAGTATTTTTTACGGGGTTTATAGAGTGTAACTTTGTCTTTATATTAATATCTATGTATATATCTTTAAATGACTACCTCCGTGGTCATCATGTCACACCGGAGGTCCCGGATTCCATCCCCGGTCAGGTGATCTTTTTCAGATTGACTTGGGTCTTGAATGTTTATCTATATATGTATTTGTTATAAAATATAGTATCGTTGAGTACTGGTATCCCATAGCACAAGTCTCGAACTTACTTTGGGGCTAGCTCAACCTATGTGATTTTTCTGTATTATTATTATATAGTTGTATGTATATGTTTATACTTAGTATCTATGTATACTCGTATATTAGGTATACAAAATGTAGGTCCCTATATAAAAGTTTATTTTTATATTATCTTCTCTAGATATAGCTTATTCCTCTTTACAACTAAATTTATTCCAATACATGGTAATTGTTCAGTTAACGAGTATCAATTTTTAACACATTGAAGTAAAGTGGTGGGACTCTATTTTCTCTATCTAATGCCATAAATATCTAACTGCGCTGCAAAAAAACTCATACTTTCTTACCAGAGTTTTTTGCCTTAATTATAAAATTAAATAAAACGCTTATTTAATTGAAGTATCGTAAGTGTCATGTTATGTCCATCCTTTAATTAATCAGCTTTCTTCCGTCTAATTGTCCATGCCGCAACACTTTGCACCTTCTCTTTACTTTTTCTGCCAGTTTTTGCAAGAGAGAGAGAGATAATGATTAAAATTACGCATATCATCAATTATATTTAATAACATTAGTGAAAACGTCAAATTTCATTTATTTATTGATATGATTACATTTCAATTAATATCATGTTTACTTTTTTAAAGCCCATTAGTTTCTAATTGTAAGACAAAAAAGAACTTTCTCAAAATGACAGGATACGAAATTTTATAAAATACATTTAGATTAAATATGTTCAATGTATCATCCAAAAAGATGCATGTCCCCGTGACCGCTTAAAAGGGGCTTGCACGTTGCCATGAAAAAAATACAAAACATCTTTTTTACCCCTAGGGAACAGAACAGCTGCGCTTTTGTATAACAATGATACAGCCATGTTATTCCAGCAACCTGGGGCAATCAACACACTGGGTTGATAACCAACTGCGTAAAAAAGACACCTTCATACTCTGTAATCGAAAATTTTGTAGCGCTACCCAATTCCGTTGGGTTGCCGACGATTGCGCGGCCTATACGCGGCCTTTTGTTAAAAGTCACGCTTGATTCGGGGCGAAATTTTGTCCTTTTGTTGTTTTATTCTGTTTGATGAGTGTAAAAATTATACTCATTTATAACATTGTAATATTTGTGTTTAATATTATTAAGTATAAATAAATTCATTTCACTGTCTGTCGAATTGTAAATATACTCTCAAGTTGCCTGGAAGACATTGTTGAGCGATAAAGCCGTCTTTTGTATGTATAGAAACTTTAATTTATCTCCATATGTCTCAGTTATTTTATTGTAAGCAATAAAGAGTAAAATAGATTAATAATAATTATTATTAAACTATTGAAAATAGAAGAGAGGAAATGATAGGACCTCTCTTAAGACATCACAATCAATAGTCGTCGAAAACGAAATCAATACGAGAAGGAATATTAGAAGGGAGACGAAGAAGGGGACAAGATTCCCAACTGATTAAATAAAAGTTAGGAGTTGGATCCTAATAGGATATTTAAAAGATGGCAGAGAGAAGAGAGGAATGGAGGTCCACTTAACTCCATCGACATTGAGAGCAAGCTCTTAAATTACAGGAAGAATAATAATAATTCAACATAGACTACCTCGGATAAATGTATATACACATAAAATTACTGAACAAAAGTGGCAAGTATATAATGTGGCACTCGAATGACAATTTCAATTGTGTTCTACTTTCAAGAGGGGCGTCGTGATTGGCTGGCAGTTGGTGACAAATGGGCGACATTATGTCGCGTCAGCCAATAAGAGGGAGAGATGGACGCTATTCAACCGGGATCATGCCGTGAATAATGAGCTGTGACGGTTTGTTGGCGACAGTTTTTTGTGCGCGGTTTTTGTCACTTTCTTTTTAGATGTAAATAAGTTGTCTTTCAACAATTGGAGCTTCATCTATAATCATGTTTTGTTTTCTTTTTAAATATCTATGTTAATAAGAAAGTTAATTACTTAAAATTAGCTGTGCTCTTTTTTTGGCTACCTACCTAAAAGGCGCACTCACCTATTTATTATACTTACTATTTATTTACTCTGTAGTTTTCAGGTTTTTATCTATGTGTAGGTCTGTGAGTACTAATGTAAAGATGTTTAAATTCACGAGCGCTCCTTGAGCTATGTTGCGTATGTTAATAATTGTCCCACAAATTGTTTCTGTGCGTCAATTCGGAAATCGTCAGTAGTGTCAAATTCAAATTATACCGCAATTTAAGGTCAATCCGCTATTTTCCAACAAGTCAAATCAGGTACTTTTTTCTAAACGTCAAAACACACATTTTCAGTGAGATTTGTATGAAATACTGGCAGGGGACGTCATTGTTTCTTGAGTCAAAACCGCTCTTTTAAAAAAACCGCTCTTTTTATCAGTTTTTCTGCAATAATAAATTGAAAATCACGTTAAAATGGATATGTTAATAGACAAGTGACATTATTTTGCGACGTTTTATTTTCTTATCAGTACAAAATAATTTATTTTTCACCTAGGAAAATACCCAATGTCATTACACCTACATTGAAAGAACTGTAGGTACCGTCAGCATGAAAAGTATGAAAAAAAAGTTATAGGTAGTTAGGTAAGTTGTATAAATGTTAAGAAATATTTATCTATGAGTTATTATTGTTTGATTTATTTACAGATATCGCGTCAATAAAAATAAGTTTTCATAGCAACCAATAAATTATAGGCAAGTAAAAAATGAAGCACTGATATACAGACTGAGATTTCTCTAGTATATAGCAAAATGATATGAAAGGTGCGCGAAGTTGAAACGTCGAAATATGTATAGGCAACAAAAAGAAGAAACTCTTCCGAAGAGGAGTCAATTTATGATTCTTCATATAACTAACTACATCTATTTTACATGCTTTTATTTAACTTGCAATGTATGTTTTGTTCAAATTTAATTAGTGTGGCATGATTTAGATTTACAACTATCGCATATTTTGCTCATTTACGATGACCTTGCGACTAGTTCAGTGCGCACAGAAAAGCGCATGTGCTTACACTTTACAATTACAACAAGGGTTGAGAGCAGTCGTGAAATTAAACATCTGTACTAAATGATATCTATAATTCTTTATTCCCTGCTAAGCACCATTGTTGGGCAAAGACCTCTTTTTGCTTCCACCGTTCTCGATCTAGGACAGCTTACTGCTATCCACTAAGGTGGCGTTCGATGTCATCTTGCCAACTCCCCCATATAGGCCTTTCTTGTGTCCGACACCGTCTGGTGTCCAGATCGTATCTATCTGATAGGATTTTTAATTTCTTTAAGCAGTTCACGACTTTGTATGGTAGGTACCATACAAAGTCGTGAACTGCTTAAACCTAGAGTCTACAGAAATAACTTTTAATTGTCGCCCTTACGAGACATTTACCCTAACTTGGTCCTGGGTCAAAAATAAATTATTAAGCACTATTATGAAAATAAAAACGTCACAAAATAATGTCACTTGTCAAGATCATATCTATTTTTAGAATTATTTTAGTTTTATTCTTGCAGAAAAACTAATATTGAGATAGTAATTTGACTTTGAATTTCTTGGAGTTCCCATAGAAAATGTTTGTTTTGACGTTTAGTAAAAAGTATCTAATTTGTCGGAGTTTTTGCCGGGAAGTCAAGGGGTTCAGTTGGAGTTTGCTATAATTGTTTTGCAAATTGATTCTAGTGGACTTTATAATAGAAATCGGTGTAGTTTAGGGTTATAATTTATAACCCTAAACTACATACTGTCCATGGGCTACCACATATTGTCCATGGGCATGAGCATTTATAACTTATAAATGCTCATGCCCATGGACAATATGTGAAATGGTTAAAGTGGTCACTTATAGTGCGGCTGTAGTGATATTTATTTGCGGACTGTGGTGGGCGTCTTTAGGCGTCGTGCGTCACTCATTCGGCTATGAAAACCAGTGGACTCGTATAGATTTGTCGCCAGAAGCTCCCCTAAAGCAATCAAAGGACCTACACCATCCTTTGATTGTATATTTAGGGTTAGGGTTATGAATAACGTGAAGGGGACATACCCGTAATTTATCAAACTACGGGCTATACTAGATCATAATAGTATAATGAAATCAAAATGACAAGCAAAAAACCAAAAAAAAATCGACCTTCCCATATAAATTTTCCGGGCGGCTGCACACTTTGTACTACAGTGACCTAGTATAGCTCGTGGTTCGATTTATTACGGGTATGTCCCTTCCACGTTATATAGATATATATATATATATGTACGTACTTAGGTAAATTCAAATTGACAACCTGCTACTTTTTGAAATCGGTTAAAATGAGGGTGATTATAAACTCACTCAATACCTGATTGAAGTAAACTCACCACCTGACTTTTTTATTATTCCTTTTTTTTTAAATGTACCGTCGGCAAAAATATCAGTTATATTTGTTGATTAATTTGTTGACACATGTACGCTACAACGTAACTTGCTCAGTTAGTACTGCTCAGTACGAGTAGATGTTTATAATTTTTACTAAATGTCTGATAAAATCCGCCTTGGAGTAGATAGTAAAGGGGGTTCGGTTTGCGGGAACCAAGGGACGCGCGTAGTATACTTTGCGTACACTATGCACGTTAGGATATTACATTGCAAGCAAATCCGCAGACCATGTTATTTGTTCTTTTTTTTTTGCTGTCTGTAGAAAAAACACCTTAGTTAGGTGGTAAATTTACAAAAAATAAAATAAAACAGTAGGTGGAGAATTTACAGCAAAAATAATTCAAAAAATAATGATAAGGTGGTGAATTTACTATGGTGGTAAGTTTACAACAACCCGAAAATGGAAAGTAGGCCCCCAAGCCCGCCCCTACTTGTAATGTGCCGTAAAGATGGTAGATTACGCCGTGTCATTTGTTACCTAGTGTTGACTCGAAAATGTGTTGATTGCTGTCATTACAGCGATACTATCGGTTGTAAATCATACTGGATTTAAGTAAAAGCACGTAAAATATATAGGTATTATTTTTGAATGATCTATCATTAAATTATTTTGAGTTAGAGCTAAGCTTTTAGAATTCAATATTTGTTTTAATGTCCAATGCCTATGATAATGTCAACCAAGAATTAAAAAATAAAATGTTAATATGTTATATAAACCCCCAAGGTGTAATGAGTTCTATTTGGGATATTTTATAAACACGCTGTTCCTCTTTGAAATGATAAAATATAAATGTTCATTTATTTATTTCTTATTTTCATCGAGGACATCTTTTCCGCATTGACCGGACCCGTTTTGCGTGGGGACCTGACGCCGGCCTCAGTTCCGAACAAGCCAAGCTGCTGCTGGAAGCTTAGAACGCTTGCTAGAGTCCTGCACGCCTCCGCCATGGTTCCCGGGTGTTCTAGGAACCTTTTTCTTATGAGTGCGACACCATCGCACTCTGCGAGGAGATGGCTCACAGTTTCTTCTGCATCCATACATACCCTGCACAAAGGACTGTCTGTATGATATCTAATATGAAAAGGTGTTTGTTTGTTGTACAATTACTGGTAATGATGATCATACGGCGTAGGTTCCTCCGTGGCAGGGCTAGCAGACATCGGGATAAGCGACTGTCCCATTGGGGTAGCGCCTCCTTAGCCTGCCGGCACGTCCGGAGGGATGACCATAATTAAGCTTATTCTTCTTTAATGCCCCTCCAGCCGCTTTCTAATTCAGAAGCGAATCTGCGTGAAGGATCTGTGGCTATCTTGTACCAAGGCAGAGTCAACGTATGCCATATTCAGGGCAAGACGAATCTTTGCGCTGTCAAGACGAATCACGATACGGATGGACAAACCTGATACCTTTCTCCTGATGATTTTTGTTGCTGCATGAGTTGTGGCTGCGCACTCAAATTGGAAGATAGAGTTATCCTTACCCATGGCAGCTGTAGAGTGAATGTTGAGATCATGAGAGCATACTCCAGCCCACACCATTGTGCGTCTTAGAGCCGTCTGTGCATACTCTTACTTGTCTGATTGCCTTATGTATTTCGTATTGTTTGTCGATGAATTGTTTGCATATCCTTTCTTTAATAGCACCTATAAGGTGTGATGCCTTAAGAGCTAGTGGCAGGATTTGGGTATGTGGTGCCTTGTCTTTATGTTTCCATAGGCCCAACGTATTAAGTCTCGTGGCTGCGACTTGTGCTTCTTGTTTGATGTGTAGATGTAGCGATCCGATGACTAGGTCTGCCTCTAGTGCCGCTGTTAGGCAAGATTTCATGCCACCGCCTATCGCCAGACATGCCATTATTTGGAATTGCTGAAGTTTGTCTTGTACTGTGGCCAGTGTCGTTAAATACCACCATACTAGTGCGACGTATGTAAGTCTTGGTCTGATGACTGTAATATGTAGCCATTTCATGATCTTTGGGGTTAGGTCCCAGTTTTTGGCTTCTAGTCTTCGGCAGTTCCATATAAATGTACAGTCAAGTACCAAGATCCTCTACTTATATCTTGAATTTTCTCTTGAACTAAAAATGATATTAACATGAAAGTTTTCATTCAGACAGATTTTAATTAAGTTTTTCTGAATATAAATTTTCATGTTAATATTTGTTAAATTGTTGAGTTTGGAGCGAGGTGATTAATAACATAATAATATAATCATTGATATGATAGGTACCTATATGTATATGTAAATAATCAAAGTAAAAATTACAATCTTAAAAATATCGCCAAAACAAACTCTAATCCCATACGTAGGGATAAAAGTCGTAATATTAAAACGAGTCCATATTATTACCGTCCAATAAAAGCGATAAGATCTCCGAAATATCCCTGCTTCGGAATTGGGTGCCAACTATATCTACTCATGGATCGACACGACACGTTTTGAAACGAACAATTACGAAAAAAGAGAAGGATCACTCAATAGTATGTCAACATACTTCTTTTTAGTGTATTGTATATTGATAAAATAAAATGTATTTTTTGACGACCTCCGCGGCGTAATGGTCAACACGCTAGTTCGCTAATCCAAAGGTTCTGGGTTCGATCCCCAGCCAGGGCAAGTTGGAAAATGGCCTTTTTCAAATTGTCCTTGGTCTTAGGTGTTTATCTATATGTGTATTTATTATACAATATGGTATCATAGAGTTAGTATCCCATAATAGTGTGATTTGTCTGTATATATTTAATATATTTATGAATTGTAGGGTCACACTCGTAACGAGAACGATCGAGATCAGAACTTACATGGCCAATATGACGGAAAGGTTCTCCATCTGGTAATTCACAGGACTACATTTACGAAGGTTGTCTGGTCTGGACATTTCTTTGATTAGCTACGATTCTTTATAGTACGTTACTCATGTTTATTAGAATTATTTAGTTTTATGTGAATTTTTAATTTTACTTACAAGGACCTACTGTTATTTGTTTCTAGACTAACATAAAAGAACATCTATGTATGAGTACGTAATTAAGCTCGTGTATTGTGTGAAGTGCTCCGTCTGTTCTCTATTTATTTTCTTTTTACGGCGTGTTATGGCGTGTAATGGAGTTGATAAGGCTGTATTAAAGCGACCCTTAGCTTTAAATAGCTATACAGAGATACTTTATAAATAGTTTGGATTTTAATAGCCTCAAAGTTTAAAGCTTTTTAATTTTTTAATAGCCTTAGAGTTTGAAGGTTTTATTCATTAAAGCAACTTACCGAGACTGATTTCACTGACTGCCTTTCGTTATTTGTACTTAATAATTTTTTCAAAGGATATTACATGTTACTTTAAATCAAAGTATACTTTGAAAAATCAGGTAAATTAATTCACGTCATGGATCCGACAGTGTATAATCGGTTGCCACAGGAGACCAGGGCAGCTGATAACATTAAAATCATTAAAAATAAAGTTAAAAATGGCTGCAAGAACTAGCCCCCTACTCATTTGACGAATTTTGTCAATAAGATGTATCTAATTCGATGACATTAATTGTAAAATATTAAATATGACATTTATTCCTAATCTTATGTGTAGGTACTTATGTGATGTACGTTTCCAAGTTTTTTAATATTGACATGTAACAAAATGTTATTAATATGTAATAAACAATACTTTTCCACATCGGTCCATATATCAGTCTAGTGCTGGACTAAAGGACTGTCCCATTGAAGACAAGACATTACTTAACTTTTACTAATTTACTTAACGATCGACCAGATTTTTAAAACGCCATCGGCAAATATGTCAAATGAAGGCAAACTTAAGGTGTTATTAATTTTTTATACCTTTCTTCCTTTAAAAAGTTTATTTTATTCACTGAAAACAGTGAATAAAAAGCACTTTTACTCACTATATTGTTTATTTATTTTATTCACTGGAAACAGTGAATAAAAAGCATTTTAATCACTATTTTGGTGTTTGAGTTTAGAAAAATTACTCTTGATTTTAGTAATGTTCCAATTTCAGTTTGCATTTTAATTAATTTAAACTTCCTTTTTTTTCTCTAAATATCTATTGTCGCTTATACCTCTCTTTTTCTCGTAGTCATGGTATAAAATATAGTATGCAACTCTTGAATAAAACGGATTTAATCGAGGGCCATAAATCACACGCGTCGCTCAGGATTTTAATACTTGAATCACGCTCATGATTCAATCGTTAGAATCCTTCACTTGCTCGTGATTCATCTATGGCCGTCGAATTTAATCCGTCTTTTATTCACTTTTTGCATAATATACTTATTAATTGTTTTATGCGCGCTTTCGTAACGCTTTTGTGTAAAGCTAACAAAGCCCCGGTTGGAAAGTGGCCAACGTGTGCGCAATTTTACTGTAATTTACCAAAAAAGAATATAGACACAGGGTCATTTGCGAAACTGGTAAAAAGAAACAAGACTTATTACCATACTGAGACACAATTTCTTTTCCGTTTTAACAATGGAAATCCTTGTCATTGTTAAAGTATGACACCATTTCAAGCTTATACCCTTCGGAGCTTTTGAATTAAGTACATACTTTAAGGGAACAGTTCCCCTTCACGAACCGATAATTACAGTTTTTGAGACAAATAAGATATTTCATGAAAAATGCTTTGTCGTTGTTCGCCCAAGGCTCTATCTACCTTTATACATTTTTAGGTTATAATTTGAGTTTGCACCCTTTTGTTAGGATATTAAGAGACCTGAATAAAAAGGAGGTCATGTTTTTACAACACATTAAGAATGTTTAAAATAGTATTTATTTTTTTGTCAAGTATAATTCATTTTCTTATTAATTGGCGCTAGATAGAACACATTCGTTACAAGCTTCGTCAACAGACCATAGAATTAAATCCACAGTACATTATTATCGACGATTTCCGTGGCGTAGTGCTAGTCCGCCACCCAGGGGTCCCGGTTTCGATCCCAGGACTGGGCAAGTTAGAAAAATTGGCTTTTTTCAAATTGTCCTGGGTCTTGGATGTTTATGTATATATGTATTTGTTATAAAATATAGTATCGTTGAGTTAGTATCCCATAACGCAAGTCTCGCACTTACTTTGGGGCTAACTTGATCAATGTTAAATGTCCCTATATATTTATTTATTTATTTTAAGTAGGTATATAATATACACTTAATGACCTCTAGGCCACAGAGGTCGTCATAATAATATAAATAAACTTTTACGTCTTTATTCCTAACGAGGCAGACAAAGTACTTTGGGTCTTACGGCTCTAAGAGACCAGGGCCACAGGACTCAAATGTCACTTTTAGCGAGATGATAAACAAAAATTGACAAAGATACAGCGCATTGAATTTTGCATGACGTCACGGCTACGTACGATTTTTACGTAGAGGTGACATCACAAGCCCCCACTCTGGAACTTTGATGCTTCGTATCTTTGTGAATTTTAAACATTTTTGGCAAACTGAAAAATATGGGTCCATTATTTTTGGATAATCTAAAAGCCGGACTAATTATAATTATACTTTACTAACCCTTTTGTCACCCCTATTGACATTTACAAGCATCCCAATTTCAATCGTGAAGATGATGTTGGCTGTGTTCCACAATAAAGATATTTGTTTTGAAATAATTTGGTTTCAAGTTATCTGGGATGAGCATACCAGTGATTGACCTTTGTAAACAGTGTGTCTGAACAAAAGATCAAAACTTATGAAACAAACGACGAAGAATGTGGGTATACTGATATGGTTATTCATCGGACAGCTGAACATCCATCGCAGTTCCTCAGTCTGCCAGCGACCACGACGGCAGAAGAGTCGTCGAAATATTTGGCTATTAACATTACAAATTATTATTAATCGCGATAAGTCCCGTATTACTAATAACAGTAGTAACAATAGTAAATATTGCCTAAATCAAATATCCGCCTTATCGATGGACTTTCTTAAGTTATGAAATGGACAGTCGGACACCCACGAACGATCATAACTTCAAACCCAAACACTTGCTATTTCTGTCGCCTGTTTGTTCACATGAGCTAAGGGACCACCCACATCGTGCGATAAACGCCGCGTTTATTATCCTAATAAACGTTTATAGGTGGTAAGCTGTTTTGTCAACCGAGGGTTCTTGGAGCGTCTGGTTTTGCTGGGATGCTACTGTGGAAACCGCAACAGATCATGGTGGCATCGGAGAGCAGATAAGCTGTCTACAAAGTTTATATCTTAACCATAGTATTCATATAAAATCTACACTTCGTACATCAGTTACCTACATAGAACTACCAGTCTCATGCATTTCATACAGAAAAATAGAAATTTGTCTACCCTGTGCCACCCTTATAATGACGGCAAAGTCAGAAATGTTTCTATTTTCTTCCATATGGAGCCGTTCCTGTAATTTAAGCAGTCGTACCTAATTAACAAGAAAGGCTCCATATTTTACAGGGTAGGCACTGATCACAGTGCCCACCCTACAAAAATAGTAATGCACGTCACTGGAACCTACTATCTTATACGTTTAAATCTAAGATTTTGTCTGTGTCATTGTGTGGAAAGAAATGCAATAAATAACAAATTTTTTCTCAAATTTATTCGGCAGGCAAATTTAAAAGATCAAGACTTATTACCATAAAGCTTTCACCCCTTCCTCCCTAACTTCTGAACCACTAAACCGATTTCCATTAAACATAGCTAAGAACCACCGCAAGAAAATTTGCTTTCACGATAAAAAATTGCATCGAAATCGGTCCATTCGATCGAGAGCTACGATGCTACAGACAATAAGACATATAGACAGATACTGTACACAGGCAGACATTGGCGTCAAACTTATAACACCCTCATTTTGGTTGGGGGAAAAAATGGAGTGGTTTGCCATTGCCTTCTCCATTTCACACACTAGTAATTTTTTTTAATAGGAACTAGTGGATAGGTTTCCTTACGTTGCCTTTACTGAAAACGTGCTAGTGCTTGAAAATAACCATACATAAATTCAAACTCAGAGGACCAGTCACGCATTGAAATTTAGCCTCGCAGATTCACTGTCTATGCCTAAACTAAGCAGTTTAGCCTTATTCTCGTAAAATATTCAAAAATAAAAATTTGTATTTATTCAGTTTTTTGAAATTTTCAAAATGGCGGAAATATGGGGGTTGAAAACTTTATAAATATCATATGTCATCCATTTCGAAAAATTTCCAAAAATGTAATTAATCTTTTTTGTTACCCTTATCAAGACACAGCTTTTTATCTGAACAACTTTTTCATCCGATAAACTTCAACGGGTCACTCACAAACTCACTAGTGTATTGCTTCAACTAACTAAAGCCCACGGCCTTGCCCGCGTGGTAAAATTTATGACAATCCTCACATTGTCCCTCTATTTAGCCGTTTTTGGCTGGGTTTTTCATACAAATTTTTATCCTCTATTTCACCCTCTTAGAGAATCGTTTCTTCAAAAATAGTGACACAGTAAAGTATGTCCTTTTTTACATTTCTCACTTCAAATTTGACAAAGTTTCATACAAAGTTTCAACCCATATTTTCAACCTTTTAGAGAATGAATTTCCAAAAATCGCTTCTTAGTGCAAAATTAAGTCACTTACGGAACATTTGTGCAAAATTTCTTTTGGAGCTCCTACATGAAGAGGTCAGGTACGTATTGGAGAGCTTGAAAGAAACAGCACAGAGTATTTTTGTTTATTATAACTTTACAATACTGATATAAGTGTAATCAGCTCGAGAGATGGTAGTGGAATGAATGTAGAATGAATGAGGAAGGAATCTAAAATTTAAAAATTGAATTTGAAAATGAAATTATTTTTAGACAGATAGACAGTATGAAATGGAAAAAGGAGGTAAACGGGAACATGAAGGATGAGGTTTATTGTAACATCGTTACAAAATGGTATGCAACATGCAAGAAATTCGCACCATGTAAATAAGCCATAATGAGTAAAAAATAAAAAACAAAGTTTCTGTGAACTGTATCTCCGTGAGATTTCGTAACGATCACCGTTTCCTTGGTGCGTAATAACATCCCAATTAATGAGTAAGTGGCTGACAAACGAACAAAGACCATCATTAATCAGAACAAACGACCTCGCTGTTTTGACGGACTTTTTATACGCCACGGAAAACGATCGGCACCTATAATTATGGCATTTGAATTAGGTATATTGGTCTCTAATGATAAATATTTAATTGAACTTTATAATTCAGTCGAAGTTCTTAGATAATTAAGTTAGATATATATTGTGGTTAGCTGAAAACTTAACTATTTCGAGACATTTGCTCACATTTTGTTGTTTTAAATTGATTAATTGTTCATTTTTCATTACAGTCCAATATAAAACCTGTGCCTTTGAGTACTTAAGTACATACCCAAATGGTCTAACCTTGTAACGAAGATAGGTAAACTTTTATCGTTCAAAATGCGCTATTTTCTGGCAGAGGGTGACTCACAATTGTACATACGAGTCCACCGCACGGGGGATGATAAAGATATCAACAAATGGCGCATTTACCTCATTTCATTTTTATTTTATTTTATTTGGAAAACAAACAGTTACATAAATTATTAATAACAATAAACTTAAGTAATGCAAAAACTAATCTAGTTTCCTCAGATAACTTATACAGAAATACCGAACAGACTGTAAACAAATTAAAAGAGAAAAAATAAGAAGTGGGTAATCCTAATTTTTTTACCGAAAATGATATATTAATTTAACTATGTTTTTTCCACTTTTTTACTCATCATCACGCAAAAAGTTGCCTTTGAGTCTTGAGGCCCTAGGCCCTATCTGCTTAAAGCCGAAAGACCCAAAAAGGCTCTTTCTTTCCCATTAACGATAATATTACTGATATATGTTTCTATGACATTTAATTTGCTTTAATTATAGCACATGGGCAACCGAGCTTTGCTCTATGTAAATCACCGAGAAAACGAGGTTCTCTAGAAATTAAACGTAGCTTGGTTGATCGATTAATTTTTATATGGTTTAAGGCATTCAAGATGCAGTTAATTTATTATTTAGATCGATTTATTTTTATTCATACAGAAAAAATAATAGATAATTGGCCTACCGAGATTCGAACCTCGAACCTTTACGTTTACAGTATCTTGCCATACCAACAAAGTTTAGTTGGTAAAATTGTTTTTACATGTGCTAACACAATTTTTCGGCCCCATCATAAAATGTATATTGTCATAGAACCATAAGTTGTTAAGCGTTTTGCACACCCACGTTTGTCACCACGTCGCGCTGAGTCAGTCGTGTCGCAACATTTGTCGCGTCGGCGCGACGTGGGTGGTCTGATAGGCATCTAATTAAGGCTCACTTTTGTTGTACGCGATAGGCTGCGTGTACACGAGCGATTAAATCTACGGTAATAGTTTGAGTGAAAAATTGAAAGGGAAATTGTTGACAAGGTTGTTAATGGTTAAGTCTAGTATTATTCCATGATTAAATTATGATTATGATACTCATACACTTATTATTATATAACTTCTTACAAGATATACCGAAACTATTTAAAGGTAATTTCAGTCGATTATACTGAACAACCTTTTCCAAGGCACATACATAGAAATATGAAAAAATGTTTGGTTATACACCATGGAAACTCAGATCAGCTGATTAAAATTTATTTCAAATCACTGTTTTATATGATCTTACATAAATTATAAGTAGACTTGTTAGAGAGGGCAAAAAATAATTTTAAAAGAAAATTGTGTAAATAAATCTGATAAATTGACGTGCAACAAAATCAAAAGAAAATATTAATCATGACATTTATATTGACTTTGTTTCATAGTAAATTGTAAAAGGTTTATAGATTCAAGTATATTTTTGTAGTATTATATTTTGATAGATGATAGCTTTTCTGACAAAATTTGCACACCGGTGATGGTAAACATGATTGGACGAAACTGAATATCTTGTAACACATGTTCACATATTTGGCAAAGTAATTATCTTTATCTTTTATCTTGAAAACCCTTAATTTCTTAATGTGAAGTTAAAGGAGTAGTGTTTCTATAGCAATAACATTTAATATTTGAAAAAAAAACTGAAATTGACAATTTTAACTTGAAACGACACTGTTACTTTTATACCTACTCAAACAAAAATCAACAATATAACAAAACAATAGCACACATATATATATATATATATATATATATATATATATATATAAATCGCGAAGGACTTCTTGCGTCTTTACAAACTACCACCCTGCGGCGTCCACTGAATGTAGTGAGATTTTTAATGTTTTCAATGCGTATGTAAGATGTTTTAATCAGTATCATATCAGTAGTCGACGTCAAATTTCATTTAAACGTTAAATGGTGATATTCAAATTAAATATTTCTAGCTGAATTTGTGCGTCCGTTCACTCTTAAATCTTTCTTGCACACTGAATACCTTCGTATACCTACTAAACACTGCATGCACATTCCCGTCTCCATCCGAATGTATGTTTAAATCAATTCCGTATAATGCTCTGCATATATCATAATGATTATAATAACTAAATTACATCCATCTACTAGTAAATTCAGATTGGTTCCGAATAACTTAATTAGTGCATCCGTTCACTCTTAAATCTTTCTTGCACACTGAATATCTCCGTATACGTTCAAAACACTGCATGCACATTCCCGCCTCCATCCAACTGTATGTTTAAATCAATTCCGTATAATGCTCTGCATATATCATAATGATTATAATAACTAAATGACATCCATCTACTATTGAATTCAGATTGGTTCCGAATACTGTTTTTTAAATAATTATTGTATTAGCTTATCAGCCAAGAGGCTTACACCTATATAAGGGCTTATAATGACTCAAGGCACAGATAATAAATAATTAATAGTTAGCATACAAAAGTGACAATACCTATGTATAGCGTAGGTATTTTCACTTTGGTGGTCTACAAAATCTTAAAACGCAATAAAATCATTTTTGACGAGTGACAGGTAAGTTTGTATGTATAAACAGGTAAGCTCAGAGGCACAGGCTGGTGTGGACAGGCAAGCTCGGAGTTGGACAGGTAAGTATGTATAAACAGGTAAGCCCAGAGGCACAGGCTGGTGTGGACAGGCAAGCCCGGAGTTGGACAGGTAAGTATGTATAAACAGGTAAGCTCAGAGGCACAGGCTGGTGTGAACAGGTAAGTTCGGAGTTGGACAGGTAAGTATGTATAAACAGGTAAGCTCAGAGGCACAGGCTGGTGTGGACAGGCAAGCCCGGAGTTGGACAGGTAAGTATAAATAAACAGGTAAGCTCAGAGGCACAGGCTGGTGTGGACAGGCAAGCCCGGAGTTGAACAGGTAAGTATGTATAAACAGGTAAGCTCAGAGGCACAGGCTGGTGTGAACAGGTAAGTCCGGAGTTGGACAGGTAAGTATGTATAAACAGGCAAGCTCAGAGGCACAGGCTGGGTTGGACAGGTAAGTATGTATAAACAGGTAAGCTCAGAGGCACAGGCTGGTGTGAACAGGTAAGTCCGGAGTTGGACAGGTAAGTATGTATAAACAGGTAAGCTCAGAGGCACAGGCTGGTGTGGACAGGCAAGCCCGGAGTTGGACAGGTAAGTATGTATAAATAGGTAAGCTCAGAGGCACAGGCTGGTGTGAACAGGTAAGTTCGGAGTTGGACAGGTAAGTATGTATAAACAGGTAAGCTCAGAGGCACAGGCTGGTGTGGACAGGCAAGCCCGGAGTTGGACAGGTAAGTATGTATAAACAGGTAAGCTCAGAGGCACAGGCTGGTGTGGACAGGCAAGCCCGGAGTTGGACAGGTAAGTATGTATAAACAGGTAAGCTCAGAGGCACAGGCTGGTGTGAACAGGTAAGTCCGGAGTTGGACAGGTAAGTATGTATAAACAGGCAAGCTCAGAGGCACAGGCTGGGTTGGACAGGTAAGTATGTATAAACAGGTAAACTCAGATGGACAGGCTGGTGTGAACATATAGGTTCAAAGGTACAAAAAGGAAGTTTCATGATACGAATAATATAATAGTACCTAGTCATATTTATGTAGGTGAATATACGGAATAAAAGGCATATCGTAATATAAAACCTTTAATGTTTTATTTTAAATTTTACAAAAAAATGTGTATCTAAACATAAAAACTTTTCAATCAACAAATCAATGCAATTTAATATTGACATAATAATAAACATAAATTTGCTCTGCTTTGAATAGTAACGAAATAAACTGAATTATGAACATCAATCAGTCTTCATTACAATGGAACATGTATTTTTTTATATTATGATTAAAAGAAATCAGTAGGGTTTTTATCAACCCAATTCTTGTTTTAGATATCTACTTAAGAGAAATGTAAACTCCATCTACAACCTAAACTCAATCTGCAGCTTCTCTTTCAATTTAAAATTTAGTAAAAAAAAATGGGTATCTAAACATAAAAATCAAAACATTTTAACTGACATTTTAACAATTTTAGTTATACTAAATAATTAAACATAAATGGGCTCTGCCTTTGCCTAATAGCAAAATAAACTTAATTATGAACATCAATCAGTCTTCATTACAATGGAACATGTATTTTTATATTATAATTAAAATAAATCAGTGGCTACAACTAAAAGTCTCATGCCCGGTTTCTGAGGTGCTGTTAGATATCTCTTCATTAATTATTAATTCGATAAACAGACAACCTTTTGAATTCTTTATTAAGTCCTTTATTTAAAAATGCTTTTAAAGGCATTTGCTTATGTAATTGCAGTTATGTCAGTTTTTGAACTAAACTGACATAACTGCAATTACATAATGCGTTTTTAAACAAAGTTTAATGACAGCTAAACATCAGATAAAGTTATGGAATAAATAAACAGCTGATACGGACCTCAGAAACCGGGTATTAATCATCAATTCAAAAATAATTATAAGTACGAGTATCTTAATCATTGGTATGCATTAACAAAGTAAAAATATTTGAAACAAAACATACTATTTTAAAACATAATTTTTTTCTCTCATTTCTTAGGTTTAGAGTAAATATTTTGGACGAATACTTTTATTTTAAGCCAGTCTTTATTCTGAAGTAAATCTACATGTTGTTCTTTTAGTTTCTCACATTCATTTCTTTTAGGCGGTTGGTGATTTTTTATGTGATATTTAAAGTATTTTGTAACTACGTCCTTTTGTTCCTTTGTCCAAGGTACCAACGTCCTTTTTTTTCCTTTTCGTTTTCGTTACCTAATTGAGACACGGGTTCATTAATAAGTTGTTGAGAATCATTTTGCATACCAGATGGTCTAGCCTGAGATAAGTCATTTAAATTACAATATGTTTGTACGTAATCAGAATACGCATCTAAAGTAGGTTCAGGTTCAGGATCACAGTCTATAATTTCGTTGATGTCCACGGGCTCTTCAATTAGCTCCTCATTCAAATCTAAATCAATCTCTTCGAGAGTCTGCTTTTCCATCTTCCATAAGTATGAGAAGCTTTGATATCTTAGCGGTTTGGTATACGTCATCTGGCAACCTGTAAGACTTTTTATGTACTTCATTAGTATGGCCCATGAATGTAGCCATGGGTAGTACAAAGTGTTCAACTACTGAATTAGTAATATTAATACTCGTATCACAATGTATGCACCAATTTTGCAAAAATGCGTTGAATCCCAAGGCCATTGCAGTTTAGCTTTATAAAAATGTATAAAATCATTTCTTTAAAAAAAAGTATCCACATCAATCACAACAACCATTTTTGCAGACTACACACGTTCACTCACAGACAATTTAACGCAAACTAAGCTCATCATAATATTATAAACAGACAACCTTTTTTAATGTAAGTAGGTACTTACTAGCTAGATGTTATAGGTATTATAATAAGATAAATCGTGTTATAACTTTCATTTAAGTAGTTAAAGGTAAGTACTTACGGTTTGCTAATTTAGAATCCTTGTACTTCTTTTCAATGTGATTCAATTATAATCACTAACTATAATAATAGACCAAATAAATAACCACTTTTAACGCACTTGCAAATAATTCACTTTGGTGACAAGCTTACATCACGGCCGGCACATGTCTGTTTGTTTACAAACTTCGGCATGCGAGCGCGCTGACGCCCGCCGCCCCGCGCCATGCGTCCTTCGTGAACCCCGAATAGGCCCCTCAGACACCGTACCTAGTGCCCGTTTTAGGATATTTAAGAGACGCAAGATTGTTGTCACGAAAACATGATAAAAACTTTACAAATTAAGTACGATATTCAATGGACACGATAAGATCGGTGAACTGAACTCAAAGTATACGTGGTAAATTATACGCTAAACACTAGCGCCCTCCAAATTTCAGTCGGTCGATGGCGGAACTATATTATACGCTAAAAGGCGTTGTAGTGACGGAATTACGTCCATGCCAATTTTTCGTCCTTGAATTCTAACGATCATAAGGGACCCTTGGGCTAAAAATGAAGGTCGGTCAATCTTGCGTCCGTATTCCGGACGCACAAAGTCAGTGGGACGCGGTATCATCGGTAAATAACGCCATGTAGGACGCAACATGTCCTTCAAGATGTATATATATATATATATATATATATATATATATATATATATATATATCATATATCATAAAATTTGGATTTTTCGGCTCAAAATACATATAGATATCGATTTTCAGCCCAATCGGAAGCAGTTGAATTACGGCGGCCATCTTGGATTTCCAAAAATTAAAAAAAAACGCAGTGCTTGATGGGAGTGAAGCAGCTCGCCCTACGGGCTCGCATCACTCGGCCTGCGGCCTCGCGAAACTTACTTGGCGGGTGAAGGGCTGAGGGGGCCTCCACACCAGGATCTGGTGATCTTCAACATGTCAGATTTTTCTGGTACTCACTGGAGCACCCTCTATACGATGGTATATCGTTTATGACACCTGTCACCCGGGAAGAACCAAACAACTATGTCAGTCAGTCAGTGAGTGAGTCAGTGGTAATGTAGGTTTATATATTATAACTAGTGTTTCGGGTGCTGCGCGGGCTGCAAGCAGCCCACGGTGATTCATGCAGCTGTTGAGGTAGGCTGTATTACATGTCCAGTTAAAAATGGTAAAAACTGCAGTCAATTGAGGTAACAAAAAAAAATGCGTGGGGCGGCCATCTTGGATCCAAAATCTGATTGCAGTTTCGAGTTTCGCGGGGAGCTTTACCCCCACATGCAAAATTTCTAAAATCCCAACGATTTTTTTTAATCCAAATTTAAAAAATAATACCGGCTCTGGTAATTGATCAGGAACTTCTTCCATTTTGTCTATGGGATCAAACCAAGTCCAACCGTTTAGCCAGGCCGTACCCCTTCCACGTCAGGTTTCTCCAAATCTTCAACTTTCAGATTTTTCTGGTACTCGACCCCCAAATCCCTATACATTCCACCATGAACCATCACCCCCACTGTTTGGCAACAGGTCAAACAACTATGTCAATCAGTGAGTGAGTGAGTGGTAAGTGTAGCTTTATAGTATATAGAGATATAATATTATTCTAACATACAAGATAGACAGAATCTGCTAATAACACTCTGTCTGCTTCAGTACAGACGCGCCTTTAGGTTTACAAGTGCTGTCCTCTCCTAACGGTCGTCTGTCGGTTTGTTTAGGGCATCGCAACGACAATATCTATTCTCGATCTACATTTATTTATTTTATAAACAATGCTGTCACAATATGGCATACACACATTCATTACTCACACTCGATTATTACACTTATGTTTATAGATTTAAAGTAGAATTTTGAGTTAAGTTTGTGTAAAGCAATGTTTGTTTTAATTTCTGAAAGGATGATGTGAATAGAGGTCAAGACTCGCGCATTGTCGTGAGAAAAAGTCGGTGTTATGAATATTGAACGTCATTTGAATGAGTCAGCTTCAGACAGATTGTAAAATAAAAACTTTGTTGGCAACTCCATTAACTTACTTAAAGTTTATGGTAGCCAGGCGTTTGTTTGGTCGACGTTAACTCAAATATCTTTGGTAGGAAATTAATGAATAATAAAATGTAGTATTATAAATTAATTGCTGAACAAACTTATAGATACATTCCGAAAAATTTTTAATTTCATCGATAAGACCTAGTCCAAAAACGCTGGATAGAGAAGATGCATAGTGAGTAGATTTTGATAGATGTTTTCCCTGATTTTGTAAACATTTACGTAAAATATGCCTTTAAACACAATTATTTTTTATCGAATCATTAACTTTTGTTTTTAGTTGATCAAAAATCTCAATTTGAGAAATAATAGAAAGTTTAAAAATTATATTACCATAGGATTTTCTTAAAAAATTATAGCTTCTTTTTTTATCAGACCCATCCTGTAAACGCAATATTTGACATAGCACCTGAATAAAAGTTCTTACATCACGCCTACAAATGCGACATAAGTGACGTCACTCCTATCCGGTTTTACTAAGGCCCTCTGACACGGCGTCCATAGGCGGACGGGACTTTGTAACCTTTTGATCTTAAAGAGATTTAGATTAGCAAGGTGGTGTTTTTTTGAAGTGCCTATTTTTAGGAAATCTTTCCATAGCACTACAAAAAAATATTTGTATCTTCCCCTTCTTCGACTTCGCTCTCTTGATCAACAAGATGTTTAAATCTTCTACAAAAAATAAACTGCCCATAATGAAAATCCTGACCTTCCGATATGATCATTATTTGAAAGTAATACAAACCTCGTAAACTTTACCCACTTTGTTCCTTCAACAGTAAAATCAAAACACTCGTACAACAGCATTTTGAAAATCAACTTGTAACGTCATTTGCATGTACCGCCCTCGCCTTGGCACTTAGCGACACGCGAACCTACCATATTTCAGGCTTGCGACAATCGCATGCGACTAATCGCGATCGTATCGCACGCCGACTAAACGCCGTTGGATATGAGCTATATTTTGTTACACCCTGATTTTATCTGGGGGTTTATTTCGCGGTTATTAAATGGTGTTAATAAGAAGGGTTGTGTAAATAATGACGATGTTATGGATTTATAGTGTAACTAGCTTCCGCTCATGACTTTGCCCTTTTTAGCTTGACATGTATACCTACATACATACAATTACGTCTTCATCCTTAATGTTATAAATTAATATAAATATATATGGACAAATAACAATGATTGAGCTAGCCCCAAAGTAAGTTCGAGACTTGTGTTATGGGATACTAACTCAACGATACTATATTTTATAACAAGTACATATATAGATAAACACCCAAGACCCAGGACAATTCAAAAAAGTTCCAACTTGCCCTGACCGGGGATCAAACCCGGAAACTCTGGGTGGCGGGCTAGCATGGTGACCACTATGCCACGGAGGTCTTAATGGGGCAGACAGAGCAATTTGCAGCTTGAAGCAAACAAAGCCCAGGGCCGCAATCCTCAAGGTCACTTTTCACGTGATGGGGGACCAAGAAAAGATACTTCGAGTTTTAACAAAATACATATGACCTGTTTCTAAATACGTTTTTTTTTCTTTTTTACAGGAGGTTTATAGGCTACTGATATGTAAGTACGACAAGAAAATTTGAAACGAAATGCGAAAAAGAAAATTACTACCTACGTATCTCCTGTGTATAATATATCGTGTAAAAGTGCCGGTAAGGTCTTATTACTGAATAATCATTTGACTCTTTGAATCTTTGAATCCTTATTAAAATATGCCCAATATTGCTCATATGGGAAAGAGAGCATTTCGACTGCCTAGTTGAAATACTTTCTTTCGTATATCACAATATTTTTTGCCCAGTGTCGCAGTCACGTAATATGTGAATGGCCCTTTATCAGGTACGATATAAAAGTTTACACGACCCCCACACCTCTCTTGACCATTTACCACATAATTAAATGCAAACCCCTTCAACAAAGCTGTAATTACGCGTTAATAAATTACAAGTAATCACAACTCTACTTAAGGTGACATAGAGCTAGAACGGCTCACTTCCGGCCAAGTTGTCCGAACGGAAGTGGCGCCAGCGGAAGTTGTATACAAAGTGCAGCCTTCGCGTGCCGGAAGCTCTAGGGTGGTCTGGATCACGAAGGCTTCATGGGATTTATGGGATTTTGTAATCTATGCAGGTTGTACTTGATACTGTGATGCATTTTAATAGCTGAAAATGGGTTTTGCGGTATTTATTACAAAACAAGCCTTTCCGGCATTTCCATTGGTTTAGACAAACTAGGTTAAAATTGACAGGTGGTTAGTACTTATTTCTTGTCACATTTTTTTAACTCCCGACAAAAAGAGTTGTGTTATAAGTTTGACGCTAATGTTTGTCTGTCTGTTTGTTAGTCTGTCTATCTGTCTGTTAGTCTGTCTATTTGTCTGTCTGTATGTATGATGGACTGATTAAGATGCGGTGAAAATCTAGTTCCCTTTCGGTGGTTCTTAGCTATCTTTGATGAAAACGGTTCAACCGTTTTAAAGGTATTGGGATACGCTTGAAAGTCTTTTTTTTTTAATTTTCCTGACAGATAAACTTGTTGCTCTTATGTCCACCATCTTCTAAGCATGACCTTTGGTTTTCGTGGCCATTGGTCATGCCCACCTTGTTGGGTATTAGATGAAAAATTGTACGTACGAGTTTGAATCATCAAACCTATCATCGAAAGGAAGTCCACTGCTGGACAAAGGCCTGCCCCAAAGATTTCCAAAACAAAGTTTAAATAATATACTATGCGGGAACGCCTTTAGTTTTCAAAATAAAATTTGAACTGCGTTTCCTATTAACGCGTTTCTACTCCTGAATCATATACCTTTATTATTTTATGTAATCCTTACTGACTAGGCATTAATAACGTTAATCATTTCTTTTTTTATTAATTTTGACATTAGAATTTAAGCACTTCAACTGTAAGTCCTTATGTCAAAATTTTAACAAGCTGTGAAACTTGCAAAATCAATGTGTTTTTGTTTTTCAAAATGATAGCAACAAAGGTTTTAAATAAAATGGCATAGGTATTTTAAGTACTTTATAAATACAATGTCTCCTGCTCCTATATAGTCACTAGAGGAGGCTCTTATGTAGATTATACATCTTTAACTAAATGCCTCGCACATAAGCCATATATTAAACTGTCACCAATGGCAGAAAACATACAAACCCACATTACCGACATCTGGCGACCGGCGCCATTGTTGCCGGCTCTATTTACACCGAATGGGTCCCATATGTCGTGATGAAGTGACAAGGACATCGGCGCCCAGTTTAGTTAGACCTTAACACATGGCTTTGGAATACTAGACGTTTCATTCGGTTTCATTTGCGAGAAATTCTGTCTAGATAGTCACAAATTCACACGCAGATCAATATTCTCCTATTGCAAAAAATCGAAGAGTACCAGTTTATCGTTTAGTTATTATCCCATAACACAAGTCTTGGACTTACTTTGTGGCTTACATTTTCCGTATATACTTATATTTATCTGTTCATTTAGTTCAAACACTTTACTTACTTCTGATGAGTTCCATATGTCGTAAACTTCACGTCTTGTTGTTAATGCTGCAGTGGCTGTGAAAAACTTATTTACCCTATAAAAGTAAATTTTATAAGAATATACCTATATCATAAAGAACCGAAACTTGATTGAATTGAGGATTATACTCGTATGCTGACACACCCGAAAATACATACTTGTTTCAAATTTGTCTAAAGATTTATACTAATATATGTCGTTTACAGCAAGTAGGATATTGATATTATCTTGCATTCCATTAAGGAGTAGGTAATTAAATATGTTATGAAAAAAAATTGGTTCTCCATTTGTCTAAATTAAGCGCGTTGTAATATTTATTTTTGTTTCAGCACCCCAGAGACCATCCGTCTCTACTCCAAATAGAAACGAAGATATTTTGCATTCAATTCAAATATATCTTTATTATCATAGGATATTAATAATATCTCGTAATAATCCTCACTTTGTTTAGTTGCACAATAATTTTTGACGTCTAAAAGTTACTTAGAGCTATAAGTTTACTGCCGCTTCCAAAGCGCTAGTGCAGAAGAAGCGGTAACAAACTGCACTGCAGCATTTTCTCCAGGCTCGTCAACTCACAATGAAATTAATATTTATAGTTGATATGTGGACAGAGTATACATTGTTTGTTGTCATAATTTAAATTAAATTTTTTTAATGAAGAAATTTTAAAATAATGTCAGATCAAGTTGTAGATTCAGTATGCATTGGGTATAAGAGATACATACTAATATAATTATGTAGGTATCTGTAATGTGTCCAAAGGAGGGCTATAGTTCCAATTAAAGTGGTAGTGGATGAATAAACTTGTGACACTATAAACAAATTAGTATTTATTTATGTAATTATGTACAGCAGATGTGGTGTGGCTGCATACAGATGAAGAGTCGTTATAAGTAGATTCTAATTTATAACTTGATAAAGCTAAAAACGTTTTTGGTTCTATTATTGTGCTAAATGTGCTACTGTCGTAAGCTCAGCTTTGCATTAGTGTGAGTGCCGCCAAAAGAAGAGTCAGTCAAAAAATTACATAAAAAAAAGTCAAAGTTTTATTAGAAAGAAATGAATGAATTTCGATTAAATAAAAACACCATATTTTGTTTATTTATTTTATTATATAATTAATGAAAGTTTATTTCGCTAATTCAAACACAACAACACTGTGACGTCAAGTTGCTAGCGGTACCAAAGGCGGGAAGCGCGCGGCAGGGAGATCACGCGCGAGGGTCGTGCCGTGTCTTAGGTCGTGTTTTAAAAACTAGTATAACCCGGTGCGGGCCGTGCCGTGCTTCAGGTCGATGTCTTACATACACTTTTTTTGGGCGTGCAGTCACACAAATGCAAAACTGAGCTTTGACTCGAAAGCTATATGCAGTACTGGATAATTACTCTACTTTATGCAACAAAAAAATATGCCTAATAAGTAATTGTATTTGATATATGAGGTGTAAAAGGATATTATTTACTTATGACATAATATTTTTATTTATATAAATAAAATGAGTTAATGCAAAAAGTAAAAATAAAAAAAATCTGTTAGTTTCTGTCATATCCAAATATTCTAGAAACGTAGTAGGGAAATTAGTACTTACAAGAATGAGAAGGAATTTTTTATTTTATCGAAATAACGCTAAATCAGAAAATAAAGCAGATTAGTATCAATTATAGGCCATGATCTTAAAACACTTTAAACCAAAATATCTAGAGCACGGAAATTAAGCTCAGAATGACCATATACTGGCATGATTGTCTAAAGATCTCTTTACATAAAGATAAACTCCTTAACCCGTCGAGCGCCAGCATTGACGACCTCCGTGGCATGTGGATCTTAGGTGTTTGATAAAATGTATTTATCGTAAAAATATAATCGTTGAATTAGTATTCCAATTCTCAAGTTTGAACATACTTTCGGACGAGCTCCATATACATACCTATATGTGTGATATGTCCCTATTATATTTTATATATGTTGCGTGCATCCTGAAATTTGGGCATATATAATCACCAACTGGGCTCCGAACGGTAGAAGTAAGAGAGGTAGACCAAGAAAGGGATGGGCAGACGACTTTACAAAGTTTGAAAAATAATGGCAGATCACGTCTAGGGACCGCAAAAGATAGAAACAAAGAGGGGAGGCTTTTCCCTAACGATGGAAAGTATTACAACCAACAAAAAAAAATTGTTTATCAATTTTAGCAGAGTAAGTTCTTTAATACTGTAAGTACTTAATCCTCACTTCTATAGTTTTGCTACTTTACGCCCGCTAACAAAACTCAGCAAGCTCCCGTGGGACACAGTCTGTTTGGCTAACCAATAGAACCTCTTTACACTGTATGATGCCCGATTAGAGGCGCAGACAAACACACAGTGTCTAATTATAGCGTCGTGATCGCACGTTTCCGAGTGTCAATCATGAGAGACAATATCTGAAGTAGTTTTGGAGATGTGAATTGAAAAACATCATGACATGTTAAAAGTGTTAAAGAACATTACTTTATGTCACGAACACATGCTCTGAAGAAAGTAAAAACTCGGCTACCTCCTGGCCAGATTATCAGACCAACTCTATGATAACATTATTATTCAATTGTTATCCTATAAGTACACATAATATGCAAGTACTCGCACAAATTCAAAATCGTACCTAAACCATTGAATTATGATAACTACAATGCTAAGCTAATATAAGCTAAACAAACAATCTACACACATTACCTATTAAACAATTGTACCTATGTATTTTAAATTGTATTACTTCTTAAGTAATTTTTTTTTGTATTGGTGCAAAAAAAAATTTTACATTCATTCATTCACAAATTTTAAGTTAAATAAAAGCTTGCATGAATGTGCATAACATCTAGTATGTATTGCAGAAACCAGTGAAAATGAGTAGGAAGATACAATTATTTCCCACGTTGATACTTGAAGATAGTTGTACGAATTGCTATTTAGACCACTTGCAGCAGTAAACTTAATGACATAAGGGACTACCCGCAATTTAGTCAAAATAACATTTGAGACTACTTGCAACTCAGACGAGTTGCTATTAAATCGAGTTCCGTGTTGCGTTTTAGACGAGTTTCTACGTAGACTATTTGCGTTTAAGACCATTTGATAATCACTCGATCTCTTTAGTAACGCACTCATGTGTTGAAGTATTTGTTAAAATTGAACTTATCACATTCTTTTTTAATTTTTAACGTAGAAGTTTTATGTCTTATTTATTATTTCTAACTATGGACATCAATTTAATTTACCTACTGTTTAATTTATATTAATCCTTTTTTTCTACTTGAATATTATTACTGTTTTTATTATCTAAACACAAATAGGACGTATAAGTTCGCAACGCCCTGCCAGGGTTCATGTATTACCTACTAACCATCTTCTGTATGAGTGCATGTAAGCGATTAATAAAGAAAAAAAGAAGATCTCGATGGCCAACAAACGAATAGGTATACCTAAACCTACAAACATTATTTTGCTCTGTGCCCTCCAATATAAAATAGCTAAAAAATAGCTTATTCAATCCCAGATAAGCTATTTTTTATCGCCGAATTTTTCAAAATAATAATATTCCAAATATTTAAAAAGATATAGTAACATGACGCAGATGAAGTCGCAGTCAGTTTCACACAATACTTCAATCTGTATTAAGACCTCAACCTTTTTTTTTGCCAACACGGATCTAGTTATAATAAAATCACAGTCAAAAACATCTTCATAAAAAGGCCATAATAAAGTGTTAATATTATATCAATACTCTTAGTCAATCAATGATTTATTTGATGATGATAAATCAAGTCTAACTAGATGAACCTCTAAATTGGTTCGAAGACCTTGAGTTTGAATATAATAGGTGACCTAAGAATTACGAATAAATATCAGTTTTGGTTACATAACAAAGTTAAATCGTGGCTATTGTATTAAGTATGTACCAGAATTGTACAAATAATAAGATTTTTTTTTCCAGTTACAATTCTTAATATTCTACTCTAATCGTTCTAATAAACATTTGTACTCTATTCTAACCATTTCTAACTTCAGAAGCAAAAACATCTTCAAAGCAAAAAGATCATAACTAAAAAAGTCCTTCTAAGGACAATTTTGTAAAAGAAATATTTCCGAAAAGAAAAGGCGAGACACTTATTGGGCAATAAGCAACATAAAAATAAATAACTGGGCAAGTGCGAGTTGAACTCGCGTGGAGAGGGTTCCGTACAATACCAAAGATTTTCCGTAAGTAAACGTATTATATTGAGTTTATCACTTTATTTTCAATCGATAGAACTCTTATATTATTTTTTCTGTCATCTACAAGCAATGGACAATACATATTTTGTATTTTTTTTTCAAAATTTTAGGCTCAATAGATTCGGAGATTCGGAATGGTCAATTTTCGTCTTTTTTCATGAATAAAATAAAAACTATTTATTTTACAATAATAACAAAAATATATTTGAAATCCTCATAACGAGCCCTTCCATTGATGTGTAACACAATGTGTAACACAGTAAGGTGCGCGAAACTTTTTATTTTAATTTCCTAATTTGTCCCTCGAAAATGACTCTTATTTTAAAATAATATCTATAAACTTATTTTTCCTGTAATCTACAAGCAATGAACTATATTTTTTCAATAAAAGCAAATCTATTATCTATAGAGATTGTCATAACGAGCCCTTTCATTTAATATATTACACAGTAAGGGTTGCAAAACTTTTTTTTAAATTTCCTCATTTGTCTCGTGAAAATGACCCTTTTAATTTTAAAAAAATATTTTTTTTACACCTGTATTTGGGTCATAGGATTACACAATCCTACCAAATTTCATCTGATTTGGTCCAGTACATTCGGAGCAAATTGTGACAGACGGACGGACAGACAGACGCACGAGTGATCCTATAAGGGTTCCGTTTTTTCTTTTTTGTACGGAACCCTAACAATAACTTTTGTTTAAGATTAAACAAGTAATTCATTTCCCTCTTACTTTATTAGGGGATACACTAAGAAAAATAAATAGCTGAACCAGTTTTGCTACTTGCGATTTGCGATTTGGTTAGTAGATACCAAACTTTTGTTCCAATTAGCAAACCCTGTAGTTTTAATTTAAAAGACATTTTAACTAGGTACTAGTAGCCCTGAGTTCAGCAGTCACTCAATTTTGTAACGTGTTGCAAAATTTTTTGCTACTAGCAACCATTCTTTTTAACCCCCGAAAGAAGGATGTTATAAGTTTGAAACTAATGTCTGTCTGTTTGTGTCTGTCCGATGTGTGTGTGATGGACCGATTTCGATGCGGATTTTTTCACGTGTAAACAAGCTCCCTTGCGATGGTTCTTAGCTATGTTTGATGAAAATCGGTTTAACCGTCAAAAAGTTATTGGGGGTTAAGATTTGAAAGTCAGGGCTTTCTATAGCAAAAATAGATGGCGCTACGGATATTAAGTCGTATCGGTAGTTCCGCTACTCATCACTAGTTGGCGTTTTTGACAGTTAGGGGTTTTTGGGTTTATGATTTTCCTGGCAAATTAACTTATTTCTCAGTGTACTCTAGCCTAGAAGTGAGAGATATAACGGCAAATCTTCCTTGTCCATAAAGACATAAAACAGGCAGCCCACTCAATAATTTACATCTCAAAGACCAACAAATCCCTGTCAACCTCCATAGCTCACGGATACTACCTTTAGTATTCAATTCATTGGCTATCCTTCAATGTACCGGGGACGCATCCATGAACCATGAACTCTTGAGGAGGGGGATTTTAATGACATTGGTGCGTTCAATTTCTTTTGTGATATTACGTGATATAATATGTAGTAGATTAGATTAGAGTAAGACGGCAATTATTTTTTTCTATTTTTGACGGTATTCGGCATCCATGACATGTATATTATACTCGTATCTGGAGATGAAAAAGGGGGAAAGTGTAGACGATGCGGAACGGCTGAGGATGCAACCTGCGCGCTAAGATCACGAAGATTTGTCAGTCAAAAATGCGAACCCAAATAATGCATTTAAAAGGTTATAAAAACTTGGTAAAAGATCTCTTAAGTACGAAGAATTAACGACTAATAACAAAGCAACTTGTGTATATGGGTTATGGTTCTTCTCAATTGAAGACACGGGAAGATGAAATAATAAAAAAAAGCCGATAAATAAAAAACCCGGTTAAATGCGAGTGGCACTCGTACATGAAGGGGTCCATAACTCCGTGTAACCCTTCATATATTTTGGTATGGAAAACTTTCAAGTTTCTAGTTAATGCCACGTTTCTTGTATGACAAACCTCTTTAATTTTTAACTTTGTTTTATTTTTAGTATTTTTTGTTATAGCGGCTACAGTAATACATATTCGGTAAAAAATTTCAAGTGTCTAGCTATGACGGTTCAAGAGATAGAGCCCTCTGAAATGATTAAGTTAAAAAGGCTGGAAAAAAAAAACACGTTTCTTGTATGACGGCCCCCTCTAATTTTCAACTTAATTTTATTTTTAGTATTTTTTGTGCATTCACAAGGTGGTCAGACGACCTGACCAAAGTCGCTGGAAAGCGTTCGATGCAGGCCGCTATAGATCTGTCATTTTGGAAATCCTTAGGAGAGGCATATGTCCAGGAGTGGATGTTATGCGGCTGAAATAATGATGATAATGATTTGTTATTATAGCGGCAACAGAAATAAATCATCTGTGGAAAATTCGAGTTGTCTATCTATCACGGTTCATGAGATACATCCTGGTAACAGACCGCCTTTGGATAAGGAAGCCTAAAAGAGAAACAAGACAACCGACCGATAACTTTGCTAACGATAGTGGAAGCCATTAATGCGCAAAGGCCAACAAGAGCAGCAATAACCAGAAACAGAGAAATTCGGTAAAATATGGGCTGCGTGTGTGTAAGTCAATGTGAAACCCACTTGACTAGAAAAATCTGGATCCACCCTTGCGAAGTACCGAACGGTAGCTACCTACTGCCCCAACCATAACAATCGAAAATCTATAAAACCGACGCTTAACCTGTGATCTTTATTCATACTAAACTCAAAAGGGACGCTGTCACTCTAACGAGCCAATCTGACCTCAAACCATCTTAGAAACATCTCACTTAAACAATTCTTATGGGACTCGAGGCTTTATTGCATGGATATTGGAGTCGTTAGCGGTATTGACGGTGTATTTGAGTTCTGCTTTGAGATGTTTATAACTAGAATTAAAAAGCTAGACAGATGCGAGTTTCAACTATGCTATCCTCTCGAATCCCTGCTGAAATACTTACTTACTTTCTTCGGCGCTACAACCCTTTGTGGGTCTTGGCCTACACAACGATTCGTCGCTATTTCGTTTTATCTCTGTCCTGCCTTCTCCATGCCGTATACTTTCCCATCTTACGTAGGTCTTCTTCGACCCCATCTCTCCAGCGCTTTCTGGGTCTACCTCGGGGTCTTTTTTGGAATGGTGTCCAGTTAGTTACTATTTTTACTGCCTAAATTTGGCACATTTCAATGCTTTTAATCTTGAAACACAATATAAAGATCCCGTGGAATTGTTAAATAATTAACTACCTACCTATAGGACGTCTCACTTGAATCTGTTCAGTTCATTAGCAACGCTGCAAAATGGACAAATTGCTTTATAATATTTTTTGTTATTTATTATTAATTGTTGTTATTAGGCATTTCACATTTGGTTGGTTGTCTCGCTCGCACAATCAAACATTTTTAAAGATTAAAAAAAAATGTGGCTCATTTGTAGAAAAGTGTTTCATTAACATTCAATATAATTAATTACATGTTAGGTATTCTAGACATGTTTTTTTTATTGTTTATATGTGTGTGTGTATCGAGATGTAATTCTCGATGTAGTCAATGACTACAAACATGTCTAAAATATCTACAATATAATTAAATTGAATCTTAATGAAATACTTTTAAACAAATGAGATACATTTTAAATAATCTTTAAAAATGTTTGATTGTGCGAGCGAAACAGCCAATTGAATATGAAATGTCTCTTAAATTTTTATTTTCGTTGAATCCTCCTTCTGTTGATCTTTCTAATTTGCGGTTTCTCCGTGATGTTTATGGTAACAATTAAACAAGCTTTATGGTTTTATTGTGGGGCAGTCGCCATCTCTGTCAACTTCTGGGAACGGACGGTGTCATTAAGGGCAGTAAACCGAGACGACAGTATCGTAACGAGACGGTTAATGAGCGGCTTTATGATATCGAAATATGCGGCTTATATTGATCCCTGACGGCTTATTTTGTTGAGCTTTCTAGGTTACGTCTCTATTACTACAGTTGGTTAGAGTCATGTCTATATATTTATTTGACGACCTCCGTAGCGTAGTGGTCAACATGCTAGTCCGCCACCCAGAGGTTCCGGGTTCAATCCCCGGTTAGGGCAAGTTGGAAAATGACCCTTTTCAAATTGTCCTTTGTCTTGGATGTATATCTATCTATTATATGTATTTGTTATAAAATATAGTATCGTTGAGTAAGTATCACATAACCCAAGTTTCGAACTTTCATTCGGGCTAGCTCAATCAGTGTAATTTGTCCCTATTTATTTATTTATGTTCTTAAAATATTTGTTTACAAATATTTTAAGGGGTCATCCAGTCCATCATTTTGAACAACTTTTCCCAAGAAATGTATATCGAAATACGACAAACAAATTTCATTGTCCATACAATATCACATGACTACTTCTATTTGCATGAGAACCTAAATTCTTTTTTGTATTTGACATTCTATATTTAGAGGGTTGATAGGAATATGAAAACGCAGATTTCAGAAACATAGTTAAATGGTTAATGTCACCAAATGGGAAATATCAGTTGAAATCAAACAATACGTAAAAAATGCCATAAATTACCTATCGGAAAATTTACGTCTCTGTAAACTCTCTTAATTGTTTATTCTTAATAAATAATATTTTTAAAGTATTTTTTTATTTGTTTTGTTAAACTTTAGATTTAATTGAATATATATATATATGTATATTTCTACTAAAATACAATTAAGTAAATAATTAAATGTCTATACAAATAACCTAAAACTTTTGTAATTACTTGAATCAAATCAAATCAAAGAGAAAATTTGCGCTTTTTTATTATACATATTTCTTTTTCCGAAGCGAAGAACATAAAAATGTTTACCTACATTCATCCATGTTGACGACGATATGTATTCCAAATTTTAAAAATCACAACGTCTGTGCCAATATTTCTTTTTAAACGAATTTTTTTTTTTTGCTGCACTTCCAACATTATTTTTGATTCTACATAGATTACACTCGTGTTCAGTTTTCAAATCGGTTTTAATCCCTAGAGATTTTCTTTTTAGTCCAGAGAGAATAATCAGTAACTTTAGCTCCAAATGTTTTGGGATGAAAACATAGTTTTTTGAGTAGATCTCATCTACTAAAAATACACTTAAGTATATATTTTGATGATAAATCAATACCACTCTGTGAAATAATATATGTAGATAGATGCAAATAACATCTTGTCTTGATTTCAATAACGTCAATATGTTATGAAGATAGCCATATTTACCATAACATAAGGCGAACGGTTGGCTTTAAATACGTATTTAAATCATAAGGCATAAGCAAAGTAAAGCACCCATGGGCCTGTGCCCTGGGCAAGATAGTTGCGATGACATGCGTAGGCGCATATCTCCTTGCACCAAATCACATTCTATTACATATGAATATGCCTTATGGTGTCAGTAATAAAGTTTATTATGGTCTTATTGCGATTTCTTATAAAATTGTTTTTGAATAACCAAACATCTAAATTTAATCAAAATTGAATTCTATGTTTGAGGGGTAAAGCTGATTTAAAGTCGAAATATAAAGTAATACGAACTCTTAGATGCAAATTTATTAATTGCACTTTAGTTTTGTGTAATCCGTTGTAATAGGGTCGATTTTTGGTAGATTGAGTGTTGATCTGAAAGATAGTTTCGCTTTCGCATGCGCCTGCGTCCCCAGTAGGCACATGTGACGGGAGTTGCACAAAAGATCTTTGTTTTGTACAATCTCGGTAATTTGCTACGTAATCTAGACACTGAGGATATTGCATTAGGTTTCTTTGCTTTTTTGTTAGGCATTGGTATTTTAATAACAAATAAGTAGGTACAGGGAACTACAGTTCAAGCGCTACACTGTTACACATGTTTATACGAAGCAATGACGAAGAAAAAAGACAAGATCGTGAATTAAAAAAAAAACATGTAGGGATTCAAAACTGATGCATGATTATTTGGTTATTTTGTGTTGGTAATATATTTTTTTTCTCGTTTTTAAAATGAAAATATAAAGACAGTTTTTGTTTACAGAGACTACACCATAAATCCTTTTGCCTGAAGGTTTCAGGGCGGGATTTCAGTAATCACCAGCCTGTCTAAAAACTGAAAAAAAAGAAAATAAATAGATTGGATTGGAATGAACTATTCACCTAATTTCTCATATACGTGAATCTCAAAAAAAACATTAAAAAGAGGACTAATCAGTCTATAGTCACCCCTCAATAAAGAAAACGATAGATTTCCGTTTTTATTCCAACATTTTACCGATCATGGCAACTTTTTTGCTCTTAATCAAAAATACAAAAGGGCAGTGAAAGAGCAATCATCAAATACCCGGTGACGTAAAACAATGAACCAATTACTAGTAGGGAGGGGAAAGTAAAAAAAGGTCCCCGGGGCTTGCGATAAAAGATTTGGCGAGAGGGGAGCGCGATACTTTGTCTTTTTAAACGTTGCTCTGTTTAAGTGAAATGTTAAGCTGCTTCTTCTCTAGGAAGAAGGTATCTATTTAAGTTTTGTTGTCATTAGAATATAAGTATTTATTATATAGACTTACATATATTATAAAAAGTACTTCGGCAAAAACTACAATAGTTCGAAAATATGTACTACCAGTTTTTTTCCATATTTCGCCAAAGTTTTTATACGGACTGAACTTGCCATAAAGCTTGGGCACTGGAAAACTTACTAAAATCTCTTATATTGGTGTTTTATATTTTTAGTTTCTCTTCTTTCTTTTTGTTTTAGGATAAATTACATTTAGATTTTATTTAAGTAAATAAATAAATAAATATATTATATAAAGGGGCCAAATTTCACTGATTCAGCTAGCCCAAAAGTAAATTCGAGATTTGTGTTATGGGATACTAAGACAATGATACTATATTTTATAACAAATACATGTATAGACAAACACTCAAGACCAGAAAAGGCTATTTTCCATCTTGCCCTGACCGGGAATCGAACCCGGAACCTTTGGGTGGCGGACTAGCATGGTGACCACTAAGCCACGGAGGTTGTCAAGTATGTCTTAAATGGGGAAATTCTAGTCACACTGATAAAGTGTAGTAGGTAGTAAGTAGTAAGCATCACTAAGAATAATCACTGTTCACCATTCCTACTAAAGTTTACAAAACTCAAAAAATTATCTTATAACAAATGACTTTCACTGAACTTGACTGAACATCCCAAGCTGCTAAAAACCCGAACAACACACGACACAAACGAATCAAACAATCCCCTCCTACAAAATTAACAAGATCGTCGTTTGTCCCGACGCAAAGCCGGATTTTCCCGGAAAAAAAGAAAAAAATACCAGATTACACGCCCCAAGCACCTCGATGTGACAGATTAGCCCGTAATTTCTTCTAAATTGATGTCTCGAGGAGCGCGACCTTATATTCCCGGGTTTTTTCCCGGTTTTCCCGCTCTCCCCTCTGAAAGATTTCCCGTCTCTTTAAGCAGGTTATAGGAATCTTTTGACGAAAATTGGCGGGAGTTTGTCAGTTATATTGCTGATATGTTTAAGAAAGTTATCAAAATTTTTGCTAGAGGATTTATAATCATAAGTTGCCGATTTTGTTAGAGGTAATTTTGATTTCACTTTTGATTTAGATTTAAGTTATTTCTTATAAATTGGCTTGTTCTTAAATTTAACTTTAAAGACTAATTAAGTACCTTAGTATTTAATTAACTTGAGCTTTCATAGCCACACACAAAATTTATCTTGCGACTCACAATGAAATTCTCTGGGTAATCCAAAGGTTGACAGATAGACAACGCTTTTAGCGTTAAGTTTGCCTATTGTTTCCATATAATTTGTATTTAATGAACAATAAAGATTAAATAAACTTTAAACTTGGAATAATTTAAGTCATGGCTTGAAATACCGGTATTTACGGAAACCGGTACCATTGACCTTGGTGCGGTACCGGTTTCAGACATAGTACCTGTACTATCAGTACCGGTACTATTTTTCCGTCAATATCGGTACTATACCAGTACCAGAAACAGAAAGCAGATACCAGCAGGTCCAAGTTTAAATCATATAGCAAGCAGGTACCTAAATTAGGTATACCTGTACCTGTACCTAAAGGAGTACCGGTACCCAGGTACCGAAATGAAAAGAACCTCAAAATGTTTGTACCGGTTCTAAGCCTTGATTGAAGTACTTATAGAATTGAAATAAAATGTATCAGGTCATGGACTAAGTTCGCCATAGTTTCAGTATATTTTTCTAGACCCTGTATGGGCAACCAATAAACAAGCAGTGACTCTATTGCCACTCAAATCGTGACTTGTGAAACTGACGAAAACAGACAAGGCTTCTGTTACAGTTAATTATGTACTTACAATTTTGACAAATGCGTCTTCAAAATTTCGCAATTGGCAAGTCACGAAGTCTTCGCAATCACGTTCACTCGAAGACTTCCAATTTACGCAATGATGACCAGATAAGTGAGACTTCCTCTCTTCTCTGGGGTGATGGGTTTGTGGGTCAGAGCGGAGGGGTGCTGGGTGTTGGAAGGGGTCAGGTTAGGCTGGTGGGCGATGAGCATACGATTAGGATGTCGCGGTCTGGTTGTCAGAAAGGTCATGCATCCTTTGGTAAAATAGCTGGTATGGGGCATCTAGTTTTTATTTCATCTGGTGAAGAAAATAAAACAATAGATAAACAATTGACCTGGGAGGAATTCCTCCCAGTGACAGGTAAGGGGTTTATTTTATGTTCAAGTACTTACTTACATCCCTTTTTATCTTTGGCTTACCTTCCTAATGAACAAGAGTAACCAACAAAATTGAGATAGTTAGAGTGTGAAGTGGCAGTGGGTGAGGCATTTTCTGGGTCTCGACCGACCCAGTCCACTTTTTTGATCGACTTTTAAAATATTATTTATTTATTTAACCTTTATTGTACGAAATACATTTTGTAAAGCATAATATAGGCGGACTTAATGCTAAAAGCATTATCTAACAGCCAATCTTTGGGTTTTTAGAGAAACTTACAACACAATACACACATTTATTACAGGAAGGAAAAGCATTTGTACATACAAAAAATAATTCGTATAGATTTTTGCCTTATATACTTCTCCACAGGCTGGACAAAGCAGGCTAAAATGGTCACAACATAACAGTCGAGGGTCTATATTGTAGACAGGCATTTATGGTCACAGGACAAGAACTGCAGTCGCCCACGCAGCTTCTGTCTTGACAACTATCGCGCGATTTATTGTGGCGGCAACATCGCCGCAATTAGCTGAGATGTCGCTTGCTTATGGCTAGAATGGTTATGTTCCCTAAGAAGAAGTTGCGTCATGTCAAATTATTTTCTTTAGGGCTTGTTCACAAAACTGCGATGCGAAGTCGCTTCGTAAAACTCTACGAACTCGCACGACGCATCGCAAGAACTTGCAAATTGATTCTCACGATCTTTCCCAAACCGAGGAAGGGAGACGCCTTGCCGCACGAAATTGCATCGCAGCAATTTGCGTCACAGTTTCCTGCGTTGCAAATTCGCATCGCGCCGATTCGCAGTTTTGTGTATAGGCCCTTACGTGTAATAATACATCTACTACAACCATTTTAGCGCTGTACTTTATATATAATTTACATATATGTATTTGTATATCACTCATCGCAAATATGGGGTAATCCCTATGCGATGAGTTTGTTATTGGTACCTAGCTGCTAAAGTTGAAGAGCACTGGAGTTTTGTAATACAGGTTTCTAGCTTCAACAGACTCCAGTCTCCTCCAATCTACATTGGTATCCACTCCGAAAAATGTTTTCTTCTTTCTGTATTGTAATTGATTGTATGGAGGAAATAATTACTTTTTACTTGTTTAACTATTTTAAGAGCAAACTCATTGATAAAAATCATTTGCAATGAATTCGTATGTCGCTATATACTTAGTAGGTTTCAGAAAGGCAACTTATTCCTTAAAAAGGAAATTTAATCCATAATAATACTGAACAGCTCACCCTGGAAATAAATAAATATTGAAATATGTATCAAGTAAATAATATTAAGTATACAGCCCCTGTCTCTTTCTGCTGCAAGGATTAAAAACATGATAGTAATATTTATTTTATTTTCTTATTAACAAACTTGTTCCAAAGTACAAATAGATATACTTGAACAAATGACGGACTTAATTCTCATTTTTTCCCAGTCAACCACATTGATATTATGTACTATACTTGACACTCTTAATGCTTACTTATTCACCTATACTAGTTTGACACTTAGTGCCGAGTCAAACCAGTGGGAGCAAACTTATCATCATCATCATCTCAGCCGCATCCACGTCCACTGCTGGACCTAGGCCTTTCCTAAGAATTTCCAAAATTACCGATCTTGAGCGGCCTGTATCTAACTTATCGTGAGATCTCAAAGTTCCCGCGTTAAAGCCTACAAAAAGTTTTATAGTGCCATTGATTGATGCCTGCTGACTTCCGTTGCCTCGCATCCGGTTTCTTTCACCTTTCTGGTGTCAGTTGGGTTGACGATTGACACTTGATAGTCAGCTATATATAAGCAGTTAAGGGGGATAGATGAATTTTTCGGGGTCCAGTGCTGCCACAATTTGGAATAAATTATTTAAAAAGCAACAGAAATATAATTAAAAATTTTGTCTTATGGGGCTATAGATAACCCTTCAAACTATTTTATGAACTACTGTTTAGTTTAAAGTAAGAATGTGAAGCTTTTCTTAGCATATTTGCCAAAAGTGATCTTTTTTTTCCACGGAAATGCTAAGAAAAGCTTCACGTTGTCATAAAATAATTTGAAGGGTTATTTAGAACCTCATCAGACAAAATTTTAAATGTAATCTCCGTTTCCTTTCATATAATTCATTTAAAATGGGGGCAGCACTGGACCCGAAGGATTTCGATTATTTAATTAACTAAGAAAATATTGAAATGAGTGTCGGTCTATGTCAAAATAAACACTAGGATTGTAATTAGTAATTATATTTTATAATTAAATTTAAATGTAAGAATTTTGAAACATTAAGATTACTGAGTAATAACTATTTATACTTACTTTAACACGTCCACGTTTATGTCGCCAGGTTTTTTCAGGGGTATTTGAACGCCTCAGAACCCCACTAGGTACGCCTATGGCTACCTGTACCAGTAATTTTGCAATTGTAAACGATAATATTGTATATAACAATAGATATACACCGTGGAAGGGACATACCCGTAATATAATATAGCATCACGGGCTATACTAGATCACTACAGTATATAAAGAAATTTTAATAACATCCAAAATACCAAAAAAATTACATTCCCATTCAAAATTCCCGGGCAGCGCACATTTGTACGGAAATGCCGATTTTTTTTATGTGTTTTGCCCCTCATTTTAATTTCATTATACTATAGTGATCAAGTATAGCCCATGGTTCGTTTTTTTTTGGTATGTCTCTTTCGCGGTGTATAGGAATACATATATTTACTTAATCGTCTACAATAGCAAATGTAACCATTCCAATAACAGTCAAACCAGCTAATATCAAAGGGCTGCGACATACCAGTCCACTGAGCCATGAGCCATGAGCCGCTGAGCCACATGACTGCTCTAACACAATTGCACATACCTCCTCAATATGCAGCGCAATGTTTGCCAACTGATTAAAAGGCAAAGCTGTCCTGCCGCAGGGAAACGATTGTCTACTCTAAATAATATTAGCGGGGATTACACGGGTGAGAGATCACAGGGAAGGTTTGGGTGCGGACTTAGTGAGAGGAGAAGCGAAAACCCACGAGAGTAAAAATTATTTATGTGGGTACCACGAATTAGTAACGTTCCGTTTTTACGTTTGATTACAAGCTAAATTGGGCTGTATTTCAACGCTATAAACCTTAAATTGTTTTAGTTACTATCCCGTAAATATACTTACTGTGAATTAGGTAAGTAATTTTCAGCTGAATCGGTTTGGACAATGGTGTTCATAATGTGAATAACCTAAATACCTAATCGAGGAAAAATATTTAATTGAGAACAAAAATTTAAATAACAGAACTATCAGCCTGATGTGAAGCTTTATGACTGTCTTACTAGTTATTCGTAAATTGAAGGATTAGTTATCTAAGCATGTATAAATATATCATTTCGTTTAAAGTAATGATTGTCTTTGGAAGTTTGTACAGGATGGTAGAATATCATATTTTCTATAGAAATTCTGCTCTCGCTCCGCTTATGAATAAGCTCAAAGCCACATTTCTGCTTCAGAAGTCCTCAGTTGACATTAAAGATTAACGAGATTCGCTGCGCAGTCAGTTTTAATGAAATTGACATTGCTAATTTTGTGTTATTAATCATAACCATTTAACTTCTTTTACCTAATACTTATACTCGTAAGAACTTTAGTTCGCAACGGACTTTGAACCCAACACGACCACTTTTAGTTACATTACAGTTGAGTAACAGTGGTACTCGGGAGGGTGTTACTTATCGGGAACAAACGATCAGGCTGGGTAGGGACCAATACTGAACTGGGTTTCTTTCGGCGTAATCTTCCCAGCAGTGGTCGTTCCGAAACGCTAGTAGTTTTTAGCTTTTGCATTAAAATAATAAAAAAAAATGACCTTCAATGAGAGAAAAATTTATTTTTATAAATTTTTGACTTTGACTTTACCTTTTTTATCCAATTTCTTCGTTGAACTTCGTTGAAAAAAGGCACACACTATCAGCCTTTTAGCCATCTTCATTTCAATACGAAATAAAAGTTATAAAAGTGTTGAGAAAAATGCTTTTAGACCTTTTTATATCTGTGAGACCAGTTTTGATTCAATTTATTCTCGAATCATTTTCTGTTTCATACACAACCCGTGATTGCCCAGTGACATGACCCGAGGGCGCAGTTTGAGTTCGGCGTCATGTCATATGCAATGTGGAAGCTTGAAACAAGTAAAACAGTAAGTAATTTGTGAACTATGATTAGGTTTTTAATTGGGTTATGCATTGATTTTATCATTTGAATAAAAAGTTTAGTTAATCATATCTATGCAGACAGGTAAATTTCCGAAGCCCTAATAATACATGCACACCTATATGTCTTTTATCGCTTACCTTCAGAGTACACAGAGCCTAGCCGAGCCAGAGCTTTCTGACTTTTTTGACTTTTGACCTTGGATCGTCAGCACAAGACATATCGTCGTCACTGGCTTCCAACCAAGGTATACTTATTTTTTCACTGGCATCCCCATAAGGTATATTTTGTAATTACTAATTACGCTTCGTCTTAAGTGCCACATTCGTAACTTTGGGCTTACACGTGGGGAAGAACCAAATAGAAAATAGTGATGTTTGCTAGCCACATCGCCTAAATTGCTTAAAGATCGCGCAACCATATCTCAAAATTTTACCTCGAAAACAGACAACTGTGTCAGTTAGGTGTTTCTTTCCTATCATACACCTTCAATGCATATTACAGTGTACCTGGACAGGTCGAAGATAGTGGAGATTTGGTCACGACGTGGTTCAGTTGGTGATGATAAACAACTTTTACTGACCCCAGCGTAGTCTAAGAGTATGCCTCTAAACAGAAATAATTTGCCGAACGCGTGTCGGGCCACGCGCAGTGTAGGGTTCCGTAGTTACGAATGCCAACTTTGAGTTCATGCCACTAAAAACGTCTAAAAACTAATTTTCTATTGAATTTGTATAAAATTTTTCTTTTCCGAATACATTTTATAAGTTGATCGCCTATAACTTTTTGATTTGTAAACCCTACTTAGCTCTGATAGTTTTCCTTTAAATTTCGTTATATTTTCTATAGCTGTGAATTTCATTTGTCCCCCCCCCCCCCTCTATCTGCTAAACGGTTATATTATAACCGTTAAGCAGATAGAGGGGGTGGGACACTGTACTGTAACAAAAATTTTCATTTTAAAACCAAATATTTCAGAAACGGATCCCTAAATCGAAAAACGATGTTCGCAAGCTCATTATATTTTTGAAAGACCTATTCAACGATACCCCACATGATTGGTTAGTCGACAAAATAAAATTGACTTTTGACTTTACTTGTATGAGAGCTACCCTAAAAAAAATTATTTGAATGTTTTACTTTACCACTTTTTTTGCATGATTAATAAACATACCTATACCGAATTACAGCTTTCTACTACCTATAGTCGCTGAGTAAAACCGCTGACGGACAGACAGACATGGCGAAACTATAAGGGTTCCTTGTTTACTACGGAACCCTAAAAAAGAATATATATTAAAACATAAGACTATAAATTCCACAAATAACCCTTTAGTAAGATGAAGTTGTTATTTGTTAAAAATAGGTAGTAAACATGTAAATTATAAAAAATAAAGTTCCCACGTTTTAACGTGTGTGAGCGTGGCCAGGACACGCATTGACATTTATTTTTAAACTTTGAACCTATGGAATGTATATTGGACACACATACATTAGTAGTCTGCTAAGCAAAATTTTAATTTACTAACCACTTGTTGACTCGCGACCGCTTGGACAACGCTTTTTTTTCATGCGGACAAGATCCCTTCGGATACCTTTCCAGTCACGGGAGACCGGTAAAGTTATGTGGTGTTACCACTAAAAACTCCGCGGTGTCAACGCCGATACCGCTATTGCTACCGCTTTTCAGAGGCCTCGGCTGGGCTCACTCACGGTACCCTCTCATTAGCGAGAGGGGTTGGAGTGGCCTGCGGGGAGGCCCGTTGGCCTCAGGCCTCAGTTCTACCCACTAGAGCAAAGGCTCGTGTTGACACAGACGCGCCTTTCAACCCGGAGGACCATATTTGTCGAGCCACGGAATCCCGTTTCCATCGCCCGACTGGCCCTCGTTATGGGGGCAGCAGTTACAGGCCATAGGCCCGCCTCCTGCGCCCTGTGCGCCGACGGCGTATTGCCAGGTCGGTCGTTGCCTCCCGGTCTCTCTCCGCCGCCGCTTTGCGGAGCATGACGCTCTCCGCAAAGACCTGCACCGCTGTCCATGACGACTCACTGTCGATCATGCGACGTACCACAGTCGGCAGTGAAAGGTCGTCATCCTCCACAACCGCACACAACTCTGCGCGGTCTTCCACCCAGGCTGGGCAGTCCGCTAGGGTGTGTTGGGCGTCCTCATCCGAACAGCCGTCACAGTGGTGACAGACAGAAGTCGGTTCCCGACATGCTCTTTGATACAGATACCGCCCTAAACAACCATTTTGACAGCCCTTTATCTCAATAGGGTCATATACTTTTTGTTTATATGAAATCAGTTTTTATTTATTTATTTTATATAGGGTTAACAAACAGTGTAACTTTACAAATATCGTAATAGAATACATAATCTTAAATATTACTAAAAGATACACCAACGACATTAACCTCATTTATATTTAAGTTTTACAAAGTTGAATGAGGTGATCGACAACTAATTACGGAAACAAAATTCTAAACAAAAAGCAGATACCATGTAGGTAGGTACTTAGATAGTAAGAACACGCTTCAAAAAAGTATAAAGTATCTATATCTATTTTAACCTCTTTCGTTTAGGTGTCCCCATGAGCTAAATGTTACCAAGGAACAAGTAAACAAGTTGTAAACAAGGAATAAAATTTACTTTCTAATGATGTACTGATATAAGTATCTTGTGGTTTTTAGTTCTAATTACTTTATTTTGTAGTTTTTAATAAAAATATATCCCTAGCTCTTGGACTACAAGTACTACACTGCAATATGTCAACGGATGAACGAGAAATTAAAATTTTAATTAATTTCGTTGGTAATTTTAGAAAGCGTTAATCATACGTCTTCATTATTGAGGAGTTATGATCAAGTAATCAAGATATATTTGGCCAATACTCTCTAATCCAATGTTTGTTTGGTGTGACGATATATAGGTATATATCTACTTTCGGCGTCGGGTAGTGACGCCCCCACCGCCCGCTGGGTAGCTTTCAGCACTAGCGCAGTCAGTCTATGGATGATCCTCCATCTACACAAGTCTCTGCCGGTGTTAGAAGGCGAGCAACGTCAATAGACAAGCGCATTTGGCTTCTACAGCGGTCGGGCAAGGCAACGGGGATATGCCTTAAAGGGCGCACGTCAGGATCCTTTTAGTAGCGTGCGGCCAATCTTCTGCGGCTTCTGCCTTCTGTCGGTCGTACCGGATCCCCGGTCCATCGGCATCGGAAGGTTGAGGAGGAGAGAGTGGACTTGCACCTGCGCAACTGCTTGTTCACTAAAATATATTCACGCGCAGATGACTCCTGCATGTTTATCTGGACTATGAGCGCAAGACCTACGGCGATGGTGAGCTGATGGTGGGGGGAGGATATGGTGTGTCCGAACCTTAGTTGGCAGCTGCACGTAGGCGGTCTTCTGGTGATGGTCGCTCTATGTCCCGCTTGAGACGGGGGACAAGTTCGGCAGCTCAGATGACGACAAAGCAGCCCTATTTAGGGAGCGCTCTGCTTTCCCCAATCCGGGGAGGGGCCTAGAAAAGGTGGCCTAAACCAAGTCTGTCTCATCTCCTAAGCAGATGGCAAACCGCAGTCATCTGTCACCAACCTAATGCGGTCGAAAAACGAAACAAAAAAGAATTGTAAAAGATCTTATAATCGGAACTTGGAACGTTCGTACACTTTTAGACAATAATCTAAACCTGTGTCCAGAAAGGAAGACTGCTTTAATAGCAAGAGAACTAGCTCGGTATAACATCGACATTGCCGCAATTAGTGAAACACATCTCAGCGACTCCGGACAGTTAGTCGAGCAGCTTGGAGGTTATACCTACTATTGGAGTGGAAGACCAAATACCGAGAGGGCAGCAAGTGGAGTAGGGTTCGCTGTTAAAAACCATCTGGCGCGATCACTACAGGAACTACCAAAGGGCATCAATGATAGAATAATTACACTTCGTCTTCAACTGTCATCAAAGAAGTATATCCACCTGATTATTGTGGTTAGCCCCCACACTGCCATCTCCGGAAGAAGAGAAAGCTAGGTTTTATTTTGAACTTAACGCAGTCCTCAACAAAATTCCTTTTGCGGACAGAATCCTCTTGATGGGCGATTTCAACGCTCGTGTTGGTGGCGATCACGGTGCTTGGAATGGGGTTCTTGGAAGACATGGAGTTGGGAAATGCAATACCAATGGTACTGATCTCCTTACTCTCTGCGCCGAGTTTGATCTCACCATTACAAGTACTTGTTTTCGATTGCCTGAAAAGTATAAGACCACGTGGATGCATCCAAGATCCAAGCACTGGCACCTTCTGGACTACGTGATTGTACGTAAGAGAGTCCTCAACGAAGTACTAATCACTCGCGTAATCAGGGGCGCCCAAGGCTGGACTGATCATCGACTTGTTCGATCGAAGCTGCGATTGCAACTAAGAACACCACGTCGAGCTGCCCATAAGATTACAGCAAAAATAGACTGCGAAAAGTTGATTCTAAATAAAAACCTAACTGTGGAGCTAGATGACGCTTTCGGTGCCGGTATGCCGGACGTCACAGAAGATGCATCTGTTGATGAGAGATGGCGTTCTTTTGCCGAGCATCTCCATAGCAGTGCTCTACGAGTCATTGGGAAACCAAAACGGAAAAACCAAGATTGGTTCGATGATTCCGACGAGGAAATCAAGAAGCTCGTGGAGAACTACAGACGCACTCTTCTCTCATCTGACGTTCCCGAGCGGAGAAAAGCTCATCAAAGTCTGAAGGAAAGAGTGCGCACACTCAAGGACAAATGGTGGGTCCAAAAAGCACAGGAAATCCAGCTTTACGCTGATACTAACCAATCTGGAAGATTTTTCGAAAGTCTCAAGACTGTTTTCGGCCCACGATCTTCAAAGACAGCTCCAATGTATAATAAGGACAAAACACAACGTCTTTCTGATCAGAAAGACGTACTTGCTCGCTGGGTAGAACATTTTGACGAAGTTCTGAATCCTAGTTGTCAGACCACCGACCTGTTATACATCGACTCCTTGGAAAGTCAACCAACCGCTGAAGATCTAGCGGATCCACCCACCTTTGACGAACTTGTTCATACGCTAAGGAAGATGAAAAATGCTAAGGCACCTGGGATAGACAACCTACCATCTGAACTGTATAAATATGGTGGCCCGCACATTAATAACAAGTTATACGAACTTATCTTGAAGATATGGGAATGTGAAATCGTCCCGCAGGATTGGAGAGATGCCTCTATTTGTAAATTATACAAAGGCAAAGGCGACATAGCCGATTGTAGTTCGTACAGAGGCATTTCTCTACTCTCAGCAGCTGGGAAGATTCTAGCCCATATCATTAACACCCGTCTATCCCGACACGCTGAAGACATACTCCCGGAAACCCAATGTGGATTCCGTCCGGGCAGAGGTACAGTGGATGCCATATTTGTAATTAAACAAATACAAGAAAAAAGCTTGGAACAACATCGTCCTCTCTACATGTGCTTCGTTGATTTTGAAAAAGCATTTGATAGAGTACCGCGAGAAGCCTTGTAGATTGTTCTAAAAAAAGCTGGTTGTCCTGAAAAGTTAATTAACTTGATACGCCAATTTCATGACGGCATGTTGGCCAGAGTTCGACATGAAAATTGCTTTTCAGACCAATTTTCCGTAACCAGTGGCGTGAAACAAGGCTGCGTCTTGGCTCCAACTTTATTTGCTTTATATTTTGCCTCTGTCATGCGTGACGCAACGAAGTCTTGCAACGGCTTAATACAAATTAACTCCAGAACAGATAAAAGTATTTTTGATTTATCTCGCCTCAGATCTAAGCGACAGGTATTCAAACTTCCGATTTTGGATATCCTGTACGCTGATGATGTTGCCTTAATGGCGGATTCTGTTGAGTCTCTACAGGGGTTTGTAACATCTTTAGCCGTTTCATGCCGTAGATTTGGTTTAGTTATAAGCGTTAGCAAGACAAAAATTCTAAAACAACCACCCAGAGGTTGCCACGAAGATTCCTCCAATGTCACCTTTGAAGGAGCAGCGCTGGAAGAAGTTTTAAACTTTAAATATCTGGGCACACGTATACGCAACGATAACACGCTGGCATCAGAGCTGCCAGCCCGGATAGCAAGTGCGGCGGCAGCCTTTGGAAAACTAAAGGCACGTGTTTGGAACTCCCACGACCTTAAGCTGCAAACTAAAATTTTAGTCTATAAAGCAATCGTCGTGCCTACCTTACTGTATGCTGCAGAGACTTGGTGCTGTTATAAAGCAGACATCAAGCAGCTAGACATCTTCCATCTCAGATGTCTAAGGTCGATCCTGCGCATTAAATGGCAAGACCGTGTTCCAAACACGGAAGTCTTGCGTCGAACTGGCCTATCCGGGATTGAAGCGCTTATCATCAAACATCAGCTGAGATGGTGTGGGCATGTCTTGCGAATGGATGACAGCAGGTTGCCAAAGGCAGTTTTCTATTCCGAGCTCGCGGACGGGAAAAGAAAACAGGGTGGGCAATACCTGCGGTACAAAGACGTGCTCAAACGCAACCTAGTGGCGTGTAACATTCCAACTGATAGTTGGGAGGAGCGTGCTCGTCTTAGACCGGAATGGCGCCACACCGTTCACAAAAACGTAGATGTATACGAATCGAAGCGTCTAGAAGACCTTGATGCAAAGCGCCAAATACGGAAGACTCGACCGAAGCCCTCCTACAACTATACTTTCAACTCCACTGGCCAACTTTTTTGTGTACCATGCAACCGAACTTTCAAGTCGAAGTTTGGCTTTGCTAGCCACATCAGAGCCCACCACAACAACGATCCCGGAATAGACACATAGGAGTCGCCGTCGCCGGATACGGCTTGGACGACATGATGATGATATATGTACTGTATCAATTAAGTTGAAAGGGATGCAGCATATTTATTTAAGGTATTTAGGTAAGTATCTTAAATAAATATGCTGCATCCCTTTAAACTTAATTGATACAGTACATGATACAGCATATATAGAAATAAAAAAAAGTTTTTTTAGCTTTCCTTGAATAAAGAAATAGCTATTCGGTCAATTTGAATTGAGTTTTTAATTTTCGATTTATTTTTCTGGGGAAAGTTGTTCAGCATTATGCACTGTATCAATCCTTAAAAGAGTTTCAGTATATTTTATGGAACTTCTGAACAAATATTTTATTAACTTTTTTTTAATTTTATGGTTACTTTTTTTAGTTTAATCAAAAAAAATATTTTTTTTATTCTTAGGTAATAAAGATATTCCGTCTATAAGACTACAAATTATTGATACCAAGAAATATCAACATAAATTACACACTGCGAATCCAATTGAACGAATCAGTAAAACAATAATGCGTAAGATTGCAGCGGAAAAATAGCAATTGGATACGTCGCTGCGGTGGCAGCGATCACGGTAATTCACTAAATCACGTGACATAGTGGTTCCCAACCATTAAGCCTAGGCAGGCTTGTGTCACTCCCCGTTTAGGCATCGAAAATATACCTACATTATTACTATGCGCGCGGCGACCACTTCAAAGGGGAAAATCCAGTTACATGAATCGTTTGTCCTTTATTTGAGTAAAACTTCTGTACGTGAGTACTATTACTTATTCTGTGGCTCAGGACATTTCGTTTTTGACACTTTGAACAGAATATAGACATTTCGTTGCTAAACAAATGGGCGCCGCCAGGATTACTTTCCGGCAGATCTATGCAGCATCTACACAACACACTTTAGACTAATACCAGCAAAGAGCGTAGTTTGACCTCGCTTGTGGAGGTCCATACCATAGTCCCTGCCTACCCCACAAGTAAGTCCCATAGGGCGCAGTATAATTTCAATATATTTTGTACAAGACTTAGCATTATTTTTTTTTTATTGTTTTTATTTCTTAAAAATCTGACTATTGTCTCATAATGTGTATGACTCGCTTGACAAGTATGTGGTTGGTATATGCTTTGTAGAAGAGGATTACATCGTAGACAAATAATATGTGGGTACTTAAGTTAATGGTGATTAATTATATAGTCTTACAAAATATACCTAGACTGTAACTATTTCAAGAGTGATTTCACTCCATGATACTAAACAACTATCTCCAAAGATCATATGTCGAAATATGACAAAATGATCTTGGTATGCCATAAAAGCTTGGATCTCCTGATCGGTTAACTTCTATAGAAGACCAACATTTTTTTTCCGTGGTAAAAGTTGTCATAGACTGATTTCAGTCTTAAAATAGCTTCAGTATATTAAAAGTGTACTAAGCATTTTTTTTTGTATTTACTTTTGAGAGCCACTGACTATTGTCTCATCATTGTCCGTACATAAAACACAGTACTATATGAAAGTCAATGGAAAACGTGAGTACAGTCGAGAACAAAACCCTTTTTCGATACACGGATCAGATCTATGCAGACATTATCTATGTCTAATATAGGTGGATACCAATAAAATACATGATGAATAATGTTATAAGTATTCTAGACTAAAGTTGTTGCAACAGATTAAACTACAGAAGGCAGTATAAGAAGAAGTCATACATCAGAAAAATGTGCCTAAACATGTAAAGTGCTACCTACTACGTGTAAGGGTGAGTTCAGACGACACGTGCCAAGCCCACGCCTAGCGCACGGCAAGCGCAGTTTCAATTTGTTGCATATCTCAAATTGCATTTACCAAAGTCTAGTCCGGCCGATCGCTGGGCGGGCGCAAGGCGGAAGGAATGCTGAGACAAAGCGAACACGTGACGTAGGAGAGGCGTGCGCGTGATTTGAGTTGTATATGTGATAGGACTCAAATTATATAAAACAAATATCAAAAATTTCAAAGCACGCGCACTTGGCGTACGCTAGGCATGCGCTAGGCGTGGGCAAAGTTGCGTTTTTCCCTCGCCAGGTAGTGGCTTTTTTACCATGCATTCATCACGCATAAATAAATTTAAAAAGTTTGAGCTGTGTAGATTCTGGCCTAGAATAGGACCACTCGACTCTTCCTGTGGATGTCGTAAGAGGCGACTAAAGGAATCTCGGAAATATCTCATGTTTCAACTGCATTTCCAAGGAGGGTAAGGTCGGGCGGCGGCCAGTCTTAAAACTATCGCCAAATCACTGTTTATTATGATTTCAGTCATTTTTTCTCCACTCCTCAAGGTCTTTGGTGTCCTTGGGTGACCATTGACATGTATACAAGATTTGGAGAAGAAAAAGCGGGAAAGCGCACCCTATAATAGGCACAGAATAAGCACTAATACTTACGTACAGAAGTCTCACTCAGCAAAAAAATTCAAAGAAATATCTATAGAATGTATGGTTTAACTTTAGCTCGCGTCAGAACTCCGCACCTTTTCGTTTAGATATCTCCTTATAAATCCATTGAAAGCCAATTCTTTTTACTCTGACTCTAGACAAACGATTCATATAACTGTATTTTCCATATATCCCTTCATCCTTCACCCCCCACATCAACCCTCGGCTGGGCATAGGCCTCCCTTTTCTTGCCAATTTTTCACGGTCCTGTGCCATTCTTATCCACTGCTTACCCGTCAACCTTACAATATCATCTGACCATCGGGCCGGTGGTTTCCCTGGTCTGTTTCCTTGTCTCGGCTACCACTCGGTTACTGCTTTGGTCCATCGGCTGTCTTCTCTGCTAGCCAAGTGTCCCGTTTATTTCCACTTCAACTGCGTGATGCGTGATATAATAGTAAGTGGTAATAATGTAAGTATATTTTAGTGATATACAGGCCTGCCCCAGGCTCCTAAACATCACAACTAAGGATGCAACCGGGAATGCGCTGAGATGAGAAGAAGACACTTTTTGACCCAGAAAGATGTCAAACTTATATGCTATAAAAACCAATAACACTTTTCTTGTGGTTTGTCCGGGATCAGGCCGGCAGTAATGACGTGTACGTGGCCAATCAGCGACGCGACACCGAGCACAAACACACGCACTGACAGACAACGCTTATTTGTAATAATATGATAATGTGACTTCGGCTACGACTGGATTGTACTTGAATTATTATTTGCTTTTTCGTTTTATTTATTATCTAATTTTAAAAATTGTAGTTTAATAACAGAAGTGGCAAATTATTGTAATAACTATAAGAAGTATACTTAGTTAAAATCCTAAATTACCTACCGACACAACTGTAGCTAAGAAAGAACCATCTCAATAACGTCTGCTTTCAAACAAAGAAAAACCGCATCATAATCGGTCCATTCATTTGATGCCTAAGGTACAGACACGTCAAACGTATAGGTGCAGAAAATTAAAATGTTGTGATGGCTCTTTCCAGAAGTGACAGAGCCATCGCAACATTTTAATTATCTGCATATTTAAAAAAGTATTTTTTTAAGTTATCTGAAAGAAAAGAAAAAACTAAGAATGTACCAGCTGCTTTACTTCCTGGGAAGATCGTAACAGCGATCGAAGGAAAGGACGAATCATGTAAATAGGCATTACGGCTAGCAACCCATCACTATTTTGATACCCCTTTCCACCTGGCCGCCCACCATCACGCTACAAGTGGCATTGGGACTTAGATTCCGAGTTTTACAGATTCCCATTTTTACAGAATTTGAACTGTATTCTGTTAATGCTCAAGATGTAAAATAACTCTACTGGTTTATTCTTTTTGTTGAAATATTTCATAGATACCCATCCTGAATATATTGAACAATCGATTCAAATCGCCCCATTACAAGCATGCAACTGGTAAGTACAACAATATCGATTGTTTGTCCATTCGATTACGGCACATCTGCCACCCTCTGATCCACCCTCGATCGTCACACCCTGCCCGGCTTGTTATGGAAATATCGGGTATTAGCGTCTTTTAACCGGCTGCGATGAACTAGGAAAGTTCTTATTACTAACTTGTATATACAAGGTTTTCAAAATTAAAACGTGATAAAAAATTTCGCCACGAGTAGGATTTGAATCGTGATGCGTGTGTACTATGTGATGAGAAAGTCAGGGTGATTCGAAGTCACTCACGGCGTTAACGTGAGGGACGCGGGTTCGAATCCCACTCGTGGTGAAATTTTTTACAATGTTTTAATTTGGATAATAATCCGAGTATTGTAATACTGTTAAAAATCAATAATTTATACAAGGTCTTTTTAATTAAGTATTATTTTAAGAACAAATTTAATCCCCGATGCATAAAAAGGGGTTATAAGTTTGACGCTAACGTCTATCGGCCTGTCTGTGTCATCTTATCGCTCGAACGGATAGACTGATTTCGATGCGGTTGTTTACGTACTGAAAGCAAGTTCCCTTGCGGTGGTTTTTAGCTATGTTTGATGAAAATCGGTTCAAATTTATTACGTGTAATACAAATTGTTGTCACTTGATAACATTCATTAAGCTACGTCAGATTCCTTTAAGCAGATTGAAAAATCTGACCCCAGTGTACAGAGCTAATTGGTGATTTTTTGAGTTGACTTGACTAGAACTTTGTCTTAGGGTAAATTCACAGCAGGAAGAAAAATGCTTTAAGCCCTTTTAAAGCGGCAAATAAAAATCAACCTTATTCAATGGATAAAATTTTAACGTTGCACTTTTGTCATATAGATAATATGCTAACCAAGTTCCAAAAAAATTAAAAAAAAAACTATAGGTATTGACTATTGACTCAATATTATAAATAACAACAAGAAGAAAAAAACTAAACTGATATAAAAAAAACTAAACTAAACAAAATTCTGAAAATTAAAAGAACTTATATATATATATATAGACAATTTATAAGTAAATATACTACATGATTTGAATTACTTTGTGCAATTCCGCCACCAGTTAGTTCATGCAAACTATTGCCGGCCGGCGCCCACCCACTACTGTTAGTCCCAGCATACCTGCCACCAACAGCCCGTGTGCACCCGCCACCAACAGCTGATGCATGCTCCCTCCGATACTGCTGCATCCGCTGCGGCTGCAGCAATATCGGACACCGCATACGCGACACGTGTTTCGCCTCTCCACGAGGCATCTTCAGGCACCAAACAAGTTGTTGATCGTTCGGCAGTCAAGCGTCGAATGATAAAACTACACCGTATTGCCATCCTTTTATACTGTTAGAGAAGAGGGTGGGGGAGCGGAGTTGCCCGAACTTTCTATAGTAAAAATATTTAATAAAGGGGAATTATTTACCTCAAGCTGTTTATTTATTAACTGAATATTAGATTTTTTAAATTTATTTATTTCTAGTTGCTCCCAAATACTCAATTTTAACCCTTTTTCTTCGGTGTGTAATATTTTGTACGTATTATTTGATGATAAATTATGATTTTTGTCAAGAAGGTGTTCTGCAAAATTTGACCTTTCTGGGTGTTTGTTCTTATACGCATTTATGTGTTCATTATATCGAGTTTTAAAATTACGGCCGGTTTGTCCAATATAAACTTGTTGACAATCATCGCAAGTTAATTTGTATATATGCGATGATTGTCAACAAGTTTATATTGGACAAACCGGCCGTAATTTTAAAACTCGATATAATGAACACATAAATGCGTATAAGAACAAACACCCAGAAAGGTCAAATTTTGCAGAACACCTTCTTGACAAAAATCATAATTTATCATCAAATAATACGTACAAAATATTACACACCGAAGAAAAAGGGTTAAAATTGAGTATTTGGGAGCAACTAGAAATAAATAAATTTAAAAAATCTAATATTCAGTTAATAAATAAACAGCTTGAGGTAAATAATTCCCCTTTATTAAATATTTTTACTATAGAAAGTTCGGGCAACTCCGCTCCCCCACCCTCTTCTCTAACAGTATAAAAGGATGGCAATACGGTGTAGTTTTATCATTCGACGCTTGACTGCCGAACGATCAACAACTTGTTTGGTGCCTGAAGATGCCTCGTGGAGAGGCGAAACACGTGTCGCGTATGCGGTGTCCGATATTGCTGCAGCCGCAGCGGATGCAGCAGTATCGGAGGGAGCATGCATCAGCTGTTGGTGGCGGGTGCACACGGGCTGTTGGTGGCAGGTATGCTGGGACTAACAGTAGTGGGTGGGCGCCGGCCGGCAATAGTTTGCATGAACTAACTGGTGGCGGAATTGCACAAAGTAATTCAAATCATGTAGTATGTAACTTTGACTTCCGCAAAGTAACACCTGAATCTATTAACTAATTTATAAGTAAATAGTTATTTTATTTTTATAAATTGTGTGTATTTTTATAAAATATAACAAGGATGAGGACTAAAAAAAATTAGATTGATTATTAAAATGTTTGGTACACATATTTTTTCTTTTATCTGACAAGCAAATAATGACAAAGATGCAGCGCATTTAAATTTCGCGTTACCTCACAGTCAGCTATGATTTTTGACCAAAGGTGGCGTAAATCACCCCCACTCCGAAACTTCGAAGCGCTGTATCTTTGTGAAATTTTACTACTTTGCTAAACGAAAAAATTGGCCAAGTGCGTGTCGGGCCACGCGCAGTGTAGGGTTCTATAGTTACGAATGCCCACTTTGAGTTCATGCCACTAAAAACGTCTAACAATTAATTTTCTATTGAATTTGTGTGAAATTTTCATTTTGCGAGTACATATTATAAGTTGATCGCTATAACTTTTTAATTTGTAAACCCTACTTAACTCTGATAGTTTTCCTTTAAATTTCATTATTTATACTATAGCTGTGAACTTTTCACGTGTTTATATATAACCGTTTAGCAGATAGAGGGGGGAGACACTTGACTCAAACAAAAAATATCACTTTAAAACCAAATATTTCTGAAACGGATCCCTAAATCAAAAAAAGGTGTACATAACCGCATAATATTTTTGAAACACCTATTCAACGATACCCAACATGACTCGTTAGCCGAGAAAAAAAATTGCATTTTCACTTTACTTGTATGGAAGCAACCTTAAAAATTTTTTTTCAATATTTTATTTTACCATTTTTTCCGACTAATTAATATACATATCCATGCCAAATCACAGCTTTCTAGTACCAATAGTCGCTGAGTAAAACCGCGGACGGACAGACAGACAGATAGACCGACATGGCGAAACTATAAGAGTTCCTTGTTTACTACGGAACCCAAAAAATACGTCTCCTTTTATTGGATAATCTTGTCGACGGACTAAATAAAATAATGTACTTTTATCCATTCCACATCCCTATAGTGATCGTATCCAGAATAAATTACGAAGTTGTAGACAATGGTGTAATCACTACGCCATGGAAGTCGTCCTATACTTAGTACATTCATACCTATCATGTATCCTGAAATAATTATCAAATCAGTGAACAACTTCTCAACAAAGTTCCGATTTACCACATGACTTCATTAATGAGACTTGGAAGTTAGCATTTAAAACATAATAAAATAATGAGCAATTTCCCCAAGTAGGCTTACTTCCCAACCTTACCTATTTTCATTAGGAAGTTTCGGAGAAATCCCCAACAAAAGCGACACTAAGTACCCAAGTTTAATTTGGGAACAAATATTTAATTGTGCTTGAGGTTTCCTTGATTTTTGAGCAAATAGGCTTCGTTTGTATTATTAGGAAAGACGAAGGAGTTTGAATTTATGTACGACGTATCTACTACATGAACCTTTCAGAGAATAATGCAGTGTAGGTAACAAAATTTTATACCATAGACTGAAATTACCTTTACCTATTAAATATTATAAAGTTTCATTTCTTATTTGTAATTGATTTACTCCAAAACTAATGATCCGATTTTAAAAATTATTTCAGTGCATAAAGCTACATTATCAACAAGTAACATAAGCATCTTTAAAAAAGCCGGTAACGCCGCGTGAGACAACTAGTCTAGATACGGTAAAGATATTCCGAAAATCACGGTATTAATGAAACAATATTCTTACGACATTGACATGGCTTGCGGAATGAAAAAAAAAACCTGTAACACGTTATTGAAGAAAAGTTTTGAGTAACTTTGTCCGAGCATAATTCACTGCCGCATATCTTTTTTTCCTACAAATAAGTAATCTCACAATAAATATGTCTACCCATACACGCTACTTCTCCGTGTGTGGAGCTATCAGACCTATAATGACAAAACGTACGAAAGTACGTACGTGAGCAAATTTTCTGCAGCAAATTGAGGACACGCAGTGCGCTACCGTCTTAGGTATTCAGTGTCATTATGTCCATTCTGTGACAGTTACAAACAAAATGGAAACTCCTGGGGTCCCATTTCCCGTCCCTGCACCTCTCCCCCGTTCTCGCCTTGTTGAGTGTGATAAGGGGCGAACACACGCACTTTGACGTGTGCACAGATATATAATTCATTTGTAGCAGTAGTAGTAGGCATAAATGATACTCCGCTTCTATATGAACTACCTGTGCAATAGTATTTAGTTTAATAACTAATATACATACTTAATAAGATAAACAGCAAATATTTCAATTTTTTTGCTTGATATATCATTTGAAAATATCAACTAAAAATAGCACAAAAATTAAAATCATTTTAAGAAAAAAAATGGTTTCGTTTCTGTGTCTCTAGGGCTTTAATAAGTAATCTAATCAAATTGACCTAGGATAGTAAGTTACATTACCAAAAAAAAACAAAGATTACAAAAAGCAAATACCACATTGTAAACTAAAAATAAATTTAACAAAAGTTTAAAAAATTAAGGAAAGAAATATTCAAACTGTTTGAAAAGAAAAAACAAAGGCATTAAATACATAAACAAAGATTTCTTCATTTATACAGGGTGATTCCGAACATTCTGTCAATTATTTTTTATGTCGGAATCAGAATCCCCTATAGAATAAAGACACGCAAGATAATAACCGGCTAAGTGCGATTCGGACTCGCGCACGAAGGGTTCCGTACTATATATTTATTGCTTTAACGATAAACGCCTTTTGAATTTTAGGGAAACTTCAGTAAAAAGTATCTTTCATACATTCACACACACTATTATCTATAAAAATCACGCTTATTGTATTTGTTTTAAATTCACATAAAAAACTAAATTACAAATATACCGCTATATGGCAACGTATAAGTAGTTTCACTGAGGAGGGTCCTGCTGGAAAAGATTTTAAGTTTTCTTTGAAACCGTTGAGGTACAATTTTTTTACTTAACCTATTTGGGAGGTAAAAAAAAACTAAGCTGTCCATTCAATCATGCACAGGGTCCTACTGGGTATAAGAGTACATCTACACTACAAATATTTTGAGCAAATTATGCGCCCTGCGCCCGCTTGTTTCAAACGAACGTAGATTTAGAAACGAGTATGTGATATATTGAACTAGATATAAATAACCTACCTAGTCTAAGCTCTCCGATATAGGTACAAATAACAAGGCAACAAATTACCTTCTATTTTCTACGAGATGATATATCACACATAGCCACTTAAACTTATTAGACGCAGCAAAAAATAAAAAAACGACTCACAATCACCACGAGATTTGAGATAGAGAATTTATGAGGAATCCAAAAATTGCGTAACAATCAGCGGAATTGCATTCAATCTGTCGAGGAATGCGCATACACCACAATGCCTCTAATGCAGTAGTTGGTGCCTGCACGACTATGGCCGTTGGAAATTGACACATTGTTTATAGCAAGGGCCTTTGTGACGTGAAAAGCCTGTCTAAAAGGGTCTTAAAAATGTTTAATTGGCTATCTTATTTGAAGAAACAAGTAAAAAAAAAAGATTTCATTGTCATAATCATTCAAGCGCTCTAATTCACCTTCAGAGTTTAGAAAATATCAAAAATCTACTATCAACGCATGTCCTTTCTGTGTAAATATTGTGTATTTTTTTTTAGATATTCTGTCTATTTATGCTAGACAACTTTCTTTTAGATAATTATGAAATAAAATAAAGACTATCGACTTTCCCTACCACCACTGATTGATTTGACTTATTGATTGACAGGAAGTCGATTTTTTTACGTCCAAACTGATCTGTTGTCACATAGTTTTACACCCTGAACTTTTATAATACCTGACCTACCTGTCAGAGACCAGACGTCTTTCTCTAACATTATAGACCATAAAAGGGACGAACGATCGTGTAGTACTAGGACAGAATTGAAATCAATTTCGAAAGCGCAATACGATAATGCATTACACTACCAATATGAGGCGAAAATTGGTTGGGCTTGATAGTAGAGTGTCGTTGTGAGGTATACCGCTGTCATGATTAGAAAACTAAGAAAAGGTGGTACTTGCTGGGCGATGTCTCTTCGTTACATTTTGTTATATTACAAACATTAATATGATATCTGTAAATTAAAAGTTAAATAAATATGCTAAAAGTTTATTGTTCATGACTATGAATGTTATATACTTTTCTACTTTTTAATCGTGTTTATGTTTAGATACCTATATCTGGTTCCTTCAACAATATTTAATACTAATACCCGTATTCGAGAAAATAACAGATTGTTAGAAAATCTAGAATAATTCATTGACTATAAAAAATAACTTTTCAAAAATGTTGACACTTTCAAATTTTTTTGATTCCAGTTTTAGATAATACAGAAAACTTACGTGTACATAACCGTTATGCAATATCAGTAGTATTTGTAGCAATAGTCCCTTTTCGATATCTAACTAAAAGGGTACATATTCGTGCGTTTTCTATTTGCCTCGGCCGTGTGTCCCATCAACACTAGTATTACTCCGTGAACCGATATCGCCATATCATCGCACCCAGTCATTTGCTCTCAACCGTGTGAGAAAAACGTTGTACAGACACCTAACCTGCAATTTGGCAGCTATGTCAAGTTGGGCAACGCTAGCCTAGTTGGTCGTCTGTTTGTACAAATTGTTAGTCGGCCGACGTGCTCGTGTGTGATTATAGGTAATTCGACGGTACGTGACGTCATTTTGACATTATTTGTTCAACTCTGAGCATATTGAGTTTGTATCTTGATTACCGTTTAAAATTGTTTTAAAAATGCCATGCGATGGATAATACCTTAGTACCTATACCTAATACAAAACATACATTAAAAAAATGGTTGCGTTTCTGAAAAACGCTGAAACTTTCAACTCAACAACTGTCAGCCTCAAAGTTGATCGATATTAATAATTTTTTTTATACCACGGGACTATAAAAACTTGTCATTGTAAAAAACATAGATACTGTTTACGTCTTTAGACTTTACGTGGTATACAGAGCCAAAAGCCGTAGTACCGAAAAATCCTCTAATAACTTTATAGAAAAATAATTTTCTCAATGGCGTTGTTTGGTCTCAATAGGTGTGAAAATTGTTAGAAGTAAAGAATATTTAAAATATCTTATACATTTATTGCAGAATTAGTCGTTTAAATTATTTAATATATATTTGATACTCAGTTGTAGTAGTTAATTTAATAATGTATAGGGCAACACTATGTAGTTCCTGTAAACTAGCTTCCATCAGAAAAGAGAAGTTGTACTGATATTGGCTATAAATGTAACATGAGCAATAATCTGAGGTCTCTCCTCATTTGGTCGTTGAAGAATACAGATATCTGAAGACGAAGTGGTAGCTAAAGTGGCGCCCTCATTTGAAATAAATTGTTTAAAACGAAATATGGTGATAATTAAAAACTTTATTTGTATCACTGTCTAGAAAGACCTTTAAAATATTTTATGAATAACCTTTGAAATTATTACTAATAATCCGTATAGTTTTAAAACGGATTTTCGCTAAAAGTGGCCACTTTAAAACTAGACTGACTACCAATATTACTTTCAAAGGTTATTCATAAAATAGTTTAAAGGTTTTTCTAGACAGTGATACAAATAAAATTTTTAATTATCACCATATTTAGTTTAAACCATTTATTTCAAATGAGGGCGCCACTTTAGCTACCACTTCGTCTAAAGTGAATTGTTGTTTTTAATTTTATTACCCCCACACATTTTATACTTATTCTTAAAGCTTTATAGTTATGTAACATAAAAAATCTAGGAAATGTTGCTGTCAATCCGGTTATGCATAGGGCAATTAAAATTGTCGGTAGTCTTTAACCTTCCAACGAAAGTATCGTATTATCTTGTCACTGAGCGTGCACTTGCTAACAAGGAGTCATCACACTTGACCGCTTGAAACATTTTGACGCCGTCATTGCATTGCAAGGGTTAACTTTTCTGTAATGAATATTAAACTTTATCATTTTGCAATAAAGCTCGTTATTGAATCAAAAGATTGAAGATAGTCTAAGAGCCGTGATGGATAGTCATAGTCACTTGACGAATTCCTTCATGCTATCATATTCAAATTTCAAAATATTTTACAACCATATTTTAAAGTACTAAAGTTTGTTTTTCTTTAACAAAATAAATAAAAATAGAATGTTACAGTCATGAAGATGTCAGGCGAACGTATATCGAATGACATACGAACAGAAATTTGAATATATCGTGCTGAGTCGTTTCAAACTTGACGGGTCGAATAGAACCCGTCAAACAGACATGACACGCTTTTTGTAAGTGTAACACTTGAGACGTATTTTCTCCTTCAATGTGGCCCATTGTTTTTTGCTGCCCGTGTAGAAATTATATCAAATAATACTTTTGTTTGGTCTGACCTATAGACATTTCGTCTTGGCTCTGTGGGATTGTAAAATGTTTGACACGATAACATATTTTAAATTGAAGTTGATACTCTAGGGTTAAACTACTTGCTGATACCTGCATATAGGTACCAACATAATATTAACTACCTTTAATCGAATTATCAAATTACATTTTTTAATGTATGTAGCTAACAACAACAGGGAAGCAATTGTCTTTGTTTATAGATTTTATATATCTACCATACCATACCATACCATACCATACCATACCATACCATACCATACCATACCATATACAAAATACTAAATCTTTATTTTCGTATTAAAACATATGTATATTCTTTAGGAAAGTGGTTCAAAATGATAGACTGGACCACTCCTTAAAATATTTGTACTGCATAAATGACAGTTTCGAATGTATAATCAGGCCTGTGCCACTCCCTGTTTAGGTATCGAAAATATACCTACATTATTACTATGCGCACGGCGACGACTTCGAAGGAGAAAATTTAGTTACATGAATCGTTTTTACAGAGTAATAAAAATGAAATCGGCATGCAATAGATGTCTAGGTATCTAAACGACGAGGTGAGGACTTCTGACGCGAGCTAAATTAAACCATAGCGCTAACCACATTAAGTAGATATTTCTTTGAATTAGTTTTCTGTGTAAGACTTCTGTACGTGAGTAATAGTACTTATTCTGTGGTATACCTAATACTAAGGGTTTGACATTTGACTCGCTCGACACTTGACACACTGTATTGCAACGTTAGGTAGACACCTGGTTACTAATTGACGTAACCAGATTGTAATTATGGCTACGTTTATAAATGAGCTGACATGTATTCGTCGCACCTCTGCCCCTTGTTGTAAGGTGAGAAATAATAATGTCTTTCAAAATACTAAACTCAAAATTTTTACACAAATACACTTCACGTTTTCATCCCTAATGGAGAAGACTTTTTTACAAATTAGCAAACGGCTACTTAGGCAATTTTCTGAAATAATTTTATTTTTCCAAACAGTACGTAATTTTCAACTCCTACGTATAACTCTACGTATGTGCCCCTATGTTGTCTGTCAGTTCGTCGTATTTTAACTAGGTAGAAACGTGGACTTTCTGCGACTTGTATTATAATGATAGTTTCGTTTAGTTACTCGTAATACCCTATAAACGCAGGGTAACTTTTTACAACAGCTTATTTTTAAGACCAAATTCATTCCTTCCACTATTCCAAATAAGTTCTTACTTTAAAAAAAAATACAGATTTATTTATTTTTTTGCTGATTTTTAGGAAGGCGATTTTTCTTTTCGTTTTTGATTTTTTATGTAAAGTGGTCTAATATCATGAACTGAATTTATTCATTTTTTTACTGGTGGCACAGAATAAGTACAATTACTCACGTACAGAAGTCTTACTCAGAAAAGAAATTCAAAAAAATATCTACTTCATGTGATTAGCGCTATGGTTTAATTTAGCTCGCGTCACAAGTCCTCACCTCTTCATTTAGATACCTAGACATCTATTGCAAGCCAATTTCATTCTTATTACTCTGTACAAACGATTCATGTAACTGAATTTTCCCCTTCGAAGTGGTCGCCGTGCGCATAGTAATAATGGAGGTGACACAGGCCTGTGGTACTATTTTTCAAATGCGGAGTTACTAAATGAACGGTTTTTTGTATGGAAAAATCATACGTTTAGGTGACTCCGCATTTCAGAAATGGTACTTCAGCTGGTGGTCAAAACACCACCAGTAAAAAAGTCACCATGTAATAAAGGCTTACTACTTACTTTGGGGTTAGCTAAAGCTAATAACAAACGCAGGTAGGTGTTCGATACTATCTATAACTTTTTATGTAACATTAAAATGCTAACTTTCATAATCCTAACTCAATTGGTCAGGTCAGAGTTGCGCAACAGTAGAGCGACTCGTGATGCTCCTATCGCAATACAACTTAAGGGATAAATCGACTTATGAACTGTATCGTGACCACCAGTAACCTTGGTACAGATTTGTATTGAAATAATTGTACTTTTGAAGTGGCACGTATCATCACGTGATTTATGTAGAATGAAATGATTATACCTAATATACTTACTTACATTAGTATTTTATATCCATTATTATAATACGTAAGTGGTACGGCAGTCTCTCAGCAGTCCATTTCCATACTTCCATAGGTACTAATATTATTTATACAGCTATTTATATATCTATACAGCGCGGCAATGCCGTCAGTATCATGGGAACATTTTGGCCGGGTACAATAAGGGGTGGTCTCTTAGATTAATAAACATGAAAAACTAACTCTGTCCGTTTGTCTGTTGCCATTTAAGTACGCTTTTACGAGTACCACTGAATCGATTTAGTTGTAAGTTTAGTTAAGAGTCCGCGGGCGCAGATAGTAATGATATAAGTACTTTTGACATTTTCATTTGAACTTAAGTTGTTCCCTAAAGAACTTTGGTTTTGCAGCTTGGATACGGCACAGAATAAGTACTAGTACTCGCGTCCAGAACTCCTACTCAGAAAATAAATTCAAAGGAATATCTACTTTAGCGTTATGGTTTAATTTAGCTCGCGTCAGAACTCCTCACTTTTTGGTTTAGTTACGTAGACATCCATTGCAATGCAATTTCATTTTTATTACTCTGAACAAAAGATTCAAGTAACTGAATTTTCCACTTCGAAGTGGTCGCCGCGCGCATAGTAATAATGTTGCTATATTTTCGATACCTAAACGGCGAGTGACACAGGCCTGGATACGGGCTGTAAAGAAGAAGAAGATATAGGTATTATTTGTTCCATGTTGAACCAGCGAGTAACGAAGTTCTCCCAGTTATTAGTTTTCGAAGAAACTTGATCAAGTAATTACAATTTGTATAATATTGAACTTATTGTAATAAAAGAAAAGGCCAAGTGCGAGTCGCACTCGCACACGAAGGGTTCCGTTTGTAGTATAGGAGCCGCCCTTAAATAGTTATTTTATTTTAAATGAACTATTTATTTTTACGACTAAAATTCTGTGAATATTTCAAACAACCTGCTGTCGTTATTAAAGCAAAAAAATAATCGCGTTTTTGTAGGTATGGGAGCCCCCCTCAAATATTTATTGTATTCTGTTTTTAGTAATTGTTGTTAAAGCGGCAACAGAAATACATCATCTGTGAAAATTTAAACTATCTAGCTATCACGGTTCATGAGATACTGCCTGATGATAAACGGACAGACAGACAGACAGACCTGGTGATAGACGGACAGCGAAGTCTTAGTAATAGGATCCCGCTTTTACCCATTGGGTACGAAAAGCTAAAAAATATAAGTTTTGTCCTTACGTATATTTAACGCAGCATGGTTTATTTGGTCAGAGCTTTATATAGACCCATATAAGTTTAAGATATATCTTTTTGTGTAGCTGCGACGCCTGCGGCTCAAGATAAACGTGTAAACCTCTACCTTTTCAGATCAGGGGGGCTACACCAAAAGCGGCACGAAAGACGGACGTGACTGCGTATCCGCGTTTAATTGTCAAGTAACATCGGACGACTATCGTATTATTTAATGGAGTAACCCCCCAGCATATATACTAAGTTAGAGGACTATACAGGCACTATTAATCATAATCATAGTTTCAGCCGCATAATGTCCATAGCTGGACATAGGCCTCTCCCAAGTATTTCAAAATGACCGATCTATCTTAATCTTTCCACCAACCTTGGTCATGTCGCCTGACCACCTTGCGGGTGGGTGTCTTATGCATAGCTTGCCAGTGCGTGGAAGCCACAGACACTATGCACCAGGTTATATTCTGAAGCGGATGCAGTCCTTCTTCAGACATCTTGATGCGGGGGAATAAGGCAGGGGTATGTACAAAATGTAACCTAACTTAGGGGTAACCCAAGGCTTCGAGGTGGTTCCAATGTGGACCCCAAATGCATTTATCTTCGTGGCACGGTCTCGGATCCATGCTTAACGTTCTGTTGACGGTACGTGCACATACAATTTCAATTTGAGAAACAAATTATGACACAAACGTGGCGAGGACGATTTTGTATGTTATTTTGTTGCGCAAACTATCATAACAACTAACCATTACTTGGGACTGCGCAGGGACGAACTCTGAGTTTAACTAGCTATTTATGATATTTTTAATTCATATATACTATTAATACTTATTCAAACTAAGTTATAAAGCGAACAAGAATAATTTGTGTCAGTCATAAAGGGAACAAGAATAAATCATGATTTGATATCTATGTATTTACAACATATAGTGTAATAATTAAAAGGAATCTTGATGCTTTAATCAAACTGATAGATAGATAAAATCTTTATTCACTAAAAGGCCACATTATATACATTTATGACACATGAGTAAGGTACATAATGATTAACCAAAATCTTGTATAGTATTAATAGTATCTAATATAGTGCAATGCCACTGTACTGTAAGTTGTGACCGAGATAGCGAATTTAGCATCGTAATATATTAATCAATAGTTATAGGAACATTTCTTATGTCAACCTAGGCTCTTTTTTTTATAATTATAGCAATTCGACTTTATATTTCTGAATGCGCCCTGCACTAGTCGTCACTTTTTGTATGTTCGTACCCTGGCAAATAAGTCACGTAGTTTTCACCTGCCGTGTGCATACGACGGACAATTTTCTAAATTATCCCGTGATCGATACTTGTAACTACTTACACAAACGAAAGTTAAATAAAGATGATATTTTTCTACCAGATCCAGCTTGCACCTAGGGATGCGAAATGCCATCGAACTCTTCGTTTGGTATTTGTTTTTTAAGTTTAAAGTTAGTTTTTTCTTTTGGAACAAAACAAATTATACATACATAATTACTTCTTCATCCTTATGGGGCACACCAGACAGAACATTTTAAGTCTTACAGATTCAGAGCTCAGGGTTGCAAGGCCCAAGGCCACTTTTAGTCTGGTGTTGGGTGAAGGAGAAAGGAATGAAAAGCCTTTCCCTGCAAGCGTATGGGTTATCTAGCTTCATAGGTAGTACCTATAATATACACTTTATTTGTTGGAAGTTGAACGCTTCATAACTCATGTTTTATTATCTACCTATTACGCAGGTTAGTAATACTGTAGTTCACAAGCACATGAAATAGCTTTTAGCCAATGATGTCATATTTAATAAAGATGTCGTATTACTTACACAATATATCAACTTACATATATTAAACAGGAATTTACCTATTCAAGTATTCCGGATTCGAATGCGGACTCGAGAAAGGCAATCTGCTACAAAGATTGGAAGATCCTTTCGCTACGGAATTGTTTTAAAACGGCTATCAACAAGATCGTCTTTTTGCCTAGTCAATGGTAACCCGTTAGACTTTATTGGAACAGAATCGGGCTACTTTTATGTCACTGTCTGAAGGGAAATTTAGGTCACCCAAGATGCAAGTGTTCCGACACCTCGGATGTGATAGAAAGTGAAAGAGATGAACTACAAAAAGAAGTAGAGTTAAATACGTCATTTCGCTCAACTCATCATCGCTCGCATCAGTAAGCAAACGTAAAAAAGCACAGTAAAATATATTCACACATTTTTTTAAATTATATTTTGTTTCAATATTTCAAGTTCACCTACTTATCTAGTTTGCTTACCCTTGAGGAAAGGGTAGGCAAACTAGGTAAGTAATAAGACGTGGTATTGTGCATGTATGTATGTTTGTATGTATTTCAAGTTCACAAGAAATTAGTGCTACATCTACAAATTTCTTTATGAAAGGTTCTAGCTCTAGCCAATATCTTCTTGAACTTAGCCCGAGGTATATAAATCAAAACACAAGTAGTATGTTGTAGCATTTTTAATTACCTTGTCAGACTGATGTGAGTAAAAGTGAATACCGTTTGTTCAACGTCCATTTATTATTGGTTTGTCTGTCTGTTATGCTTCGTGTTGTAATGGCTAAAAAGATTGTCGCAATGAAAAAATTAATGAAAAAAGCGTAGAAAGTAACTACTATTAGGTAATAATGGATAAATTCAGGTGAACCAAGCTACCTGTCTCTACAGGGATTATTCTTTATTAGCCGTAGGGATAGTAAGGAGATCAGTCAGTATTAACAAAGCAATTTTTTTTCCAAAGGAGGTTATCCATAGCACAAAATATAAATAAATATCTTAGAACAAATCACAATAATTGAGCTAGCAGTTATTTAGTAAGCTTAAATTTATGTGATGGGGTACTAAGCCGCCAATTGCATACCCATTAACTACAACAGGCAATCAATATTTCGATTTTTTCGTGCTTGAGACGACGTGTTAAGAAGTCGTCAAGCTATGTCAGATGTCCTTAGGCAACTTGAAAAATTGGTCACAAGTGTTGGTCTTTTAAAAAACAATTGTGAACGCGCTAAGATGGAAGAGAAAAATTTAAAATAATGTAAACTATTTACAAGAAAGGTATATAAAATAGGTAACTAATCATGTTTCTGTCGTACACCGAAAACATTGATGACATTTTGATGGAGACCACGCTTTTGCTTTACATTTATTACTTCGCAGCGGGTATTTCAAACTTGTTTCAAGCGTAGATATATAAACACTATTAGTTCCAGAAGAGATATGATTCTTTTTCTAAATCTGTTGTAAGATATGTTCTTTTTTTTTGTTGGGCTATGACTCATGTCACCTTAGATTTACTGTTTGTGACTCTCTACCTATTAAGTTAATTTAATAATCTATACAGTCATGAGACAAAATTCATAGAACAACAAAGTCAAAGATCAAAAGTATATGCCCTAAATTTGAAGATGACTAATAAAAAGAAAATACCTGTTAAAGAAACTTTTTGAAACCTGACTTTAATTTCGTGCCTGTGGCCTTTGAGACCAGGGTGTTTGGGGAACCGAGGCAAGGACTTTTATTAAAGAACTTGGTCACAGAACATCTGAGCGGACAAATCTTATCTGACACAGAGAATTTCCATTGCTATTCAGCGTGGCAATGCCACTAGTATCATGGAAACCTTTAAACCTGGTACGATACGGGGCGGTCTCTTAGATTAATATTATGACGAAGCATTTTGCGGATTTCTAACTGTAAAAATTTTGACGAAGCATGTTGCGAATTACTAACTGTGAAAATTATGACGAAGCGTGTTGCGGATAATTCAATGTTTTAATTTTATAATAATTTTTAGTAATTGAAGTAAAATAAAGAATAACAATTCACAAAATACCTATTCATCTGGTAAGTACTCATTTTATACAATCACTACGGCCTATAAATGTAATTTTTTAAAATGACCACTTTTTTATTTTAACATTTCTAAATTACCACTAATTGCAAGCAAAACAACAACGAAATGCTGTTGATTGCTCTAAAAAAATATATTAAATAGCCACATCTAGTCATAAATATCTACGTTTTGGAACTAAATATAAACAGGCAAAAAGTCACGCGTCCATTGCGCCTCCGATCGCTCCGATAATTTTTCAACACACCATCTACTTATTACGATCATAGGCAACGCATTTACTAACGCGTAGTATTTCTTACCAACACAATCGAATTCCAACTATATTACTTCTAGAATAAAGTTTAAATTTCTTTCTTTCATTGATGGATGTGTTTTAATGAATTGTGTGCTTTGTTTTGGAGAGACTTAAGGGTGGTTTTTGATTGAAAGATGGTGTGATGCGACTAGTGTTTAGGCTAGGCATCGGTCAAAGAGTCGTGACCGGCCCGTCCCAAGCACCTGACGTCCTTTCGTGTTTAATGTTACCTCGCAACGTCTGTGAGACGGTTTTAAATAGGTAGTTCTTCGCCATGGGAAACTTTCACTGAGTCGCCACTGTACTAGGTTTTGTGTGTAATTGGTTTTTCGTAATTACATGTGGTTATCCTCGAAGATGGTCATCATCCAGGAATCCTGAGTTATTAAAGTGCCTGAGCTTATGACTATTTGAAGAAACCTGGAGTCTTTTAAAATATTTAATAGGTACTTACTTGTACTGATCCGTGCGTCAACTCGTGAACGGGTGCGGCCTGGAGGGACTGGTCAGCTCGGAGTCGATTTTTTGACTACTTAGTATTTCTTCTTATTACGTTATTTATGTTTGTTAACTCCTTCGCAAGCATTACATGTTATAATGTATCAACATTGTATTATATTAAACATATTTATTATTTTAAAAAATACATAATAAATATAATATGACAAAGCCCTTCTGGCGAGAAGGCAACCAATACTGTGAAAATTAATTTCTTTCGGCGTTTTTTCTCAGCAGTGGTCGTTACGAAGCGCGGGTATCGATAGCTTTTTTTTTAAATAAATTAAATTTCAATATAAAGTACACGTAATGTAAATTATACTTATTGATGTGTAAAAGTGCCTGTAAAGGTCTATTTACTGTATAAATATTTGAATTTCGAATTTTGAACTGAAAAAAATTTGTAATACATATTATTAAATATTTGTGATAAGTTTTCTGAAATATTCAACAAAATTAAGGGCTATTCATTTAGTAACGTAACTATCAGCTTCGTGTATTTTTCGAATGCCTGCCATCCATGTACAAGATAAGATAAGAGTCAGGGTGACTAAACTTAGTTTTTAAATTATGATTTAACTATGTAGTTCAGAAAATTATCCTTATTATGACCTATTTCAAAGGAAAGTACTTAAATTCATCTTTATACAACATTGCAACATTAACATTCAGCAGTTAATAACTGATGTCAAAAGATAATGAAAAAGATTTAAAACCGCCGTCGAAACACAAATGCAACGAATGTAATATCGCCTACATGACCTGTCCAGCGCGCTAGCTGTTTATATGTCCTTGACTTGTATCAGACTAGACTACATTGAGGGTAAGAAAAGTGACCTAAAGCTTTTCTAAGAAGTCGGCATTTTAATGCAATTTAAAGGACATGAAAAAAAGAAAGTTATCAATTCGACTATAAGTTATATAGGTACATTCTTTTGTTTGTGAACCGCGTTTTACCCTTTTTTTTTATTTGTAGATAAGCTTTTATTTAATTATCTCGTTCATCTATAAGGCTACGCCTACATCGGCGATCGGGAAATTCATCACAAGACTACCTTCCCAAAACAAAATGCTTAACGGAACTAAAAACCTAGTTCTCCTAATAAAATAAGATACACCTAAGTTTGACCACCTGCGACCTGATGCACCTAGGTCTAGCCGGAATGATAAAGGCTTAACCTAGGTCTAGCCGAAGATAAGCAGGATAAACCTAAGGTAACCACCTGAGATCGGCTACACCTAAGTCTAGCCGGCTAAACCTTGGCGTAGCCACATTTCGGGGTTTAGCCGTAACATCTACAAGAAGAGTATACCAAACACCAATAATTATGAGTAATAATAAATAAGTGTTAATAATTATGAGTTCAATAAATGATTGTAAAATTAAAAAATAATAATTTGGCTGCCGCCCTACAATCGCCATCGCAAGTCTATCTCTTTCTAAAAGTCTGTGTTTATACTCTTATGATAGTGCTGGCTATAGTACCTACTAGCAAGCATCGCATTTTTTCATAGCGCACGGTCGTGACTCCTCTGACAGCTACTTTTTACCGTCCTGCTCCTTTTGTAGCTTTTGTCTACTCTTATTTACGTGGCCGCCGTGGCTACATATTCGCAGAGAGTAATCGCTCTTGATCAGGTCGGTGACAGAAGTGCCATTTACAAGTACGTACTGAATTAACCTCTCAGAGGACATAGGAAGTTAATGTTTTTTATTATGAATATAGTTTTGAAGTAAATATATATGGGGACAAATTACACTGATTGAGCTAGTCCCAAAGTAAGTTCGAGACTTGTGTTATGGTATACTCAACTCAACTCATTCTATATTGTTTATCAAACACACATATAGATAAATATCCAAGACCCAGGACAATTTTTAAAAAGGTCATTTTTCAACTTGCCCTGACCGGGAATCGAACCCGGAACCTCTGGGTGGCGGACTAGCATGGTGACCATTACGCCACGGAGGTCGACAAAAGTAAAGTACATGTATATTTATTTCTGTATTACATACAGAATATATATCCATTCTGTATAGGTATTTAATCTTTTTGACATGATAAAGAATTCGCATTAGGGTACAAAACTTAATCTCTTTGATTAAGGTACAAGACCTTTTGTTTTCTCACTCTTGATTTGAATGAAGTCTTGTCCCTCTATATACAAAATACGTTGAAAGAATAAGAGATAATTGTGGTTTCGTGCCAAACTCCGAAGACTTACCGTAATTTAGTTCATTTTCCGCAGGCTTTATCAATTAGAACGGTCATATACTTATAATCACTAAATTAGGTACAGAACCTTCTGTTTTCGCAATCTTTGTCAATAATAAGGTCTTGTCTTGTCCCTCCTTTCCTTGGAATGCCCTGGGAACGGGTAGCGTCCGACATGACACAAAATTATTGAGATACAGCTCTCCATTACCCTATTACGCCTGCCGACCTATGTTTAGTGCTGGAATGTTAAAATGCTCTTATTATACACTGGGACTGAGATTTCGCTATTATTGCATTGAACAATGTTTCTATTTTTGACATTTTATTAAAATTTTGTAATATCTTGTTTTGATACTATTTTTAAAAAGTTCCTTGTATTACTTAACTTCCTAACGTGTAACGTTACGTGTAAACATTTTTGGTAGTATTTTTGTGACTACAAAATTTTTGGTTAATATTTGAAAAAAATCTTTTGCTTTCGTTTGATATTTCGTGCCTGAGAAAATAATTAAATGTATTTTCTCCCAGATGAGAAAAAAAATGCTCTCCTTCAATGTTGACCTTAACAAAGCAGCATTGACTAAAGCCTCAGGGTATCACTGTCACTGTACCGACAAAGTGAGGAAGTGCAGGCAAGTTGGCAGTGCGGGACAAGGCACGTGAAAGCGATTAGTACACAGTGCCGGCTTGTGAGGACAAGGGGCCTTGTTCTGTAGGGAGTGCTGGGGTAAAAAAGCAAAAATATTAGATCGAACGAAAACATTTTTATGCTAAAACTAATCAATTAAAATCATGGCCTAGTCATGACTGTTGGAGTAGTTATTATTAATATTTACCAATTTATGTAAGTACATGAAAAATGTATACAGAGAAAAATTATAACAGATATAAATTCTAGTGTCAGACAATTTTTCAAGCGGAAGTTGACTTGTAGTGAACAAGAAAGAAGTCTTTGGTGATGCATTCCCATCTCATCACTTCAAAGCATACACGCACGTAAGTACATATGGATTACTATTTAACTATTTCTGTGAGAGTAGTATGGTGTAATAATAAATATTGGTAATCCCAATTCTCAGTTACAACAGAGTATGTTTTCAACTAAAGTACGGTGTTACAAAAAAAAAATACTTAGGGATAGATACTTTTTTATAACTATTTGATGTAATAAAGTTTAAAATATTGTAAAATGTCCATTTTCACCCATCTCCTCAAAGCGTAGCGGCGTTGTCGCGTGCTATCGAATGTCCACTGAAGGGCCTGTTTGTCTGTTTGTCCGTTGCCGGAAGAAGCACAATGAATTAACATGTGCTCTGGTGCAATACCAAGTATGCCGCTAATTATTGATGTCAGCCATGGGATAGACCTAAGATTTTTTTTCGTTCTTACTTACTTACTAATACAGTCTCTATGAGTTTCTTTCGAAGTTTCTTCGCAGAAGTGGTCCTTCTGAAACGAATAAATTTTAGGTCAATAGGTATTAACATAAAAGGATACTAACCATAAGCTAAATGTGCGGAATCTGTTTAAATTTAATTGACAGTTGAGAGGTTTTTTTCAATTTTTTTTTTAGAATAGCTATATAACGTTAAATTTAACCAAGTATTAATTTATAAATATTAAAATCAGCTTGTATTTTGATTAATATTTTGTTGCTACAAAATTAAAAGGAGCCATGCCATTGATTATTCTATTACATATCTAGATATGTTTGCCGTGAAAAAAGTCGACGTCGATATTTAAAAAAAACTTGCTGATAAAGGTAAATAAGGGTATTGCAACATTATTTTAAGTTATTGCACTAACCTGTAGTCCATCTTAGACTGGTCGCCCCGTGCCAAATTTCGTACAGTCTCAATAATTGGTAGACAATGGCTGCACTTTTGACATGCCGCCGCCAAGGGTCCAAATGAGCCAAATGAACCAAATGAGCGTTCATTAATACCTACCACGCCACTTTTGGTAGAAAACTTACCTGTCAATTTCTTCACTCATTGCATGACCTCTTTTGGTCGTGAAGATAATAGTGCGTTGTTTTGTGATCTGTTGTATAAATATGAGTCATATTTCTTTTGTTTTTGAACAACACTGAAAAGATGTGTTTTGCAACGCTTTTTAAAAGTACCTAGAACAGGTATTGACGTATTATCTAACTAATCTAATCTAATTATCTAACTAAGAAGATTTTTGGAAGGTTCAGAAACCTAATAAGATTGATCTGATAGATCTATCTACGTTTCAATATCATTTTATTGCCTTAACCAGCCAAATCTTGACTTCCGGTAGAACATTTATTATTCGTCGGCTATTGCAAATATATTATTTGACTGTGCCTAAATTACTAAACTAAGATGAATAAACTTTTAATAATAAAATAATTGACCACATAAACTTGTAACATGTTAATAACCTCGTACACACAATAAAGATACAAACCGCATGCAATTACAGTACTCAAAGTAGGTACTTATCCCAAACAAGCCTTATAGTTAAACAGGAAACGAAAACTCAACTGTTTGCACAACTCGATTCATCTCGATTGTAATGGCATAATCGAATGAATTCCAAAATCCGGCAATTTCCCCAACGGCCCTCCAGAAAAAAAAGTTGAGAAAAAGCCGGGCTACTCAAACTGAGCGTGAAATATGGAAAAAAACGCGACGCAAGTGAACAACGAAGCATTCAATGCGTCATAAAAATATGATTGACGTGTTTTATAATATGACATCTTTCGAGCGGTGATATTTTTTTGTCGCCACGTTTATAACTGCCCTTAATTTTAAACCCAAAATCTTTCAAATCATCACTGGAATTTCGACCCAAAATTCTTAATTCAAGATCGATTTTCGGTTGAAATTTTCGTGGTTTAAGGGTGTGTATTTTTCGCAAAGCATTAGAAAGGAGATATTAAGTGCTCTGAAATCCAATTATGGCTTTGTTCGGTAGGATGTGGATTATGTTTCTAAGCCTGTCCCTACTATGTACAGGGATATCTATTGATGTCTGTCCCTTTGTGTCTTTTCAAACTCGATGTCGTGTGATGCTTGGATGATGCCGCAGTTGGATTTTGTATACGCATGTACTGTACTTACATTACATATGTTTTGTAAACTATTTGATGTTATTGCTGATAAGTCCGTGGGATCACAATTGGTAAGTATAAAAATGTTACCAATAAATCTTTACAATCCAACCATTCTTTTTAGTTTAGACGAAAATCCTCTTCCGTGTATTCCTAATTTACTGGCCACTTTTGGTATAAAACTCAAAGTAAAGCTAGACCGACCGCATGTAATTTACTTTAAAAGGGATTTAAATAAAATTAAAATAAAATTAAAACTATTTAGGTAATACTCATGACTAGAGAAAACTTTGAAGGTAACTTTTGTTTATTGTTTGTTTGTAATAACTTTATTGTACTATGAAAACACATAATTACATAAAATAACAACATAAAGAGTAAATTGACAATGGCGGACTTATCCCATAATGGAATCTCTTCCAGAATCTTTTTAATTGTGGCTTTTTATGTACAATAAAGAATTTATCTATCTATCTATCCAGTCAACTGGCGACTAAAAAGATAGGACAATTACTTACAAGAAGGGTAATAGAAGTTCGTACTTACATAGGATAAATGAAACTAATATTAAATCTAACTAAAGTCTTTATTTACTATCTGTATCTATTTTTAGCGATACATACTTAAGTCATAATTAGATGGAAACCCACTCTCGACGTTTCTAATCGTGACAATCCGCGACCGACATGTGTCATATTGTGAATTGTGATGCTCCTTCGCAGCGTAGTCTGATAAGTGACCGGGATCTGTCAGACGGAGTCGATTGCGGCAGGTTGGAGGGGTTATCGGGCACTGTGTCATCGAAATTACTACTAATGGTCGTTTAACTTGATGTTAGATTATAGACCGTGCTAGGATCACTAGAATTTATACCTAATAACTCAAAGAGTATCTTCAAGATTTTGTAGAGTTGTTTTTCTCGTAAAATAGAATAATTTATTGTTAAATGGCAAAATTAATTTCGTAAGTAATAACTAATACATATATTTTATCACGTCTTCTTCCCTAAGAGTGTGTTCGGACGACACGGGCACGTCAATCCCACGCCTAGCACACGACAAGCGACGTTTGACTTTCTTGCATTTAATTTGAGTCCTACCACATATCAATACAACTCAAATTTCATTTACCGAAGTCTAGTCGGGGCAAGCGCCGGGCGGCGTATTTAGAAAAGCTTCTTCAATACATCCCCACCGGCTAAGACGAACTGAATTAGTATAGCTCTTTTTTTCTAACGATAAACATGTGTAAATGCTCCTCCAATATGTCTCAAAGAGTGATGTACTACAGTAGGGTTACAAGACGTCATATCACGCTGCGCAAAGTAGGGAATAACCTAATCCTGTTCGTCAACGTGGAACTTACTAAAGGAAGGGTAAGAATAACTCTATATAGGTTTCTGGTTAAAAGATAGAGTAGGTATGTAGCATGATAAATAAAGCAAATACAGTACGAAAAAGAGTAAGAGCTTAATTGGTAATTAAGAATTATTTTATGATTGTTTTTTTGCACATGATTCGTTATTTTCAATATTAAAAGCTTTATTACGGGATCGTTTTTTGGCACTTCGACTCTCTAATGTGGTAGGACGCCCAACTTTGAACCTTCCTCCTGATATTCCCCTGTCTTGAGACACATGAGAAACATAATTTTGGATGGCGTTTGTAAGTTTCAAGAACTGCAGTGAACTTTGGTAGCAAAAAAAAATATAAATGATTCTAAGGCGCGTGAACTGATCTTTTTTTTGATTAAGTATATTGTTATAATTGTGGATGACTTTTTCATCGATAGGCATGTTAAAAAGTTATGATGCTTTCGCCGGCGATAGTGTTATCGCTTGTTGAAAAATAACTTGATTGAAAAGAGCGAGATAGAACATATGCAATAATATACTGTATGCGTGTGATAGCAATATTGGCATAAAGAGAAGTATCGCGTTAGCTTTTCTAAGACAATTTTATGATTTAAGTACTTAAAAATCCTACGCTAATACGTCATGCGAGCTTGACGAATAGGATGCGGGTTTCTAGTAAATCTAAATACATATTAACTTGAAATTCTAGTCCACTACATCACTCTCTGAGACGCTAATTCAGTTCGTCTTAGCCAGCGGAGACGTACTGAAGTAGCATTTCTATATACGCCGCCGGGCGCAGGAGGAGGCAAGGCGAGCGCGTGGCGTAGGCGAGGCGTTCGCGTGTTGACTTCGTCACACGCGAAGGAATCGCTTGACACCAGACGCGATCACATAGGTTACAGCTGCTATTGAGCAGCTGTAACCTATGTTACTTCTTAATTAAATAAATATAATACAATAAATACCGTTTACTGCACTAGGGAATAAAATTGGCCAAGTGCGAGAGTCGGGCTAGCGAATGAAGGGTACCATTGTCAAATAACTTTAGTTGAAAAGGAGCCCTATATTAAATATAGTAGCAACAGAAATATATCATCTATGAAAATTTATATTGTCTAGCTATCAATGTTCATTACCGCCTGGTGATAGGGTCCGGTTTTTACCCTTTGGTTACGGAACCCTAAAAACGTAATGAACATACATAATTCTTTTAAAAACTAGGAAATGGATAAGAGCATCCCTAAGCACTGTCTTCCAGGCGTATAGAAAAAGTTATTAAGTACTAAAAGAAAAATTAAACTTTCCAACAAAACAGCATCCCGATATTTCGCATGTACCGCCGCGGGCGTAATTACAGGCTAACACCACATAAACAAGAGGACGGAAGACAAATAAAACTAAATTCAATATCGCAGCTGATCGGTCGTAAACTTGTAAAATAAGGCTTGTTAACGACGTTTACCTAATTTTTTTTTAATGAAAACATATTTTAAAATAATTTAGGTATCTAATAATGTATTTCATCATTATAGAGTGATACTTAGACTCAATAAGGCCGTAGAACAAAGAAGAAAAGTCGAAATTGAAAACAACTTATATACTAGCGAGGCAGCTCTGTGAGCTGTTAGACCTCGCGAGTCACCCACAATCAACCCGTTAAAGTTTATCAGATAAAAAAAATGTAACAAAACAGTTTTATTTGCAAGTTTTTTAAATGGCTGATATATATTTTTAAGACAAAAATAATCTAGTAATGGTTGAAGTTGAGAAATGCGATCGAAGGCGGGAAACAGATAGACAAAGGCATTTTTCGGCCAATCTCGAAACTGAGACGCTTCGCTCGCTCGGTCGAAAATATATCACTATAACATGACGTAGGTCATCATTAAAAAGCGATATAATTTTGTAAGTTGATCTTCTTGTCTTCTTTTTCACAATCCTACTGCACTACAACCCTTTGTAGAGCTTGGCCTTATCTCCGATCTTCTTCCAATTCGCTCTGTCATTAGTCTTCCTTTTCTGAGAGATTTTCCCGCCTATTCCCTTTAGATCTTCTTCAGCATAGTCCCTTTAACCGATTTCTGGTTCTTTCTCTGGGTTTCTTCTGTTGCGGAATCCACTTGGTAATGCACTTGATAGCCCTAGTGTTATCTATTCTTTCTAGGCGGACTACTCCTCTAAGCCTTTGTGACTTGCAGAACTTAACATTCCTCTCTTTACAGATCAGTGCCTGCAGCTCATAGTTCATCCTAATAGTCATCCTTTAGTTTATGGCTTTTTTTCGTAAGTCGTGGTGGAATCTTCTTACCTATGCAGAACGGGGAAAGAATGCTTTCCTTTCAGAGCATGCACAGTCTATTCTTGTAAACAGCTTTTCTAGGCAAAGTTGGAGGATGTCAATTGAGTTGTATTTTTTCCATTATATATTCACCGTTTGAAAACACTTTCATTTTTGTTGGAAAGGGTCTCAAGTGCTCCTAAAATCAGATGCATTGTACAATGTACATATAACTGACTAAGGAGTGCAGATTTTTTATGAATACAGCGATAAGAATTTATGGTAAAAACCGTGCAACGGGCAGCTATCTTTCCTTCTTTGTCTTATTGCATTGAACAATAAACTCACCAGAACTACCACCTTAGCCTGTCACACTCGAATCCCATAATCGAATAATTAGCAAATTGGTCACAGGCCAGTTTACGACCAATGACTAAAACAAAATTGTAATTAGCCGTAAATCGCTGCGACGACCGTCGATCGACTCTCGATTCCCGACACGATTATGAGTATCGATTATGGTTGTAAGCGTGCGTGCCAATGGGGTGTGTGTGTGGGTGTACACAACAGATTTATTGTTAATGGTGTCCTGAACATAATTAAAATGGTTGATGTTTCGCCCGGCGCAGCGGCCGGCGTCCTTCCAAACGAAATGCAGATTACGCTTGGACAGAGCCCGCTTCGAATTATGTATTGATTCAGGCCATTCATACACAACATTTTTATATGAAAAACGGGTAGCTCATGCTGTTAGCGGGATAACTAACTTATCATAAATTTATTTTCAAAAGCTTTTCTTTAAATCGACTTTTTTATGAATCATAAGTTTACTCTAATATTTTGAAACGTACTCGTATATTACACGATTAAAAAGATAAGATAAATCAAAAGGTCATAAACATTATTCAAATTCAATCCTTATAATTCAGATAATGATTATACTTAATTGTTAACAGTACCAACTAGCGAAAAACGCTTATGGTCTATTTACTAGTAATATAAAGAATTTTTTCGTAAAAATTATAAGATGGTCTACTTTATCATAAAAATGGAACTATTTATTTGTCTGTTGTTAGACAAACTAGACTTATCAGGTAAAGAGATTAATATAGAAAGTTACGTAATGGGGTCTTCTGAGTACCTCGACTACGACTCGACTGAATTGAGGTACTCATAAGACCCTATCACATTATGCCTATGGCGCTTTATGTTTAAATCTGAATCTGAACATCGAAGATACTCTATACCAGGTTGGTGTTATAGATGATGGTGAACGATAAGCGATGGGATCTCACCTCGTGCTATATGCAGCCCGTGGCGCCATCTGTTTAAACCTTGGACAATGGCTACACGAACAATATACTGTGTCCTCACCTGCCATAATGACTCAAAGGTATAGGAGGGCATGAGTAATTGGATTGGATATCGGAAAAAATGGGGTTTCAAATGGTAAGTACATTTTTGACTTTGAAGTAACAGTGGTACGTGGGTAGGTACAAAGAGAGAAAGAAAATAAGTCAAACGACATTGAGCTATAAAATATTCATTTAAATTGCCTTTTTTTCCGATACCCTGTCTACTTTTGTTACTTTTGGGCATAGGTACTTTTTAATTGATCTTTTTATAATACCTTGGTGTACTTACATAAGTTTGTTAACTTGTTTAAGTACACCAAAATACGTATTTGGAGTTTTCTTAAAAAAATATGTTAACTGTAAGGTGTTAACCGCTTACATATTTTTTATTAATTGGACTAGGAAGTCACAATTAAATATAGATTCCTATATTTTATTTAGTATGTAGTTACAGTATAATGGCATTTTTTATTAGTAACATATTCAACCACTTTATATACTCATAGGGTACTTTAGCAAACGACTTAACATATTTTAGAAAATACGATATACTTTTCAACTTAACATTCTTTGTCAACCAGTAAACCTAATCGCCGACCACCAATAAATCACCGCCCATAATATTAGACGCGATACATTTAATTTATTTTGTACGTTATCCCCAAATCGCCACCACGCCTCCCATTCCGCTGGGATGGGACACTATATCTCTGGAAGGAAATTACCGCCCAATATATTACCAAACGATATATTACTGCACTTGGATCACAGTAAAAAGGAGACGCTACGGCTAAAATAATGGAAGTTTTCTAAAAACTTTGGAGTATTTCGGCATTTTTAGTGTACGATACTCAGTTCATAGTAAAAAGAAATTATTAAACAGCAGAAAACATATTACGAGTATGTAGGTTATCTATGCCCAAATCGCAACCTCGCCTCCCATTCCGCTGGGATGGGACACTATATCTTCGGAAGGAAATTACCGCCCAATATATTACTGCACTCGGATCATAGTGAAAAGGAGATGCTGCAATATAAAAAACTAGGTACTTGCAAAAAAAAAATAAAGGTTTGACCTTTTTAGAGTATTTGAGTGCACAGTACACAGATAAACAAAAATTAATGAAACATTACCCATTTGATCATTGTTATCACATATTCTTAAATATAATTTTTGGATAGTATCAGTATCTATTACTGGAAACCTTGCCATGAAGTGTTTGCAAAGCAGTTGTAACTTGTGGCTAAAACGAACATAAAAATATTTGAATAATACATATTTTACTGTGAAAATTGATTTAAAGATCATTACAATCGACGGAAAACTGACTTCGTAAGATATTTTTTTCTGTTTTTCTTTTTTTTTTCGTGTGTAAAAGTAGTCAATATACCAGGAGCCTAAACATATTTCCTGTACTGTGACCATTTACTAAGCAATGCACAACACTTAAAATTAAAGGTTAATGTGGTTTTGTTAAAATTTGTATTGTTTATTTCTTAATTGAAGACGAAAACTAAGTTGTGATCCTAAACATATTTCCTGTACTACTGTGACCATTTACTAAGCAATGCTCAGCACTTAAAATCAAAGGTTAATGTGGTTTTGTTAAAATTTGTTTTGTTTATTTCTTAATTGAAGACGAAAGCTAAGTTGTGATTAGATAGTTAACTTCAGGTGATGGATGGGGCGACTTGGAAGCTAGTAATTAAGTTACGGTCATTTCCATTGTGATTATTTTATCGTTATTGTAATCGATGTTTAGTTTTTCTATCAGTCCACGAAAAAAAATACCTTTAGTCCCATATTGACAATTGGAAATGTGTTTTCTCGTCTTGTAGCTAGCTACCAAATAGGAATGATTTTCCCACCTCGACTACCCTAAGTGACAGATAACGTATAAAGTAAGTTATTGAGTGTAAGAAGACCTTATATTACGGTCTTTGGATCTTTTTGTCGTTCATAGATCACTAAGTAGGACACACTGTTAAATATTGCAAAGGTATTCTGCACAGAGCCATCATCACATTTTTCAAGGAATCTGAATCAATAAAATAATTACTTTTATAAATATTTTACGGCGCTGGATACTAGCCCTTTAGAACCCATCTTGAATGAGGTTTGCTGTGAATTTTTATATTCTAAAAAGTATAAACTAAAGAAGAGATAAATTTGCCCAAAAATAGTGTAAGTTAGAATTCTTTTGCCGATTACCTTAATAGCTACCGCTACCTATTTTCAATAAATCCACTCGTATACGTTTACGTTTCATTAACCTTTAGTCAGTACCAAAATATATTAAAATAATCTTTGTATTATTTCATAATCATTATTTTGAAGTCCAGATGTGAACCCAAACCGTTCAAAAAGGGGTTTCTACCAAAAAAATCTGAATTTACCAGCATACCCACCTATTACGATACAGGCGGCGCATCACAGAAATGCGTTGTCGACACATCCCGTGTTGGTTTAGTGAACGCAGCTCCCCGCAGTGCGCGCTCCTTTTTTATATTTTTTAAACTTTTTAGGGTTCCTAGGTGAAATTTGAAATTCATTCAAACTTAAAATTCATCTGAATTTTGGTAACATGCTTATATAAGGTGTATCAAAATACACTGAAACTATTTTAAGGGTGAGTTCAATCCATGATAGTGAATAACTTTCTCCAAGGAACATATGTCTAAATATGAAAAAAAAATGGATTCCATACAAACTCGGATCAGCCGATTATTAAACTTGTATGGAAGGCCACAAATTAGTTTTCATATTTCGATACGAATTCTTTGGGGAAAGTTGTTCAGTATCATGGACTGAATTCACCCTTAAAATAGTTTCAGTATATTTTTTTAGATATTATATTTATTTATTTATTTACCAATTTATGTACACGGAAAATTTAAACAGAGAATACATCAAATAAAAGTTGTACAAAGGCACTACTTATCGCAATAGAGATCTTTTCTAGTAGGCCTGTGAGAGATGTTTATGTAAGATAGGCATACAGGCGTGTTTATACATAAGATAAAGGGGAGAAAAATTAAAATGACATAAAACTACACTAACTACAAATAAATATACTTATACATACATATATTACACATATACTTAATCATATGCCTATTTAGAAGGAAATATAATATATACTTAATATTCATAATACAAATTACAATTAAGATGATTCCAATAAATAATGATCTTTTACTCGTCTTTTAAATACAGAAATTGTTTTAGATTCACGTATATGTGGTAATGACTTCCATAGTCTGACTGCATGTACCGAGAAGGAGTAAGAAAATTATTATTAATGTAATAATATCACTATACCCTGGCAGGGTACATTCATAATAATTTAATTGTTATTTGCATACAAATTTGTACATTTAAATGTAACATGTGTTGATATATAAATAAAATATTAAATGCGAAATCAATGTATGTAGGTCCAACATAGTATACTTATAATGAGCCAGACAGTTCAAAATTGTTAACCCCTATAGAAAAATTAAACGTAGCCAAAAACTAAGCCAAATGGTGGCAATAGGGGTTTCCTTAAAATATATGTACTTACTTATGCTATGCGCTATTGGTACCACAATTTAAAGTTTTTTATTTATTGAGAGTAAAGCAAATGGTAAAAACCACCAAGATGTAGAATGAAAAAAAATTCTTTATACCTGTACAATGTCCACCCCGATTAATGAGTGGAGAAACATTTTCCCCTTTTTCTTTTTTTTTTTTGTTAACCGTAGTTCATGTCCCACTGCTGGGCAAAACGGCGGTTTAACTTTTGATTTATTTTTAGTCACAATTAATTTTCATCAAAATTAAATTGACCGAATCAATTCTTTCTAACCACTAAACACTGTTACACTTTAATATTAACTACTACGGAACCCTATATTTAGAATATTCTACATACTCCTGACCGATTTATATGATTTTTTTTCTCCCTTTTTTGCTCGACAACAACATGCCACAAAGGACGGCGACTTTTGTTCTCGTGTCTCTCCACTTAATGATTTTTACGAATTATTAATTGTGTCGGACGAAGGCGATTGAAAAATGTCGATCGAACATTTGTTCGTTATGAGTTTATGAGATATCGCTTGGGGTGGTTCCGCTGCTGTCTGTATGCTGTTTTTGAGTTTTTTGGAAGATTTGGATACGTATACTTTAAATCTAATGTGTTTCGTAGATGAATGTGGTTGCGAAACATGGAATCTCTTAAAAAGACAGTGACAGTGACTCAGTCAAAATTCACCCTGTGGAGACACTTTTACACGTCAATAAGTTTAGTGTAAGTACATTACCTTTATAAGAAAAGCTACCTTCCACATTTTGAAACTGCAAGCTTCGAAATGAAAGAATGAAGATTAGCTAAATAAATACGAAAATGATGTGGTGACAGAAATAGCAAAACAGAAAAAAACTACTAAGTGAAATTGAAAATAGAAGAGGAGAAATGATTGGTTACTTAATAAGACACTTAAGGGAAAGGTAAAGAGTAAACGAGGTCCATTGAGACCAAGAAATAGTTGCGAAGGCTTACACATTAAGCGCCAAAGAAAACGCCGAAGATAGATAATTACCAATTCATCAAATCCTAAATCACTTTGATAATGAAATGAATATACAGTTAGTCAGGCAAGCACAACACAAACTGTTTTAAATAATGACCAATAGCCGCCATTGGAAGACAATACGTAACAAATGAGCGCATTCTTGGCGCCGCATCAAAGACTTGACGGTCGCTACCACCCGCCGGCCGCAGTCCGCGGTGACAGCGCGCGTCGTATCACCACGCACGCTATAAATGATCCGGTATAGGCCACGCATCCCTATGGAGAGGAGGCTCTACATGCCACAATATTGAATATGGCTTCAAAATCTAATTGAGAATGGTTTTAGCATCATTCGCGCTATTTGCGCGCATTCGCCCGCTATTTGCGGGGAAGCAGTCTTGGTTTTTACGATCCATTAGATCGTTCTTCGCAGTTTCGTTTTTAAGGGGGGAACTATTCATCGCTCTTTAATTTTTGCGAAGTACCATTCTTCCGACTGCCTTCGGTTTAGGCTAATGTTTCCAAACTTTAGGCTTATCGAACTATGTAAATACACCACAAGGTTTTCAACCCATAACAATAATTAACTCTTCCATACGGCCTTTTATTTAAATGTAAAACTTTCAAATCAAAATTTAGATCTATCGCACCGTGTAAAGCCACCAAAAGATTTGCGGCGTTCCACAAGGCACGCTCCTAAGCCCTGCGTGTCTCCTCTTTTACACTGGCCCATAACGCCGACTTCCCTGTATTTATGCGTCTTTGTCACGACACCGACCAATTGGATGTCCAGATAATTTACTCCGATGTGACGACATTAATAAAAGCTGATGTAGAGCCTTTTAATAATCCATTTAAGGAGCGTGCTGTGACACTGTTGCCTATGTTCTGCTGTCTTCTTTTATTTATGCTCAGTCGTTAATTGAATTACATTTTCTTTTATTGGTATTGACTTGGATGCATTTGCTTTGGCGGATGTAATGTTTCATTAATCGTGATAGGAATTACAGATGAAAAAAAAATTGATTCTGGCGTCTGGTTAAAATTTTTGTGATATCTTTTTGGAGTTTTGGTATTTGAATGTATTTTTAAATATACTCGATAAATAGGCAATATATATTTTTAGAAGTTACAGCTTTAACTCCCAAAATTATGCATTGTGTATTTTTTGGTAAATAAAATTATACCAATGTGGTAGCAATACGTATGTCAATGTCCACCCTGACCTACTCTTCCACTCACGTTAATTCGTAAGCATTTTCAGTAAATCCGCTTGCATCCACTCTAGACACCCAAACCACCTTAACGTTTCTCATTTAACTTTCTCAATTCTTACACTACATATTCTCTGAGTTTACACCTTTCCCCTTTTCTCACTCTGTCTATTTAAGTTCAGCTTCTTCTTCTCGAGATTATAATAAACTTGACCAAACTAGTGCTTGGGTGCTGTAACTCCTTGGCTTCAGTAAGGTCATGCATTGTTCAGGATATAGGCCTTTTGGGCAGGACAATAAATAATTGGGTCTTTGATTGGACAGCACCGTACTCGCATTTGTCGTTTTTAGAGAAACACCGCTGAACCCAGTTCTTTTAACACCTTTCAACACCAGTCTGAAATAATTTATACTTAAAAGACTTCTAATAAATCTATCATACGCAGTTGCACCACACATACTGCTCAACAAGTTTGGTTTTGACTGCAAACAAGGAGAATATTTCGAATGCCTTGCGACTGATACAGGTGATGTTTAAACTGAGCCTAATATAAGGCCAGATAAGGCAAATACCCTCAATTGAGAAGATAACGTAGACAATTGAATTGACGGCGACGTCTCAATTAAATATCGCTTTGGCTAATAACTGTTAATTACTTTAAAAGCTTTTTAAGGCTTGCAGATAAAAATATAGGTGATTGTGATAGATGGCCTTCTGTTGTTTCACGAAGTAATTTATTTATCTGGTACATTCAAACATACTAAATACCTAAGTAAATTTAAGGAAAGTTGATTTGACGAATTACAACAGTTTAAGAAGAAACGGTTGGAAGTGGCATACAATCGCGATTTTTGGAAGTGGATGGGGACACTACATTTTTGTAAGTTCTTAATCTAGCGATAGGAATAATGAATATTTCAGTTAGTCGTTTTATATTATATAAATATTATGTATTGTATATATAATGTTTATATAATATATTTATGTTTATTGTATTTAATATGTTGTATGTTTTGAGCATACTGTTTGCGCTTACTATGCTAAATTTCTATTTATCCCGAAGGTTGACTGGTAGAGAATGCTATTAGCATTAAGTCCGCCTTTTGTACCATTTATTATTGGTAAATAAGTCATTATACCTGAATTTAGTAGTTTGCTCAAAATACAATATTCCAAATAAAGGGTTCTTTTTTACCACCAGTCAAATTATTAGAGCAAGTTTAGTCTATGATAATGAACTACTTTCCATAAAAACAATATTAATTGATTTTATGATAGAAATAAAAACAAAACTATTGACTTCCTATAAAAATCTTCGCTTAGCCAAATGGATTTCGTATGGGAGGATGTTTTTTTTTCCTTTTTAAAATTTTCTTATACTATATGTAACAAAAACCCTGTCCGATCCTTGTAGGAGCAACTCAGACCATCAATATGAATAAATTTTTCTATGGGACCAATGCTTGAAACTCGAAGAAAAAATCGTCATTTTCATACAAATTACCGGGCCGGCCGAACACTTTTGTATGAAAATGTCGATTTTTTCTTTCAGTTCAGTATCATGGACTTAACTTGCTCCAAAAGTTTGACTGATGCTCAAAAAGTCACCTTGTATTTCATTCATACTTAAAAAATACGGGGAATTTATGAAAAATATGCGTAACCTGACAGAACAAAAAACACAAATTATAACAAAATTCGATTTAAAATTATTTTAGATTTAGCATTAGATAGCATTTAAAAGAAAAGTTACAGATGACCAACATAAAACATTTGACAGGCAAAATATTTCAGAAACCGACGAAATTCGGAAGGTATCATCAAAGTCACAATGGGGCACGAATAAAAACTATTATTACTTTACAACGCAGGGCTTTTGTCCCAAAAGCACGACTAATGAAGCCGGCCCAAAGTTTTATTTCGCCAGTAAAGTTTCACATCGTAAATTCTCATCAGTCAAAACGATTAACAGAAAAAAAAACTGTCCTTAGAAAAAATTAAAACAACTATTTTGTGTTCTAACAAAAGTCTACCTTAAGCCTGATCGAAATACGATTGGGTTTCCTTTAAATTATCTTTGACGCATGAGTGACGCGGGCAGACTGTCATAAGTCCACTTTCGGCGACTCGATGTTTTTTCTAATTTCGTGTTTCTTTGACTTTTGTGTTTTTTTTTTTCACTATGCTTTGGCGGTACGGTTATTGGGACCAAATGACACGACAGGTGACGGTTTTTTTCGTAGTCCTATTAGAGAGGGCAGGGAAGAGAATTGTTACACATTTTATTGCGTGTCCGTAGTTTTATGTCGTGCGATCTCCGAAACGATAGCCAACTAATTTGCTGGCTTCTAATTTCGGTCACAGATGTTGCGATAAAGATGTCTTTGTTGGCATATTATTGTAGAATAAAGTTTTTAATAATAGGATGCGTGTTAACTCTAATTTTGTCTAGCCGACTTTTTAATGATAAATAATGTAATATCTTAAGTTTTATAGTTCTCTATTATTAACTTGTAATAAATTATAGTATTATTATGTATATGTATGATAAGGAAGTTAATCCTAAAAACATCAAGTTTTCGTTTTTTTTCAATATTAATTCAATTGTAATTACTAAGACATCATTGAAAACTCTACTGAGGTCCACTTTGCTGCAATTTCAATTGGTCGTCAATGATGAGGACTTTAATTATTTTTTTTTGTTTTACTTTCCTCTGATTAGCAAATAATGACGAAAATACCGAGCATTTAAATTTCGCATGACGTCACGATCAGCTACGATTTTTACCCTCACTCCGAAACTTCGAAACAGTCTAACTTTGTGAATTTTTACTTCCTACTTTCTTATACGAAAAAAATTAAGTCCGTTGTTTTTGGATTAATCTAGTTGACGGGCTAAATTAAATAATAAACTTTTACCCAGTCTACATCCCCAGTGTTATTAAAATTAATAAAAAATAAAAAAGGCACATTTATATAATATTGGAATATTGGAAAATTTTCAAAAATTTTATTTTGTGAAGATATCAAAAACGGTACAATTGACTTACCTACCCCAATGTTATTAGGAACAGAATTAATTATTTTTTATCGAAATGATAAAACTACGTCTATATCACACACATATTTACTAATCTAGATCCCTATACGGGTGGGAAAAGTCTGTGTTAATACTTGTCGGATCAGTCTATAATATATAGTATAATAAATCTTTCTCTTATCTTTTTGGACCGTTTACGGTATGGGTATTAACCATCAAATACGTTACTTATTTTAATTTAAACAAACGCGAGGACATTAGCAGACATCAGTCAAAGTGAAACAATAGTAATTGCGTTGTCCTAAACATTTCGTAAGCACTTGCCGAACGCCGGCTATTAAAACTACATTACAGACCTCCACGGTACTACCACACACTAAAGTGGAAATACATCTACTTTAGATAAAAATCCCTATATTCACGGGCACGTGAACAAATTAGGCGTAATGGTACTTTTAAAAAAATTAAATGTTTCTACGTGGATAACAATCAACAACTACGAGATAAGATATATCTATACAGAGTGACTTTTAAGGTGAACGCACACTTATCCAAGCCAAACGCGTCGAACGAGCTGAATGAAACAAATTTTAGAATTTTTTTATATGAAATCCTATGAAATCTTGCACCCCTGACCGCGTCGAATCGTCCCAATCTGGAAGAAACACAGAAGCCCTAAACTATTTCGGATGACGTCATCAAATTCGGCCCGGGTGATGCGATCAAATCGATCGAATCACCTGCATTTCGACAATGACAAGTGTGTGCGTTAGAGCAACGAGAGTTATGCGATCGAGTAACTACTTTGATTTATTTTAAATGTTACAAAAATGAGTTATTTAAACATAACTGATTAATAAAAATAATAAAGCACGGAGAATAAAATCTTAAAACACGGACAGTAAAAAAAAGATTCATCACAATTCACATGTAATTACAGTGCTACAGGTGTAAAGGAAATGGAAACGATTTTTTCTTCGCGGTCGATTCTTTTGGCGCGGTTGATTCTTTCGGCGCGGTCGTTTCTTTCAGCGCAGTCGTTTATTTCGATAAGGATAGATATGCAAGGCCTTAAAAACTTCGATCGGTTCGACGCGTTAGGTTCGGATAAGTGTGCGTTGACCTTTAAAACACCAGCAACATTTTTGGACCACGTTCAGACCATAATAGTGAAATACTAACACTTGTCATACATATCAGCCCTCAGCCAAATGTACACAAAACAAAAAAGTTTGCAGAGAAAAGAGGTTTTACTTTGTCCATTCATTACAATAAAACACCGCACTATTAATACGTGGTTCAATGTAGGTACCTACGAAGTAAAATTCCTACCCCAAAGATATTCCTTTTGTCCAAATCCTTACCATATATATCCTTATTTAGATTTGATTTGATTTCACACAGTACAAAACAACATTATATTTAACAAAACTCTAAAATGTACAAACTTAAAAAGTAACTAAAGTAAATAAATAAAATATAGGGACAAATTACACTGATTGAGCTAGCCCCAAAGTAAGTTCAAGACTTGTGTTATGGGATACCTACTAACTCAAAGTAACAATATTTTATAACAAATACATATATAGATAAACATCCAAGACCCAGGACAATATGAAAAAGGCCATTTTAAAACTTGCCCTGACCGGGGATCGAACCCGGGACCTCTGGGTGGTGGACTAGCATGGTGACCACTACGCCACGGAGGTGTTCAAGTTACCAAAAGCAACGCAAGTGTAAGTGTATTACACTTGCGTTTGTGTATATTAAATAAAAAATTAAAGTGCACATATTGTTCCGTCCGTGGTATAAATTCCTATACATTGTAGGAATTTTTGAGTTGGGCAGAAAAAGCCTTTCCTTTTCAGCTCAACTGTACCGATTTAGTACAGGAAACTTGAGTTTGACGGACACTCGCGCGCAACATATAATATTGTGGAAACAGGATAAACATCTCCAAATTAGAGACGTCATTACAACAAAGTAATTTATGCGTTTAATTGCGTGTATTACTCAATTTCTCGCTTTTTCTCGCTAATTCGGATTTCTCAGTTTGTGTCACTAACTTAAGGGGTTTCTTTTTTGTTTTAAACTGTAACATTTAGATCTATGCGACCTGAGAATTAAGTACGTAACTTTATTGACTTTTGTAAACTTACGTAAATAATATTATTAGATACAGAAAAAATGCCCAAAGTAGAGGCATGTAGGTAAAAGAGACCAATTCAATTAACAGTTTAACTTTTGACAAATCTTGAGGTATATAATTTGGTAAATTGGAAATTATCCGATGATTTGACATTTACGAGAGAAATATTTGAGACTAGTTGCAACTTAGACGAGTTTCTACATAGACTATTTAAGTATTTACGTTGACCATAAATAAGTTAAAAACTATAACACGTCCATCCATAGAATATAAATCAGTCCACTCCTCCTACAAAGAAACCTATCTTACCAAGATATCAACTGCATTCACTGGCTTAAAATACACTACATATTAATATGGAATCATACAACAACAACGACTTTTAATATAGACAGACAACTGTCTATATCCATATCATAACCACTTCACTAAATCCTCAAACTCGATCAGCAGACGAACAAGAAAAAAGTTCACAATCCAGTAACATCAGTAATCCTCATCCCATTTCACGCTCGTGGGTGGCCAGTGACAATCTCATTGCGAATTAAAAAGAGAACAATTTTAAATTTGGAACACCGACAAAGCGCCCCCTTTGGGTTGCAGTGACAAACGAAAGTCAATGGAATTGTCGTTATTGTAGTGGCGCTACTGCATTGTGACAATATGGGTTTACTTTTTTGCTAAAAGTCAGTTTTTGTCACATTTTGCGGTTACACTTGTGCGTTGACAGGCGACAGAATGCTTAAAAGGGCCGAGTATACACCGTTCTTTTATTGTAATCTGTAGTCGTCTAATACTATAGCGTATTCCGTGCGTATTTTATCTATTGTGCTTTTGTAGGGTTCTATACCCAAAGGGTGCCAACAGGACCCTTACACTGAGACTCCGCTGTCTGTCCGTCCGTCTGTCACAGAGCAATATCTCGTTAAGCGTTAAAGCATAAAGAAAATACACTTGATTTTATTGAAACGGTAATAAAATTCTACTTATCAAATAATTAAGGAATATATGTATCAGTGATACTGTAGTAATTTTCGTTATTTTTGTATATAGGATCAAATCATTTTTTTTATCGTCCTGTCACTATTGTGATTCCCATTTTCCATGTAAGGCTAATAACTTTACAAATACTTATGGCTTTTGAGTTCTACGCAACTTTGACTCTGTCTACAGCGTAAATGACAAAGAGGTAAATGGATTTCTGTATCTTAGTAACTTAAACATAAAGAAAATAAAGTAAGTTCACAGAATAAGAAATAGTAAAAATATTATATATATAAAAAAGTAGTAAAAAAGAAATTCAAATAAATATCTACTTAATGTGGTTAGCACTATGGTTTAATTTAGCTCGCGTCAGAACTCCTCACGTCTTCGTTTAAATACCTAGACATCCATTGCAAACCAATTTCATTCTTATTACTCTAGACAAACGATTCATGTAACTGAATTTTCCCCTTCGAAGTGGTCGCCGCGCGCATAGTAAAAATGTAGGTATATTTTCGATACCTAAACGGGGAGTTTAGGTATCGAAAATATACCTGGAAAATATACTATAAAATTACCACAGGCCTGGTAAGGTATCATTTCGCTCCTTTATTTGCTGAATAAACGTTAACATACAGAAATAATCAAAGGCAGTAAAATGTAGACTCTACTATAAAGCTACCTTCATTACAGATAATAGTGATCTACCTAGGCACCCATTTCAAATAATGCTCTGGCAAACTTTGTCTTAATAATATGCACTTACCTACCCGTAAGTATATTTTACCTAGGTTTAAAAGGTAACTTAAAAAGCAAAAACATTAAAGAAACCCGTAAAGGAGGTAAGGTACCTAAGTATCTTTAAACATTAACTTTATGTGTGTAGAGTTATTATCTAGAAGGTACAATTCTAAGAACTCCAGACCTTACACTGAACCTATCATGCGAACGTAGAGTCAGAAAGCTGAAACCTAATTCTCCCTTTTTACTGCCAATAAAACATATAGTTAATCACTACTGTTAGCTACCTCATCTCAAACATCGCAAAGCATTAGATATATACCTACACTTGGACACTAACGTACCAAAGGCACGCTACTGAAAATGCGCATTTGCGCAAATTGCGTCAAATTCGCAACTGCGCTCATCTGCTAAGTCCCTAAAAACCGTGGTGACACCTCCCTGTCTTCCCACCCTGTCGCCCGTCTCGCTCGCTCACGTACCGGCCGCGACAAAATGCGACACTTGCCACCATCGCCAAATGCTCTAAGCGACAGCACACAACAAACAATACTCGCCTTTATTCCACTAACTTTTAAACCTACTAGCGCACTACGCGACACATTAGACGACATTTCAACTACATATGAACAATAGCGCATCTGCATCATCGGCAAACTCAATTTCAACTTTATGTCCTTTGAAATAGTAGTAAAATTTGCTTGGCGAATGGCAAGGTGGTGTAAAGACACAGTTTTCAAATGTCACGCAGTGTTGTCGTCTCTTTTCGTCGGAGTCCTGTCGCATCTGGCTCCTTCGGAATCCTTCAGCCTCCCTCCCCCCGCGCATCTTTCATCCCGCTCTGGGCCACTGAAGCCCAGTGTCCGGCCTCGCATAGTGCCAGGCGGTTGTGCGGTTCCGTATGTGGAAATACGTACGTACATATATGTGATCGTGTGATGTACTGTGAAGTGACTGTAGTGTAGATGTTTTGTGAGGAAGATTGCAAACTGCATTCATGATTCAGGTTAGTTTTATATTTTTCTAACAAGATTTTTTAAATTTAACAGCAATAATTTTTAGATAAGACTTTCTCGAAGAAAACTTAGTAAGTATATCTACCAAAAGTACAAATAAAAATAATATTTTCTATAAGATTAATTCAGTGATACAGATTAAAATCCAACTAGATAAAGAAAACCATACAGAGAATTAAAAAAAAGGTATATCTAAAAATTAAAACAAAATTCAAACTGAAACATTTAAATAAACGGTTGTTGTAAACTTCGTTTAATTTAATTCCTTATAGGTATTTTAAACTGAATAAAATATTTTAAGTACAAAAAGATAACCAATAAACAAAAAGAAAGTAAACACAAATGTAGGTGTTAATTGCAAAACTACAAAAGTTATTAAATAAATTGAATGTTCCAAACGTAGGTGTCAAAGTGGTCAATTGAAAGGTAATGTAATTGCACACACAAATGCATTCATTACGGTTGCGAAGACAAGCATTAATTAAACATAATCGTTTCAGAAACATGTAATTAAATTTGTAAGGCTGTATGGACTGTTTCGCCATCGCCACAAACATTTAAAAGAAATTAATGTCAAGACTGCTATGTCCAATTATTTTGAAGATACTCTAATGTTTTTAATTGACGCAAATTGAATGTAAATCTATCTAATATGTAATATCTATGTTACTGAATTGCAATAATTATACATGCTATTTCGGCAGATTTTATTAAAACGAACTATTCCACGCCGGTCTACAAGAAAAGAGAATACTTACTGAGAATGTACTCTTTCCGATTGAGGGTAAAGCATAGTTACTCGTATATTGGCGATAATGCTTAATTAGGTATTGCGGCTAGCAACCCATCAATATTTTGATTCCTTTTTACACCTTGTGCTCACCGTCCCAATATTTTGGTTCGTTTTTCCACCTTCTCGTTCACCAGTACGCTAAAAATGACCTTTGGATCTCGGGTTCTCTCTGTTTAGAGCTGCAAGACTCAATATGCTCTGTCAACCCCATTAGGAACACAGAGTTGAGTGTGTATGTAAGTACGTTATTATATAACTAACAAAAAAAAATCTTAATAAAAAGCAACTAGGAATAATTTAAATGTTTTTAGACTCAAAAGATTTTGGTTTACATCGATGACTCTTTTATATTGTCTTGGAAACCATAAAACCAATAAGTTCTATCTAAGGTCATACTCAATTTGGTCAATAGTAAAAAAGTTATGAAAAATCAAGTCTATTTAACAAAATTTTTTAACTTTAAGGCCTAAGTACGCTATCAAGTAATGCTATCAAGGATAATAAAAAGGCCGACGAAGCAATATTACTAGAAATCAGTTTACAAATCTTACTTTTGCCTATATTATCATGCATTTGTAGAGTTTCACAAATGCCTAAATGTTTCGGTCTCCAATGTTTTGGTACCTAGATGTATAAAGACGAGGATCTCAGGATTATACTTTTTTAATTGAATAAAAGAAACCTGGAAATTTAAATTTATTGTTAATAGTTTATGTATCAAACATCACTATATCCTCAATTATACAGTCTCGCTTGTTAGTTGAGCGATTTCTTTTCTTTTGTACCTATTTAATATTAGTAGGTGTGCTTCTTCTTATTACATTAAAGCTTGATACAAATATTGTAATGAAGTTTTTTTAAATAAATATTATATACTAAGTAGTTCAACTATTTTAATTTTCTAACGAGGAAGACCAAGAAGGTCGTTAATGGATGAAGTAAAAGTCGTGTCGTTCCTATAGTCAAACATTTAGCGGAAAGTAGGGAGACATATAAAATACTTCACCAAAAAGATCCTAGTTCTCAAAATTCACGATGATGCTGATACTATAACGATTTTCTAAATACTACATAAGTAATTTATACCCAAGGATCACTTTTCTATTTATAGAATTATTTATTAGATAAATACACAATATAAACTTGCTTTACGCACTGCTTGTGTCAAGGTTTGTAAATAGTAGTGTTACATTGATACTTTACTTTAACTGTATGTATATATTGAACCATCTTTACATATTTACACCCATGGCCTTGCCTGAATAATATCGATACGTAAATATCCCCCGCTAACAAGGTAAAATAAATGATACACAGCTTGGAATCATTTGTCCCAATGTAGGTACTTACTTTGTGGGGAACAGACATGATGGTATTTATGTGTGGTATCTTACTTGCGCGACACCTTTCTGTTAAACCAATAGGATTAAGTTAGAACTTTTTAAAGGAGCAGATACTTTGGTATTTTACAATATTTATGATAATCATTCTAGTGTTATTCTCTTTTACATCTACTCTCTTTCAGTTGCTGCCACTTTGCTCTATATTTTTTTATTAATTTGGCACGTAAGTACCTAAATTATTTACAATAAGTAAATAGTTATTTGTGGATGACCTATTAGGTAGTTATCAGAAAACTTCACCTTGTTTATTAAGGTTCCGTACCAAAAGGGTAAGAACGGGGCCCGCTGAGACTCCGTTGTCCGTCTGTGCGTCTGTTTGTCCGTCTGACTGTCACCAGTTGAAATTTTCACAGATGATGTATTTCTGTTGCCGCTAGGTACTCGTATAATAACAAATACTAAAAACAGAATAAGTTAATATATTTAATTGAGGCTCTCATACAACTAATGTGACTTTTTATAGATAATGATACCCATGGTGAAACCCTTCGTGCGCGAGACCGACTCGCACTTAGCCCGTTATTTATAAATTCGCACGTACTTACCTAAGTAATTTACAAGAAATAATTATTTGTGGATGACCTGTAAGGTAGATATTAAAATAACTTTAACCTTTTTAATAATAGTGATGTTTAAGATGAATAACTTTATTTGATCTAATTAATCTATTTATCTTAGATGGTTGACCACTTTTTTTTGTATATAAAATGAAGAGATATGAATATGTAGGTATATTTAAATGAGTACATTCTCGTATACATAGATATTTAAAAACTCGTTTCATTTCTAAAATGTTGTAATCATGTTTATGAGTGTAGCAGAACGAACGCGATTAATTTGGTTGCTATGTTCGTCGCCACTCTGGATTGAATATCCAGAGGATATCCAGCGGTAGTAGGTAAAGGTCCAATACGACAATCAGACAAGAGAATATCATGCACAAGTACTTACCACGTAGCGGCAAATGCTTGATGGCTTCAGAAATGTCCTTAGATAACTGCCGGCCGGCTGATTACGATGAATGCTGTTCTTGAATCCACTAATACACACTCTAAGGTAGAAATGAAAGTCTAAAAATGCACAAAACATGAATTTCGATCGAATCACTTGGAGAACGGTGCGTCGGTGATTTTGAATTGCCACGAAGTCGTTCTCTTTTTCACCACTATGGCGCAGTGTTCAACGCCGGTTGTACTGTGCAAGCGCGCGGTATATTCCGTGCGTTCTCATTGGCTGAATTGTGACGTTGGACCGCTTCCATAAAACGAACTGATTGGATATTACGCTAGATTGGTAAGGTGCGCGAAATTTTAAATAATTAGGAAGCAATTAAAACGCTAAGAACGGAACATTCCGCCCACCAAAATACCAATGGGATTTTCTTAATTAAACGGTAGTTGATCCTAAAGATCCTAATACTTATGATACTAACTAAAAACTAAAGATGTTTGTAGTGAAGTGACTACGCGGATGGCAGAGGACAAAGCTTCACTAAGGGTCTCTTAATCAATAGGCCCTTGACCGTTTTTACGGTTGCAACCCGAACTACTCCATCAGGGCCGGGGTGCAAGGAAACAACTCGACCGAGCGCCCACTGAAGAGGAGGTCGGTTGTCCTCCTTGATGAGTACAACTGAATTTACGCTTAACGTTATTGAGTCTTTAGTCCATTTTGCCCGCTGAGTTAAACCATGCAAATATTCATGTTTCCAGCGTTTCCAGAACTGCTGTTGAAAGGATTGAATAAGTTGCCATCGATTAAGTCGATTGATTTTCACGTCCGTGTAGTCGGAATCAGGAACTGCTGTAAGTGGTTCCAGCGTTAAAAAGTGACCGGGCGTGAGAACGTTCAAATCATTAGGATCGGAGCTTAATGGACATAAGGGTCTCGAATTTAAGATGGATTCAATCTGACTGAAGAGTGTTGTAAGTTCTTCGAATGTTAGAGTCTGATCGCCAACAATTCGATATAAATGACTTTTCGCGGCCTTGATTTGGATCTCCCATATCCCACCGAAGTGTGGGCTAGAGGGCGGATTACGTTTAAAATAAATTTTTTCGGCGTGCGAAGCTTGTTCGATACAAGATGCTAGTTGTGCACTTGCACCTACGAAATTAGTGCCGCAGTCTGAATGAATAACATTGCAACGACCGCGACGAGCGACAAAACGACGCAATGCCGCGATGAATCCGTCAGTGGATAACGTCGATACGACCTCAAGATGTACTGCCTTTGTGCTTAGGCATACAAACAAGCACAGGTAAGCCTTATCAATTTTCGCACCACGATGATGGCCAAGCTTGATTCGAAAGGGGCCGCCTATATCAACGCCAACGACCGAAAACGCCTTAGCTTGATTCACGCGGAAGGACGGAAGGTCGCTCATAAATGGTTGCAAGGGTTGCGGATGGAGACGATAGCATCTTATGCATTTTGAAAGTTGATGTCGTATGACATGCCTAGCCGCAAGTATCCAAAATTGTTGTAAAATCAGATAATGAGTTGTATTTAGACCGGGATGAAAGTTATTTTGATGAATTGATTCGATTACGGCTGCTGTAAGCACACATTTCTTAGGCAATAATGCAGGATGCTTATGTTCAAACTCAAGGCCAGAACGAGCGAGCCGCCCGCCCACCCTGAGCACACCCTGATCGTCCAAGAAGGGATTTAATTTGCGAAAGCTGCGTGGCAACTGCTTCTGCTGTGTTAACTTCGAAATAATATCAGAAAAATAACGATTTTGGAAATGTTTGACGATAATTAACAACGCATGATGACGCTCAATATCCGATATGAACAGGTTTTCCTCTCGTGGAACGACATTACGCACGTTGCTGCAAAACCTACGAACGTAAGCTACAATGCGGCAAATTTTCTCTAATGATGAATATTTTTCGAACAACTGATCGATTATTGACATTTGGCTTGCAACGTCAAATTTATCTGTTATGAGAGCTACGGAGCGACGCTGTTCAGAAAGAACTACGTTATCTTTGGAAAAATCTTTTGATGTGTCTATTGGCCACTCAGACTGAGGTTGAGATAACCAATCTGGGCCCGCCCACCAAAGCATGTTATGCAATAAGTCATGCGGCAGTTGTCCGCGCGAACAAATATCTGCAGGATTCATGGCAGAAGAGACATGTCTCCAACACTCCGTTGGAATGATATCTTGGATATGGCTGACACGATTTGCAACGAATGTCACCCAACGAGCAGATGGAGCCCTCAACCACGCCAACGTAACGGTTGAATCACACCACAGATAAGTGTCACGGACGGGTATTCGTATAGTTTCCCTGACAAACTTGATGAGGTCCGCAAGCAACACCGCACCACAGAGTTCTAAGCGAGGCAGAGATTGCTTTTTCAAGGGAGCTACCCGAGCCTTTGCACAGACGAGAAAAACGCGAACGGAACCATCAGAGCCGGTAACACGAAGATAAATGATGGCGCCATACGCTGCCTCGGAGCTGTCGCAGAAGCCATGCAGTTGATACGATTGAACGCCTTCGGTTGTAAATTGACGAGGAATTTTAAGATTTTTCACTCGTGGAAGTTGTTGAGAGAATTTGCTCCACTGAGAAACAATTTCCGGTGGAGGAGTTTCATCCCACGAAATGCCGAGAATCCAAAGTTTTTGGATAAAGCACTTAGCTTGGATCGTTAAAGGCGATAGGAAACCCAAAGGATCAAAAATTTTAGCAACCTCACTTAGAATCGTTCGCTTGGTACACGGCTGATTAGACGGGTTGACGTTAAAAACAAACGAATCTGAAGCAGGCTCCCACTTTAGGCCCAGAACCTTGATGGTTGCATCCTCAGCGTCGGTGAAGGTTATGGCTTCTGACAGACACGCCTCTGTGGGCAGATCATTAAGAAGTTCGGGTCGATTGCTAGCCCATTTTCGTAACTCAAACGAACCACAAGCAAGAAGAGCAATGATTTGCGTTTTTATATCACGAGCATCCTCGAGCGAAGGACATCCGGTAACGACATCGTCAACATATATGTCAGATGTCAAAACGATTTTGGCTTTAGGGTACTTGTGTCCCTCCTCGTTAGCCAATTGTTGTATAGTTCGGCATGCCAGGAAGGGAGCCGAAGATACCCCGTACGTTACAGTGTTTAAAACGTATTCCTGTAGCGGTTCATCTGGGTGAGCCCGCCAGAGAATGCGCTGATAATCACGATGATGAGGAGCTACGTTAATTTGACGGTACATTTGGCGCACGTCGGCCATGAAGACGATTTGGTGTTCACGAAAATGAAGAAGAATCTCCACAATATTCGATTGTAATTTCGATCCCGTCAGCAACGTATCGTTTAGCGATTTGGAATTAGCATCCTTAGCCGAGGCGTCGAAGACGACGCGAAGCTTAGTAGTCGCGCTGTCGGGACGTAGAACACAATGGTGCGGTATGTAGTATTTTCCTTGACCCATTTGTTTGGCAGGTACTACGGTCATGTGACCACTTTCGATGTAGTCAGACATGAATTCAACGTATTGTTGTTTAAGATTATGATCACGAGATAGACGCCTTTCAATAGCATGAAAGCGTCGTAGGGCAATCGCTCGAGAACCTTCAAAGACTGGCTCTTCATTTTCCTTGAAAGGAAGACACACGACATATCTGCCCGTCTCGTCGCGATAGTGATTGTTGATAAAACTGTTTTCACAGAGTTGATCATCTGGGGTCAATCGGGAGGATTGCGGAACGTTATCGATTTCCCAGAAACGTTGAACGATATTATTCAAGCTATTGTCTACAGTAGGAGGTGCTACTCCTAGTAAACAGGAAGAAGCAAGTCGGGACTTCCCAAGAAGAAGCCAGCCGAAAACAGAGTTAAAGGCTCGCGGTTGAGAGGAACTGCCTTTCAGACGTTGTTCGAGAAGTGACTCGGCAAAGACATCAGCGCCTAACAAGACGTCGATCGGGCCAGGGATGTCAAAACCAGGATCTGCCAGCGGTAATGTCTTGACTTCATCCCATCCTTTCGTGTTGAGTCTTGCTATAGGTTGATCTCCACAAATGCTTGGTATGACCAGCATATCTAGATGGAATATGACGTTATGGTTACTACCAACACCACATGTCACAACGCCACTTACAGATGCTAGACTGCCACCTAAGCCATGTACGTTAGTACAACCTGCTCTAGGCTTTAGGTTCAGCCGTTGAGCCGCATGGGTTGTGAGAAAGTTATTCTGACTTCCGGTGTCAAACAACGCGCGAAATGTGTGAAATTCGCCCGATGAGTCACGAATTTCGATTAGGGCAGTGGCTAGTAACACGGTGGTATTTAATCCTAAATCGGACTGCGTTATTGATTCCTTAGCGACTAAGGCTACTGATTTTGACGTATCCGCAACCGGGCTTGATTTGCTAGCCGCTTGCTCCCGATGTAACAGAGTATGGTGTTTACGTTTACATTTTTGACAGGTAAATATCGATTGGCAGTCTCGCATTGAGTGAGATGCGTTAAGGCAGTTGTAGCACCATCTCTTGTCACTGACTATAGCCATACGCTCATCTATCGATTTAGCTAAAAAATCCTTACAGGCTGATATATGATGTGAGTCACCACAATAAGCACATTTACGATTTAACTTGGGGGCGGTTGTATTACTGTTTGGCTTCACCACTTGTGTGTCACCAACCTTATTAGGACTATTTGCGGCAGGAGCGATAAGGGAATGCGTAAAGTTTTTTCGCTTCGATGTTTGTGCAAAGCCGGAAGCCTCCTTTGAAGCGTTAGCGCCTTTATTGGTGACCGCAGCAGTAAAGTGAGTGTCACGTATTAAGGCTTCACCCTTTGAATGTAAAAACGCCCTTAATTGCTTATACTGTGGAAGCTCGATATCAGAGTGTTTTTCCTCAAAATCGCGTCTTAATTTAGTATCGAGTTTGGCGAGAATGTTATAACAAAGAATAAAATCCCAGTGCTCGGTCGGTAATTTTAACGTTTTTAAAATTGTTAAGTTTTCGTCGATTGTATCTAAAGCGCGTCTGAAATCCTGAGCGTTTGTAGTTTTAAAATCAACATTTAAAATATCTCGCCAGCACGTAAAAGCTAATTCGCGTTTATTCTCATAACGCGACTTGAGAGCGTTGTATGCGCTTAAATAATGCTCGCTTGCAATAGGGAATGTTCTAATTAACGATAACGCCTCACCTCGCAACACTGACACCAAATAATGAAACTTCTCAATATCACTTAATAGGGGAGAATCGTGAATCAACGCATCAAAAGTTGAAATAAACTCGGGCCACTCCTTGATAGCGTTTGAAAAAGTTGGCAACGTAATTTTTGGTAACCGTATGTTACCGCCGTGTAACGCGGTCAATGAATCACGCTTAGAATTATTTAACTGTTGAAATGACAAAGATGGCTGGAGTTTAAGTTGGATGGCTGAAACTTGAAAATACATGTCATCGAAATGTTCTTGGATTTCATTATCATGTTCAGCAGCGTCATCCTTCAGGAGATCCAAAATAATAAAATGAGCTTCTTGAAAACTATTAGCAATGTTTTTTATTTCCTGACAATACGAGAGAAATAACTCGATATGCGATTCATCGGTAGAGGCTAAATTGCCTATTTCCAAAGCCTTCGAAATACGGTTGTAAGCTATCGTTCGTTTACGTCGCAAACTTGGCAAATTATTAACTGAGTAAGTATGCTCGGTACATTTCTTAGGTACGACCTTAGACTTACGCCTTGCCAAATAAGACATGATAAAACACAAAGTAATTGTTTACTTATGTATAATATTTTACCCAGTACGTAATGGCCAAATAGCAATAAACAATATTCACACTAGAAAGATCAGTTACCTACTTCTGCAAGTTAGCAATGATCACCTGATTGTGCGTTGGTACTTGCGTTAGCGAGTTCGTGCCAATATCGATGTTCGCATAACACGACAACTATAAAACTCGTCACCTCTAGTCCACAATGTCGGTAGGAGATAAATAAATCTGAATCGAATATTTTGAATCAGATGTACTTAAGAGTTTTAGATATTATGTTTCGCTATTAAGAAACGTAAGTTTTATAGTGTACTAACTTTACGAATTTAAATTTGTAAAAAAAGAAAACTATAACATTCGAAATCACGGAATTCGAAGTAAGTTTGTATGGTATGTGGTAAAAGTCGGGAAAACGTTACGATACGATATTATTTGAAATTTAACAAATGAAAATTTCAAATAGGTAAATGAAATGTTAAGCGATCGAAATGAAGTAGTCGAGTTATGCACTACGTTATTGCCCAAAATTATGATGCGGTATATTTTGCAATATTGTTTATTACAAATGGTAAACGATAGATAATAATGTGACAAAAGCGGGCACAAAACGACTAAATATCCACGTTTTTCACAATTTTAGCGAAATCAGTAAGTACGCCATTTTGAACTTAGTTTTGATATGGTAGGTAGGTATTCAGCGGAACAAAATGGAACAAAGACGTGTATGTCTACCTTTAAATTAAGCGAAATGATTACGTTATTTTAGTTTGAGCTGTATTCACTGTATAAACTACTAAATAGAATTGGTATTTGATGGGCCGACTGTAGGTAGGTATCTAAGGTCCCGGGTTTCGGCACCAAAAAGATGTAGCAGAACGAACGCGATTAATTTGGTTGCTATGTTCGTCGCCACTCTGGATTGAATATCCAGAGGATATCCAGCGGTAGTAGGTAAAGGTCCAATACGACAATCAGACAAGAGAATATCATGCACAAGTACTTACCACGTAGCGGCAAATGCTTGATGGCTTCAGAAATGTCCTTAGATAACTGCCGGCCGGCTGATTACGATGAATGCTGTTCTTGAATCCACTAATACACACTCTAAGGTAGAAATGAAAGTCTAAAAATGCACAAAACATGAATTTCGATCGAATCACTTGGAGAACGGTGCGTCGGTGATTTTGAATTGCCACGAAGTCGTTCTCTTTTTCACCACTATGGCGCAGTGTTCAACGCCGGTTGTACTGTGCAAGCGCGCGGTATATTCCGTGCGTTCTCATTGGCTGAATTGTGACGTTGGACCGCTTCCATAAAACGAACTGATTGGATATTACGCTAGATTGGTAAGGTGCGCGAAATTTTAAATAATTAGGAAGCAATTAAAACGCTAAGAACGGAACAATGAGTGTGACTAAATGTTTCAAAAATTACAAAATAAGTATTTCGGAGAGATCATTTTGATTATGCACATAATCAAAATGATCTCTCCGAAAAGAAAAACTCCTAAAACCGATACTTTATTAACACTGCTTCCCGGATAAAACTCACCTCATCCACATCTGCTTTATATCAGCATTGGTAACAAAAACACAACTTTGAAGTGGGTGAGCCGTGCGCTGACGGCCTGACACGTTTCCTCAAAATTGAAGACCTGACGCATCTCGTGTGTGCTTAAAATCACTTGTCGGTTAGTCATATTGTTTGAGTTGTGCTATCTTTGATTTGTAAGTATATACAGATTACTTTGTACAGAATTTCAGTAAGAGGATACAAATATATTGCACAAAAAGTAAAAAAGCATAAACCGCTATGTTTTGTCGACCTCCGTGGCGTAGTGGTCATCATGCTAGTCCGCCACCCTGTGGTTCCAGGTTCGATCCCCGGTCAGGGCAAATTGGAAAATGGCCTTTTTCAAATTTTCTTGGATCTTGATTGTTTATCTATATATGTATTTGTTATAAAATAATATGGTATCATTAAGTAAGAATCCCATAACACAAGTCTCGAACTTACTTTGGGGCTAGCTTAAACAGTGTAATTTGTCCCTGTATATTTAATTATTTATTTATGTTAGACGTAAATTCTCTACTTTTTCCACAGATAAGTTTCAACAATGACCTAAAGAGTTAATCATATATATTAATACGTTAAGGTTAAGATGGTTGCCTCCCTTTTTAGAAAAAACTGCATAATTTCTCCATATAATTTTTATATCATTTTATAGATAATTGCTTGCTGTACCGGCATCAACTTCTAAAAAATTTATTATTGCTTTTGTTTTTGTAAATTAAATTATTACTAAAATTATATATATATATATATATATATTTTAATTAAGTACAAATATTTTAAGGGGTTATTCAGTCCATCATTTTGTAAAACTTTTCCCAATAAATGTATATCGAAATACGAAAAAAAATATTAAGGTTCTCATACAGATCGAAGTAGTCACGTGATATCGTTACTATGAAAAATGCAAAAAAATTTTTCGTATTTCGATATATATTTATTGGGAAAAGTTGTTCAAAATGATGGACTGAATCACCTCTTAAAATATTTGTACTTAATTAAAAAGGACATTGTATATATATATATATATATATATATATATAATCTTAATGTGTATATATATGTATATATATATATATATACACATTAAGACACAATACGACAATGCTGCCATCTGACGGCTTTAATTTTAAAACAACGTCAACATCATTGACGGTAAAGTGATAATTATTATCATACTTATTTAGTGTGAATTATTCGCACGGGTACCGCTAGTTTAATAATATAAAGTAATATGCCGTTATCTTATCATATGAAAGAATAGTTTACTTAACAAAACAATACAGCTAAAGCTATTTATTGGAACGATTCTAAAAACAGGTTGTTGGGCGTTTCGGATCGCGGTCCGAATCGCCCGAGTACTGTTTCTGAAAGGGGTCATTAGGACCGTGGTTCGAATCTCCCAAGAAAAATATTGTAATAGGTCGATTCAGACCACGGCGGGGAACAATACAGTTCCCTTGTGGATTGAAATAGGGTAGAGAACATTATGAAGTTTTATTACATATCCAATAATGGTATCTTTTTTTGTAATAAGACGGTTTGTTTGTACTCAAGCTGTGATTATACCAAGTTTAAATTGTATATTGATTTTAAAGTACATATGATAATTGTGTATTATATTACATTTTTTATTTTTTCATCCAACACTTTTCTACCCATTCCTAAAGATACCTTGGGCCATTCGTACCGCTTCAACCCCTTTGGTCCGGATGACCCCCTTCAGAAACAGTACTTGATCTATTCGGACCGAGGTTCGAAACACTCGCGGTTCGAAACGCCCAACAACCCTAAAAACATTTGGAGTAACATAGGCAGCTATACTAAAATTCTTCACCAACCTATTTTAAAATTGAATTATTTAGAGATAATGACTATTATATTGTCAGCACCACATGATAAATTTCTGTGCGTGGGATCTTATTGTTGTTTACATTATTATAAATAGATTTAGCTCTAAAGAGGCGTCTTATTGTTTCCTATAGACCTTCAATTAGATAATTACAGCTGAGGGTTGAAACATATTGAATATTAATGTTAAAGTTATTAGAAATTAAACCAAAGGTACACAGTGATCAATGTCAATCAATGTATTGCTGAATTACATTTTAAAAGAGTCTGATTGTCACTATTTTTAAAATTTTTACATTATATGCCTACCATATTCTGTAAAGTAAGCCATTGCCTTGTATTTAACCTCGTACCTAACTGTAAAAAGCCAATTCATTGATGATTTTCAATTTTCGAAAGCTGATTCCTTTTCCCAACAGTTCTCTCAATATGAAACTGTTTAGCTTTGACCGTGACATTTCAAAATAATATTGTGATGAATCCTCTATTTTTCAATCTGTCACGCCATACGCTTCTGTTATTTTAGATACCACGCCTGCCGTACGTACCAAAAAGAGCCCTTTACAACTAATATTGGAAAAATAATCATTGCAAACAGATCCCCGAACACAAAAACGGTGATTGAAGAATAAACGAACACTTTAAACCGGTAAAGAGAATTTTGACGCCGGTGAAGCCATGACGTGACAAGATTAAGTAGGTGCAGTAAAAAAGTTACTCATCTCAATTCCATAATTGTATTTTCCGATTTACATTTTTCACGGCAACTTTACATTCCGAAGAAAACAGTTTTCTGATAAATTTGATTTTTAAGTACATTTTTAATTATTATTTCTAGGTAGGTAGGTATAGGTGTACTTTTAAATTTTACAAAAACGTAACCCCTTTTGGCGAAATAAACTAACCTAATTTTGAAGTCCTATTTAAGTCAGCAGAGTTTTAATTATCACCTTTTACATAATTGCTTTCAATTGAAATAACTCTGTGCCACTGCATCTTACATAGGTTGCATCTTTAGCTATGTTGTTGATTCAGAGGTGTACTTTCCGGCTTTTTCTTCTTCTAGTCCTTCTAAATTTCAAAATTGTGCAAGTTATAATTTTATCAGTTGTATAGAGAAGCCGGCCAATTTAAGTGTTTATTTCGACATTTCTTCTTAGGTTTTGAACTTGTTGCGGTTAAAGTAAAGATGACCAAATACTGTGCTGTGCCGTACAGCATTTTAGAATTAAAATAAACTGAGATACTAAACAAAAATCACAACATAAATAACGATTTCCATTAAGTGTATCATACACTTTATGGAAATCGTTATTTAAGCATAATGCTTTGCTAAAAGTGTTGAACAAAGCAGCCTTCACAAGAAAGAACAGCAGATGCCAGTAGTCAGAGTTGGCCTGCGTGACTGTCGACGACGCTACGGGTGCCAGCGCAGAGCCCCGGGCGTCACGCGGGCACAACTTGGTTAGTTTATCTAGACGATATTATACTAAGCGTGAAACTTCAACGAACACTATGACATAGATGACGAATATCAGCAAGTCAAAATATTTTTATTTCACTCTGTTATTGTCTGTTAAAAAAAACCTTCATAGGTCTTATAATTTATTTATTTTTTGTTAAATATATTAGTAAAAATCATCAGCTTGCGTGATTGTGTTGAAGATTGCTACAGAAGCTAATGCAGTCACGTGTTTTATGCGACCTATATAGTATATCTAGATTTCTGTACTTAAATTATTTTTATTAATTATTATGTGAATATTAAGAATATTAATTAACATTATTGAATACCTTTACAAGACCACTACTTGTATATTCTAAATCTTTGTACAAGACGGAGATGTCAGAAATAACTGTCAGTTTACATGACTATATTGACGAATTTTGTAATAACAAGACCATAATATATAAGATGTTACACTAACGAATGGTACTCTACAAGGATACTAAAAAAACAAATCATTCCCAATATTGACTTAAAAATAAACTAGATACTCTAAATAAGAATATACTACAAACTAGAAAAATGTTTAGTCCAATGGAAATTTCAAATTTAGAGACTTGAAACGTTGTACCGTTAAATTTAAATTCAAGCTAGAACCTAAATAATACACATTTTCACAGTATTACATGTACAAAAGACATCAAAGCTGATTACCAGTAACTACAAAGTGATATCAAGACCGCAACTTAATGTAGTAGACGAAGATCGCCGACGGCAGAGGCTATGCTAGTTCAGGGCGCAGAGCATATTGAAATAAATGGGCCCATCAGGGGAATGCACCTTAATGCATTACTGGGATTAGACTGGTGACTGAGGTTTACTTTGGTAATGCAAACCATGATGTCGATAAGATTCTTCTGGAATATAGGCTGGGGAAGATTGTTCTAAATATTGTTGTAAATATTGTGTTCTATGAAAATCTATTTTAATATAAATAGAAAGAAGAAAGAAGTTTTATCAATTCTCGTTTTCTGGCCTTTTTATCTTGGTTTTTATTTCTATATTTGAGTCTTATATTTTTTCTTTATTTCATGTTTTTAAAAGAATACAAGACTTACCTGTAACTATGGAACTTCCAAACAAAAGTGATGAAATAATAGATGACAATAAGTAACCTACATGTTCTTTCAGACCTACATTTACTAATTAATTAATGTTATTATTTCTACAGAACGAATTTCTGCTGACGTAAGCTTGCCTTAGGTTTTGATACTTGTTATCAAATGACTCAGTGCCTCAAAACCCAATAGGTAAAAACCTTATTAACATTGACGCCAATTAAATTATAAAACCACACTTATCAGAAATGGTGGCGCCGTTCGCTTATCTTTAAAACTTGGCAACTTAAATTACTAAAAGTACGATGGTGTAGGAAAATCAATATACGTCCAAGGTCAATGGTCAAGGTCACTGATAACTTATCAACTAAGAAATGTTGGGGCATCAGGCTTCTGGGAATTTTCGCCCACATTCTCTGAAATAGATTGGATTGATTGTTTTGAACGACTTTGAATTTGAAATTTAAATCCACGTGAGTTAAATTTTAATCAAAAATAGTTAAACAAAATTAAATTTTTTCTTTATATCGTATAAATAAGTATTTACAAGTGAGTATGTTTAAAACATTAATTTTAAACTTAAGGATTTACTTTCGCTCCTTTTATCTTATAAGCATACTTCACATTTTCTTCATTTATTTCAGTTTCCATTGCATTTAGGTACTGTTTATTAGTAGATCACATTAAAAATTATATGCAACTTGAGTTGCTTAGGTACCTTTTATTACTTGTTATGTACCTATTTATTTTTCATATAATTAATGTTATTAGTTATTTATTAACACTTAATTTTAGTCGTTAGATTGCAATGTTTTTAAAATAACTTACATTTGTACGAACTATCATCGTACAATGTCGTCATTTTGACTCATTACTTCACTTAGTTTTATACTCAGTACACAATATGTCATCAAGAGCACCGCGTGTACTTATTTGCCACCAAACCACATTGTATTATTATAAAGTTTTGGCTTTCTAATATAGTTAGTTATCATTTCTTATGGATGATAAACTTGAGACTAGTTTCAGCAGCAAAATATAGCACCTAGTCTGGCAGTTTCTTTATCTTAACCACTTCTTAAAATTTAACAACCATTTAAAAATTAAAAGAATTCATAAATATTTTTTTTATCTCTGACATGGAAAAGAGTCACAAGTTGCGAGACATATGCCCATGTAGAATTTCTGTAAGGATTTTTAAAGAAAACGGGTATCAGATTTATTGACAGATTGCAAACTCATTATCGCCTTTTAGATAATATGTCTTTAGTTTATTTTCATAAATGTAATTAAGTATGTTTGTTTATACACCTAAACCATTAACAGCATAGTAGTCGTACAATCACTTGCAGTTTAGAAAGACGCTCTACGCCGGTAATAAAATTTTAAAACGACCAAATATGGTGACTAGAAATCAGATGTTGCAATCTACCCACGGTTTAAATGACGAAGCGTTGAAGTAACACCCATAGTCATGATCATATCTACAAACCAAAATTAATGTTTCATATCAATTGAAACATGTAATTAATAACCTTAATTCAAAATTGTAGATGAAGGTTTGTAGGAACTTCATCATCCATAAATTTCGGTATTAATATTGGATTTAGCATTCGTAGTTTAGAGTCGTAAACTTGCATTTAAACAAACGCCCACTTGTTTGCAAAACGACGAATTTAGTTTGGGATGTTAGTAAGAAATAGATATTATAATTTCACGCCTGTTTCCAATGGGAGTCGACAGGGACTATATGGATCTCCACTTGCTACGATCATTGCAACCTCTTCCGCTTCGTCATCATTATTCTTTTCATGCATGGTCTCCGGTTTTAAGTACTTCTTACTCCACCTTTATGCAGTGTTTATTCAATTTAACTGTTCAGTTTTATTTAATTCATTAAAATAAAATAAAATAAATTATGTGCGTTATTTTTTCATAAAAATCTTTTATGTTGGTGCTAAATAAATAATTGAATACTAGGTAAATAAAATAGACTCAACAAATGAAAAAATCAAATCCTTAACAAATATTGATTTAAAAAAAAAACCTTAAAGTAGTTAAACATGCAATTATAATGAAATGTTAATAATTTATTTTAAAAAATCTTATACATACATCGCGAAAAATTTAAAATCGTGTGGACACGTCGCATCTCCATAATGAGCCCTAAGGTTTACAATTTCCTTCAGTTCATGAGCTATCGCCCACCAATCAGAACCTGGCCTGCGGCGACCGTGCCTGCACCTTATAACTCTCCCGCCAATTATAATTTCCACGTTTACGACCGCTCATAATTTTAATGTGTGATTGAATCTGGTGTCATTGCATTTGTTTTGGTAATGTATTCACTGCTTGTGGCTTAGGAATTCATTATTAAGATTTATCGGGTTGGAATTCCTAGTTTATTATCTATTGCTCAGTCTGAAGACCTATTAACATACTGCAAGTCTCTTGCCTTTGTTTTGTATAAACTATAGGTTTACAGAGGCAAGCCAACTTGCAGTATGTAAGTTTATATTCACAGTTCCATATAATAAGCATCCCTGTATGATCACGTTTAAATAAATAAATGGTGTTGGTTTTTATAGAAATTGTTTTCTTGTTTAATTTATCTCACTTTTATGTGGAATCGCTATAGTGCGATTCATTCATACTCAATGTTCCATCTGTTATCATCTCTTTCGATAGGTACTTCTTTCTCTTTCATACATCACATCACCAACACATCCCGTCAATCTTCTTTTTCTTTACTGCTTATACCAATTCACTGCTGGGCTAGTTAGACACACCAATTTATTTAAAATGTTTAAAAAAAAAGATTATTTTTATCAACCTAAAAGTTTCACGCGGTGTTGTTACGAGTCAAATAATATATACTACCAAAACATACATAAAATATTTTTCAAACCCATAGTTTTTGTTTAATTAAATACTTACATCCATGTCTCCTTATTTTTTATCATTATTTACTAGTTAACAACTAAATATAATTATGTTCTTGATAAACTAAAAAATTCTATGACCTAAGGCCCCAAGTCAGTAGGGCAAATTTTAATTAAATCGATTTGACTCATAGGGTGTAGGATAAAAATGACGCAATGTTTGTAGGTTAACATAAAACACATTCTTGCGGCGTAGGTACATAATAAGTAATTATTAATTAGTCAAACTATACTTTTGTATGAAAAATGTCCAGCTCAAAACTGTGCTAAATGCAGGTTTTTTCTAGTCTCAGATGTTTTACCTAATCTTAGTCTTTCAAAACAATGTTCTCCTTGTTCTCATACAATATCTATCACTTGATTACCCGTTGTTTTTTTTTTTTCAAAAATCCTCTATGTATTTGCAAAATCTTACAAAAATAGGTTACTTTTGTTTCTTTTCTGAGTTTTTCTCAACTTCGCTTTAAATAATTCTACACGTCTAGCTTAAAACCGAACAAAGAAATACAATATCTATTACATGTTCCATAAGACACCAGTCAATACCTTTTCATTCAAAACTAAAACTAAAAAAAAGACTTTGTAAAAGTCACCTTTTACCCGACGACCTTTCCCAAAACTCCTTTATGAGCAAAATCTTAGAAAACAAGCGAATGCTACCAAAAGAGCCGCCTGCCACTATTGTAGAGTCTATTATCAGTCCTTATCAGTGTCCCACATACGCCCGACTTGAAAGCTGCCGACCTAATTTCTGAGAACAATAGAGTGGGTCTATTGTCCCAGGGCTTGCAAATATTGGGATTTTTGCATGTGCATTTCTGTGATCTTTTTAAAGATGAAAGGATTTTTGAAAACATAGGTACTATTATGTGAGGTTTCTGGAAGTTTAACAATGGTGCCACCTGGGTGTTTTAGTGTGTTGAGCAAAAAATGTTGTCAATGATACTGAATAGTGTTTAAATTCTTTACAAAACTTTTATCTTCAGTTTCTCAAAAAAGAATGTTTACTCTACGAGCACATATCTCTATATTACAATTTTAGAAGCCTTGGTGTACATTAAAAATTAAATATAAAGAGATCCTTTCTCTCTTATACGCCATCAATTTTTACCAGCTACCTAAATGTACCTGACATAAAGTAACAGTAGTCTAGTAATAACTACCGGAACCATCAACTTTACATGCCCTCCAAATCAAGGAGATCACTATATCCTTCATCTATGAGTAGGTTCTATATAACATAGATATCAGATAGCACACAACTTATTTATGTTCACAACATGCAGACAACTTACATCACACATGCCTAGAGCCAATAAACCGTTATGTAGGAAGCTCAGCAGAGCTTTGACCCCGTTAAGTGATTAACAGTCGGATGAGACGATCCACAATGTATGTATAACAATCTGAATAAATTGGATTAATGTGAAACTTAGCATTACAGATTTGGATGCTGTTTGTTTGCAATGATTAAGAAGTTTGATGTTATACCTTCTGTACATTATTAATTTTTGAAGCTGAGCTTTAAAAAACTGCAAAATTTACTTATTACTATAGGGGTAAAGAGATCCATAGTCAAAATGTTTGTCATTAATAGTTGGATGAGACGATCCTCAATGAACAATCCGATTAAATTGGATTAATTTGAGGTCAGTGGGCGGTGTTTGTTTTGTTTAATATTAAGTAGTTTGTAGATGACTTTTGTTACGGTTTATCTTTTGAATTCAAGTCATTTAAACAATGCATAAGCAGTAAGTACCATACTTACTCGTACTTTGTGTTATAAAATTATGATTAACGATCGATCCTCAATGAATGTATCTATAACAATCAGATTAAATTTCATTGTAATGTAAAACATAGCGTTACCCATTTAGATACCATTTGTTTTATGTGGTAAAAATGTAAACTTGTTATTAAAATAGGGGATAGGAAAATTTAGGTACTGTTACCTATAGTCAATTTGGTTAGGTATTTAAAAGAATGTAAACAATCTTGACATGTCTTTTCATTGAAATATACACTTTATAAATCAATTTACAAATTACGAATACATTATGTAATTTATATTTATTAAAATAAATTATTTGTATTTTGCGAAGGTATTGATTTATAAAGTGTATATTTCAATAAAAAGGCATGTCAACATTGTTTACATTCTTTTAAATTCTAAAAAAATGGACTATAGTTATAAATTGATTAAGAAGCACCACATGAGAGATTTTGACAGGACTGAATAAAAGCCAATTAGGTTTATAATGTTTTCTAAACATATAATTTGGGCTACTGATATGAAGAAACTTTTATGGGTTTATAAAGTCCTTTATTTATTTTTACGGTTTAATTACATACCTACTTGATGTGAATTTAGTTTTTTTAGTATACTTCACTGATTCTTATTATTTATTTTTCATACTAACCCTAGCATCCACATAGAATGTACTTGAAAGCGAATCTTTATTGATTGGCATATTTAAGTTAGTTTTCTTAACACTTTTGAAACAAAATCATTAAATTAAAATTTATTGCCATTCCCTGTGGCTACAATAAATCCAACTACTTATCTGAATAATAAAATGACATGTTTCTAACTTTCTACCACAATACTACCCAGCCCAGGTAGCAAATAGCCGGTAATTTGGCTTCCATTGTTTCACCAGGTAAGGTCGGTGGCAGGTAGAGTCAGGGGGTCAAGAAGTGTCTCCCCCACCCTTCAGCGGTGTCTTTGAGGATAAGCCCTTGTGTCACAGGATTAGTCTGGCTTCAGAACGTTGATCTTACCGACCTACTTAGCTCCCGGAGTGAAAGTGATAATTTGTTGCAATTTTTTGAGATTTTCGGATTGACTTTGAAACAGTGCAAATTTAAATGTTCATTTCCAGTGCTTCTTAAAGATTATTTGGAACTTTTAGTACTTAATATTTTGGTGATAGAGTGACGGTAATGGATTACTGTATGAACATGAGTGAAGACCACTTGAGCAAGCTGACCCAGTTTGTCAAGCGATGGTGGGAAGACGATTACTCTAAGGTTTGAACTTTTAACTTCGAATAATTTGAATTCTTGCGTTTTGATAATTGCTGCAAATCGTTCATGTTCTGGTTATTGCGACTATTTTGTTGATGAGATTTTTACGGCCAGGTTCACTTTTGCTGCGGCATGTGAGATATGGAAATTATGGCAATATTTGTTTTCGATGCGGCAATTATTTGAATCATTTTTGTGATTTCACGTTGCGTTGAATGGGTTCAGTCTCACTAGTACCTTTGAAATTTATCCGATTGTACTGCAATATACATACGAGTAGAAAATTATTACACATTATACTTACAAATATACATATGTATATATCACACGTATAATCATATATATTTTCGAGAATATGTGATATACCAACTTACAATTTTCTCAGTCTTACTTTGAGTCCAGTGGTCACTCACTTTTACCATTTTTTACATATTGAAAAACAAAAAGATAGACAAAAATTTAATATAATCATTTATGTAACTAACATTATTGATTGAACACAACTTAAGCAACAAGAGATGTAGCAACTATATATAAAAACTAATACTAAAAATAAAAACATAAATTTATTTAATAAAATTTAATATGTATAACTTTTTTTTCTCAAAATTCATTTATTTTCTATATTACAAAGATTCATCAGCTACAAGCTTCGTCAAAAATTTTAAAAATAAGTATCCGCAACATGTTTGTTGTATATAATCATATTTCAATCAAAAGTTATAACTTATAATTAAATTAACTTCGTCTTATCGTATCATTGGCTCAAATTTTTTATTTAAACTAAATTAAAACATGAGTCACTATAGGTAAGTACTTCGCTTCAATAAAATTCCCTGTTGAAGTATTATAATTTTGAGTCACGTTAATCGATATTAGGCAGAGGATATCCAATTATTATTTAACAGCATAACGTCCTGGAGGCGCCTTAAGTCCGGATTACGATAAGCCAGCGGCAGTACATCATTATGGTGTATTTTAAGTAATAACACCAAAATTAGTAAATAGAATCAATAAAATTTGTTAGTAATAATCAGAACCAATCATTCATTTACGCTTGACAAGGATACAGAGCGTAGATGTTTATTGCCAAATGTCCTAATCAGCTACGCATATAAAGCATGCTATACGATGAGTTTACGCAAATCACACTAACAAGGGCGAAAGTTTATGAGTATGTATGTTTGTTACTTCTTCACGCCCAAACGACTGGACCAATTTTGATAAATGGTATGCAGGTAGCTGACACCTTGGATTAACACATAGACAAGTATAATATTTCCTAACTTATGTATTTGCATTGGTATTTTCAATATCTATTGATACCATTATTACCGATGTATATCAATGTATCTTTATTAAAATGGTTAATTTGTTTAATAGACACCGTCACAATCCGCCTTATTATAAAAATAGGACTAACTTTGTAACTAGGTAAACCATTATCCGCCCAAAATGAAGTTGACATTGACAGGTGAGATAGTGTGATATTACTAGATGTCAACTTGATTTGGAGGGATAATGGTTTAAACCTAGTAACAAACTTAGTCTGGGTTTTATAATAAGTCAGAATTAGTTTAGTATAGGTAGGACCTCGCATAGTATACCATACTATTGCTTATTCTCCATTTAAAGTGGGCATTTTTATCATAGGCTTCAAATTGTTTTTTTTATATACAAGGTTTAGGTTAGTAACAAAAAAGGTAGCAATTAATTAAAAGCTACTTTTCACCTCACAGGCAAAGAACTTGTCAAAATAATATTTGTCTATAGCCATTAATTAATACCTAAAACCAATGTTTCGTTTATTCAAATGGAAGTCGCAAAGTCTTCAGAACTGTTTAAGTTTATTTTATTTTTAAATTTTTTGTGTCCAAATCTACAATTCAGTATATCTCATTATCATTACATATGTCATTTTATAGATTATCTACAAAGTTTATAAATGTAACATTATCTATTATGAACAATATTAATGGCAACATCTCCTATCTAATTAAGATAATAATATATATTATAAAGTACTATTTTCAGTAGTAGCGAAGACGGTGTCGCCGCTATTTTTCGAAACTTTGTCCTAATTCTTTCTGCTATCACACTAATCAAACTAATTTTATGAATGTGTGTGTGTGTATGTTTGTTACCTCTTCACGCTTCAACCACTGAACGTATTTAGATGAAATTTGGTACGGATTTAGTTTGAAACCCAAAGAAACACATATGATAGTTCCCGCGGATACAGTTAGTATAATCACACTAATATTATGAAGACGATTATTTGTAAGTGTGTATGATTGTTACTTATTCACGCGCAAACGGCTGGACAAATTTTGACAAAATTTGGTGTGCAGGAAGCTAACACCCTGAATTAACACATAAGCTACTTCGCGGGTAACACCGCGAGGCGCAGCTAGTATCGTAAAAAAAACTTACTAACCGCGCCTAAAGTAGGTACCAAAAATCTCCATCCACGCTTTCTCTATAGAACACTGAATCATGCTTTGTATGTGCAATGATAATTAAATTAATGGATAGTGTACGACCACCCACATAGCGTATTGTTAACCGCACGACAAATATTGGAACAATCGTTTGATGTCTACGGCGTACATGCTCATCGCTCATATTGACATGGGATATTGCGCCAATACTTTATGATGAGCTAAAACTAGTATGATTTGTAGGAATAGGTATTATATTTTAACTGCCTTGAGTTTGACAAAGGTTAGACGAAATAAAAAGCTTCTATTTTGCTATCAAATTTGTAAATACAACTCAAGACCTTGATTTTGACAAATGGAAACGGTAGGTAGTGTTTAAAATTAATTTGATTCATACTTATAAAAAAAGTACTTAATATAGTACTTAATAATATAGTTGATAGCTTCTCATGTACTGCCATCAATCGTCACAGCTAAAGTCTGATTGTGGGCCTTTAAATCATGTCTTTCTAACATACCTTTAAGGTTTAATGTTACTAACATATTATGGAGAAATCTGAGAATAAATGTATTAGTATTTCAATTAAAAGCAAATGTTTGAAATAAAAGTTGCGAATATAAAAGATTTAAGTATTTTCTTCGTCAGTATACCATGTTACAAGTGAAAAAATAACAACATTAAAATTTCTTTATATTAACTTAACCTAACAAGCATCATGTGTGCCACATAAACACTAAACGGCTACAGCTCAGCGAAATGTTGTTCGTGTTGAACAACCGCTGATTTTCAGCTGTCACCCTAAGAGTGATGACGCGAAAGTTCAGTTGATAATATTTTTAAAAATATTTCCCACGAGCTTACACATCGAAATATGAAAAAAAAAACCAGCCAAGTGCGAGTTGAACTTGCGTGGAGAGGGATCCGTACAATGCCAAAGATCTTAAATTAAAACAAAATGTCACATTTGAATTCCTTACAGTGAGACGCGAGTTAACTACTACTAGCGCTATCTAGTGATGTTTTAGTGAACTATTTTCCGTAAGTAAACGTATTTTATTGAGTTTTCCACTTTATTTTCAGTTTATAGAATTCTTATAGATTTTCCTGTAATCTACAAGCCATGAACTATATTTCGTATTTTTTTTTAAATTTAGGCTCAATAGTTTCGGAGGTCAGGGGGGTATTTTTAATTTTCGTTTTTTTTTCATTAGTAAAATCAAAACCATTTATTTTACAATAACAATCAAGATATATCTAAGATTTTCATAACGAGCCCTTTTATTTGATATATACTTGACACAGTAATGTTCGCAAAACTGTTTTTTAATTCCTAAGTTTTCCCCCGAAAATGACCTTTCTTTAGAAAAAAACATATATTTACTTTTCTGTGTATGGGTCATAGGATAACACCATCCTACCAAATTTCATTTGATTCGGTCCAGGAGATTCGGAGCAAATTGGCTGTGACAGACGGAAGGATAGACAGACGCACAAGTGATCTTATAAGGGTTGCTTTTAATTTTTTGTACGAACCCTAAAAATCAGTTTCATGTTGACTTAAATAATTCATAATTATAAGGTTAAATTTTTAGGTAGGTATCTTGTTTTTATGCAGAACCATCTGGTTTGGATATTTTAAGAATAAAATATAAGATAAATTAGCCTCTTGGCTAACAATATGACCACTGAATTTTTATTAACTCAGTATCAACAAACTAATAAAAAATTGTGGTAAGTTCTAAAAAAAATAAAAATTTGTAATCTTCGCGTGACGCAATTTGCAAACTTTTCATGGTAAAAGAAATATAATTGCTTAATTTAAGTTTGAGAGGTTATGTTTCATTATGTCAAGAGTAGTATTTAATGACAAAACAAGTAACATTTTAACCAACCCGGTTAATAGTGGGTAAATACTACATAATTGGAACACATAAAAAGGGCTCGGCGGTGACTGTTTATCCCTATTTATAGGCTAGTTTATAGCTGAAGCAGTGTTGCGATAGCAGCCTGCGCGGGCGCATACTGAGCTAATTATTAGGTAGGAACAAGACATTCTGAAGACTTACGTCTTGTACTAGCACGGTGAAAAGTGTAACATTACACTAGACAAAAATGTAAACAATGAGTGCTTCAGTTAATTAAACCCACGAGTTAAAACACAAAGCACAATACTGATAATGAGGTCAACAGAAACATTATTTATTGAATATTTTAATAAATAAGTTGAAGGTGTCCAAAATTTTACATCGCCAAAGAATACTATACTTACACTGAGTATGAATATTTTGTATAATTAGTCGGAAATGCTAAGGCGATAATATTATTTAAACTTAGTTGAAACTCTTAACATTTGATTTAAATTAAAAAAAGATTTGATAGATTTTGCCTATTAAGTAAATTCATATGTAACCAAATATTTATGCATTCAAAATTTCAGCCACATGTTTACTAACAGGTGGATAAGTTTCCTCATCTCTTTTTCAAAATAAATTAATTTAAATACTTAAACGCCTGCAATTACCACAAACTGTAACAAAAAGCACGCAAATGATCACATTTTCATCATTCCGCGCCGTTTCCCACAGCCAACTCCCGCGTGCGTATTAAAAAGGGTCATTACTTGAGCGCACTCTGCGTTTCATAGTACTAAACCCGTTCCCTTCATGTATCATGCTGAACAATATGGCATGTCATGGCCTGCGAAAAACGATCACTGAGAGTGCACCAAAAAAATTACACATCACTGAAACAAAGCATTACTACGCTTGTAATAAGGTACACTTTGTGATGTTACATTAAAAAAATACCGTGAAATATGTCCGCCGGTCCAGCACTGGTAGGCGTGGGTCAGATGCGTTGACCGATGTCTTTGCGCTTTACTACTCGATTGTACACCTTACATGATGGTGATAAGTATGCTGGGATTGTTGTCCAAGTGATCAGGTCACTCACCCCGGCTTAACATCGCAACTTTGGCCGATTTTTTGTACTGTTTTTTGCCGAATGTTGACAATTACTTTACATTCCCACAGTGGACGGAGATTGCATTGTAAGAAACCGTTCGGTACATGACTTCACGCGTATTTAAAAGAAATGGAAGTTTCGGCTGTGACTAACATTTATTATAGTTTTAATAGTGAAGAATATAAACTCATTTTTTATCGTCGTCGATCTGTTTTTATCTTGTTGCCTATAAATATAGATCGGTCTAGGCAATAACTAGGTATAAAAAGAATAAAATGATTGCAACAAAAATACTTTAACAATCAAAACAAAAATGACATTCAAATTCTACGTAGTAATTTGTACGTACAGTCAAGTAAGTACCAAGATACCTGACCCGGCCCTCTACTTATATCTTGAATTCTCTCTTAACCTAAAAATGATATTAATATAAACATTTTTATTCAGATAAATTTTAATTAAGTCTTTCTAAATATAAATTTTCATGTTAATATTATGTTTAGTTTAAGAGAAAATTGAAGATATAAATAGAGGGTCTGGTCAGATATCTTGGTACTTGACTGTATCTAGTTTTTTTGCTACGCAAATTAAAAAAAACCGCTATAGTGCCACAGACAAACAGACAGACCGACGGACATCAGCGTCAAACTTATAACACCCCTCTTTTGGCCGGGGGTTAAAAAAAAACTAGAATAATACTTAGGTACATCCGTTAGCATTTATCTTATTCACTTTTTAAACAAATTAATTAAGACCACTTTACATAACACAAATATATTACTTCATAGTAACACAAACATTAATAAATGAAAAGATTACATAGATATTAATCAAGACGCATCCTCGGAATATATTTTTTGGGTTTACGACCATTTGCATCGCGTATAATTTAATTAAAGTATATGAATTTACGCGCGGTAATGATGTGATTGGTTAATGGCGGGTCGGAGTTAAACCACAGATTATATAACTTAAACACCGGCCGACACGGTAATGACCGCTCGCAAAAATGAAATTCAGTCACAATGTAAAGGCTATCCACGATCAGTCCCACCCTAAATCGATTTATTGGCTAATTTAAAACTAAATTAAAAATTATTCCCATCTGTAATTTGATAGTCCCTATTAATCGACATGTGCCTCGAGTTATAAATTCCGAGAATACATTGTACTTGATCATTAAATTTTTCTTAAACCATTACACTATTATGAAAATGATACGGGGTGACAAAAAACGTCACAGCCGAGATAAATCCACTTGCACTTGGAACGAAATTACTTTTGTAACACCCTATAATTTTGGTAACAGTCGTTTTCAGACGTATATTTTTGTTAAACGACACTTTATTATGGCGTGTTTATTCGTTTTGTGGCATTAGAAAAAGGATTGGGGTAATTGGGTAAAATTGCCCTTGAGGTAAATGACAATATAATTTTTCTTGGGATCGCGTAGTCATTATGGGATCGGTTGCACGGTATAATCGAGTGACAAACGTTTGTAAAGGGCGGCGATCAAGGCGGGCTTCGACAGCCAGTTGCACCGCTCTGGTTTAAATTACGATTAATTTTTTTTCTAAGTACCTAGGCACATCTTTTTAATAATTTACTCATACAATTTAGGAAAACTACATCTTGTTTTATAAAGTAACGTTATGAAATAAACTACAATCTAACGTAAAGTAAAAATTAAATAAGCCCAAAAAAGCCTAATGCAGGGATTATTAAAATTAATTATATTTAAATGAGAGCACACCTGTATAACATAATTCATTTTTTGTTGACCTCAACAAATATTGCGTCTAATTATGTGTCATCAGACCTTTTCAATCTGTATCTTCATATTTGCACAATATAATGACTGTTACTACTACTGCAATAAAATCATTAGGTATTTTGTAAAAAGAACGAAACTTATTATAAAATTATCTCTGATAATTTAATAGTAAGTTATTATTAAATTAACTCTCATCATTCCAGTAACGTCGACCAACATTAAAATAAGTTTAGAGGATTGGTAAAATTAACCTGCGTCTTAACTCAACTTTGACAACGCCGGCCCCAATGGTACCAAATGAATAGTAATTTAGTTTTGGTATTAAATCGTTCCAAACACGCGACACAAACCACTTTTCTATTCTCGAGTCGACTCGAAACCGTCATTTTACACAATTTTACCCAATTGCTCTGTTCTCGGAATTAATTTGATATTAGCCTTTGAAAACGCAAGGTGTGGTTTTGTGTCGGTCTGATAGTTATTTTGAAGAGGCTCTTGAGCAACCAATGTTTAGCTTGCTTAGACTCGATAATCTTTTAGAATTAGCCTTATTCATTCATGATAATTTGTGATTGAACGAAATGTTTAAAGGTTTGTTTATTACATATTATTTGGAGGCCCAAACAGCTAAATAGCACGCACAATCCCGTTTTGATTGGAACCTAAACGATATTAAAATGAAGATAGTAAATGTTTATAGTTTACTTTTGATATACCTTTTCTTAATATTTGTTCTCTTGTTACAGGAATCGCAAACCAGTAGTGCTGAGAGATGGGGAGGACGAGGACCAGAACACAATATGGCTCTCCAGCAGATTCTCAAGCTCCAAGAAGCAAGAGCATTACACAAAACCTCCCTTCTGCCCATCTACAAGAAGAACGGTCTACCTTTACCTACAGAAGCTAGCCAGGATTATGAACAAATGAGATCAGATAAACGATCAGACTCTTACCCCGATCCCCGATTAGACCAGCTCAAATTAGAAGCAGAGTTCAGAAAATTAATGGAGCAGTCCAGCCGAGATGTAAGAAATGAAGAGTCTCTGAAGTATCTTCAGCATATGATGGAGGCCAAGCAACATTTTGAATACCTCAAATCCATTCAGGAAAAAGGAAGGAAGAGTCCTGCTGAAGATAACAGAACAGTAAAGAAAGAAGTAGTGTCTCCAAGTAGAACGTCACCAGTCAACAGATCGTCCCCCGTCCATAGGGTATCATCGGCTGAAGCATCTCCTACAAATAGCATTCGTCTCTCTACCTCATCAAGCCCTCTCTCAACCACAAGTCCAGTTAACTCATCCCCTTTAAGTCACCTACAAAATATGCAACCTTTTGATTTCCGTAAACATAAAACGGATGTCAATGAAAAAAAAGAGCCAAGACCCAATTATGATATGAGCTCAGCAGAAAAAGCTACTATGGATTTAATGAGAAACCCCTTTTTCAATTTCCCTTTACCAGGAAATCTTTCTATTCCTCCTATCTCTATGCCATCTACATTTAACCATCCAGCAGCTATGGTCGCTGCTCTTAGTCAAAATCCCATGGGACTAGCATCCCTACAGGCTCTTTTACCTCAAATGTCAGCAAAACCAGTAGATATAACAGAAAACAAAGCTACCAACAACTCTACCAAAAACCGAAATGATGATTTAAGACCGGAAGAAGAGAATGTTCTAAATTTAAGCAAAGATTCATACGCTGATGCAGCACAAAACTCAAGAAACATGATGTTAGGAAAATGTATGAGTCCACCAAAACGACAATGGGGTGCATCTCAAATACCCTTGAATTTGGGAACTCATTTTATCAACCCCGCTACGGGTAAAAAGAGAGTACAATGCAATGTATGTTTAAAAACATTCTGTGATAAAGGTGCACTGAAGATACATTTTTCAGCAGTCCATCTTAGAGAAATGCACAAATGTACTGTTGAAGGTTGTAGTATGATGTTCAGTTCAAGAAGATCGAGAAACCGACATAGTGCGAATCCAAATCCTAAACTTCATTCACCACATTTGAGAAGGAAAATTTCTCCCCATGATGGAAGAAGCGCACAAGTCCATTCAGTTCTTATTTCACCGCATGCTGCAGGATTAGGTATGCCTCCAGTCATGAATCCTATGCATCCATTCGGCTCATACCCACTACTAAACGCTTCACATAACATGAGGCAGTTTTCTTCCAACATGCCAATGGAGTACAAAAATAACATGAGAATTAATGTTTCTCCAACAAATGAACAAACACAGCTGATGCGGCGAGAATCTGACTCAGGAGAGAACAAAGATCAAAATGGTAACGGTGATTCAGACGATGATGATGGCATTGTTGTAGTAACTGGTGATGATGACGATGACGAAAATGATCACATTGATACAAGTGATTATTTCTCCCATCTTAATAAATCAAATGGTTCTGTAGAAGATTCTGAGACCGAATACGACCAAAGGAGTGTCAGTGATAATAACGAAAGTATAGATAATAGGAAAGAGGAATCAGCAAGCCCTGAAATCATGAAAAGAAAACGAAAGAACTTAAATCCGACACGTTTACAAAATAACTATGTTTCTGACAATACTAAATCCAAAGCGCAATCTGAAGAAGTAGATCATGAAATGTATGACGACACAGATGCAAAACGAGTAAAGACTGAAAGTCATGACACCAATGATAATAAAAATAATGAACCCCAGGCGGAACCTCATTCAATAAAAGTAAAACAGGAGTATTCTCAAGTTAAAGACGAGCCAATGGAGCCTATTTACAATGCTCAGGATCTGAGAGTCAAACAAGAACCTGTTGAAAAACCTGAAACATACAAAAGTAGTGAAACAATTCATCCCAACGAAGATTTTTCGTCCGAAAATGCACTGAAACGCTTAGAAAGCCTTTCGAGAGGTGATTTTCCAAATATTTTGAAGAAAACTGATAATAATAGTTCGATTGGTCCTTACAACCTGTCTATGAATGATTCCATCGAATATTGCGATAGATCACCATCGTCATCAGTATCGAGTTTTGATTACGCTTCAGAAGATGCACAAGGCCAAATTTACGGTCATTTTGATAATGGTTTTTTTATCAGTACCACCGACGTTCCCATGGATCCTGAAAACCCAAGGAAGTGTACAGTTTGTGGGAAAATATTTCAGAATTTGTATGTTCTTAAGACGCATTACCAAAATGCTCACCTGAAACTTATGTACAAGTGTAGCGTCGAAGGTTGCAGAGCTTCATTCCCATCAAGGCGAGGCCGAGATCGGCATAGTGCAAACGACAACCTTCACCGGAAGATGCTATCCTCTGACGAAATGAAGATAAGAGACGATTCCCCTCTAAGAATAATGGAGAAAGCAAGAGAGCAGATGGAACTGATAGCAAAATGCAGTGAAGAAGAGCGTGCAGTACCGTACATAGAATCTCACAAATATTATCGAGCGAAAGAATCTGATAAAATTAAAAGTCTAAGCCATCACCTACCCTTCAGCCCACCGTACCCACCATTACAACTACCTGAATCGTACTTGGCTAACCGGGATATGTTTGCTCAGCATCCCTTTCTTTTCGCACCTTTTGGTATGCTGCCTAACTTCCCTCCTCTGCCCCTAAGTTTCTTGCCACCAAGCCTAAATGCATTTGGCTGTCCAAATCAAAACTATTCTCCTCCTTTGTCCCGAAAGATAAATTACTGTGTAGAAGACGAGGCGTCAAGACCAAATAAAGATGGAAGCTATCCATGTCGCGGCTGCAGGGAGTGTTTTAAAGACTTGTCCAGCCTGAAGCATCATTGTGAATCGGTGCACGCGCAGTCTTTGCATCGGTGTACAGTGAGCGGGTGCAATGCTGCGTTTTTCTCACGGACTAAAAGGAATATCCACTATGAATCACACGTAAGCCGGAGACAAAATGGCAGATGAGCCTCAATGGACTCTGAGTGAGCTAGCAACTCCAGTGACTGACGTTTTTCCATTGCATTTGTGATGTTATTTAGTATTACCAAATAGTAATTAATATTAATTAATGTAACATGCCAGTACCTTTAATTCTCAAGGGCTTTTTAAGGCGTGTGCATTTTTTCTGTTCGTATGTACATAATAAGTTTATAAGAAATGTATTGTGATTTCCTAAATCTTCAATTCGCTAATTAGGTGTAAATAATGTCCAGTGTTTAATTATAGACGTAGTAGTAATGTGAAATTCGACATTCCATAGTAATAACTGTGCAATAAAAAAATGTATATAAATAATAATAAACATGTAAAAAACTATCCGAATAATTTTAATGGTCGTATTCAAAATTGTGGCATTTAGTCTTTGTACATTTTTTTTAATTTAAAATTTCTTAAAATGTTTCTTTTAAATTGGTCGTTTTGACGGAAAAGTAATTATTAAATTTGCTGCTTGAAAAAAGATAGTGTAAATTATATTTCCATTGCCTTTAAACTAAATATTTATTTAAATTGTAAAAGCAATGTAAAGTCCGAACAATAAATTTTAATGTTTTTTTTTTTCAATTTTACATTCTATACCTATGTAGGTATATTATATAAATCTTTAATCATATCTCTTACTATTTTGGTGCTAAAATAATAAAAAATTGTACATTCTTGCCACGATTTTCGATGTATAATGTCTGAACTCTGTAATTTAAATAAGAACCAAAAAGTATTAAAGTTAATGTTAGGTTGTATTTTAAAAAGCATGTTATTCTTCCTTTTGCCAAACGACATTATGTAATAAAACGTTTTGAAAATTATCACTTTTTTATTTTTATTAATTACTCATACACATTTTGTTTACCTACCTATAGGTATCTATTATAATCACTACAATAATCCGAATATGATTTTTTGTGGAAGTAAGTACCTTCGACTTACTACGTGTATAACCATATAATATCATCTTGTCAAGCCATAGTAAGAAAGCTAGTTACCATAAAGGAGATCCAATTAATGCGCAATTGGCTTTTTTCAGGCAAAGAATAAAAATAAATCTAAGTGACTTATATATTAATGATATTTAGAATTTTTTATTGGGTTTGACTCCCAACTATTTAATTCACTAGCATAGATAAAAAATCATACTCGATCTGATTTACAAAGACAAAGTCCACATCTTCAAAAAATCTTAGCGAAGGCTCAGTTATACAGAGCAAGTTTCATGTATGCGACAGGCAAGAAACTTGCTCCGTATAAATTGGCCTTTACGCTACATACATAGGTTGTCAAAACAGTAGATTTACGTGAAAAACAATTATACACACATTTAAAAACTTGGCACAAAGAGCTAGTCCATGCTCATTAACCGACTTCTAAAAAGGAGGAAGTTGTCAATCCGACGGGATCTTTTTTCACATATTACTTAAAGAGGCGTCGATCGATTTGCAAAATATTATCAAAATCGGTTGTGTAGTTTGGTGCGAAGTTTGAAGCGAAGAAGTTTGGTAGAAGTCGGTTTTTAATTTTGAAAATTATTATTTATATAATCAACTCTTATCGATAGCAAAAGTTCAGTTTACATTTTAACTGTGGCCGCGACTGTAGGTACCTACCTGCAACTAAGACCATTGTCGATCCTTTTTCTAACCCCTGACAAAAAAGAGGGGTGTCATAAGTCTATCTGTCTGTGGCATCTTAGCTCTCGAACGAATTGTCAAATTTTAATGCGTTTTTTTTTTATGTGGAAGCAGATTTCTTTACAGTGGTTTTAAGGTTTTGGGAGTTAACGCCATTTAAAAGCCATTTAAAAGTTTTGGGAGTTAACGCTTGAAAGTCGGGGTTTTTAATTTACCTGGCAAATAATAGATGGCGCTACAGATATCAATTTCACTTTATTCCGCCACTTATCACGAGATGATGTCGTCGGGGGATTCTTTAAATTTCCCTGTAAGTAATATCTACTTGTTTACTTTGTATCTACCTACTTAAAGACCTCCCCAACCTGCAACCGTTGATAAAAAAAAAACTTTTCACAAGCAGCCTGCGGCCAAACTTGGTATTCCAGAAGTTAGACTACACTCATTTACGTGATTTATGAATTTCAAATAAGTTTTAGGGTTGCGCATAATTTCGATGGAATTTTAAGGCCGAATTAGGTAGGCTTAATGCGCTTTCTATTTATGATTATGAAAAATCTTAAAAGCTTAGGAAAAAAATGTGGATAGATTATGGCAGAGTTGGCCAAAATGTAATGAAACTATTAATTACTAACAACAATTACATTTTGTAGTTAGTAATTGCAACTACATATTACAAAAAGCTATTGAAAAAAGTAGTTGGACTATAAACTACAAAAAGAACTTACCTACTTAGTTGAAATCACAATAAAATAACTTCTTTTTAAAACTACATGTTTTGTAAAAATTTGCGTATAAATTTTCATTTCTTGCTTACAACTTTTCACACTTACAATTTCGGAAGACAACACCTGGTAAAATAAATTCTTATTGTTATTTGTACTTATAACTACAAATTACAATAATGAAATTAACAACTATAGTAGTTTCAATTGTTGTTGTTAAATTAAATGTAATTTCAACTGTTTGTAGTTGACTATGTGTAGTTTTAATTTGTTATCAAACAAACACAATAGTAGTCAACTACGCCCATCTCTCGATGGGTTCGATCTCCGGTCAGGGCAAGTTGGAAAATGGCCTTTTTCAAATTGTTCTGGGTCTTGGATGTTTATCTATAAATGTATTTGTTATAAAATATAGTATCGTTGAGTTAGTATCCCATAACACAAGTCTCGAACTTACTTTGGGGCTAGCTCAATCAGTGTTATTTTTCCCTACATATTAATTTATACTTATTTATTATCTCTGGATTATGGCAAACATGCTTTTTTTTAATAACCCTACAGAAAATCATACTTTTAATTCAATGACTTAATCCCTTGCGCGGTGCAGACAGGGCCCGTTGCCACAAGATCCGAGGCTTCCTGTTCAACTTGAGTTCAGATTGACGGTGTGTGGTTGTAGGTTAGTGGAAAAGTCAATAAAAATAGTGTCGAGTTGCAAACTGTATCGCATTTATTTATTTACTTACTTACCTATATCCAATACACATGTACATAGATTAATATGAAAAATAGACAATTAAATAATACATTAACATACACCTATTGATATGTTTCTTTAGATTTTCGGCTATTAATCGATGGTCTCGAGGACTGTTACGTCTATCACGATCAGCGCGAGATGAAAACCATCGTGTAAATTCTATTAACTTACTTTTGTTCTCAGCTCCCAGGCCAGAATCATATATAGAATGAACATGCCAGACCAGAATGGAAGATAACTATAGAGATACTCAATGAGAACAGTGAAAAGTTACTAACCAGCAGCTATTCTTACTATATAATGTCAAAACATTCGTAAAACCCTAAGACGTAGTCAGTAACCGAACCGGCCATATGGCCACCCCCAACTGAAGACCCTCCCGCCTTGTTGACATTTGAGTGTCACCCGTCCCACCCAAGCGTGACATTTACCTGGTACGTCACGTCAGCGACATTTCGCTGTCACGCGCGTGACATCGCGTGCGCTCAACTCCGTTAATTTTTAAATTTTCAATTATCGCCCGTTACTCCATGCGCCTTTAAAATTGATTCTGAAAATTAATCACTTTTAGTAAACAGTTAGGGGAGAGTGGGGGAAACGCGAACGCGGGGTAATACCGGATTCAATGGTTCTATTATGTTAGAAAGAGATAGCCCTATTTCACTTGCCGCCATTTCCGAGGTCACGCCACCACTAGTGCCAGTCAACAACACAGGAGACGCGGACGCACATACTTGTCAAGGTATGCAATTTTCAATATTTTCTATGTTTTTGATGTAATTTTTTGGTAAATTCAAGAAGGTGTAGCTTTATTTCTGTCTACAATAGCAATTTAGGTTTTATATAGCGGAATAATCACATATTAATGATCTAAATGACAATGACGCAATTGGCAAAAGAAATATAACCTAATTTGTTTTTAGTTATTTTATTATTTATGATCCCGCGGGGTAAAGGCGAACACTCCATGTCGGGCAATCTCGAACGTTCGGCATTACCCCAACCTTTTTATTTATTATGGTTTTTTATTATTGTTTCAGATGCCTCGTACTTATAAAAGAAAGACTGAACTGAAGTACAATTTACAAGATCTTAAAAAGGCTATAGATGATGTTAAGTCCAAAAAACTCACCCTCGGCAAAGCAGCAGAAACTTACAATGTTCCAAAAACTACTATTTTTGACCACCTAAAGAAAGAAGTGATAAAACTGCCAAAGTCTGGACGAAAACCTTTATTTACAGACGATCAGGAAACGCAACTTGTTGATTATATTATAAAATGCAGTAAACTCTATTATGGCCTAACCATAAAAAAAATACGCCAAATTGCTTACAAATATGCTGAGAAGAATAAGCTTCCGCACAATTTCGACCGAGTGAAACAGCTAGCCGGAAAAGACTGGTACTACAATTTCATGAAAAGACATCCCAGCATATCTCTGAGGACACCTGAAGCGACTTCACTGAATCGTATCACTGCGTTCAATGAAACCGACGTTAAAATTTTTTATGATAATTTGAAGGCCATACAAAATGAACATCACATTCAACCTGATAAGATCTTTAACGTCGATGAGACAGGCATATCGACAGTCCAAAGAAACCAAAAAATATTGGCATTAAAAGGACAGAAACAAGTTGGTAAGGCAACGAGTGCTGAAAGAGGATCCACGACAACAGTTGTTTGTGCATTTAGTGCTGCTGGCCAATACATTCCACCGTTTTTCATATTTAAAAGAAAGCGTATGAATCCACTATTACTAAAAGGTAGTAACCCAAATATGGTTGGAGCTGTGTCAGATTCTGGATGGATTAATGAAAGCCTATTTGTTGATTGGCTACACCACTTTATTTTATATGCAAAGCCTTCAAAGGAAGACCCCATTTTGCTTATTTTAGATAACCATGAGAGTCATATCAGTCTTGGAGCATTCTCACTCTGCAGAGATCATGGAATCATTATGCTTACTCTGCCACCACACACCTCACATAGACTGCAACCCTTGGACTTGACATATTTTGGCCCTATCAAGACTGCATACAATCAAGAATGTGAAAATTATATGGCAGAGCGATTCGGAAAAGACATTACACCATACGAAGTAGTCGGATTGTTTACAAACGCTTTTAATCGTTGCAGTAACCTTGAAAAAGCTGCAAGTGGATTTAGAGCTGCAGGAATATATCCCTTGCGCCCCGTTGAAATAGAGACAATTCAGCCCTATACTGCACAAGAAACCATAAATCCGACACAAAACATTCATATGAATACCTAAGCTTCAAGTAACCAAGCAGTTGATTCTCAACTAGCTCCTGACATTCACAATTATGCCGAAATAGCTGCAGTAGCCCAAGTAAACCGTGCCAAAGATCTTGATAACCGAGCTTCTAGTACAGATCCTCTCAATTCAACTTCTGACGCTCTCAACCATGGTGATGTAACCGCAGCAGTTCAAGATCACCATGTTAAAGACCATGCTGACCAAGCTTCCGATATAGGTCCTGTTAATTCACAAAACGACGATGCAAGCACGCATGCAGTTTCCCTATCAGAGATCGTTGAATTGCCTATTATTTCTCCAAAAATATCAAAACGAAATATGAGGAAGAAAAAATCTATTATTCTTACAAGCACTCCCATAAAAGATCAGTTAGAGGAAAAGGAAAACAGAAAAAGAGCTAAAGCAGAAGAAATCAAGAAAAAAGCGGAAAAAATGACAAAAAAAGAAATCCAAATAAAAAGACTGAAATATAGTAAGAAAAAATTTTCAAACAAAGATGTTAAAAGAGTATTTAAGAATTTTAACAATATAAGAGAGTTTAGTGTCTCTAGTCAAAGTACGAAAGTAAAAGAAAAAGGATATAAGAAAAATGAAGACTACTTTTGTATATTTTGTAGCGATAAATATATAGATCCCCCCGTTGAAGACTGGATTATGTGCTATATGTGCAAGAAATGGGCTCACGAGAGTTGTACTGACGGACAGTCAACATCGATGGGTTTTAAATGTGATCTCTGTCGTTAATTATGTTAGTTCGTAATTACCCCACATGGTGTTCGGCTTTACCCGACATTAGTCGGGTAAAGCCGAACACTAAGGGTTTGGTTTTTCTTTCACAATGTTGAAATTTATTAAAAAAATATGAATGTTGATTGGTGGATTCGTTAGCCAGATAATTAAACTTTATAATTAAAAAAATAAAGAATCTCTGTGATTGAATTCCACTGTTTAATTTAAATTTTCTCTTAGGTGTTCGTATTTCCCCCACTTTCCCCTAGTAGGTAAATATAGACAAGGGCAAATCTCATAGGTAGTACACAAAAATAAGTTCAAAAGATATATTGTGGGATATTAGCTTAGCGATACCTACAGACAGCATTTTATAAAAAAAAGTACTAACACAGGTTAAATTTAAGACCCAGTACAGTTAAAAAATAAGAACTTGCGTGTTAACAATTACTCCACGCCACAGATCGAAGTTGTCAAAGCAATATTATTTTGTCAAAAACAATAATACGCACAATACAATTTAAAAAGTGGCACAAAGAGCTAGTCCACGCTCATTTACATAATCAACTCTCATCAGCAGCATTTGCATCAGAAACGCACACGAATTATAATTCAAAATATTACAATACAAAGAAATTGGCTGCATCTAACGCCAATGTTATCATCATGGCATAGAACTCAATTTAAGATATTAACCGTTCAAAAAGTATCGGTAAAAATGGCGGCTGGCGAATTCAAAATAAAATTTCGAACGTCCCGCTTGTCAGCAATTTGTTTTGAAGAGAGAACACTTCTAATTCGCAAAAAGAACGAGGCTTCTATTTTTAAAAGTATCGTCACGCAAGCGTAGTTAGTCTGCGTTCATATAAAATACAAATTTAATTTGTTATTTTGTTCCATCCATATTTATAAATGAGCGGCGAGAATTGCACTTTAATCATTGTAATGTTTTTGTTATCTACTCGTATCAATACGAATTTTGTTCTTTTTTTGTGGAGAAATCATAAAAACGTAGAAATAATTATTTAGATTCTCGTTCGTAGAATTGAAAATATAATATATTTAGCATTTTGTTACAGCAAAAATATTTGCAAAATTTTTAGGTGATTTTTCCTGAATGTTTTGGAACCTAAAGGTGGACAAGGCAAGCATCATGTGGATTTGGTACAAACTAACTTTGTATCTGTGTATTCTTACAATATTTATCTACTTATCTTTACGTAGAACAAAATGGAAGCATTTAACTAGATGTACTTAAGTCTATATTAATAATAGATGTATACCTACTAAACCGGCATGGTTAAATATGAGTTGCTAAATCAGTTCCACAATGTAACTACACCCTTAGATGTTTTAAATTTGAATTTGAAGTTCGAAATGGGGCTTTCTAGAACGTTTTTTTTTTCCCCACTTATGAGCGAGTGGCTTCTTAGGGAGCTGTATACGGCTTCTTAGGGAGCTGTATATGTGTAAACAGCCAGACATACAATTTTAGGTATATTTTGGTAGAATTTATTGGTTTGGTAAGTCCTTTATTTTATTATTTATTAGGTTGGAAGTAGGAGTAGTTCATTTCGTTTGGAGAAATTAATTCAGAATAATGGACAAATTAATTGTTTACTAAATAATATTTACTTATTTTTAGGTATTTTTTATACAAAATGTAAATTAGATGGATATGTAGGTAATACTCTAGTAATTTTTGGTTAAACTTTGTATGTTGAACGATATCTACTTATACACTTTATAGGTAGAACCAGACACGGTAATGTCTACCAATGTAGGTCCTAGGTACCTACCTGCTAACCTGACCTGACCAGTCTCAGATCTAGCCTTTTTGAGGAGTGGTGAGTGGTAAAACATGAAAATGTGTTTGTGATACGTACCTAGAATTAATGGATGCGTAATAAAAAATTGCTTGACTTCGGCGCCCTTCTAAACTTTGCCCACCCGTGCAAGAAGCTGCGTGGTTTCTTCCCCCAGACTTGGGCCTCAAGTTGAGGTGCGACACCAATTCCTGCGAAAAAATGCTTTGTATTTAAAAGTAGACCATAAAAATGCCAATAAACAAAAACTAAACGTGTAATTACTGGCACAAAAGACAAAACAGATTACAATGTTTTACGAGCAAAAAAAGTGGCGCCGCTTTGTTCCCTGTTAACCCGTAACATACCTAATAAGGGGCATAAAGCACGTCGCATATTTCGGATGTTAACCCTGCAACCGCCTCTCATTGTGTGAGCGATTGATCACGCGAACGAGCCCCGCGGCCGAAGAACAATCGAATTCAGACGTTCGAATTCAAATTTGGAATATGGAAGCCGCCATATTGCACGCGATGCGCCCGCGCCGTAAGTCATTATAGTACGGTTAACAAAACAAAACGTATGTAATTATGCTTCTAGTTACTTTAATATATTTTTTTATCAGTAACTTCGTTGCTAAGCAAATTTTATTTTGTTTTACCTTTTAGTACCTAAAGTTCAATCTATAATGTTTAGGTAGATTTCTTCCTATTTTACAAACGTACCTACCTACCTAACTAATTCAGCAGGTATGTCAATAAGCCATTATTGAATACGTGAGTACAATTTCATCTTTTTTACATATATTTTTCAAGTTAAAAGGTTATTAAGTTATTAACGTTTGCCCCACTTACTTTCTATTCTACGCACTGTAATCTACGCAACGTATATAAACATTTTTATTTGTCTGTTTTCATAATAAAAGTAAGCAACGCGTATATTACATACGTTTATTACACACATATTTTTGCGATAACACATAAATAAATAAAGAGTAATAGAGACTGGTAGAAACGACCTTGGGCCTTAAGTCCACTTATTACATTTTTTTAAATAAAGTTTAATAAAGAATAATAAAGAGACACAAAAACTACACTTTATCCTGAGAAGTTACCAAGAGATGTGCATGAATAAATAATATTTCTCAAAAATACTTTCTTACCAACCTGAACAATATCTACCTACGAATCTGGGGAAGTTTTTCAACTTCTGTATAAATATTTTGCTGACTCTACTTGATACTTATCTACTAACTTAGAACTAGAGGCTATGAGATAAGTAACAGTTAAAACTTAGAACATCACGATTTCAGATTCAAGGTCGTGTTGTATCATCTCTTTACTATAGCAGTGAGGATATACGTCTGAGATTATCTTTAATTAGATTACCGATACAATACTTTTACAGGGCACAAATTATGACAACACGTTAACTAATCCATATTTATAATTTTTCAAAACTAAAATCCGACTTCACCCCCAAACTACACAATTTTTATAATACTCGTACTTCTAGAGATCACCATTGGAATATCTTCTTTTTAACAAAAAAAATCATCAAAATTGGTTCATAAACGACAGATATCCACGAACACACGTCAAAAAATATATACTGTCGAATTGAGAAACCTCCTTTTGGAGGATATGGAGTAGCGTCATTTTCTTACCAGGGTTCATAAGGCCAGCTTTCGGTTCCATCGTCAGATCAGCTTCTTGTCATAATACCATCCTACTTACATAAATATGCAAAAATTCAGCTCAGTCAGTTTAGGATAACGTTTAAGTTTGACCTTCAAACATACCTACATATAAGATACATTGCAAGTTAAATAAAAGCTTGTATAAATACGATCCCATAGGATCATGCAGAAAAGAAGGCCATCCTACCTAAGTATTTACTTATCTTTAGTAGACTTTTTCTATAAAAAAAGACATTGCCTGGAAGAAATTGCATTAGCGATAAGGCCGCCTTTTGCGAATTTCCAATTTTTAAAGATAATTATGTCCTGAATTTATTTATTTTGCAATAAAGGGTATTTTACTGTATGGTATTGTATCGTACAGATAAGTACATAATAAATTTTCCGTCAGTGGCATTTCAGGTAAAAAGTGATCACAAAGTAGTAAATATAGACAGTTCGTTCATGTAAAAGACTAATTTATCTTGAGCTTCTGAATACATAAATTTTCAATGTGATGTTTAAACGAGCCAATTTAAATTGTGAAAATTCACAAATCGAACACTTTAGTGCAAAACATTTGAAATATGCGCGAAATCCCTTTAGGGCTAGACTAACTGTGAGAACTTTCTCTCGTGCTTCCAAATTTAAATTAAGCTGCATTCTCCGTGTGATCGACGTACGTTCTCGAATGCAGATTTTGAAATACAAAATTTCAGTAATTTGAATAATGTCAGAAAATAAAGAATGTTTCGCATTTTGACGTTGACAACACACTAACATCGGTATGGATGAATCATTACTGAGCATTGTGAGGATCATGAGTGAGCATGTAGGTATAATCATTTTAAGAAAAAAAATATTCAAAGAAAGTTTAAATTTAAGAGCCAGATTTACAAAAATCTAATGATTCAAAAAGAAATTCGGTCTTGAACGTAGTAAAACTGTAATTCATTAAGTTCACTCTGAGCTAGACATAATATAAAAATAAAAATGGTTTTTGGATCATCTTTGACTTTAAAAGGGTCCAAGAAAGATAATTCAAAGGCAATATACAGTTACATGTATTCACAAAGTTGAAAAAATATCTGTTTTGTACAGAACCACAACAAAGAATGTAGGTAGGTACTTACCTTATCACACAAAAATAACATATCTAAATAGGTATTTAGATTTAAGTTGGTAGGTACCAACATAAGAACTAAATAAATAACTAAATACCTATTTACAATTAAATTTTCTTGCAAGTCATATGGCCATTGCAATCATACAATTGCAATAATACCTAATAACTAGGTACTTAACTTTGCCCAATAAAATCATTCGTGATCATCCTAATCTTAGATATAATTTCGATGCAATCAGACGAATAATAAAATAAATAGAATTATTTTTGCAAAATACCAGCACGGAAGCCGAGAATTCGTTATTTAAAAGAAAAATTATATCAAATTTAAATTAGGAATTCGACAGAAGCCCGTGCCTCGACAGCGAAATTGTTCTAAATTTGAATTCGACAATCTTGAGCACGATAAAAAATGGACGCACGCGATTTATTGGCTAACCTTCGATTTAAATTACTGCAAAATAAAATAATTTATAGACTTCGCCAGAAACGAAATAGTTAATAAGTACCTACCCAGAATCAGGTTACGAGGCTTCTTTTTTATAACTAGGCTACTTATTAGGTACTTACCTATGTCATGCTTCACTTAGATCAAGGAGTTGGTGAAGACTTATTATTAGATAAGATTTCCCTGGAGGGTAGAAAAGTAAGGAATCGCGTCAGACATAACATTAACGTTTTTTAACCGACTTCCTTAAAAGGAGGATGTTATCAATTCGTCGCGATCCTTTATTTTTTTTTTATGTATGTTCACCGATTATTCAGAGACGCCTGGACCGATATAAAAAAATCTTTTTTTGTTTGAAAGGGTATACTTTCCAAGTGGTACCATGGAAAATATATCAAAATCGGTTGTGTAGTTTGGGGGTGAAGTCGGTTTTTAGTTTTGAAAAATTATTATATCTACGTGCGAGTTCTAACTGCTTATCTGGCGACCTTCAACAATATGATTTCTGAGCCATGGGTTCCGACTCATTGCGGATGATGGATGTGACAATAACTTTTTGCCAAATATATATTTATTTACTTATTATTATTAAGTAAGAAAGTACCTATTTCATTCAGTAAGGTACGTGTAGGTACTAATATTGTTCTTGTTTTTTTTTTTTGTCTAGAGCGTAAAATTTAGAAGTAAATTCAATCTTAGTAGGTACCTATGAATCTACTAATTAATCCCTAACAAAATGAATGGGAAAATACAAAAAGTGTCCAATCTCTTATAAGAATTTGGAACAGCATACCTATAGGTACTAGCTGTTCAAAATATTTATTTCTAAAAAAATAGAGATAAAGTACGTCGTGGTGAGTTCTACCTAGGTCTATATCTACTAAAATTATGTGACTCCTACTTTTAACAAATAAACCATTCTACTTTCTAGGACGGAGTACCTACATACTTGCTTAGAGTAAGGACCTACTATTTTCAAATGAAATATCTACTTATCACCAATCGCACGACAATCTTAGCCACCTATATGAGAAATCATATCAAATACGTATTTCACTTACTCGAACTGTGGATCGGACTGTGATTCCACTTTCAAAAATAGAGCTCCCGTTGAGATTCCAATTACAAATTCAAAAGTCGTCTAAAATCTTATGTAAGAGGAGTACATGAACAGCGTCTATCCCATTTACTCGCGCCACTTAATGCCATATACTGTCTCATTCCTATGCGACACGCGACAAACAGTGACATCTAGGCGACGTCTCGCGCAGCCAATGACAAAAGGTCGCTCTGCCATTGGCTGGAAATGTCATTCTGTATTTTTTATACTCTAGTTTTTAATTTCAGACAGCGGCGCATGGGTTAAAATACCGTATTACTTAAGTTTGTAGAATAAAAAGATAATTATGATAACATTGAAGGATATGTCTTTGTTGAATATATGATAATAGATAAATAGATTTAGGCTTAATTCAGGACTGCTTTGAATATTTGGCTTAGGTAATTTACTTCGGTACTTAACAACGTAACCTTTCTGAAGTATAATTAAGGAGATACTAACACTTGTGTTCAAGTAAAATATGTTTAGTTCCTTCAATGAAAAATATTGAATAGAGAGATACGGTACGGACAAATACAAAACGTACTTATTGGTAATACTCAAATAAAACATGTAAAACAAAGGTTTTATTTTTCATAAATACGTGTACCTGCTAGAGTAAATATTTTACCCTAACTTAATTAGGTCTATTGGAAAACTTATCGTCTTATTTAATTTATAGCGAACCTAAAATTAATTTTAAATACCTAAGTACAACTACCTATCCTGCATACACATTCATTTAAGCAATTTTAATAATTTAATAAACTAAAAACCGGCTTCTAAACAAAACTACTCTACCGATTTACTATAATAACTACTTCTGCCATTTTAATTAAAAAACTATAAAACGAACTATAACCCACACAAATAAGAAGGTGCAATTAAATTCATAAATTCAAACGCATGTTATTTGACTTTTTAGTAAAAAAAAGCATAGGTATCTATTATTCCATAGATGAATACTTGTGTGATAAAAATAAAAAAAATAAAAATAACTGACCATAGACATTTATATAACTCAGCAAGACATTTACTTAATTGTATTACTAGCATAATTACATATATCTCCATTGACTTCTACTCTGTAGAAATTTTAACACTTTTTTTATAGTACAAATTTTCCTTTATAATAGAAATCTTTGTGAGCTCATGTATTATTAAACAATGTACCTATGCCTAACGGCGCAACACAGTGATACTTCAATTTACGTAAGTACCTAACACTCATTGTAAGTACCTGTGATTGACAAAATAAATGACTATGATTATGATCATAAAGAATTTTCCTAACTGTCCCATATGCGTCTATGAGTACCTATTCGATGAACATACATAAAAATAAATATAAAAGATTCCGACGAATTGATAACCTCCTTTTTTAAAATCGGTTAAAAAATTAAAGAAAGAAAACATTTATATTCTGAGAATCTGAAAATAGAACTAAAATGTCAACACGTGGGAGGATCACAGCGGTTGGTTAAAAATGTCACCAACACCCACGCGCCCACTCACCATTGGAGGAAAGTGTCACCGTGTCGCATTCAGTGACATTTCGCTATTGGTCGAACCACGCCCAAAAGTTCCACATTCAAATTCAAATGAAACACTGGCCGTTTCAATAGAATTATTCATAAATAGAGATGAAGAGTTTTTAATCTTGTTTTTGTTTTTTAAATCGTGAAAGGGTGTTTAGTGTGATGTCGTTAAATGTGTCGGGCAGAGGACTTGCGCGGAACTATTGATTGAGACGAGGCTGCCTCCCGCACTCGTCTCGCGTTAGGTGACAAATGGCTTCCCACGGGTCTAGTGGATGGAGAATTTCTCGTGTGTTTGACGAGTATTAACAATGTTGTTAATTTGGACCTGCCATTTGAGTATATATGAGATGCTAAAGCTATGTCACGTGTGTAAATGTACTTACATATTCATTTGGTTAATTTCCTATCTCTGTATAGTCTCGATAGGTAGGTAAGTACCTATTTATAGAGTAGAGCTCTCAATTACTCTATTGTTTTAAAAAAAGCTCTAAACTGGCCTAAGTTCTTACCTAGTGCCTACTTAGGTAGTACTAAGAGCACTCAGGGTAATAAGTAGGTATGTTTAGTATAAGTAGGTACCACAGTAATCCACATGGAATCCGTAATAGACACTTTATATAGAGTTTTATAGGAATCAACTAAGTAGGATATAAATATCATCCACAGCCAAATTAAGCAACATGAAAATTTTGTGAAGTCACAATTGAATTTAAGTTTCGATGAAGAAAATCATAAATAACCGGCCAAGTGCGAGTCGGTCGCGCACGACAGGTTCCGTACCATTATCTATAATAAATCACGTTTGTTGTATGAGAGCCCCACTTAAATATTTATTTTATTGTGATTTTAGCGGCCACACAAATACATCATCTGTGAAAATTTCAACAGTCTAGCTATCACGGTCCATGTGGTACAGCCTGATGACAGACAGACGGACACCGGAGTCTTAATAATAGGGTCTTGTTTTACCAGCATTTCATTAAAACTTGAATGTTACCTAAAAGTTAACTCAATTTTCATGTTGCTAAATATAAATGAACCGGAGCTACGGGTACGGAACATGAGAATGGGTACAGAACCTTAAAAAAGATTTATTTTCATTAAAAATTGAATTGTACCTAAAAGTAAATTTTCATGACGCTAAATATAACACTTCACCATATAATATAATGTGTGCGTGGCAAACTAATTCAAATAAGTATTTATACTTCAAGAAACCATTTCCCAAAAAACGTAAATAAAATACTTACCCTAGAAAGGTGAGGTTCCGCAAGCAGGCTATCGGACGTAAAATTTTACGCAGGTCGTAAACCGGGTCGGGGCTGCATCAACAGGTATTTTAGTGTTATGGCATTGCTGCTTTCTATTGAATGTAACTTGTCGTATTCGAATGGCGTCTGTCAATTAAAAGTAGAGTAGACACGCGAGGCGACCAGGGGACGCATTTTTGAAATCACTTGTTACCTACATTACGACTGGTTTTTGCGATTATTTCCAAGCGGGCGTAATTTTGAATCGATCGTTTGCGAAGAAATTGCAACGAGCGCGCGGTTTTGACCACTCGTAATTTTGAAATTTGTAGTGTAGATACCTATGTCAAAGAAATCTTTCTTGGAGATTGCGTTCCAGTTCACGCTGCTTTTTATTTAATGGTGAATAATTTAGACCTATTTTCGAAGATTACAATACTGCATAAAACAATATTGTTTTTCGCTGACTCGACGGTTCCAAAAATACGGCCAAATTGTATTTTACGGAGCGGTGAGATGGAAAACTACACATATCGTGTTTTAGTGAATCCCTCAATGAAAAATAGCACTCCAGTGCTTTGGAGACAGCGAAACCGCGTTAGGAAGCCGCTCCTAGTGCTCGCCCTGGCGACGATAGTCTAAGCCGATCGAAACTATAGCTGACCTTTTCCGACTAACTACGTAAGTAAAACCGTATTCAAAGTTATCATAAGTAAGTAAGTAAGGTACATCTTATCGTATCCTCATATCCGCTCAAAGATTCAAAGATTCAAATGTTTATTCAGTAATTAGACCTTTACAGGCACTTTTACACGTCAATAAGTAAGTATAATTTATGTTACGTGTAAAGTATATTAAAATTTAATTTATTTTTAAAGAAAAGCTACCGATACCAGCGCTTCGTAACGACCACTGCTGAGAAGAAACGCCGAAAGAAACTCATTTTCACAGTATTGGTCGCCTACTCGCCAGAAGGGCTTTGTCATATAATTATAATTGTCTTTTAATTAATAAATACTTATAATATAATACAATGTTGACACATTATAACATGTAATGCTTGCGAACAAGTAACCAAACATAAATTGCGTAATAAAAAATATTAAGTAGTCAAAAAAAGCGAAGCCGAGCTGACCAGTCCCTCCCGGCAGCACACGTTCACGAGTTGACGTACGGATCAGCCATCGTTAAACTCAACCATATTAGAGGAAATCCAACTACCCGACCAGCGACGCCACCACCGGATTGGACATTTTAGTGAGCATGAAAAACCCGAACTCGCAGACCTTGTCAAGAGAAAATATTAATTATATGTTGGTCACTTATTGATCGCTCCCTTTACAATGGCTTTCTACACTGTACGGTCTATACAAAATATTTATTTCCTTGAGCGAGTTTGTACAGCAAGCTTAGTCCATGACATTAGATAGCCGTTAGGTACTTTGTCTAATAGATATACGTGAAAAATAAAAATACTTACATTTGTTTATAAATATGTACTGCGCATTGAATAAAAGAATTTTAAACAGCCAATCGACAAGCCTCTTCTAATCTTAGTCCATACATCTTAATATCAGTATAATTGTAAGTTGACGTTATTAGAGAAAATGCTGCAGTACAGTTTGTTACCGCTTTAAGTGTACTTGCGCTTAGGAAGCGGCAGTAAACTTCGCTGTAAGTTAATGATCTGACGTCAACAACTGCATTATTATAAATTCGAAAGAAAAATTTACAATATTAGGAATACAAATAACGAAAAAACAAATTTTTGACCTTTTTTCTAGGTTAGTACTAAGAAGTATATTTTACATTTGTAGCTAAATATTCATGACACCTAAGAAGGTATTTATTTAGCGCTATCGTGTTTCATTGTCCGAAGCTTTTTCCAATGACGGCTACAGTGGAAAAAGCTTCAGGCATTTGTTCGCAATCAAAAATTATGATAATTCGAGCGTGCAACCCTCACTGCCTTGATTAACCCTCCCTGAGCAACCAACTCTTATCATATCTTTATGAGAAATAAAGGAGGTATTTTAAAAAATTTACTAAAAAAAAATAATCTGAACAAAGGAAAAAACTTATAAAAAACATTGAGATCTCTCCAACCCATCTGGCCAGCATGGAGAGCGTTGGCCAAACCCTCTGGCTGCTCTGGCCAAGGTAGGCTCTGGTAGGCTCAAGGCTCTGGTAGTTCATATAGAGAGAGTTACGCTGCTCCTGCAGTGAAGACTAAAAAAGACCTGATGATGATTATGATGAATAAAAACCCGGTTATTGAGTTATGAGACTCGTTAAACATAGACACTATTAGGCGCGGATGCAGCCTTTCAACAAGTCAGGTTGCCTGGCAAATTAAAAAAATAAATAAACTAAAATAAAAATCCCCATGAAACCATCTAGTGATGACTGGCGGAACTACATATTCCAATCGACGTTACAGAGTTTTGATGTCCATAACGCCATCTATTATTTAATAGGTAAATAAAAAATCCTCGACTTTCAAGCGTTAAAATCCCCAATAACTTTTAAACGGCTGACCCGATTTTCAGCAAACATAGCTTTAAACAACAAAAATGAACAGAAATCAAAATGATTTAACTTATAACTGCTAAGAAACACTGCAGCTGGGGAAAACGTAAAGTACTTAGTGTTTTTTTGCACGTAAAAAAAAAGCATCGAAATCGGTCCATCTGTTTGAGAGCTACGGTGCACAGACAGACACATAGACAAACAGACTGACATACAGACAGACATTAGCGTCAAACTTATACGAGTAATACCCCTTTTTTGTCAGGGGTTGAAAATGGTGTAGTCAAGACTAAACTGGTACTGTACTTACATCTGTGCTCTTACTTAAGAGAGTACGCGGACAACATTACAGTTCTTGGAATAAAATGTACTCCCCCCCCCCTCCAGCCAGGTATCGCGGGCTTTCAGCTGTTATAGCGACGATAAAAGTTTATTTGCCTACTCCGCTCTCCTTTGGACTTCCTCATTCAAGTTTGAGAAACGCAATAGACAGTAAAATTTTAAGTATTTATTTACCTTAACTTTTTATTTTTATATCTTCTTGCTAAATGTAATTACACGTATTAAGTTAGGTACAAGACACGTATAGGCCGTTGGTCCCGGCCATAAAATTATAACTTTATAACCAATAGAGGCTAATATCTGGTACCGGCTGTCATTATTGACAGCTTGAAAAATCGTACACGAGTGATGGCCACTGCACACTTGAAAAGCAAGCAAGCAAATTAGGCAGATAAGAGATATTCTTGTCCTTTTTTATAAATACTTTAAGGGATGATTCAGTCCATCATTTCAAACAACTTTTCCCAATAAATGTATACCGAAATACAGAAAAGAAAATTTCATGTTCAATAGTAACGATATCACGGGACTACTTCGATTTGTATGAGAACCTAAATTACTTTTTTTTGTATTTCGGTATACATTTATTGGGTAAAGTTGATCAAAATTATGCAATAAATCACCTCTAAAATATTGTATATACTTAGATACATGCACTTTCACGTCTTACTTTTTTGTTCACTTAGATACAAAGCAGATCTGTGTCACTCCCCGTTTACTAGGTATCGAAAATATACCTTCATTAATAATATGCGCGCGGAGACCTTTTCGAAGGAGAAAATTCAGTTACATGAATCGTTTGTCCAGAGTAATAAGAATGAAATTGGCTTGCAATGGAGTCTAAGCATCTAAACGAAGAGGTGAGGAGTTCTGACGCGAGATAAATTAAACCATAGTGCTAACCACATTAAGTAGATATTTCTATGAAATTTTATTCTGTGTAAGACTACTGTAAGTACGTGCGTACTACTACTTATTCTGTGCCCAAAGTCTACGTGATGGTGGATGAAAAGGTGAAAAAAGGAAAGTTTACACATATTAACTTATCAACTCAAAGGTTATAATGTAAATACGATACTTTTAATAAGTATTAATCGTGTTAATCATAAGCGGCGTTTTTTATAATCGTTGAGACTAAATCGATGTCTTCTCTAGCTGTTGCCCTATATCTGATGAGTTCACCAATCAACGCTTCTTTGGATAACTCCGCAAACTTACCAAGAGGTTTTGTTTCCCAGAGAAAGTAACCTAGATGCAAACGTCCTCATTAAATAGGGCGTTAATTTTTTCACTTTTTTCCTAATAATTTACCTAGTACCTAAGTAGAAGACGATGCATAATTCCTCACCAAAAAGTAAATCGTCCAAACTGATTCAATAAACAATTCCCTTTCACACGAACTATAAATCCGACACAACCCTATCTACTTTCCCCCAGCAACCCTTACCCTAATAAAAATAAAACGACACTAAAAAAGGCATAAAGTGTCCAAGTCCAAATGAAATGGAATGCAAATGTAGGTACTGGCTTGACTCGCGAATAAAAGAGGTTTGAGTGAATGAGAGGTCAATTTTATTTCCGTGAAGAAGATTGGATTACAAGACTATGCTAATATGAGCAGGAAAGATAGTAAAAAACTCTCTTTGGGACTAGATTAAATTGAGAAACAACAGGAGCGATACTTATAGATGAGGAATCGTTTTTAGCTCGAGATATGCTGGCTTATCAACGTCATCAATGCCTCATAACTAAGGATGGCAAACACCATGCCAGGTGGAGGAGACACAACTGAAAAGTAGACCATGGTTTATCAAGCACCGCAATTGATATGATTCTAGTACCCAATTGTGAGAAAAAGAGAGTATTTACTACGCCTAATGTTTATTTGTTTTTTATAATGGGGAATATACCTATATAACATGTATGTATGTAATTAAGTACGTGTCCGGCCCTCAAAATGCGATTTCCGCTAGCACATACTTGGACATGGCATAAAGACCCATGCTCACCTGTCCCATAAATTAACAAGACTAGTCCTAAAGTGTTAACTTTACCGTTATTTACGCTAAGTGAATCCATTATAATATGGTCTTGTATTACTGTCAGATACAGTCTTTCTCCAAATATTGCAAAACTTGAAAGCCACGGCAGCAATATTCGTGAACAAGACACCATTCCTTGACTTTTTTTCCAAATATCTCTATATCTACTACATCTATAAGACCTGAAGCTCAATCAAGTTAGAAGGGGCAAACTGTTTGAACTATAAACGTAGATGCTTAGAGTAAATTAAACTACTTACCTACCTATGCTGATCTGTATCTGATATTCCCGTCTAATCCCGTCACTCAAAATGTCCAAAACGTCTCTGGACTATAAGAGCATTCTCAATTTGTCCGCTGTAGGCACTAGACCTACTGCTAGTTAATTGAAGTCATGGCGAAGGACGCCCTGCTGGGTGCTATAACTCTTAGATGCTTGAGAAATATTCAGACAGAGTGCATTTTAAATTCTTAGCTCTATCAACATAAAGCTGAACGAAACTTAAGAATTTAAGATAGTTTTCAGTTTGTATTTAACAAAAGTAATTATATTTTAGTTAAAGCATAACTTCTCATTAGGGATTATGATTAGGTTTGAAAAGTAGTTAATAATCTAACAAGTCTGTCAACTGACAGAATATATCGGGTCCTTTAGATTGTCAAATAATCAGGACCCGATATATTTTTCAGTTTATCAAATCAATAAAAGTTCTCTATATTATTTATCTAATATATGGTTTTTCTTTAGAACAGAAACAATACCAATAGAAACTGAAATCTAAAATTAAAATCAGAACACATTTTATAGATTTACTTCTTAAAAATAAAACATTATTTTTTTTTTTTTGAAGAGGTCGAAGATGGATACATGCGTTTAGAGAATCATAGCTTCTGGTTCTCGCTACACGGCGTCTTGTCTTTTTATTTGTACTCAGTATAATTCATATTTGTAGTCATCTCAGTTTGCATACTGACACTATACTTACTGCACTGATATTTGCTAACAAACGTTATAAGCAAGTAGGTAAGTTAAGTACTAACATGAAAACAAAACGTAAATTGCATAAAACTTAGGTACGTATAATAGGTACAATACAATACAATACCCTTTATTGCACAAAATAAATAAATACAGGACATAATTATCTTAAAAACTAGGAAATGCGCAAAAGGCGGTCTTATCGCTAAGCAATTTCTTCCAGGCAACCTCGTTATATAGAAAAAAGTTATGGGAAATTAGGTAGTGCGAGGCGGTCAATATAAACATACTTCCATCTTACATAAATACATACAACTTACACTGAAAAAATGAAGAGAAATGGAAACAAGGGAAGGATATTTATTTACCTTTCATGAGGAAAGATAATAAGATTTAACTTGGGATTTGAAGTTGGCTAGCGTTTCGGTAAGATGGCTTGCCACACTTGCACCCCTACTCCAATCTCTCGCCATGTCCCAAGGCAAACTGGTAGATAATGCATTAGCATTCAGTTTAACCCATTGTAATCAATTCGTGATAAGATTGTGTGCAATAAACTTAAATAAAAATAAATAAACAAAAGTACTTAATTCTTCTTTTTATTTAAGAGATGAGTGGCTCTTGTCGGTAGAGTATGTGTCTATATATGCGAGCCGATGTAGGTAAATATAACTAAATCATTTTTTTTAAGAGCTGAAGAATTGGGCGAATCTAATTTTTTATGGTTTTGCGTATAATTTATCATTTAGTCTATTTTTGTGTACCACTGCTAGACAAAGGACGTCCTTTCTGCTTCCAAACAGTATAATTTCAATGTATATGAGAATTGTATGTTAAAAATTAGGTTTTATTGGTAGAGAACTGAGAGCAAGATGGATATGATTAGATAATTGTTTTGGAAGAGAAATACAATTTACTTAAGACTACCATAGCTCTACTACAGACTTTAGTACGAGAGAGCTTGTTATAGGTAATAAAGAAAAGATGAACAATATTACTCATTTATATATATTTATTTAATATCATGTTGAATTCGAGTATTGTTTGACGAAGATTTTACGTAGTTAATGTACCGACTAAGGGTACCGATAGATATATCACAGACAGATAAAATATCGTTAAGTTAGTATCCCTTAACACAATATTGATTGTAGGTATATAGTATATTGATTATAGGTACACAATTAAATGAAAAAAAGATAATTCACCTTAGTCAAGTAACGGTGCCAACAAGTGGCCATACCCTAATTCCGACCTCACATGTCAAACAGTGAATGTACTCGTAACTCGCAACTTTTGAAGATGCGCGATTTCTCCTTGCGTCGCTCGTAAATCATGTCGTGTCGACTACTAGAACCTGCTTATTATCTAAGCTAAGTATTGCAAGTGACAGCTGTTGCATGACCAGTTATTACAGATAAGATATAGTGCACGTCTTTATCAGTTGCGAGAGATACAGCGCCTCAGGCTGCAATATTCACAATAACTTGTATATACTAGTGAGAAAAAAATCGTTTAAAATTACAAAATATACCTATACTTTTTAAATTTACTTGAAAGTGATTTGACTTCTCTACTATATCTCGGTTTAAACAATTATCCGTCCATAACAATATGTCACCTGCTCCCTGCTCTTTTGTCACTTTCAATTTAATTTGATAAATAATGGTTTAATAAAACCAATCCTAAACTTCGTATGCGTTTTATAATAAGACTGTAAAAGTTTAAAGTGATTAAAAACTTCTTAAATCTCTTAAAAAGATTCGAACAAAATTAGGGACTTCCGTCATGTCCCTTTGCACTTAAAGAATTTTAAGCGTCATTTAAACCGATGGTATAGGAAAAGCGATCGTTCAGCCTTAAAACCAGTAAGTCACTGGCAGGTTCGCTGGAAAACGCTTCCATAAACAATGCCATTAGCAAGAACGTTACGCGGCAGATTTTAAATTTGGAACGTTTGCGGCCATTCGTCATGTCGCCGCCGCGCCCGCGACACTCCGCCGCCAGCCCGCCACGAACCTCGTTTAGAGAAAACGATGGGTCTTGATACTTTCGCAAATAGCTTTTTTAAAGCTTTTAGAAAAAAAGCATCAAGTGCGAGGCCCAATACAATATCCGCTATAATAATACTAATTGGATTAAAACAAATCTTTCTGCTTATTTAGAAAAAAATATGATAAAAGATGATTTAAAAAGACAGTCCAAAGTTTTCTCTCCATGTTTAACTCATGTAAATAAGACAACCTAATTTTAAGTAACATACGTTTAAACATTGCATAACACAAAAAAATGCTAATCAAAAAAAAAAAGTAAAACCTAGTCAAAATAATAAAATCTATTAAAGTTAGCATAAGATTCATAAATTATTTAATATAACTTTAAGTCATAAAATCGATTTTCTCAATGTAAGAGTTTATACCATTTAATCGGGCTGACGGGCTGTAAGACTTGCCCAAAAAAATCACACTATAAGCGCCAACACTGAGACGTTAGATCATAGTTATTTTTACAGGATTTTTCAGTTTACACTTAGAAACTTACACATAGCAAGCTCTGTAATTATACGATTTCATAGGATTACTTGAAAAATTCATTGTTGCACTCTGTACTGTTATCCATGTTTTCAAACCTCCTTACTACTTATGCTTTTATGTTATTACTTGAAAAAATATCGCATCACTAAACAGTATGCAACTCAGTTTTACCTGTAGCAAATGTTTTTTGTAAAGATATCTTTTCAATCCTGATCATGTACTTTTATTTAAAAAAAGATTAATCATTCTTAATAAATCATTAAGGTAAACGAATTTGAATAAATCTCGCCAAGTATCAAAATGTGTTAGAAGCACTACAACTCTTGTGACTAATGACGTCATGTGTCCCGAGCAGCGCGATCGCGAGCGGCAACAGCAAATGACTCGCGATGAATTTAAAATTTGAACTTGGAACGGGCTAACGAGGGAGGCGGCAGTTTGTGAGTTATTGTCAATAGCCGCCTGAAGCGGTAGGGTAAGTGCGCTAGTTGTAAGCACGTTGCTTGCTAGTAAAATAAAGCAAAACACGGCTAATCGTCATTTTTTCTACCAAGTCTCATGTCTTTATTGAGTTTGAGTAAGAAGATATTTTAAATGTCCATTGCATCTTAAATGAATAATGACAAACTACTGATAAAATATAAATTTGTACGGAGCTATATTATTAACGGTCGGTTCTCTTAAAATATGTGTGAACAAATTGATTGGTTGTAGCGGCCTTAGTGAAGTACAATTTTACAAGAATTTATTCTCTTAGGTGAAGCCCAAAAAAGGGGATTAGGTATCTTTTACACATCAACTTGTGACATATAGCAGTAACTCCAAAGTCTTCATACTCAAAAATTCGGCAACCGAACAAAGAATTCACTTCAAATCCGAAATAAAACAACAAACAGTAGAACACTGGACAAAACAACGCTCTAATAATGTCAGGCATGTTCCTAAACACAGCACAGAGATCCCTTGTCCAAGTTAAAAATACACAGAGCTATGCGGGTGGCCCGAGATCAATTATTGCCTACCAATTAACACGTGAAGGAAGCAACGTTTACACAAGGGCATAGAGCATACATTGGAAGTCTGCAATGGCAGACATTACTGGGATTTAGAAAATCTGTAAGCTCTCCCTTGAAGAGCACTTTGTGATATGTAATTTGGTAAGGAACTAGGCTAGTACTCGGGTATTTACAGTTTACGTTGAAGCACAAAGAAGAAAGATTGTGTCCTAGGACGTGCGAAAATAATATAGTCAGTAACTCAGTGGTTGGCCAAAGCTTGCATTAAAGAGGACTAGATATTTCAACCTAATCATTCACAGTAAGTACATAAGTGTCAAAATATTATTGATTTTCCTCTGAGCTTAAGTAGATATTTATAGTTACTCAGGTACTATCCGAACCGAGACTCTACTTTATTGAATCAAATTTTCATATTTATACATTAGGTATTACATTAGGTATTAGGACAAATTTATACATTAGGTATTAGGACAAATAAGTACATATACCTAATTTATCCGTCAATGATTTAGAGTGTATTTGACGTATACGTATATAGATGATAAATAAGATTCTGTATTATATCCGAATATGTTTTGACTAGAGATTAATAGTTACTTAAAAAATGATAACACGTCTTTATACCTAAGTAATTTCTTTCACTATTCAATACGCGTACATCAAATTTCTAAATGGCGACCGCAATACACAAAAGAAAACATGAAAGAAATAAAAAAAAAACAAACAAAACACGTACACATTAATACGCTCTCATTTAGAGTCATTCAAGGCGCAGACCTAATTAATCTTAATTGCACATTGCCAGTTGGCAGCCATTTTGCTTAGACCTCCAACCTCCTTGACAATTTCGAAAATAGAGTAAGAACGGGAAGGGTTAGGTTACAATGGTTTGTTGGTACATGTCACGGTTTGAGTCAGAGGTACGATTTTGGCATGAGTCCGCTAATGGTTCTCATTGCCCGCCAATCAGTTTAGTGCCCGGCATTTGCCGTAGACATTACGCCACGCTAATCGGGCCACGGCGGCCATTTTGGCACGCGTCTTCAAATTATAGACGCGTTCCAAATTTGATTAGGCTCCCATAGAGAGATGCTTGATCAAAGGCCACATTATGTTCCATTATCATGTATCTGAGGCATGCGTGGCTGTAATATACCTAGAACTTGAGTAAATACAATAAATTAAACATACATACCTTATAGAGACATTATCACACAGATTGAGCTAGCCCCAAAAAAAATTTTAAATTCATGTTATGGGATACCAACTCAACGACTCCATATTTTATGATAAATAAGTACATGACATACGTCTTGTACCTATAGAAATCACCCAAGAGCCTAGAAAATTTTAAAAAAGGCCATTACCAAAACCTCCTATTGGCAGACTTGTGCCGCTACCAATACGCCAGGGAGGTCATCTAATACGGGTACCAAAACATAGTGCTAGACTACAATCCAATTTCTTATTCTAAATCCAAAGCGTACCTAAATGCTTTAGATAATAGTACTGAGTTGTACCTAGGTCTGTAACGTCTGTATACATTGTAAGCAGTGATTCGAACGGGTGCCAATTATGTTTTGAAGCGAGTCCTAGCCATCACAAAAACGCTGCAAACTGTCGCTGAGGTGCCGGAACGCAATGACTAATGGCACACGCGTGAGCCCCCAATCGTAATAGGAAAACGATAGGCGTCTGTAATGGCTGTGTCACGAAACGTATCATTAGCAGTTCTTCCGCGAAGTGCGAGGTCACTGCTGCTTGATCTAATTGTTTCATTTTTTGTGAATTCCGTATGGCTGACAATAGGTTCAACACCTTGGGGTTCATAAGAAATATTCGACCTATCCGATTTTATTAATAATAAAAGAATTAATTATCTTAGCAATTTCACATTAATATCTAAATGTAAGTAGCTATAGGTACAATGCGACACAAATAAGTTGAAGAAAAATGGCGGACTTTAAAGCATTTTTGTACTTTGTACCGACAAGCCATTTTAGTTCAACCTACGTGCCGGGAATTTGTACAAAAATACTTTGAAGCCCGCCGTTTTTGTTCAACTTATTTGTGTCGCATTGTACCTATAGCTACTTACATTTAGATATTAATGTGAAATTGCTAACTTGGTGATAATGTCCGATTAATTAATAAAATACTAATCCCCATTAATTTTAGGGGTTCGTTAATTGAGAGTTTTCCCAAGAAGTTAAAAGGCGGGGATATATCTAGACCAGTTTGTTAGATGATTATTGGATATTTCAAGGGTTATTGTTTAATTTCTTTTATTTTTATAAGTAAAACTAACCGGCCTCTGGTGGGCCACCTAAGCAGCAAATTTCGGGAGTACCTACCTCAGGATTAAACTTTTCTAAGGAGTTAATATCTAGCTTCCTTTATTCACTTAGGAACACCTACCTATCGACTTTTTGCAGGGAATTTTAATTTTGCTCCTTTTTTCAATCATAATGATAGTTGTATAGTAATGCTGACATGAATAATGATTTAAAATATTAATGCATCTCCTTGGAGACAGAAATGATAAATCGATCGTATAAGTAACTGTCTTGAAGCTTAAACATTGACAAGTCGTCTATTTAAATGAAGTTTGAGACGAGTCTCTGAATTAAAAGCGAAAAGAAAAAGAAGTTATTAAAGTTATTATCTACACCTGACGAAATGAGGAATGCCAAATCAAATTGAACAAACGAATGGAGCCTGAAGTATACTTGGACTGTTTGTTGTGTGTGTGTTAGTGGCCAACACTGGTGCCAGATTTTTCAAGCTGTCTAAGGCATCTGACATAGCTTGGTGACTGCCATACAATGATTACAGCCGACACCAATGGCTTATGCGTGCTTAAAGCATGGAGGAGCGCGAGAAATGTTTATGCCCCTTGTCACCCATCCAAGTGTGGACTACGTCCGCTGTCGCTTGACTTGCAAAAGCGCTAGTGTACCTAATGCGCACATACTCTGGGATACTTGAACTATCCGGCTCTTACCGTCTTGTAACTATTGAGACTATCTGGTGCCCGCGACTTAATCCGCGCGAAATTTAAAGTGTCGTTAAATGGCTCTTCTTTTTTCTCTGATATCAGATTCTAATTAAACAGTGATAGTATGAATTGTATGTATGTTTCAATAACGAAATGTCAATAAAATCCTCGCTCAGCTTTAATGGAGTCCCGGCCATAATGAGAGAGTAAGAAAAGTGTCAGCTTTGTGACAATCTTTTAAATTTTCAATAACTTTTCGATGCTCTTAATTGCAGATCCCAAACCGGTCATAAGGTCACTCATTCGAACCATTAGGTACCTACTGTCTAGAGAGTCTAGTGTAATGATTGATGCTATGATTTAGCTTCTATACTTCAGTGTAGATGACAGGAATAGAAAGATATTGAGAGCAAAAATATTTGTGTTTATCTGTCTCTTATGTTGACTCTCTACAAAAAAAAATCTCCAGCTACATTTTTTGCTTCATCTGATCTGGTCTCATCTAACACGATGCCAAGATGTCGTCAGTCGATGGCAAACTGAGGTAAGCTAATGCCAACTTAATAATTGAAAATTCTTGTCAATAAACTTAGAGACTGTAGAGATGAGACACGCACGGACCAAAGTAAACAATGACATAGGTATCTGTTACTGAGGTTATTGATCTAGTCTCGTCTAACACGAGAAAGACTCAAATGCCAAGGTTTCGTAAATCGACGACAAACATATGTGAGCTAATAACCACTTGATGATTGATAATTCCAGAGTTATGACCAGTCTTTAAAGTATTGGAGTTATTACCAGCATGTATAGAATTGCTAAAGAGAGAAGAAAGATATGAAACTCCTATTATACTTAGTAAGCAATGACATATCTCCAACTTACATTGATTTGGTCTCGTCTAACACGAGGAAGTTTCAAATGCCAAGGTCTTCTCAGTCAACGGCAAACCGATGTGAGCTAATGACAACGTAATGATTGATAACTCTGGTCATTAAAGTTGGAGCATGACATTCAAACGCGAATTGTTAAAGATATATTAAATAGATACCTACTTAGGTCCCTATTAGGTTTTAATTTTTTTATGCCTAATAGGCACCTGAGTAATTAATGAACCATTGTGGCACTCGTGTATTGTGTAGATAGGAATTACGCTTAAGAAATTATGTCACGCTCTTCTTGAAGAACTTCGTCGGTAATTATTGTTTTTAAGTCGTGGAATTAGCTCGTTTCACAAATCTAGGACCGTCACACTCTGCACGTCAATTCAATGAGTTGTTAGGTATTTAGGAACCAAATCAATCAAGTTAATAACTAGCAATGCAATAACTTATAACCACGGATACTGAAAATCGTGCGAATTGGAAAAAAATTATAAAGGTAAAGCGGAAGCTCCGACGCATCACAGCCACGGCTGTAGATGCAACAGGGAACACGTTGAAAGACTTGGCTAAATGCTATACTTCTTGCGTTCATTAACCATAAAGTAAAGCCTCATAGTTGATGACAAGAGCCCATTAACCAGATAAATCGTAAGAATGGAACGCGACGTTCTTTTTTCGAAATGGCCATTGGTTCCCGCCCTCGGCCGCGATTGGCCGATAACGCCGTACGTGCTGATGACTCCGCGGCGATACCAACCGAACTGAAGTATTGCCAACGTTGCTAGTTATGACGTCATGTAATGGCCAATTTCAGATCCGTGGAATGATACAAACTGAGAAATAAATTGAGTTCTAGCTGTGAGGAAAAGGATAGGTAAGCTTGAGGTGCCTAGGTAACTGTATGTTTAGCCATAGTCACTTCTACCTATAACTAATAACGTTAAGTGAACGCGTGACCTAAATGCCAACCCCATATGTCCACATGTAGATAAAACCTTGATCTAAATGGCTAATTTTATAACCTTGTCTCATGTTCCGATCAAATTCACTTGAATGACCTAGGCCGAGGCTCCAAATTCTTCCATGCTCTAGGAAAACTTACGGAATGGGTAAAATTGCCATTCTTTTAATAGGCAATACAGCCAGCAAAACATTTTTTACTTTCTCACTACCATCACGCTAAAATTGGGTCTTTGGCCCTGCGCTTCTGAAGCATGTTATTAAAGCCTCAAATGCTTTGTCTGCTCTCTTTAAGGATAAAAACGTGATAATGTAGTAGTAGTAAAGAGTAGAGAGTTGCATAAAGGAACCTCTCCGAGTGACGTACTGAACCCCTTTGTAAGTCCAGCGCACCCTGGGAAATCAGCGTAAACAGTCAGTCGGTTCAAAAAACTTATTGGAACCATTTTGAACAAACGAATGGAGCCTGAAGTCTACAAGAAGAAGAATAGTAAAGACTCCCAAAACTTCACTAATAAAATAATCCATGGGATCACATTCATCTCTTCATAAGTAATTTACTAAGGATATTAGTGCCGCAAGACTATCTATTCCTATACGAGTACCTATTTAATTCCTGAATTCTGATAAATGACTGAGCCACGCAGTCTTTTATTTAGAGGCGTGGACAATGCCTGCGCCCGCGGTGCACTATTGTTGCACTTATCGATGCAGCCGTGACATTTAGTGCGGGCCTCATTTACACTGTTGAGCGATATGAAAACCGACAAACAGGCAAGTTGTATGGTATATCGAAAAAGCTTGGCCTTAGCGGATTATCTGACAAAAACATACTTACCTATGTCAATTCATAACATACTTAACTCACATAATAAAATACGTAATATTTGTTTCCTTCATTAAGGCTTGGTACTTTAAGTATTCTGTGATGAATTATCAAGGTGTTAATTCTTTTCGAGTTATTTTATTTTAAAACCAAACTACTGCATTGATTTTCGTAAAATTTATATGGGGTCAGCCTGAAAGTATATTACTCAACAAAAAAATTTTATCAAATCGGTTTCTAAATGACAGAGTTTTGAGCTAGCAAATATATTCTCAAAATTTTACAATACCTACTTTTATTAATTATTATTTTTTAAATAATTAGGCCTTTAATTTTTTTACATACATTCAAACAAGTTTCAAAACATATAAAAATCAGTATTATATACTGATTTTTAACAAAGCCAGACCGATATAATTTATTATTTTGCAATTAATATTAAGCAGATGGTACATAATGAATAATTTTATAAAAACATGACACCGAAACAATAAACAACATTACGGTGTAATAAATGACCACATTAAACATTCACAAGCGAACGACAAGGGACGTCCACTCGCCGCCAACGCCGCAGGGCAAATGAGCGTCTCGCATCGCATTTTTCTGCGTGCGGGTAGTCAAAGAATGTGACCGTGCTATATGAGAGCCCGAGGGGCAAAGACATTCATGCACACGCGGCTTTTATGTTTTATACGCTGGATAAATTGCCTGGCTCAATCTTTTGCGAGATGGTCAATAACCGGGATAACAATGCGGTTACATTGGCCGCTATGGAGTGAACAGCTTTCATATATATCACGAGATTTAAACTTTTAATTGGTAGGTACTCAAAGTTTAAAAGTTTCAGCATTTACTTAAAGTTCACCAATTAGGTATGTAAAGTAAGTGCTTAAACAAATACAAGCAGAGCACTTCTGTTATACATTGGTAACGAAGACCAAAATTTAAAAAAAATATATTTCCAACCATCACTTTTTATCCTAGACAGCCGACCGAATCACTAGCACAAGTGAGTAGTAGTTAGTAGGGCTATTATATTGAGCTCCTCTAAGAAGGTGGGTTATCTACTCCATTTTCTAAACAAACGTGGCAATTTTTTGTCCGAAGCCTTAACATTACTTAAAACCTTAATCCCATCAATAGTAATATTACTGAAAAATTAATCATTAAGAGACCTCTGCCAATAAAGGGAGGATTTGTCCATGATCATCACAATGAGCAGGCAGGTTGGTGATATACCTAAGCAGTGTGTAACACAAATTAGAAAGATAAGGTGTGTAATCAGCTCTGAGCAAAGCCTTTAGCTGTTATTTAACTAATCTTTACTTCCCTTAGTCGTCTCTCACGACAACGAGAAAAGAGAAAGATGAAAAATTGTGTTGAACTCTGCCGTAAACTCGCCCTCTAAAAATATTTTTTAAACAATTATAGTTGTTTCATATTGATATTAGATGCACTGCCTAAGTACCTATAAAAAGTAAACTCATCACAATAAATACATCAAAGCGCCACAAGCCACCAAGAAAGGTGAGAGTTCAAGCAACTCGGCGACACTTAATTTCTTCCAAGGAAGGATGCGTATATGCAATTTGCATAATGCGGGTAAGCACGCGTGCATGCACTGCACCGTGGGAACCCTTTACAAAATAACACAAATACAGATAGTGACTGTTGAAGGAAAAAAAAATATATCAATATAATTATCAATCGCGGTTGTCTCATTACCACTAAGCCAATCCCTATTGGGACAAAAAAAGCCCCAATCATTCCATCTGTGTCAACTTAGTACTTGAATACTTTATATGGTAGATACGTAAGTTTAGGTATGAATGAATAGTGGATGGCTATAGCTCGTATCTCAATTTAATACAAACGTCCAATGTGGTAAAATATAAAATGTACCTAATTAAAAAAATTAAATAGATAGATGACGACGATTGTAGGTACTACTATCTCTATAATAAAAGCGCAAATAAAAGGAACATCATCGATCTAAATGTCCAACATTACGAGCAGGTTAGGCCGTAAGGCATAAAAAAAAAAAGAACATGCTTTTGTGAATCAGCATCATACTAATTTATCTATACCTTCGTCATTTTGATCCCTCTTCATCTTTGCATGCGTACGCGCAACTTGTTCTGATTTCGGGCCTAACCTGCGTAATGTTGGACATTTAGATCGATGAAGTGTCTTTTATTTGCGCACTACATAAAGCAAATCAAAACAAAGAGATGGTTCAAGTTTTGTTTGGTTAAAACATTTTCTGTGGCGTACCCTTCATTTGCCTTGGCATAACTTTCACAGAGGCATTAAGAGTTTTAATGATGATAAATTAGTAGACCAGTAAAGTTGTTATGGTGAAAAAGACAAAACTAAATATATAAATGCTATACTTTTTAACCACTAGCCAAATTTTCGGAGCAAGATCTGTCCATGATACTGAACTTGTAGGCAGAATGTTGTGCCCTGCATAACCACCATATGACATCGCCCATATAACATAGCTAGATTAAAAGCCTCTCTCTCATTTCAAATCCACTATTTAATTTGTTAATTTATAATTTATGGGTTAATACAAGAAGATCATCAATTGCACATACTATAAGTCTCCGAGTGTTTGAGAAAGAGGATTTAGATCACAAGTAAGTGATCACTTTGACTTCCCCTCCTTTTAAATCAGACGACCTCTGTGGCATAGCAGTCACCATGCTAGTTCGCCACCCAGAGGTTCTGGGTTCGATCTCCGGTCAGGGCAAGTTGGAAAATGTCCTTTTTCAAATTGTCCTGGGTCTTGGACGTTTATCTATATATATATATATTTGTTATAAAATATAGTATAGTTGAGTTAGTATCCCATAACACAAGTCTCGAACTTACTTTGGGGCTAGCTCAATTAGTGTAATTTGTCCCTATATATTTATTTATTTAAATGTCCAAAAATCTGAAATACCTAACTGACAGAGTGGCATTAATATCTCTTTGACCATTTTGAAGCAAAACCCTAAATTTAATGGAAAACACAAAAGAATCCAAATAACAAAATGTTACCAACTGGCACCAACCACAAACCCATCGGAGCGTACGCGGGATAGAGGTGATAACTAAATTTAGCTAGATCACAAGTGAGTGATTTATCTTGAATTCATCTAAAAATACAAGTTATTTAAACTGTCTAGAAATAACTGACTAAATATTTTTATGGGAATTGGGAACACACAATATTTTTTAAATCTGGGCACATTCTACACTTAGAAGGATGACCACAAGGACATCATTTTTTTTGAACTCTTTCGTGTTGCGTAATACATGTAAATCCGTTGGCCCTCCTTAATTGTTATAAATAGATGGCAAGCCATGTCAGATGTCTTAAAGCGATTTGAAAAAACCGGCACCAATATTGGTTACTTTCACATATTATTATGAAAAACAATATCAATTAATTTGGTGCAAAGCCTTAAAATCAATGGCAATGCATAAGAATCCCAAAACAAAACGAAATCGAACTCGCACTACGGGTTCCTAAAACCCGTCGAAGCGTATGGGAAAGAGGTCCCGATCACTAATTGTCCCGAGGGAGTCTTTGTAAACAGCCGCCGGCAATTTGCGTATTGCTGCGATTGCAGACCGTACTTACCTCCCTACTAATTGCGGGGAGGGTCCGCAAAATATTATTGACAGTTTTTAAAATCTTTTTTCTAATTCCTGATTCCTTTTATGCTGATTCCTCTTTCCACTCACATCTTAAGGGTCGAAACACACCGTTAACACCATGCGCAAGTTACGCGGATAGAAATTCTATGAACGACGCAAGATGCATTTGCGAGGATAAAATCTTGTAAACGTTTGGTACTAGTCGTAGCAACCCATCACTTTATTGATTCCTTTACCCACCCCACACACAAAGTTTTTCTTTTCTTCGAGAACAGCGACTGAGATACTTACCTAATTATTTTGTATTTCTAGACTCTAGTCTACCTATTTGAGATTTTCTGATGAAGCTGCTGACGCTTCTAATCTGAACAGAAGTTAAAAACGCACATTAAGTTGAGGCCGGATCTGGAACGGCGGCTATTGTTATACTCCGATTTGATTAGGTATGCGATAGCGATGGTTTAGTAGCTCTTCCACAATCTGAAAAAAAAATCAAATCAAAACAAAGAGTGTAGATACATTCTACGCACAGATTGTAAAAACCAAAATATGTCAAGGAATCATGTCGAGCAACCCTCAACTTAGGGTTGGGAGTTGGGACTCATCCGTCAGCACTGAATAGCACTTTTCTATGCTGCTATCCTTTTCTGTCGCTCAGAACTGTCATTTGCTAGAGCGAGAAAGGGCGACGAAACACCACGGAACCGGCCATGCTTGCTTGCTTTTCGTGTGTGTAAGTGGCCAAAATGAGTCCCAACCGTTACACGCCCACTATCATGCTATAAAGTAGCCTTTGATCGAAATAACTTAAAAGTACCTCTGTAATCTTTGCTTTGTATCTCAGGGAGTACTTATGATTAAACTGACACATTCTTACTCGTAAGTGCATAGATTTTTATATGATTGCAGGAAACATCATCATAAAGTCTTTACAGACAAATAAATAAATATATACGGACAAGAAGTTAAAAGCCACCGTTTAACATGCGAGATGCCGAGCATCTGGAAAATACCTAGGTGGATTAGATGGTCAGAGATAGAGGACGACCTAGAAGGACGTAGGGGGGAACGTGTGAAGGGGACATGGAAGAGAGGTGAGTCAATATAAATATGGTAAATTATAGAAAACTATGGAGGGATTTGACATACAGAGCTGACCCTAAATAGGGAGAAGGCAAGAAAGATGATGATATATACGGACAAATCGCACAGATTGGGCTGGCCCCAACATAAGTTTGAGACTTAGACTATCACGCTAAAGTCTCCGCTCGTACCAACCAACACAACAACAATATTTTATCTCAAGTAAGTTATACCCAATGCTTAATATTGTAACAGCATATAGGTATCCAACAATTTCTTATTTTCAAGTACGAAGGAAAAGAAATATGGGCAAGCTTTGTGTGTGGTTTTATGTCAACCTAACAATAATTATATTTTCACAGAAAAAGTAGCGACACTAACTACTTAACAATGCTAGTTTACTACTGCCTTTACTCTATTATAATCACAAAGGAAGCACAATGCAAAAATAGCGTAAAATTTCATCATTTTACGCAAAACCTCTGTTTGACTTAGCGCCACTGCTAATCCTTACTTCACCAACTCAACATCAAAAAACAACTCCTAACTCTTATTTTAACATCGACAAGGTTTAATATTTACAATAACGAATGTAAGACAAAGTTGGCCGAAATCTGCAGCCCGGGAGGTCCTCGCTTCAAACGTTGTCATATTCGCATTGTGTTCACAAAGATGATCATTGTTCAATGAGTTTCGCCAACGTAATTGCATTACAATTGAATGTAATTGCAACAAAACCATTGACATTCAATATTTTCTTGCCTATTGGCTATTGTTGGACACAAAGGTTGGTGCTTTGTTTCGTAAGGTACCATAATTGGCTTACCGTTTTTGGAAAAATATTCATGCTACATTTCATTTTATTTTGGAATAATAATTTTAAGTATGCTAAAAACATCAATACGCGAAAATGAGTAGGCACCTACAGTCTGACTTCTAGTCTAGAAAGAAAGCTAAATATTGAAAAATAGAAATCTAATTGTGCCAAAGAACACTATTGACCACCCTTAATAGTATAAAATTACCGCCATGGGGAAATTGGCCACTGTTAGTTCTATTGTTTTCTACTTAATAGGCATCTACATGATTGCAACAAAACCCAAACCTTTCAGACGACCTGACTAAGGTTGCTGTAAAATGCTGGAAGCGGGGGAGCTTTAGATCAGTCAATTTGGAAATCCTTGGGAGAGGCCTATGTCTAGCAGTGGACGTGCGGTTGAAATGATAATATCTGATGATAGTAGGGAGTAACTGTTATTTGTAGCATTTTTTAGCTCGTTGAGTGGAAGGTTCTCTTCTCGAAGAAGTAGGTTTTATACCTTTTAAATACACTAGTGAAGCCATTGTAATTTGGATGTACCTACTTGTGTAGAACTGGACCTGAGGACTGGTCAACCTCTCAACGGGCATAGGTAGTTATAGAATGCCATCGGATTCCGAAATCTCAAAGGCTATTAAAACTAAACACCACATTACTATAGCGAATTATAGTCCAAGTTATAAACTGAGGAGTAATAGCAATAATTACTTATAGAATTTGTAGTCTCCTTTTAGTTATTTTAATACAACCAGATACATTATCACATCTCTTTGCCTAACGGGGTAGACAAAGCCCAGCGTTGTAAGATCAGACCAAGGCAACGCTTATCGTAATATAAATGCATTTTAAACTGGAATAAAACCCAGAACCTCTGTAAAAATCTTAGCAAATATCCTAATGTGGGGAAAATTATGACGTATGAAGAGGTTGAACTTTACACACAAAATGTTTCTCAAGGAGTGTTGACGTCAGGAAGGCTTGTCGAAAAATCGCGGCCAAATATGGTTTTAAGATTCCGGATTTTTGTTCTTCACTCACCACGTTCTTCTTCCACATCTTTGGGTGACAGACTAAATACTGCTATGCATATTGTTTTACTAAAAAAGCGGCCAAGTGCGAGTCAGACTCGCCCATGAAAGGTTCCGTAGCGGCAAGTGACATAATATAAAAGTTTTTTATTTTATTTTTATATTTGAGTTGATTGAATGAAAGGTAAATTGCGATTTACGATTTGTGACGTATTAAAAAAACTACTTACTAGATGTACCTACATCATATATATTTTTTAGTTTTATCGTTCTCTTATTTTAGAAGTTACAGTGGGGGGACACATTTTACCACTTTGGAAGTGTCTCTCACGCAAACTATTCAGTTTAGAAAAAAAAATACACTAGATACCTCACAATCATTCTTAAAGACCTATCCATAGATAAACCAAATGTTTGATGAAAAAAAAAAATGGATTTCGGTTTTAAGTATGGGGAACCCCCAAAATTTTTGTTTTTTTTTTATTTTTGTGTGAAAATCTTAATGCGGTTCACAGAATATATCTATTTACCTACCAAGTTTCAACAGTATAGTTCTAATAGTTTTTTAAAAAAGTGGCTGTGACATACATACGGACATACGGACGGACAGACAGAAAGACATGACGAATCCATAAGGGTTCCGTTTTTTGTCATTTGGCTACGGAACCCTAAAAAAGCAAGAAGGTGCACCCCGGGTTCCGAAACTTCCGAAGCACTGTGTTGCAAATGGCAACGCCCTTATTTAGATGAGGAAGATTACTCGTATTTAATGCATTAGCATGACTTTAAGATTATGACTACTGAATAATGTTCAAACCAATGAATTGATCATCCCTGAGTTTATCACCGTGGCATTTCTATAATTTGGAATCTGTACTTAGAGCGATCACATATCCATGCGTTCCGCAAGGCCCTACATTCTCTGTAAAACCTGGCAGTTTTCTATGACTTGGAAGCGAGTTTGCGAGTGTCAGTATCAGCGTCGCGATCGGGCGTTGGCAAATGATGTTAATTTTCGAGTTTTACAGCGAAACAAAGCAATTGTTATCTGCGAACCATCGCTCACGAGTCCGCCGCATCTAGCAGCAGCTTGGACAACACGGAGGTCTACTGAGAGCAGGGGCCTTACTCTAAAGCTACACGACACCGTTCGGATTGCGTGTTAAACAAAGAGCGCAGAAATATTTGATTTGCAAGCATGATGAGCATGATTGATTAGTGGCGAAACACATAATATTCTAAACCGTAGTGCCATTTATTATTTTCCAAGTAAATCACAAACCCCAGCTTTCAAGCGTTAACACCCAATAACTTTGAAACGATTAAACCGATTTTCATCAAATATAGCTAACAACCATCGCAAGGGAAGTTGCTTTCATGTCAAAAAAACCGCATTGAAATCGGTCCATCCGTTCGAGCGCTACAATGCCACAGACTGACGTTAGCGTCAAACTTATAACACCCCTCTTTTTTGTCGGAGGTTAAAAACCCAATTGATCTGGTGTTGTCATTAGACAATACTATCGGTCGAAAGTTGTGTTATCCCAGGTCATGTTTAAAATAAGACATGATACGTTGAGTATAGGGTTTATGATAGTTACTAACTTAAATAAATGGAAGAGACACGTAGAATTACCAATGTGGAGTTGATGCGGTTGAAGGTCTGGGTGACTAGGTGACCAAAGGTTATGTTAATTTTCCAAGTTTTACAGCAAAACAAAGCAATTGCCACCCATCACTGCTTAAAAGTAGGCTTCAACTACTATTTATTGTAACTGTGCTACTTACCGAAATAAACATTTTTGATTTGATTTTGATTTTGATCAATCACGTGTGATCATCGAGCCATCGCTCACGAGTCCGCCGCCGTCATCTAGCAGCAACTCGGATAGCACGGAGGTCAACTGAGAGCAGGAGCCTTACTCCAAAAACTGCACGATAATGTTCGAGTTATAATGTTAACTAACATCGAGCGAAAAAAATATGATATCTAAAGCCTTATTAAGTCAGGCGTTGACATGAGAAAATACTAGCGGTCGAAAATGTTGCTTAACAAAGCTCCAGTTAATGCTAAAGATACATCGAGTAGAGTTTCAGATAGGTAACTAACTTAATAAATAGAGAAGAAATGGAGAAAAGACATATGCTGAGTTGATCTAGAGAAAACTGGGTGACCAGGTGACCTTAATTTTCAAGTTAATTACAGTTAAACAAAAAAAAATTTATATCTCGCAGCAACTCGAACAACGAAGAGCTGCACGGAGATCAGTTTTAAGTGACAAGATAAATTACCACAACTGATAAACCACCATCTTGCTAAAAATGCCCTTTGGCTCTTAAGGCCCTGGGCTTTTGTCTGCTAAGAGTCGCAAAATTCAAAATTTTATATCTGCCCCACTTGAAATAAAGACGTGAACTCTCACGTTTTTATCCAAGTATAAAAGTATCTTTGTAAAAATGATCTTTATTTTTGATCCCAGTGTGCCATCACCCCAAGTGAATGCAACTTTGCGCCGACACGCACGGCAGTCGCGGCCGAATTACGAGTGCGATAAAATCGCAGCGACAAATCGCAGAGACAAATCGCGGGACCACCGCGCTTCGTCCAGATATCAGGATCGCATGGCTACGATTCGTGAAATTGCTTAAATACTTAGTTCTTGGCACAGAAGGCAATTACACTACACATATCATATGTACTAAGTATAATCTCTTACAGGGTAGACAGAGCCCCGAGCCCAAAATATAGTCGAAATACCCAAAAGCCAAACGATGGTTTTTTTTCCGACCAGCATGTAAGCAGTGGTAGATAATGTATTTGGGTATAGCAGCATTAAGTAAATAACATATCCTTTTTGAAAATCTCCGTGGCGTATAGTGCTCACCATCTAGTCTACCACCAAGAGGTCCCGGGTTCGATCCCCGGTCAGGGCAAGTTGGAAAATGGCCTTTTTCAAATTGTCCTGGGCCTTGGATATTTATCTACATATGTACATATTTGTAAAATATAGTATCGTTGAGTTAGCATCCCATAACACAAGTCTCGAACTCACTTTGGGGCTAGCTCTATCAGTGTTGTTTGTTCCTATACATATATTTTTTATTTATTTATTTGGGTCTTACGGCCCAGGGTTCTGTCTATCCCGCTATGAATAAAGATGTTTCCAAATGCAATTAGGTATTACTTATCGCTTTACTGAGAGCGTAATATGATCACGACGTGTCTACATAGAATGTAATTGATACGTGGTATCTGCTAGTTCTAAATAAATAAATAAACTAATTACACTGATGGAGCTAGCCCTGACTAGTTTTCAGGGTGCATGAGAACGCATGCAATGGGAAACCTTGATGTTAAAGGACCCACAAAAAGGATTAAATTAACGGTGACGGCAGAGAAGAAGGATTACAGTCGCTCGTCTGGAGCCCGCGGGAGAAATGACGAATCAGAAGACAAGTCTTCATGTACTGACCCATAAAATCCCGAGTAAGTGGCCGACAGTGGTGTCAAATTTTAGGACAAAAACTGCAGACCAAATAAACATATAGCTACGTGTTCGCGTTACAGTTTCAACAAAATAATGAAAACGTCCAATTTTGTTGGTAGTTGAAAAGTTGTAGTTAGTCGCCTATATAGTCGACGATACCTACCTACTATCGGTTGTCAATCGTGATAGTTTTCGCATTAAACCCCCGTTTACAAGAATGTGGTCACTTAAAGAAGACTGGAAGATAACGATCTCCGTTCCATTCAAAAACTTTCTTTATTTAACCAACGAGGAGACAATATTTACGAGTTCTCAACAAACAACGGTACAGGCGGCGTTAGATCCGCCACGATCAGCGCGACAAGCAGATTTACTGGTCTATCGGCCGATAGATAGCCGCTGCCGTGCGGTCGCGACAAGCCCCGTCAGGACAGAGGTGGCTTAGAGAGGAAATCAACATAAAGTCCTTCCCATTAGTGTTGCAAGCAAAAGTATAAAATATCGAAACTATCGAGACCTTGAAAAACAGTAATAATATCGATAGTATCGAATAAGCGATACTATCGATACTAAGTTATCATTGATAGTATCAATTGTCAATAGTTTGGAATATCTACTATTGATGAAAAGTAAAACAATCATTAGTATCGATACTATTTAATTAGGATACTATCGACTGTATTCGATACTATCGATAGTAACGATAGTATCGGTTATTCGAGGTCAACTATCGATAGTTACCTATGCAACGCTACTTCCCATGTTCTCATAATTACATAGTGATTGGCTCCCCTTATCTTTTTAAGCCTACTTATATGTTATTATAGTTCCGCGTATCATTTCAATGAATGTTTAACCCGCATAAAGATTTTCTTTCTTTCTTTGATCCTTTCTTAAAACCCATGTCAGAAATTACAGCCTTACCCTCATATTCATAAAAAAAAATACAAACGTTTGCTAAGGTTTAGCTCAAACATGTTTTGTTTGAGCTAAACCTTTACCTTTTTCCTTTTTCTCAATATTTGACATTGAAAGAACAAGACAAAACATATTTTAACTAAAATAGGTTTAGTAAACGTTTGTAATTTTAATGAATTTGGGGGTATGTCTTTATATGTTTATATCACGGCCTCACAGTCACAGCCGATCCGTACGTTTCAGCAATATTTAGCACTTCATTCACAACTTCATGCGTTCATTTTTAGACATTGCCAGGATTTGCCAGCCATGTGGCGAAGTTATAACGTTGGTAAAAATGCGATAAGTTGGATGTATTGGGATGGGACAGATAGCCGCTGCCCTACGCCGATTTGAGAGAGCAGTGGCGTTGAGACGTCATATAGGTACCTAGTGACTTACTCCGCCGCACTCCTGATTAGCGTATCGTCTTTTTAGATTAGCCTGTGTACTTAGCTTTCCAACCTGTGCAGTGTGCATATAGCATAAAACAGGAATTGTGCAAAAACTGTGGTTCAGAACTTTTACGACCGGCCGCCAGTCTGACGTCAAACCTCCTTGAGAATGGAATTGTACCTAGCTCGACGAGATACAAATATCTCAACACAAATGCTTAGTCCTTTAATCTTATCTACGTCATCTACAGGAAAAGATGGAGATGGTCATATTGTAGGCCGAAATCCACACATCCAAAACCTAAACTAAAACTAACATACCTATATACGTAAGAAAAAATGAGAATCTCCATAGGTCCCCTAGTCGCTCAGCGATCAGCTTTCCATCTACAAAACACAGCGGACGCGCAAATTGAAATCGTCGTGACTCCCCGGATCTGATGCGATACCTCGGTTAATTATCGGAGGGTCAGCGCGGCAGACACGAACGGTTTGGGTTTATAGCGTGAAGTCGTAAAGTTAATCGATCGCGAGAAATACAGGAGTTCTAGCGAGAACTGGCCACGAACGGTGACATACTTTGGAACATCCGAGATTAGCTCGACAAAGCACGACAATTCACGACGTACACGGCACCCGTAGTTGCGATAGTGATCGAGTGGTTTTAGAAAGCAACCTATGACTGAAAGAAGCATTTTACAGAATACCAGACCAGACGGAGTGAGGCAAATTTTCCAAAATTTTCTCCGCGCCGGAAGTGTGATAGTAGATGAACAAACCTCGTCTTTGACAAGATCAGCATTGACAAAATGTCAAACGCGAGCGGCGGACTGGCAAATACGTCCGGATACCGTTCGGTACCTTGTGAACGCGCCATTCCTATTTCTACTTCGTACCTAATTAAAGATAATTAGGTACCAATTCTGTATCTGCCTTGCGTAGGTGACTCTACGAAGGTGGGAATCTCACGACTATTGGGGTCATCAGGATCTTTGAACAGGTACATCCTTAATCTTCTACGAGGGAATACATGCAGGTGATGTACTAACGATATACGTAGGTATACCTAAGTATTGATTGATCATATTTGCCTGATTTTGCCTAGGATGAAGGGCCCTGCTAGACGTAGTGCGACCTCGTCTCACTAATCTAAGATTTTAAACAAATGACGATCTACGCATGTTTGTAGCAGTCTAACAATACCTATAATATGGTATAATATTAAGGAATGTAGGTAGCTATTCTTTCACGCAGACTGAAGTCACAACTCCGAAAACCGACGTATTTGCGAAACTGAAAACCTACCTAGCGATGTGGATGGCCTAAATATAGGCCATCCACATCGCTAATCGTGGCAATTGCTCTGAGTTTTCCAAAAGGGTCAACAGGAATTTCTTTATGTTCCACATAGTAGTTATTGACTTCCTTGACATATTCTTCCATCTTAATGTTCCCTCGGTAGGACAGCTTCTCCATAAGATGCTTCGCAGCTACCGGTCGCCACGCTTTGGTCGACCACGCTTCCTCTTTCCTTGAAGAATTCATTACAGTGCCAGACTCGGAATGTGCGTGACCTCCTGGGCGTATGTCCGTGCATGAACCATGTCTATTGCAACTCACTTAGATGATCTATCGCTGCCTCGCCGCATAGCTAGTTTCACAGATTTTTATTTGAATGAGCGCAATCATTTCCGATTTGCATTTTCACCCATTCTATCGATCGACTTTTACGACCTGCGCGGGCGAACATTTGCATTCTAAGTTTTTTTTTCTCAGACCAGCATGCGAAGAGAGCAAAAATTTTCTCCCAACAATACTACTTAGGTAGGTATAGAGAGGTAGATGTCCAGGCCACCTGAATGGTAGGACCCACCGATCCACGAATCGTTAAACTTATATAATTTCATTAAACAACTGCTGCCCGAGCTGCCTTATACTATACGCGTTGACGGGTTGACAGCCCACTTCTGATATCACAAACAAACTTTACCATACAAGTCCGATTTCCAACCTTATTACAAGAATTAAAGGTGGTATTGAGTGATAAATCTATGTTGGTTTAGAAAAACGGAGGTTAAAAGTTAATCGTTCATCTCCTGGTACGATCACAAATCAACGTTGGTCGTACGAGACGTTCGTTATTTGCTTGAGAAAATCAATCGAACTATATAAAATGAACATGTTTATTGACCGACAAGCGATTACTTGACGCATGTTGCGCGGGAGCTGAGCTTCCGATCTGTATTTTTTTTCCTAGCTATTCAGGTCCCATTGTTGGGCAAAAGCCTCCCCTTGTTCCAGTTGTTTCGATCTTTAGCCACTTCTTTCCAATCCTTGTCGAAAGCAGACAGGTCGTTACTCCATCTCATTTTAAGCCTGCCCCTTGATCGTTTCCCGTCTTCTCCATCACCCAAGTGGTCAACGTTGGAAGGAAGAGTGCCAGATTGAAGTGCCGAATGGCGCCGGATGGGCTCACATAACGACCATGTGGATTCCGATCTGTATGTAATACTTAAATTAATTCAGTGGCAATGCCTTACTTTTTGTGCACTATAGCATATGTGGTGTGTAGATAGATAGATACCTTAACATTGTCCATGGCTAGTATGTGTACCCGCCCAAAATCGAGCAATTTTCACATCGAGTGGACGCCGACTTCCGGACGCCGACAGTCAAATTGCTTTGTTTCACGTCGCGAGGCCGAGTAGACGCATAATTATACTTAATTGCGAGTTAGTATACGATACGAATACGACGCTTGGAGTGAGACGTTGATGGCCAATAAAGGATGATGTACTTGAGTGCCTATATAAATATTATAAATTATAAGTTAAATATAAAATATACGAATCCAAAAAATGTACTTATTTAACATTTTATTGAATATTTTTCAAAACTTAAAACCGACTTCAACATCAAACTACATAGCCGATTTTGATAAAATGTCTATGGGAAGGGGGACCTCCTTACAATTATGCCCTTCCTAATATATATTTTTTTTAATTGGTCCAGGCATCTTCGAGTAATCGGTGAACATAGTAGGTACAAGTAAACCGAGGTAGGTATAAGTAAACAAAAAGTAAACGAGCAGTTTTTATGGTTTCTTCCTATGATTTTCGTAACACATTAACAGTAGTCATGATGCGATTGGATGGTTTACGCCAGATCATTGAATGCTCAAAGGAGGGTCTATTTGTTTGCCCAAAGGTACTTGCAAAAACTAAACACAATTTTTACATACCAAACTAGGTATCGGCTTAGCATTCGTCGGCAATGGAAACCCAAAGTACCTAGTCCAAGTAGGTATCTATGGATTTTTATGAACATAAATATATAAATTATCGACTAGGTAGTCATGCAAATTCATGACGGTACCTGTATCTCACTAATTTGTGCTGCTACAAAAACATCTGAGGGTAGATTCGAATGTAGCGCACCCAAATTAGTAAACAACAAACATTTGAAAAATCTCATGCAACAAAAAAAGTTCTATTTTGTTTTTCTGTGAATATATTAATGACGAATCGATTAATCGAGATCGAATCAGAAATGAGGAGTTTCGTTGTAGAACGAAGGTCACTGACATCGCCAAGCGGATTAGGTCGTTGAAGTGGCAGTGGGCGGGGCACATAGCGCGAAGAACCGATGGCTGATGGGGCAGAGAGGTTCTCAAATGGTGTCCACGTACCGGCAAGCGCAGATTACGACAACCATCTGCTTGATGGTCAGATTACCTGAGCAAGGTTGCAGGAAGGCGCTGGCGTTTTAGAAATGCTTAAGAGAGGCCTCCAGCAGTCGACTTCCTGTGGCTGATATATGATAATGATGATGAATTGATTGACATTATCATTTGTGAAAATTGGATAGGCGGTTCGGATGCTACGATGGAACATTTATACATAATGTACATACATACTTCCATAGAATGATAAAATCATTAAGGCGGCCCTTCCCGACCGCTCTGTTTTCAACGCGAGCATAGTTTGAAAAGCTTGTTGTTTCATCCAGGGAAATACTAGAAAAAGAGGCAAACCAAAAAGAGAGAGAGATAGCACCTAAGGGCACGGTTTGCATTCTATTGAGTGAAATTAGTATTATTATTAACTATCCATTGAACGAATATTTACTATTCATAGGGTGCGGAATTTTCATAAAACTTGTTCCAGGTGATACGTGTTTATCAGGAACCCTTACAAGTGTGTGAAATAAATGTTTTGTATTCAAAATTTTCTTTACATTTGCGAGGTTTGTATTTTATTTGAAATAATTTCTTTATCTTTACATATTTTGAGTACTTTATGAACGGTTGAACTTCAGCTAAAATTTGTGCAAAAAAGCAGATATAGGATTATAGGCTTATACTGACTTTGTTGGAACGAAGTTCCTTACGGCAGGCTTGGAGGAGATAGGGATTTTGCTGCGCGACCGAACTGAAAAAAATGTGATAGTAAAACCGTAAGGATGACCTCGTTAAATGAGACGTGCGCAGGCGCGACAGTCGTATACACATTGTGTCGATTCTACATTAGCCGAAGGAACTTCGTTCCTACCTGGTGTCCCACGACACCACATTCTTTTTTTTTCTAAATTTTGATTTTTTATTTCGATAGAAACCTAGAAATAGCGCACAAGATACCGGTGACTTAAAAAATTGTCAAGAAAGGTCAGTTACAATGCCATAATCACGTACGAGCGTTTATATGAAAAGTAAGACGCTCTTAATTACCCTTGCTCTTGGCTTTGCCGTAGTCAGTAAAAGTATTGAAAATTTATTAAATACACATGCCTGTAAATGGCATGCCAGGTGCTGGTAAACCAGCATGCCGGTTAGGTACTGGCATTCTGTGAAGCAGCGATAAACGTGCCTTGGTTGGAATACCAGTTTCTAGAATCAAGCTTCTTCGTGCCACTGACGTGCCACAAAATGAAACCTCTGAAAAATAAAATTAACTCGTCACCCCAACTTTTTAATATTCCGAAAATCCAACTAAAAATACTGAAGTCGTAACAAAAATTCTGCGAGCTACTGGCAAGACACGTTACGAGATGCGTGCCTGCATGCAAGCCTACCTTCCCGCTTCCTTGCGAGGCGATAAATTAAACGAGCTGCGATCTCCTGGCATGCTTTGTACTGGCATGCGAGCTACGGGCAGAAGCTAAATACACACATGCTTATAGTAGCTTGTTTTTACCCGTAACTGGCATGCTTTTGTGCGAGTGACAGACATGTGTATTCCCTGCTTTCGATTGTTTTGTATGTAATGTATCTTAATTCTTACTTGAAGTACAGTCGGAAAAGAAAACTTCCAGGATTTGACATCAAGCTACCTACACGTTTTTGCGAAAGTAGTGTATCCTTTTTATTAAATAGATACGAAACAGATAAGTAAAGTATTCTTAATAAAACTAAATAGGTAATATTCCATTTATAAAAGATTGCTCTCTCTCGCTCTGGCAAATGACGGTTCTGAGCAACAGAAAAGAATAGCAGCATAGAAAAGTGCTGTTCTCTGCTCACAAGGTGAGATCCAACCCTTGGTGTATAATATGTCACCAACAATCAACAACTAGTACCTAGTAAATGCTACTTTCATGGCATGAAGTTATAGGATTATGGGCCCCCGAAGCTTGACTTGCGCCACCCATGCGCCACCGAACAGTCTTTAATCTGTGTCATAGACGGTGTACGACTTTTTCCGCAAAATGGCAAGTTTTATAAAAATTCTGCGAGCTACTGGCAAGACACGTTACGAGATGCGTGCCTGCATGCAAGCCTACCTTCCCGCTTCCTTGCGAGGGGAAAAATTAAACGAGCTGCGATCTCCTGGCATGCTTTGTACTGGCATGCGAGCTACGGGCAGAAGCTCAATACACACATGCTTATAGTAGAGATTATTTATTGGTAAACCTGTAAAGCTAAAAATTTTTTGAAAAACATTGTTTGGATGTATGGGTGAAATGTCTGGTCTGCATAAAATTATAAAAAATAAAATAAAACGACATTGTCATTGTCATTGACAACAGCTGTTGAATTTGAATAAGTACCACTTGTCCACTCAGTGTCTAACTGTCTACCCCACAGAGTACTTTGTCTACCCACTCCACTTTGTTGAATTTTATTGAAATCGAACGACGAAGGTAAATTTAAAAAGTTTTACTTCATCGCTACTTAGTTTGTGATTTACTTTTATTCCGTGTTTTAGAGATGTTCTGTGTGTTTTGCTTACTATAAATAATTCATCAATTTAAGAAACTAGCATTAAAAGCGAAACTGTAAGTCTCCGTATTGTTTTCATACTTAATCTGCAGACTACAAGATAATTTAACTTACTATAAAGCACATAGGTACCTATTTTAACCGTCTTCAAATGAATGTATTTGCGAGTTTCATTTCATTCGTGGCTTGAGGACAAAACAACAACCTTTTGATAAGTATACATGTAACAAGGATTATTTAGTCTCAGTATACGCCACGCGCCGGTACTCCCCTTACCTACATTCATAAAAAAATGCCAAATATTTGCTAAATATGTGTCCCTATCTCTCTTTATTTTTTGACATATACCTATTTCTTTATAGTTTATATAAAATAGTTTAGCAGATGTCTTTATTTTAATAAATACAGCGAGTAGAAAGGTATAGGTAAAAGTGGCGTCCTGTAGCCACAATTCATTCATTCCATATCATCCAATTATATCAACTTGCTCAAGACTTGTAAATTGGATTTATGTACTTACCTAGACAATTTGTATTGTAGAACAATAAAGTTTTAAAACATAGATACATACATAAATACATGTTTTCAAGCCTGTTTCCCATGGATATGCAGAGACTACAGATCTCCACCTGCTACAAGTAGCGGCATGTAAGTTTAGCTCTGAGCGACATGTAGAGGGGATACTGCGCACGGGTACAGTATTAGCCCTAGACTTCTGCGCAAGCAAGGTCAGCGCTAGAGTTTTGTGTCGCTACCTGTATGATCCTTGCAAACCTCATTTGCTTCATCAACACTCATTACTCTTTTCATGCATGCTCTCCGGTTCTGTTCTAATAAATAAATAAATCTATTGATCCCAACCTAACCACCCTTGCTATTTAATTCAACTCTAAATATGGCTCTGCTTCTCAATCAACTACTATTTCCTAGAAACTACTCATCTACTATATGATAAGCACACAGTGGCATAGCTAGGTAACCAAAGGCCCTGGGGCAAAAAATAAAATAGGCCCTAGTTTAGTTTAGCCTGATTTTAAATAGTTTAGGCCAACTAAACTATTTAAAATCATCTGTTCGGAATTCGTAGCAGTCCATATTTGTCATAATCCAGATTCGTTGTACTCCAGATTCGTCGTAATACAGTCGACTTCATAATAAAATTAAAAACCAAATACAAATTGTTACTTATTTTAATGAAAAAATTAAACTATTTTATCAAAATAAAAGAAAATATCTACCTGCTACTGTTCAAAAAATACAATCCTGTCACAGACACACAGACGGTAGAGGCACGTTAATAGGCTCCCGTTGAGCACCCTTGGGTACGGAATCCTAATTAAGTATAGATTTTTAAACCAAAACAATACTTACTTGACCAAATATACGTTTTACGACGAATCTGGTTTTCGGCAAATCTGGAGTAGCGTTTTATAGTCACGCTGTTAAAGCGCACCGCGTTTATCATAGGTCCGCCTTGCGTCATGCGCGTGCTGTTGAAACGCGCTGTTCGACGGCGGGACTGTGAAACCAGCCTATGTATACAGAGAAGTTCCCCGCAAGTTTCAAACAAAGATACTCGATTCTTGTTGGGAAATCCCCTGTATTTTTTTAATTAAGCTGCCGTCGTTAAAGTCTTGTTCCTGGAATCTGGTTTATTTATATTCCAAATGCAGGCGAAATTTTCACTAGTTCAATTTATAGTTAAGTCAGTGTCCGAGGGGCCCCCTCTGCTTGGGGACCCCGGGCACTACCCCGTCTAGCCCTCCGGTAGCTACGCCACTGTAAGCACAGAAGAAGAGCTGGTTGAATTGGTATCTACCTACATTACTTGTGTTATACTTATAATAATCTAATAATGCAAACTAACACCAGGATTTGGTTTAAACCGTGGTAGGTACACATTGTTTTTGATAATTGTAGGTGTGTATTTAGTAAAATTGTGATTTTTCTTTGTTACAGAAAATTTAACAAATTGGGATTAAATTGACAAACATGTCATTATTAACACTCCCACCTGAAGTACTGGCCATAATCTTCAAAGACTTTGATATATATACTTTTAATAATCTGTATAATACATGTAAGCACTTACGAAATGTTATTAGACATGGTCATGGCATGATGAAAGAGTGTCAAGTTTTTGATGATGAAATAGGCATATTAAAAACCTCCTTCTTTAGAGACATCTCATCTCATCTGAAAATTCTAAATTTGTCTGAAGTCACAGAATTAGACGGGCAGACTCTAATAGAAGCTTTAAAACATGCTAAAAACTTAATTGATTTAGATGTAAGAGAAACTGATATAATCATACCTGATCTTCTTAAAATTGTCAAAGTAACATCACTCCAAAACATAGCTATTAACTTTTCTTTTAATAAAAAAGATTCTGAGTGGAAATTAACCGAAGAGGAATTATTGCAGTACCAGCAAGCTTTTCAAGGATTAAAGAATGTTCATTTTATTGGAGAAACAACAACTATCTTAAAAAAAATGGCGGTGTGTATGCTAGAAAAAGCTGATCTATGTGATCTAACTTTAACATGTTCTGGTTCAGGTTCCGATTTAGAAGATGATTTGGAAAAAATGGATGTCCAAAGGGAATCAAAAACGATAAAGTTCTCAAAATTCGAAGCAAACATTGATGATGAATATCTCTTTCTAGGAATAGAACTGCCCATTTTTAATACAGAAATCAATACATATGAAATTTTTATGTTTGGATATGATTATAAAACTGGCAAGCAGTTGATAAATGCAACACCATTAATTACGAAAATATTAAATGAAATTTTTGATAAAGAAGGCATTGATCATTCTGTTGCAAAAGTTAAATGTTTGACTGAATTTGCAAGACCACAACGCCACTCGTCAACAGGCTCTGAGCTACAAATCATACTTAGGAATTGGCTGTTTGAAAAGAATGGTTTGCAAGAAATTTTTATAATATGCTGGAACAAAGAGCGTACTACGTTTAATACTGAATTTAATGCTAAATTGTTATCTATATATGTAGAACAGGCAAAAAAATTCAAATTTTCAAATGATTCCGATAGTGATTACGGTTTTTATTTTAACAAGTATGAAGATTATTTTGATTCCGATTTTTTTAATAATAGTGATCAGGATGATTTCTATTATTAAATTTTGGAGTGTTTGATTTTTGAAAAATGTTGAAAAATGTCGTGAACTTTAATTAAACAATTTTATTCTTGTTTGCCATTAGATTAAAATAAGATACCCTTTTTAACTGAGCTTTTGGTTGCAAATCTTTTGTTAATTATCACAGATGATCCGTATATTCTCTCTTGATCCTTGGTCTAAGGTTTATGTTGTAGATTAAGTGGTAGTTCGTTAGCTAGTATGCCATTCGATTAGAATAAGATATCTACCTAAATGACCTTTATAAATAAGCTTTTTGGTTGCAAATCTTTTGTTAATTATCACAGATCTGTAAATACATCTCTCTTGAACCTTGATCTAAGGATATGCATGTATCTGATTAAGTGGTAGTTTATAAGCTGTTCATTTATTTTTTTATACTTTTGCATCAAATTAATATTTTGTTTCTGGCTTTCTTGTGTAACTGAGAAAAATAAACAGGGTACCATAGCTAAGACTAAACATCAAACATACACCTAAAAATGTTACAAAAAAATACCTTTGAGTTTATTTTTTATTTAACTTTGTTTTAATAAACAGTTCTTTTTTTTTTTCAATAAACTTTCGTTTTTTTGTTTTGTATTCCACCATACGTTGCGTTTATCGTATTTATTAATACCGAAGAGCAAACATTTACTACCTATTTATATCTACATTCCATATACACAGCGTGGAAGAAACATACCCGTAATAAATCAAACCACGGGCTGTACTAGATAAAATAAATAAATAGGGATAAATAACACTGATTTTGCTAACCCCAAAGTAAGTTCGAGACTTGTGTTATGGGATACTAACTCAACGATACGTATATTTTATACCAAATACATAAATAGATAAACATCCAAGACCCAGGACAATTCGAAAAAGGCCATTTCCAACTTGCCCTGACCGGGGATCGAACCCGGGACCTCTGGGTGCCGGTGGCGGACTAGCATGGTGACCTACGGGGTATATCCCATTTGCCACCACGGGGCGACGGGGCGACCACCACTGGTGGCAGACTGGACAATTTGTATGTGTCCCCACTGGTGGCGAATGGCACTCGCCAATCATTCACAGTCTCATTTGCCCCCAGTGGTGGCGAATAGAACAAACTCTGGTTTCGTTTCCCTTTCGCCTCCAGTGGTGACGAATGGGAATTTGTTCGTTTACATTCCCATTTGTTGCTACTGGCGGCAAAATATAGGTAAAAAAAATGGTTAGAAATAAAAAAAACATGCTTTTAGATGTAGAAACAAAGCTTTAATGGTGTTTAGTATTGTTATAATTCTTAACTGACGTAGGACAATTTTAAATGGAAATCTCTAACTTTTTTTAACACGCTTAAATATAACATTTCAGGAACAATAACAGGTTAAAAATAACATTTAAATTTAAAACAATTCATTAATGAACAGTCAGTTTCAATATACCTATCTACAACTTTAACATATCTATGTATGACACCATAATAATCTATATTTTGCCGCCATTAGCAACAAATGGAAATGTAAACGAACAAATTCCCATTCGTCACCACTGGAGGCGAATAGGAAACGAAACCAGAGTTTGTTCTATTCGCCACCACTGGGGGCAAATGAGACTGTGAATGATTGGCTAGTGCCATTCGCCACCAGTGGGGGTCCCGCGAGTGGTGCCATCTGGCACACGTGTACATAAAAATTGTCCCGTCTGCCACCAGTGGTGGGGTCGCCCCCAGTGGTGTCAAATGGGATATACACCCACTACGCGACGAAGGTCGTCTAGATCACTATATTATAGAGCTAGAGAAATAGTAAAAAAGCAAAAAAAAATGTTAAAATTTTATAATACCCATACAAAACATACTTTATTATAGAAATGCCAAAATTTATTTTTTTGCAATTTTTTTCATGTTATTTTGATTTCATTATGAGTACTATAGTGATCTAGTACTTATAGCCCGTGCCGTGGTTCGATTTATTACGGGTATGTCTCTTCCACGTTGTATATGTAAACTAGCTTACGGCCGCAGCTTCGCTCGCGTAGGGGTGGAATTTATTAAAATCTTTTCTTAGGGGATGCCTACGTCATAGTAGCTTTATGCATGCAAAGTCTCAGCTCGATCGGTTTAAAATTGACAAAGTTTCATACAAACTTTCATCCCCTATTTTATCCCCTTGGGGGTAGAATTGATCAAAATCCTTTCTTAGCGGATGCCTACGTCATAACATCTACCTGCATGCCAAATTTCAGCCCGATCCATCCAGTGGTTTGGGCTGTGCGTTGATAGATCAGTATGTCAGTCAGTCAGTCACCTTTGAGTTATAGGTACCTATATATTTAGAAGGTAGAAGATAGATAGGTAAATCACGTCTTTATTCCTAACTAGCTGCGCCCCGCGGTGTTACCCACGGAAAAAGTAGCCTATATGTTAATCTAGGGTGTCAGCTACCTCCCCCCCAATGGGTTCCCGGTTTGTCGTACCGGGGGGGCTCAGTACCCGTGGTAGCCGGTAGCCACGGGGAAGCTAAGAGGAACCCGCGAGGGGGCGCTCCTGCTGTCGTCCACCAGCAGAGAGCGCCCACATTGGGCACATTGGGGCGGCGGGGGAGTGGAAAGTTCTCCCCCCACCCGAGGAGGGGCGCTCCCTCGGGCTCGGCTTCGGCCTTGAGCCTGTAGGGATGCGCCCAATGGGGTGGCGGGGGAGTGGGAAGTTCTCCCCCCACCTGGGGTGGGGCCGCCGGGAGGGGAATGTTTCATTGCACTCCCGGCGCTTCAGGCGGGGCCACACCGCCGTGGCTGTGGTTGGAGATCGGTCGCGGAGGAGGAGGAGTGTCGGTGTTACGTTGCCGCTCTCCCTATCCTCCGCGACCGAGCGGTGCCGCACCGCGTTTGCAGAAGCAAGCGGCGGAGCCTTTCATCTTCTCCGCCGCTGGGAGCCGGTTTATCTGGCTCCCATGGGTCCACAGGCATTGGACTGCGTGGGAGTTTGCCGCCTCTCAATTGGGCCGAGGAGGTACGGCGCGTCCGTGAGTTCCGGACGCGCCGACTTGGTGAGTGGGGGGCGCTGTGACGCCCCCGAGGAGGGGCCGCTTTGGCGGCCAGCCGCGCCGGGGTTCGCGGAGGTATTTCCGTTCCCGTGTCCCCGGCAAAAGCGGTTGAGATGGAACTCCGGAGGTTTTTTAGTGGGTAGGCACGTCGCTCTGGCGTGGAGTCCCATATAACCCGACAGCCTCCCCCGCAAGCTGACGGGTATTCGTAACAGGGATCTTTCCTCCGTAAAAAAAAAGGATGTGGGCTATCTGCATATCAAATTTTATCAAAATTGAAATAACAAATGTAGCGGGAGCGAGGTGATATGCTCGACCGCCGAAAAAGGGAAGATCTTCCCGCCAGGCATGTTGTTGCGCCTGGGGAACCGCGGCTCCGACGGTGTATCGTCGGAAGTTGTATATATGCAGCGAATCGGGCGAACTCTGAGATCGAGATGTAGGATACTCTGCTGGCGCCATCTCATATGCTTCTTGTGGACTATATTGTCGGTTGTCTCTTGATTGTAGTTCCTCATAGTGGCCGTAGAGGTCGCCACAGGACTCCCTTCCCAAGACTGAAGGTCTGATAGCTTTTTCAAGTGCAGTCTGTGTCGTAGCTTGCAAGTGCCAGATGATTCTTGTCCCAGTGAGTCGGGAGCCTTCCAGTGAGTCGGAAGTGAATTGCTTGCTCGTGGCCTGCGGTGAGTCGAGACCGTGCTGAGCGTGCTCGTAGTCTGCGGTGAGTCGAGACTGTGTAGAGCGTTGTCGACTTGTTGGCGCCGGAATGATGTCCTGCCGGAGTGCCACGCTGGAGAGTAGATGCCTCAGATCCAGGGTGCGATGCTACGGGGGATGCGCCGGTCGCTGAAGTCGTCGAGTGAGTTGTGGGTGCTTGGTATCAGGACCAGGAAGCTCGGTGAGTCGGCTGCGATGGACCTGAAGATTGACCCGTTGCGCTGGCTTGCTGTGAGACTGCTGCTGACCAATATTGAGTGAGAGAGAGAAACAATGATGATAGAGTTCGACGATGCTGAAGAAGGCTGCTTGGCTTCTGATGATGGAGAAGGTTGCTTTCAATCACGTCGGGGTCACCACTGTAGCGGAAGCGAGGTGATATGCTCGACCGCCGAAAAAGGGAAGATCTTCCCGCCAGGCATGTTGTTGCGCCTGAGGAACCGCGGCTCCGACGGTGTATCGTCGGAAGTTGTATATATGCAGCGAATCGGGCGAACTCTGAGATCGAGATGTAGGATACTCTGCTGGCGCCATCTCATATGCTTCTTGTGGACTATATTGTCGGTTGTCTCTTGATTGTAGTTCCTCATAGTGGCCGTAGAGGTCGCCACACAAACATACACACACACACTCAGAAACTTTCGCCTTTATTATATTGGTGTGATATACAAGTGGAGGTCCATATAGTCTCTGCCTACCCCTGTCTGTGCTGTGGGAAACTGGCGTGATTATGTGTGCATTTGGGGGCCCAAACCTTATGATAACCATATTGCAGCTTTATTATTTGCTATTCTTTAGGGTTCCGTACCCAAAGGGTAAAAACTGGACCCTATTACTAAGACTCCGCTGTACGTCCGTCCGCCGGCGCCGCCTGTCTGTCTGTCACCTATCTCAATCGTAATCCGTGATAGCTAGATAGTTGAAATTTTCATCGTTGATGTATTTCTGTTGCCGCTATAACAACAAATACTAAAACAGAATAAAATATTTAGGGGGGTTCCCATAAAACAAACGTGATTTTTTATAGATACACCTTAATAACCTTTTGTGTGCGACTCCGACTCGCTGGCCGGTTTTTTCTTATACAATATGTAACAAAACCCCTGTCTAATCCTTGTAGGAGCAACTCAGACCGTCAATATGAACAACTTTTCCTATGGGACCAATATGTTCCGTATTGATTGGCGGTCTGAGTTGCTCCTACAAGGATCGGGCAGGGATTTTGTTACATATTGTATAAACGGCTAGCAAAAAGTAGAATTCCCTTATAATACAATTTATAAAGCTTTTGTTAGAAGAATAAACAAATTATTATATAAACTTCGTAATGCTTGGGCCGCACCTGCGCCTATCGTCACGAAGCTTCGTGCTATTTTAAACGATACACGCAAATGTGACCGGCCGTTATTGGGTATCGTCCCGAATATTCGTCTTCGCTTCTTCTCGCGCGGGTGGCGGTACTTCAAAGGGTTTTAGCGCGCTAACAATTCGCTCTGCGTGGTTGGACTAGCGTTGTTCATTTTGGTGTTTGTTTTTAACTTGTTCAGACGCGTGCTGTGCGACGGTACCACAGTTGTTAATGCGTAAAAATGGAGTGGAACGATAAAATGGTGTTAAAATTTTTAGGTTTTTCTTTCTAGGTTTCTTTTTAGGTTTCAATAAATGCATTATTGTAATTGTTAGCACACATGTAAAAGTAAAGAAAGTCATCGTCCATTTTTAAAACACGTAGATGACGCCATCTTGGATTATTGCCCGAGAGTTCGTAAAAAATAGCGAAGCCGCTAGTATCGTTCAGGTCCATAATGTCCCTTTCCCAAAATATCCCCTGATTTCAAAATATCCCTTCCCCAAAATGTCCCTTTCCCAAAATGTCCCCTTCCCAAAATGTCCCATTCCTAAAATGTACTTTTCCCAAAATGACCCGTTCCCAAAATGTCACCTCCCCAAATTTCCCTAACTAACAATATTATTAATGAACTAATGACCCACTCAGACTTCGCACGGGTTGCTAAACTGGCTACTAGGTTGAGTATTATAATTTAAAATTAGGCTCTTATTTTTGTAATCCATTATAAAAAATTTGGGCATGGTAAAAAGAGTACTTTTATTAGTTCTATTGAATGATTTATTGAATTAAAAAGTGAAATTAACATTTTTTATTGAGAAACCTTGCGCTTGCATCACCCATGCATAGAACCTGCATAGGTACCTGGGTATTTGGTAACATAAAAAAAAATGCCGAAAAAAACACTAAAAGAAATTAACTTTTTTTTAAATATAAATTTTTTTTTCTAAATTTTTTTTTTCTTACTGCCACCTCCGCAGCGCCGCCCCCGGCAAAGTGCCGCCCGGTGTGGACCGCACTCTCCGCCCCCCCCATGCTACGCCACTGATCCTCTAGTCTTATGAAGCCCGAGCAGGGTAATCATTTTGCAGACATTTTGTGGATGGGACATTTTAGGGAAGAGACATTTTGGGAAAAAAACATTTTGGGGAAGGGACATTTTGGGAAAGGGACTACTTGAAACCAGGGGACATTTTGGGAAAGGGACATTATGGACCTGAACGGCTAGTATGACCACAGCTTTATCGCGATCACTTTTTAATGTACAAAACGTACGAAGCTTCGCCGCGCATTGGCGAATTCGGGGCGATAGATGCAGGTGCGGCCGAAGCGTAAGGCACATTTTTGTAAACCGCCATGATGTAAAATATCGATAATGGCAATCCATACCGTATTGCACCCATAGCACCTAAATAACCGACTTCAAAAAAAGAAGGAGGGATCTTTCTTTTTTCATGTATTTCACGGATTACTTGAAGACGCTTGGAGTGGACCGATTTGAAAATTACTATTTTTTTGTTTGAAAGAGTATAATTTGCATGTGGTCCCATAGAAATTATATCAAGATCGGTTTTGTAGTTTGGCGTTGAAGTCGGTTTTGTTTTGAAAAATTATTTAAGTATCAGCATCCCTTTATAGTTGTAGGTATTTACTTTTAGATCCACTACCTCTCGCGCTGGGGAAACGACAATTGCAATAACATAAAATGTCGCGGTGAAAGGGTTTCAAAAATATTTCGAATGAGAGCGCTAGCTGCAACGTTGTTTTGCTCTTGAAAATTAATAGTAGGGATACGCAAAAAGTATCGATACCTCAAGGTGTATCGATACTTTTTTTCGATACCAAGTACTTTTGGAATCGATCCTTTTTCAGAGGTATCGATACTTTCCTTCTTCTTCTTCCCCTTCTCTTTTCTTATAAATGAGTAATAAGAAAATTGAAAATTATTATGCGATATTTCAAACAAAACATTACTATTACTAAGGCATGATTCAGGGAATTCCGACTCATTGCCAAGCACTTATGTGTGTTACCATTATATTATATTGAACTGTTTCAGGAGCTTTTTTAGGAAGGAACTGAAAGATGCTATGCAAAAAATGCAATAATTCCATTATTTGCACAGCATCTTTCAGTTTCTTAGCTATAGGAAAGTAATTCTCTGACATATTCCTGAAATAACAAGTAGCAACACTGCATATGTAAGTACAACTCACATGAAGGTGACGTAAATAAGCATTAAGTGAGGATTTTGCCCTTTTGAGTTTTCCAAACTAATTTGTGATTTTTATTGCGTCATTTATTTTTAATTAAAATAACACGATTAACGTGTAACTATACTCAAAAATAAAAACATTTTCAATTTAATAGTTGTCTATTGTTTTATTTTCTCCAAATTATTACGTCATGTCTAACAGTTTCTAAATATCTGTTCTATAATAATGACAAGTTCCTGCTAGATTATTTTTGTGAAACGCCACACAAACAATACTCCATCCAGGTTTTTTAATTAAAGTATTAAAAAGTACTCGATACCTTCAGATATCGATACTTTCGTTCCGATACTTATTTGGTATCGATTCTTTTGAAACGATACTGGTATTGAGTAAAGTATCGATACTTTTGAAATTTTGCGTATCCCTAATTAATAGTTTTTTTTTGTATATACCTTCTATTTAGATTCCTTTGCATGCTTTGTCTATCGGGAAAATAAAATGAAAACACATATGACATTGACAAATGCCAAATTAAATCAAAACAAACATTTATTTATTATGTAGATAACTACTGTATTGTAATTGAAGAACTATGTATTTTACTTATGTATTGAAAGTCTGAAACTAGGTCTGAAATAAAATATTATCCATAAATTAGGTAGAATAAAACAACAACTTTCTAGGTTGTTAATTTTATGTTCAAACGTTCTCAGGTGAGTAAGTAATTTTCGTCACATTATGACACCTTTGTTGTCGGGGCTTAAAAACTATTTAACAAATACTTAGTTCTGGAAGAGGCCTTGGATTGGGTTTATTTATCTACCTTAACAGGGCAAGCAGATTATTTTATTATTTACCTAATATATTGAGGTTTCTTTGTTACAGAAAATACTTCTAACAAGTTTGGATAAATCGAACAACCATGTCATTATTAACACTGCCGCATGAAGTACTGGCCATCATCTTCAAAGACCTAGATACTGGATCCTATTATAATCTCTATAATACATGTAAGCACTTAAGAAATATTATTGGTCAGGGTGTTGTAAAAAAATGCCACTTTTCTGAAGATGAAACACACATGTTTAAATCCTCTTTCTTTAAAGATATTTTGGTGTATCTGCGAGTCTTAGATTTTTCTGGACTCTATGGATTAGAACTGCCGTCTTTATTAGAAGCTTTACAAAATATGATAAACTTAACTGATTTAGATGTAAGAGAAACTGATATAATCATGCCTGATTTTATTCAAATTGTAAAAATGGCAACATCACTGAAAAGCATAGGGATAAATTTTTCTTTTGGGAAGGAAGATTCTGAGTGGAAATTAACTGAGGAGGAATTATTGAAGTACCAGCAAGCTTTTGAAGGGTTTAAAAATGTTCACTTCATTGGAGAAACATCAACAATCTATAAAAAAATGGCAGTATGTATGCTAGAAAAGGCCGATCTATGTGATCTAACTTTAACATGTTATGGTACCATAGAGTTAAATGATGCTGATTGGGGAACAATGGATGTTCTTTGGGAAACTAAAATGGTGAGGTTCTCAAAATTTCAAGTGCATTTTGAAGATGATCATTGCAATGCGGGCACCGAATTACCTATTTTTAATTTAATGGATATAAAGGAGTATGAAATTTTTATATTTGGATATGATAATCAAAGTGGCAAGCATATGATAAATGCAACACCACTGGTTGAGGAAATCATGTGTGAAAATTTGGACAAAGATGTTAATGATTCTGTGGTAGAAGTTGAAGTTTTTACTGATTATCCAGTATACCCCTCATTCTATTCTGAGCTGCAAGTTAGGCTGAAGAGATGGCTTTTTACAAAAGGTTTGGAGGATGTTTTCATTATATGCTGGGACAGAGAGCGAACTACGTTTAATAGTGAATTTAGTGCTAAATTGTTTTCTATTTATTTAGATCTAGCAGACAATCACAAATGTTCATATGATTCAGATAGTGATTTTTATTATTGTTATTAGATGATAGGCCATTTAGTCTTTTAATATTATGATAAGGCTGTGATTACCATAGGACATTTTTGAAAATAATCTCTTAGCTGGTAAACAGTGACAAAAACTTGACTAGTGAGACTAAAAAGTACATTAAATGATTATATGTCACTTATAATAGAATCTACTGTAATATTAATTGATTCCTAAAATAACAAGCATTTTTTTTTTACTTTATTGCAATTATAATTCGAACTTTCCATTCCACCAAGCTTTTAACTGTTTAACTCTCACACATAGGTCAATGACAGGGCCTAAACAAATAAACTTTACGGCATTGTAATAAGGATAAGATTTGCATGTGTCGCGTGGCCCGATGGGGACATTCGGGCTAGATATATTTTTTAAAAATTATATGTTTTATTCCACTGTGTGATATGCTGCATCTCTCTGGTCCTTTAGTGTGCGTTTATCTTACTTCTATTAAAATAATAGCAAATAAAGTATATTTTAACTCCCACTATTATTCTATTAAATAGTATTTGATACTTATGTATCGAGTAATGTTTAAGGGGCTACCTGAATTTTTCGGGGTCCAGTGCTGCCCCCATTTGAAATAAATCATTTAAAAGGAAACAGAGATATAATTTTGTTTTAATCAGACCCTGGATAACCCTTCAAACTATTTTATGACCTACTGTTTACAGTATAAGACGAAGTGGTAGCTAAAGTGGCGCCGTCATTTGAAATAAATTGTTAAAAACTAAATATGGTGAAAATTAAACATTTGATTTGTATAAATGTCTAGAAGACCTTTAAACTATTTTATGAATAACCTTTGAAAGTAATATTGGTAGTCTGTCTAGCTTTAAAACTGTTTTTCGCCTAAAGTGGCCAGTTTTGGCGAAAAACAGTTTTAAAACTAGACGGACTTTTAGTAATAATTTCAAAGGTTATTCATAAAATAGTTTAAAGGTCTTTCAGACATTTATACAAATAAAATTTTTAATTATCACCATATTTAGTTTTTAACAATTTATTTCAAATGACGGCGCCACTTTAGCTACCACTTCGTCTTATACTGTAAACAGTAGGTCATAAAATAGTTTGAAGGGTTATCCAGGGTCTGATTAAAACAAAATTATCAATATTTAGTTTTAAACAATTTATTTCAAATGAGGGCGCCACTTTAGCTACCACTTCGTCATAAAGTGAGAACGTGAAGCTTTTCTACGCACATACGCCAAAAGTAGCCGTTTTTCGCAATTGTGCGTAGAAAAGCTTTACGTTCTCACTTTAAACCGTAAGCAGTAGTTTATAAAACTGTTTGCAGGGTTATCCAGGGTCTGATCAAGACCAAATTTTAAATGATAACTTCGTTTCCTTTTAAATTATTTAATTCAAATGGGGGCAGCACTGGATCCCGAAAAATTCAGGTAGCCCTTTAAACAACAAACTGCCACAAGCAACCAGATAAAAAAATAACATACTTTTTAGACGTTTAATTTCATTTTACAATTCTTCTTATGCTTCAATATCTCTACAGGAGTCATATACAGCGTCTCATTACAATTTTCGCACTTATACTCCTTAGCATTAGGTCTATTTTCCCTTGAGGTCCTGGGGGCTTCTTGCTTCTCTTCTATTCTAGAAGAGCAAGTGAACTGTTTATGCTGCAATCGCTCTAAAGGTGATAGGCATAAGGCCATGCTGCAGCCTGGACATGTCCAAATAAAACTGTAGTTTTCTTGGTAGCTGTTGTAACTCCAGTCTGTGTCGACCACACTGTAAAAACAATAATAGCAGCAAATCAGTATAACAGTGAATAATTATAATGAGTAACTATTACTCATGAGTAATGATTTGATACTCTGAATGAAATTGAAGTGAGTGCGTAAGTGGCGCCCTCATATGAAATATTTGTTTCGTAAATGTGGTGATAATTATCATTTCGAACAGTGTAAGGCACTAGATAGACCTTTTAATAATAGATAGTTAAAGGACCAATTAAGGGTTGGGAGTCATCTGTCGGCACGGAACGGAACGTTCGCATGCTGCTATCCTTTTCTGTCGTCCAGAATCGTCATTTGCGAGAGAGAGAGCGACGGAACGCATCGACATAGCTGGTTCAGGTGCTCTTTTGAGCGTAAAAGTGATTGCTAAATAATAGTTCTAATTTTATATACTAGCTCATGCCTGCGTGGGCTAGGTGAGGTGAGGTATTTCACAGTCCTAGGGAAACCACACATTTTTCTGACTCATGACAAGCTGTCTGCATACCTTCATTCTAATTTGTTTAGCCTGTTTGGTGTTAAAGCTGAACAATCATACATACATCCATCCATACAAACCTTTTATAATATAAGTAGTATTAAAACACACAGTGATGGCCGAGACAGCCTTTTGTCTGACCACTTAGGTCAGTTTTTTCAAGCAGTGGGAAAAAGTAGAAATAGCTCACCAGTTATAAACAACATTATCGGTTATATAAACCCCTCCTTTCTTCTCATGGGGGCGGCATTCGAAACCCTCTTCGAAGGGGTTAGGGTCTATAGAAGCGTGAGCTTCGTCAGGCCCATGGTACAGCACTTTCAAATCACCAGGAAGCAGCCTAAAAGGAATTTAAGACAAGTTTTATTGAAAAATCATAATTTGTTTTGTACATTTGTTTGTTTATTGTGATATCACCCATCAAGACAAATTATTTAAGCCTGAATAAGGAGAGGGAGTCATGCCAAATGTGAGTTATTGTTAATGGGATCGGAAAAAAGCGTGAGAAAGGGGTTCGAAAAGTTAGACGGCCTTTTAAGGGGGTACCTGAATCTTCCGGGATGCAGTGCTGCCCCCATTTGAAATAAATCATTCGATAGGAAACTCAGACATCATTTAAAATTTTGGCTTGACCAGGCACTTGTAACCTGTCATACTATTTTATAAACTACTGTTTACAGTTTAAAGTGAGAACGTGAAGCTTTTCTACGCACATACGCCAAAAGTGGCCGTTTTTCGCAATTGTGCGTAGAAAAGCTTCACGTTCTCTCTTTAAACTGCAAGCCGTAGTTCATAAAATAATTTGAAGGGTTATCTAAGTGCCTGGTCAAGACAAAATTTTAAATGATATCTAGGTTTCGTTTCAAATGATTTATTTGAAATGGGGGCAGCACTGGACCCCGGAAAATTCAGGTAGGCCCTAAACTGGAAATTAATTTCAGACTGACAGCCACTAAGCCGTAAACTGACACTAAATAAAAGCTTATAAAAATGGGATTATTGTCTTTATATGGCAGCCTAGTAAATCAAGTGAATTGGGGTTTTAAACAACACATTATTCTCCCTCTTCAAGTCGGGTACAAATTAATTATTATATCTACCTCTTTATCGTATAGTAGACCTCGCTGGTCATATAAGAGCTTACATCACACGAAAGTTCATGCTGAAGCTCGTCGTACGGCAGCTTTTTCTGTTTCTGGAGTTCACCTTCCACAGACTTGATGGGGTTTGCATCTGAAAAACAATATAATATGTAAAATGATTTTGTAAAACATCCCAATCTATCAATTTGACTTCAATAACTCTACATGATGATAAATCCGGCGTTGAAGAATATATCTTTCGACTTTTTAAAGTTTAAAAAAAAAATTCCCAAATATTTATTTTTTTCTTTTTAACCTTAACTCATTCCGAGTTGCATTCTCAGCTTCGGAGCTCGGAGTGCGGTATCATTTACCATTGACATACAATACAATACCCTTTGTTGCAGAAAATAAATAAATACAAGACATAATTATCTTTCAAATTAAGAAATGTGCAAAGGCGGCCTTATTGCGAAGCAATTTTTTCCAGGCAACCTCGCTTTATAGAAAATAATTTCATACATATTTGGAGAAGTAAAAGCGGGATGTTGAAATGCGAAATCAAAAGGAATAAACGATTTGGCTTTAGTTTTACGAGTATAATCGGCCGCCCGCTCGACGTCAACCCTCCTTGGGAATGCAGTTGTAGCACAAAACGTTTGTGCTTGGTCCTTTAATCGCCTCTTACGACACCCACAGGAAGCGATGGGGTATACACCCACTTACCAGAATTTCATTTGCCATAATTTCATCTGCTATAATGGTCAACAGACATGATATTGTTTCTCATCATTTCATATGTCATACTCGTTGTTTACTATATTAGTCACGTGCTAGAAACTTTATTTCCCATAAAGTCAATTTCAATATTATCACTTGTAATCATCATTGTAAGCCGTAATTATCATATGCCTTAACATCGTTTGCCATCGTAACTATTGTTATCAGAAAGTAGGTTAGGAGTTAGAACTGTGACCCCCTTAGAAACGACTTGCTACCAGAAAGTAGGTTAGGTTAGGTTAGAACTGTGACTCTCTCAGAAACGACTTACGTCCAGAAAGTAGGTTAGGTTAGAACTGTGACCGCCTCAGAAACGACTTGTGACCAGAAAGTAGGTTAGGTTAAGGTAGAACTGTGACCCCTTAAAAAACGACTTACTACCAGAAAGTAGGTAAGGTTAAGTTAGAACTGTGGCCCTTTCAAAAACGACTTGCTACCAGAAAGTAATTTAGTATGGCGTTGAAATATTCTGTTAAATAATATTTTTGCAATTAATAAAATAGATAACAATACGTATGGCACTTATATCATTATGGAATCTAATGTGTGGGCAAGCAAGAGTATGTCACATATCTTTTAAAGTAAATAAAACATTCGGGCATATGAAATTCGGGTAAATAAAATTCTGGCATATTACATTGTTGCATATAATTTTCAGGCAAACAATAGACAATCACAGGTCCTATTCAAGGCCGAAAATCATGTAGCCAACAAGCTCCTCAGGTCTAAAAATACGTCTAAACGAGACGAAACCCCATTGGCATTCACCCGGTAAGAAACCTTAAAAGTAACAGTCTTATTTTAAAACGCGGACTAACTTTATTGTTTCAGGCAAGGTTTTTTAAAGCTCGAGGGCAATAAGGTGCGGAGCACTGCGGAGCGATACGTATTAAAAGTATTGAAGCTGAAGGGGAAGCACACAATGAACGCAGAATGACGCGGAACGTAAATGTTATCAAATTTTTTACTAAATAAATTCGTTTTTAGCTTATAGTGTAGCTTATTTTCAGCATTTAATTAGATGGACTAAAGAACAACCCATCGTGTAATATAGCACTTTATTGACAATACTCGTATCTTTGGGTATATCGTGTATTTTTAAACAGTTCTAACAATCATATTAATCTAATAAAGAAATGATCTAGCAAAACAATTTTTCCGCTTATTCGCCGGTGCCGCACCTTAAAACTAATATCTGCCCAAAACAATAAGACCTCCGGTAATGTCACATTCACTTTTGTCACTGTTAACTTAATTTGGGTGAATAATGATTAAAACCCAGTCCTAATGTCCTAGTTAGGTTGCGTTTCAGAATAAGATGGTAAAACAAGCTTTTAACTTAAACAATGAACTTAAAGTGCTCCTCAAGATGACTAAATCGAGCCCAAACTCAATGGGGTTGCGCCGAAAGGTGGCAATAGGAAGTCTGTAATGTCGTTTCATTACAGAGTTCTTATGGCCACCTTTCGGCTCCATCATCATATCAGCTCAATGCCATCATAATATTGTATTATCACGCGATATACGCTTGCAGAATTTCAACTCAATCAGAAACCGGGAAGTAGGTAAAATTTTACTAACAAGATAGACAGACGGACAACGGGACAGGTAAAACTAAATAAAAGCTTGTAAAATTACCTGCAAGTCTTCGATTGATGAGGGCATCCCATCTCTGCCTTATTTTACTGGCCTTCAGCAGCAGGTTCAAACCTGAATCTGGGTACGGGAATTCCAATAACAACCACGAATCGCACACTATTCTAAAATAACAAAATGATTAATACAACATTTTACTGACTTATGTACATACATAGCTGTGTACAGCTGGTCAAAAGTCACGCTTGTTTGTTCTCATATCTGTCAACTGCTATCTTTCCCCATCCAGTTAGAAATTTATCGAGGTCACGATCACGACGCTATCTCGTCTTCGGACTACTCTATCGGAAAGGGCTACTGCCCTGATTAAATATAGAACGTAACTAATTTCGCATATCTTCATAACTATGATAATAAAGATATATTTGAATTGAAAAAAAATTATTCAAATGACAATGTAGCTCTAATGTGAAAACAGTTCTGCTATATGGGTGCGAAACGTGGAATGTGACCAAAGACGTATCACGTAGCAGATCAAGTAGAGTATCGCAAATAGACATGGATGGTGCTTACCCGCAACTCCGGTTTTGCATACTTACGGGCCCTCCAATTGTTTCTATGGCGTTGGGTATCTCTTACGTTAGTAATTATATTATCTTAAAAAAAAAACAATTACATACCTTGTAAAACCCATATTAGTGTCTATAGAATGTGCCAACAACAATAAAGTCTGCGCTGCAGGCATTCGCATAGAGTTCACTATGTACGGCTTAGTCGTTTCCAGTAGTGATCTGAAAATAACATTGTTTCGTGTGTTTAAGTGGCTTACTCTTGTGCGAGATTTTTCACGCTGGTATCGAGCTTCTCAGAAAAGTAATCAAGGGCGGATCCAGTCTTGTTCAAGCCGTCAAATTAAAGCATTCATCCTCCCCTCCAACACCGGACCAATCCGTGGTAGGGTTTCACATAGTCTATGGGCAGGGGGGGAGGAGAGGTCATGTCCCCATAACCTTCTCCCTGGATCCGCGCGAAAGTAATATAGATTTTTAATCACAATTATCTAAATCTTAATTCTAATAAATAAATAGATTTGACGACGCGGCCCGTTATATACTGGTTAGACATGGCAGGCTTCTCTATGATTTATGTGCAACCATGAAGGACTCCTCATACTGGCAACAGAAATAGTTCATGCTAAGTCCCGTTAACGAGGGTTTTCGAAAAAATGGGGCAGCAGATGGCAGCACAGTGAAGTCAGGTCCAATAAGCTTGGATACATTTGACGGAGCAAAAGAACCTATCAACTGATGTTCAAAAAATAAAGGACTTCATTCATACACGGCAGCTATAATGTAAAGATGTATATTATAGCACGATACATCTTCTCATAAAAATAGTCGGGAGACCACACACGCTAGCTATATGAAATTTTTACATCCTGCTGATTTCTATGGAAAGATGTAATGAGATGAATCGTGCTATAATGTTCATCTTGCTGCCGTGTGTGAAACCCTTAACAGTCGATTGGACCTGACGTGACTGCGTCGCCACCTAGTGTCACATAATTTCACCTCATTAAAATAAATAAACTTAAAAATACTATACTCACAAATAGCACAAAATCTGGTGTTTGTCGGATAATGGCAGCTTGCTCTTGTAGCCGGGGACGTCTGTCTGTATGTCTGCTTCGGTCAGCTGAAGAATCCGAGCTTGCTTCCCGAAGTAGGACGTGGGGTGGAGGAACACGTACGGCTTGCTCCAAGTGTGGAATAGTTGCTCGGAAATGGACTACGAAAATTAAAAAAAAAATATTGAAAAGTCGTTTATATCAGCATGAAAGCGTTAAGTGTTAACAGCGCCATCTAACTTGCTTGTTACAACAACTAGGGTCAAGCGCTATCTAGAGCAAATGTTGAGAATTAACCCAAATAACATCAAAAGTTTATAGTTAAAATACATATAAATCAGAAGATGGCGCTTAACCTTAGTATACTCGTATGAGGATTGGCAAGAGGGCTGGCTAGTCGCTCACTGAAAATAACCAACTATTTAGATAAAATCTCCTCTTTCATTGGGCACCGATTTTACAGCTAGTTTGCTGTGTAGTTTTTTGGTCAATCTAAAGAATCTGACTGACTGACATATCAAAGTACAGCGCAAAATTTGGCACATAGGTTCCTTTTGAGATCTAGGGAAGCACTAAGAAAGGATTTTTCAAAACTCATCCCCTAAGCGGGTGAAAGGGGGGTTCAAAGTTTGCATGGAGAAACAAGATTAGTTAGACCATTTTATTCGAAACTTCGCATGAACACTCCTGGTGGTAAATAAGCAAGTACGTGTTTCAGGGCTTTTTAAAATTCAACCCCTAGAATGATGAAATGGCGGTGACCTACTACCTAGGCCATGCTAAGCGTTCCGTCGCTCTCTTTCGCTCTTAACAAATGACGTGAACGGGAACGGGAACAGGCGGAACAAAGTTCACTGGGTTAACTAGGCCTTTAAATCCCTACACTATAATAAAAATTGTTATATTCTATACGTATTCAAAAATTTTAACATAGTAATTTATATGTTAAAACAAAAATTTATAACGTAAAGAACAAATAAAAACCTATTAGAACCATTTCGACTTCTACGCGGACGAAGTCGCGGGTTAAAGCTAGTATTATAAAAAACAATAAATACCAATAAAAAGAAATCTTTTTGTGAACACTGCAAGAAAATTGGTTACTTAATGAAGCAGCAATTTGTAGATTTAGTATTTCTCACGCCGCCTCAGCAGCGGTACCGCCGTTGCGGCGTCGCGTGCTTAGATTTAGTATTTGTCACGCCACCGCAGCAGCGGTTACACCGTTGCGGCGTCGCGTGCTTGGATTTAGTATTTGTCACGCCGCCGCAGCAGCGGTTCCGCCGTTGCGGCGTCGCGTGCTTAGATTTAGTATTTGTCACGCCACCGCAGCAGCGGTTACACCGTTGCGGCGTCGCGTGCTTGGATTTAGTATTTGTCACGCCGCCGCAGCAGCGGTTCCGCCGTTGCGGCGTCGCGTGCTTGGATTTAGTATTTGTCGCGCGGACATAAAAACTTTGAAGGCAGATCGTAAAAGCCGATCGAGGGATTAGGTGAGAAAAACTGTATTTGAATTAAATTCCGTTTACATCCAAAAAAAAAAACAGCTTATAAATTATTCTGACGAATGCGGTATTTGACGAAAGTGGCCTAAATCGATTTAAATCATGTCAATAGGCGATGCGGCTAGCAAGCCATTACTATTTTGACTCCTTTTTCCACCTTAACGCCCACACTAAACGTGACCTTCGGGCCCTAGGGCCGCTCTCTATCCCGTCAGGAATAAAGTCGTGGAAATGTATCTGTATGTAATAGTGAGCCTAGCCAAATTAAAGAAAGTAAACATAAGCACATAAAATTAGAATAAGTAAAGATCACAGAAGAAGCGGGACTAACACTGAATGTAACACTGAATTTATTTTAACTAACTATTAAACTATGTTAATTATGTCCTTTATTACATCACCAATGAGAAATTATTGAGTTAGTCCCAGTAGTCCTACCAAGTTAGTCCTTCTACCCGTAGGTGTAATGGGGATTTTTCTTACCTTGCAATGATTAAATTCATCGGCGACAGCTATTTGAGGATACAAAGCTCTGCATAACACCACCTGAAACATAACGGTAGTATTAGAAAATGTCGCCCCTCAGCCCCCAAGCAGCCGATTAGACCGCGACCCCATTATTTATTTTCCACAATATACGGGTTTTAAGAAATGCGAGGGTGTGTTTCAATAACAATACTATCACAAGAGTATTTTAATACTCACTTATATGCAGTTTCATACACTACTTTTAGTCCCATAAATTAAGAATCAAAGTACAAAAAAGGCGTAGAAATAATTCCACAATACAGCTCTTTTTTACCCGACTGCGCCAGAAGGAGGGTTTTGTTTTCCGAGAGTAAGTATGTATGTATGTATAATTGTTTGGCACACTCTGCCTGAACGAACGGCTCGATGGATTTTAGCTTGAGAGGTGTCGTTAGATTCGTATTTACTGTGAGAGTGACACTGGGTATATCAAAATAAAAAAATAATAGTTACAAAAATCAAAATAAGAAAGGCATTCGGGTTTTTTGTTTTTGTAATATTTAAATATTAGTTTTCAAAAATTTTTTTTTTTTTTCAAATAAACACCTCCGCCATTTAGCGCAAAGCCTACATTCACCTTCAACATAATAAGGTCTCGTCCACTGGACGCACTGGCTCCAGAAATAAGGGCCCTGATTCGACCAGCGTCATTCGTCATTCTGAACTCTATGTCCCGGATGTCTATGGCATCGTCATCGTCATGTTTATCGTCCACGATCTCCCAGGAGTCCACTTTGAGACGCTTTTTGCGTTTTGATTCCACTGCCGCCTTCTGTTTATATTGTCTGAAATGTGACATAGCAGATTTCACTGAACACAATAATTTTTCAATGTCCTTTTGTGGTGCTCGATATTTTTTTGCGAAATATTGTTGCTTTGCATATATGAACAAGTTTTATGTTTCAAAAAGCTTTCAAAATATGTATTTAAATTTTTTGGCAGACAAAGACACAGATTGCGCTAGCCTTAAAGTAATATTTAAACTTGTATTATGGAATACTAACTCAACGATTATATTATTATACAACGTGTAACGGAAAGGGGGTATCAACCCGAACGGGAGTAAATAGTCATCAATGTGAACAACTTTAACTATGGGACTATCCCTGAAATCGTAAAAAAAAATCTGCAGCTCCATACATTTTGACACGGTAGTTATTTAATTTCGTATGGAAGTGAAGATATTTTTTAAAATTTCAGGGATGGTCCGATAGTAAAAGTTGTTTAGATTGATTTGTATGTTTACTCCCTTTCGGGTTGAAACCCCCTTTCCGTAACACTTTGTATACAATATGTAACAAAATCCCTGTCCGATCCTTGTAGGAGCAACTCAGACCGTCAATATGAACAACTTTTCCTATGGGGCCAATACTTGAAACTCGAAAAAAAAAACGAAATTTTCATACAAAAGTTATCGGCCAGCCCGGCAATTGACAACATTTCAAAAATGTTATATTCATATTTTTATTTTTTCCTTAAAGAACTTCAAAAAAAGGACATACGTATTTTTTCTTTTTCATCTCTTTTCATTATTTCTCCTAAAGTTAAATTGTTTAAAATCTCTCCATTCTAAAAGAGCGTAAGTACAAGAGTTAGGATGTAACGATTTTACTTTGCCATACTTTATAATAAAATAATTTTTCAAAACTAAAAACCGACTTCACCCCCAAACAACACAAACCGATTTTAATAAAATTACTATGGGTCCACCTGTACAGTATACCCATTCAAACAAAAGAATAATTTTCCAAATCGGTCCATGCGTCTTCGAGTAATCAGTGAAAATACATAAAAAAATAAATAAAGGATCGCGACGAATTGATAACCTCCTCCTTTTTTTAAGTAGGTTAAAAATTATACTTTCACTGACGTCTATAGAGTTGTGTTTTGTAGCAGTAAGATATCGATAGTATTATGAATTACAAATAGTAAAATCAAAGAAGTAGATATAATCTTAGTATTTTTATCTAAACATTATCTTACAAAAACTTACGTAGGTACCGTAAAATAGGGTTACTTTGATTAATTTAAAAATTCAAACGCTTCTATCTCAGCTATTTTAGCATAAAAATACTATATTGACGACTTGGTATGTGGAAAACAAATAGCATAAAAAATTACGCTTGTAATATTCGGCAAAATGTAATATTTAATCTAAAATATCAATCATATAAAGTGAGAAATAAAGAGAGTCTCTCTCACTCGTGATGTCAGTTGGCAGATTGACGCACATGTCAATTGACAGCTGACAGCTTGCACATTATTTTTTCACTTTTAGATGTTCAAGCAAAGGCTTAACCTGTTAAATGCCTATATTCTTGTACTTTTAGGTTTTTTTCATTTTTCTCTAAAATATAACTCAAAAAAATCTGAAAAAATATTATACGTGTTCGGAATCGCCAAATCTCGAAATGATTTTCGAATTTTCATACCTTTATGAAAATGAAATGTTGTCAATTTGTATGAAAATGTCGATTTTTTTCATGCTCAAGATTTAGTGAACATTTCCAAAGAATTGTGAAATTTGGAACTAGATTTTGTGAAAATCAAATAAGCGAGTTATGGGATTTAAAGTTGGACCCTTAGTCCACACATAGAGGATTGAGGGTCCATTTGTACCGGATAAACTAAGGGCACTAAAGAAAAAGTATTTATGCCAAAATGTAAGATTATTCCAAACAAAAATTGTAGAAACAAGATATTATAGTAAAACATTGTATTATTTTCTATATCTCCGTTCAAAATGGTCCCTCATGGAAAGTTTATTATGCTAATAATAACAAAACCAATAACTTTTGGCTACTCTTTGAAATCCTATATTAAAGTAAATAAATAGTGAAATTTTGTAAAAGCCATAACAGATCACAATATCACGTTGGTTAAAAATTATCACCTAGTAAAAATTCGGACCCTCAATCCTCCACTTTTTTGTTTTCGTTATGTTTTGCGTAACGTATGAACGCTAAGAAAAACACAAAAATATCTTCTTTTGTAGAAAAAAATGTGCAACAAATTGATATTATTTGTTAATAATAATAATTACGTTAAACTACAATTATTACGTGAAATTGACTATTCATGTATGTGGTTAGGGTGACAACAATTTCGTTTTAACTTACATTTATTTTTAATGTACAGTGCTGATTGTAAGTGGTTTTAGTTGCTAATGCAAGTGGACCCTCAATCCTCTATGTCTGGACTGAGGGTCCAACTTTAAAGCCCATAACTCGCTTATTTGATTTTCACAAAATCCGATACCAACTGTCACAATTCTTTGAGAATGTTCACTAAATCATGCATATTTATAGCGGTTATTTCACTTTTTCTTTTTATTTGTAAATATGTAAATTATTCTATCTTAGTTATTTAAATAAACTTTTCGATGTTTACGATAAAAAAGAACTAAACAATACAATATTTTTCAATAAATACATTGTGTTACATGTTTTCCGACTTGCCCTGACTGGTAATTGAACCCGGAACCTTCTGAGTGGCGGAGCGTATTAATCATTACGCCACAGAGGTAGATAAATAATATAGAGAAGGTGCAAAAAGAAAATACATTTACCTTCTCATGTCTTTTAGCTGCTTTAGCTGACCATGTCGAAGTGATCTCTCAGCCGAAGACATCGCTTCAGGCTCTACGGTTTCCATAAGATTATTGTCCTGCGTGAAAAAGTTATGTTTTGAATTATTCCATTCTTTCCTTATTATGTGGGGATAAGGGCTCAGAGAGACTAGCGACAACGTACCAGTGATAGCTCGCGATCTTCGTCGGCGACCAGTGTCACGAATTGGCATGACGAATGGAAAAATAGTTTCAGCTCGTCGGTTAGATTATTAAAAAATATTGTACACGTATTTTTTCTTTTGTCTAAGAAAAAAAAATTACAAAGATACAACGCATTGAAATTTCGCATGACGTCACGGCTACGTACGATTTTTACATAGAGGTGATGTCGCAAGCCCCCACTCCGGAACTTTGATGCTTCGTATCTCTGTGAATTTTTACTTTTTTGGCAAACAGAAACATATGTGTCAATTATTTTTGGATAATCTAAAAAACGAACTAAACCTGTCGTCATTGTTTCTAACACATCAGTATTGTCGCGCGAAAATCACTGTTGGTCGCCAACTGTCACTATAGTCGTTGTCATACTGTCTCTTCTATGAGCTCAAAGTGGCACAGACTAAGACTAATTTATAGATCTACATTCTTTGTTAATGGTAAACACAGATTTTCGCCTATTTTCTTAAATTTCCAAATTGAAATTAAGGTGCGTAACCCTCAAAAGCGCTCAAGTTAATGTGCACTTTTGATCTCAGAAGTACCTACAAGCTAAGTATGCAACCTGGAATGAGCCAAAATGAGCAGGAGCGCCATTTTTGAAACGATGTCACTAAACGAATACCGTTCGTTTTGTCGCTCAGTGTTTCAAAAATGGCGCCCCGATCTTACCTGTAATAAGCTTCTGAGTTGAGCCGCTAGTTTCGTCAGCTCGTACAGGCGTTGTTCTTCAATGCCACGACGACGACACCAGGCTCGGCCACCGTGACCTAAATCAAAATTATTTAATTTATTGCACTTAAAATCTTAAGAATCTAGTACAAAAGGTACAACTTTATGCTAACCAATGTGTACCAGCTCACCTTTGGAACTTAGCAGAAAAAATGGTAGATAGGGTGCAAATTTATGTAGATAAGTATATGGAAAGGAATGAACTAGGATGTATTTAATTACATAGACTACACAAAATATCTGTATAAATATAAATATTTAAAAATTAAGTCATAAATGCAAATTATTATATAAATACGTATTATAAACATACTTATACTATTAATACACCATTGCTTTTTCGGGATAGTGTCGAATTACAAGCATCTTGAAGAGATCCCTTCTTTGTGCTCTCATAATGTTATCGGGAAGGGCATTCCAAAGACGCACGGCCCTATTACTAAAAGTTTCAAGCTTTCTCGTAGCCCTCACCGCGAGACTTTATATCAATTGTCATGCTCCCAGCGCGAGGCATAGTGAATCGAAAATAAATACCTACAAACAAAAAGTTATGTGGATACTTTAGTTAAGTGCAATACGAGCAGTGGTTTTATGCTCGAAATGTACACGTAAAGTTTGTACGATAAATCCGAGGTTCGCGGTGAAAGGCTTATAACATTTCATATAATTATCTCAAAATTTACTTTTACATAAAAGCCTTTCTTGTTAATGCTTCAATAGCCTGGTTATCGGTTCGTAGTACGGGTATATAGTAGTGCGAATATATATTATGACTACCATTCTAACAGCTATAACCTACCAAAACACTATGGGGAGTCTCCATAAGGTGCCATAAGGTAAGTGAACTTAGTAAACACGCGTCTTTCATACCTTCGGCTTTAACCGACAGCCAGGCGCAGTACAGCGACAGAAGTGTTATGGGGTCGCCATGATCAGATTCTTCGGGTTTTCTGGCATTCTGAAATGACGTATCATTTAATTTGAAAACTTTTGAGACGGCAGACTAGACTATGTAGGCGAATTTCCACTAGAAGATAGATAGCTACTATGCACAGCTCTGTTGCACGTTGGGAGCACGCAGTGCGCTTTCTCGAGTAAAGCAACCACGAGCGTGGTTCGCTCTTGGATGAGTGACGACCAGTGGCGAAAAAATCTTGAGCTCCACGTAGCTTCGAAATACACGTTAAGTCCGTCCCAGTTATCATCATTGTATGGCAGTCGTCAAGTTATGTCAGCCATTAGGCAGATTGAAAAATCTAACACTAGTGTTTACCAGTTAGGCACACGAAAAACAAAGATGGGAGTCGTGGTACACTCGGTGGGAACGGAGTTCTTTACTGTCAATCAGCATATCGTGTAACGCACGCGAGGAATTAGTCTCAACCCAGCAACCCGCGAAACTTAATTCTAAATTTTTTAGACAAAAAATGATACTCACCTCACATTCAAAATCCCTATGAGCCCTCGTGGTATAAATGGATCTGATTCCCAACGCGGCAGTGAGTGCTAAAGCCGAGTCTCTCTTGTGAGGTGGCAAGGTCGCACTGCCGACAGCCAAAGCCTTGGCTAAGCAGACTTCTACTGGAAGGTTGGCTAAACACTTCCCGAGGGATGTCAGCTTCTCGTTTGATGTTAAAGCCCCCTGGAAATAAACAATTTATGAACATTATTCCAGCTGGAGATGTGGTCTCCCAGCTCCGAAGCAGCTAACACCGGGAAAGCGGAAGTATAATATAGCAGCTAAGGTTAGGGATGCAAAATGAAAAAAACAGATTGTTTTTTTTTTCACAAAAAAAAACATGAAAAAAAAACTTTGTTAGTACCCTTGTTTTTTTTCTAAATTTGTTTTTTTTTTCAGAAAAAAAATCCATATAAAATTGAATAATTTATTGATATATGCTTTCATTGCTTTCTTATTTCTTACATTTTACAAATTAATGTCTGTAGTTTATGTTTGTACCAAGTTGTACCGGGAATCCTGGTGCGCAATTTGAATGTTGCCAATATATTTATGTAAACTTGGTACTATTCCACCAAAAAAGTATGGTAGGTTCATAAATAAATAAAAAAGTCTAATTATAAACTGTTAAGTATTAATCTTTTATGGAAACTGCTTTATCAATTTTGAATTCCGTATTTTAAAAAAAAACATGCTCCAGAAAAAAAACGTTTTTTTTGTCATGTTTATTTTCAAGTTTTTTTTTCATGTTAGAAAAAAAAACAGTTTTTTTTTGCAACACTAGCTAAGGTTGTATTAGTGCGCAAGTCATTAGGTGAGTGTGTTAAGAACTGAATAAACTATGATTAATCTCGGTTATAACTTGCTTTTTAGACAATAAGGTAGTATTCAGGGCCAAAAATAAATTATTTTGTACTGATAAGAGAATAAAACGTCACAAAATAATTTTAGATTTATTATTGCAGAATAAACGATAATAAGAGCACTATTTGACTCCAAGAAACTATGACGTCACGCCATGATATTTCATACAAATCCCATATATGATGTTTGTTTAGAAAAAAAATTCTGATTTGACTTGTTGGAAACTAGCGGATTAGGCACGAAATAACAACATGAAAATGTTAAAAGGCATAAATGTTTCATTACTTAAATGTTATTTGAACGCTTACAGAGCATTTTTAGCAGCTTTTTCAGTAGGCGCGTCTATGAACGGGAACCGCTACATCAGACAGTCCTAGAAAACTCATGAGCAATAACATAGGCACACGTAAGGCACATGTCACCAAAATATGCTGAATGGGTCTTTTTTCCAAAGAAACCACCACGCTATTCCAATGCTGCACAAATGTACGAGATGAAGGAGACATTTCGTTCTTATTTTATTGTTCGATGTACCTACTCGTACTTTTTACGGATTCGTAACCAAAGTGTAAACACGGGACCCTATTACTAAGACCCCGCTGTCCGTTCATCCGTCTGTCTGCCTGTCACCAGGCTGTATCCCACGAACCTTGATAGCATAGTATTAAATAAATATTTAAAGGGGATTCCCATACAGCAAACGTGATATTTTTGCCGTTTATTACTCGATGTTAATAACGGCATCAGGTAGACGATTGAAATATTCACAGATTATTTAGTTGTATATTCACTTTAAAAATAAATACCCGTACAATTGACGTGATTTTTTATATATAATGGTAAAGAACCCATCGTGCGCGACCCAAGACTCGCACATGGCCGGTGATTTATTTCTATTTAGTGTTGTGGTATTTTTAGGCAATAAAGGAAATTCTATTCTATTCTAAAATAATATGTACTTGTTACTCACATGTTGTTTGAGCTCCAACAGGGCATTCTCGATGGCTTCTTCGGGAGGCGCGTCAATAAACGGGAATCTTCTAACGTCAGATACTCCTAGAGAACTCATAAGCAATAATAATGACGCCAAAGGGACACGGGACACCTCTGGCGTGCTGAATGACTCCATATCTGAGTATTGCTTCTCGGAATAAATGCGGTAACAGACGCCCGGGCCTAAAAAAAGTAGTAATATAATGCTTTCCCTTAACTGAAAACTTATAGTATATAGTATAGTAGATTCGTGCAAAATGTCCTGTAGACCCGTTTTTGAAGGCGGGACATATTGTCATACAACAAATGATTTGCGCGAGCGTTTCCAAAAGGGTTCTATTTTTTCAATCACTCGTAAAGTTTTCACTACATATGACAAAGCAATCTTCGTGTTGTTTGTCACGAGGAATCCATTCCGTTTCACCCTGCTTTTTTATCCACTTTTTGACATATTTTACGAATTTTCTGCGTGAAGACTAATATTTTTGCCTGACGACGGTTTCAAAAATACGGCGTAATGGTATTTCGTGACTTGGAAAGCGAAAGGTGACTTTTCGATGAGCCGAATAAAACGGTGGACTATAACGACAGACTAAACATAATAGTTTATTTAATGTATAAAAAGTAGAATAAGACTCGCATATACCAACCAGTTCTTCCCGCTCTACCCTTCCTCTGATCGGCGCTCGCTTTTGATATCCAAAACTCTTTCAGCCGTTGCATTTTTGTGGTAGAATCGTAGCTCATCTCTTTAACCTACGACGTTTAACAAAGCAATATTAAAAACCATCTTATAATAAATAAAATTGTACATGATTTAATAGGGCAATAAACATATGTTTTTCCATGGCGGATAAATAATCACTATTTTAGTAACATCTTGGCTGCCAACATTACAGGTGACTGTCATGACGTTTAAAAACTTAAGAGTCCTCTTACCCTGGACAGAAACAGATTTTCCCATACAAACGTAGTCTAAGTTTTATTTTGAAACGACATGTCGGATATGGGCAAAATTATGTAATTTTGAAGGAATTCCAATTATCTAGGGATGTAATTGGTTTTCGACGGTAAAATTATGAACTTAAAAGAGTTGTATGAAAAAATATGACTACATTTTTGAAGCCTGACTGTACATGACGATATTTTGGCGTGGTTTGTCATTGTGTTCTCCATTTGACACACTAGTAAACTTTATCGCATTTTCTGCCATTCCCTCGATCGGCTATTTTTTACCCCCGACGAAAAAGAGGGGTATTATAAGGTCACAGCAGTCTTATTAACAAAGTATCAACTTGAGCAGTTCGGTATTCTTTGTATGAAACTCCCTACTGCACGCTTATTATTCGGATTCGTAACGTAATCGCCTCACCTCGGGACTAGCTCACGAACCGGCGGGTCGGTCAACTTCTCTTCGTCCATCCTTGAACCACGCACCCATGTCTGACTTTTTATTTTATACCGTAGAATTCTGACAGTTGTAATTTTTTAACATTTCAGAACTGTTGTCGAGCGGTAAGCGTGGCGTCGCCTAGCCGTAGCTAAGTCGACGCGTACCAAAGCTGATCTGAAGTGCGATTTTTGAAACGCGGAGTCACCTAAACGAATGGTTTTCCCATACAAAAACCATACGTTTAGGTGACTCCGCGTTTCAGAAATCGCACTTCAGGTTTGGTTACGTGCCTATGCCATGAGCCTGTTGGACGGCGCGGCGAAAGGCGGTATGGTGTCGACCGTTTCCGAGTTGATAAGTCTGCTGTGACTTATTATAAGTTTGACGGCTAATAATTAATGTCTGTCTGTCTGTGTGTCTGTGGCATCGTAGCTCTCGAACGGATGGACCGATTTCGATGCGGTTTTTTCACATGAAAGCAAGTTCCCTGCGGTGGTTATATTTGATCAAAATTGGTTCAGCCGTATATAAGTTATTGTAGGTTAACGCCCAGTTGGGGTTTTAATTTACCTCGAAAATAATAGATGGCGCTCCGGATATCAGTTTTACTTAACATCGGTTGGAATCCTATGTAGTTCCGCTACTTATCATTAGATGGTCGGGGTTTTTTTAATTTGGCTGGCAAATAAATTTGTATTCCTGTTACCTGAATGTTTTCATATTTCCAGACTTACCTTTCCAGAATCAACGACGAATCTGATACCATCAATGGTGACTGATGTCTCTGCTATGTTCGTGGACACGATGCACTTTCTAACGCCCTCTGGCGGATAGTCAAACACCTGCAAAATATTAGACATGAACATTGGGATATTATATATGATGTTTGTTTGTTTTTCGTGTGTATAAATGGCCAACACTGGTGTCAGAATTTTCAAGCTTCTTAAAGGCATCTGACACAGCTTGACGACTGTCACATAGTGATGACAGCGGGGAACATCTAATGCGATCAGCAACTCGCCTAACCAGCGTGACGATTATGGGCAAATCCAATCTTTACTTATTAATCAAATGTTAATTGGCCACAATGGAAAAGATTAAAAAAAATCTTGCTAGCTTTTATTGTTATGCCTAAGTACTTATCCAGACAAATATAATAAGCCCAATTTCGATTGGGTTGCGTCGTTTCATTATAAAGTTCCTATTGCCACCTTCCAGCTTCATCGTCATTTCAGCTCCATGACATCATAATATTGTATTGTCACGCGATATACGTATGCGTGCAAAATTTCAGCTCAACCGAGGAGTGGTTCAAATTTAACTGTAAGATTTGATTACAGACAGACAGACAAACCGACAGACAGACAATAGGACAGGTCAAACTAAATTACAGCTTGTAAAAAGCTGATGTTAATGCTAATGCATTCTCTACCAGACTCAATAAGCCTTTAAAAAAAAAAACAGAAATCATTTTATTAGTGATAGACACTTAAAGATAAGCAAAGATTATATGATTTTTTTCGGGGTTCAGTGCTGCTCCCATTTGAAATAAGATATTTGAAAGGAAACGGAGATAGCATTTAAAAATCTGGTATCATAGGGCTCTACGAGTAAATAACCCTTAAAAATATTTTATGAACTACTGTTTACAGTTTAAAGTAAGAACGTGAACCTTTTCTTTGCACATTAGCGAAAAACCGCCACTTATGGCAAATGTGCGAAGAAAAGCTTTACGTTCTCGTTTTAAACTGTAAACAGTAGTTCATAGAATACATACATATCAATTATTTAGAGGCCTACACACTAAAAGAGACATTTGGCTGATGGTCGATTCGGATTAGGATTTTAAGAGTCAAGGGAAGCCGCATAATAGCTATTCATTACCTTATCTTGTTCGGCCAATGAAAGGCCGCTATGGAGCGGCAAAACGATCCAATTCTTGTTTTTCTCGGCGTACTGCTGCGCCGCGTCGCATATCGCTGTGATCTCTTGCACGCCAGACATGAAGATCAGGAGATCGCCTCTTTCGTCGCCTGTTATAGAAAATTTTAAGTGTTTATTATATTTTCCCTAATTAATGTACAATGCGACACAAATAAGTTGAACAAAAATTTTTCGGAATCGGCGGAGTTCAAAGCATTTTTGTACAAATTCCCAGCACGTAGAACAAACCAAAATAACGGTTATCGGCGCAGGTATAAATAATGCGCCGACGACCGCCATTTTGGTTCAATTTACGTGTCGGGTATTTGTACAAAAATGCTTTGAAGTCCGACATCTTTGTTCAACTTATTTGTGTCGCATTATAAAATGATGTTTGAGCGTTGGAACGAAGCGTGCTAGGTTTCATAAGATTTGATAAAGTTCCAAATATTACACTTCGTTCCTTGACAGGCATCGCTAGGCAAAAATCTGAAAAGTTGAAGTGGGATTGGACGGGCCAGCGGCACACATCCCGGGCTCCGAAACAACCCAGCTAAGGATGCAACCGGGAACGCCCTTAGACGAAAAATATTGTGAAAAGGAACCATTGTTTTTGAGTTCTCGACTAACATATTTTTGACAACGAAATTTCATATTAAATTCGCTATTTTCAAATCAGATACTTTTTTCTAAACGTTAAATCAAACAATTTCCATGGGATTTGTATGAAATATAGACTAATGACTTCATAGTTTCATGGAGTCAAATAGCGCTCTTAATATCAGTCTTTCTGCATTAATATATCTAAAATCACATTGAAAATGGATATGATCACGACAAGTGACATTATTTTGTGACGTTTTATTTTCTTAACAGTACCAAACAGTTTATTATTGATTCATGAAAGTGAATAGTCGTTTCCTTGCGCACTGTTTTTATTTTGGAACCTCATCTCTTGACTTATATTAACTAGTAGAGTCGACAGCGATCACAATCAATGACCTACTTATTTTCCCAATACAAGTAGGCCTTAATGAAGCAATTTACCGGTGAATCACCTTAGCCAAACACTGGTCAACTTTATTAAAACTAAATTTAATAGCCTTTCGACGCGAGAATAAGATTGTCATATGAGCGATGTACAGATACAGAACAGGATGTCGCAAACCGCAGTCTGATGTCCAGCAATTGGGACTTGAAAACTGATGATGATCAAATGAGAATGTTAGTCGTGGTCCTCGATATAATATATCAGCTGTCTTCAATAACGGCCATGTCTTTTTTTAAGCAATTGACACTTATCGCGCTGCAGCGCTAAATCCGCTTTTATATATTAGGTTGGGGAAAAAGTCTTTTCGCATATAGTATGTATGAATTTGTAATAAAACCTCTTCGGCTATACTATTTGTACCTAGCTGGTTTTGGTATCATTTAAAACTTTAAATTTAAAGAAGATAATTCAAAATTCAAATTAGGAAAATGCGTGATTTTCATTTGTTTTTCTTACCGTCAAGATGAGTGAATCTTATGAAGAAATTAGATACATTTTAAAATTTTACTACCAAAAAGGTAAAAATGCAAAGCAAGCCGCGAAAAAAATTTGCGATGTTTATGGACCTAGTGCAGTATCTGTGAGAGTAGCACAAATTTGGTTTAAGCGTTTTCAATCCGGAAATTTTGATGTCAAAGATGCACGTCGCTCTGGTCGCCCTGTTACGGATAAAATGGATGCTATTTTTGAAAAAGTGGAGCAAGATCGGCATATCAGTAGTTACGTCGTAGCTGAAGAACTGGGAATTGACAACTAAACAGTTTTGGCGCATTTGAAAAAAATGTGTACACAAAAAAGCTCGATATTTGGGTACCTCACGAGCTCTCTGAAAGAAACCTAATGAACCGTGTACTCATTTGTGATTCTTTATTACGACGTAATGAGACCGAACCATTTTTGAAGAAATTGATAACTGGTGATGAAAAGTGGATCACGTACGACAAGATCGTGCGAAAAAGGTCATGGTCAAAGGCCGGTCAGGCTTCACAGACTGTGGCGAAACCCGGGTTAACTCGCAACAAGGTGATGCTGTGTGTGGTGGGATTGGAAGGGCATTTTACTCATTGTGAGCTGTTACCACCAGGCAGGACCATTTATTCAGAACTCTACTGCGAACAACTGATAAGATTAAAGCAAGAAGTTGAGAGAAAGCGGCCGGAATTAATCAACAGAAGGGGTGTGGTTTTTAATCATGATAACGCTAGACCTCACACATCTTTAACCACTCAGCAAAAATTAAGAGTTTGGCTGGGAGTTGTTAATGCATCCGCCGTATAGTCCTGACCTGGCACCTTCAGATTTCCACCTGTTTCGGTCTCTTCAGAATTCTTTAGGCAGTGTCAGGTTAACATCACGAGAGGACTGCCAAAACTACTTGACGCAGTTTTTTGATCAGAAGCCCCAACATTTCTATAGCAATGGGATCATGTCCCTACCTATAAGATGGCAAAAAGTTATCAAACAAAATGGTACCTACATACTTTAGTTAAATGTAAATAAACTATATTAAAAAATGTTTTGAATTTTCATATAAAATGCGTAAAGACTTTTTCCCCAACCTATTATATATCATAGACCAAAGCATTCATTTCATTCAATATGGCGGCGGGAATTTTGCAATTCATATTTAATTTTCAGACAATGATATCATATCCTTGTTTCCTGAATTGTTAGTGCAGTATCTCAACAAGGCATTTTTGACTGTGTTGACAGTGTTTTCTTTTATTTACTATTTTATTTACTATGGAGTGTACAAGACACGCTAATGCTAGCAAGCGACTAATGTGAGGTGAACAGTGATAGCATATTATGAACGAAACAAAACGGTGACATGTGTCGTCTACTCTAGTACGTAAATACATAATAACTCGTTGGTCGTGGCACAGAATAAATATTAGTACTCACTTACAGAAGTCTTACTCAGAAAAGAAATTCAAAGAAATATCTACTTAATGTGGTTAACGCTATAGTTTAATTTAGCTCACGTCAGAACTTCTCACCTGTTCGTTTAGATACCTAGACATCCATTGTAAGCCAATTTCATTCTTATTACTCTGGATAAACGATTCATGTAACTTAATATTCCCCTTTGAAGTGGTCGCCGCGCGCATAGTAATAATGTAGGTGTATTTTCGATACCTAAACGGGGAGTGACACAGGCCTGTGGTGCGATTTTTCAAACGCGGAGTCACTAAACGTACGGTTTTTTGTATGGCAAAAACATTCGTTTAGGTGACTCCGCGTTTGAAAAATGGCACTTCTGGTCGTGGTCATAGGTATCAACATAGAAGCGGAGTATCATTTAGCTTACTACTACTACAAACAAAACTATACATCCATGCACACGTCAATATGTGTGTGTTTGCCCCTCAACATGCGAATATTGCGCGGGGCCCTAGGATTTTCTGTTATTTATGTAATACTTATATTCATTCTGTGTCTTGCTTTAAGACACACAACTTACTAGGATATTTATTGTCTATCAACTGCATTATTTGGACGTATGGTTGGGGATCTAATCTGTCATCTCTTGTTGGCTTGTCTTCGATAAAAATGGGTTTGTAGTGTAAATCTATCTGGTACAGTCTACCGGGTACCTGAAATAATACATAAGTTTTATGCGACACTAATAAATGGTTCTAATGTGTCTGCAAGGAAGTCTATAACACTATTTATTTACTTTGTCATGAACTTTAGATTCCAAGTTTATTATAAAATTAATGATTATAAGCAGTGAGTGTTCTGGAAGAAAATAAGACTTATAACATAATATGTAAGAAGTACATGAGTAGATAAATTGATTCAATATATTAAAAAATTAAAAATTAAAAAACCCCACTTAAGTTAAAAAAAACACAATTTTTAGGGTTACCCAAAGCTTAAAAACTTTTTGAAAAAAGTTGAAATTTTCACAGATGATGCTGTGATGATTTGCCGCTATAACAGCAGATACTAAAAGCAAAATTAAGTAAATATTTAAATGGGGCTTCCATCCCTCAAATAAAAATAACATAAATACTACCTGTATAACAACAGCTGACTCTGCCGAGAAATAATCCTCAAACAACTTGATATTTATGGTGGCAGACATCAGCACTAGTTTGATGTCACTCCTACCATGGATAAGGCACTTCAGGACTCCAAGAAGGAAGTCGCCCATGAGATGCCTCTCGTGGATCTCGTCGAGAATGATGACGGCATAATCTGGCAGGTTCTCTGACGACATCTGGACAAAGGTTTTATATTTTACTAACAATTCTTTATTGGTAGCTTGCCTGGGTTGTTCGTTCACTGCATAAAAAGCATTGCAGCAATTAGCAGGGCAAATAACAGTGTATATTATGCAGCTGAAATGATGATATATCTACACGTAGATGTTTGCTCCTTATAACAGGAAGCCCTAAAGCTGCTAATTTATGGATTGCATCAATATTGTAACTAGTTGTCACATGAACACATTGATTCATAGAGATTAACCATTTCACCAGTAGCAGGTCACACTGGGGAACATAATCTTGTGGGAAAGGCAAGCCTTCGATCTGTAGGTTAACTACTTATTTTATATATTTCTGTGCATTTCTCTTTTTGTAGATTAGTCTACCTTATACCTGTCTCAATAAAAGTCCTTCGGTGATGAAGCAGATTTTAGTGTCGGCAGTTTTGCTCTTCTCAAACCTGATCTGGTATCCCACCTTGGTTTCAAACTGAGTCAGCATCTCATAGGCAACTCGTTTAGAGAGGGACACGCAAGCGATGCGCCTGGGCTGGGTGCAGGCTGAAATTAGATTTGTCATTTCATATTTATACATTAACCGACTTCGAAAAAGAAGAAGGTGATCAATTCAAATGTACTTGTTTTTTTAATGGTTCCCTTATTACTCGAAAATGGCTGGACAATCTTCAAAAAATATTTTTTGAACGGACATACGAGGGGGGGTCAAAAAGTTCGCGGAATGGAGGGGATAGCGGGGGGTGGGGGACCTGCCGCAGGTAGTAACTAATGAGCAACTCTTTGTGAGTATATATGCCAAGTTTGAACCTGATTGTGTCAATAACCTTTGACCTGTCGTCGATCAAACAAGTGAATCCGGAAGAAAAACTTGAACATGGAAAAAATCGAGTTTCGTGCCGTCATAAAGTTCCTCACTAAGCAAGGAAAACCACCTCAGAAAATTTTGGAAGAAATGTTATCAGTATACGGGGACTCTTGCCCTGGGAAAACCATGGTGTACAAGTGGAATAGCCTTTTCAAGCAAGGCAGAGAGTCTCTTGAAGACGACCCTCGCTCAGGACGGCCGATTGAGGCCACCACCTCAAACATCGTTGAAAAAGTGGAGAATCTTATACTGGAGGATACTCGTTTGAAGAAGAAACAACTTGCAGAAATGGTTGGAGTATCACCTACAACCATTTTAAATATTCTACACGACAATCTTGGGATGTCAAAAGTCAGCGCAAGATGGGTGCCAAGAATGCTCACACCACCACAGAAACAGCTGCGCGTCGAGTATTCAAAGGAGTTTTTAGACCTCTGTAGCGCCGACAAGGAAGGAATTTTTGCAAGACTTGTTACTGCAGATGAAACTTGGGTTCATCATTATGAGCCTGAGTCGAAGCAAGAGTCTATGCAGTGGCATAAAAAGGGTCAGCCCCCCCCTAAGAAATACAGGGTGTCACAATCGGCTGGAAAAATCATGGCAACTGTTTTTTGGGATACAGAGGGTATTTTATTAATAGATTATAAAGATAAGGGTGTTTCTATAACGGGAGAATACTACGCTAATCTACTAAGACAATTAAAAGAAGCAATCAAGGAGAAAAGGCGGGGAAAGTTGACAAAGGGTGTGCTGCTTTTGCATGACAACGCACCGGTACACAAGAGCCGCGTTGCGATGGCTGCCCTTCATCACTGTGGCTTCGAAATGTTAAACCATCCTCCCTATAGTCCAGACTTAGCCCCCTGTGATTATTTTTTATTTCCCAAATTAAAAAAAGAGCTTCGGGGGAAGAAATTTTCCGATGATGAAGAAGTCAAGTCGGCGATTTCGGCCTATTTTGAGGACAAAGACAAATCATTTTTTTTCGACGGTATTAATAAGTTAATAGAGAGATCTGAAAAATGTATTCGACTTAAGGGGGAATATATTGAAAAAGAAAAATAGTACAGTATTTTATTTCACCCCCCTTCCCCTCCGTTCCGCGAACTTTTTGACCCCCCCTCGTATGTTGCTGGCAACACTGACATACCAACGTACCTTATCAGATGGTCCAATAGAAATTTTATCAAAGCTTCTAAAACGGTTTCTAGTTTTGAAAATGTATTTACTAGCTGATGCCCGCGACGTTGCAACGATCAATCCAATTTTTGACAATTTCAAAGGATCTTAACATTTTTCTGGGATAAAAAGTATTCTCTGTTAATTCCAATAATAAAAGCTATCTACATGCCAATTTTAATCCAATTTGTTACCAAATGTATTCATGTCTCAAATTGCAGAGCTGAAGCGTAGCACTGATTTAAAAACGGCACTCTCCAGGCCTATGCTCATTCACAGCTGCAGTACGGCATAATATTATGGGGCAACAGTACTGACGCTCACCGACTTTTTACACTTCAAAAGAAATGCATTAGAATTCTAGCAAACTTAAAGTATTCCACTGAGAGTTGTCGACCCTACTTTGTTGAATATAAAATATTAACTTTGACGGGAATTTACATAATCGAGATTTGCAAATTTGTAAAAAATAATATGACACTTTTAAAACAAAAAAACAGGAATGTGATTATCAAATGAACACACGCTTCGAAGGAAAATTAAGTCTACCGTCTAGCAGACTAGAAATAGTTAGCTCAGGGACATTGGTGATGTGTATAAAAATATACAACAAAATACCTGACCATATTGCATTTGAAAGAGATGAAAAAAAATCATAAGATCTCTTAAAAACTAACTGACAGATGAATGCGTTTATACTCTTGAAGAGTTTTTTGCCAAATCAATACTTATTACTATTTGACATCAATATTTAATTAATTAAAACTCCTCCGCCCCTCTTCGGCGCAGCGGGGGGGGGCATGCCCATATATAAGGCGTGGCGGCCGGCGCTCGTCCTTTTTTTTCTTCGGCTGCATCTCAAGCTAAGTAGTTCTTCTACCTAGAAGGGCTACTCAACGGATCTAGTGCCTATAACTCACGACCCTGACTACCTAATCTGTACCTAGTGTTCTTGTGAATCTTTGTAACTAATGTAATGTAATAGTTGTTCATTATACCTATCTCATTTGCCAATATCTAGTCTTTCCTTTATCTCATCTATCCTCCTAGATCCTAAATCTAGGTTTTACTAGCCAAAACGGTACAGCTTTTATGAATTGTGACTATATCTATAAGTGTCTATTATTATTTTGTTTGAAAATATAAGTGTTTATTATTATTTAAAAAAGAAGTTGCAAGACGCACCGAAAGCGCCTGGAAGAACTATTGGTCAATGAAGGGAAACCTTCCTTTAACACACAAACGCAAACTCATGGACATGTGCATCCTTCCGACCCTTACATATGGTGCTCAGACTTGGTCTTTGACAAAAGTTCAGAAGTCCGGGATCGGGGTTTGCCAACGTGCCATGGAGCGCAGCATGCTTAGTATCAAGAGAATAGATAGAGTCCGCAACACCACCTTGCGATCCATCACCGAAGTCACAGACGTGAATGTCACCGCCGCTAAATTAAAATGGGACAGGGCTGGTCATGTCAGCCGTATGCCGACCTACACCTACTAGGCGCAGATGGCGTGACGACCTAGATGCCTACTCAAAGGACTGGCAGGCAAAAGCGCAGGATAGAGAGAAATGGAGATCCGAGAGGGAGGCCTTTGCCCAACAATGGGATCTAGCGAGCTCTAAATAATAATAATAATAATGAACGTATGGAAGAGCAAGGAGCTCCACGGGCGGTTCTATCGAGCCTTAACAGGGCCCGATGTGGATCAGCTTGCATCGGTGAACTGGCTACGTTTCGGTGACCTCTTTGGGGAAACTGAAGGTTTTGCCTGTGTAATTGCAGACGAAGTCATAATGACGAACAACTTTCGGAGATATATCCTGAGGGACGGTACGGTTGACGTCTGTCGAGCATGTCGACGTCCCGGAGAGTCTATCAGGCATATAATCTCTGGTTGTTCTCATCTGGCTAACGGTGAGTACTTGCACAGACATAACCTGGTAGCCAGAATTATTCACCAGCAGCTTGCTCTTCGATACGAACTTGTACAATCTGAGGTACCGTACTATAAGTACACACCGATGCCGGATCTCGAAAATGGTCGTGCCACGCTCTATTGGAATCGATCTGTCATCACGGATAGGACTATTGTCGCCAATAAGCCTGATATTGTGCTGACAGATCGATTGATGCGCCAGACAGTGCTTGTTGACATCACCATTCCGCATGACGAGAAGGACAAGCTTAGTAAGTACCTTGACTTGGCCCACGAGGTGACTGCCATGTGGAATGTGGATTCAACGATCATTGTCCCGATAGTCGTATCGGCGAACGGTCTTATAGCGAAGAGTCTTGATCAACACCTCAAGACTCTCTCGCTAGATAGCTGGATCAAGGGTCAGATAAAAAAGGCAGTACTCCTGGACATGGCACGCATTGTCAGGAGGTTTCTCTCTCTGCGGCCCTAACCGCCGGTAGCTTGGGCCTTGCCCCGCTGCCAGTGGGCAGATAGATTAGGTTTTTTATAATATGTGTATTTTTTGTAGAATATTTTATATTTTACTTTTTATAGATATATTATAAAACCCTAATCTAAGAAAATATGAATAAATAAAGTGAATAATAATATTATTTTGATTAGTTTTGATATTATTTGTGTTTATTAACTATGTATATTTTGTAATGCCCTTGCAGGGTTCCATGCTATACTGTTAAGTATTACTAGTGATTTTGTGAACTTTTACCACACATGGAAACAATAACGAATTGAATTGAATTGCAGGAATAAACCACAGAGCCAAAGAGCAAGTAAGAATCAAGTATTTATTAGAAACTACTTGTTTTCCTAGTCAGTCAGTATAATTTTTCTCACTTACCCAAGACCCACGCTTAGCGTTATGGTGGGCTTTAAAAAAGAAACAAGAATCAAAACACTGATCGGTTGCTAGTGGCATCGCCTAACATGATTCAAATCTCATCCACTCCCTTGATCGGCTTTTACGATTTGCGGGGAAGAAAAGCAGCTGTTACATTTTTACCTTTTTTCCTTTCTTCCAGACCAGCAAAGAAGAATACTAAAGATATACTTAAAAATAAAATACAAACTCACCAATGTTCTGAAAGCCTGCTTCGTGCAGATACTGTGGGACCTGTGTAGACTTGCCACAGCCTGTATCCCCAGCCACCACTACAACTCTTTCGTTTTGTACTGCACTGACTATTTCATTTCTGAAATAAAAGTAGCTGATTGTGAGTACAATGTTTTTAACAACCATAAAATGATACACAGTTAATGCGGATTACCTGTCCCCATAGCATGGCAACAATGATGCACAATTTTTGGCGATTATCTGTCCCCATAACATGGCAACAAAAGCATTTAATAAGCTCTATCATCTATCACTATCTTGCACGAGGTAATAAACAGCAGGATGATACTAGTTTATTGGGCAATATAAACTTTATTTAGTTAAGCAATAATTGTTAAACTAGATAGCTCCATCTATAGAAGTGAAAGGCCATATAGACAGTTCATAGCAAAGCACAATAATTGTGTCTATATGGCCTTTCACTTCTATAGATGGAGCCCCTTAATGTTTTTACTGTCCTCTTTGAAATATCCAAAATCAACTAACACAATACCTACTTAAAGCCTAATCGAAATACGCCATACGTGCATAAGTATTGTTTTAGTTGATTTTGGATATTATTTGAAAGAGGACAATGTCAATTATAGTTTGAAAAATGCTCTGTGCTGCGCTTTGCCATATGTGCGCACTTATTAACACTTTGTAGGATAATTAACAGACAAAACAGATTTAAACTCTTGTGTCAAGCTATCCAAAACAATTTATGATGTGTCTGTTGACTCTGCAGATGAATAATAAATATTTAAAATGGATGTCTTACCTATAACTAGCTACTGGTAGCTCCCTCTGAGCCTGCCTCAATTTCTTGAGTTTATCAAACTTCTCCTTATTTTTGAAATCAATGTAAATAGAAACAATATTCAAAAAAACATCAAACAAGTCTTTATCCAACTTTCGCCTAACCCTAGCATCAGTCGATACATCCACATACTTTAACTTAGTGTTGAAGTTGATACAGTGGTATTTAGAATAGTTTCTTGGAACTCCAAATTCATTCAAATCGTCATTTTGTTTCTCTAACAATGGCTTGCCGGCTTTTTTCAATGTAGCTTCGTACTTCTTCAAAAACACCCAAAAGTCGTCTAAATTATTTGCGACGGTGTTACTTTCGCTGCTATAAAGAATGATTTTGTTTAAATCTCTTTTGAAATTCATGAAACTAAATTCCTCTTGAACACTTTTAGAAACTGATGCGTTTGGACTTGTTTTCCTGTATTTACTGCTTCTGTCATTTGATCGTGATCTTCTACGTTTATAAAATCTATCTTTAAATGGGCTTTTATCGCGTCCCATTGTTTTAAATGACATCTACCTGATTAATTTTAAAGATATTTGTTGATCAATTATTATTTTGCAAGTATGCATGTTTGTTTTGCATTTTTCTGTTCGTTCACTTCTTTTCTTTATCAATACAAATATTCGGGCTTGCCGACAATATCACAATAATGTCAATGTCAAAATTGTCAAAAATCTTTTTTTTTAACGCCTGCCCCACGCACGCTACACGCTACACCTGTTTGCGTATTTCAATAGTTCTCAAAATTGTACCCTACAATTTTTTGTGTGTTTTTTTTTCAAAAGCGTGTTTTTACTGGCTTTTAATGGAAAATTAGGTGTACGTATTCATCTTGTGTTATTTATAAATGGTATTGATTTATTAGCTACAGCTTAAGTATAAAAGCAGTTTTTTCTGGACATGGTTACTATTTGTGTTCAATTTTGTTACTATTCATTTAATCAAAATAATTATAAAAATAGTAATTTTACGTCAAATATTAACATTATTGTAATTTAAGACAATGAAGTAATTTATAAACCAAAACACACTAGATTAAAAAGTATGAATTTGAAAATTCAATAGGTTGAAGATCAATATTGTTACTTAGATAAAAATTAAGCCTTTTTTTACGATTAAGCTGATAATGAAAGTCGATTGTCAAAACGCGAATCTGACATAAAATACTACAAAGAACTTAAGTCTACTGTCAATAAGGCTATGTTCTCAGAAAAGGCCGCATATTTTCGCCACAATATTAATTTAAACGCTAAAATTCTAAAAAGTTATGGAGTAATATTAAAAGGAATGTTGTCGATTTTGAACAAAAGCAAACTACCCTACCTTTGGGCCTAAATGACGCCGATCTTGTCAACGACATCTTGTTATGCGGATACCGTAATTGGCGATTGCTTATTTGGTTACACTAAAAATCTTATCCAGCGTGTGCAGAATGCTTGTGCTAGGTTTTGCTTTCCTATTCCGCGACGGGCTCATGTCACCCCATTTCTCAATCAGAGCAATCTAATGAATATGAAAACTAGGCACGCTTATCATTTTGCTTGCTTACTCTTTAACACTGTGCATACAAAATCACCTCCCTATCTATATGCTAAGCTTAAATTCTCACAACGTCTAATTAGATCCTCCCAGCGTTTGCTGGGTGTGCATCACCGCACAGCAGCATTTCGTGGCAGTTTTCGTTATGCTGCCACGAAGTGTTGGAATAATATTCCACCACCCATTAGGAACTGTCTTACTGTTAAATCTTTTAAAATTGAATTTAAAAAGTATCTTTTGAATAAACAGAAATTAACTTAGCCTGTGCTGTGTTGTACAAACTATTCAAGTTATTTATTTAATTACAATTACTATAATCCCTTTTGCAAGCGTTTAAGTGTTTTGTTATTTTAAACATATGTTATTTTTATAATCGTAGTTAGTATGCTGTTTTGTTTTGGGATATCACTGTACGTCATAATGATATGCATGCAGTGGTGTTTCGAAATCAAAGATTTAGAATATACAAGATATCGAATGACATGTACACGGTTCGGCGTGTCGTTGCAGTGCGCAGTGGTACTTCTTGTTGGGCCGGTGTCCCCGGAAGACCAGCGTTGGGGTGTTGTAAAATGCCTCGACACATGCTGAGTGGACGTCGGATTAGCGTCATATTTAGATTATAATGAACGTGCCAATTTATATTTCGCTAATAAACCATATTCTATTCTATATTCTAAAGTATCTTGGTCATTGTCAAAACTTATAATTTTCTTTAAAATATGTAATGTGTTATTAATTAATGTTATCTAGAAATATAACATTTTGACAAGAAAAAAAATATTTGGGGACAGTAACAAAATTGAGTTAGATTGTAACTAATGAAAAAGTAAGGAGTCTTTTATACTGGTACTTTAGTTTTGTAAATTTTTAGGGTTCCGTAGTAAAAAAGGAACCCTTATAGTTTCGCCATGTTTGTCTGTCTGTCTGTCTGTCCGTCCACGGTTTTACTCAGCGACTATACGTACTAGAAGACTGTAATTTGGCATGAATATTTATATTAATTATGCAAAACAATTGGTAAAATAAAATAGTGAAATAATATTTTTTTTAGGGTAGCTCCCATACAAGTAAAGTGAAAAGTCAATGTTTTTTTCTCGACTACCGTTTTTCGATTTAGGGATCCGTTTTTGAAATATTTCGTTTAAAAGTGAAAAATGTTGTTAGAGTCGAGTGTCTCCCCTCTATCTGCTCAACCGTTATATATGAACTCGTGAAAAAATTTACAGCTATAGTAAATATAACGAAATTTAAAGGAAAACTATCAGAGCTAAGTAGGGTTGAAGCGCGTTGGGTAAAGATTAAGCCAAGCGCAGGATCAAATGTTATGGTTAGGCGTAAGCTATGTACACAGGAAGAAAGGAAAAGAAGGAGATCACTATTTACAGTTTATTTATGTACACTTCACACTAGCACAAACAAATGTTATATATACAGAAGGTGAATGATGTTATCGGAGTTATGGATAAATGATGCTCTCCAAAAGTATTTACAATTCCCTATTAAAATTTATTTATGACAGGAAAATTTTAAAACAAAAAAGCGAGAGCAAAAAATAGTTACTCGACTAGCCGCCGCACGTCAGGCGTGGCGACACCGTCTTCATAAGAACGGTTGATGGCCACGCATGCGCGCAGCGGTCTTTCATAAATGACAATATATTTATATACATGTAAAAGAATGTATGTCCGCTTGTATGTTGCGATTCATGAAAATTTACAATATTTACAACTTATTCATACAAAATATATGTACATACAAAATACAAGTATAAAAGGAGTGGCAGTGCAGGCCACATCACCCCCCTCCAGAGACCGTCAAGGGCGATAATAGATGCCTAGGAAACCGTACAACACGACCTGAACGTGTCCGTAGGATATCATTTCTTTGGGGTTCAGGGAGTGTATCGTGAGGTAATGACGGCATAACTGGGGTGTGTGTACGTGTGTTAGAATGTGATGGGGTGGCATGTGTGGTGTTTGTGTCACAAAGTATGTAGGCCGGCTTAATGCGGTCTATCGATACCGTAACCGAGTTACCACGAATTAATATTTTGAAATTCTTGTCCCCTCTCTCTAACACTTTGTGAGGTCCAGAATATGCAGGAGTAAGAGACCCACGAACAGTGTCATCACGTATAAATACGTGTGTAGCAGTTGCAAGGTCCTTGAAGATGAAAACCGATTGCTTGCCGTGTCGAGAAGCTGGTGTAGGTCTAATATTACCTACAAACGACCTAAGACGTGACAAGTAATCAGTTAAGTCAGTGGAATCTTCTTGACTAGGATGGAAAAATTCACCAGGGAGTCTCAAAGGTTCGCCATAGGTGAGTTCAGCTGTCGAAGACGAAAGATCTTCCTTAAAAGAGCTCCTGATACCTAGTAAAACTAGAGGAAGTGAATCGACCCAATTTGAGCTGGAATGACAGACAATCGCAGCTTTTAACTGCCGATGGAACCTCTCGATAAGGCCATTACAAGACGGATGGTAGGCCGTTGTACGTTTGTGTTGAAAGCCTACCAGATGAGAGAGACTTTTGAATAAGGCAGACTCAAATTGGCTACCCCTATCCGTGACAATACTAATAGGACAGCCAAACCTAGAAATCCAACCATGTAGTAAGGCCTTAGCAACGACTTCAGCAGTGATTTCTTGGAGTGGTATTACCTCAGGCCATCGCGTGAATCTGTCAATAGCTGTGAGGCAGTACCTATAACCTTGGCATAAAGGAAGTGGGCCAATCAGATCTATGTGAATGTGGGCAAACCTTGCACTCGGAAGATGGAAAGAACCTAATGGAGATGAGACGTGTCGAGTGACCTTTGATCGCTGACAAGCAAGGCAACTTTTGGTCCATTCTCGGCAGTCTTTTCTGATTCCTGGCCACACATATCGATCCGTGACTAATTTTAGGGAAGCATTCACCCCTGGATGACTAAGGGAATGCAGACAGTCAAATACCTGCCGACGATATATCTTTGGGACATAAGGTCTCACGTTCCCGTCTCTTTCTTCACAATATAAATCAACCCGAACATCTGGCAGCTTCATCTTCTTCAGACGCAATGACGTGGTGTTTTCAAGGAGAAGTCGCAGTTCAGGATCTGAAGTTTGAGCGTCCGCTAATTGATTCAGATCAACAGGCTGTACGATCTCTTCAATCCTCGAAAGGGTATCGGCCACGACGTTGTCCTTACCTGCTATGTGCCGGATGTCAGTCGTAAATTGGGATATAAAATCCAAGTGTCGAAACTGGCGAGGTGAGCAGTTCTCTTTTCGTGAATGGAACGCGAATGATAGGGGTTTATGGTCGGTATATACTATGAAGTCTCTAGCTTCGACCATATGCCGGAAGTATTTGATTGCTTCATAAATCGCTAGTAATTCGCGATCATAGGGAGAATACTTCTTCTGCGCTGGACTCAGCTTTCTAGAGAAGAAAGCGAGAGGCTGCCATCCTTGGTCCTCCTTGAATTGCTGCAGCGCTGCTCCAATAGCGTTGTCGGACGCGTCTGTCACGACTGCAAGTTTGGCGTTGCAATCTGGGTGTGCAAGAAGGGCTGCCTGGCATAGACCTTTCTTGCAGTTTTCAAAGGCTTCGCTCTCTATTGATGAAAAATACACAGGATGCGAGCCTTTTATAGAACCTTCTAAAAGTGCATTTAGGGGAGCTTGTTGGACAGCTGCACCAGGAATGAATCTTCGGTAGAAATTAATCATCCCTAGGAACCGACGAAGCTCGCGCACTGTTTTGGGCACAGGAAAGTCTTTTATAGCATCAACCTTTGCAGGGAGGGGTTTTGTACCTTCAGCTGAAATGAGATATCCTAGGAAAACTACCTCCGAGGCGCCAAAAACGCACTTCGAAAAGTTTATTACGATGCCATACTCCTGCAGCCTGGAAAACAGAGTGCGAAGGTGTTCTTTGTGCTCTTCTGGAGTCCTAGAGAAGACCAGAAAATCGTCCAGATAGGGAAAACAGAAGTCCAGGTCCCGCACCATCTCATCCACAAAACGCTGAAAAGTTTGACCGGCGTTACGTAAACCAAAAGTCATGTACGGAAATTCGTACAATCCGAACGGCGTTGAAATGGCTGTTTTGTGAATATCGTCTGCGTTAACTGGGATTTGATGATACGCCTTCGTCAGGTCGATAGTGGTGAAAATCTTGCATCCTGAAAGGCTGTGAGAGAAGTCCTGGATGTGGCGTATTGGATACCTGTCCGGAACAGTCCTCGCATTAAGCAGTCTATAGTCCCCGCAGGGACGCCAACCATTGTTCTTTTTAGGAACAAGATGAAGAGGAGAGGCCCAGGAAGACTCTGAGGGTCTGGCTATGCCACTCTGCAGCATAGATGCAAACTCCTCTTTAGCTATTTTTAATTTGTCTGGGGCTAATCTTCGGGGTGTACAATAAACAGGCGGGCCGGGTGTAGTGCGTATGTGGTGTACTGTATTGTGTTTAGGTGTGTGGTGTGTACCGTGTGGGCGTGTGATGTCAGGAAATTGTCGTAATATGTCAAGGTAATCGGACTCACCAGTTACGGATTTGACCGAAGAAATGATATCCGACGGTCGTGCAAGCGAAGCCACAGTCGACAGACTAGTGCTATTGTCGATTAGTCGCTGGTTCCTGCAATCTACCATCAAATTATAAAATGACAAAAAATCAACACCTAAAATCGGCTTTGTTACATCGGCAACAATAAATGACCAAGCAAAGTCACGACGCAAGTCTAGGTTTAATACCAAGTTTACGTGCCCGTAAGTTGCTATAGTCGTGCCGTTAGCCGCACACAAATCATAATCAGTACGAGCCCGGCGCTCTTTACAATAAATACGGGGAAATACACAAAGATCACTTCCCGTGTCTACCAAAAACTGCAATTTAGTCTTTTTGTCCGTCACAAACAAGCGACCACTATTCACGCAATCGTCGGCCGCCATTACCGATTGCTCGTTGCGTTTCCCGAACCAAAGTCACACGGCTTGATGCATTTATCCGCCTTATCACCAAACTTGGCATGATACCAACAATTTGGGTACTTCCTGTAGTTGGACTGGGATCTCGCTCTAGACCGGGAACGGCTTTGGTTGCGGTTGACTGATCGACGACGGCTGTCTCTTCCCGGCATCAGGTTAATTTTCGTTGTGAGGGCTGCGACTTGTTTAGTGAGCTCAGCGATCCGGTTTTCCACTGTCTCACTGCTCCTACTAGATGGGGTTTCTCTCGAAGTCGAAGCAACCTGACACGGTGAGACAACGTCATGAACACGGTCAGCTAACTCAGCTAGCTCATCCAGGCTTGCTCGCTGCTGAGAAGCTATGATTGTCTGGGTCCCAGATGGCAGTCGGCTCGTCCAAATTGTCCTAAGAAATTCCTCAGGAACCCCAGGGCCAGCCAAGTTCTGTAGGTAACGCAGGAATGCTGATGGTTTGCGATCTCCTAACTGCTCATGGTCCATAAGCTGTTTCAATTTCTTCTCACGAGATGCCGACAACCTCTTGATGAGCTCGGTCTTCAGTTTATCATATTTATTGGTCGACGGTGGGGAGGTGATGACGTCCTCAACCTCAGCGGCGTACTGTGCTGCCAGTTGCCCAATAGCATAAAAAAATTTGGTTCCGTCTGCGGTGATATTGGCCAGCTGAAATTGGCCTTCAAGCTGCGCAAACCAAAGGGCCGGTTTTTCGGCGTAAAAAGGAGGTACCTTTACGCCGACTCGAAATGTCTCCAGCGCCATTTTGCCTTTTTGGCTATCTCCGCTCTCCGAATCACTCATTTCTGTGTTCAATGTGGGTCACCAGTGAAGCGCGTTGGGTAAAGATTAAGCCAAGCGCAGGATCAAATGTTATGGTTAGGCGTAAGCTATGTACACAGGAAGAAAGGAAAAGAAGGAGATCACTATTTACAGTTTATTTATGTACACTTCACACTAGCACAAACAAATGTTATATATACAGAAGGTGAATGATGTTATCGGAGTTATGGATAAATGATGCTCTCCAAAAGTATTTACAATTCCCTATTAAAATTTATTTATGACAGGAAAATTTTAAAACAAAAAAGCGAGAGCAAAAAATAGTTACTCGACTAGCCGCCGCACGTCAGGCGTGGCGACACCGTCTTCATAAGAACGGTTGATGGCCACGCATGCGCGCAGCGGTCTTTCATAAATGACAATATATTTATATACATGTAAAAGAATGTATGTCCGCTTGTATGTTGCGATTCATGAAAATTTACAATATTTACAACTTATTCATACAAAATATATGTACATACAAAATACAAGTATAAAAGGAGTGGCAGTGCAGGCCACAGGGTTTACAAATTAAAAAGTTATAGGCGATCAACTTATAAAATGTACTCGAAAAAGTTTTTAGTGGCATGACCTCAAAGTTGGCACTCGTAACTACTGAACCTTACACTGAGCGTGGCCCGACACGCATTTGGCCAATTATTGTTTATCTATCGGAATCTAGAAATTGCTTCTAAAATCCAATCTATACTTCCAAACAATATTCTTAATGTGAAAGTAACTCTTTCTGTCTGTTATCTCTTCACGCTTCAACCACTGAACCGATTTAGATGAAATTTGATATGAATATAGTTTGAGACCCGGGGCCGGAAGATCATGGAATAGTTATTATCTTAAAAATAACTCATTGAGGGAATAAAAAGGTCAGTGAAGAGTTGTATGAGAACTCCTATTTTGCCATACAAGATTAGATTTTATTACACAAGAATAGTACTAGTCACGGCTAGTAGAAAAAACATGTCTTTTATTTCTTAATTCTAGTTATACTCTGGTTTTTTGATGGTTTCATTTTGAACTCTGAACGATAAAATATATTTATAAAGGGTCACTATCAGCACTCTGGTGCTTATAAAGTTTACGATAATTTAGTATGTAGCCTAAATAAGTTGACAATGATAGCGATAAATGTCATGATTAACACAAACAAATTTCATGTAAACATTTTCCTAACAATTCAATTTTGTTACTTATCAGATTAACTTATACGTTACCATACCAAAAGTATCAAATTTGAAGTCACAAAATTGAGGGGATTAGCGATACCCGAGGCTTTGAAAATTTCTTTTTTTAGCGTATAACCATGTATAACTCACAAAGTTATTGAGTAAATAGCGTAGCGTAAGCAGTTTTATTACAAAAATTAACATTACATAAAATATAATACTAACCATTCAAAACGAGTAACAAATTTGAGCACAAATTTGTACTAAATGCTAACCCAACGTTTGCTTTGATTTTACACTGATATTTGACGAACAATTTATATTATTTTGGCTATGTATTGGAATGACAATATAGCTTTCTTTAAAATTCACTTCCGTCAAAATATAGTTTTTATCATTGAAAAATAACATGGTAACAAAATTGATACGCAAAATTTAGATTTTTAAGGACTACTTTAAAAATGGTTTCTAATAGATAAATAATTGAAAGAATGGCTAGTTAATTTGCAATTATTCAACACAATACTAATTACAACAGAACTGTTTAGAGAAATAAAAAATATACAGTAGCTAAAAATGAGATTTCATACTGTATAATTGGGGTAGGACATTAAAAAACCCATACATTGAAATTTTCCAATTTCAAGAAAAGAATTATTTAATTATTTTTTGGCATTCTAATGGTACATAGTATCCTTAATTCTATTGATTGAGCTACGCACTAAGCTAATAGAAACATTTTGGTTTATACTTGCACCTGATTATTTGTCTAAAATTAATCTTGAATGTGAAAGACACCTAATTTTAGATAGGTATTAAATTTTTGAGAACTGCTCATTTAGTCAAGTTAAAAAACAGGAATCAAATGCTTGGGCCCAGCATGGGTCGCACCCACAGAGCTATGTCGCACCTGAGCCTATCGTCACACTGCAGCCCACGCACACGCGTATATTCATGAGTTTCGTGACCGGGCGGTTAGAGTTAGGTAAAAGGAAAGAAATGATATTATTTAATTTTTCACAACCAGTTATTTTCCTGGGTTCCAAAAAGAATATTAAAAAGTAAATATTACCGAGCTGAGCGCCCTCTATCATCAATACTTTGAAATTATGAATTAATTTCCGCCATTGCGTTCCGCCATTTTGCTTGGTCGCGGAGTGAACGTAAAATTATTCCTATGTATTTTATCGTGGATATTAGTAATTTAGTTTAGAATTAGTGTTTCGCCAGACTAATGGCTTGCTTAAATACACTTAAGTTAGAAATCAAGACATTAGAACAAGTGTTTCCAAAAAGCCATGAACGGTTTCAGATAATGTCTGCTAGTGTCGACGAACTGACCTGCAGATTCGTTGGCAAAAATGGAAAGAAATATGAAATACATGCAAATATTACCGTAAGTACTATGAAGTGTCATTTACATAAGCTTTATGTTTGACTTCAATTGCAGGGGTGTGTTTATTGATTAATCAAAGGTGGGACAAAGGGTCGTTGTTTATGAGGGCAGGGCTGTCAACAATAGGTTTGCGGAAGTAATTCCAGTTTTCGCTGAATTGAGCTGAAAATTTTGTATGTTTGGTTAAGAATTGCTTGATAACACCTTTACAATAGTGTTTTTAACGAGTTTCGCATTGATGTTGCGTAGGTAGCTGCCACTGTAAGCATTCTAAAACCATCTGTTATCGTTAATTGAACTTGGCATACTGGCTAGCGACGTGTTATATCGATCATTTCGGGTTCGATGTTCACGATTGTTAGTAATTTTCGACATTACAGCTAGGTTTAGTCATGAGTAACATTATTTGTTTGGGTAACGGTAAACGATCTCGTTTCGGGGACAAAGGCACTTAGTCATCCTTTCTACCTGCTTTTTACCATTAGAAACTTTATTGGTCCCCGAAATCCGTGTTTTTTGTCGGCTGACCACTTATCAGGGGTGTAGAGTAGAATATTTCTTGATTCTATGATCTAATATTGTCCAGCTGATTGTTTACTATCAATGTAATGTTTTGTAAACAATATTATCTGTATGAATCATAAATGTACATATTATTTATATTTTTTACTACTGTGTCTTAGTAATTTTTAGTGGGTAGGTGTTTTGAGGTTAAATGATTTTACATGGTTTGTCATAAATTTTCCTAATAATAAACATATTAATAATCTCATGAGTTATAAGGAAACATAGGTATAATCAATGAACCAAATTAAATTTCTGTTTAAATAAAGAGAGTCATAATAAAATGTTAGTTTTTTGTGGAGACCCATGAATGAGAGATGTTTGTGTAAAGTACAGTCTATCAACCCTAAGCAGTGATTCCTCAATTAATACTGCCATATGAAATGCAATTATTTTGTATGTTACTAGTTAGGTATCATATAGTAATTTTATTGATGTGTCAAACAATATAGAGCTGTTGATTTATTGTAACAAGAAATACTTTAATCAATGCAAATGTTTTAAGCTTAGAGTTCAGTTTTAGGGTTCCGCACCAAAATGGTAAAAACAAGGTCCTATTACTAAGACTCTGCTGTCCGTCTGTCCATCCATCTGTCTGTCCGTCCATCTGTCTGTCCATCCATCTATCTGTCCGTCCATCTGTCTGTCTGTCCATCTGTCTGTTTTTCACCAGGCTGTATCTCATGAACAGTGATTGAAATTTTCATAGATGATGTATGCCCCTATAACAACAAGTACTGAAAACAGAATAAAATAAATATTTAAGTGAGGCCCCCATACAACAAATGTGATTTTTTTATAGATAAGTAATGGTACGGAACCCTTCGTGGTTTTGGTATTATTTGGTATAAACATGACTGTAAATGTTAATAATATCAAATATTTTTGGGATGTGTATGGAATATACAATAAAATATAACTAGATATTCTAATTTATGAAATTTATAATATTTATATTTTTGACAAACTTTGAACATGAAACATTAGGTGTCAACCTGTAATGATATGTACCGTTATATTGATAAATAAATACAAATACAAATACATTTTATTTGTTGTTATCAAAACTTTGAAGTTTATCTACAACATACAAGCAATAAAGCAACATTACATCATCTTGCCTAATGTGCTTAACAGTGTAAACTGGTGAAGTTAATCTTTTAGTACTTCTACAAATATGTAAAGGTGGACAGCTAATTTAATAGACATGAAATAAAGGTGCCATCAATTTTTTTTTACTATAGTTCTATGATAAATTTAGGTCCAGAATTTTACTGCAATATATACTTACTGGTTTACTCATAGGTGTCATGGAATGATTTTATTAATAAATATCATTGAATGTGTCTGATGATGACCATGTCTGTACTCTGTCTACAGGAGACTTACCCCACCACACCGCCAGTGTGGTTCGCAGACAGTGAGGATCCCATTGTGACAAATGCTGTCCAGATCCTCAGTTATACACAAGGAAGAGATAATCATGTTATAAATCAGGTAAGATTTGATTTTGCTTACTCACTTTCATGTCCAGATTATTTATTTATTTAAACTTTATTGCACGAAAAAAAGTGCCAATCAACCATTGGACCAAGTGGAAAATAACAGAATGTGTAAACTAAATAGAAAAGTATAAATTAAATATCTATAATATATTAATAAACTAAATAGAAAAATATAAATTAAATATCTACAAAAATACAATTAGATTATATATATATATATATATATATATATATATACACATACATATATGTATACCAATACGATTACTATACATAGTATAAATATATAATAAATATAAAATAATGTATAAATACCTAAAATATATATATGCTTAAATTATTATCATATGGATGACTACTTATAAATCTATGGGCTCATCCGTGTATGCCAAACAGCAACTATTATAGTCTAGAGCATAGTTAATCAAGGAAAAAATTACTTCTTCAAAACTGCATTCAAGTTGGCTGTACTTAAACAGACAGTAATTAACTCTATATGGTGCATCATCATAAATTTAGTATTCTATTTGTTTGTGTAATCCTAGCATAAAAGGTGTTTCAATGTTTAGAGATCTTTTAAATTGTCCTGTCTTTTTAGGGTTCCGTAGTAAACAAGGAACCCTTATAGTTTCGCCATGTCTGTCCGTCCGCGGTTTTACTCAGCGACTATAACTACTATAAAGCTGTAATTAAGTAAAAGTATGTATATTAATTATGCGGAAAAAGTGGTAAAATAAAATACTGAAAAATATTTTTTTTTAGGATAGCTCCCATACAAGTGAAGTCAAAAGTCAATTTTATTTTCTCGACTTACTAATCATGTGGGGTATCGTAGAATAGGTCTTTCAAAAATATTATGACCTTGGAAACTCCGTTTTTCGATTTAGGGATCCGTTTCTGAAATATTCGGTTTTAAAGTGAAAGTTTTTGTTAGAGTCAAGTGTCCCCCCCCCCCTCTATCTGCTCAACGCGTGAAAAAATTCACAGCTATAGGATATATAATGAAATTTAAAGGAAAACTATCAGAGCTAAGTAGGGTTTACAAATTAAAAAAGTTATAGGCGATCAACTTATAAAATGTACTCAGGGTACATTTTATAAGTTGATCGCCTATAACTTTAAAGAAAAATTTCTTACAAATTCAATAGAAAATTAGTTTTTAGACGTTTTTAGTGGCATGAACTCAAAGTTGGCATTAGTGACTACGGAACCCGACACGCACTTGGCTAATTTTTTTACATATATTTTGATTTTGAATTATTTATTTATAATAGAAATTGCTTTTGATTTCTAGGTGGGAATACTGTTGAGAGAACTCTGCAAGTTACATGGTGTCCCAGAACCGCCAGACTTAGATTCTTTGTCGCTGCCCGTCCATCCCGCACCTCAACAAAGGTAAATAACATTACCTACTTCCATTGTCTTAGAAGTGGTTTTGTTTTCAACATAATTTTATTTCTACCTTAAAAGCTTAAAAGGTAAAACTGCAAAAAAAATATTTGTAAATATACACATATTAACAAATATTTTTTTCGCAGTAGATTGATTTACACTTTATTTATTTTTTGATCGATTTATTGTTAGTGATATTCGACTTTCGAAAAATAGGGTAAGAAACCCTATTTTTACTTTACATCTTCCTTATTACCCTGAAAGTAATTCAGTATAAAAACACACACACACACGCTATTCAGTCAATATAAATTATGACATCCGTTCTATGGGTGATCAAACACAATGACGACATTCTGCAACTTGCCAGACAGACTTTGATACCATTATTAATTAGTTGTTATATTACTTAGCAGTAGGTACATATTGTATTTCTGTCCTCACAAAAAGTAATGGGATTAATTAGTTATTTGTTTGTTTTTGTGTAAAAAGAATGCCATTATGGTATATTTCATATCGGCGCGTATTTCCGTCAAAAGTATTTTTTTATAATGGAACGGTAAATTTCATACTGCTTAGATCATCAAGAAAAGAAGAAACATAGAATTCCCTTTTTACCTTTATGCTAAACTTGGCTTTCTGACCTTGCAGGCCTAGGCTCTTTCTACCAGTTAGGAATAAAGATGTGATAGTTTATATGTAACCAATATCCCATTTCAGTACATTTGTTACTAGCAAATGTGCAATCTTGATTATTATGATCATGTTTGTAGAGTACCAAGCGTGACGTCCAATGGCGCTGAATCCGGTACCGAAGAAGATGAAGAAATGGCGGCCGAGGAAGACGAGTCAGAGGGCGAAGATGATTTGCCGCTCGAGATGGTGGACGATGCTGGACGCAGCAACAAGGTGCGTTGGTTGTCTATTTATGTTTTTACTAAAATACCAGGATACCCAAGAGACGGAAAAAGAAGTCAAGTGCGACAAACAACACGCTGGGAGGATGACATCAAAAATCGCGCGATCAGTTTGGAGTAGAGTGGCAAAAAATAGAGATATGGAAATCATTGGAGGAGGATGTTGTCGAAGATGAGTTATAAAGCTCTTTTTTCAAAATGAAATGCAAATTACCTACCTTAGATGTTTCTGGGTTCCTGTCTGAATTCTGATTGAAACTATCTGGTTGGTTCTGCCAAAATCAGATGACGATATTGAAAATAAATAGTTGAATGAGACCGAATTTGATTTTTCACTTGATTGTTTACAGGATGACATGGAAACAGAGCATTTAGCCACATTAGAACGACTGAGACAGAACCAGCGGCAGGACTACCTCTCCGGCAGCGTGTCAGGCAGCCTGCAGGCCACAGACCGGCTCATGAAGGAGCTCCGGGACATATACCGCTCACACTCCTTCAAAAACAACATGTACTCTATCGGTAAGACATATTTTAGATTCTCTACCTCTCTTGTATTATTATATGCGTGTCCGGTTGCATCCTTAACGGGCGTGCTCTGAATCCCTGTCCCAATCCCATCATTTCATCCTCTGTTTTCAGTCCATCCGTTATTAGTCCATCCAAAGGTTTCGGAGATTACTTTGATTAATAGTAGCTTGCTTATAATTGAGTCCTGACTGAGAGTCCCCTTACCTGACCAATCTAGACTTTTCCAAACAAACATAGTTCTAGCTTTTATATTGAAACATTGCAGATTGCACATACATAGGGCGCACTATAAGTTTCCGGAACTGGCCACTTACATAAACAATATTTAAAAATTTATTGCAACATTTGAAAATAGAACTCTTTGGCTGTAGAATGCAGTTTGTTTCATCTGACTGTCTTTTGTTTTTACCTTGTGGCGCCATTTTAAAAATTGTGTGTCTGCATCAACATGGATTTAACTCGGGAAAATTTTCGTAGTATGATTTTCTACGATTTTAAGTGTAATTTGACAGCTCAACAGAGCATCACTCGGCTTGAAACAGCTTTTGGCAATGAAGCACCATGCAAGACAACTGTTTATAGCTGGTTTGCAGAATTCAAGCGTGGTCGTATCAATCTCAGTGACGAATCTCGCGATGGTCGGCCGTCCACCGCTGTGACCAACAAAAACATCGATGCTGTGCGCCGTATGATTGAAACAGACAGGCATGTGACCTACCATTAAATTCGCGCATCCTTAGAAATAGGCATGAGTCAAATACAATTAATCCTACACAAACATTTGGATGTGAGAAAGCTGTGCTCGCGGTGGATCCCACACAACTTGACCGAGGCTCAAAAAACGGACCGCGTCACTTGGTGCAGTGCCATGCTCACCAGATTCAACGAAGGTGCGTCAAATTTGGTGTGGGACATAGTAACAGGTGACGAAACATGGATTTATTGCTACGATCCCAAAACAAAGCAGCAATCGAGCGTATGGGTCTTTCAAGATGAGCCGAAACCAACCAAAGTGGCGCGCGTGAAAAGTGTATCTAAGCGGATGATTGCTTCTTTTTTTAATAAAACTGGATACGTGGCTACTGTTGCTTTAGAGAATCGTCGTACAGTGAATAGTGACTGGTACACGACCTTTTTTTTGCCGGAAGTTATTGACGAACTCCGTAAAAATAACCGTAAACGCCGTATCATCCTGCACCACGACAATGCTAGTTCTCACACGGCCAGACAGACAAACGACTTTTTGAAGGCGAAAAATGTAGAACTCATGAGTCATCCTGCATACAGTCCCGACCTGGCACCTTGTGACTTTTTTCTGTTCCCAAAAATTAAGAACCAATTACGCGGTCAACGATTTTTATCACCAGAAGAGGCTGTCGAGGAGTATGAAAAACACGTTTCAGAGGTCACCACAGAGGAGTGGCACAAAAGTTTTCAAAACTGGTTTCATCGAATGAAAAAGTGCATAGACGCCAAGGGAGATTATTTTGAAAAACAATAAATTAATTTTGTACCTTTAATAGTATTTTTTCATATTCATTCCGGAAACTTATAGTGCGCCCCACGTATTTGGGCATGTAATTGGTTTTCACAGTCCAAATATAAACTTGAAAGCATATAGTGTATCATATAATTTTTACTATAAGTATGGAAAAATTCTACACCCGTCTGTTGAAAACCAGTTATATGCCTAGAAACATGCAATTTCTTTGCATTGAAAAATTTTTGCCGAAATCTTAAAAGTAGACTACGTTTGTTTGGAAAAGTCTAGGGCAACAACTCTTAAAACATATAAATATGAACAATTTTTAAATAAATTATACTTTAACACTTCCGTTTTTCCTTTAAACAGAGCTAGTAAATGACTCGCTATACGAATGGAACATCAGACTGCGCTCGGTGGACCCCGACAGTCCGCTGCACAATGACCTGCTTCTGCTTAAAGAAAAGGAGGGCAAAGACTCCATCCTGTTAAATATCATGTTCAAGGAGACTTATCCCTTCGAGCCGCCCTTTGTTAGGGTGGTTTACCCTATCATATCTGGTGAGTGACGAAGTTGTAAGTTTCGAAATTTGTAAACAGTTTTCGGACATTTGATGGTATTATATTTAAATATGTACAGGTATGTAAGGTAAACATATGAAATAGATGCAAGGCTTGGAACCGGTATCAAAAGTATAGGTTCTGTACTGGTATTTAGAGGTTCTATTCATTTCAGTACATGGGTAATTGCTCTAGGTACCGGTAATCCTCCTTAAAAGTACAAGATACCTAATTTACCTGCTGCTATATGTTTTGTACCTGCTGGTGCTAGCTTTCTCACTCGGACATGAATTGTACCCATACTGACGGAAAAATAGTACCAGTACAGAAAGTACAGGTACTATGTCTGGCACCGGTACCGCACCAAGGCCAATGGTACCGGTTCCCATAAAGACCAGTATTTCAAGCCTTGATCAGATTACAATTAAAACGCACTCCGGGCTTCCAAGTAGCACAGCCAAAGATGTAACTGGGAACTCGCTAAGTTAAGAAGATATTGCGTACTTTAAGGAACATGCACTATTATTTTTAATTTAAATATTATCCGGAGCACTTTAACTTATGTATCATCATCTTCAATTATTTAAGAACTCGGTTCTTGTCGGTGGATAATCCTCCATGTCTCCCTATTTTCGGCTAAATGCTTGAACTCTAAACAATATGACACGATTTTTGTCCTTCATCCATGAACGACCTTCTTGGTCTTCCTTTTCCTCTCAAGAAAGTGTCTTCTCTCAAGAGAAAAAGTGAAAGTCAAGACTTTCACTTTTTCTTACATGATGTTTTTTATTAAGTTTTAATTCTGTATATGGTGGCCAAATATCATATATATGCAATATATGCATAATTTGCAACACTTTCTTGTTGTTTTTTCTCTCTGTCCAGCTTGTCTTTTCCATTCGCCTCTAATGGTACATTTCAAAGGCTCCCAGTCATTCCCGACCCATTGTCCGTGTTGTCCATGTGTCTGTGTTGTTTAAACAGTTAATAATCTTTTCAACACACTTGCTTGAAAGTGGATCTAATTTAACGGGTTTTACATATATAAAGTAGATCATACACGTAACACACACATGTGTTAAAGACGCAAATAGTGAAGATATTTTTTATAACTACACTATTTGCTATTTTTATATGCTTCAAATTGTCCTTTTTTTTTACGAATTTCGAACTGACCCGCTGCGTGTTCCCAGCCAGTAGGCAGCAGCGCGCCGCGCTGATTTTAAAAAGTAAAACGGCAGGAAATCAACATCACAGTTTTATGGTTGAGTTTATTTAAAATTAAAAAATTCTGTTTGTGTATTAGGAATTTTTCCTCGCAAAAAAATCGCATTGTTGGAAAACGTCGTACTTGGGTCTACTACAAGGTCTGTGTCACTCCTCGTTTATGTATCGAAAATACCTACATTATTGCGCGGACAACAATGCGAAAATTCAGTTACATGAATCGTTTGTCCAGAGTAATAAGAATGAAGGCTTGCAATGGAAACCACATTAAGTAGATATATCTGAATTTCTTTTCTGAGTAAAACTTCTGTACGTGAGTACTAGTACTTATTCTGTGCTATAACGCCCTCGCCTTTGGCTCGGTCTGAAATTCCGCCTCGTGTGTTATAACCACCATAACGCACTTATATCGTAATGTACTCATCATCATCATCATTATTTCAACCGCACATCGTCCACTGCTGGATATACGCCTCTCCCAAGGATTTCCAAAATGATCAAGAGCGGCCTGTATCCAGCGCTTTCCAGCGACCTAGGTCAGGTCGTTTGACCCCCTTGAGGGTGGGTGTCCTACGCGGTCGCCATTCGAGAACCTTTTTGTCTCATCGGCCACCGGTTCCGGCGTTATGTACTATTATGATTGTATTTCAGGAGGCTACGTGCTAGTAGGCGGTGCGATATGCATGGAGCTGCTGACGAAGCAGGGTTGGTCGTCCGCGTACACGGTGGAGGCGGTGATCATGCAGATCGCGGCGACGCTGGTGAAGGGCAAGGCGCGCATCCAGTTCGGCGCCACCAAGGTGGTGTCGCAGACGCAGTACAGCCTGGCGCGCGCGCAGCAGAGCTTCAAGTGCCTGGTGCAGATACACGAGAAAAATGGTAATCGTTCTTATTGTTTTCTTTTGTCCGAGGTCCGGGCGAATCGTCTCAGTTTCGAGATTGGCCAATAATGCTTTTTTTGCCTACAGGTCGCATTTCTCAACCGATTCTCGCAAACTTTAAAAGTTTCAAAATTGATATAGATGATATAGAACAATTTCATTTTTAACTGTAATACAGGAAAATTTGATAAACTAAAATATTGCTGATATTCGAATTTTGCGGATATTAAATTATACTTTCATTTTACATTAAACAAACAAAAAATTGTACTTTCGAACTTAATAGGAACTCAGCATCAGACTTTAAGGTAAATTCTAAATTATGGGATTTAAGTCTTAAATCCCATCTTTGTATATTGGTGTTTTTATTAAAAAAAAATAATATTTAATAAATTTAACAACAATTAATTAATAATGTTTAATAATATACAATAACTCGTATTAAAAAACCAACAATAAAAAAACTTACCTCAAATAATCATAAACACTAACTCCCGAAAACAAAGTAACGCGAGTGCCCGCGCGCTCTACTATAGTAGAATTATAGATTTTCAGTCTGATTTCTCACACGTGCGCTCGCGTTGCAATTTGCGCAGTCCCTGATTGTGTGCACCAGTTCGTAGTGGTAGAATACTGTGGGTTTGTATGCAGTCTACCCTCGATCTAAGTTGTTAGTATCGATTCCCCTATTCTACAATAGTAGAACGCGCGGGTAACGAGAGTGTTAAATATAACATTTCAGCCATTTCGAAAAATTTTACCTTTACGCTTATTAAGACGCAACTTTTTTGTCTGTTCAAGTTTTTTATCCGAAAAACTGTAATGGGTCGGGGTGACTCGCGAAGTCTACAGCTCAGAGCCACTATTTATTTATTTGTAACTAGCTGATGCCTGCGATTTCGTTGCGTTGACTTTAGTTCTGCAAAGGCAGGTTTAGACGAAGACTATTTTCAGCCGCCTAAATTACGGCGCCGAAGAAAGGCACCGTATAAACACTTTCGGCGCCATTTTTTCGCGGCATGCCAGCGCTGGCACAAAATAGAACACGCGCCTATTTTTTGGCGCCAGTGACCTCCGCCCGCGTCTCTCGCTGCCCCCGCGCCTATTTTGCTAATGACTGATACTGAAAAGGCACCATGTAAACGACTAGTGTCGGTTTGGTGGTCACTGGCGGCGAGATTTAGGCGCCTGAAAATAGTAAACGGTCTGAAGATGTGCTGTACGGTTGACACTGGCGCCGTAATTTAGGCGTCTCAAAATAGTCTTCGTCTAAACCTGCCTTAGGTTTTCCTGATCTTCGATTTTTATACTTTAACAAAAAATGCTCATCGGGCTGAAAAACTTTTGCTAAGATGTAATTTTTATATTTTTTACTGTTTAGCTGGACCATTATGGTTCTGTATCTGGTGTTCCATTTTCCATAATCAATTGTACCCTATATGTTGCCCAGGCTTAACAACTATAGAACAAAAAAGTATCATTAGAATTCGTCCAGTATTTCCGGAGATTAGCGTGTACAAACAGATAATCAGACAAACAAACAGACAGACATTGTTTTGTAAATTCTTACTCTATTACTATGTCTCCATCGCCTCCTTTTTTTTGGAACTATATTCAATGTAGACACATTTTTTACTGGTTTAATTAAATGTATTGATATTGATATAACTTAAATCTATCGTTACAGTTTTACACCAATTTGATAGACAAGCAATAATAGAATTAATCATTGCCAATGGGTCTATCTTGCGTGTCGATGTACGAGTAGGTTGATTTTAGTCGCTCGCCATTTTAGGTCTTCTAGAAAGCCATTAGTACAGTTTGATTCACATAGATTGGGGTCTGTGAACTTAGCTGCGAGAAATGGTGCGCGCAGGTACGAGTGGCGGAGGGCAACTGCGTTTTGCTAGCGGGCGGGGGAGACTTGGCTGGACTAAACTCTGCGCTGTATCCCCCCGCTGACGACTAAGGCTGATTTCAGAGTCATGCGTTTGAACAGCGCCGTCCAGATACGCGCCCTTGTAATTACACTAGATCGTAGCCGCATTTTATAGTAACGCAGTTAAAACGCGCCATTCGTGAAACGCGCGCCGTTGGCCAGCGCTGCCGAAAAGCGCGATACTAAGGTGGGGATCACACTGCATCGCGCGTCGTCGCGGACCACGGGGCAGCAGATTTTAACGTTGTATGCAAGTATCTCAATTTGTATAGAAAATACGCCCTAGTCTAACACACTTACAACGCGTCACCGCGCGGGAGCACGTCCCGCGCGCAGATTCTGCCAATCTGCGCGGGAGCTGCGCGGTGCTAGCCGCGGGGTATAACACGCTGCTCCGCGGTACCGCGCGTGTTTTTATGCATATAGGACGTTACCAAGAGCGTGTTCCGTGCGGAGATTCTGCCAATGTGCGCGGAGCCGTCGTCGTAGACTACTGCTAGGCACGGGGAATCAGATCGAACTGCTAGATGAAGCAGATCTGCGCCTCAGTCGCCGCGCGCAGAATCTGGCGGTGCGCGTTGCCAGTGGGGGAATCGCCTTAAACTCGTTTCACAGCGGGCCGCAGGTCAAGCGCGCGCTTTAAAAAGCACTGGTCAACGGCACGTCTCGCCGGCGTCACTCTGAAATCAGCCTAAAATTCGCTATAGGGACGCGACTTGTGACTAACTTCACCGACAATGTGCTTGTCTTGAACCCTCGCATCAGCAGAGTAGTTGTTAGGGTTCTGGATAAATGACATAAACTTTACTATTCCCAAGTGGTACTAGGGAGCTAGATAAAAAGCTAGCTACAAAGAGCTATATAAAAATGATAATGCATGTTGTTTTGAACCGACTTCAAAAAAGAGGTTATATGTTCGACTATATTTTTTTGAACGGACACATTCCAGGCGGATATCGTTATATACCTAGATTTTTCAGCTCAGATCAAAGCAAATGAGCGGAAAAAATTGAATCATTATGTTAATTAAGTAAAAACAAGAAGGTCGTTTATGAATGAATTAAAAAAAAAGCCTTGTCATATAGGGAGTTCAAGCAGTTGCACATAGAAATTACCCTAAAATAAGAACCTAGTTCTTAAATGTATTGATGATGATATTAATTATGTTGCTTTTGTTCGCAGGCTGGTTCACACCTCCCAAAGAGGATGGCTAATGCAAGTCCTCGACGCGTAAAGTAAGACTAACGTGCAACTGAAACGCCCAAACCACAAATCAACAAGTGACCATGTTGCGATCTTCTATGAATTCCAAGGAATCAGATGTTTGCCCTTTATGTGTTAAGTATGACTGAGCGAGCGAGTATATGACTACTGTACGTGTAATATTAAGTGCTATAGTGGGCGTTCGAGAGACTCTATAAGACTTATAGGAAATGTTTAAATGTGTAACGTTTTTTGTAATCATTCATTTCTCATAAAAGTTATCCATATGGTAGCCCAGCCTAGACGTTACGGAGTGTAAAGTTGGAAAATTCTTTGCATTTCTTTTTAGTTATTGAAATAAAAAAACCTGTGATTCTTAAATGTCTTTTGTATTTAAACTCTACACCATATTCCACCTAATTATAATATTTATAATACACTATATAATATAAATAATATCAGTTCTGTATGTAACGGATTTTTTTTTACCGAGTTTAGAATAATTTAACTGTAATAGTGCTGTTTCAGGTAGAAGTTCCTACTGGGTTTGATGTATACAGCTATTCAAAAGCTAAGTACGTTTGATTACTCGTAATTTTACGTGTGAAAAGTGGTTGTTATCAAGTAAAGGTTAACATCTAAGTGGGCTTGAAACGTAGATTGGTTCAATGCTCTAAGGCTTAAAATGATGGCGCTACTGGTTGTTTTTTTAACCTGCGTTATGGGCGATCTCATGTTAATTAAGTTCTGATTTTTTAAACCTTTTAAGCGCTATCAACTATTTAATTTGCAAAACTGAGACACCAGTGACGACTACTTGTCTAAATTGTACTAGTTTTACTAGGTTTTGCGTCGGGGGTAAAGTATAGTAAATAAGCGCTGGCGAGCAGAAAGTTCACCTTTAAAATTCAATAATGTTGCTTGGAATCAGCGAAGGAATTTTCGCGATTCTCAGAGAAAACATGCTTGCAGGGGTCGAGTTATACACTCTGTAAAATATACCCGCTCACCTTAGGTTTCTTCCACCTCTCATCTTCTCTAGAATTTATCTAGAACTCTTACCATCTTTAACATTACATTGAATTACAAAATATTTCAATGGTAATATCTTCAATCTTGATCCGAATTCCATAAGTTTATAGTTTAGATTTCTGATTAGATTTATAATGCTCCATCAGAGCCTTCAGTCCCATCACGTGTAGCTTGCTGCCAGGGGTGTTAATTCTCTTGCACACGTCCTTTTGATTCATTGTTTCTAGCCAGCGTGATAGTTTAGGGAACCTGGAATAGTCATTTAGTTTTATTTATATAGAATAAGTATACCGAATTTTAAGAGCATTAAGTACATTCCTATCTACGGAATTGACAACATTTCAAAAATTTTATATTCATATTTTATATTTTTTTCCTTAAAGAACTTCAAAAAAAAGGACATACGTATTTTTTCTTTTTCATTTCTTTTCATTATTTCTCCTAAAATTAAATTGTTTAAAATCTCTCCATTCTAAAAGAGCGTAAGTACAAGAGTTAGGATGTAACGAGTTTACATCTTTGCCATACATTATAATTAAAAAATAAAACTTTTACTGACGTCTATAGAGTTGTGTTTTGTAGCAGTAAGATATCGATATCGATACAAAAACTTATGTATCGTAAAATAGGGTTACTTTGATTAATTTAAAAATTCAAACGCTTCTATCTCAGCTATTTTTGGCATAAAAATATTATATTGACGACTTGGTATGTGGAAAACAAATGGCATAAAAATTACGCATGTAATACTCGACAAAAAAAATTTTCCCTATCATCTCTGTACTTGAAATGGGGTTTTTGGGTAACCCACGTTTTTTAACGGATTCTCATAGTCGCCCCTTACAGAAATTAAGAACACAAAGAAAAATGTTTCACATTTTAAGTTACAGCGTTTTAAAGTTAATTGGCTTAATTTGACTGAAAATAAAAAAAAGGGCTCCGGCGTACACGCGTTCAGAAATTTGGAAGATTTAATTAAAAAACCAAAAAAAAAGCTATCATAAATGTCACCTTGTGTTTTGAAAGTCACCCCATTTTAGGGTAGCATTTTTCCTTACTTCATTTTTTTATAGTTTTTAAGACATGGATGTCAATATTATTTTTATTTAACCTGAAATATCAATCATATAAAGGAAATATTAGCATTTCGTCACCAAACTATGTAATCATTTTAATGCATGTGTATTTTTTCCAATCCTAATTCTACTTTACTGAAAGAACTATCGATATTAGATGGTTTCCTATCGAAGTGATACTTCTATGGACAACACTACTATTATCTCTCTCTCTATCACTCGTGATGTCAGTTGTCAGATTGACGCACACGTCAATTGACAGCTGACAGCTTGACATAATTTTTTCATTTTTAGATGTTCAAGCAAAAGCGTAACCTGTTAAATGCCTATATCCTTGTACTTTTGAGTTTTTTTCATTTATCTCCAAAAATATAACTCAAAAAAATCTAAAAAAATATTTTACGTGTTCAGAATTGTTAAATCTCGAAATGATTCTCGAATTTTCATACCTTTTAGAAAATGAAATGTTGTCAATTAGATCAGCTCTACATTATTTTGGATTAAAATAATAAAATCTCGTTATTTTTTGTAATTGATTTGTTAATTGCTTTGTTTTTAATATAAATAATTGAATATCTTCACGATTATACACGATATGTTTATGCTCGTAAGTCATTGAAATATATCTCTGGTTTGTAAAATAAAGTCCTCATTTTGAAAAGTGTAACTTCGGAAATATGAGTGTAGGACACAATACTTGGCCATATATTTGATGCTACGTTGGATGACGCGGCCAGAGAATGAAATCGTGGTTGTCTAGTGCGCGAGGTCACAGAATAAGTACTACTAACGTACAGAAGTCTTACTCAGAAAAGAAATTCAAAGAAATATCTACTTAATGTGTTTAGCGCTATGGTTTAATTTAGCTCGCGTCAGAACTCCTCATCTTTTTGTTTAGATACCTAGACATCCATTGCAAGCCAATTTCATTCTTATTACTCAGGCCAAACGATTCCTGTAACTAAGTTTGCCCTTCGAAGTGGTCGCCGCGCGCATAGTAATAATGTAGGTATATTTTCGATACCTAAACGGGGAGTGACAACGTAATGGGCTTTCAAGCTTACCTACCTCTTTCCATCTATAGGATGAAGCCCATGCAACGACGATATGGTGGTAAGCACACTTAGGTCAGCCACCGACATCTCTTGCCCAGCCAAGTATGTGCCGTCTTCTAAATACGCTTCCAGCATTTCGTAGGCATCGTCTATGTTCTTGATCATTCGACTTGACAACTCTCCGATTCTGCCTCCGTATGTGGGAGCCTGAAATAAGTGTAAGTAAGCAACATATAAATCTATATCGAGATAAATATCCATTTTATTTAAAAGAACGGGGGTTACTCCGAAAGCGGCACGAAAGGAGGACGTTACTGCGTATCCGCGTTTCAGTGTCAAGCAAACAACATTGAGCATTAATGTATGATGGTAAAGCCTAATTTGGTTTGACATTGAAAAAGGACGTTTCACTCGTACGAATAACGTGTTATTTTATGGAGTAATCCCCCAGGACTGATCTTACGTAAAAAAATACGTAAAATAATTAGCAAATGCATACTTCACTTGTAAATATGTAAATACATAACTACATGATCCCAATAAAAACATTACACTCTTTGGGGAAGCGTGTACAAAAATCCTAAAAATTGTCCTAATTTATAAATCATACTAGCCTAGCCATAATACCGTTCTGTTAAATGTTTTATTTGTTTAGGGTCAAAAAACTTTTATGTTAGCATAGAGTTGAGAGCTAATCAATCGGACTTTTGTGGGAGCGTAGATTTATATCATGCCCTTTAATATCATACATACATTACGTACCTACGCATAAATGTTATGCCTTGGTACCTACCTACTTATACCATTACTTTTATTGAAAGAAAGAAAAATACTTTGCGCTGTTCATCACGTATTAAATTGTGCTATTCTTTCATTGTCACATTAAGTACTACTTCGACATCAATGAAACTACCTAGGCATGCGACAAGAAAGCAAAAAATGTGACGTGACCTAGAAATATTTCGGCGTTTCATAAAGCGTAATGAAATATGCAATGCACAATAAAATCACTATGCGTCCCAGCCCCTGCATGTGAAATTAGAGTGACGTCACGGAAAATATCTAAGTGTAGGTAGATCGTCTGGGGATTTGGGATGTTTGTTTTGTACTTTGTTTGTACTTTGACTGCCTCCGTAGTCCAGTGGTCAAGGAGTTATCCTTGTGACCCGGAGGTCATGGGTTCGATTCCCACTGGGAAGCATACTTTGTGAAAAGTTGTTTCCAGTCTGGATAGGATATTGCAGGCTTGAATCACCTGATTATCCGAAAAGAAAGATGATTTCGTGCTTCGGAAGGCACGTAAAACTGTGGGTCCCGAACGCCACCTAGCGTTTGATCATCAAACTACCCAAGGATTGGTTCCTGGTTTACCCTTTGGGTTGTGGAGGTCAGACGGCAGTCGCTCTGTGTAAAAAACAGTAACCTCGTCAAATCTCCTTGGTTAGGTAGCGGACCCCGGGCTCTGAAGCGTTGCTGCTGAGGATGCAACCGGGAATACGCTCGGATGATGATGATGTTTTGTACTTTGTTTACTGAATTTTAAATATACACAGCAAGTTTATTTCCTTTAAAGATGACTTGTGTGGTCTGAAGTCTAAACCATTCCGTCAACCATACTAGGTATTAATTTTATGGCAACAGGCGAAAAACTAGCACAAGAAACTTAGGCCTCACCCATTTTTTTGGGGGCAGAAAAATGGCAAAAATATATAAGTCACCAATTCATTACCATGACAGCCCTCAGCCTAGGGAATAGGATGCCACAATCGAAGAACAGGCTCTGATTGATGGTAGCCCGCGCCCGCTTGTCGGCCGGGTACAGATACGAATGCTCAGGCTTCCCGTACTTGTCTATGAGATACAGGACTATTGCGTGGCTGAAAAATATAACAAAGGTTATTATAGGTAGGTACCTAAATAAGCTTAAGTTAATTAGCTTGTCTTAGGAACTAATAAAGACCTAGTATGTAGGGTAGGTACGGTAGGCCTCAGAAGTGGAGTCCTAATTTCTCATACTAAAGTATGAAAAATTGAGACTCCACTTTTGAGGCTTACCGTACATACGCATACCTATTTTTCTGGTTCTTGTCTATATTTGCCTCCATTCATTTGATATGCTACTCTGATTGGACTGAAAACTAGTACCTAATGATGTTTTTATAAAACAAACTTCTATCTGAAATAATGAACTGAAAATGGTAAGGCGATTCAAACGAGTCCAAATTCGATAATGTTGCATCCTTTCATTACAAAATTTCTTTGGCCATATTCCGGCTCCATCATCAGATCAACTCCATGGCATCATAATATTGCATTGTCACACGATATACGTCTGCGTGCAAAATTTTAGATCAATCGAAAACCGGGAAATGGGTCAAATTTACCTTGCGAGATTTGATTACAGACAGACAGATCGACAGAGAACGGGACAGGTGAAACCAAATAAAAGCTTGTAAAATATATAGTTGACAAGTAAGTTTTTATGCCTCGTCATAACTACGTATAGGGTAGGTAAAACAGGGAGAGGTGGAGTACATTTTTCCAACCCGAATATTTTTGTTATTACTTAATATTTTATGTGGTTTTTAGTTTTAATTCAACAACTATGAATAATCTACATTTCATAACTTTAATATTTCACGGTCATATAGCTTCCCTCAGTCAGTTCATAAGGAACCCTCAGTCCATCTAGTAGTTAGACTTATTTACACAAGGTACTTATTACGTAATAAACCTTCATTATAATTCTACTGCGTAACGTGAATTAAAGTGACGAATAATTTCATCATCATTGATGGAGTGAGGATGATGACGTACTCGTATGACACTAAAATTATACTGTAGTGTATATTAAAATTTAGTTTATTTGTAAAGAAAAGCTATCGTTACAAAGCGCTAGTATGCTTTGTAACGATTACTGCTGAGAAGAAACGCCGAAAGAAACTCATTTTCACAGTATTTAGATAAATATTTTTTACAAAATGTTTAAGTTTATCAAGCTTCAAGAGTTTGAACAACGTTACTACGCAATAAATCAATCCCAATGGTATCTATAAAAATAAGTTACCTTACCCACGTTATCTTTTACGATTACCTGTCTGCCAAACTGAATTCCCCTTCGTCCAGAACCGGAATGGTCCGCATCGGGTTTTTCTGGAAAGTTGTTCGGCCGTTAGGGGATAAATCATCGGATTACGAGGGATTTAAGGTTTCCTGTCGTGTTTACCTACATGCCTCTAGCCTCGTTAGGTAGGAGTTTGGTCGTAAATTTTGGCTTATGGCACTCACTGATTTTCTACGGTTTCAATTACTTACGTTGGTTTTGTTAGCGACAATTATTTACTTAGTTTTAGTACCTACCTATTAAAAATTTCAAATGTTTTCTATAAATCTTAAACCTCATTGATTAAAAAGGTCTGCTTTTGCACTATTGACAGGACAAAGTAAAGAAATGTATCCTCACGAAAATGAGCGAAAATCTTGCTGAACTAATCACTAATTCGAAAAAAAAAAGAAAAAGGAAATTAGGCGTTATTAAGAAACGGTATCACTTTTTTAACGTCGGTACATACCTTCCGATATTCAGGAGCGTCCTGCTCCCTTAACACTGGGTTCAGGTCTCGTGTTTCCACGTCCGTGACCCCAAGCAGGTCTAGCACCATCATCACAGTCCGGGCTGGGGGACTGGCGTCCGATTTGTATAATATTGAGGGCATTATACTCGGTAGTTATATTACTGTAATCTATAATGAAAAGATACTTAGAGGAAAGCAGACTAGGTAGGTTGGGGACTTAATAAAAAAATGAACATAAAAAGTAGGTTAGTACATTAAATTACAGATAATCTCAAACGCCTTAACAAGGTATGTAGGAACATACTTTCTTAAAAGAGTTTGATTTCTAAAGTGGGTCGTATGCCTGTTTGTCCGCTGAGTTTATATACTAAGATGATTTTTTTAAAAATAAATAAGTAACTTTTCATACCTTATTGGTACGTTTTCCCTAAGTATTTTCACTGTCTTACTTAACTAAGATGCTATAAACTTATAATAGGTAAACAATATTATCAAGAGTAAATTGAACTTTGCTCACAATCTCATAATTTTTCAGCGAAGAGATAAAGGACTATTTATTAGATACATACGATACCTTAATCTAGAAATACAGTAAGGCATTCAATAGTTTAACTTCTAACTTCCAATTAAACAATAAAAATCAAACAACTGAAGAGACATTGCATAACAAAGTTCCGTAGCAAGTAGGAGTATTGATTAAGTATCCATCAAAAGTAATGAATAAACGATTGTAAACAATGTCATAACCTCTAAAACATAAAAGTTTGGTTATTATGTTTATCCTCTCAACTCTCTTTGCTTGTCCTATTTCAAAGAGCATATAATCACTACTGTCCTACTTGGTTGCAAACATATTTTTATTACAAATCTTAGTCAATGTCACTTACGTTTAGCTGTACCAAAGCTGTACTTTCTCCTTAGAAATTCCCTATACCAATTACCATGCCTATACCTACCTATTTCACTAAGTTGTGTTACTGACTTCACTCCATTTATTCGTGACTAACGTAACTATATTTATAACTTTATCTTGTGCCTTACCTCAGTCCAATAAAACTAATAGGGATTAACAGAACAGAGGCGTAGCTATCACTATCAAAGATATTACTTACGGCCCGGGCTATAGGGGCCCGTAAAATATATTCACAATATAATTCATAGCCTTAGGCCATACCTTAATAAACAGTAATTTATATACAGCGTGTTCGGACATGAACTAGCGATAATTTAAGGACATGCTGTCGTCATCAATACGAACAACTTTTACCAAGGGAAAAATTACGAAATAGTGAAAAAATTTAATCTCTAGGTAAGAGATCACAAATAACCTTGCAGCGCCTATTACATTTCTATTTGTTATTGTGTTACTACGTTTTCACTATTCTACAAGTTGGTTATTTATAGAGGTACCTACTCTATGCAGTCGGATTAATATCTAAGTCTAGAAATAAATAAATTTTTATAAAAAAATACCGAATAATTTTTTTTAGGACTTTCTTCCATATCTCCTAGGTTCCTCATTAAAGCTTTACCAAATTAATATGGGACGTACATGATACTAAAAGGCTTTCAAATGAAAAAGACTTATCAGAATCGGTTGTCACGTGGCGGAGATATCGCATAACAAAGGTACATACAAAAAAGGGTCGAGTTGATAACTTCCTCCTTTTTTTAAGTCGGTTAAAAATAGAGGGCCCTATTTTAACATTTTGTGCACAGGGAGAGACAAGTGTAAAGAAGTGCAAATTTTAGTTCAGTGTTTGGACGTGTTATTAGCTAAACATATTCTTAGTTAGGTACTAAAATGTGAGAATACATTTATTCTGCTAAAGAAACCCATTGAGGGTACGTATGCTATTCCTGACGCGGGCATTGCCCTCACCCCGGCGGCGGCGTCCACTTTACTTGACTTTACTCTACCGAACAAACTTCCTACCCGACCCTGTACGGGTCGTGTATGCAATGCATTACAAACGAGTGGCATAGGTACTTGAGGTACTCGTAAGTGGGGTTCTAAGAAAACTTTAAGTCAAGTTCTTACTAAAACTGCCAGATAATCGGAAACTAGTAAAGAAGTTTTTCGCGCCGTCGTTATTTGGATCTTGTCTGTCGCGCCATTGTTGATCCAACGACCGTCTTTCGCACATTTGTAGTACGTCACATGCCAGTGCTAGTCCATACGATCTATATGTATTTCCAAATAGGTAAGAAGAAGCTTTTTGGTTACTAAGTTTTTAATTAGGAGTAGAATATTCTTATCATTTTGCCTATAAATAGAAAGCTTTCAAGTTTTTGCTCAAAGATAGGTACTTGTAGCAGCAGTCGTATAGCGTCGTAGCCGTTGGACGAGTTCGTAGAACGTAAATAAGATGAGCCTGGGTCTTTGAATGAACGTTAGGAGGGAAGGGGAATCGTGTTAAGGGATGCGTAAAGAAAGTATTGTTAATAAGGTTTAACAAAATATACTGAAATTATTTTAAGGGTGACTTCAGTCCGTAATAGTGAACAATTTTCCCCAAAGAACATGTTGCAAAAAGAAATTAAATTTTTCGTTTTCCATACAAACTATGATCAACTTGTATGAGAGGCCAAAATGACTTGCTATTCATGTTTCAATATATGTTCCTTGGGGAAAGTTCATAGGCCTGGACAGGGGGGAGCGCGCGGGAGTACCCGCTTCCTTCAATCCGTGGTGCAGCCCGACGCCGCCGCTGCTCTCCTCGTCCAGCCGGGGTCGGAATCTGTCAGCGTAATCGAAAAGAGTTAAAGAAATAATAGTTATACAATGTGTCCCGTCATCGGTGTCGGAGCCTTTAGTGATATGATATACTGCATTTTTTTATCGACAAATCACCCCCAATACTTTTTTTTTCTTCTACTGTTGTAGTTGTTGTTGTTGCAGCTATTTTGTTTTTTTGGAAAACAAGGCAAGGACTCTTTAATAATTCAAGCATAAATATTCGTGTAAAGATTCTATCCTCATAAAATAGCTGTCATTAGATAGCTAAACATGTAGACAATAATTAGACAGCGAACTTGTTTAAATTTCCCATAGAATAAAAAAAAATAAAAAAATCTAAGCGAAAAAATATCATGATTTTTTTGTGTTATTAGGTGATTATTAGGTGTTTTTGAAAAAACTAGGTTATTAAACTGCTTGTTTTGTTTTTTAAAACGACACCACAGAAATTTATCTAAAATAAAATCTTAACACCTTTGCTTTCAGTAAGATAGTTTTGAAGTTATTACAATTTGAATAAGGACAATTTAAAAAATTGCATACATTTTTAGAGAAATAAATAAACTTTCATCAAAAAAATTAATAAAAAAAACGACTTATAATAGTTGATTTGTAGATAAAAACTGCCGTATACCATACCACTAAAGGCTCCGACACCGAAGACGGGACACATTGTATAATAAGAAAGATTGAGAAAGGAAACCATAAAAAATTTGCGCTATTATGTCACTAATTATTGTGTTATATTGACTAATTAGCGAGTATGTTATGCTAGCAATATAAAGAGCGTAGAATTTAAATAAATTTTGCAAAAAAACCTGCGCTTATACGGGACTGAAGTTTTACGATAAATTTATGAGAAAGAGCAGATTTTTTTATGAACGTTTGCGACACTAACAGAATTACCAAAAGCTTTTACGGGTGCGACTTCGTTACTTCACGAAACTAAGCCAAAATTAGTCTTTATTAAAAAAGACTTAAGTACAATAGGTTCAGTCCAATACCTAATATAAAGTAGTCAATTATGAAGCGCTTCCTTCCCTTTCCCAACTGTCTTAACAATTTCAAAGCGTTTTCAATAGAAAGTAGGTATTCCAAATTCCGCCAGAATACAATTACTGAATCTTTCGCAATAATATGTCATTGTCAACGAGAGATTCACGAAGATGGATGGCGTTCTCCAGTAATTCTCTGCCTGCTTACAACGTCTACAATTACTAAAGTTTCCTCGTAAATTTATCAATTAACTTAGTTTTAGACGACGTTGTAACGTTAGTTTGAAAGGGATATAAAATAAAGCTGAAAGGGTTTGATGAGGGTTTTCAAAAATATGGGACAACAGATGGCAGCACAGTGTAGTCAGGTCTAATGAGCTGCTGTTATTTAATGGAGCAGAAGAACCTGTGAACTAAATGGCTCAATGTCAAAAGTCGATTAGACTTGATGTCACTGTGTTGTCACGTGACGTCACATATATTCTTAAATCCTCTTACTGTTGAACTAATTCAGCAATCGTTAAAAAAATTGCTCTGTTTTATATAGAACTGCCTCTTACCAGCGGCGTTGCCGCTCTCTCTCTCTCTCTCTCTCTCTCATCTCAGCGTTTTCCCAGTTGCGTCCTCAGCTGCAAGGCTGAGAAGCCCGGGGTCCGCTTTCCGACTTTTTCTTATTCACTTTGCACGGTCTTGAGCATCCTTGGTTGTAAGACGATTAGTACGCATATAATACTTGACGACGTCAAGCCAGCAATTCTTGGGTCTACCCCGCCTGCCAGGCCCCGGCGGAGGCGGCATGGCTATTCATTTGTTTCCCACGTTACTTGCCGGCTTCCGTAGTTCGTGACCGTACCAGCGTAGGCGACTTTCTTGCAATTTGTCTGCTATGTCACGGACATGAAGGCTGCCGCGGATGCGGGTGTTTCTCACGCGATCTCTCCGTGATATTCCGCATATCCAACGTAGCATTTGCATCTCCGTGACACGCAATTCCAGCTTGTGCCGCTCAAGCAAAGGCTACGCTTCACTCCCATATAAAAGGACAGGTCTAATGATGGACTTGTAGACCTGTCCCTTCAACCTAACCCGGCATTTTGGGGTCACAAATGACACCAGTCACCTCCCGCCACTTTGCCCATGCGGCAGATATACGGGCCTTGACGTCGGCATCGATGTCTCCGGCTGCGTGAAGTACAGATCCCAAGTATTTAAACTGGTCCGTACGCTTGACCAAGTCTTCGCCACATTTAGCTTTAGACCACCGTTTTCAAGCGACTCCCTCCACACATTTGCGCGTCGCACCAATTCCCTCTGTCCGCATCCGTCAGTGCGATATTGTCAGCATACATAAGCAGCTCGTGTGTGTCTCTGATGCTGTTAGACACTTTGTCTAATATCACACTAAACAGATATGGACTAAGAACCGAGCCCTGGTGAACTCAAACTGTAACGGGGAAGGGTTTGGAGTCACCAACAGCAGTCTTAACTATGGACTCGGAATCGCGGTACATATCACGGATTATGTCAATATGGATCTCTGGCACCCCTTTGGACCTCAGTGCCACCAGATCATCTCTCGGGGAACACAATCAAACACAGGAAATGGAGTGGCGTATTCTTTGCCCTGTATTTCTCCATGAAGACTCTTAGGGTAAAGATAGGGTCCGTAGTGCCTAGGCCGGGCCGAACTACATACTGACACTCCGAGACTATAATCTCCTGTCGGATTCGAGAGTCTATTATCCTTTCAAAGAGCTTCATGGTGTGGGATACGACCTTTATACCGCGGTAGTTGCTGCATTCTTGCACCAATCCCTTTCTTTTCAAGACTAGAGTAATAATACTCAGCCTCCATTGGTCAGGGATTTTACCAGTGAAGAGTATGCGGTTAAAAAGGTTTGTTAAGATGTCCACACCATGGGGACCCATAGCCTTCCAGAATACGATGGGCACTCCATCGGCTCCAACAGCTTTCCGGTACTTCATGCAGCGAAGAGCTGAGTGGACTTCCTCAGGCGTTATTGCTGGCACTAGTCCTTGATTTGGATGGAGGTCCCGTGGCTGTACCTCTTTATGCTGCGGGTTAGCAGCTCGTGAAAATACGAGCGCCATCTCTCCTTCACCGCGAGGTCTTCGCATAAAAGGTTGCAGTTAGGGTCTTTAAAACAGCGGCACTTGGAGATAGCCTTTGCCGCTTTGGTCTTGGAACGTGCCCACTTATCGATAAGCTTCTGCATATCAGGCGACTCCAACCTATCGTACAATGGCTGTACGTGGTTACGCCTGACTTTCTTAGTGGTCGTGGTCTTTAGGAGATCCGGACGCTTGCCACGTTTTGAAGAGTGCTTTCTTCACCCTTATCTCCTTCTAAACTGTATCGTTCCACCACCAAGTTTCCTTGTCAAGTTTGCATCCACCCTTTGACATACCAAGCACTGCCTTCGCCGCACCAGTGATAACTCCATGAATCTTGTCCCAGTGAAGCTAAACTGGTTCGCCATCAGTTTCGTCGCATTTGTTACCGATCGCAGTTGCGAACTCTTGGGACTTGGATTCTCCGAGCCGCCACCACTTGATTTGGCGTCGACAGCGTTCAGTGAGCTTGCCAGCAGGCTTTATGCGAAGATCCATGACAAGGAGACGGTGTTGCGCATTGAGACTCTCGCCGGGCATGACTTTGCAGTTGGTTATTTTGCCGATATGGTCTCTTCGATTTGGGCAGCGTGTTCGCCGCTGCTGTGGGTGATTTTAGGTGCTCGGATTTTTTGAAAATCATGTTTACGATGGCGAGGTCGGCTACCGCACTCGTTGAGAGGATTTCTCCACCCTCCGGGTTGCGACTTCCGTATTCATAGCCAACATGAACACGCTCAAATTCCTCACACGCCTCACCCACATGACCGTTCAAGTCGCCGCCTAAAACGATTGCCTGCGACAACGGGAGGCCACGCAGCACCTCGCCAAGTAGGTCCCAAAATCGCGTCTTTTCGGCATCGCCACAGCCAGCCTGTGGCGCGTAGGCACTTATCAAATGAGTCATAACCCCTTCGACAAGCACCACCTCGACCATTACCCGGCTGCTGAAGCGTTTTACTTCCAAGACGCTATCCTGAAGCCCCTCTGACTAACCATTCCCAATGGACCGGGATCTGCAGTCTTTCCACCGAGTCTCCTGCAGGAACGCCACGGCCACTTTTCGCCTGGAAAGTACGTCGGCCAGTTCCCTCGCGCGTCCAGTTAGCGCGCCAATGTTCCACGTTGCAAAGCGGAGTTGGGGCTCGTGCCTTTGGCCTTGTCCACCCCTGACACGGTAGCCCTGGCCCACTTGTCACAGGAGTCGGGCGGGGCTCCTACGCGCCATTTTGCGGTGGCGCCCTATCCCTATACTTGACTCTTTTTGCCTTTCCATATTTGATTTGGCTTTACTTTACGACCGGCCGTCTGCCTCACGTCAACCCTCCTTGGGAATGCTAGTGTAGCACGAGCTATTTATTAGTGCTATTTTTCCTTTAGTCTACTCTTACGACATCCACAGGAAGAGATGGAGTGGTCCTATTCTAACCCGGAACCACGCGGCGTATAAAATATTGAGTATTGAGTAATTATTGAATAACATTTATAATGTTCCTTTTTACATCGTAATTTGTAATTTTAAGTTTGTTTCTTTACCGATACTACCACCTCTTTATCTCTAACGGAGTAGACAGAATCCTGGACTTGTAAATCCAAACGGCGATATTCATCGTATTAGTGATGCAAAGGGAATCAAATTATTTATGGGAAGTTAGCTGCCTACAACCATGTTTTTGGTTCTCGCTCATTACTCGATCAGATCAGCTTATCCGATCTGCGCGGAAAGAGAAGCAGTAAGTACATTTTAAGTTTTTCCTTTTTATAGACCTTATTGATATGTAAGTATTTATTTCCTATTATTACTCGTATTTGTTTACTAGTAGATATCTGATGTAATTGAGATGTGATTGTTGAATACATCTTACATAAACAGATGATGTAATTTAGTGTATGTGTTTTCTGACGTCGATAACCTTATATATTTACCTAATCAGCCACTCTTTTGATAAAATACGGAGAGTAAAATGAAATATCTGCTGTTATTTCAATACAAATTTTCGTTTCAAGTTTGTGCAAAAGATAGGAGGATTATGTACATGTTTATTTTGTGAGAAGTCCACAAAAACTTTATTATGATGTTGAAGTCTCCTTTAAGATAACACAAAGCCATTATTACACGACTGCTCCAAAAAAGAAGCGTAATGTTTTCAGGGTTCATGTATATAGATTGTAGGTTCAGTTTATGAAATGCCTGTATCAGATTTGGATATATGGGGTAAGTTGAATCCTTGCATAGTCCCGTATTTTTTTTATATACAAAAGTGTGCAGCCCCCTGGGCAATTGGTATGGGAATGTCATTCTTTTTTATTTATCTACTATTATTTTAATTTAATTTTACTAAAGTAATCTAGTATGTTCCTTCCACATTGTATAAGTACTTGATTGTTAACTATTAAAATTGTTCATAGAAAACTAACCCCACTTACACCTACGTAAATAAGTACACACAGCAAATTCTTAGTTTAAGATTGAAACCACACAGAAGGAAATGAATGGGCCGGCTCGTCCGGGGAAGTACCACACTCACAAAAAATGACGTCTGAGTAGTAGCGTAACCGCTTCTATGCTTCGTTCGGTGAGTGAGAGAGCCGGAGTCCCCCCTCCCCCTTCCCCCCTCGCCCTACATCTCCCGAATGCGTAACCCCAGCAAAATGTTGCGCCTTAGAGAAATGAGAGTATTACAGATGCTTAGTTCATAGTAAGCCTGAACCTAAAAATTTTTTTTTGCTCTTTGTTTAAACCACTGGTGTTGCAGTTGTCCATGGGCAGCGGTGATCACTTACCATCAGGTGACCCGCTTGTTCGTTTGCCGCCCTATGACATAAAAAAAAAGAAAAAAGGAAATGCGTTGCAATATACGCCATAATAAATTAACGATGACGCTTTAGGTGTTTATCAGGCTTTGCATGGTGTCAAATTAGGTTAATCTGACCGACCAAATTAGTTTAGTAAGCCATTGTTAACTCAACAGTATAATAAAATATAAACTAGGGTATTAACTTCAATGCTTCGTTAGTTATGCAAATTAAATAACAGAATCCTCAACGCGAATTATATAGATATTGCCAATTTAGAATTTCATTTCTTCAATTTTATCGAATCGAGGCTAATTGAAACAGAAAAGCCAGATGTTCTTAGCTTTAGGTCTTCGGAACAAAGCATGAACTTACATGATGTAGATGATCTAACGGGTTTTAATAAAGTATTATTTTTCTTTTCAAAAGTGTTTATTTTTAGTAACAACCAGTAAGTAATATCGTTCAAACCGTCACATTACTGCAGTTATCAAACTGATGGCAGACATCTATATCTAAAAGCAGTTCATAAAAAATTGTAAAAAAGTAAAATTAATATGGCACGTTAGTAAACAAGTACGAAACAGACTCTGCATAGTGTGTACGTCTGATTGCTTCAGCTAACATTACAGAAATATCAATTGTTTGCAGCTTTGGACACATTTTCATGTGTTTTTCCTGAGGAATGGTATTCGTCACCACTATCGCTTCCAAGCACGAAGAGTTGATTTTCTCAATAGCATTGCCAGCGAACACTCCATGAGTCAGAATAGCGTATATTTTATCAGCTCCTGCTTCACGAAGCTTCTCAGCACCTTTGACAATAGTATCACAGGTGTCGGCTAAATCGTCTACCATAATTGCTGTACGCTTCCTGACATCACCAACTAGAACTGTGGAATCCCCTTCGTTCGTTCTTTGCCTTTCCTTGTGAATAATAGCGAAGTCAATGTCGAGTCTATCAGCGATACCTGTCATTCTTTTCACACCACCCGCGTCAGGGGAAACCATAACACTGCTTCCCCATTCAGGAATGTTTTCTTTGATCCATTTTGTGATGGCTGGCTCGGCGTAGAGGTTGTCCACAGGGATATTGAAGAAACCTTGGATTTGAGAAGAATGCAGATCTATGGTTATGACGTGGTCGGCACCAGCTACTGAAATGAGATTGGCGAGTAGTTTAGCTGTGATTGGAGCTCGACTCTTCTCTTTTTTGTCTTGCCTGGAGTACGGGAAACATGGAATAACTGCAGTAACTCTTGACGCTGATGCAATTTTGCAAGCGTTGATCATAATGAATAATTCCATGAGGCTGTCGTTGATTTCTCCGCAACCACTTTGGACGATGTAAACATCTTCGCCTCTTACTGATTCTCCAATTTCGACATTCGTTTCTTTGTTGCTAAACTTTTTAGTTGTGGCTTTTCCAAGGTTCAAGTTGAGTCTTGAAGCGATTTTCTGTGCGATATCGGGGTGGGAGCTCCCGGTGAAGACTTTGATGTTCGGCATTCTTGGGCTGGGGTGAATGAAGCTTTTTTTTTGGCTGTCTTGTTCCTCTTGGTTTTTTTCGGTGTTCATGAGTGAGCGATGTGGTTCGGTCAGCTAGCGACAGCTGAATGACCCGTTGTCAGCGTGGTACAGATTTATCGCGAGTCAAGACGGGTCAAGTTGACCGTAATCAGTAATCAGTCTCCCCCACAACAATAATGATCACTGTCTTATCAGCAAAATAAATGTTTGTAAGGAAATTTATATTTAGATAATGTCTGGTGACAAGTGAAATTCCTATTAAGTACGACTTTAAAATATTCTTTCTTAAGTACATATTGAAACTTAATCGTATTTCGAAGGTTTAAGTTATATACTTCTTATATATTTCACGTTTTAATAATTTTTTACGTATGTAAATAAAAGGTTAAGAGTCCAATTGGATCTAGACACGTGGCATCGTGTCAAAGCCAAGTTAAAAAAAAGGAACTGGCGACGCAGCAGCCGTGTGTTTATTTACACGAACCATTTTGAGCTACTATTGACCCCTTCACAACTCGAAACCTATTTAACCTAAATACATAAAATTTTGCACATACATTAAAGTTGTCGAGCTTATCTCGAATCCGTTAATGTAGCTCAAACAGTTATTGATACAACTATACTTTCCCGAAAAATGTGATTGACCACTTATCCATCATCAAAAAGGTAACCTACTTCCATATGACCTGGAAAATTGATATTTGGCATCTAGGTTCTTATAAATAAAATTCAATATTCTCTAAAGAACTTGGCGGCCATTTAAATCTCAATTCTTTTATCGGATTTTAAACTTGGCTCCCATTTTCACATTTATGTTTTTGGTAGGATAGACATGGAGCCTATTCAAACATCGCAATTACTGTCTGTCATTATTTGTTTTGTAAGCAAACGCGATATGTACTTATGTAGGTGTGAAACTACTTTTTTATTGTTACTTTACATTTTACAAAAAAGCATAACGTACGTACTAATCTTTTTTTATTAGGTTCTGGTCTAACAATATCTAATATGAGCCATTTCGGCTCGATAAGAAGAAGAATTAGGTAAAAACAAAGGTTACTTCGGGCTGTGTTTCTAAATTACACAAAATGACTACCGCCGAAAGTAGTCTATAGTGATCATAGTTGTTACGTTCCGACGGTAGTCCCAAAATCTTCAGCTCCGTTATAAAGCGATTAGACACCGCCGTCATAGAACACAGCGGAGTAAAGTCATCTCCTATAGCTGTCACTCTAAGTCTTTCTTGATTGGCTTCAAACACGATAGTGAGATTTTCAGTCAAGAAGAAGTTGCCTGCTGCGTGGCATGTTTCTACTTCTGAAGTAACATTTTCATGGTCAGTAACGTTGAGGGTCTCGCAGTTGAGGGCTATGGTGAGGGACAGGAAGGCTTGTGCACGAGTAAGCTCTGCGGTTGCGCTCGGGTTCTGTAAGTATAACGAGGGTTCAGATTGTTTCAATGTACAGTCGGGGGCAGATAAACCTGACCCCCTTGACTTCTAAAGGCCGTACGGTAGGGGGTCATTTTTATCTGCCCTCGACTGTACATTTCAACTCAACTGGTAGTATCTAATGCTCAGTGAAATTGAGGAATTTTGTAATTAATATCAATATTGGAAATAAAAACTAAGTTTGAATAATAAATATAAGTTGAATTGAAGATGTTTGCGGCAAACATTAACTTGGTAGACAAAAGAAGCAAAAAAATTCTATCAAAAGTTAAAATCAGCAGAAAAATATGAACTTATTCTGGTAACCTGAAATTTCACACACCTTTTGCATGACTATAATGGATCCAGCTCGCATAAAAGTCAACAGATCAGCAGCAGTGTCTGTCATTACGACTGTATCACCTTCTTCTCCAGTCAGCTCAAAACCTCCCCACAGCTCGAACCATTTCCCTGGAGGAACTCGAACATGCACATGACCTTGACTTGGCAGCAAAGTCGGAACCATCAGTAAATCGTCACCTACACTGAACTGTGACGTCACGTTTGACAATAACTCAGAGTCCGGAAACTGGAAGAACATCGGTCTGAGTAGTGGACCATCTTGGAGTACCGTATAGAAATATGGTAACAAAGTCAATCTGTTTCTTAAAGCGGTTGTCGCTATCGTTCTTTCGGCTCCCTCGAAAGATAATGGATGTCTTTCTTCTCCTTTCGAATGGATTTTGATCATGGGCATGTACGTTGAAGCTAAATACCACTTTAAGCACAACTCCCTTTGTGTTGTGCTATTGTAGTTTTCAGTGTCTCCGCAAATTGGTGAAGACCAAAGCCAATGTCCTGAAATTCCTCCTAACGAAGCTTCTATTAGTTCTCTATGTAAATTTGCCCATGAAGTTCTGACATTCTGCCTATTAATCATGACGTCACCATTCAGCCGTTGGCTGGAGCTCCAAGTCAGGATACCATCGGAAGCTAATTTCACGGCGTTTATGAAGTTGTTGGAGAATTCATTGTGCTTGCGGAAGTAAGTGGTTCCATTGGGATATGTAGCGTTCCATAGAAGGGTTTTGTTAAATGCTGTTTCGAAACGCTGAAAATAAAAAAGTTACTTTAGTTAAGTCAGTTTATAAGTAGATACAGTCCTCGAGGTATAAGCTCAGCTTTGCTCAGTAAGCGCCAAAAGTAGAGTTAGTACAAACGATTATATAAAAATAAATCAATGTTTCATTAAAAAAAATTAACCATTTTGATTATTAAAATCAAGTCCAAGTGCAAGTCGGACTCGCACAGGAAGGGTTCCGTATCATAATCTATAAAAATCAGGTTTGTTGTATACTACTTAAATATTTATTTTATTCTGTTTTTAGTATTTGTTGTCATAGCGGGAAAAGAAATACATCATCTGTGAAAATTTCAACTAAAGCTATCACGGTTCATGAGATACAGCCTGGTGACAGACCGACAGACAATGAAGTCGTAGTAATAGGGTCCCGTTTTTACCTTTTAGGTACGGAATCCTAAAAAACATGATATGTTAATTTATTTGATTATATTATATTATTTATTTATTAATGTTAGTTTATTTTACAAACAATTCAAACACAATAACACTGGAACGTCAATCTGCTGGCGTTAGCAAAGGAGGAGGTCAAGTAGGGTAATGACGCACGAGGGCCGTGCCGCGACACAGGCCGACTATAAAAATCAGCATAAACCGGCGCGGGCCGTCCCGTGCCTCAAGCCGATGCCTCACCTACACTAAGTGTGTGCACTCACACTACTGCAAAGCTGAGCATATACCTCGAGACCTGTTAGTAGGTAACAATTTTTTTCCTATATTCATATTATGAACTAACCCATACTTATTCAACTTATTTTGTACGTACCGGATTAAAGTAAGGTAACGCAGAATAAGCATACGTGTGATTTTTCAACGCCTCATCCAAAGGCCAAGTATTTTCCAAAACCACCGCATCTAAGTCAACATTAAATGGCCACAAATTTGTCAAAAATTCGTCAGTAACATTCTCGTAAGTTGGATAAATGACAGTATAATTTCCAACAGCTCCCTTATAGATGTCACCGGTGTTAGCATCTCGAACCATGAACTCTTCAAAATCCAGTAACATGTCGACACAAAGTTCTTCTTCTTCAACATCCGATGCAGTAGTTCCTTCAGCTCTAAGAGTCCTTTCAGTGCCATCTTCTGAATTAGAAGCATTGAGCTCTTCATAACGTATCTTAAAAAAAATTTTTCTTATGAATGCTGAAATACTAAAATAATTACTTAGATAGTCCTTCTTTTTTATTAGTTCTTATATAAATTGAGTCTTCGGCACATAATAAATATAATTATCGACTTGAATATGTCTATCTGTATGACATTATATTGGGATTTGAAAACAACTAATTTATTTTGACAAAGGATTTATTAACGTACTTAGGAAAGGTACATTAAGGAGTTATTTTTTTCATTTCGATGATTTACATCTTTTAACACCAGCTTTGCAAAGCTGTTATACCTACTTTTAGCTAACATCCGTTACGCATGACAATAAAAGCCGCTGTGGGCCGCTAGATATCGAACTGATTCGAACTACTTATAAAAATACGTATATATATTTTTTTTGTAGTGTATAAACAATGAAATCAATGTGTTTTTATTTAATATTATAATTAAGATATTATAGTTTTAGATTATTTATTTTATATTTATGTAACAGCATTCGTCAAAAGTACTTGTATTTCAACAATAAGCTGGGGCGGGTCTATAATTTAAATTCAATAACATTGTTAGTATTGAAATATTGTTGTAAACTCTGGACTTGTCCCAACCTACGCATTAAATGTGGGAGCAAACGTGATATTCCGCATTATTAAATGAATAAAGAAGGTATTTAATTGGAGCGTATCGAAGTTATTTCGAAAATTCGATATCCTGTTACGGGATTAATTAAAAACAAGTAGATAAATTTCAACTTTGTTTATATAGCGTAAGCGATCAAAAGTTTTTATTGGTATAAAAATCTTCATACACCTACCTATAGGAAGATTTTATCCAGAGGTAAATCCATTGTATTAATTTAAAAAAAAGGAAAACACGGAAAAAAACTTAGACTGACTGGCACGGCTACTGATGGTACAAATACTTACAGTAAAACTAATAGGAACAAGTCATATTCTCAACAAAATCTGTCCTTTGCAGCAAATCAGTCACATAGCAGCAGATAAAGCAATAAAAAGAAAAAAGCAGTAGTGATACTATTAACGATTTTTTAAAATAAATATACAGCGGGAATAATATAAGTACCTAGCTATTTATACTTAATGCGAAGATTTTTTTTTGTGTGATACTTTACTTGTTTTATCGATGTCATTTTGAGAGTGAGAGCTCTTAATGAAAGTGAATCTTTGATTTTCCGCATTCTACATGACGCAAATGCTTTATTATTCTTAGAATAAGAGATTTTTGATAAAATCTATCCATGCCATGACTATTATTACAACAGACAAGTAAATTTACAAATACTTACATAAGGAGATAAATGAGGAACGAATCTTTTGTTCGCGTTCTTCACTAGTTGTCCCCCTTCGTCGATATATCTCTGTTCAGTCATACATTTGTTCTCGAGCACAATGGGGGCTGTGCCACAGTTACTTTCGTACGGTAGTTGCGCCTGATTTGCAGATGTCGTAAAGTTAGTCAAGTATTCAAAAGCCACGGCTGGAGTATCTTCGATTTCACTGTAATTGGATGTATAGATTTTAATTTATAAGAATTTTTAAAGTTTTAAACATCGATGATTCAGCTTAGGTAAAATATTGAAGACCTCCGTGGCGCAGTGGTCACCATGCTAGTCCGTCACCCAGAGGTCCCGGGTTTGATCCTCGGTCAGGGCAAATTGGAAAATGGTCTTTTTCAAATTATCCTGGGTCTTGGGTGTTTATCTTTATATGATTTTGTTATAAAATATAGTATCGTTGAGTTAGTATCCTATAACACAAGTTTCGAACTTACTTTGGGGCTAGCTCAATCAGTGTAATTTGTCCCTATATATTTATTTATTTATTATATAAGTACACACTTACATGATTAAGTTAACATTTTGTATAGGTATATACACTAACCCAGGTGACTTTTTCACTACCAGGAAAAAAGTTCATCTAGCTGGCTAGTAGTTAAAAATTAAAAAAAGAAATAGTCACTTACTTGCAAATGTGTGCTCCAAGCATCCAATATTCCAATGGCGTATTGGATCCTATTAGTTTCCTTACATCTTTCATTACGTCCGACGGCTTTGGACCCACAAATATGTGAAATTTTAGACCCGACTGGGTCAGGCTTCTCACGATTACTTGATTTTCTCCTTCAATGATTATTTCCGTTGGTTCTTTGATATCGATCAGGAGTCCGTGGTAGGACCCATTCGATTTCGCAAAAATTAATGGTATCGAACTCAATCCTCCGTCGTGATTGTAAATTATTTTCACTGTATCTTCCATCAATGGTATTTCTCCGAGACCGTACATTGTTTCATTGGTCAATCTAAATGCTATCTCCCAGATATCATTTGACGCTATTAAGGGTCCTCTTAATGTATTGAAAATTACTCCTTGAGCACTTTTTACATTAATATTTAATTCTTGAGGCAAGAGCGTGTATTCATAAGACTTATTTTCTAATCTTGACCCAGTTAAGTCCATTTGGGCATTGTAAAATGTCATTGTAAGGTGTGACGAAGAAACTTCATCAATAGATATTTTAATACCTGGTAAACTAGGTTGATTCTTATAGGGTACTGTAGGAATTCTAGGTAAGAAGATAATATTTTCGTTCCACTGTTGATTGAAGATGTAGGAGAAGCGTGAAGGGAATCTATGGAAGCAGGTGTTGCTGTTGAGATCGTAACAGCATTGGGAGTGGCATTCTTCTTGTGGCATGGAGCCGTTGCCGCACGGGAGCCTGGATGACCGGCTGAGGATGCAGCTGCCGGTGGAGTAGCCATCTTGGGGCGCCCAGTCCCCGCTGCTGACGAACATGTACTGGTACAGCAAGACTGGGACGAGTATTCCCATTAAAACTACAGCGGCTAAAACCTTCAATGGTCTGTTCAATAATATGAAGTAGTACCATTTTATCTCTGAAAATTGAGAGATATTTGATTAGAATGTGAAATACATACATATTCCAATTAAAAAAAATTAGTTTTATTTAATTAATTTTGCACTCTTCTGGAGCCTTCAGGACGTAGTCAATTTGATCCCGTGTTTTCAGTATCTGTATCAAAAATTACATCGCGCTTTTTTCGCTTTGATATGAATAACGGACAAACAGACCCTTTTGTAGTCTATCACAAAAATATTAGTATGGATTATGCATGCCTTCTTATGAAAATTCTGAAATAGATATGCTTTTGAGCTTTGTCAGGTCAACAACCCAGAAATAGTGGACTAAACACAGATTGAACTTGATCCTGACCCACAGTACGAAACAAGTTTAAAACCTTGTTACAAGTTACCGAATATTTTTCTAGACCGGCCTTAACATTGATTACATTCTCCAAGAAAAGATCCTTGTCCATTTTAAACCATTGTTGGTCGAACCCGAGACCTAGGGGCAGAAGTCTTAATTACTATATTCAGTGTTGTCCTTACTTTTTGCTTGGTCATAAGAGTAGTCATCTTCCACCAACTCTTGCTTGTCAATTTGCGGATTCGCGTGGGATAGCATTTTTATCTATTTTTCCTGGAATTCAATAAAAATAATTGTGCTATATTTTGTAATCGTGCTATCGACCCTCTTGTTGATTGTGTAAGTGTAATGCATTAGCGATTAACCTCTCTTCTGTGCGTCATCGAGGAAGTAGGCCCAAGAAACGCTAGCCTAATTTATTATATGCGTAACAATGCTCTTTACAAACAAGGGTGCCAAAACTTATAAAGTCAAGAAGAAAAGACCGAACAGTAGACTCGAGAAACAAATACAAGTACACTTAATTACTTTGTATAAATATATATATATATATATATAAACATAGTCTTAAGTAGGTAAGTACACCTACGTATATAAGTACCCAACCCATTACTTTAAAAACCAATAACTGTAAGAACCAAAAATATAAGAAAATATATCTAAGTACAGCTAAAGATATTCGCGATAGAATTGGTAACTTTGGTACGGTCTTATCGTTAAAAAAGATTTCTTTTAATGAAAAAGAGAATCTTTATAAAAGTTCCAACTGATCTAGATTATTTATATACTGTATACATTTACAGAAAATTATTTTTACCTTTTTATTCCAATTCGCAAAGCAACCACAGTGTCCACACTGAGCACATCACTTAGTTATTTCTCTTTTTAAAACCACTTTAAACTTATAATTAAATTAAATTTTACACCAGTTGACCACTTTTGTTCACAATAACAAATGAATTTTGTATGACGTTGTGTGAAGTTCCTGTATACCGGTAAATCCGATAAGAGATAAGATAGCGCTACTTTTGTTAATCGATTGTATTTTAATTACACGAACGGTGATTTATTCCTTTATCTTCAATGATAAAATGTTTATTTAAAAATGAGGTTTGGTCTTCAAACTGTATCCTTCTTTGGCTTTCTGGTCTGGCAAAAAAGATAAATAGCCCAGCATAGCATAGTATGTACCAGCTGCTTATCATCCCACCCAGATCCTTGCAGAGGTCCAGATCGATTCCGGTTGACTCTGATAGTTTTTCGTACGTAACGTTCATTTGTTTTCTGTACGAGGTGGACACACAGGTAACTGGATATTGTAAGAGGCAGTTCACTCCATCATTTTGAACAACTATCGAGAATTATATTATTGTTCTATAAGAAAAAAATGCATCTCATAAGTCGCAGCAGTTATGTGAAAAGTGAATTTTTCCTATTCTGGATAATAATTTTTGAAAGTTGTTCACTATCATCGACTGGGTTGCCTATTCTTATGAATAGAGCATTAAAATTTAAGCCATAATTAATGTAACAAGGCGTACTGCTTTTTGGCACAATGATTTTTAAGCATAACGTTTTACGCATAACAGTTTACACATAATTATTTTAAGCATAATTTATCTAAGCATATTCATGTTAATGCATAAAATTATAAAGCATAAATATATTAATCATAATTATATCAAACCATAATTTATCAAGACATAACATTTCTATAGGCACAAAAATTCCTAATCATAAATTTATTAAAAAAAAAATACGAACAAATACGCAAAACAGTTAGCTTCTAAGATGTTAAACTCTCATATACATTTTTATATAAAATTAGAAAAATTAACTTGAACCTAACTTCCTTTCTGCCCTCACAGTTGTCCCGGGTGGTCATAAAAAAAATTACTTGAACCTAACTTGCCTTCTGACCTCACAGTTTCAGTTGGTTACAATTTTTTTCATGATAATTGAAAATAAACCCTTATAAATAATTTAATTTTGTTTCTGTTATTCCTGTAAATATTATGCCCAAATTGCATTATTCTTATAGTTTTTATGCGGTTATGCTAATATACATTATGCCAAAACAAATTAGCCTAAAAGTTAATTATGCCAAAATTGCCCGAATGCCCAAAAGCAATTAGTATGCCTAAGATCTATTATGCCAATTTTTTTAAATTTTTTGTCTGTAGATTCGGAGATCAGGGGATGGTCAATTTTCGTCTTCTTTCATGAGTAAATGCTAAACTATATGTTTTACAATAATACAAAAATATATTTGAAATCTTCATATAAAGGGCCTTTCATTTGACACAGTAAAGTTAGCGAAACTTTTTTTTAAATTTCGTAATTAGTCTCGTAATAAATTTGTTTTAAAAAAATATATTTATTGCACATCTGTATTTGGGTCATAGGATTACATCATCTTACCAAATTTCACCTGATTTGGTCGAGTAGATTCGGAGAAAATTGGCTGTGACAAACGGACAGACTGACAGATGCACGAGTGATTCTACAAGGGTGAACCTCTTTAAAATACCTTAGATGTAATATACAACAACGAGTTGAAGCGAAAGGGGAGGCTTTGCCCAGTGGTGGGAAATAACACCGACTGGCTAGGAAAAAAAGTAAAATACCTATTCGAAGCCTGCGCGGCCCGCTAGTTTATTTCTAACTAAGACCATTTTATAAATTCCAATCTTGAAATTGCATTATGCAGCAATTTATCGTGAAACTTTTCTCACAGAAGCTTTTCAGAGTTAATAGAATTCCAGTAAATTGTTTGCTCTCAAGCTTCAAACTGTTTAAACTCAAGTTCGAAACGACACGGGAAGTCATTATAGATCAAGAAGTACCCAAAGAAAATGATTAAAACGGAATATCAACGTTTTTCTTTTTCCGTCCAAGTCGTCCAGGCGATGCGCTAGCATTCTGTGTCTATTGATTCCCGTTTTCGATGTGTCACATCACATACTATGCCGAAATTGCGCGATCGAACTTCCGTGACCGAATTATGCCTGTAATGCTATTTGAATCACTAGCAACACATACGTTTCCGAACTTACGAGTATGTTAGACACGGCCTAAGTATTAAACGAGCCAGCTTATAACCCTATAATAACCAATGATTATCATCATTCTCAGCCCAGAGTCGGTCATAGGCCTCCCTTTCCCATAACCGAACTTTAAAAAGTCTTCTGATTTCATCTACGTCCACAGAAATTCATAAAGTTCCGATTGTTTAATTTTCGTGTGTGTAAATGGCCAACACTGGTGGTGATTTTAAAGGCTGTCTAAAAGCACCTGACATAGCTTGACGACTGCTATACATTGATGACAGCTGGGACCAACGGCTTATACGTGCCTTCCGAAACACGGAGGAGCACGAGAAATTTTTATGTCACCCATCCAAATGCGGACCACGGCCGGTGTTGCTTTACTTACGAAAGCGCTAGTAAAGCGCTCTCCCGCCGGGCCCGAGCTCCTCGATGGTTCCGATAAAAAATACTCATATGGTCGTCAACTACACATACTTATAGACAAACGCCAGATTGGCCTAAAACTTGAAAACAACGCTTAGTAAAATAAAGAAGACACACATAATGCGAGTAATATGCCAATGCCAGCCATGACACGTAGAGTTTCACAATAAGTAATGACGTTGAATGCTTTCATTGCAGCGTTTCATGAACAATCAACGTAAATACAGCGCTTGTTCACAACTGAAATTAGTGGAAAGCGCGCACATGAAACACATCAAATATCTTCGGTCAAAAATAAATAAATAAATAAATATATAGGGATAGCCCTAGCCCCAATAAAAATATGTTTTTATTTTGTATACTACATAATTATACATAGGTTAGATAGATTATACCTGTATTCAAAGATATTAAATTTTTTCAAATTCTTTGTACGGTAGGCCTCAAAAGTGGAGTCTCAATTTTTCATATAAGTGAAAAATTGAGACTCTAATTTTGAGGCTTACCGTACAAAAAATATATATATACTTACGTGATTTTGGTTGGAGTGGGGGGAGGGGATAGAGGTTATTTAAAACCTCACATGAAAAATTAACCATCCCTAAACAGGCATGCACGCAAGCGCAGATCCAAATGGGATCCATAATCTCTGGGCTACGTGAAACTCTCCTATGATGGGAGGATTCTGTGCAAGAACCCTCGAAACAAATATTGTTATGCCCGATTTAGACCTTCTTCGTATTTCATAATCAGAGGTCGGAATTAGGTAGAGTTATTTATGTACTTGCATCGACATGTTGATATTAATATGGATCTTCCCGGGATTTCTAATGGACAATGCCGTGTTCCTAACAATATTAAAAATAAATAATAATAAAAACCTCAGAGATAGATAAGACAAATAAAACAAACATAATTAACATACAAATTTTTATTAGTACTTACATTATTATTTTTTACAACGTTGCGCGTGTAGTGGTTTAAATTGTGTAAAAGTAAATAACTTTTTATTTAATAAATCACGGGATTTTTCTGCTCTATAAAATTAATTTCGGGATTCGAGGCATATCCACTTTATTCTTTCGGTGTATGATATAAGTACATAAATAACTCTACCTAATTCCGACCTTTGTTCATAATTCAGACAAAACACTAAAAAGAGAAGCAGCTCTGGTACATTATAAGTTTTTTTCTTTTCTATTAGACCAGCATTGAACCGTCAGTCGATAAAATCCAAAAGTCTTTAGTGTGCGGTAGCCGTAAAGTAGGCTACGCACGTAGCGGATTCGGCAGCTGTTACCGAAGGATGGTGTTTGTGACGGCCAAGGGTACAGATACAATTTCCTCGTAATAGGGGCTTGTATGTAGTTAGTTCGGCGTTAGATCGTATCAGACGTGAGGCCAATAGTCAACCTTATAGCTGCCTATGTTTACGGGAAATCAAACCTTCATTGATGAGAAAAATGTTTTAAAGGCTTAATAATAAATATCAGACTAGCATACATGTATTATATAATTATACCTTTACCTAATACATACACATATATAATTACATATAATATTATTTGTTTTTAACAGCATTACAATGCTCGGATTATTATCCAAATTAAAACATGTGATGAAAAATTTTGCCACGAGTAGGATTCGAACCCGCGTCCCTCACGTTAACGCCGTGAGTACACTACCAATTCGGCTATCGTGGATTTGAATCTTATTGACGAAATTTCTCAACACATAGTACACACGCATTTGAAACATGCGTTATTCTTCACTACAACCTACTATTTAGAAGTGTGATATTCAACATTTTTCATCACATGTTTTAATTTGGATGTATAATAATATAAATTAAAACTATGGCCCACGTTGAGGCTGCGATGTGTTGCGCGCCGTCGGAAAATTAGGCCTGCTAAAGTAATGTTAATAACTGAAGAGTAATGTATTTTTGATTTGTTACAAGTAACCAACAATGGTAAGGTATCATACGTAACTTCAATCAGGGCTTACCGTAATTTCCGAAATATAAAGCTCGAGATACTTCACGACTCTTGTGCAGGGCCGGATTAAAGTCATCAGGGCCCCTAGGCAATGCAGTTCTTGGGGCCCCTTTTCTACCCTTTTCTTACTTTTTAAAATATTTTTTTTTCATTACAGTCGAGTCGATAATTTTATATAAACTTGTTTAAGTTTTACTGTGTATGAAATATTTCATAAACTGAAGAAGTATACAAATAAAAAAAAATCGTTCCATGAAACTTTTTTTCTTTGGGGCCCCGAGTCGATGCGGGGCCCCTAGGCAGTTGCCTAATCCGTCTTATGAATAATCTGCCCTGCGCTTGTGGTCGTAAATCCAAATGTGAAGAAATAACTTACAGTTGAAAGCATAAGTACTTACATGGGCGTTTTGGGAAATTCGCAAAATGCTCGAATGTCACGTTTATACGTTTTTCCGATACGAAAGTGATGAGATTTCAGTTCCAAAAATAGCATTTCGTACGGTTAGCGCCCGCATTTCCTTACATATATCCAATTACTCCATCTACTTGTACTTTATTTTTAATCGACTGCCGAAAAGGAGGAGGTTATCAATTCGTAGATTTTTTTTTATTTATGTTCACCGATTATTTGAAGACGCCTGGACCGATTTGGAAAATTCTTTTTTGTTTAAAATGGTTATAGGTCCTTGTCAGGTTATCCCATAGAAATGTTAAAGGTTGTGTAGTTTAGGGGTGAAGTCGGTTTTTAGTTTTGAAAAAATACTACGTAGGTTTCCGCACGCATTTTGCACAGTAAATGCAATATAAGTAATATAATAGACTTATTATACAATAAGTTTCAAAAACCCTGTCCGATCCTTGTAGGAGCAACTGAGACCGTCAATATGAACAACTTTTCCTGTGGGACCAATGCTTGTAACTCGAAAAGAAATCGACATTTTCACACAAAAGTGTTCGGCCGGTCCGGCAATTTGTATGAAAATGTCGATTTCTTCTTCGAGTTTCAAGCATTGGTCCCATAGGAAAAGTTGTTCATATTGACGGTCTGAGTTGCTCCTACAAGGATCGGACAGGGGATTTTGTTACATATTGTATATTTCGCATGCCTGTGAGATTGCTTCGGCAACAAGGCCGCCTCTTGTACCTCATTATATGTTTTCCTTATTTTGTAAGTATTAAAATTTTAATTGGGGCAACAATACTAATATAAAATAATTAGGTATAAGTAACTTTGTAACAAATGGATCTTGTTATCCGACAATAAAGAAAATTTGAATTTGAATTTGAATACCACTAACTTACCTTTTTGTTACCTTAACAGATAGATTATCACGTCTTTTCAAAATTGTATTTTTTTAAATGTGTGTTATATGATATTACAAAACACAAAATCATTTATTTAACAAGAGAACACTACACTCTATAATTAAGAAAGATTCCCGCACTAGGCACAAGCCTGTGTCGCGGGCAATCAGAAAGATTAACAAAAATAAAACCCTTACAGTTTAGGACGAGCGGCGGGGAAAAAATAAGTTTAATTATGTTACAAGTTTAGTGAAATAGTGTTTGGTTGTTAGTCGCGTATCGCCTCACCTTTTAACATGATTCAAATCTTGCCCAGTCCCTTTGTCGGCTTTTACATTCTAAGTTTTCTCTTTTCTTCCTGGAAAACATGGAAGATTTGGTACTTTTACCTGTTAACATTAAAGTAACACAGGCAGCCCGCCTTGCTAGGTATATATAGTTAGGTAGGTAGGCATGTTTCAATTGTCTAAAAGCTTTGGAAACCCTGTGGTAGGTTTAATTTGATTAAAGCCCAGTTTCCTGCAACGTAGCCGGCTTTGTGTTGAGGCCTAACTAAGTTTTTGTTTTGTGTTTGAACACAAAGAGCAGTAATGTATAGAGGGGTTCACAGGTATAGGGTTACCATCACCTATAATAAAAAGTCCGGACATTTATCCCCAAAAGCCGGACGGGTAAGTGATGGGGCAAGATCCAAGATTTGTGTAAGAGAGTTGTGGAGAGCCTTAAAAAAATCATGTACTTTGCCAAAAAGCCTAATAAAAACTGGTCAGGGATACATTGACGTAGCAAAATCAAAGTTTTGTGTAAAATAGTTGTGTTGAGGCCAAAAAAGCTCATGAGCTTTGTATTGAACTTATTTTAAAGCTAGCTCAATCTGTGTGATTTTTGCGTATATTTATTGTACATATTTTTTTTTGCCTGGACAAAAACCCTGGACACACAAATATTCGGCCGAACACGACCCGAAAATGCCAAAAATGTCCGGCTAAGATGGCAACCCTATTCATAGGAAGTATTTGTTTAGTCTGGAGTGGCTAATGGGGAAGAGATAAAAACATAAATTACTGACAACCTTAAAGTCACACAAAAACTTTTAATTTCTGGTCAATTTTTTATAACGTTATGTGTATCTTGAACTTTTATGGGTAAATCTGAATAACCCATGCAATGGGTGTACGGGTAATTTGGATTCGATTTGCATCCATTAATGAATGGTACTGGTGTAACTTGTTATAACGGCGCGAACTCCAAAGCTATGGCAAACCTTGGTACAAAATGTTAGGAATATCGCTTTTTGTACCTGTAGGTAGAAAAAGGCAATATTACTTTACTGATGAAATTGGAAAAGCTTGTGAGAATTTCTGCGAAAAGTTTTAGGCTCGATTATTGGCCCGCCCGAGGATAGATAACCCTCCGTGGGGTGCAGTTGTATCAGGACATCGTGTTTGTGGTTCTTTAGTCGCCTTTACGACATCCTCAGGAGGAGATGGAATAGTCCTTTGTAGGACGGAGGCCACACGACACGGACAAACCCTTGTAAAGTCATTTATACGTTTGATGTAAGATTTTTCCTTCATTCAAATCGCGAAACGGGAAGAAGTAATTTCATTTAAATACAAACTCGTTAACTTTATTGATCAATTGAAATGAAAAACATAAAAGAAAAAATTAAATATTACTCGGCACGAATATATTTTCATCTCATCTACTCGAAAAACGATGTTTTCATTCCAAAATATTTGGAGCTAAATTTACTGCTTATTCTCTCGGGACTAAAACGTGAAAAAGATAATCTCTAGGGATTAAAACCAATTCGAAAACTGAATACGAGTGTAATCTACATATAACATATTGTCCGAAAATCATAGTCGTACTTACATAAGTAACCAGAGTTATGCTATGCTACCATAAAATGGAAATAAGAGCATTTGCATATTTAGGCAAAATTCATGTAAATTATCTGAAAGAAGTTTTCATAAAAGTGACAGTGAGTTATCAATGTAATATTTTTTAGGTGGCTACTCGTTGGGTCGTATAATTTTGTTATTTTCTTAGGAAGTTGGTAGTATTTAAATAAAGTGTAAGCCAAACAAAAACCGGAGAAACTAAAATAAATTTTAGGAATTCATTGAAAGGAATTTAAAAAAATAATGCACCACAGTGAAAAATTTTAATAACATTTATTAGCATGATAACTGAGAATTTTTTAAGGGGATTGGAGTTAGAAAGCGTAGAACAGAGATGATTGGAAGCGTAGAGCTCTTACAGCAGTGGGACATCGATGGCTAAAAAAAATATTATAGGGGGACAGACCTTAATTGACAAATAACAATAAAGTAAAGTGAAAAACAAACAAGATCACTACCAATCTGTCGCACCACCCATATTATTTCTCTACTTGGTCCAATGGTTGACTGGCAGAGAACGCCTTATGGCGTTAAGACCGCCATTTGTACACTTTGTTTGTGAAAAAAACTTTGAATAATTAATTAATATTATAAAGGCGAAAGTTTGTGAGTATTTGCGTGTGTGTGTGTACATGTTTGTAACTTCTTCACTCGCAAACGGCTTCACAAATTTTGATACAATTTGGTATACAGGAAGCTGACACCCTGGATTAACACATAGGCAAATTTTTATATCCGTGAGGAACACCGCAGGGCGCAGCTAGTTAAAAAAAAACTATAAGTTGTTATGGAAATGAAAAAGGTTCGGTCAGGCTTCAAAAATAGAGTCATAAATTCTCATACAATTAGTATGAGAGATAAGTGATTCCATTTTTGAAGCGTACTGCACACTCGATATTTTTATAAGGGTTCATTTCTTCTATCTACTCATGAATACGATTGTGCAATGTGCAACCGTTTTCTGAAGTTAATTTCTCCGCCGAATCATACTAATAAATAATATATTTACTTACACAAAATGCTATGCGCCTACCTATGAAATACCTGCATTGTCAACTATTTGCGAGTCTGATGTGAAGTGCTTACATACTTACTTAATATAACGAAGGTATTTTTCCTATAAGACAGCTAATTAATTTGTAATAAAAATTATAAAAGACTTAACAATTTTTTTAAGCTCCTATTAATATTGTTTTTTTTCGAATACCTGATCAACCCAATCCACGCTTGAGCCAAAAAATCTTTTCGGTATGAATGCTTGTAAAAACTTACTATTTAAAGGTACTACTTTGGTTAAATTAAGCTATGAAAAGTATCAAGTTCATGTTAAAATCATGTTTTTTGTTTTACTGAATAAATTATAATTGCACAAAGTGTTGACTATGTGTTTTGTGATCTGGAATAAATCATGTTATGCTTCAGTTAACATGACATAGTAAACATTAAACACCTAGTTTGACTTTTCCCTTGGTCGCTTTCCATTCATAGTTTGCTAGTCTTCCATTAATGCGCGTCAAATCGTTTGACGCGGCTACGGAGTACGCTCGTCTCGTAGCTGCTACGGTTATCTGCTACGAAGTTTTAGCAGGGGAGCGACGCGTGTGTTGTGGAATTACGAATTTGAATTAAAATAAGGTGTTTTATGTAAATTATTAGTAGTGTTACTGGTAAAGAGTTAGTGGACATTGTGTTTATTTTAAACAGTAGTCGTAAGAATGTGTAAGTTCGAAAAAAATGTGTTGTAATGTGACAAAAATAAAAAAGTGACAATTAAAACTTAAATTACTAACCAATCTTTAAAATGCGCGAATTATTAATTGTGTCGTTAGGTGATATGTTCCCCGATCTTAAAAATATGTTTGTGTTTGTTATAAATCGCCTAAAAAATTAGAAAATGCTAATAAATGTGACTCAGTATGATCACACTGATAACTTCTGGGATTACTTTAATTCCGATGTAGACATGAATGCCACGGCTGGGCCGGATGCCGCTATCGCAGCACCTGATCAGCTGTTCGTTATAGCGGTCTACAGTGCCCTTCTGGTCACCGGAGCCCTTGGGAACATTGGGGTCTTCGCGACCCTAATGAAATCTCGGAGGCGAAAGTCGCGGGTTAACCTGTTGATGACGCATTTGGTTATCGCTGATATGATGGTCACGTTCATCGTAATACCTTTGGAGGTTAGTTTTATTCTTAGTGGTAGTTTAAGTTCTTTAGTGGTATTTCATTTACATATCCATTGACGTATGCACAGTTTTTAATAAAGTTTACTAAGTCCGCAATGGATAATATAGGAGTAGCCATGACTGTCTATAGCAGAGTATTCAATGCACTCTACCACGATCACCAAATCCGCCGCCTGCTTGTGGTAATAATGGGGAGGCCTTTGATCCGTGGACCGATACAGGCTGTAAAGATAAAATATGAAAGTGAACTTAATGTCAAAAGTTAGTAAAGAGTTTTATATGCCTGTATGTTAGACGATGATGAGAGCTCTTTGAAATTTGGTTGGTGTATAAGGATGTAGCTAATTTTTAAATTCGAATCTGAGCCAAATCACAGCCACACATGGATCAGTTCAGTAACAGTTCGAGGCGAACTACTAATTCACTCGTATGTAAGTTTACTTGGAAAACTTGTCTCAGCATCACAGTTTTATTATATCATCACCATTAAAAATTATAATAGTACAGAATAGGAAACATACTTATTACCAAATCGTATTTCTTAGATTTGGCGCGTGATGCTCTCCATGGTTGAATGTAAGCTCGGTGGATCAGATTAAGAGCGTTTTCACCTTTGTTTGGTTGTCTCGCTCGCACAATCAAACATTTTTAAAGATTATTAAAAAATTTGACTCATTTGAAGAAAAGTGTTTCATAAACTTTTTAATGTATTATATGTTAGATATTGTAGACATGTTTTTTATTGTTTATGTTTCACACACATAAACAATAAAAAAACATGTGTGTGTGTAAAGAAACCGTCGTCTACGTTTAAGAGCCAAGCTCTTATCGTCGGTGTCATTGTATGGAAATGACTCACACATGACGATTTTCGGTATTGATAATGGAGTGGTATGCACATTGTTGTCTTCATTAAAATTTTACGGTTAACATGTTCGTGTAAGACGTCAGAGAAATAAATTATCAATTTTCGTATATCTACCACAGCCGTGCAAAATTTTATACTCGTGTTTGTTTAATTAAAATCATGTGTTAAACTTATAAGCATGTCATCAACTCGATGGAAAACAAGATAAATAAATAATAAATAAATGAATATATAGGGACAATAACACTGATTGAGCTAGCCCCAAAGTAAGTTCGAAACTTGTGTTATGGGATACTAACTCAACGATACTATATTTTATGATAAATAGATAAACATCCAAGACCCAGAACAATTTTAAAAGGCCTTCAATTTCAATCTTGCCTTCACCAGAGATCGAACCTGGAAACTCTTGGTGGCGGACTATTATGACCACTACGCCACAGAGATCGTCTTTAAAATTTTAAAAACTAAAACCCGACTTAGGAAAGTTCCTTACTGAAAAGTCGTTTATCCAGTTAATGCAAGCACAGCAGGGATCAATAGCTAATAATGCATATATTTTTGAAATTTGCTTTTAAAGTCCTTTCATTTGATATCCAACGCGGTATGATTTGGTATTCCAAGGTCGCTGGAAGAAGCTGGATGTAGGCCACTCTAGATCGGTCATTTTAGAAATCCTTAGGAAATCCAGCAGTGGACGTTATGCGGCTGAGATGATGATGATGACGGTATGATTCGATTTATTTGTTTTTAGTTTATTACTTTATGGCCTATAAAGGGCGTGTAAAGTACACTTTTACGATGATGGTGGGCGAGAATGTGAAAAAAAGATTTAAAATTGTGATGGGTTGCTATTGCTAGCTGCATCATTTATTTAAGATGCATGTAAACATTTCAGTAAATTACTTTTAAAGTAAAGCTGAAACTCCCGACGACGTAATTTTCCGGGTCACTGAAAACTTTTTCCCTGGACTTTGATGTAAATGAAAAAACTTGTTACACATTGCCACGTGCAACTTGTAGCTCCAATAACAAGTTATTTTCCAGTAAGTACCTATTTAATATACGTTCCAGCTATAGTTAGAGTAAAGATGGTGTGTTTCTATCTCGTCTCATTATCAGACCCGGGAAATATTTTAAGGCGGTAATTACGAAATAATTTCGATATTTCAAATTTTTACTTTAAATGGTTTTTACAGTTATATTAGGTACTCCATTGTTGGACTGGACAGGTGGGTTGCTAATCGCAAAAGATTATACAGAGTACCTACATCAAACGTTTTTTTTTCTTAACCTAAATGAAAGATAACTTTATGAATAAAATATTCTACTTTCAAAAGCTTTTAAAAGTGAAATATCTATTCATAAAAACTCTAAGGCCAGATGTTTAAGATTAATTTGTTGGTAAGCAGAAAACACCGGATTTAAAAAGCCTTTGCATGCCTTTAAAAGACAGCGGTTTGATAAACCTTGAATTTTGTAGATGTTCTTATAGAAAATCTACCTCATTTTCCACTTTGGGATATATATGATGAGTGATGACAGATGGATGAGAAATGTTGAACATTTTTACATTAGCACATATATAACAGTTAAATACATTTAAAGTTGGCTACAGACGTCCGGTTTTTTTCTTCGGGCTAGACTATGCACCAGCACTTTATTATATAGGCGATGCGGCCAGCAACCCATCACTATGTTCATTCCTTTTTCGATCTTCTCACCAACCCACCATCACGCTAAAGGTGGCTTTTGGGTTTTGCTGCCTTGGGCTGTCTGTCTAGAACCGCTTCTCTGAAAACCGGCGTATATTATTGCGGATCCAAAAAGCCTAGACACAAAAGCTGAGAGAAACCATTTGTTAATTGTAAGTGTATTGTATTCTATATTTTTTTGTTGGATGCTCTAAATAAAGATTTTTGAATTTTTACTTTTCTAAATGCTCTATCCATCCAATTAGGGATAAAGACGTGATACAGTAGTTCCAAAACTTATTTAGTGAATCGGAGGTAACAATATTGTAAAATAAATCCTTTAAAATCTTTTAACAATTCCGTCATACCTCTCAGTGCTTATAGGTTGTGTAGGTACGTGCCGGTATGCCAAGCTTTTAGCATTTGAATGTTTGCAAAGTTCGTACGAAATGCGACACGCGTCGCTAAAGAATTTCCACTGTTTTGTCAAACCCTTGCCTAAAGCTGTGTCAAATTGTTTTATATTTTTTTGAAAACTTCTTTTACTCAGTACGTTTTTAATGCTTTTTTATGGCTTAATCCATATCACTTCTTGTGCAAGAAAATCAGACTCCTCTACGTTTGAATTAAAAAATTTTATTAATAGACTACAACAATGAAATAATTGCAAAAAGGTATTTTATCTAAACATGCGAGATTTCCTCTTTTAAAGTTGGCCAAAATTATAAAGACTTTTCATACTTACATCTTATAGTCATAACAAGAACTCGTTTCCTAAAGTCTTTCGATCTTTATTTTCAAGTTAATTCGGGTTAAAATGAGAAAATTATACAGACAACGAAAGCTCAATTTAATTTTTTCTCATAGCCAATTTCGCTCGGAATGCGTTCGTATTTAGGGGATAAATAGCCGAAAAATTCAGGTAACAATTAATTGTTCTTATGAATGATCCTTGTCTCACTAATATTTTACTCATAAAGCTAAGTAAGTGCTCGTAGATGATTATCGGTTTTTGGTTCCTTTGTATTGTTGAAAGAGAGAGGAAAACAAGCGAAGTTCTCAGAGTCTTAAACAATCGGGCGTTTGTATGTATGTATGTATGTTTGTTTGTTAGATATTAACTTGTGTAATTTTGATCGGAGCTTAATGAAATTTGGTGGGTGTTTAGATGTAGCCAATAGAATGTTTAAGTTCGGACATGAACCAAACCGGTCAAGGGGTTGACGGGGTACGCAAGTTCACCAGTACGAGGCAAACTACTAGTACTGACATGAAAGACAGTCAGGCTGGTAATTGATATCATATTCTGTCGAGTCAGTTAAAGGAATAAATAAAATATTATGAAAAAAATAAAAATAAAACGACAAACAGATTTTTTTTGTTCACATGACGTTCTTGAATAGGCCAAAATAGTAATATATTTTGTTAATATTAATTTATTTCAAAAATACTTTGAAAACTCTTTATAGCAACTAATTACAATTGCCAAATTCATTTATTCCAATAAAATAATCACACTAATACATTAAATTATAAATAAAAATATTCCTCCAACGCTTCACATCGAGGCAACGTGCCCAGAATACGGGCTGTGTTCCCTCGCTGAATTCGCTTGTCAACTAAATAATATAAAATTTTTGTAGAGGGTTTTAATAGAAAATATAGACAGACCATTTTAAGAAGGTAATTTGAATAAAAAAACTCAGTGTTATCAGGATTTTTTAATGTAATTTCAAACTTTGTACCGGAAGTGAAGACACACAGCAGTCAAAATTTATATATTTCCTATGTCTGCACAAAAAAAAAAAAAACAAAGACAATGGTCATCTGTCAATGTCACCTGTTTAAAATATTTTTGTTATGTTGGTTGTAGTCGTTTGACATATATTGTTGTAGGGAGATGACAGTGACAGTGACAGTACCATGGAATTATATGTACTTCGTTAGACAGTACAGTACTGAACGCAGAAATTGCCAATCTTCATCGTGACTTCACTTCCTCAAATAAGTTGACCTTGCTTGAAAATGAAGGTCATTTGGACTTTTGCAAATATTAAATAACTAAGACATTATTTTAAAATCTGATTAGAGAAAGCTTCTCCTAGAGGCTATTCATCGAAAAGGTTTGCGAATTAGATCTGTTTTCAAATTAATTGACAAGCGAATTGCGATACTTATCTGCTGAGCAAAATAACTGCCAGCTCTGGGGTTTCCCGTTGCCTCAACAAGACTCGTCGTGACGTCTTTCAAAAATACTTTGGGCCCCAAGGACCCATTGTTTCCACCGCGAAAGGTAGGAAAATATGATTGGCTGCCAGATCCGTGTATTTGCGTATTTTCCCCAACTCCGCAGCAAGTGCAGCCGCACCACCGTGTGCGGACTTGGAGGGCAAGTGCGACGGCGCTAACGTGTCCACACATGTGGCATCCCATACCAGACACTTTCTCATTTTCCACGGGACCAAAGAAAGGCCATCAGGCCGCTTACCGTCTGTACGAATGATTCCGTTCAGCTCCAAAATTGACGGGACACCTACAGTTGCCAATGTCCTGCGGATGGTTTCATTCAATAATGAATGTCTAGGAATACGCTCCGCACTTCTAGAACAAGAAAGTCCATGATGCCCCAATCCATCTACGGCAGCGCCACAATGGCATAAATGCGGTTGATTGATTTTTGCACCCAGGCGGAAGCCACTAATTAGTTATAGACAGACCAGTCACATCATAATTTATTGTTTGTTGTTTGCGTTACTATTACTTACATTAATTTAATAGGTACGTACTATATGTATTTATCTCAAAACTTAATTGAAATGCATAATTTGTTTTCGAAATAGCTTTATAGTATAAAGCATAAATGTAACAAAAAGTTCTTACTGAAATTTTCCTTTTTTTTTCAGATTGGTTGGCGAACTACAAACGCGTGGCTGGCGGGAAACTTGGCTTGCAAGTTTTTCTTGGTGCTTCGAGCTTTCGGGCTTTACCTATCCTCCAATGTGCTTGTCTGCATATCTTTAGATAGGTACGTATGTAACGTCATGTGTGTCAATTTCTCTAAGTAATAGTGTGGGTGTAATTAACGCGTGAATGAGAACATTTTATTGATTTTTTTTTCCACAGCATTACTTATATATAAATAAAATAATAACATCACGTATTCAAAGCAAAAAGCTACTAATCATGAACGTTAGGTAAAGATCTCAATCCTCATTAGCGAGTTTAAACGTGTGTAGCGAGTTTTTATATAAACAATAGTTAATAATCAGAGGTCGGAATTAGGTAGAGTTATTTATGTACTTACACTGATTTCATACAGCGACAGAATAAAGTGGATATGACTCAAATCCCGGGATTTATTTCAAATCGCAAAAAAATCTCGTGATTTCTTAAATAAAAAGTTATTAACTTCTACACTATTTAACCCACTGCACGCGTGCCGATGCCAATATGTAAAAACGAATATTAAAAATCAAAAAGTTTTATTTGTCTTATCTATCTCTGAGGTTTTTATGATTATTTATTTGTAATATTGTTGGCAACATGGGATTGTCCATTAGAAATCTCGGGAAGATCCATATAAATATCAACTAACGAAAGAAAATCCTCAAGCCTAATAGTAAGAAAATAATCCCTTTCCTCGTATCGTATAATATTAGGTATCAATGTTATTTTGTTGTCGCCTTTTTTCCAAATACATACAAAACAAGTTTATAACAACAAAAATGTGCAAACTTTAATGAGATTCAGGACGTGACACGGGGTAGGTTTTAGGGCTTAGAATAGAAAATGAAATAAGGACTTATTTTTATTTTAAATGATGTCATAAAATTATGTTTATATTCGTTTAATTTATCTTTATGTTATGAACCATCCGCTCTTAATTAGTATAGCTATCACAGTGAAGAGTGTGTACTAGTCTAGTATTTTCTACACATAAGGTGTGTAAGGTGGTGACCTTTTTCCCTGTTACTCAATTTATTGTCGAGTATCTTTCTGTATAAGGAAGCTCCTGAAAAGGAGCGTTTTAATTAGGTACTTTAATAAACTTCAATAAAAGTAGGTGTCTAATTAAAACGTGGCGTGCTTAATAAGTATATTGCATACGCGACTGCTAAGAATTAATTAAACCTAATAGATACAATGACAAAAGTTAGATATTGATGACACATCTTCAATTTTTTTTAAAGTTGTGCTGTGTATATACAACGTAGAAGGGACATACCTTTAATAAATCGAACCGCGGGCTTATACTAGATCACTATAGTGTAACGAAATTATAATAACGATAAAAAAAAGTTAATTTTAAATACAAAATTATAAAAACATTCCCATACATATTGTCTGGGCGGTCTGGTCACTTTTTTATGGAAATGCCGTTTTTTTGTTTTTTGCCTGTTATTTTAATTTCGTTATACTTTAGTGATCTAGTAAAGCCCGTGGTCCGATTTATTACGGGTATGTCCCTTTCATGTTGTATATAATAAACCGGTACTATCAAAAATTCTAAATAGATGGGTAGATAAGTGTACTGATTTGTAATTATAGTGAGTACTCATTAAAGTAGGTACTAACGTACTTTTAAGAAAGGCAATATATATTCTTGTTTTGTTATAGATTTTTTGCAATATTGTATCCACTGCGCTTGGCAATCGCCAGGAAAAGAAGTAAAATGATGCTATACCTGGCGTGGGTGATCGCCTTGCTGTGCAGTTTACCTCAGGTGAGTGATGTTAGGATTTTTAGATCGTATATAAGCCTGCAATTGCTGCGATCCTGACAGACCTCTTTCGCTTCACCTACACTCATGACTTTGACCTTACCGAAATATTTTCATTTCGCAACATTGACCCCCGTCTTCGATCGAGTAACAACCCGACGTTGCACATACCCGCTCCCTCCTCGCAGGGATATAATAAGTCCTCCGCAGTTTGTGCAGCAAGGCTTTGGAACAAACTGCCTTTAGAAATCAAAACGTCGTCATCTTTGCATTCTTATAAGGTTAGATTGAGGAATCTTGTAGAAACGTCTGAAGACTTCAGTTGAGTTATATATGTCTATTGTATATATTGGTTAGTTATATATTTATTACATATGTATGTATATTTTATGTGTGTATTCATATATGTATTTATATTTACTGTGTTATAGTTTAGTATTTATTTATAAGATTTAATTTTAAAAAGCTTTAGTGTAGTAAGTAGTTAAGTGTAATTGAATTCTGTTTTCTGTTGTGTATCTTCTGTATATTGTACCTACTCTTCTGTGTTTTAAAATTGTCCTCATATTTCAAGGTTGACTGGAAGAGATCCCTATCTGGGATAAGTCCGCCTTTGTACTTTTATCTAGTTCTAACCTGTATTTTGGTCCTGTGTTATGTACAATAAAGATTTTACAAACAAACAAAACAAAAACTCTCTTTAAGCATGTAAGCGGGCTAGTAAATAAATTAATATATAGGGACAAATTACACTGATTGAGCTATTCCCAAAGTAAGTTCGAGACTTGTGTATAACAAATGCATATATAGATAAACATCCAAGACCCAGGACAATTTGAAAAAGGCCATTTTCCAACTTACCCTGATCGGGGATCGAACCCGAAACCTCTGGGTGGTGGACTAATATGGTGACCACTACGCCACGGAGGTTGTAGTAAAATCTTAGGGGATAGAAAATATATGTTTAGATTTCAAATATATCTCATACATAAGTACCCATTTATATTTCTATAGGTATCACGTCCCTTGTATACTTCAATAAACCGTAAATGTTAATAACCAGTCCCTAACTTTAAAGTTCGGTCCGTTCATCAAACAATTTATCGGTTTTGGTCAGAATGTAGGATAGGTCATTGGTACAGAGCTGGGCAATTTCCAATATAACTAGTTATAATAGAAAAATATAAGAGCATAGTTGAGCATTTATGTGAAAAAAGTATATGTTTATTAACTACTCGTTAAAGTTACTACAAATTTTAGCTACTAAATTTTATCTTAGAACTTGTACCTTTAAAAATGTGCTTCACAACACAAAGTGACATTTTGGCGAAAATATTATAGTATATCGGTTGTTGAAAAGTATTAGTCAGCAAGTCCTCGCAAGTTTTCTGATTTCAATAAACAAATTCAAACTAGCACGTTTAAGTGTAAAAAGTTACTCATATACATTCGTTAGAATACAAAGTATGACTTTTAATACTCATAAAACTGAATTTCTTCTTGAATTCCAACTTGAATAAGATTATTTTGGCTGTTTGCCACTTTTTGTAGGTAATAAAGGTGTGGCAACGACCAATAAAACCTAAGTATAAAACTTTTATACCAAGTATTAAAGTAGAAGTTTGACGTTCTGTTAATGAACACAATTAAAACGGGTCACATTATATTAAAAAGCTTGGAATCAATTTTGTTTTCCGATTAATCAATTGCAATCTAAATAAATTTCAAGTTCTGCAAGTATATTACAGAAGCCAAAACAATTTATGAAGGGCATGCGTTGTATGTCGATTTTCTAGTCTTTCCATATATAGATACCTTACATATAACTTTAAAAAACCATAATCTACATTTAATTTTAGGTAACTATTTATGATTTACTATATTACAATCCATGTCAAGAGATAAATTATATATCACTATAATGGTATAGTCTTTTTTCTGAAGTAATATAAATCATTCACAAACCTGTGAGTTTGTGCAAAAAAGAAATAGTAATATATATTTCATTAATTTTTTTGTTGATAATAAAATATATATTTTAATCATCTCAGAATCGTTTTCCTCTTAGTGACTTTTTATTAGGAACGCGACAGAGTTATCTCATGTACGAGAAAAACTCTAATACATGCCTTTATCTAAAAAAAGGTCGAGATATCTAATATCAAAGTTTTCAAATGCTTAGAACCTTGAACGGTTCGTTGGCTTCTTTCTTAGGACTGGATTATGAAGCTTCACATATTTGAAAATAATCTTCGGTAAACATATTAAAATAAGCTGGGATTATTAGCTTAGATTTATAGGCACCCGTTTTTTTAGTAGAACGATGACTGTCGACATCATTTAAGTTAAATTAAGTTTGCTTTCTTTAGCAAACTCAATTAAACAGTCGTGAGTATTTGAAGGACTGAAAATGCTTTCTTTTCGAAATAATTTCTTTTAAAACGAATATCACAAATCTATCTGCGCCATGGAGTATTTAGCCTTTAATTTAAGGAGTTTTTAGAATTGTTTTCTTCTGATATTTACAAAAAAAAAAAAAAAAAAAAACAATAAATAGAATGCATACAGAGTTGCGAGCTCACCACGTTTATTCGAATTATCGTAGTCTGATAAATTGTAAAACCGTTCGTCATGCGAAACACATAACTGCAATACATGAGAATGCGACTACACTGAATTATCAAATCCATTTGCTTAAATTATTTGAATTGCAAATGGATTTGATGAGTCGTGATTGAGAGGGCTAATTTTATAAACATTGCTGGTTTTTGTAATGATATGATTTTCACCGATCTTTGAAAAAAAAGCAATTTATCTATATAAAATCAGCATCTTAAATTCAGCATTGTGGATTTCCAGGCTCTAACGCCACTAAGATAATTGGCAATGTGATTTACTGCTCCGAATCACTACTATTTAACAACATTTAAAACATTATCAACAAAAATTTGTACCTGCGGTGATAGCAATATTACAACGTATTGCAGCAATTTTATATAGAATGATGATAATGGTAAATATTACAATAATACGAATCAAACTGTTACTGTGATATGTGCAAACGGGCTGAAAGCATTAACTTGGCTCCAACCTGGTGCTTCGTTTACGAAACACTAGCATATGCTGAGTTAAAGGCCAATTTGCAGGGGTTGATGGCTCATACATAATTGTTTTATATTTTAGATTATAAGTTGGTAATAATTTTATTTATTCTGTAAAAGTGTGTGTTGTGAAATCATTCAAATATTTTTCCTCGATCTATCTATAAATTCTATTTTGAATACATATAAGATACAAATACTTGATTTTATGTATTGTTTCAGAGTCTCGTCTTCCGCGTGATGCATCACCCAAAAGTGCCGGACTTCCAACAGTGCGTGTCCTTCGAAGCTTTTACGAGCCCGCACCAGGAGCTGGCATACAACGTATTTTGCCTCTGTGCTATGTACTTCCTACCACTGATGATCATCACCATTTGCTACGCCTGCATATTCTACGAGATCTCGAAGAACTCTAAGGAAAACTCCGGTGAGTCATTGTTTTAACAAAGTAAATACTTTTGTAGCTTTTGCGAGGCGTAGCATGTAAGTACTTCTTCGAAAATATATGCGCAGATAAGAACGCAGAATATGTTTACGAAAATTAATATCATTGAAAAGTAAAATTATTTTATTATATGAATAGTCAAACTAAGTTATTGATTATTGACCTAGGCATCTATCCGATTTGGGAATAACAAATTACCTTTAATGTAAAAATTGTTCATGATAAAATACCAAATCGAGGCATCGAAACATGTATTAAAAAAATAAAAAAGAATTAGTTAAAATGATTTTCTTAACACCACTATACCACTGTTCACGGGTAAAGTACTTAGCCACTTAATGAGCTATTATCTCTACTTACCTAAAGGGCTTTTAAACTGGAAAGTTTTGATGTTTTCGACGTAAAACACTTTGTTGAGGGCATGGGGGTGGAATGGACAAGCTTGTTCCCTCAGACTGTAAATATTGGATCATGGTACACGGTTTTAAAGGAACTGAAGGGGAAGGGTTTCTACAAGTAAGTACGTCTTTTCTTTTTCAATTTGAGTTTGAGTTCACAAACTTCGTACTCGTATATAAAGTACGAGTATCTATGTAGGTGACGTTTCACTTCGGAGCTGACAGCTTCCTTCAAAAATTTGCCTAGCGATTCAGCGAGGCAATGCTGCCAGTGTTCAGTTGCCTCGCCTTTTAACTGGTTTACCCCACAGGATCTTTAGGGGATACCGAACCATACGGGTTTCGGGCAGGTAACAGTTAGTTTAGAATAGTTTAAGGGTTTAACGGCTACGCTATCAATCAATCAATCCAATCATTTATTTGCAATGTTAGGGTCAAATACAAGCGTTATTATTTATAGATTAGACCTAGCCTATATAACTGTTTAAAGCTGTAAGCAAAATGAATTGTAATACTTTGACTAATCTCTACCTATGATACTTTTATGCACTATTAAGTATACAGATTGACTTTCGTTTCCTTTCAGCCTTTGGCAGCAGTAAAGTTTACGATTTAAGACGATGTTTTAGTTATTCAAATATAGGTTATCCTTTCTCGGCAATGTTATTAGGTATTTAAAATAGTCAAACCACGATTATTAGTCTGTAAAGTGGTGATGGCAAATAGTTTTAGTTCATATGCCACTGCTTTTGGTGTGTTGAGCTGCGTGGGTAAAGCATCTGAGCTGACCACGCGTGTCGGTGACCCTCCTCCCTCGTGCAGAATTTATAGTTTATAATAAAACTAAATATGTATAGTATAATAAAGCCACATATACTTTATAATAAAAAAATGAATTTCTATGTACAAAGAACACGCAAACATTAACAGTAAAATTTTTGTTACAGAAAAGAACCAACATACAGATCACAGCCGTGTGATGCTCAGGCGATCTGACCAAAGGCCCCTTGCTCGAGCCCGACGAAGAACTCTCAGAATGACTGTCACGATCGTGACGGTGTTCGCATGCTGCTGGTTGCCGTACGCTACCATGACTTTATGGTGAGTGACAGACTTAATATAATTTTTTATCGTTTTAAAACCCCTCAAACTAGGAGAAAAATCTTTCGGATGGTGGTCACAATTGTGACGGTTTTAAAACAATGCTGAATGGCGTAAGTTACCATTAGGTACGTTCGTTATGATGGTGACAGACGAAAACACAGTGTTGAAATTTTAAGCATTTAAAGCGAAACAAGCACCATCAAGATCGTGTTCACGTGCTGTTGGCAGCCGTCCCGGTTTTAGCGACCTATAGTTCGTCGGAGAAGGTAAATTCGGAGAACCGTTTAGAACTCACCGTACGCCCTGACCTTACAGTAAATGAATCTGAAGGTTTGCGTGTATCAGAATATACACGCAGATTCCCCGAGCAAGAGAAATAATCCTTGTGACGATAGTAACAACTCGTTAAGGTAAGTTAATTTGTTGCGAAGATATTTCACTAAGGTATATTGTATAACAGGTAACTCACGTACTCAATCAGACTTAAATCTCATTACGTGATCATCAGGCTCAATACGGCAACTTGATTGGCCTGTGACTACGTGTGTATATCATTAAATAATTATAATGTCTTCATCTTACGTTTGCTAGTTACTCGAATTATCAAATTTGATTTAGATAATTCTGTTTACGAGTGGATTTCAAATGAACATTAACCAGTATTAAGTTGTTATTTGGTATCTAAACAAAGTAAACAAAAGTAAGGTAATGTGTTGAATGCTCGACACGAACTTACCTGATTTATTTTCAAATTGGCCAAGTTCATCTCGGGCCACGTTCAGAGTAGAGGTCCCAAGTTAAACGTTACAACATGGACACTTTATTTTCCATAATTTAACATGTCGTACTTTCATGAATCGCACCAGCAATCTCTCGACCCACAGTTAATAGTAAATAAGATATTTCAAACCGTTTGTGTTTCGAAGTTCAGATCTATACCCAACCAAACTACACATTTTAAAAATTTACAACTTACTCACAAATAAAGCTACAGGAACCGAAATTATACACAAAATATGAAAATATAATTATATTTGTAAAAATCTGTGAACATTAAAAATATTTTTGACCCAATGTCCTGAAATGGTTTTTGATTCAACTAGCAAAAGAATATCCAAGCGATTTTCATAAAATGTAACTGGTTGTACCGATCACTTATTAAAGAGATTTGAAAAAGGCAGCTGAACATATTGCATAGTCTGTGTATTTTTAAGGTTCCGTAGTCCAGACAAGGAACCCTTATAGTTTCGCCATGTCCATCTATCTGACCGCCTGTTTAGTGCCGCAACAGACGGGGCGTAAGTTGCGTCGCGTAACAGCTAGAGATGGGCAGTGGATAGTACTCAATCTACCCATTTGAATATTTACTCACTAGATTTAATAAATAGAGTAAATAGAGCGTGCTCAAGTATTGACATCGCATTTGATGTCTGTTTACTTATTTTTACGTAAAATTACGTCTATGCACACCTCCCACCAAAAAATGATAATTAGTCAAAGAAGTCTACTTTCAGTGTATGATTAGTATGGTATTTTCATATAATTTAGCGTCGCATATAACGTTTACCAACATTTTAAGCATATTATGGCGTACGCACACACTTTTCGACAAGAATTGCAAGTGTATACTAGATTTAAGTTTCAAAATTGTCATGAAAACATAAAATAATGAATATGAATATAAATATGAGTCGCAACTCATATAAATCAATCTACTCACCAAATGGATAAATAAGAATATTTATCGGGTATTTACTCAATCTACTGAGTAAATACTCAAATGGGTTGATTGAGTATTTATGCATCGCCCATCACTAGCTGTTACGCGGCGCAATGTGCGCCGCGTCTGTTACGGCCCTTAGATTAAAAACTGTAAGTACTAGAAAACTGTAATAATGTATTACGGCTAAGTTATTTGTAATTCAAAGATATGAATGTTTATCAAAAAATTGACAAATAAAACAAAAGAAGCCGCAACAATTGAATTGATATTAAAACTAGATATGTGAACTGAGAATACATTTCTCTGTTAGTTGAGTATCGCTTTGTGTAGCTTATATATATTATGGTAGGTAGTGGTAAGTACCACCTGTTTGAAATATTCATAAAAAAATAAAAAATAAGGAGACTTCGGAACCCTAAATTGCGCGTGGCTTGACACACAGTTGGATACCCGGTCATTTATTTTCGCTTTGAACTTTGTGCAGAACGTTTTTATACATCATACATGATGTGTTTTCCCTGAAAAATTTTATTCTTTGACGTTGTAACAGATTCAAATTTTTTTCAGGTTAATTGGTTTTAGGTTTCAGGCTTCAAACGAGTGCTCAAGGCACTATTTGGCGTGAATTGTTTTTTTTATTATATAAAAATCTATGAAGATGCTGCAGATTTGGTGCCTTTAAGATCAGATCAAATCAAAAACCAAATGAATATTTTATTAATTTATTAATTTAATTTATTGCACTTAAATCGTAAGATTATAGTACAAAAAGTACCACTTAATGCTAAGCATTGTCTACCAGTTCATCTTTGGCACGTAGCAGAAAAAATGGTAAATGAATTAAGATGAATTTAATTACATAAACTATACACAACATAAATATAAATATTAAAATATATTACTATATAAATATAAATATTTAAAAATTAATAATTATTTTATTATTTATTATTGCAGCATTGCTTTCTCGCGATAGTGTCGAATTTACAAGCATCTTGAAGTGACCTTGAAGTTGATGTAGAGGTACATCAAGTATTGTGTACGTTATTACCGGGTATGATAAACAATTAATTTTTTCTACATTTCTACACAATTAAACTGTCCGATCAGCTGAACAGCTGAAGAAGGAGCCGTAATTTGTTTGTGACTCCAATTTATTTCGTACTATTGTTAAGTTACACTTTATTTATTTAAACCCAATTTATTTATTTAGTTAAAAAATCTAGGTGTACATATTGACTATTTTTTTTACCTATTTAAAATACCATGAGAGTGTATCTAATAGAGGTAAATATTGAAAAGAGCAAACAATACATTGGTGACAGTCTCAAAAATAATATGATATTGTTTGACACTCCGTTCATAAAAATTAAAGACCGTTTGGTAAATATCTTTTGGTTAAAATGTGTATTACATAGGGCGCACTATAAGTTTCCGGAACTGGCCACTTACATAAACAATATTTAAAAATTTATTGCAACATTTGAAAATAGAACTCTTTGGCTGTAGAATGCAGTTTGTTTCATCTGACTTTTTTTTGTTTTTACCTTGTGGCGCCATTTAAAAAATTGTGTGTCTGAATCAACATGGATTTAACTCGGGAAAATTTTCGTAGTATGATTTTCTACGATTTTAAGTGTAATTTGACAGCTCAACAGAGCATCGCTCGGCTTGAAACAGCTTTTGGCAGTGAAACACCATGCAAGACAACTGTTTATAGCTGGTTTGCAGAATTCAAGCGTGGTCGTATCAATCTCAGTGACGAATCTCGCGATGGTCGGCCGTCCACCGCTGTGACCAACAAAAACATCGATGCTGTGCGCCGTATGATTGAAACAGACAGGCATGTGACCTACCATGAAATTCGCGCATCCTTAGAAATAGGCATGAGTCAAATACAATTAATCCTACACAAACATTTGGGTGTGAGAAAGCTGTCCTCGCGGTGGATCCCACACAACTTGACCGAGGCTCAAAAAACGGACCGCATCACTTGGTGCAGTGCCATGCTTACCAGATTCAACGAAGGTGCGTCAAATTTGGTGTGGGACATAGTAACAGGTGACGAAACATGGATTTATTGCTACGATCCCAAAACAAAGCAGCAATCGAGCGTATGGGTCTTTCAAGACGAGCCGAAACCAACCAAAGTGGCGCGCGTGAAAAGTGCATCTAAGCGGATGATTGCTTCTTTTTTTAATAAAACTGAACACGTGGCTACTTTTGCTTTAGAGAATCGTCGAACAGTGAATAGTGACTGGTACACGACCATTTGTTTGCCGGAAGTTATTGACGAACTCCGTAAAAATAACCGTAAACGCCGTATCATCCTGCACCACGACAATGCTAGTTCTCACACGGCCAGACAGACAAACGACTTTTTGAAGGTGAAAAATGTAGAACTCATGAGTCATCCTGCATACAGTCCCGACCTGGCACCTTGTGACTTTTTTCTGTTCCCAAAAATTAAGAACCAATTACGCGGTCAACGATTTTCATCACCAGAAGAGGCTGTCGAGGAGTATGAAAAACACGTTTCAGAGGTCACCACAGAGGAGTGGCACAAAAGTTTTCAAAACTGGTTTCATCGAATGAAAAAGTGCATAGACGCCAAGGGAGATTATTTTGAAAAACAATAAATTAATTTTGTACCTTTAATAGTATTTTTTCATATTCATTCCGGAAACTTATAGTGCGCCCCACGTATCTTGTTCTTGCAATGTCAAATATTGAAAGAATGAAAGGGACAAAACATATTTTAACAAAAGTAGGTTTAGCAAACGTCAGAATTATTTTATAGATAAGGGGGACATTAAACTGTAATATAATAAATAACAATTTGTAACCGTCTCGTAAGGTATTCTGGCATCTGCGCAGAAGTTAAAGGCGAACAATTATCTCAAAATTCAATAACCGAGTAGCAAACTGATGGGGACATTTCATACAATGTGTGTTGCAGAGACGCACATCCATACGATTTTGATCACGTTGAGAAGCGACCATGTACAGACAAGCGCAGCGTGGGACACCCTATAGCCATTTAAATTTCAAATGACGTCACGATCTCGTACGATTTATACAGAGCGGTGACGACACAAGCTCATAGTCTGAAAAACCTCTGTGTGAATTTTACTTAATAAACCGAAAAATATGGGTTAATTATTTTTGATTTTTTTATCGGACTAAATAGATTTTATTATAGTACTTTTTTGACCCGGTCCATTTAGTGAGTGAGAATATTACCCTTCCACCAAGGGCTTTTCTACAACCTAGTTCAGGACATATTTATACCCGAGCTAGGTTGCAGAAAAACTCTGGATGCAGTCAGCTTTATTAAAATAATGTGTAAGCAATTGAAAACCCTCTTGATAATAAGTACTGTCAGGTCTTTAGCCCTAACAGAGTAGACAGAGCCTTGGGCCTAAAGACCCAAAGCAACCCTGATGGTATTTTAATTTATTTAAGTTCATACACAAATACAAGTGTAATGGCGGACTTAAAGAGAGCTTCGATGACACAGGCATCAAAGCTCTCGAACGAAAGGACCGATTTAGATGCTTTTTTTTACGTCCAAGCAAGTTCCCTTGCGGTAGTTCTTAACTGTTTGATAAAAATCGGTTTAGCGGTTTAAAAGTTTTAGGAGGTTAACGCTTGAAAGTCGGGATTTTTTTAATTTTCCTAGCAAATAATAACTAGATGGCGCTACGGATATCAATTGGAATATGTTGAGCCGCCATTCATTACTAGATGGCGTTCCTGAAAGTCAGAGGTTTTTTAATATGCCTTCCAAATAAACTTGTTACTCTCGCTACAATCTCAAAAGGATCTCAATCTTTGCGAGGTCGAAAATATCTTGGGTTGAAATCAAATTAAGATCGACTAGATAAATTACATTACATTTACTAATTAGCAATTCAATTATGAACGTATTCAAACAGATCCTTGAAGCTTGGCTTATTAGAGTTATTTTGACTCGGCAGTAGTAAAAGAGTATGTAGCTTGACATAGTAATGATAATTGAATTGTTTTCGTTCGAGCGCTTTTCTCTGGAACCTTATCATTATAACCTCTGTGGCGTAGTGGTCACCATGCTAGCCTACCACCCAGAGATCCCGGGTTCGATCCCCGGTGTGGCAAGTTGGAAAATGGCCTTTTTCAAATTGTCCTGGGTCTTGGATGTTTATTTATATGTATATATTATAAAATATAGTATCGTTGAGTTAGTATCCTATAATATAAGTCTCGGGCTTACTTTGGGGCTAGCTCAATTAGTGTTTTTGTCCCTATATATTTATTTATTATTTATTGTCATCAATATCTCAGCCCTTCTTCCGCCTACTGCTGAGAGTAAGCCAACGAAGAAAAAAACCTGTCTTGGCTTTGCCGTAGACGGGTATAATTAACTAGTTACTTCCTCCGCTGGCTCAGCGACAAGAAGGAGATCTTAGATTCCGAAACGAAAGTGCGCCACAATTTTCTGCTCTGAGCGATAGCTTGCCAGCTGACAACTTCCATCTCCCGCAAATCAGCCTGCACCGTATCGCTCCAGCGATGTCTAGGGTCACCAACTCGTATATAAAAAATAAAACAAAGTGTACTCTAAACTATAAACTTTATACCTATCATCCATCATCAATATTTAATAAACAACGTAAATTTGCTTCAAGCAAGTTCCTATTTGTATTAAATTATAGAATGGTATCAAAACAGGTTTTGAACTTTAGAGGATAAAAGTTGTGTAGTATACTTAAAACTTTACCATACAAGTATTGCCAGAAAATTAATCGATGAATCTCTATTCTACAACAAATGTTTGTTCCCTTCCATGTTCGTATTCTAAAATAAATTAAATGTTAAATGAAACACACTTTTCCTCCATTACTTTGTCAAAGGAACTGTACGTTTCACTCTATCATTTCTTCATCTAATAGACCTTAAAGAAAGAGGCTTTCTGGCACATTTTATTTCTCGGACAAGTGTCTACATTTTCCAATTTAATCTCTTTTCATATTCTAATAAGAAGGCCATTAAAAATAATGACCCGACTACGAATTACATTACGAATATTAACTATTTATAGGATGCGGAAATTTCATAAAACTTGTTTCAGGATATAAGTGTTTAACTATTAGTAAGTCTAACAAGTGTATGAAATAAATGATTTTTATTTAGAATTTTCATTACATTTGCGAGGTTTGTATAGAAATATTTTTTTTACTTTTACAATTTATGTGTACTTTATGAACGGTCGAAGTTCAGCTAAAATTTGTGCAAGAAAGCAGTTTTTTTTTAAATTCGATCGAAACCTAGACATAGCGCACAAGATGCTCGTACCTGTAAGTTCAAAAGTTTTCAATAAAGATTAGTTACAACGCCATAATTACGTACGAGCGTTAGTATGAAAAGTAAGACGGGAAGGTCGCTCTTAAGGCCAGAGGCCTTTATACCAGTCAACAAACCGATGATGATGAGAAAGCAATTTTTTTGGGGGTAGGTACAGCAAACAAAAAGTAAATAAAAATAAATATTGATATTTCAAAATTTATACATCTATAAACTGCCACTGCGTTGGCAAAGATGCGTTGATTGCATGGGTGAATACTTCGATTAATACAAATAAAAATACATGAAAAAATTCGTTTAAATTTTTTCATGGCACAAAACGACAATTTCACAGGTAAAGACCTATTATAAAATATAAATCCTCCTTCATAACTAAAACTCGCAAGTTGTATTGTGGTAAAGACATGTAATAAACCCATATATTTTGAGTGGATAATGGTTATAAATCAAGTACTAAAGTTAGTCAAGTGTTTTTCATTGTGTTAAACACAGACAGGCTTAGTTTTATTTCATGTTAAAAGCCTGTTTTCTACAAATACAAACTTTTTAATTACAAAATGTGACCTAATTAGAAGCACCTACTAATTAATATACCGAGCCAACAAAAGTTAAAAGTGGCTGTTTTCGCAAATGTGCGAAGAAAAAGCTTCACGTTCTTACTTTAAGCTGTAAAAAGTAGTCCATAAAATATTTAAAGGGTTATCTAGAGCTTGGTCAGACCAATTTTTTAAATAATATTTTCGTTGCCTATCAAATAATTTATTTCAAATGTAATTTCCCATATGAAATAAATTATTTGAAAGGAAACGGACCCCGAAAAATTCGTGTATCCCCGTAAACAAATTGGGTTTTAAAGATTTTTAAGCTCCTACACGTATATTGTTTTTATAATGTCCTGATTTGGAGGCCATGATCCCATTTTTTTCAGCTCCTGTTCCGATTTTTAGCTGTCTACACCTGGTTACGCTCACATTGTGCCTATAGTGGTATAAAATGCCTCGAACTTTTCCATGCTTCAGAGAGCATGTTAAGCTGTTTGTTATAGCTGTTATACGATAAGATGACAGTAAGAACCAACAGGCTTGCACAGGCCATGTAAGATGGCTTTAAACTACTTGGAAAATCTGACATCAGTGTTGGTCACTTACACTCACGAAGTAGAAGGAAGCCATTACTTTAAAGGCATCTTTTAATTTGCATCAATATGATATATTATCATTATTTATTAATATCACAATATCATCCGACATGACCTTGCAATCTTCTTGAAGATATGTTTACCCTTAAATTACGTTACTCCGAAATTCGGTAAAATGGACGTCGCATTTGGTGGCACCCAACAAAGTTAATTTCGTTTCACCATTAGATGGGAGCGCTCGGTAACTTTTTATTTGGTATCCCATGCATGCACAGGGTTTTTTGCCGCAGGGTGTTTCATCAGTATTTGATATCTTTTATTAAATTTTATTTGATATAGGTACACGGTTTTTGCTAACGTAAGAATTCAATAATCGATATATATATATAAATTGTTGAGTATAAACATAGTGAATGTATGCTTTTTGGGTTTGACTATTTAATTTTGTATAATTCAGCATTCAGCTAATTTCTAGCTGTATCAGACTTACACTTCTATATGTTTGTCTATGGTATCGTTGATTTCTAGGAAACTGTCTCGAAGGCGGTTTTCCGATGACTAAGCTGAAGTTGGTAAGGTAGGATCGAAATTTTCCCTCAGTATGGATAACTTTTCCTGTGAAACCAATTCTAGGGTGTGAAAAAACTACATTCTAGTACAAAAGTGCTGTACTGTAGCTAACCAGAAAATATGATGAAAGGTTAAGAGAAATGGAAATCTTGATTAGCTTGTTTTGAAAAGATATTCATATTGACGGACTGAGTTCCCCTTAGCTTTGATAAAAACACGAAAAAGGGGTTCTCAAAGTATTTAACCTAGTTAGATTGAATTTTTTATCCCCGAAACATACATAATCCCGGAAATATCCCAAAATTGCGAATCAAAATATTTTTGTTTTTAATTTTTTTGACTGGACTGAGAAATCTGAAATTTATTAACGATAAATAGGAATGTTTTCCTAACATTTGAAAAGGTGTAGTCGTTTTCAAAATTTTCATCCCTTCCCCATTGTAGTTATAGTAGTTAGTAATTAATTGTCATTTTGAATTAAATGATATTTTTTAATATTGTTAATGTTATTGTATTGTTTATTATTGTTACTGTAATAAATTGAATTTTATTTGAGGAGGAAAAAAACCTCTGTCTGTTTGGTCTCCAGTTGTCTTGATGCGACGCCTTGTAAATAATAGATGATGATAGAGAAGATGCATAATGAGAAGATTTGATAAATGTCTCCGATTTCGTAAACATTTACGTAAAAAAGGCCTAACCACAATTATATTTTTTATCCATTCATTAACTTTGATTTTTTGTTTATTTAAAAAGTCAATTTTAGAATTAATATAAAGTTTAAAAATAAAATCACCATAAATTAAATAAAACTTATAGCTACTTTTGTCATGTGGCCAATCCTGTAAACGCAATATTTGACATAACACCCGAACAAATGTTCTCATCACGCATACAAATGGTACACCCAACAGATTTGACGAGGTTTCTGGTTTTTAATGGGAAAAAAGTCGAAATCACAATTGTTATCCGCACTTGGGAAGACTTAATGGCCGCAATAATAAAGCTATTGAAGTGGCCTAACTGGTGAAAAAGTTTAGTAGGTACCATCGGCACGAAAAGAAGAAGTATAAATAATAATCTATTGACTTGACTCACTCTTGTATATTCTAACCCTCAAATTCATAAAAAATAACAAGCGTTTGCTAAACCTTTTTTAGTTAAAACATGTTTTGTCCCTTTCCCTCTTTTGAATATTTGATGTTGTAAGAACGAGACAAAACATATTTTAACTAAAATAGGTTTAGCAAACGTTTCTATTTTTTATGAATAAGGGGGTAAATCTTTGCTTTTAAGGGTTTCGTACCCTAAGGGTAAAAATGGGTCCTTGTTACTAATACTCCGCTTTCCGTCTTTCTGTCTGTCACCAGGCTGTATCTCATGAACCACGATAGCTAGGCAGTTGAAATTTTCACAGATGATGTACAAAAAATACTAAACACAGATTAAAATAAATATTTCAGTGAGGCTCCCATAAAACAAACGTGATTTTTATAGATAACTAGCTGCACCCGCGGTTTTATCCGCGGTATATTTAAAAAGTTGCCTATGTGTTAATCCAAGGTGTCAGCTTTCTGCATACCAAATTTTATCAAAATTGGTCCAGCCGTTTGCGCGTGAAGAAGTAACAAACATACACCCACACACTCACTCACAAACTTTCGCCTTTATAATATTATTAGTGTGATGATACGGAACCGTTCGTGCGCGAGTCCGAATTGCACGTTACCGGTTCTTATTTATCTACCTATGTTATTATTTCCTTAAAAGGTTTTTGACCCTATTACAATGTACATTGATCATAAAAAGTGCAGCATTTTCTGATGAAACCCGAAATAAGAGGATTAATTCGAGGTTACGGAGGGAGATTTATAGGGCTCCAACCCCAGTGAGCTGTTATGATTGGAAAATAAAATCCCTAATTTTTACGTCCATTTTTACAGAACATTCACCCTATGATACTGTCCGTGAATGACGTAGTTTATATGTGTACTATACATTTTTATCACATATAGTCTATTTGTTTAGGTATTTAAAAGAATGTAAACAATCTTGACACGTCTTTTTATTGAAATATACACTTCATAAATCAATACTTTCGCAAATTAAAAATTATGTATTTTATAAATTATAAATTATTTGTAATTTGCAAAAATTGATTTATAAGGTGTTTATTTCAATAAAAAGACATGTCAAGATTGTTAACATTCTATAAATACCTAAATAAATGGACTATAGGAGATATGTGGTTGTTTACTGTTAAAAAATATGTAATTTTACTTAAAAATTATTTAATTTTACATATATAAAATTACATAAACCTGTCAAATTCTCATAAACATCTGGGACATTTGCGTAAAAATATGAAATTTTACACAAATTTCATATTTTTTGTAAATTTCGCAAATTTTTTGAGATCTCTACAGATTTATGTAGTTTTTTGCAAGTTTAAATTACAAAAAAATTAAGTAAAATTACAAAAATTTTAGATAAAATGACATAATTATTAACAGTGTTAAAGATGCTGTGATTTCATAAATCTTTTAATTTTAATGCGTTCCTAGTTGCATCCTCAGCTGTTTCAGAGCCTGGGGTGCACTTGCCTCCAAACAAAATTTCCATGCTAATATTCACCCAAGGATGCTGAAGACCATGCGAAAACAATAAAAAATAGCCAGAACAGTTTAAATGATTCGACTGTAGTTTTCTGTGAACATTTTAATCTGCCTGTTGCCGTTATTAATATCGAGCAAAAAACGGCAAACAATCACGTTTGTTGTATGGGAGCCCCCTTAAATATTCGGCTGTAGTTTTCTGTGAACATTTTAATCTGCCTGTTGCCGTTATTAATATCGAGCAAAAAACGGCAAACAATCACGTTTGTTGTATGGGAGCCCCCTTAAATATTCGGCTGTAGTTTTACGACCGGTCGCCTGCTTGTCAACTCTATAGAAAAGAAATAAAACCTACCAAGTGCAAGACGGACTCGCGCATGAAGGGTTCCGTACCATCTGTCAAAATCGGTTATCTATAAAAATGATGATAATGATTGTATGGGAGCCTCACTTAAATATTTATTTTACTCTGTTTTTACTATTTTTTGATATAACGGCAACCAAAATACATTATTTGTGAAAATTTCCACTGTTAGTTACTATGGTTCATGAGATACAGCCTGGTGAAAGACAGACAGATGGACGGACAACGGAGTCTTACTAAAAGGGTCTCGTTTTTATCATTTGGGTACGGAACCCTAAAAAGCCATACGCCTTGATAAATTTACAAAGACTTTTTTGACACTCACTTGATCTATTATAATGGTATAATTTAATTATTTTAATTTTATACACGTAATTGGGTACTATCCTGGGTCCAAATAAATTATTTTGTACTGTTAAGAAAATAAAACGTCACACAATAATGTCACTTGTCGTGATCACGTTCATTCATTTTTAACGTGATTTTAGATTTATAATTGCAGAAAAACTGATATCAAGAGCGCTATTTGACTCCAAAATACTATGGCGACATTATTAGCCTGTATTTCATACAAAACCCTTAGAAAATGTTTGTTGTGACTTTTACAAAAAGTATCTGATTTGAGTTGTTGGAAAATAGTGAATTGCTTAGCGATAAGGTTGCCTTTTGGAAATTTTCTAGTTTTTAAATTTGCCCTGTATTTATTAGTATCGTAATTTTACTCTCAATACTCAATCATTTATTGCTTCCTTAAAGTACATACAGATCTTTGATTTTTAAAAAAAGGATCAATTCAGGGCCCTGACGGACGCTGCAATGAGAGAAGGGCTATTTAAAAAAAAAGAAATGATTAAATTAATGTATTTCATGCATTGGTAATATTTATTTTTTTAGTTTCTAAATATAATATCTATTTGGTAGTTTATTATATATAGTATCGTAATTTTAAAATCAATATCACAGGTACATGGTGGATTGGCAGTCAGCGGTGCACGTATCAGCGCGCGTCCAAGACCTGTTCTTCATCATGGCTGTCTCCAATTCCTGCATGGACCCATTGGTGTACGGGTCTTACACCTTAGACCCACGGACGTTCACGAAGACCGTCAGGAAAATATTCTGCATACACGCCAGCCCCTCAGAGATACCAGGTATCATCTAGTAGCACAAGGAGCACCTAGTAGCATTTAACTCCTGTATGAAATTGATATAAGTATAAGTATGATTAGTAACATTATAGACTAGGACTTGCATTTAGTACAAATTGATATTTAGACCACTTGCAGTAGTAAACCTAAGAACATAGCGGACTACCCGCAATTTAGTCAAAACAACATTTGAGAGTACTTTAAACTTAGACGAGTTGCTATTTAAACGTGTTCCGAGTTGCGTTTTAGAGAGTTGTTTTTGGTGACTTTTCTTTGCACATTAGCGAAAAGTGGCCGTTTTCCGAAAATGTGCGAAGATAGTTTCACGTTCTAGCTTTAAACTGTAAATAGTAGGTCATTGAAAAGTTTGAAGGGCTATCTAGGGCATGATGAAGACAAAATTTTAAATGATATCTCCGATTCCTTTTTTATAATTTATATCAAATGGGGGCAGCACTGAACCTGAAAAATTCATGTATCCCCTTTATATCCCGCTGTGCCTGTGAAAGCATTTGTAATAAAAATATTTTTTCAACAAAAAATATTTACGTCATTCGGGTTCAGAATATAAAAACTAAAGCACATAAAATGTTAAAAGACTGACATTAAAAGAGAAAAGAAGTTCAAACATCAAAATGAAATTAACATTACCTCATTCATCATGAAGTCATTCATCAATGTAATACAGTAACTGTTCCAAAATGGAGATAAGGGAGATTATCCATGAATAAATGAACCTTATGTACCTCTTTTTCATAGAGCCGTGTGGCTTCGGGCCTAGAATACGATCACTCCATCTCTTAGTGTGGATGTCCTAAGAGGCGACTAAAGGACTAAGCACACACGTCTCGTGCTACAACTGCATTCTCAAGGAGGGTGGACGTCGGGCTGTAACCGGTTGTATAACTTTTTGCACAAATGCTTTCCCAAAGTGCCTAGTTTCGATGTCAGGCAGGCGTAGGATTTAGGTCCCGGGAAGTCACGTGTCTCGAAGTCCCGGGACTTGTCGTAATTTTAGTTGTCTCGAGTCCCGGGATTTTCGGGGCGAGACTCAAGAAGAGAGAATTATTTTTGTTTAATCATTTTTGTTTTCAACTAATTGAAGGAGCCTAGCGCCATCTGTTAGTCTACGTAACTACTGAGTACACAATAAAATAAATGCGTTTGCCGTGCCGCCTTCATGTCGCCTCATTAGTTGTTCTATTTAATTTAATCAGCAAAGAAACAAATCTGTGACACGAGAATTAACAATATTGCGATAATGACCAATGATTAGATATTTACAGTAAAGATATTAAGAATTAGTACGATTTTGACTAAGTTTGTTTTATAACTATAAAATTAACTGCTTCAAAAAATCTGTGTCATTAAAAGATCAAAGCAAGAATTAAGACTGAAATTAACATTAAAGTTATAAAGATTTAATTTTCTGTTTAATAAAGGTTGATTTTTATAAAGAATTGCCTTTTTTAAATAAGTTTCACCAGATTTTAATCCAATTCAAATTCTTTTAAGGCTTACCCGTCTTAAAAAAAAAATCAAAAAAATTTTTATTCTTAATTGACTCGAAGTCCTGGTAATTCCCGGGACTTGGATAATATGCTGTCTCGTGTTCCGGGACTTTGAAATTTTCGGGAAACCACAAACCCTAGGCAGGTGTAAAACTGTAGCCAAATTGTTTAAACTGTTCCGGCTATTTCTTCTACACTTTGTAAGGCCTTGGGCTCTGTCGGCTTAGAGCCGCAAGATCCAAAGTGCTCTGTCTGCCCGTTACGGATAAAGAAGTGAAAGTATGTATGTAAGTATTTCAAGGTCTTTGGTGTCCTTGGGATATCATTGACATGCATATTATATTTGAAGAAAAAAATGCGGGAAAGCGCACCACGGATTCCGAAACAGCATGTTTAAGGATGGAGCCGGGAACGCGCTTAAAAGAAGATGTACCTTTATCATATCATATAATAAAAAAAATTACATAAAAAATAATAATAACGTAAAAACTACTTTTCGGACATCTTCAGCCCTTGAGTAATTCCTGGCTGTGAATTTCTTCCAATCTGGGCAAATAGCATCCATTTGCAACGAAAGTAATATTTCCGAACTATTTTAGTGGTGGCCATTGTTGTGCTGGGCCCCAGGGCAGATCCTTTCAAGGCTATATAAAAAAAGAAGGTAGGCATCGTTCATGTAATCTTTTGCACAGGTATATAGTTTATAAGTATCTATATGTATTAAATATTTTTATGTTTTGTTTACTAGAACTTGAAAATTATTATATAGATATATGTACGTATAATATATCATATACGTAATTATCTTTGAAGAAATGCTGCGGGTAGTTTATTTTAAATTATTATATTTAGATAAGATATTGAAAAACAGGAACAGTCCGCCATTGGGATGCGAACGACGAACGTAAGTATTTACGAACGTTTGATTTTTATACTTTATAGTGCCGTACGCTGCTGTTAAAACTTACAAAATCAAAATGCATTATAACTCATTAAAACATAACTGATATCAATAAAAATACTAATAACAAATAATAAGTTATTTTATTTGAATTTTTTGTATATTTACTAATGTTTGTAAACATTTTAACAGCAGTGTGGTACCTTCTATAAGGTTCAAGGTTCAAACATATGGCGAAGCGCATCGTAAAGCAATTTTCACTGTAAAACTATTATCGACATTGTCCTCTTTAAAATAATATCCAAAATCAATTAACACACTACTTATAGCCTAGTCAAAATTCGCCGTACGTGCGTAAGTATTGTGTTAATTAAAGAGGACAATGTCGATAATTATAACTCATTAAAACATAACTGATATCAGTAATAATTGTTGTTATAACATTAATATAACAAATAATAAGTTATTTTATTTGAATTTTTGTATGTTTACTAATGTTTGTAAACATGTTAACAGCAATTTGGTACCTACTATAAGGTTCAAGGTTCAAACGTATGGCGAAGCGCATCGTAAAGCAATTTTCACTGTAAAACTATTATCGACATTGCCCTCTTTGAAATAATATCCAAAATCAATTAACACACTACTTATAGCCTAGTCGGAATTCGCTATATGTGCGTAAGTATTGTGTTTATTAACTTTGGGTATTATTTTAAAGAGGACAATGTCGATAATAGTTTGACAGTGAAAATGCTCTGCGCTGCACTACGCCATATATGCGCCGGCCCTAGATTGTGAGGCCATTAAAAAGCCCATATAGTGTTATGCCCCCGGGCACAGTGCCTGCTTGCTATTGACCAACCCACTGACGCTACAATCTCGCTCCACGAAATAACGTCGACAAATACATTTAGGCCATATATTTCATAAATTGTGGCAATTTTTCTTTTGTCACTTTTTATCATTTCGGTCACTAAACAGGTTTCCTTTGGAAAAATAGTGTCACCTCAAAGTAAGTATGTCCTATAAATCTCTTTCCCATACTTTACGATGTTATTTGTGAGGTGCTTATTCGGGGCATGATTTCCTGTCTTTATTATGTTTTCGACACACTTTTTTTCAATACAGCCGTAGTAATAAAACGATTTAGTTATTTCGCGTGTTTTTAAAGCGATTTGATATCTATTTTATGAAATGCTTGATTTTCTTTTTACAATATTTAAGAAGACGTTTTATTTTTGTTATCTATGGTCTCTGAATATTATATCCAGAGACAAAGAGTCAAACCATTACATAGAGAGTCAACAGGACTCCATTACAATTTTTTCTTGTAGTTTCCTGCGAAAATTCGCATTTGTAAAACTTAGTCTCATGTCCACTTAAAAAAAATCCATTTACTTTAAAAAAATCTCTTAATCATACCGATTGAGTGTTAAAGTGTAAAAGATAACATTGCGATCTGTTTGTTCGTAAGATACAACCATATAAATTTGTAGCTTAGGTCTGAAAGCTAGATGCTGCTAGATGCAAGATTTAATTTGTCAGTAGATATTATTCCATATTAAGGCTAGAACTTTACGTTGCACATTGTGGTTATAGTTTATTAACGTAGTTTTTAAAATGGCGTATTTTTTATTTGTTAAATTAAAACAAAATTTGTTTGTCAGCGTGTAATAGAAGTTATATTAACTTGTATTAATTCGGCTCTATGTTGGTCTATTACATAAACGTACATCAATTGTTTTAAGTATAGCATATTGACTGTTTGTGCCATAATAAAATGAAAAGTGTTTAAAGGGGCTACCTAAATTTTTCGGGGTCCAGTGCTGCCTCCATTTGAAATAAATCATTTGAAAGGAAACGGAAATACCATTTAAACTTTCATCTTGACCAGGCTCTAGATAATCCTTCAAACTATTTTATGAAACGTAACTATTTTAAAGTAAGAACGTGAAGCTTTTCTACGCACATACGCCAAAAGTGGGCGTTTTTGACAATCCGCTATTTTCCAACAAGTCAAATCAGATACTTTTTTCTAAACATCAAAACAAACATTTTCTATGGGTTTTGTATGAAATACAGGCAGATAACGTCATAGTTTCTAAGAGTCAACTGGCTATCTCATTATAAGTTTTTCTGCAATAATAAATCTAAAATCACGTTAAAATCGATATGTTCAAAGACGAGTGACATTATCTAGCGACGTTCTAATTTCTTACCAGTACAAAATAATTTATTTTTTACCCAGGAAAATACCCAATTGTGCGTAGAAAAGCTTCACGTTCTCACTTTAACTATAAACAGTAGTTCATAAAATAGTTTGAAGTATTATCTAGAGCTTGGTCAAGACGAAATTTTAAATGATATCTCCGTTTCCTTTCAAATGATTTATTTCAAATGGGGGCAGCACTGGACCCTGGAAAATTCAGTTAAGCCTCTTCTCTTAAAATGATTGGAAAATGTTGCAAGTTTAAGTTGATTCAAAGGTTAACTTAGGTTTGTTCGCTAAGGTTAACTAGAAAATATTAACTTTATTTTCCCCGCTAGCCTACTCTTCTAAACATTTTTAATCCAGAACATATAATTTTCTATCTCAACCTAAGAGTTGACGGTGGCTTCGTTGCTTATTTGATTTTAATCTGGGTCAAGTTTAGCTTGGAGTCTGCTGGCTGTCGCTTTGTACGGAGTTTGTATCCTATTAAAGTTGTTTGCGGCTCAGACGTTACCACACTAATATTTTTTTTATCAAAGGTTGCAAAAGGTTTTTGTTTTTTAAATACGCCAACAATACTTCCATCTTTATTTTTTACATAAATAATATTTATTAAGAAAAGGTTTTTTTTTATTATCTTACACTAAATATTCTTACATGTTATTTCGTTCGAGAACATATCTTTTACGTATAATAAATTTAATAAATTATTGGATGAACAATTCGGCGTTTGTATTTCTATGTATACTTGACGATACCAGTACTAGAAACTGACAAGGTTTGTGATATTTGTTAGGCGAATAGAAGAGGTTCGAGCACGAATCAAATCAGCTGCCGAGATATAGTGGTGTAAAGTTTTACAGTTCTGGACGTATCTACTCCTTCAATAGGAAAATGTGATAAGTCCCAACAGACATATGGGTCAATAATGCCTCTAAATTGGATGCAGAAGGCTAGACGCAGGGAGTTATGGAGGTCTAATGAGGACGTATAAGTCCTAAATCAAAATCTGTTATGATTATCATTATGATATGTTAAGTTCCTAAATTCAAAATCTATACACATATTTAGAACTAGCTTTAACCCGCGACTTCATCCGCGTAGAAGTCGAAAATGTCTCTGATAGGATTTTCAAGTGTTTGTTTACGTTATTAATTTTGTTATAACATATAAATTATTATGTTAAAAATTTAAAATGTTTGAATACTTATCTAATATAACAATCTTTATAATAGTAGTGTAAGGGTTTAAAGGCCTAGCGGACCCGACGAACTCTGTTCCGCTTGTTCCCATTACTGTTATTTGCTAGAGCAAAAGAGAGCGATGGATTTATTTATCCCAAATTTTTTGTATCTCACTCAAAAAATGATGAAGTTTCACAATAAGTTTGGGTTGCAAATTTATTAATATCATGCAATTTTTTTAAATCCCATTAATGGATTATTATTTTTCTTAACCACTAATTCAAAATTATCATGTCTCTCGCTTCTAAAATAACAAAGATTCATACAAACATGCAACCCCTACTTTACCCCTTATATGAATGTTATTTTCAAAATCTAATAAATGCATTATTATTACTAACTACTAAAATAAACTAAAAATTTCATGTATCTCACATTAAAAATTACGAAGTTTCATACAAATTGACAACCCCTATTTTACCCACTTAGGGATGGAATTTCCAAAATTCTTTCTTAGTGGACGTCTCATAGACACAATCTACCTTCTTGCCAAATTTCATCTTCATTGATTAAGTAGTTTTCGAGATGAGTGTGTGAGTGAGTGATTTTCGCTTTTATATATATAGATAGAAGATAGATAGATAATCCGTAGAGATTTAAATAGAGCAACTAGCAATTGTAGCAATCGCACTGTACGACTAAGTTCGTGGCAAAGTTACAGCATAGTTCCTAACAATCTTGAAGCAAGTTTGTAGAAATTTTGTAAAGTTTCGTAGCATTCAAGTAGTTGTAGTGGATTCGTAGCCAGCTCAGAACAAATTCGTAGCCATCGTTGCAATGTCGTAGTCAATACGTAGATCTTTATGGTAAATTCATAGATAGTAATTCTAGAACGGCTACGAAAAGCTGGATATGTGCGAATAGGGTACTTTACAACAACAAATGACACTAACAAGAAATAGTTTTCTAAAAACAGCGTAAAGTTTTACAAACAGCCGCCGCCCGACGTCATCCCTCCTTGGCACGAAAAGTTTGAGCTTGGTCCTTTAATTGCCTTTTAGGACATCCACAGAAAGAGACAAAACAGTTCCATTCTAAGCCGGAAACTACAGTAGTATAAGTAATTTATAAAACAGATTGATAAAAGAGATAAAATACTTAATTTGATGTCGGATACGTAAACCAAGATTTCTTTCAACGGTCTAAAGGAAATAAATTATATTTTTAAAGCAAATACTATATGACTTATTTATCCCTAACCTGGCAGACAGAGCCCTGTGCCGTTAACCGGTAACAGAAAACAGAGAGAGAGGGACATAGGAGACGGGGATTAGCACAATAAATGATAGAAAACTATGGAGGGAGTTGACATATAGAGCCAACCCCAGGAGAAGGTGAGGAAGGTAATGTTGTTTTCTACTTGTACAAAACGATTTTTGTACTCTGTGAACGTTCTGGTGATTCTAATATTATTATTTTTTTAAAGACATTGTAATAAAATGTCTTATTTATTAAATGAAATATTTATCAGTAATAAAACAAATTGGTATTTTCTCATTCAACTATTTTACAAGACACCGATGGTATTGTTGCACGCATCCCTGTGAATCTTAAAATGGTTGCTGTGAATCAGTGGTTTGTTCTACGAGCAAACGTATCGCTGAGAAACAACCCCTTGGTATCGCTGTGGCATACACCCACTACCACAGAATAAGTACTAGTACTCATGTACGTCTTACTTAGAAAAGAAATATCCACTGAATGTGGTTAGCGCTATGGTTTAATTTAGCTCGCGTCAGATCTCCTCACCTCTTCGTTTAGATACCTAGACATCCATTGCAAGCCAATGTTATTCTTATTACTCTGGACAAACGATTCATGTAATTGAATTTTCCCCTTCGAAGTGGTCGCCGCGCGCATAGTAATATTATAGGTATATTTTCGATACCTAAACAGGGAGTGAGATAGGCCTGCCACTACCTTGCATACGTATTTTCCTTGTTTTTGTACCATTAGTATTAGTCGGATCTCATTTGCCAGCACGGAGCAGCACTTTTATATGCTGCTATCCTTTTCTGTCGCTCAGAACAGGCATTTGCCAGAGCGAGAGAGAGCGACGGAACACTAACGCCGTGCGATAGTATGCTTATAGCATTCTGCGCTCTTTTTAGCCTTGTAAAATTACGGTTCTGAGTGACAGAAAAAGAAAGCAGCATAGAAAAGTGCTGCTCCGTGCTGGCAAATGAGATCCAACCCTTATGATTTCTTTTCCCTGTGTAAGTTTAGTGTATACCTATTATGTGTCCTTTTGGTACCTATAAAATGATTACCTCTATACCTATCTATCTATTTTGAAAGTACTTAATCAAAGCTTTATAAGCGTATTTGTTTTCACAGGTATATCTGGGCCTCATATTGTTACGAAGACCAAACTACCAGCCAATGACTCGATCATCCTGGATCAAGCAAGTGTAGGTGTTATTTTACTTATTTACTTTTTAGTATACTCGTAGTAAGCTGGTGGCTCTATGAACTGTAGATCTCGCAAGTCAGTACTTACATAGATTTGTAAAACTGAAAAATAAAAATATTACCAACCACTAAAACTTTCATCTGAATAGGCAAAAAAATTAATAACAAATTTTCCGAACTAACTCGTGAATGTTCAGAAATCTATCAGTAAAAATATCAATTTTATGGATAAAAGGAACTTTTTCTTTGTTCAAATAAAGTTCATAGCACCCAATTAACTTCGTTTTCTGGCAATTGAAACCTTACAGCCCATTTATTTCGGGGTCCATTTGTCCAAAAAGTTAACAAAAGTTCCTTTGAAGTTGCATTGTTTTAACAAATACCTCTGCTCGAGGAAGACGGTGGTCCAGCGGGACTGCGCATATTTAGCGTTTTCTCAAGTTAAGTGACACCGGGCGTAGTCCGCACTTGGATGGGTGACCACAAGTGGCATTAAAAATTCTAAAGCTTCTCCGTGCTTCGGAAGGCACGTAAAGCCTTTGTTGGTCCCCGCTGTCATCATTGTATGGCAGTCGTTATGGAATGTCAGATTCGTTTAGGCAGCTTAAAAAATCTGACACCAGTGTTGGCCTCTTACACGCACGATCATATGTGTAAGAGGCCAACACTGTAAATGAAGGTTGCGCAAATTTTTTATTGCATGTTCAGTTTTTTGTCCCTAAAATATATACTTAGCAACATATTTTAGGTATATACTTAGTCTGGCCATAAATACTGTTATAATTAAAAATAAACAAAATAATACATTTGAATTTGGAATCCGTTATTTTTATATGATTTTTATTGTCTTTTCTTATTTTGGTGCCAATACATTGTACAATATTGTGCGAAATTAAAATGGAGTGGGGTGCTAAAGAAAACCGAATCGCAGTGATTGCATTACACAAAGTAGGTATGGAGCCAAATGCAATTTTTAAAACTCCATACGCTTGGTATTAGTCAAATGTTTGTGTACCGGGATAGTGATAGGTACAATAAGACCTCCTCTGTTTATGACAGAAAAAGATCTGGCCGTCCACGTAGTGTTCGTACGAAAAAGGTGGTCAAAGCAGTAAGAGAAAGAATTCGAAGAAATCCTGTCCGAAAGCAAAAGATTTTATCACGGGAGATGACGATAGCACCTAGAACCATGTCGCGTATTTTAAAAGATGACTTCGAACTTGCATATAAGAGACGCACTGGTCGTTTCTTAACTGATAATTTTAAAAAGAATAGGATGGTAAAATCGAAACAACTAATGAAGCGGTACCTACGCAAAGGGAGGTCACAGAAAAATTTTGTTCACGGATGAGAACATTTTTACAATTAAGCAACATTTTAACAAACAAAATGACCGTATATATGCTCAAAGCTCTAAGAAAGCTTCCTAATTAGTCGACAGAGTGCAACGTGGGCATTATCCGACTTCAGTGATGGTTTGGTGGGGTGTTAGCTATGAAGGAGTGACTGAGCCATACTTTTGTGAAAAAAGTATCAAAACATCGGCATAAGTGTATCAAGATACTATTCTTGAGCAGGTAGTTAAGCCCCTTAACAACACCATGTTCAATAACCAAGAATGGTCCTTCCAGCAAGACTCGGCGCCGGATCACAAAGCTCGGTCCACGCAGTCTTGGTTGGAATCGAACATTTCCGACTTCATCAGAGCTGAAGACTGGCCGTCGTCTGGTCCCGATCTTAATCCGCTTTATTATGATTTATGGCCAGTTTTAGAGAGTACGGCTTGTTCTAAACGCCATGATAATTTGGAGTCCCTAAAACAATTTATACGAAGTGAAGAATTTTCCCATGGAAAGACTGCGTGCTTTTATTGATAACTGGCCTCAACGTTTAAAGGACTGTATTGCAGCCAATGGAGACTATTTCTAATAAGCTTTTAATATATTATTTTAAATTATTTTATATTTATGTATTAAACTAACACATTGTAAAAGTAATAAATGTTATTGCAATAGTTTCTTTTTTCTTTTTTACAATATTTATGGCTAGACTAGGTATACTCGTATACAAATATGCTTAATCAGTTAATCATCAAATATGGAATGGGATTCTTTTATATTTGGCCCTACTGTAAAAAAACGTATGAAACCCTAAGCGACAACTTTCGGCGACTGTCGCTGATAATCGGCGATGGACGCCGACCGTCACAAACGGTCGCGTGACATATGTCAATCTGTATAAAACTGCCACGCGACCGTCGACAACAAACGCCGACAGGTGTCGCGGACATACTGTCGCTTGGCTGTAAGAGCTCTTAGACCTCTTATATATAAAATTATATATATAGTTTCCACTTATTTCACATATATATATATGCTATATATATGCTAGGAGGTACCGCCCTTATGGTCGTCCCGTGCTCCGTAGAGGTCCAAAGCTAGGGCTTGTAACAGAAGACGCCACCGATACCATCTTGCGTCAGCAAAGAGGCTAACCTTCGGCTACTGAGTGCTGACACCTGATCGAACCCCAGCTGAGCACCACGAAGCACGGGGCGACCATAACCTCTTAGCAAAGTAGAAAACTGCATAGGGCCTTCGTATCCCACACCCCTATTATTAACTTTTTTAAATAAAGTCTTTTTGATGTTGACTTAGGTTTGTGTTTTTTTTATATAACGCCGCCTAAACGTCGCACTAGGTACAGTCGATGCCCTTTGTCAACGTAGCGGTATCCATTAATCAACAATGAGAGTCCAGCGGCGGCATGTATTGATCAAGAGAAGTCTGTGTGTGTAGGTATTTTGTTACTTTATGATCTGATTTGTATAAGTGGCCAACTCTTAAGGATTTTAAAGCTTCCTAAAGGCGTCATGATGAAAACTGGTACCAATGGTTTAGCTTGCTTTCCAAAGTATGGAGAATCTTCACATATTTTATGCTACTGGTTGTCATCCATCTATAAATGATAAGAAACACAAATAAATTATGTAACTAATTTTTTTAATTGTCTCGCTGACTTACCAATCGGAAAAAAACAATATATAGCTTTACAATGTTCTTGTTTTGATACAGTTATTTGTTTATTACCTATTCATTTGTTTTCTTGACGGTCATTTGTATTCGTATAATGTTTTTTTCTGGACTAGATTGTTGCTGACCCTTTTAAAATTACGCCCGTTTGAAGAAATACTCTCTCGGGAAAACGATGACTTGTTCTTACCAATTTATCATAGGTACATTTTCTTTCTTTGATATAAATAACTTTTGTCACAGTTGCGTCGAAGCTGCTCGAGGCGGTATCCAGTTCGATTTGAAGAGACTACGACCACCGTGGCGCGGCCGAGCGCGAATTCGGAGCCTGTGCATTTTCTGAGCGAACATTCGTCAGACGAACGTGTGGTGAAGGCTTCGAAGAGTTGCGAGGTGTTCGTAGTGCATACGCCGAGAAGGGCGTTCCATTAATTTAAATTTATATAGTCAAGAAAGTGGACATAAAAAGCAAAATAGATATGAACGTGCGCGTTTTAACATTTTTCATTAAGTTTTTCTAGTGTTCCGAACAAGTATCTCAGATGTGACTCTTACCTTTCTTGTCTCAAAGGATATGTGCACTACGTGTATTTTTCATGCGTAATGTAATAGGTATTTAACGAAGTAAGATTTATTGGAAAAATCTCTGCAAGCAATGTTTCAGGGGTTATTGTACCGTTGCCTACAAATGACTTTGTATTGGACATAATACAAGTTTCAATGGGCATGGCACGCACAATGTCGGGACAGATGGAACCCATCCTATTACCTGCTGTATACACCTGGGTACAATACGCCAAAATATGTCCACAGTCCACTCATTAGCGAGTATCGCTATCAAGTTTAGTGAATCTGAAACGGCGATACTTTAATTTTTTTTTGTGTTAAAGGTGGTACTTATACTTAACTCCTTATTTTTTCTACTGTTGTCTACCATCGGAACTATTATTATATAGTGTAGTGTGAGACTACTTCGAGCCTGGTGAATTTGTGAACGTGAAGACGTCTAACTTTACAAAATGTAAATAAGTTTAATATAGCATGTGTAATTAATACGGTGTATACAAATAGAAAAGATTTGTAATATTTTTTGTGAAAGTACTTACTACCTAATATGAATTATATTTTTCAATATTTTTTACCAATAAACTTTTGCCTGTGCCTGTTATAAGTAGTACCTATTTATTTTGTAAACTTTTTATGTTTCCAAAAAATGTTCCTAATATATTTTTATATAAATCAAGATGAATTTACACAGAAACGAAATCCGATGAAAGAAATTCATCATCCTTTACGAAATTCACTTCCTTTAAGAAAGCTGATTACGCAGTAGTACGGGAACATGATTTTTTTTCATATTCGTCTGTTATTAGTTACGAACTGGTATAAATCTTTCTGTATTGAACCATGGTGATACGTAGAGCTCATGTTGTAAAGTATACGGTGACAGACATAGTAAATTGATGAAATGTGTTCAATAAAAAACAATTCAACGTTTTTTTTTGTAAAATTATTTATTACCCTGTTCGTGAATCCCACATTTTGAATCATAGATTTTTGAACTGTCTGGAATTAAATTTATGCATGAAATTCACAACTCGAATTTCTTAATGCTTTGTTCTGTTTGGATTCTGGAACAATCCGAGCGGCGTTTATTTCGGAGAAATCAGAATTTGAGTGTTGGTGATTTTGATAAATGATTTAAATTTTGAATCTCTATGTATTGGCACCAATTGGACCCACCGCACTTTGTATGGGAAGTTGTTTTGAGATTCCAGAATTAGTCACAAGAAAGGAAGTTGGGCCTACCTCAAAGGCCTTATTTTCATGACGTTGTGAACTGCAGGCGCTCGCGACCCCACTCTGACCGCTGTCACGTCCCAACAGACCGGCTAAATTGGATCTCAAGAATGGAACAACTTTGTTAGGTTATCCTATTGTCATAATAGATACATTTATATACAAGGGCTTTTCGTCCGAAAAATCGGACACCAGTGTTGGCCACCTAGACATAAGAAAAACCAACAACAACATACGGTGGGGCATAGGTATGCCTGTGCCTGCAAAATTGAACCATGTAAGTAAGATAAGCAACCAAATACTCAACTAAAGCGAAGCGGCAATAAACTTAGTTGTAAGTAAATGATCTGACGTTAACAACTACCTATTATGAAATTGAAAGAAAAAATTGACAATTATCAAGTGATACAAATATCCAAAGTATAAATAAATGATTTTTCCTTTGACTTTGAACTATATATACGTAGGCTTACCAACTTAAGGGTATTTAAATATAACGGGGTTTTCAACAAGAACTTTTTTTCTAAAACAAAATGAAACAGAATTTAGATAAAGATGATCCAAATTTTTATTGTTATACGGAGAAGAAAGTTTGGCAATTATGAATAAAAAATGATATCTGGCGCAAATGTCCACCACGAGCATGCTGACAGATGTCGATTCTCGGCCAATAAAAAAAGGACCCAATCATGCCTCCAGACCACATAGCGCACCATACAGTGACACTTTGAGCATGCAAAGGCTTCTCAAAAATTGCTCTAGGATTTTTAGAAGCCCAAATACGGCAATTTTGCTTTTTTAAGTACCCTAACAAGTGAAAACGGGTTTCATCTGAAAAAATATATTTTTTCCAGAGAAACCAGCGAGTTGTTCCTAAATGAATTGATGAAAGAATCGACAACTGTCAGCGTACTCGTGATGGACATTTGCTAGATATCATTTTTCATTCACAATTGCCACTTTTCTCTTCGTATTACAATAAAAATTTGGATCATTTTCATCTAATTCTTTGTTTTAGAAAAAAAAGTTCTTGTTGAAAAACCCAGTAGTTATATTATTCCTACTCGTATTATTAGATTTTCTCAATTAAACTCTGAGAGATAAGAAATAAGCTTTCATTCCATAAAAGTCGAGTAATAGGAAAATCTGCCTAAAAGTTCACAAAGTAGGCGAAAAACATTCCTTAGAAATTCTTGAGTCGTTCAACATTACCCAAATAATATTAAGTATAGAAGCGATGAAATGTTTGTTTTATTATCATCATTATTATCAAAGCTCAGTGATAAAGCCGCTTTAGATACAAATCATCGCCATCAGGTCTTATTAGTCTCCACAACAGTAGCACGACTCTCTCTGTACTAGAGAGCCTACTTGGCTAGAACAGTAAGAAGATTTTTCCACAGACATACAAAGGGAAGTAGACCAAACATTACATACTTAGAACTCGTGGCAATTTTTTACTCTTAGCTTATTTTTTATGTCCTAAATAATATATTTATAAACAGTTATTGCGGGTATTTGTATTGCATGTAAGCAAGCATGCAGCATGCAAGCAACCATGCAGCATGCAAGCCATCATGCAGCAGGCAACCGAGCATGCAGTATGCAGCATGAAAGCAAGCATGCAGCATGCAAGCAAGCTTGCAGCATGCAAGTAATTCCTTTTTGTGACTAAAACCTAATTTTAACCTAGTGTTTTAAGCTAATAATCTTATTACAAACTATCATTCGGACTAACATACATTATAGAATACAACACCTAGGACATGTGACTTTATAGCATCCAAAATTAGAAAATTCAATTATTATAGCAATTCATATTATGGCAAAAAAGTTACGATACAAGATAGTGAGGTAAATCAAAATTATGAATATTTGAACATAATGGATACTAAAGATTAAAGCAAAATTGTTATGGATTAAGATATTCGGACCTAATCAAGTATTTCGTCCTTCAAGCTATTTGATTAAACATTGTCCACATGTTTGATTATTCTATCCGAAAAGGTCGAGAAGTACACTATGCACGCCATAGGGGATATTTTATGTACCTATTGACAAAATACAAAACCTTTTCTATAGCTGAGGAATTAAAATAAGCCTTAAATTAAAATAAGCGACCTTATTTAATATTTGTATCGGTGTTTCATTTTGTGTGCGCTTGTTACCAGACTACGGCGAAGCCAAAAGTAGGGTTATGTGGTTCGCCGCAATGTGTGCATGTTCATCTGTTTCTCGTATCTCGTATCGTTGGAAGCCTCTTGGCTGTGCGCTGGTAATTAATAAGCTATATGATGTCAAAATAAAGCTAAAGTTTAGCACAGAATAAGTACTAGTACTTTCGTACAGAAGTCTTTCTCAGAAAAGAAAGTCAAAGAAACAACTACTAATGTGGTTAGCGCTATGGTTTAATTTTGCTCACGTCAGAACTTCTCACCCTTCATTTAGCTACCTAGACAGCCATTGCAAGCCAATTTAATTCTTATTACTCTGGACAAACGGTTCATGTTACTGAATTTTCCTCTTCGAAGGGGTCACCGCGCGCATAGTAATAATGTAGGTATATTTTCGATACTTAAACGGGGAGTGACACAGCCTGAGTTTAGTCAAATCAATATTTCAACCTACAAGGATGTAAAGGAGTTGACTTTGGACATAGAGATGGAAGGCATTGGTTGCTCCATAGACAAGATTTTAGCTCTTTAATACTTAAAAAGAAGAAGTTTAATTAAAGTTATTAACAGTCTCTAAGAAAAGTAATTAAGCGAAAATAAAACAAATTAACAATATTTGATCAGCGCCACATCGTATGGGCATATCGGCAAGGGCGGATCCAGGGGGGGGGGGGGTCATGGGGGTCATGACCCTCTCCTGGGCTGGGGCCGTCCTGACTGGTGAAGTGGCCGCGGAGTCGAATAGCGACAGCGGAAAGATCTTTCTCTACGTTACGAAAAATCTAATCGTGGCTAAGAGCTTCAATGATTTGAGAACGTCTACCCGGACTGACACTTCTCCACGTTCATAGAAAGGTATATTGAAGTAGATGAAGTGATAACGCGTTTCGGGAGAAGACGTAAAAGAAAAATTGATTTTTTTATTTGAATTGGTATTTTTAAGTACAGTATTTAGATACTTATATACATTAATAAAATATCTACCTTTTACTTGTATCTATGATTTTAAAAATTTAATTATAACTTCTTGTGACTTGACCACGACTATGTGACCCCTTCCCTGGCACCAAAGCTGGATCCGCCCCTGCATATCGGACTGAAGTTCCTTTAAAACTTGAGCATTAGGAATTAGTATTCAATTATTCATGTTAAAGGTATGTAAAGTGAAAATTGATGTTTACTTATACTAGTTATATAATACTTGGTAACAATGGTGGTCCGATGGTGGGCCGTTGTAATTTAATATCCTAATCTTAAACGCTTTCATGTTATAATCATATTAGTATGGCAGGTTATGACAAGCCTGATAACTTCCGATAACAACGTTTACCCCCTCTTCTATCAATCTCTACCACCCCTTTGTACTTACAGCCTAACAAGATTATCTATATTGAGGCACAGAATAAGTACGTACAGAAGTTTTACTAGAAAAGGGAATTCAAAGAAATATCTACTTAACGTGGTTAGCGCTATGATTTAATTCAGCTCGCGTCAGACCTCCTCCATAGCAATAATGTAGGTATATTTTCGATACCTAAACGGAGAGTGACACAGGCCTGATTGAGGAGCTCAGTGGAAAGAAGGGGTGCGCATTACAAGAGCTTTAGCAAGTAAACGGCACCAGGCGTGGTCCGCACTTAGATGGGTGATTGATAATATTTTATGTGATTGCCCAGTCATTGATAAAAAAATCTTTGATTGTCTTGGCTCTGACCACCTCGGCCAACAAGTATTACTTGTATCTCCAAAAGATCACACCCCACGACCTATCACTTGCAGGCCTACTACTACCAATCGTAGAGTGCATTTTCGGGAATGTATACAAAATAATTTACCTAGATTAGATTTTATTGCAAACCCTAACGACCATTACAAAAATATTTTTAACACGGTGGAAGGAGAGTTTAGCAAAAGCTTCCCACTAAAAACTCTTAAAGCTGATAATAAACCTAAATTTTGTGATTGGGCCACTAAAGGTATTTACACTAGTAGGAGGAAATTATATGAACTATATGGTGAAAAAAGATATAATTTTAATGCGGATTTTTTGGCATATGTTAAAAAATATTCAAAATTGTTCAAAAAGGTGTGTTTGGCTGCGAAAGCATTACATCTAACGAACAAAATTAAAAATTGTAAAGATAAAGTTAAGACAACATGGTCAATTATTAATAATGAGACAGGAAAAACCAATACTAGGGACTCAACATTCACATTAAAAATTGGAGATAAAACCGCTGACTCGGATATCGAAGTAGCTAATGAATTCAATACTTTTTTTGCTAACATTTCCAAAGATATCACCTAGTCATTGCTTTCATGTCTGAACGCCGCCGATAAACTATTGAAAAGTAATTCATCTACGCCCAAAACAACTTTTACCTTTACTAGCATAACTCCATATGACATTATCTCAGCTTACAAGGCTCTTAATACTAAAAAAACTGAGGACCTATGGGGTATTTCGGTTTCCGTTTTGAGCAGTATCATCGACCTGATTGCTCCTCACTTAACTTTAATATTTAATAAATGTATTTCAGAAGGTGTTTTCCCTGACTTAATGAAAGCAAGTAAAGTTATACCACTGTTTAAACAGGGATCCAAAGATGATCCGAACAATTATAGACCAATTTCAATATTACCGGCTTTAAGTAAAATATTTGAAAAAATTATATTAGACCAGCTAGTATCGTATTTTAATATTAATAAATTACTTCACTGTCGCCAATATGGATTTACAAAAGGGCGCTCTACCACTGATGCAGCAGCGACCTTAGTTAAAATTATTTACGAAGCCTGGGAGAATCGACAAGACGTTATAGGTATCTTTTGCGATCTGTCGAAGGCATTCGATTGTGTCGATCACATAATATTAAAAAATAAACTAACATTTTATGGCGTTACTGATACTGCACTCTCTGTTATTTCATCTTATCTTGATAATAGAACTCAAAGAGTTGAAATCAACAGAGTATCCTCAAATAGTGCACCTGTGAGCATGGGTGTGCCTCAGGGTTCAATAATTGGTCCATTTTTGTTTTTGATTTATATTAATGACCTCCCCTGTCTTGCAGAAAAGTTGTGTGAAGTAGTATTGTTTGCTGATGATACATCTTTACTTTTTAAGGTTGACAGAAAATGCACAAACTATGACGATGTAGGCAATAGTATGTCACAAGTACTTAGTTGGTTTACGACTAATAATCTGGCCTTAAACACACAAAAGAATAAGTGCGTTAATTTTTCACTATTGAATAAACCTAATACTCACATACCTTTGAGTCTTAATGGTCAAGTTCTAGAATGGGTACCCAACACCAAATTTTTAGGCATAACTGTAGACTGGAACTTAAAATGGGATAAACATATTGAGGCCACTGCCAAGAAACTTAGTTCGGCAGCATATGCTGTGAGGAGGGTCAGACGGTGTACTAACGTTGAAACTGCTAGGCTAGTATACTTTAGTTATTTTCACAGCATAATGTCATATGGCTTGCTCTTATGGGGTAAAGCGGCTAACATACATGCTATCTCTGTGCTACAAAAGAGAGCAATTCGGTCGATCTACGGACTAAAATCACGCGATTCCTTAAGAGAGTTATTTAAATCTATAAATATTCTTACTGTGACATCTCAATTTATTTACGACAATCTTCTATTTGTTAATTCTAGGTTAAATAATTTCAAGAAAAATAGTGATGTTCACAGTTATAATACTCGCAACAAAAATCAGCTTCATACGCCTAAATTTCGACTTGCTAAAACTAAAAAGTTACTCTTAGGTCTAGGTATAACATTATTTAATAAACTTCCCGAAGCGATCGTTAACCTACCAATGGCAAAATTTAAAACACATGTTTAAAAAAGTTTTATTGAACAATGCGTACTATACTATCAATGATTATTTAAGAGATAAAAACGCGTGGATACTTCCTAAACATTTTACATTACACTCCACACATGAAACATAAATAGCTGCATTTTCTGTTACCATAATAAGCCTACTGTAAAAACATGTAAATGCTCTGCGATCAATAAGTGACCAACATATAATTGATATTTTCTCTTGACAAGGTCTGCGAGTTCGGGTTTTTCATGCTCACTAAAATGTCCAATCCGGTGGTGGCGTCGCTGGTCGGGTCGTTGGATTCCCTCTAATATGGTTGAGTTTAACGATGGCTGATCCGTGCGTCAACTCGTGAACGGGTGCTGCCGGGAGGGACTGGTCAGCTCGGCTTCGCTTTTTTGACTACTTAATATTTTTTATTACGCAATTTATGTTTGTTTACTGGTTCGCAAGCATTACATGTTATAATGTGTCAACATTGTATTATATTATAAGTATTTATTAATTAAAAGACAATTATAATAATATGACAAAGCCCTTCTGGCGAGTAGGCGACCAATACTGTGAAAATGAGTTTCTTTCGGCGTTTCTTCTCAGCAGTGGTCGTTACGAAGCGCTGGTATCGGTAGCTTTTCTTTAAAAATAAATTAAATTTTAATATACTTTACACGTAACATAAATTATACTTATTGACGTGTAAAAGTGCCTGTAAAGGTCTAATTACTGAATAAACATTTGAATCTTTGAATGAATCTTTGAATTTGTGACAAAAAGTAGCATAATAAAGTTCTCGAGTTCCTCTGTGCTTAGAAAGGCTCGTATAAGCTGTTGGTCCTGGTTGGCGCGTGATCCACATCACTTGGATGGGTGGCAAAAAGTGGCATGAAAATGTCTGGAGCTTCTTCGTGATTCCAAAGGCACATATAAGCCGTTGATCTCGGCTGTGGATGGTAGTCGTCACAAGTGTTGGCCTCTCACATACACGAAAAAAACGAACGAACGAAGACGTTTTGCCTGCGTGGTTTAGACCCTAGCACTGGGGCCCAGTAAGCAAGGCTCCAGTGCTAGGGTCTCCTTAAAAAGTTCTCAGTTCCAAAGCTGATCTGCACAGCTGATGACGAGAGTGCTGGCTGCTTTTTCACACAACGCATCAGTATTGCGATCCAACGGGGAAATGCGGCCAGCGATCTTGGCACTATGCTACCAGGCACGAATTTCATTTAATGAAAATGAAGAAAACAAAAAGAATTTTGTAAAGAAATAAACAAAGAAATGAAAATAATTTCCGTTTGATTTTTAGTGTTAAGTTATAATTATAAAATTACTAAAACAACAGTAAATTTAATTTCCTCATAATTACGAATTATGATACGAGGTTTTCCCTGTATTCATATAAGTTTATTACTTTATTATTGACAGTGTCCAACAGACAACGAATAATGAATATAAGGCTATTTATAATGTTATTATACTTAACAGTGAAATCAAGTGCTTACATTAAGTATGAATGTAAGTATAACTACACATTCATCATCTTCTTCTTATAGAGTCGTAATAGTTTCAGACTATCTTCATCAACGTTTTGAACTTGATCAAGCAAGAAAGAAACGTGAAAATTCGTCCAGTGTGCACTGTGGTATGATTTTGTTGGAACCTTACATTTCCCACATCCATTTCTTTAGGTTCAGATAAAGAACATTTTAAACATAAAAACATTTTACAAGCTTTTAGCTAACTTGCAATGTATCATATCTGTTTGGGCCAATTCTTGCAACTCAATTTTTGACCATTTATCCTCAACCGACTGGTTTGAATTTTGCATACTTGTGTTGGTAAGTCGGATTACAATGCAATATTTTTATGACAAGAAGCTGATCTGGCGATGGATCTAGAATGTGGCTCTAGGAACGGAAGGAGTTTGAGTTTATTATTATATATATATTCATATAAGTACAAACTTATGTTTATCTGCATATATATTCTTACATATTATATACGAGTATTATAGGTAAAATATCTTCTAAGAATACTTTATTTTAGAAATAGAAAGCTACCAAAGAATAATTATTTAAGAAATATTAAGATATCGCCAATAAATGATGTTACCTAAAGCCCCAAATTTTAATTTTACTTATGATTTCTTTTTCTATTATTCATTGAATTTGAACGTGTCATCCGCGGAAGACCAGCATTGTGGTTGACACTACAACATTTGCTGAGCGGACACCATTTTGGTGCATTTAGTATAATGTTTTGTTTTGTTTAGTACATAATTTGTATTTTTATTTTGTACCAAATAAAGATTTTTTCTTTCTTTATTTTTTATTACATATGTCTTTATAATAACTCAGGCAACACAATAAAAGCTAGTACGAAAATATTATCTTTGTTTCAAAAAACTTATTTTAACGCTCAGAAATCACTGTAAGCTTCTAATTTTCTTATCAAATAACCGGCCAAGTGTGAGTCGGACACGCGCACAAAAGGTTCCGTGCCGTAGCTATAAAAATCATCATCAATATTTTGTTGTATGGGAAACATAAATATTTATTTTATTCTGTTTTTAGTATTTGTTGTTATACTGGCAACAGAAACGAAATCATCCGCGAAAATTTTATCTGTCTAGCTATCACGGTTTATGAGACAGAGACTTGGTGACAGACAGACAGACAGACGGACGGACAGCGGAGTCTTAGTAATAGGGTCTTTTTTAGGGTTCCGTAGTAAACAAGGAACCCCTATAGTTTCGCCATGTCTGTCTGTCTGTCTGCCCGTCCGCGGTTTTACTCAGCGACTATAAGTACTAGAAAGCTGTAATTTGGTAAAGGTATGTATATTAATTATGCGGAAAGGGTAATAAAATAAAATATTGAAAAAAGATTTTTTTTTTGCGTAGCTCCCATACAAGTAAAGTCAAAAGTCAATTTTATTTTATCGACTAACCAATCATGTGGGGTATCGTTGAATAGGTCTTTCAAAAATATTATGACCTTGGAAACTCCGTTTTTCGATTTAGGGACACATTTCTGAAATATAATCGGTTTTAAAGTGAAAATTTTTGTTAGAGTCAAGTGTCCCCCCCCCTCTATCTGCTCAACGGTTATATAAAGACGCGTGAAAAAATTCACAGCTATAGGATATATAATGAAATTTAAAGGAAAACTATCAGAGCTAAGTAGGGTTTACAAATTAAAAAGTTATAGGCGATCAACTTATAAAATCTACTCGGAAAAGGAAAATTTCTTACAAATTCAATAGAAAATTGGTTTTTAGACGTTTTTAGTTGTTGTTTTTTAGAAGTTGGCATTAGTGACTACGGAACCCTACACTGCGCGTGGCCCGACACGCACTTGGCCAATTATTTTCCTCTTTGGGTACGGAACCCTAAAAACTATGGCCGATTCTGGATAACGCTCACAAAACAGTAACTCATTCGGTATTTAGGGATCACTTAAGGCCCATTTAGGCGGTGCAACTTTCTTGCCTGTGGCATATCAGTTTATTACAGGAGCAATAAATTATTTGTATGGCTGACATTTCGTTTAGACCTGACTTTTGCTTCAATAAAATAGTATGCAACAGGCAAGAAACTTGCACCATCTAAATGGGCCTTTATAAGTATATTATATCCTCCTCCTCCTCCTCCCTCTCCTCCCTCTCCTCCAACAATAAATAAACAATTGACCTCCCAGGTTAATTGTTTATCTATTAGAGTAGACAAGCTGATCTGATTTCACAAGCTGATCTGACTTGACAATCATTCAGATTTGTGACTTCCGCTCTATCGTAATATATTGCTGTAACTCATGCCCAATAATATAAATTTTAATTATTTTCCAGCGATTGATTTGATAATTAATGACAAACAAGTTAATGGACTTCAGTACATTTACGAAGATGGGGATAAATTAAAAATCAAATGCTCGTCAAAATATTGGAACAAGACTTTCTTTTCTACCTATATATATCTTACATCACCTTACAGTAAGTATTTTTTTATTTATATATGTAAATAGCGGACTTAAAGCCAGTCTTCTCTACCAGTCAAGTACAATTTCGAAAGGGAAACAATACGTTGTAACGTGTTTTCTGAAACACTTCAGTGTTTGATTTATTACGATAATTAAAGTATTTTCAAAATAACTATTGTTGCAGCAAATAATATTATACGCTTGTCCGATTCGAAGTTTTTGAATGTAAGTTACCGTGACGATGATAGCAGCGTTATCTGTGATGTGAAGAGAAAAGAATATGGTAACGTAATTGATACAAAAAGGATAAAACTTGTAATGGACAGGCCCCAAACCAGTGAGTATTTTTGTAGATATTATTAAGTTTCCGTTGAGAATAGTTTTGTTTGTTTGTTTGTTTGTAAAATCTTTATTGTACATAAACACAGGACCAAAATCTAGGTTAGAACTAGAGAACAGTACAAAGGCGGACTCCCAGATAGGGATTTCTTCCATTCAACCTTGAAATATGAGGACAATTTACAACACAGGGTAGAAAGTGGGTACAATATACATAAGAGACAAAACAAAAAACTATTTCAATACACTTGACTATTTACTACACTAAAAACTATTTAAAATTAATACTTGTAAATAAATACAAAACTGTAATATAAATACATATATGAATACACACATAAAATATACATACATATGTAATAAATATATACCTAATCAATATACTTATACTAATATACATATATAACTCAAGTCTTCAGGCGTTTCTACAAGATTCCTCAATCTAAACTTAAAAGAATGCAAAGATGACGAAATTTTGATTTCTAAAGGCAGCTTGTTCCAAAGCCTTGCTACAAAAACTGCGAAGGAATTATTAGATTCCTGCGAGGAATGAGCGGGTATGTGCAACGTCGGGTTGTTACTCGATCGAAGGCGGGGTCTATGTCGCGAAAAGATTTTTTTTCGGAAAGTTATTTAGGAGAGGAGGGATTAAACAACTCTTTAAAAAGGAAACAGAGGATGTGGAGGAATTTTTTGTAGGTATTATTTTATACGATCTAAAAGTCTACTTCTAATTCAATGCTTCAGTTATTTCAATGACATTTTTTAACGTGGGATTTTTACAGATATTTACATTAAATTTAATCATAAAGTAGTGACTGGACCTGAATACAAATATAACAAGAGTGATCGTATAGAAATCGAATGTTTATCTACTCCAAACTACGAATATTATGTCTCTTCTCTACATATCCTACGACCCAACAACAGTAAGTATAAATAACTTGGAAATTCTTAAATTGACTGTGTTCTCTTACCTTCCACCAGTTATTAAATCAAATCAAATATATTTATTTGCATTAAACACGGTATAATAAAGATGATAACAATTTGAAGCTGCGCATGTTTCGCCAAAGTAAAATGGCATCTTTACAATCTTACATTGTCCTGTCTGTCTACTACACAAGGCTGTCTTTTTTATCAGTCTACATTTTTCTAACTGTGACTAATTAAAGCTAGAAATATGTATTTTAATGAATGAATGTAAGCCCTAATAAGAGACGTAGCGGAGAATATGCCGGTGGCGGATGGTCAAAGGAATACAATATAAAGATTAATAATATTTAGCATAAAGTTGTTTTTGTACGCCGTCGAGGCACAGGCGTAAAGTCGTTTTTATTGTTCTTCTTAAGAAAAATAAAAACGACTTTACGTTTGATTTTATGAAGGTTTATAATATATGTTGCTTTGAGCATCCGCTTCCATTCACATTTTGAAATAAGAAAAAATGTTTCAGCCGATTATTTGACGTTGTTTACTCGTTTGGACAATAATTGTGATATCAATGTGAAAGTACGAGGTAAGCGTGAAACTGGATACGAAGTTACGTGTGGTATAATGTACAAACATAAACTGATTAACAGTACGTCAATAAATCTTGTAATGAACGAGCCTCCAAAAATTGGTAAGTATGTTTTGAAGTTTAGAAAAAAGTTATAGTAAAATAGCGGAAGGTTTTAGGGTCAGGCTCCACCGAGCGGAGCTGTGCGGTCTATTAACAACCCATAAGATTCCTTATTGTAACACAGAAAGAGATAAACATATTATATGCGTCTAATACGTTGTCGCGTCTTTAAATTTTATATTTTCCTTAGCAGATATCCCAAGTTCTACTTTTGTCCCTGTTATTCTTAGCACCAACAGCGACACCGAAATAACTACTCCAATAACGAATGCTGCCTCTACGACCACTCAAGAGGATATGAGCTTCGAGGGTGCAAGATGTAAATGTACAAATAATGTTACAGGTACGAGTAGTTATTATATATAATATTATAACAAGCCATTTCTGTCCCAATGTTGGGCAACTTTGACTTTCTTTCTTTTCCATGTCCGTCGGTCTACAGCTTTTATCTTCTAGTCGCTACAGTATTTGTTTATTTCGTCGCACCATCTAATCCTAGGATGCCCTGGTCCCCGTTTGCCTTTAAGCGTCCAGTCGGTAGCTAATAAAATAGCTACCGTCAGGTAATAAGGTAAAAAAAAATCTAGGTCTATGGGTAATTATCTAATTTTAATATCAGTTTAATCGTAACTTAACGTTTTTGGAAAAAATGCTGCAGTACAGTTGGTTGCCGTTTCTCAATACTCAATACTCAATATTTTATTGCAAACCATAACATTGCAAATAACTATACTTGCGCTTAGGAAGCGGCAATTAACTGAGCTGTAAGTAAATGAACTGACGTCAACAACTACCTATTATGAAATCAAAAGCAAAATTAACAATTATTTAGTGATACAAATATCCAAAGATAAATAAATGATTTTTGCCTTGAATCATTTTATGTCTTTGAAGCCGCGAGTGAGGTTTTACGCTAGCTTAGCGTGCATAAAAAGCCACTTTCAGCCCCTGTAGTATGCCACCAATGATAAACACAGATAAAGTTTATAATGCGCGACGGGCTAGTGTCATCCCGCTTGTTGTTATTACATACAGCGAGAAACGCCTCTCCCAAAAGGGAAGATTCGCCCATATTACCACGCAGACGGGTTGGTGATCGCAGTAGATGGTATAAAGTCGTCGTACAGAAGACGCTCCTACCCGTTTTTTATCTAGGTTTACTTCCCTAGTCGTTTCTATAGTCGCCCGTGGTAGATGAAAAGTGTGGTGAGCAAGAACTATCTACGTCACATCTCAATAACATAAAAAAAGTGTATTTAGGTTTTGTTGCTAAATTTAGTAAGGCTTTGTTAAAGTACGTGTAAATTTTAAAGCAAGTGCCAACGTATGTATCGTAAGGTTGGCAATTGCTCCAGAAAATACTTTATTTTTCAGGATCACCGTGGTTTTGGCTAAGCGTGATCTTGAATATCATCTGCCTTTTCGTAATAATAATCTACTACCTTTTGAACTCTGAATGTATTAAGGTAAGTTTTCCTGACCGAAAAATCCTTACTTTTCTTTGTTCGCTTATTACAACATCTTACAAAATCTATTGAAACCATTTAAGGGTGAATTCAATCTATGATACTTTTACAACTTTCTCTAAGGTACATTAAGAAGAATACGAAAAAAAGAAAATCAATTTAGCATCCCATTATAGTTGACCAATAAGCTGATCTGAGTTTCTATAAGATTTTTTTTTAAACTTATTAATAATATGTCTTTGCCAAGGTATATATGCAAAATTTCATTCAAAACTACACCTGGTCAAGACAAGAACTACCTCTTTTCTCATTTAAGCGAGTTCCGGGTTGCAACCTTAGTTTTATGCTTCAGAGCCCGTGGTCAGTTTTCCAGCTTCAAATTGCATACTTTCTAATTTTGTGACAAGCAATATAATTTACTGTAAACTTGATGTTGTACGAGTATGTCAAGTCAGCAATTTTTTAAGACATATATAAATATATATATATTTTTGTTATACAGTTTCAGATGTTTAGAGCTCAACAAAGTTTCCCAGATAAGTCTACTCCACACGATACTCATACACATGATATACAAGTATTAGAAACAACGAATACAGAGACAAAAGAAACGGAAAATTCCAAGAAAACAAATTGTAAACCGACGTTACCAAAAAAACCTGTTTTGAAACAGTATTATAACCCCACATATGATAAATTTGTGTCAAAAAATAACAAGACCATTGCAAAATCAGTCAAAGCGGCAAATTATACACTAACAGCAGATGATAAAACAAGAGATTCATATACTGAAGACACATTTGAGTTGGCAGATAATGACTCTTACACTATATGCAAAAAAAACCCGACGAACACACAGACTCAAAAGTCATCAGAAGTAATGTTTTCAAAAACTAAAACAGAAAAACCTAAACCAGGACCCTTGCCAAATAACGCGTGTGAGGATATAGATTCCATGCCAGTTATTTATTCTAATGTACCCGACGTTAAAGAATCTTCAATTAAAACTTATTTCGCAATATCACCTGAAGCAATGAGTACTTTAACAAAACCAAGTGATGTGCAATATGCATCATTAGAATTTGAAAACAAGCGATCGAATTTTAAAGTAAAAAGAAAAAACACTAAAAAGGAAAAACACATGCTTAAATCATTTGATGATGAACCGAGATATATTAATGTAATAAAACAACAAAACCAAGAACCTACGTATGTAGAAATTCAAAAGAGTAATGAATACAAATAAACATTTCAAATAGATAGAGAGTATTTTTTTGTTTAATAATCTTATGTAATTATTATTAGAAAAAAACTGTAATACAGAAATTAAAAAGAGGAAAGTAATAAATCAATATTATTTTTTAGATTTCGTCGTAAGCTCGTATTCATGGCTATGATTTGTATGATATAAAAACGTGGAAATTCTATTTGTTAATTACAGATCTCTATGCAATTAAACATTATAACACTCGTAATTTAAGCAAAAGTACAAGTGTTTGCTTTTGAAATTATGGTTATAAAGCCAAATAAATGACTAATGCTTTTATTTCACGGATATTTTCTTTTTTACCAGCCTGTAGGCTACGTCCCATAACTCGGCAAAGGGTTCTCCGTTATTCTTTTTCCCTCTATCTGTCGCTGTTTCTTGCATTTAAGGCAAGAATTTATCAGAGTTTAATGTAACGCCGTTATACCTGCAAGGTACTCAGTCCATCATATATTTACAATGTAGGCATTTTGCTTCCCAGTCAATATATCGTTTAGGTAAAATTTGGTGTATTTTATTTTTATTTAACTTCATTCACAAATACAAGTGTAATGGCGGACTTAAAACCAAAGGCGTTATCTACCAGTCAACCAAATGGGTGATGTAGAGAATGACAGGGGTAGTCCAAAACTTGAATAGGTATGTGGCGACAAAAAAGACTTAATGTCAAAACAATAACCTACATACAAAAAATACACACTATTTAGTATATACTAAGATAAACAATACCTACATACACTACATAAATACACTAAGATGTATCTAACAGTTTTTAAAGAAAATATGCTTTCACCTGTTTCATAAATGAAAAGCGGGTTTTAGTTTTGTGTATATGTTATAGTTAAACGTCGATCTGCAGTCTCTTCCCAGAATGACTCGCTTATCCTAGGTTTGACCAAAGCCTTCGGGCAAACCCCGAAATATTTTTAGATTTAGGCCTTTGAATGAAGTATTTTTACTCAAACCTAAAAGTTCCTTACTTTTCCGTCAAACGACGAAAGTAAAAAAATCTGTTTCAGGCTTTGTCTCGTCGATCCTACAAGCTACTGGCAGACGCGGTCAAACGTCGATCTAAACATGTTAAACGTTTTGATTTCTAGGCATCATGATCAGAAAGGATATAAATATCTTAATTGATAGGACCAATAAGCTGTTGGCTTCCTGTCGGCTAAGTCGGCTATCTAGTTTATGAAAGTGATGATTTTATCGCAGTAATAGTAATATAGGGGCGAAGCCGTTGACAATTTTTATTTCACACAGTGTTAGACTTAATTATCACTGTCTGTGCATAAACCTGCTCAGACAGTTACAAACAACAAAATTACCGTCTAAGGCTCAGCACAGACAGAGAAATTTTCTAACTGCAAATTATAAGCTACTCTGAAACTGTCTTAGTTTCATACCACAGCATACCAAAACTGCCTAAAGTACAAAACTCTATGAATATCGATGCAAATACTTAATTTTAGTTAGATATTTATAGAAATACGTAAAAGGCAATAGTAATACGGTCGTAATTTCGGGGTGAAATGTAATATGCGCGAGGATTTTTCCATTCTGCCTGTTCTAAGTTATAGCGAAGCACCGGCGGATAAGCTGAAAAAGCCGGTTCTTAGTGTTGAAAAATTATTATTATATGTGCATTATGGAACAAATATCACCCAAAATGAACGTGCCAGACACAATTATATCAGGAAAATTTATTATTATGGAACTTATCCTTACATAATAATTAATTTTCCTTGTGAACACAACTACAAACTAACAATTAGTTACCGTCAGTGCTTCGTAAATTACATGTTTGTAATGAATATTACTTTATTAACAGTGTTTTTATTGACTCTTCTTGAGACAGGTAACTTTTTTAAATTTCGGTAATAATGATTAATCAAAACAAAAAATACAGTTCCGTACAAATTATCCAAGCTAACTTGTACAAAAATGTTTTTTTTTTTGAGATTCGAGCATTGATACATGAGTTCAGATAATACTAATAAGTAACTACATCATATGAGTGTGTAACGATGTTGCAATAAACCCTATACTTTATGTCCTGACAGGTGGAGTTCCCACAAGTGTACTCATGAAAAAGTTATTCATATTGTCATATTGAATACCCCTTTCAATATATGCATAAAAATTTACTTCTTTTTAGGGTGCTGTAAACAAGAAACCCTTATTGTTTCGCAATGTCTGTCTGTCTGTCCGCGGTTCTACTCAAAGACTATAAATACTAGAAAGCTGTAATTTGGCATGGGTATATCAATCATGCCGACAAAATGGTAAAATAAATCATGAAATGTAAAATAAAATTTGCTCCCATATATGTAACACTTTACATGTCAATTTTAATTCTTGACTAGGCCATTGTGTGGAGTGGAATGGTCTTTCAAAAATATTTTGAGTTTGAGAACACCATTTTTCGATTTAGGGATCCGTTAATTAAATATTTGGTTCTCGAAGAACGTTCCGTGACCAATTGCAAATGCTCTGAAGAAAGGTGATGTAAAGAGTACCTACCCATAACCCGAGATCATGCATGAAACGAGTAATGAGTGTTGACAAAGCAAAAGAGGTTTGCAGGGACTATGGAAAGTGCAGATGCATAGTCTCTCCCTACCCCCATTGGAGCAGGCGTGTACATACTTATGTATAGAGCAATTTTTTGTTAGAATCAAGTGTCCCCCCTCTATTTACTAAACGGTTGTTGTTGGACACGTAAAAAAATTACGGTAGTAGTATATACAATGAAGTTACAAATTAAAGTGTTTCAGGCGACCAACTTATAAAAAGTACTCGGAAAAGAAAAATTTCATTCAAATTCAATAGAAAATTAGTTGTTTTTAGACCTTTTAGTTTCGTAAACTGACAGTCGGCATTCGTAACAATGGAACCTAAACTACACTGTGCGTGGCTTGACACGCACTTGGCAAGTTATTTCTATTCACCTATACTCCAAAAGTGTACCGTATTACTATCCAAAGTATTCACCTATACTTTGGATAGTAATACGGTCCCGGGCTTTATCTACCCAGTTAGAAATAAAGGTGTGATGTTTATTTTAAAATGACAGTGGCCTGTATCCACCGTTTTCCTGCTGCCTTGGTTAGGTTGCCTGACCACATAATATGTTGATGGTTTTCATATACGAGTACCTACATGCTCGTAAAGTTAATTGGTCAGAGATAATTATATAAAATCCAATTTATTATATAAGTTAAATTTTAAGCGAAAATACCTACCTTATGTTTGCTAAAAATATTTCTAAATAAATAACTTCTTATAAATAAAAAAACAAACAGAAAATCTACTTAGTGCTGTAGAAAAAAACACAGATCCGTCTGTGTAGAATAGAAGTAAAATATTGAGATTTGCACCTTTTTCAGGTTGGTCTGGGAAAAAAATTAAATATTTTGATCTTGAAGAATACTGTCGCATAAATTTTGGATCCAACGTCATCAAATTTTGCACTCACCAATGTGGAAAGGATTTCAGCAAAGGTGAAGTATTTGATTAAGTTACATAGCTCATATGAGTAGGTCCACAAATACTTGTAGAGTTTGGATTTGCACCACAGAAGTGACATTTGACATTCCTGACAGTTGTTTGGTATCATAAACTGTCTACTGTTAAATGAGTTAGGATATGAGGCTACTCACCTCCTATTAGTTTCAAACATTTTAGTATTTGTTTATTCTCCACTTACTCTATTTTTACAGGTTTGTATTTAGTACAATAGAAAAGCAAAAATTACATATTTGGTTAGACCGTACTCTTATGCAAGTTGCCTATTTAACCACCAGCCAAATTTTCAATTTCGTAACGCAAAGAGTTCATTCAGTTCATGATGATGAACTAACTTTTCTAATAAAGTATAAAAAATATAATAAAAAAACCTTACTATGCAAATCAGTGTTCAGCCAAATGGATTTTATATTGGAGGACCAAATATTCTTTAACAATTTTCAAAATAATAATAATAATAAAGCAAGTAGTTCATTTTGGGTGACCCCATTTTCGAAGAAGCTGTCCCAACTTCTCTTCAGGTCAAGTTAACATCTTTTCTTATGGTGCAGAATCGGTTAAAGTCTATTCCCTCACACGTAGTTTTGGTTCTTCTCCGCAATTGTCTTGCGGTGCCCGTTCGTTTGTTGTCGTGCGGTTGACGTGCATGGTGAGGACTAGCCCAACTTGGTTGTACCCTCAAGATATTCACCGAATTGACAATGCGATGCCGTCGGTCTTAGGCGGTATCTCTTCAAGCACCGATTGGCCCGATCGGGTCAAAAGAACAATTGAATTCAATTGTGTCTGCGATTTACGTATTTGAAGGATTAAAAGTTAATATAGATGACAATCAGTGAGTACAGGCTTCCTTAAATGTACGTCTTGGAGGCCTTGGCACTCGTAGGCTTTTGGAAGTGTCTCTCCCGACTTTTTTCGCGTCCTCACATGGGATAGTCGATCTAGCTGCTAAAATACTCGCTATTAATGGCGATGGATTAATCTTGGCCCGTGTGAGTGAGGCCTTGACAAAATGGTTAAGTGGGTGTCCGGGTGTGGAAAGAGGAGAGGTCTTTAGTTATTAAGAAGGAGCTAGAAAGTCGAGCTAGTGGCGCTGATTTGGCACGCCTTCGAGCATCTGCCGAACAAGAATCAGGTGCTTGGCTGCATGCTTTGCCTTCCCCTTTATGGGAAAATTATTAGATAACGACTCTCTCAGAATGCCTGCAGCTTTGATTTTGTTCAGGTCGCCGTTGAGACGGCTGGCCCATGGTGTCCTGAAGTACTTTATTAGTGAAATAGACGTCGCTTGAAGGACCAAGGTTATGACCGCTCCGGATGGTATTTGGTTTAAAGGATGTCCCTATCCAAAGAGGAAACGCAGCCAGTATAATGGGTATCTTTGAGCCGGATACAATTAGGAGTGGCATTTTAGATTAGTATTATTTATTGTAGATTTTGACTTACTAAGTACTTATTTGATTGATGTATTGTTAATTTTATTGTTGGTAAAGATAAATAGTTTCAAGGACTGAAATGCTTCAAAAGTTTGGATAGTGGTAAAAAGTCATCCTGTTAAATGGGTCTTGTAATTGATATTGTATTTGGTATTTATAAGGTATTAAACAATTTTTTTAATAATAAACAGACGAGTCTACTTCACCCGCAATCCTAGCTCAAGCGACGTCAGATCCAGTGGATGGAAGACATGAATGTACAAAAAATATCACAGGTATATACTTGTGCCTACTCTTATTATATCATATACTTCTATCAGTCTATAGCTGCACTAAAGGCCTGTCGGAATAAAGGGAAGATGTGCGCATAATATGGGTTATAATTGTATGCGCATAATCACCACCATAGACTGATATTTTTTGGTTTCCTATATCAGTCCACTGCTGATTTAAAGGCCTCTTTAGGTAAAGGGAGGAATTGCGCATGATCACCACCATAGACCGAGAATTTGTTTAACTTTTTTAAATGTATGATCACCACACTGTGTAGACGGGTTGGCGATCGCAGAAGATGGTATAGTGTTTGCACAGATGACGCTGCTGCCCTTTTTAACCGGCTTCCAAAAAGGAGGAGGTTATCAATACGTCGCGATCTTTTTTGGGGTTCCGTAAAATAAAAAAAGGAACCCATAGGATCACTCGTGCGTCTGTCTGTCCATTCGTCTGACATAGCTAATTCTCTCCGAATCTACTGGACAAAATCAGTTGAAATTTGGTAAGATTATAAGTAACTAAACATTTTTTGAAATAAAGGGGTAATTTTTTGGGGATAAACAAGAAAAATTAAAATAAAAAGTTTTCCAAACCTTACTACGTCATATTTTGAATGAAAGGGCTCGTTATGATAATCTCAAATATTTTTTTGTTATTTTTGCAAAAAAATAGTTTTAATTTTATACCTGAAAGAAGAGAAAACTGACCATTCCCCAAACTCCAAAATTATTGAGCCTAAAATTTTGAAAAAAATACGGATTATAGTTCATTGCTTGCAGACTCCAGGCAAATCTATAAAAATTCTATCAATTGAAAATAAAGTAGTAAACTTAATAAAATACGAGTACGTACACTAACGGAATATAGTTTACTTAAATACGCCTGGATAGCGTTATTATTAGTTAACTCGCGTCTTACTATCCACGCGAGTTCAACTCGCACTTGGCCAGTTTTTTGTGTATGTTCGCCAATTATCGGTTTGAAGTTTTTTTTTTTGTTTAAATGTTATGGGTTATCAATGAGTTGTTCTGATATTGGAGCCGGGAGTTATTCGACAGAAGTTGGAAATAAACATAACCTCATTAAATAGGACTCGTTTGATTAGCCTTGACAAGCACTGTATGGTAGTCGATGTCTAGAATCTGATCACAGAGACGGAAGGTACTCGATGGAACTTAGTTATAAAACGACGTAACTCCATCGAGTTTGCGCTTATTTCATTTGTCTTAACTTTGGCCTCACAATAAAAAGTTGTGCAAAAAAATATAATATTTTCAAAAAGCTCAGTTACTTAGGTACACATTATATCTCCTTTAGTTCCTAGTTCTGAAGATACTAGTGGGATAAACACGTCGAAACTTTATGCTTAATCTTTAAAGATAATCTCCGCTGTAAAAAAATTGATTTAGTTTATTTGTGTTCAAATACATTTTAAATTTTGAAAATTCAAGAGCTTTCAAGTCTTTATCCTTAGCAGGGTAGACACAGTCTCGGACACATAGACGCGAAGGCTCATTTAGTTTGATGGCGAGTGAAGGTGGAAAAGTAGAAGAAGAATAGTAATCAGTTGCTAGTCTATGGCTTATTGGCATTATTTAGTTTCTCGCCCATTCCCACTATAGGCTTCTACAATCAGAAGAGAAACAGCCGGTACATTCAACGATATTTCTTTCTCCCAGAATGGAAGATTTTTTTAGGCTATTTTTAGCAGATTTTCCCTTTGTTTTAGATTTTGCATTGTTTTGGATAAGTGTGGTCTTCAACATCCTCGGAATCATTGTAATTATCATTTATATTAATGAGTCTGCGAGGAAACAATGTATAAAGGTAAGTTTTCTCATAAAGTTAATAATCAAAACCCTTTTTTATGATAATTTATTTAATGAATATTTAAGTTGATATTTATACCTACTTGCGATTAAACATGATGATTTATGATATTGAAATAAAATTATTTATTTATATATTTCGTGTTTCAATTTATTCGAAAACTATTTTTATTGATAATATTATGAGTGTATTTAGTTATTTGTAGATTTTAAAGTCTAATAGGATAGGGAGAAAAGGAGAACTCACAGAAAGGGTTTTGCCAAAAAATAGGATCTAAGCAGGCTTAAAATAATGACAATGGCATTGCACCCCCTTTGCTTAAGGGAGGCAAATCCGTCTTCCTTTTGATATAAACGCTCGTACGTGATTATGGCGTTGTAACTTACCTTCCTTGAAAAATTAAGAACTAACAGGTATCTTAGTGCCAGGTTTCTATCGAAAAAATAAAAAATTAAAATTTGGCAAAACAAATTCAGTATAAGCCTCCAAAAATCTGCTTCTTTGCACAAATTTTACCTGAACTTCGACCGTTCATAAAGTAACTCATTTTATATTTATCAAACTATGTTGCATTAAATACCATTCTACAGCAACATAGTATCACCATCTTTAATCCAAATTTATTGCGAAGGAACCGTTTTGTCGACCCCTCGTCTGCTCTAAACACTGCCTTTTCCAAGAGGTTTTTTTATTCCGCCGGCCCTCTACAATCATTTCCTCAGTAAGCTCAACATCTTTCCTCTTCCCAAATATTCCTGCAAATTATCTGTTTTGAGATACCTGCAAACCCTAAACTACGATCTACTCATTCCACCTAAATAATAGGTTAACTTTCTGCTCTGCATGTTACCTAACTCCTTATTCATCCATGGGCGCACTCCCGCATCCATACTGGGGATATATATATGTACGTAGATAAGATAATTTAGATATTATTGATATAAATTTACTGATGTTACTTTCACCCATTTCTTTTGTTATTTTTGTTGAGTATACTTAAGCCTCATGTATTCTACAGTTCAACTTTGTATACAGAAGTAAGATCTCTGGAGATCTGAGCCACAGGCCAGCCTTCCACAGAGTCTAGTCTCCACCAATCTAAGAGGATAACTTCTACCTGTATCATACTGTATTTTCAGATTGTTGAAGAAAATAAACATATTTTTATCTTTTATCATAAATTTTAAAGGTAAAGAAAATATTATGACATAAACCTCGCAAATGTAATGAAAATTATTAATAAAATTATAAAAATACTAATGTTATTCAATAGAATGCAAACCGAGCCCACAGACGCTAACTCTCTCTTTTTGCTGAAACAATCAGCTTTTCAAACCATGCTAACGTTGACGATAGAGCGACCGGGAAGGGCACTCTTAACCTTGGCAACATTTTGTCTTTTGACAGTGTTATCAGTAAATTTGTTATATAAAAAGCCCAGAAATAAACCAAAGACTAATAAGCAAAATACCAACTACTATGACCAGCGTTTCAAACATTTCTGATAAAATATTCTTTATTTTTTTTAGTTTCAGAATCATTTAGTTGCAAGATATGAATATTTAAACGGACGAAGCCTGCTCAGGTTTTGCTCAGCACCTTCGCATGAAAACGCAAACCTTGGTCGCGTATCAAATACAGCTAATTCTCAAGTTAATTATGAAAATGATAGAAGTCACCCATCAAGTTTTCCAAATGCATCGTCACAAGATACTTATTGTAAACCTTCATATAGAACACCCGGAGATCCTTATTCGAAACCAATCCCAAAATGTGACTCTTTAACAAAAAATGCAAACAGAGCAAATTCACATCCAATATACGGCACATTAGAGCCCACAAACCCAACTATTCCTGTAATAAAAAAAGTACTATTTTCGAAAACAAGAAATGTTCAAGATGGCCCTACAAAAAATACAAACAATTTACAAGATACTGTTTGTAATCCAGTATATGGTAAATTTGAATCTGCAGGACTACAGACTTCTGATATTGAATCAACTAAAGCAAAACCAATAAATAAACCGGAACATGTCGAAGAAATCTCTTCTTCCGTGCATCACCATGAAATCTTTTTAGAAGATGCTTATTTTAATCCTACTTATGGTGAATTTAAGCCGGTGTTCACACATCCTAACCTACAAAAATGTAAAACAGACAATACGAAGGGGCACACAAATCTTCTTCCTAACATTGTTTTACAAGATGCTAACTGCAATGCTACAGAGTACTTCAACACGCAGATTTTTGACGCTGAATCACCCGAAACATCATATTTAAAAACTAGATCAGAAGATGTTTTGAAAAGTTTTCCAAATACAGCTTCTCTACGGGATAATTATTCCAATCCTACGTACGGTGAATTTGAAGTTTCTAAAACTTATATTACTGCAGAAAAATCGAATGAAGCATGCAATAATTCAAAACAAGAAAAAAATGTGCAATATGCAGAATTAGAATTCAATAATAAACAGTCAGATTCTCAACTTAAAATCAAAGGATTTGCAACGTCTGATAATCGTCAAGGACATTTTGATGAAACAGTACAACAGAGTAAAGACAAAGAACCCCTGTATATGACAATTTTAGAGGATGTAAATGTAAATAATTACTAACTTTCCCTTTAACATGTATACTGAGTGACTAACTATTTATATAACTAACAGTGTTGCATTAAAATATTACTTAATAATTTTTGGTTTCTTCATAGGTACCAAAAATGTCAAGGACAGAATAAGTTTCATTAAATGCATCTTAACGCAATATTGTACATATTTTAGAAATGTATTAATTGTTATCGACTGTACTTGTTAGGTAAGACGTTTACACAAGAATTTAAAACAATTTTACTGAACTATGTATTTGTTTTTAAATAATTAAATCTGCTGTCTAACGAAATAAAATATATTACAGTGTATTTGTATTTTTACATGATCAAAATAAAAACCTACATGTTTGCTATATAAACTATGTCCTTTAAAATCACAATACCGAAATGCATATATCTAGGCATATAACTTGTTTTCGACAATCAAATATGAACTTGAAAGAAAATATGAGCGTGTAGAAGTCTTCTATAATGATGGCCAAATATGATATGATCGACTATATTCTCTTTTATGTTAATATTTTGACTGAGAAAACTAGTTATATATATGCAATTTTTGAAATCGACAGAAGCGTCAAGTTAGTATTTTGTCGGTGAGCTTCTGTACTCACGAACTCAAAAAGAATTAATGATTAACTAACTTACCTTAAGTGACGTTCTATCATAAAAGATGGAATATAGCCTGGTGACAGCAGACAGACGGACGTACAGACAGACGGACAGCGGAGTCTTAGTAAAAAGATTCCGTTTTTACCCTTTAGGTATTAAACCGTAAAAAACTATATTTCTAGCATATATTGTCAAAGCTTTTACATGTGTGTGCTATGGACCAAGTATACTGCCAGTGCTCTGAAGATTTAGTACAATAACACCTACAGGTCTCTGTTGAGGCTCCCACAATACTGTAGTGCATTGGATATGTTTGCGGCTGCTGGCAAAGATGATTTTATTGCCATCATGCGCGAAAAGTCTGCTTTGTTTGCACGAAGAATGCGTGGAAGCACCAAAATAATCTTGAAGGTGATAGATGGAAGAATGGATGCAGATGTGTATAGTCTATACAATAAGTTAGAAATAGTTACTGTGGTAACGTGATAATAAGCAAATTAGTTGCATATCAAAGTGACGTGAAAATATGTGATACGTAATAATCGCACCTTTCGGTAAACTTTGGAATCCTTAAGATAATTATCTCATTATAGTATATAAGTTTTAGATGTACTCAATAGAGTTAGAGTCGTCACCATGTAAGGAGTAGGTTTTAGAAGATGGAATGAATGCAATTAACGGCTCTCGTGTTTCCATCACCACTCCCAACCACTACGCTTCCCAATGGACACCAACGTCAACCTACAGCGTGACCATACATCATTTGCTATTGCAATACTAGCATAGTGCGGTGAGATAGAACTTAACTATAAGATATAGGTGTCGATGCTCGAAATAAATGATTTTTATTTATTTAATGAACAAATAAAATATAACATTTTAAATTCTGCAATCGCATAAACCTACGATCTTGACGATCATGAGTTAATTGGTCAAGGGTTTGCCGGAATATGAGGTTACGCGTTCAAAATTCGTGGCTAAAAGTATAAATTTCTCTATTCTGAACCGTATGTCCGAATTTAGCAGTTTATGTATGTATGTGGGTATTTATGTCTATTCCACCATAGCATCCGAATCGCTTATCCAATTTTGACAAATGAGACGTCAATCGATTCATCATTACTGTCCAAGTGACATAGGCTACAATTTGTTTGCATAAACGTATATAATTATTGTTACATATAAAAAAGTTCGAGTCAAAAAAAAACTTTTTGTTTTGATATCGACTGTATCAAATACGGGTATCAAATGAAAGGTTTCAATTAGCACATTTCAAAAATTAAATAATTTTTTTATTTTTATTTTATTTTATTAAATCTTTTTTACTTAACTGCATATACTTGAAAGAATTGCAAAGCTAATACGGAAAAGTTAATAATAGAAAATATACAAGTCAAAGGCAACTCTCGAGTCAAGGAGACGATTCTGAGCATGGTCAGCTTATCCTGGTTCCTCTCAATGTAACGCAGAAACCGCTCTATGGTCGCCTTCTGCGGATCACCGTCTGAAACAAGTTTATTTACTAACCAAATTAAAAAAAAAACAACTGTCAAGAACGCCATCTAGAGATAAGTAGCGGAACTACCGAGACGGCTTGTTATCCGTAGCGCCATCTATTTTTTGCTAGAAAAAGCCCTGACTTTCAAGCGTTCAAAATTTATTGTGGTTACCCAATTACTTTTAAACGGCTGAATCGATTTTCATCAAACAGCAGTGAACTATCGCAAGGAAACTTGCTTTCATGTAAAAAAACCGTATCGAAATCGGTTCATCCGTCTAAGCACTACAATGCCACAGACAGACAGACAGACAGCGTCAATCGTATAACACCCCTCGTTTTCGTCGAGGGTTAAAAACGGTGTACCTAATAGTGCATCCACTTACACCCGGAGGCACGGGCGGCGGCTGTGGTCTATGTGGATCCACCATAAGGGCGAAGCTAAACGAGCGTAATTAGATACTTTGATGTTGAGGAGCTCGGTGGCCCAGTGGAAGTGCGCATTACTAGCGCTTTCGCAAGTAAAACGACACCGGGCGTGGTCCGCACTTGGATTGGTGACCACAAGTGGCATGAAAATTTCTCGAGCTCCTCCGTGCTTCGGAAGGCACGTATAAGCCGTTGGTCCCGGCTGTCATTATTGTACGGCAGTCGTCAAGCTATGTCAGATGCCTTTAGACAGCTTGAAAAAAATCTGACACTACTGTTGCCCACTTACACACACGAAAAGCAAGCAAGCATTAGATACTGCCGCAAAAAAGGGTTTGTATCAATTCTGTCCTTTAAGAATTCACAGCTCATTTTCTGTTGTCGTGAATCACAAATTGAACGTTCGTGTGAAACATAATTTTAGCAGAAATTGTGCAGCTCATTTTCTGCAGAAGAAATATCTAACGCTAGTTTATGTTCAGCTTGGCTTTGTTTTTGGTTTACCTAAATTAAACTCTACAGTTGCCAGAAGGGCTTATTTGGTTTATGAGCAAGTGTATTTTTCTCGAATTGAATTCTAAATTAACATTATTTTTTTAAAGTATCCTACCTTTGCACTCCAAAAGCATAACAGTGAGTAAAAAGTTGAATTTCTTGTCAATCATCCGAATAATGTCCCCTTCAATGCACACCAACAGTGCAAGTACCAATCCTTTTAGCTGGTCGTTGATAAAGTTAAGTATTAAATATATATTCACAATTTTTCCCTGAAACATATTTTTGCAATTCTTTACATATCTACATAGGGCGCACTATAAGTTTCCGGAACTGGCCACTTACATAAACAATATTTAAAAATTTATTGCAACATTTGAAAATAGAACTCTTTGGCTGTAGAATGCAGTTTGTTTCATCTGACTGTCTTTTGTTTTTACCTTGTGGCGCCATTTAAAAAATTGTGTGTCTGCTTCAACATGGATTTAACTCGGGAAAATTTTCGTAGTATGATTTTTTACGATTTTAAGTGTAATTTGACAGCTCAACAGAGCATCGCTCGGCTTGAAACAGCTTTTGGCAATGAAGCACCATGCAAGACAACTGTTTATAGCTGGTTTGCAGAATTCAAGCGTGGTCGTATCAATCTCAGTGACGAATCTCGCGATGGTCGGCCGTCCACCGCTGTGACCAACAAAAACATCGAAGCTGTGCGCCGTATGATTGAAACAGACAGGCATGTGACCTACCATGAAATTCGCGCATCCTTAGAAATAGGCATGAGTCAAATACAATTAATCCTACACAAACATTTGGGTGTGAGAAAGCTGTGCTCGCGGTGGATCCCACACAACTTGACCGAGGCTCAAAAAACGGACCGCGTCACTTGGTGCAGTGCCATGCTTACCAGATTCAACGACGGTACGTCAAATTTGGTGTGGGGCATAGTAACAGGTGACGAAACATGGATTTATTGCTATGATCCCAAAACAAAGCAGCAATCGAGCGTATGGGTCTTTCAAGATGAGCCAATACCAACCAAAGTGGCGGAAGTTATTGACGAACTCCGTAAAAATAACCGTAAACGCCGTATCATCCTGCACCACGACAATGCTAGTTCTCACACGGCCAGACAGACAAACGACTTTTTGAAGGCGAAAAGTGTAGAACTCATGAGTCATCCTGCATACAGTCCTGACCTGGCACCTTGTGACTTTTTTCTGTTCCCAAAAGTTAAGAACCAATTACGCGGTCAACGATTTTCATCACCAGAAGAGGCTGTCGAGGAGTATGAAAAACACGTTTCAGAGGTCACCACAGAGGAGTGGCACAAAAGTTTTCAAAACTGGTTTCATCGAATGAAAAAGTGCAAAGACGCCAAGGGAGATTATTTTAAAAAACAATAAATTAATTTTGTACCTTTAATAGTATTTTTTCATATTCATTCCGGAAACTTATAGAGCGCCCCACGTACTATCTCTATATTTACCGTATTTTTGACAGAGCGAGCGTAAATCGCGACCGCGTCACACTCGTTGCCGAATCTCAATAAAACTTGGCATGCCATTTTTGAAAGACTCCTTTCATTGACCTTGGCGCCGGCGTAATGGTCTACACGCCATTTCTCACAATTTTTTTCTTACAAAAAAAAAACCAGCCATGTGCGAGTCGGACTCGCGCACCTAGGGTTCCCTACCATTATCTTTAAAAAATACGTTTGTTGTATGTACCACCCCACTTAAATATTTATTTTATTCTGTTTTTAGTATCTGTTGTTACAGCGGCAACAGAAATGGTAACTGACCGACAGACGGACAGACGTACTGACGGACCGCAGAGCCTTAGTATTAGGGTTCCGTTTTACCCTTTTGGTACGGAATCCTAAAAACTGTTGTAGGAAGCTCACATGGTGCGCTTGTTATTATAAACTTAATATAAAACAGCAGAAGCAAAAGGTTTAGCCGCATAAAATGAGCGTAACTACTTACATTTTTCATGAGATCGTAAACCGTGAAAAATGTGCCAAAAATCGCTAGGGTCAGTGTGCAGGCGAAGGTTGCTATGTACTGCAATAGAAAGGAAAATCTTTATGAGAAATATTTCTTATTTATACTTATAATACCTTTACCTTTCTTTACTTAAATACCGAAGGGATTGATTTTAATTTATCTCGGAACTAATCAGCTTGGATTGTCTTAGAGTGAAATCAAGGATCAAGTCGGCGACGAGGTTTTGTGTCTGCGATCTTTCAGCAATCTTCTGCCAGTCGTACAAAAATTTATCACGGTCGTCCCGCCATCTGGTCCTCGGTCTACCTCCACCCCTGTCTGTCCCGAAGCCAGGATGTAAACAATATTGTCAATTTTTTCTGGCTCAGTTCCATTTTAGCTTCGCTGTTTTTGCGCTTACATCCGCAATTTGCGTTATTAAACGCAGCTCGGCTCACAAAGGTTAGTAGAAAAATATTTGCGTCTGCGAGTTCTCTCAAAAGACTGCATAACTTTCTCCCTGTAAAGACTAAAATTGCGCTGTCACAATCCTTACTTCTCCACATCCTTGACTACGCTGACACCTGCTACCTCGATCGCACGGAAGAGCAATTAAATAAACTTGAAAGTCTCCAAAATCTCTGCATTTGATTCATATTTGGACTTCGCAAATATGGTCACATTTCTAGTTTTCGTGCACAACTCAAGTGGCTCCTTGTTAGACAACGTCGTAACTTGCATATCCTTTCTCTTCTTTAATTAGTCCTGTTCGTTCCTTCTACTCCGCTATACCTTAAAGAACGCTTTAGCTTCATTCAGCTACGTGAGAACACGAATCGAAGTGTGCGTAGCTCAGTCTCCTTTAAACTCTCAATTCCTGTTCATAGTACTCATTTCTATTCTAATTCTTTCTCAGTTCAGGCAGTAAAACTCTGGAATGCTTTGCCACTGGATATTCGTAAAGTGCAATCATTGAAAAAATTCAAAGATTTAGTGACGTCTAATTACCTTTCCTCTAGCTCTAACTTATATCTCTTTACTTCTTTTGTTTTCACTGGCTACTTTCATTTACTTTTTTTTAACGTTCGTACAAATATGGTTTATGTATTTTTATTACTTTGTTGTTCATTTATTTGTTATAGTATGTACTCCTTTTATTTATTGGTATACATGTATTCTTCTACACTGTAATAATCTAACTGCGCCAACTCCCCCACATCTTTTATAATTTTCTTTACCCAAAGGTTGGCTGGAAGAAATCGTTTTAGTGATAAGCCCGCCTTTGCACCTACTAGATTTAAATGTACTTTTGATTGTTGTCATACTTAGTTGGTGCAATAAAGAAATTTTATCTTATCTTATCTCGGTGTTTCGCACATATGCTGCGCTCCATAGCTCGTTGACAAACCTTGATGTAAATTATACTTATTGACGTGTAAAAGTGCCTGTAAAGGTCTAATTACTAAATAAACATCTGAATTTTGAATTTTGACTTAGGACTTTTGAGCCTCGGTTGAAGACCATGTCTGAGAGCCATTCTGACGAATAGGCAGGATGCAGACATTGAGAAGCTTTTGCTTAAGTGTAATAAGAAGGAGAACCCTTGGAAAACTACAAATCACGGTCGCTAAGGTGCTAAGTAATACTTATATTTTTTTACTCACCCCAGGATTTATAATATTGATCATAGTTTTTTGGGCGTTCACCATTTTCTTGAAGTTATCGAATGTTTCAAACAAAATATTGTTATAATTATGCAACTCAGGCGCAGCTTTCAGTTGTCCGTTCTTTGTAACATCAAGTTTTATTCGTTTGTATAACACCTCCATTTGATTCCTAATAGCGCTAAATACTAGAAATGACCACATAATATTCAGGTGTGTCATTGAAAAGCACAACCACAAAACCATGGAAACGAATGTCAATTGAGTTCCTTTTTCTTCTTCCTTTATCCACACAACAAAATTCCTCAATGTATAGAACTCAGCTATAAAAAATAGAAGCAAATAGAAACCATTTCGGATTTTGTGCTCTTTTAAGTTTGGTTTATTTACAAAAATGTTTGCATAAACTATTGTCAAGTCATCACATTTTTTTCTGAAGAATGTAATACTAACAACAACGTAGTTAAAGGATAGAATCGACACTCCAACTTTTATTGCAAATGCTACATCAAGTACATCCATTAATATAGTACATATCAAAATTATTAATAGCCAAATTGAGGAATATAATATATACAAATATTTAAATAATTTTGACTTGTTTCTTAAGAAGAGGCCTCTGTTCAAACTGAACACAAACAAAGTAGCCACCACAAAGCCCACCATTATTCGAGAAAATACAATTTTATTTTGAGTAGACATCTTGTCTTAAAAGCAACCATTAACTGACGACTTAACTTGAAATACCGTCCTTAATAATGCATATTTTTTATTACTATAAAAGCATCATCAAGCAGCATCAAATACGAATGAAGTCATCAATCTTTTGTGTTTTATGTTAGAAGATAAATGTGTTTCGTCGTCCTTCCTAAGCTTATTATTTGTCTTGTACTAAATATATCAATAAAATAGTCATTTTTAAATGACAATACTTTTCAAGTCCTTCCTGTTCAAAATAACTTTTTATAAAATGTTATAATACCACATAAGTTTTTTTTTTTGTAACTTGGTATTGTTTTTCATATTCATCGATTTACAAAGGCCCGGTCAATTTACGAGTATTTTGTTCTTTTAAGTTGAAGAGTACATCTAGCAGAATTTTATAAATGACTAGTGTTTTATATGTTCTTTTAGAGGTAATTTGTTAATGCAAGTATTTAGTAATTTATATATATATATATATATATATATATATATATATATATATATATATATATATATATATATATATATATATGTATATATATATATATATTACATAAATAACCATAATTTGTAAACATCACTTTGAAATTAAAGTTTTTTGGTTAAATAGGTGTCTAAAATCAAAAAATAATTTAGATAATAAGTTATTTTCAGTCATAAAAAAGGAAAGTCACTCTGATGATCACTACAATATAGTATTTTATGCAACAGTTGTATAAAAAGGTTCATAAAATGCAAGTGGCGCAAGTTGCGAGAGCCTTGGCGAGCATCGTAAGGAGACGCCATCGAGCATTTTTTGACATACTTATACAACGTTGCATACAATACTTTTTCTACGACTACATTTACTAAAATAAATACAAAAATAAACAAAGAGAAGTACGAAATACTATCATATGTTTGGTCGATACTAGGTATCTATGGAAGACTTATTTTTTTTATTGACGTCTTCCTAGTGACTAAAAGTGCCATTTTTGAAACATGGGGTCACTTAAACGAATGTTTTTCATACCAAAAACTGTTTGTTCAGTGACTCCACGTTTGAAAAATGGCACCATATGTTAAAATAACGATTTTATTATGTTGGCAGTATGGTAGATCTAAAGAAAAAAAGTTATAGGTCTATGGCTAGGAGTATCGTTTGGGCGAAATAACGACACATGTGCTATTATATTAGGAATAGACTATAGACTTTTCTGAAATCATATAATCTATGTTCTAATATTAGTGTTCGGGACCATTTAAAAGACAGATAACAGTACAGAAGTAGAAAAAAATATTTATACACGTATTAGAATAATAATAGACACTGTAATTAATAATTTATTGGAATATAGTAAATAAATAAATTATATGAAACAGAAAAAAAGGTAAAGTTAATAGTAGGTATCAATTTAATAATACTACGGGTATTTACATAAGTATTTAGAATTTTTTTTTTATATGCCCAAAAACAATTTGATTTTAACCCTAGTTTGGTTAAATATGTTAAAAATTACTCTAAACTATTTAAAAGAGTTTGCAAAATGGCTAAAGCTATATATTCGATATTTTTTTTACTAATATTTGCTTGGAACTTACTGCCAATGTCAGTTCAAGTTCTGAACATGCTGAAGCCTTACATAAAGATAATGTAGCTCCATCTATATATATAAAAGAAGAAAAATGACTGAATTAATGACTGTCTGACTGACGGATTGACTGACTGACTGACTGATATATCAACGCAGAGCCCAAACCGCTAAGTCTAGAGACTCCAAATTCTAGTCTAGTGGTCTAGGGTGCACTAAGAAGGGTTTATCAAAATTCACCACCTAAAGGGGTGAAACGGGGGTCCAAAGTTTTTATGGAGAAACAAGATTAGTTGGTTCAATTTATTCGAAACATGGGAGGAGGAGGGGAAACGCGAGGGAGAGCGAGAGCCAGAGCGAGGGCGAGGGCGAGGGCGAGGGCGAGGGCGAGGGCGAGGGCGAGGGCGAGGGCGAGGGCGAGGGCGAGGGCGAGGGCGAGGGCGAGGGCGAGGGCGAGGGCGAGATTGATTTCCCAAAATAAATGAAATGCAGTAACTTTAAAAAGGGGGTAGGAACAGATCCTTGCAATTATATCTATACCTACTTATCTCCAATTTGCCTGTTTAAGCAAAGTGTTTGAAAATATATATGTGTATGTAAAGAACATAAATATTTTCAAACACAAAGGCTCATTACGGAACTGATGATTCCTTAAAGACAAAAACGTCCTTCTTTAACTTGGCGCGGGTCTCTGTTAAAGGTTTGTATTTGTACACACACAAATGTCATAATTGGAGTACATTCGGTACATGTAAGTACTAAAATGACAAACTGACACTTATTTTAAATTTGACATCATTCTTAATTAATAATTATGACAAAGCCATGCATTCGCAGTCTACATATCTAATTTTAATATCAGTTTAATTGTAAGTTAACGTTTTTGAAGAAAAAGCTGCAGTACAGTTTGTTACCGCTTTTTGTGTACTTGCGCTTAGGAAGCGGCAGTAAGCTTCGCTGCAAGTAAATGATCTGACGTCAATAACAACGTATTATGAATCGAAAGTAAAATTGTCAATTTTCTTGTGATTCAAATATCCAAACATAAATAAATGGCTTTGACTTTGAATTGACTTTTGACCTTCCTCTACCAAAAGAACGTCCACAAGATCAGCTAACATCAACCACCTACTTTCGTGTGCTAATATGAGAATTCGTTTTGTAGGCGTTGGTTTCCTGTTTAGATTCTAGACAATCGTTTAGTGGTTATGATAGCTCACTGATTTAACTGCTGAAGTAAACATTGCCAAAACACAAAATATATCTAACTTTTCTTGGAAAAGTAAACTTAAAGATACTTACTCGTAAAAGGTCTGCGAAAAAAAAACACATTTTCATAATAAATGTAATTTACTATCTAATTGAACAATAATATTACGCAATTTATGTCATATCATTATGTCGAACATCCACAAATAAGTACATTATTTTCCTTTTCGTCAGTGAATAACAGTTCGTTTTCAAAATATGAGTTGGTTTATGTTAATATGATGAACTTAGATAGATATGATTTATAAAATTATATGACTTATGTTATGATACACCGAAGATAAAAGCGTTTTTACAAAGCAATCATAATTATAATTTATTTGGAATTCGGAATATAATGAATACAAATTTATGGGTGTACAAATTTAGTGCAAAATATGTGCTATTTATGTACATAACTTATTAATAATATAGGTCTTTACCTTTGAAATTGCCGTTCTGCAGTACTGGCCATTTCAAATCAAAATATTTTTTGTTTGGCTAAGAATTCTAATTTCAAATTAATTTTATTTTAAAAACATGGAATTCTTTTTCCAAAAGTAGTCATTTGTTTATTGAGTAGTGTTACATTTTCATCGCATTTCAATCTTTTTCGTCATCATGGATACGTTAAAAAATCAAGTAATTATGGAATATGAGTACCGTCGTGGCAGCAACGCGGCACAAGCGGCACGCAACATCAACGACGTTTACGGAACTAACACTACAAACAAACGCACCACTTGTTATTGGTTTGCTCGCTTCCGTTCTGGAAATTTCTACCTGAAAAATGAACCTCGCGGTTGTCCGAAGACTTTGGTCGACAATGACGAATTAAAGGTGATTGTGGAAGCTGATGATACACAATCTACGGCTGAATTAGCAGCAGCTTTTGACGTTAGCGTTATTCGTCCATTTGCGTCAAATTGGCAAGGTAAAAAAGCTTGACAAATGGGTGCCCCACGAACTCAATGATCGCCAGCGTAAAGTACGCGTCGAAACGTGCCTTGCACTGCTCAACAGACACACAAATGAAGGAATTTTGAACCGCATTGTTACCTGCGATGAAAAGTGGATTCTGTTTGATCCGCAAGCGCTCAGCAAGTTGGTTGGATCCTGGTTCAGCACCTAAACAATGCCCTAAACGAAAACTCACCCCTAGAAAAGTGATGGTCACTGTTTGGTGGTCTAGCGCCGGTGTGATTCATCACAGCTTCTTACCAAACGGGGTGAGCATTACTGCAGATGTGTACTGTGAAGAACTGAACACAATGATGGAAAAGCTGGCACATCTCCAACCAGCATTGGTCAATCGCTCCTCTCAGCTGCTCCTGCACGACAACGCGCGACCTCATACTGCACAGCAGACGGTCTCCAAGTTGCAAAAACTGGGGTTGGAAGCTCTCCGTCATCCGCCCTACTCACCGGACCTTGCGCCTACAGACTACTACTTTTTCCAGAATTTGGATAACTTCTTGGCGGGAAAAATTCAATACCCGAGAGGCAGTACAAAATGCCTTTGAAGAATTTGTTGCCTCCCGTCCAGCTGATTTCTTTAAGAAGGGCATCAATAAACTGCCACTGCGTTGGCAAACATGCGTTGATTGCATGGGTAAATACTTCTATTAAAATACAAATAAAAAATACATGAAAAAAAATAGTTTAAATTTTTTCATACAAAACGGCAATTTCATAGGTAAAGACCTAATAGAATATGCTCTAATTATAGTTAGTATATAAATTTAATGTTGTAGACAAAAGCTTTAGCAGTTTTAAATAAATATGTACATAAACGTTTAATTTTATGTATGAAACATTTATAAACGTATATTTATTTAACGCATGACATGATGCGCAGGTCATGCTATTTTAGGCAATTAGACTATTTGCAACTTCTTTAATAAAGTATTTCAATAATTATAATAATCTATTTTGTTGAATCTATAAAGACTAGAGAGACTAGATTATTGCCAAAATATTTTTACAAACATTTTTCCATACAATAGAGCTAAAATTAACTTCAAATAAGCAGTACGCATTAGGTGTACAAGTGATAATGCTACATGTACCTCCTTTTAAGAACTTTTAAATTTTGTGCAGTTTATTAATTTTTTTTTTGTCAAAGCTGACTCATACCGCGATAGCATCGGCTGGCAGCTTACATGACCCTTGGAAGCGCAATAGACAAAAGCAACAACACAACTACGATAGGTCCCTTCTTTTCAAATATCTTTCTACGCTAATATTGTACTTATTTACTAATTCACGAAATACATAAAAAAAATATATACTTAATACTTAATTACTCCATAATTCTTTCGCAAACATGTGAATGTGTGTATCAAATGTTAAAAAAAGACATAAAATAAATTAAATTTCTAGGTACATATTTATACCTAAATCTTAAAAAAATATATATCATATATATTTTTTAGTTTTCATTCATAACAAGAAGTTACTTTTTACCAAATATGTAACTTTTATGTTTTAAAGATTAACACCAAATTTCATTTTAATAATAAGAGTTTTGAAGATTATGAACTGAGAACTAGACATTGTAATTATAAAAATAAGTAATTACTTTTTAAAATTATCACAACGTTATTAACGAAATACAAAAATAATCAAAGCTTTGTTCTAAAAAGTTGGTTTTAAAATTAGCACGGAAGTAAATGAGTGTGTCTATTGCATAATGTGTTGAGTAACTTGAACTTGCTCTAATTTCTTGGCAACTGTTTCGTACCCAAGGTACGCTTGTTGAAATGTTTATATGCAATGAATGTGTGACGTATTGAGATTGTAAAAAAGACTTTTCTAGAACAAGCGGAAAGACAGTCAGTTACAGGTTAAACTAAACGAAAACCCCACATATAGCGTACCTTTTATCCTTTTTTTCGCTCAACCTCAACTACGGATAACAGGCTTAATTCTTTAAAAAATATTAATAAACAAGTAAGACCTATTTATATGTTATATTCTATCATTTTGGCACGCAAAACAACCCAAAACTAGTACAAAATAAGAATTAACTGAGCGCGCTCGTCTATTTACTCCATTTTAATGTAAAAAATATATTAGGTACGCTCTCCATTGAAAGCGTAACACTGGTTTTTTTTTCACTTTTTAATAGCAACACAGACATACTACTCAAATTGGGGTCTTATACTGTTCCCGTTTGCAATAGTCAATTTAATTACCTATCGGTAGTCATAGAGGGTATAGTCTCCAATTCATGGTGTACAGACGAATCATGACATATACTATATACGAAGTTTTCTTGACCTTTTCCCGCTTGCTGTAAAAAAAGACTAGCATTTTTTATTGTGGCATTGGGGACACTGATCTTCTGGCCTGTAGAGCTCTGTTATCGCAGTATGATCTGATGTCTTGGATTGACTGCATGAGGAATATGGGCACGTCGTCATCTCGTTTCTGCAACAAATAAGTAGGTATGTATAGGCCTTAAAAACTGGCCGGAAAAGATGTTGTACTAGCAGATAAGTACATCATCTTTTGCAGAAAAAATATAAACACAAAATATTTTTTCCGCAGAAGCCCGTAAGAGATTTTCATTGTTAGGTTTTCTTAATAGATTTTTTTTATTGTTATGTTTTAAAATTGTTCGTTGTAATAAACATTAACGCGTAAGCGTTGAACGGAAGCTTGTGAACGCACCATGAATTACTTTCAAACTAAATTAAAGTACTTGTATAACCCAACGATTGACTGATAGACAACGGTTCGCCTATTGTTGTATATTTGATTAACAATAAATATTTAAATAAAAATAAAACTGTATATTCATTTTGATTACAAAGCTAAATGTTATACTACATTCTGTAATATCGAGTCTGGTAATATTTTTAATATTTGACTGTTATATTTAAGTACCTACAACAAACTGCTTGCTTAGAGAAATATAATAAGTCTTCAACTCTAAGCATATTTTATAAGTTGTTCGTGACCAGTGATCACAAACAAAGCACTGAGAAAGGATTGCAAAATTATCGCTAGGAGTGTTAGGTAGGTAGGTATTTAACATGGCCTGGTCTTATTATGTGGCTCTTTTTGTGCGTATAAGTAGCTAACACTCATGGAAATATTTTCAAGCTTGCAAAGGGACAATTCAGATAGAGAGGAGCGCAGCAGCAGACAATTCAGGATTTTTATGAAACTCGAAACTAAACTTTAAACTATTGGCATATAGTGAAAGACGAGAGCGAGCATTTTGTCATGTTAAAACGTTTATATACTGGTTATACGGTCTTATTTTTAATTAAGTTGATAAATTGCTCAAAACAGTTTCTTCTCTGTCTGACTCTGTACTGACCCTAAGTTGGGATCAAAGGCTTACTGTGCCTTTCTCAACACGGAAAAGTTTTTTATTTGCAGCTAGTAGTTACAATTACAATTACCTTAACCAAATTAAAAATATGTATTAAGACATATCTTCTGTTTTTACGTCTATTAAATTTAATCTAGGTTACCTAGACACTTATAAATGTTATATAATGTATAATGTACCTTATTAAACTGGCAACCTTCTTAGACTTTGTTATACAAGTCTTTAGTGGTTTGATTTATTTCGGGTATGTCCTTTCCAGGTTGTATACATACTAACACATCTTTATCTCTAACAGGGAAGAGAAAGCATTTTGGGTCTTGTGGCTCTAAGCAGACAAAGCCCAGGGCCTTAAGACTCAAAGGCCACTTTTGGCGGGGAGAATCCTAATCCTAATCCTAACTAATATTATAAATGCGAAAGTTAGTTTGTATATTTGTTTGTTCATTTGTTTGTATGTTACCAATTTACGCTACAATCACTAAACCTATTTAGATGAAATTTTGTATGGATATAGTTTGAGGGGAAGGACATAGGATAGGATAGGTTTTTATCCCGAAATTCCCACGGCGTGTGAAGCCCACGGGCACAGCTAGTTTGTTATAATACCAGGGGTATTAAAGAAAATGTGAACACTTGAGGTAAAACGGTACCTATTTAAATATCAGGATTATGTACTTGATCAAACACAGGACGATATTATATGAGAAAGGGTTGAGCGAAGACCTCAAATATCAAAGATTCCAGAATCCTTCCCAACATTTATTCGCTTTCACGATTCGCATAATTTGTGAAGGATCCTTTTAGGTTATTTTTGGTGATTGGGTAGGTGCGTAATTGTATTTTAATTAGAATATTAGCTAAACAGAGAAGCAGCTGGAACTTTCCATGCACTTATTTTTTCTTTTGTTCTACACCAGCATGGAAGCAAGTTTGTTTGTTTGAAATAACTTTATTGTATTAATACACTAGCTGATGCCCGCGACTTCGTTCGCGTGGTCTTTATGACTCCGGCGTATAAATATAAATAAAAACTAATGAGAGAGAGAGAGAGAGAGAGAGAGAGAGAGAGAGAGAGACAGAGGGAGAAAGTACTTGTAACAGTGTTAGGAGTTAAAAGTCAATATTATTTTAATTCTTTCCTTCGGGAGCCAATATGAAAATAGCTGAAGTGTTACTAACCCTGGAGAAAGCCACAATAAGTAGGCCATGCGAACCAGTCCTTAGATCTACATCAGCAGCTTTAAGCCTCTAAAACTGTGACTTATTTTCATAGCAAAGCAAGTTAACATATGGAACTGTGTATTTTCAAAAGGAAAATTTTTGGGGATGAGTGGCATACGCGGAATAAATACAGTTTCACTGGCATCACTCACTTACTGTGAGCTTTAAGTGTCTCAGCAGACTATGCCGAAGTTTAGTGGCTAAAGTTCAGTGTCTAAAGTTCGGTGGGGATGACACACTAAATAAGCTGAAGTTCAGCTGCTGAAGTTCGGTGGAAACGCCGGACAGTAGTGATGTGCCGATATGAGAATTTAATCTTTCGTCTTTGGCGCGTCTGCGGCGAACGGAAACGGGAGCGGAAGTGGAAGAGGGAACGGGAACGGGAACGAGAGCGGAAGCGGATTCGGGAGCGGGAGCGGGAGCGGAAGCGGCAGCGGTGGCGGCAGCAGCGGCGGCGGCGGCGGCGGCGGCGGCGGCGGCAGCGGCGGCGGCGTCGGCGGTGGCGGAGGCGTCGGCAGCGGCGGTGGAGGAGTCGGCGGCGGCGGCGGCGGCAGCGGCGTCAGCGACGGCGGCGGCGGCGGCGGAAGCGGCGGCGGCGACGTCGGTGGAAGCGGTGGTGGCGGCAGAGGCGGCGGAGGCGGCGGCGGCGGCGGCGGTGGCGGCGGCGGCAGCAGCAACGGTGGCGGCGGCGGCGGCGGCGGCGGCGGCGGCGTTGGCGGCGGTGGTGGCAGTGGCGGCGGCGGCGGAAGCGGCGGCGGCGGCGGAAGCGGTGGCGGCGGCGTCGGCGGACTCGTTGGCGGCGGCGGCGGGAGCGGGAGAGGGAGCGGGAGCGGGAGCAGGAGTGGGAGCGGAAGTGGGAGCGGGAGCGGAACGGGTACGGGTACGGGTACGGGTACGGGTACGGGTACGGGTACGGGTCCGATTCAGGCAAAAGCATCGGAAATTCGGCGTTATGTGTGGTATGCATTGGCTGAAATTCAGCCGCTGAACTTCGGCATACAGTGCTGAGACATTAAGTTGGGTTCCGTTACACAGTTTCGGCGGAGTCAAATTTCGCATCAGCATTATTGGCCCTCCGACATTAAGACTTATTTTGTAAGCCGTGAGTCCATTTGCTGCAAGTGAATTAAGAAACTCAACTGGATAATTGGTAGCGTCGTCAACAACACTATCCAAGAAATCTAAATATATATAACTCAAAGGTGACTGACTGACTGACATAGTGATCTATCAACGCACAGCCCAAACCACTGGACGGATCGGGCTGAAATTTGGCATGCTGGTAGATGTTATGACGTAGGCATCCGCTAAGAAAGGATTTTGATCAATTCTACCCCCAAGGGGATAAAATAGGGGATGAAAGTTTGTATGAAACTTTGTCAATTTTAAACCGATCGGGCTGAGACTTTGCATGCATAAAGCTACTATGACGGAGGCATCCCTTAAGAAAGGATTTTGATAAATTACACCCCTACGCTAGCGAAGCCGCGGGCACAAGCTAGTTAACAATAATTTGCGTCATAAGTTCTTTATTAATTGATTTTTAATTTTTTGGTGTCAATATGGCGCGTTCACATAACCAAGAATTTTCTGGTGTGTTATGCTCTGAAGGTCCGCAAATACTGAACTTATAAGTTCTACTTCGGACGAAACAACTTTTTTTTTTGAAAAAATTTCAATGTACAGACACATTTTTTTTACTCTTTTATTATAGTATACATTTAGTATGTTTTTGTTCAGCGGCAACAAAAAACATCATCTATAAAAATTTCAACTGTCTAGCTATAATGGTTCATGAGATACAGCCTGGTGACAGACAGACAGACAAACAGTCGGACGGTCTAAGTAATAGGGTCCCGTTTCTACCCTACCCTATGGAACCCTAAAAATCGAATAAAATAAGTATTGATGGGGGGCTCCCATACTACAAACGTGATTTTTCATAGATTATGGTACGGAACCCTTCGCGCGCTTCCGACTCGCGCTTGGCCAGTTGTATTAAAAAGTTCTCATCAGATTTAACAACTTTTGCTAAGGCGGCATTTTAATATTTCTTATAGTTTAGCTGGACCATTATAGTTCTGCATCATGTGTTCCATTTTCCAAAATCAATTATAGCCTATATGTTGCCCAGGCTTCACAGCTATATAACAAAAAAAGTTTCATTCGAATCCGTCTAGTATTTCCGGAGATTAGCGTGTACAAACAGACAAACAGACAAACAGACAAACAGACAAACATTTTTTTTTATTTTCTTACTCTATTACTATATCTCCATCGCCCCAAATATTTTTTTTTGAAAAATTTTCAATGTACAGACACATTTTTTTTACTCTTTTATTATAGTATATAGATTACAAAGATAACATACAAAAGAGCAAAGAAACAAAAGCCGGACTTATCCCATGTAGGGATCTCTTCCAGTCAACCTGCGATAGATTGAGAGGATATTTCCTTAATTAAAAGGCAGAAGCAACGTTCAAATTTAACTATAAGATCAAATTATTAAATAATAATATAAACGGCCAAATCCCAGAGATCGAGCTAGCCCTAAAATAAGTTCGAGATTTTGTGTTTCGGGATACTAACTTAACGATTATTTGATAACAAATACATCCAGGATAATTTGAAAAGATCATTCTTCATCTTGACCCGACCGGGATCGAACTCGGGACCTCCGGTGTGACAGCCTGGCATGATGACCACTAGGCTACAGAGGTGGTAAGGTTAGGTCAATAACAACTGATCATTCTCTTACCTGGAATAATACCTCTCCTTCGAAGTAAGTCAGCTGATGCTTTCTCGACCGTAGTAGTATTCCGACTAGTTTGTCCGAAATGACTGTGTATATCTGTCGACAAAATATATTCGAATTTTTAAAAGAGACGAAGTAGAAGTTCTTACTTTAGTGACGTAATTAGGTACTTTAGTACTGCATCTTGAATGAATTAAACAATTTAAATTTATTTCCACAAAAAGTCTTAAGGTTTCAGAGGTTATGTTACGCTGATTGGTAACATTAAGTACGGTAAGCTTTAAAAATGGAATCTCAATTTCTCATACCATTAGTATGAGAAATCGGGACTCCACTTCTGAGGCGTACTGTACATATTTAAATCCAATATAAGTATGTAACTTAATTTAATATGGTCTAAGAGCCGTTGAACTGCCAGACCTTCCCTATTTCCTTTCTAATCATTTGTATTTGTACGGTTGTGTAGTTTGGGGGTGAAGTAGATTGAGTTTTGAAAAATTATCTTACTAATAATTTGTATGCAGTGTTTGTATGTATTTTCAGCTTACGTGTACTCGCTCGTTTGAAATCAGAGCCGATTTACTAATACAGGGGCCCAAACTCACTTCTCTTAAAGTATCAGAATTTATTTAAATATAAAAAAAAATATCTGACAACTAATTCAATGCTTCCTGAAAGCCTGCCAGACACGTATGGCCTTTTTCAAATTGTTCGTGTTTATCTATAGGTAGCTACGTAAACTATTTATCATTAAATATAGTATCAATGAGTTTATTAGTTTTTATTAGTTGCTTTTATTAGTTTTATACTCAGTTTTAAGATAAATTGTGGAGGAAATAAAATTATTATTATAATGAGTTAGTATAACCATAGCACAAGTGTAAGCTTACTTTTGGGCTAGCTCAATCAGCGTCAAATGTCCCTGTATATTATTTGTTAAAAAAATACTCATTTTATAAATCCATGGGACTTATTCCAATTTAAATGTAAGTTTTATATAAATATTTAATACCTTATTAAAAATAATAAATACACTTGAGCCAGCATACCAAAAATAAATCATGAAACTAGTGAAAAATATAAATATTTACTATTTACGCAACGTAATGCGTCAATAGGTGATGTTCGGATAAACATCCAAATCTTCCAAACTAAGGGCCAAACTCCACCCGAGCAGAGATAATCTTTTTTTCTGTCTGGCACTAAAATTTGGTATCAATTGTTGTAATGGTGTCGTTGCGAGGTATGATTATTCCGTTGCGCTATTCAAATTTTATCGAAGCCTTATCTACGATGTCATTCATACTACGGTAGCTGTATGTATCCTATTTTGATAGATGCACATCTCTTTTCAACTTTGGTGATGTGAAAGAGAAACGCCTCTAATATTTTTGTCCATTACACATCTTAGTTCATCCAAGGTGCATCCAGCCGCTGAATTTTGGTGCCCAAGCTACAAAAATTCAGCGGTGCTGTGCGGTGTTTAAACAACTAATAAGATTCAGTTACTGGCACAACGGAAAAGACAGAGACAGTACTTATATCTGTCAAGAAATCCTATTAGTTCAGCTTTACTGGAGTCTCGCCCGTATTCCCGGTTGTTATTTCCGTTACCATATTGAGTCTCGGACGCTGTTTATTGGCTAATTATGAACCCACATTAGTAAATTCCAAATTTAAATCTTGGCCGTGACGGAACGGAACGCGACCAGGAATGTCCGATGACGTCACTCGAGCCGACCAATGCACATCTGTCGGATCTTTGATGTATGGTCGTCTGTTTATTCTGGACATTAAATTAATACTGGCCACAAATTTTAGAAGAACCATGAAATAAAAAGCAAATAATGTTTTTGGCGGGACGTCTTAAGAATCGCGTATATTTTGCATCTTTTTAAATTCACATTTGACTTGATCTCCGTGATTTTAATTTCATTAGCTTTCTCATCGTAGCTCAGGACCCAAGGAAGGATTAATTAATTACCAAGGAATGATGTTGTATGAAAAAAAAGTCTTCTTTGTTCAGGCTTTTTTTTCGAACCAGTAAGAAATTGACATAAGCGAGCAAGACCATACCACAGAATAAGTACTAGTACTAACGAACAGAAGTCTTAATCAGAAAAAAAATCAAAGAAATATCTACTTCATGCGGTTAGCGCTAATATGGTTTAAATTAGCTCGCGTCAGAACTCCTCACCTCTTCGATTAGATACCCAGACATCCATTGCAAGCCAATTTCATTCTTATTACTCTTGACAAACGATTCATGTAACTGAATTTTCCCTTCCGAAGTGGTCGCCGCCGGCATAGTAATAATATAGGTATATTTTCGATGCCTAAACGGGGAGTGACACAGGCTTGACCCTACGTTTGTTATTTCCACCTGATAAACTCTACCATCGATAGGGGTAAGCGCACTAAAAATCAACTCAGGTCAACTGGCAGGCCTTTGCTATGGTAAGAAAACTCACTCTAATTGCGAAGTAGGTAGTACCTAATATTGGAATTGAAAGATTAAAAACTTCTACTTTGATATTGGATTGGACCGGGCTGTTACTGCTATTAAATAGATTTATATTTGCATATAAAAGTGTGCTTGAGTAAGTATATCAATAAATTTTGTTTACGGTAACCTTGATCTCAAATGGTTCAAATTTGTATTCAATATCATTTGGAACGATGTTTTAACCTGTAATTTATATTGGGAGATGCCGCGTTGTTCCTTTGTGCAGAAATGTGTTTAATATTTGTTTAAGACTGAGTCACTCGAACACGACAAAATTTTCCGAATTCCGATAAATTTAATACGATGCGAATTATTTTTTTTGAGTTTATTTACTTTACTCTTGAGATTGGCGGGGTACATAATTACAGTTCATAAATAGGTACCTGCTGTTCTTGGTAATTAATTATTTCTTTTTAGAAACATTATTTTTTTGAGATATTTGATAAAAATTGCAGATTAAACAACACTGAAGGAAGAAAAGTTATCGATCACAGAAATTTATTTAGGTACCAGGGTAGAATCGCCTGTACTTTTCTGACCAGGAATAGCTTTTCACGCACGTGTACTGGTCGTAAAATATCACTTTTCGGCCCAGAAATACGTAAATTGCAACAATTTTATACAATGTATGTGATAAATGTTTGAGTTGTTGCAATGTGTTCAAGATAAGAATTTAAAAATTGTGTGAAACTCGCGAAATTTAATTTTATGCTTTATGTATCACCAAACTGCGAATGTGCCAAGTTTGCTATTGTCACAAACATTGCTGATGTCTGACACAAGATTTTAAAGTATGAGCGACAGCGGTTAGATTTTTAGGCAAAACATTCATTGACCCGCGTCGTACATTTTCGTATTATTAAAAAAATATATAAATTTTAGCGGCACTCGGTATTTTTGGAATTCATTAGCATTTTGGATATGGTACGGTACTTTGAGATATTACAAAAAAGGTAAATCAGGAGATAAGTATGCAGTCAGCATATTCAGAGGTACACTTTTAAAACGTATCTATTATTCAACTAAGTCTAATAAAGAATCGCTACCAATTTCTATGAAATTTTGGTAAGCTTGGTATTTAATTTATAGAAATTCATGGAAAATACTCTACCGACATGTAAGAGATGCGTTTGAGACGAGTTTCTACATAGGATAGGTGCACTTATGCGTTTGCGACCGTTCGATACTAACTCGAAACTAGTTCTTAAGTTTATTGATGATGATGCTATTTCATGTGAATATACAGTGAATCCAAAATTCTGATTTGCACATTCCTAGTAGGTATCTTTATTTGAAACCTGATGATTTTACTTTTAATTTCGGTTTTTGCGATATTACAGGTTAGAGCGTTTACACATTATTACCACCGGTACATTATTTGTAAACAAGTAAATTAGTCGCGATTCGTGCTTTTGAGAATATGACAAAAAAATGCCTTCATTGTAAAGTCCCGTTTCGTGCGCCCAAATAAAACGTTAGTAGCGGTTCGCGTTCATGAAAATAAAAAAATGCATTCACCAAATAATCGCGTTTCTGGCGTTGAATTTGCAGCTGTGGGCTTCACCGCTCTGCGGTGCCGCGCGCTTGGATTTTGCTAGTTGCTACCTAAGGTTGTTACAAGTACTTAATAAGTTCAGAAGTAATGTATATACAATTTAAAATACTTATAAACGATCTTATTATCTGTTTAACGCTTACCATGATTATAAATTATTTGTGGCTTAAGTAACTATATCTCCGATGGCATTATTTTCTTGCAATTTGATTTTTCTACTAATTACTTCACGTTATTCCTACTACTCGTAACTGGACTTTTCCTACACTAGGAATATATCTTCAGCCAAGAGTTTATGACTTGCGCTATACGTAACATTTTGTCAAGATCGTCAACGATCTATTTCTATCACGCCCGGCCTTGCTTCTTGAAAACTGAACTAATTATAGGAAACAATGAGTTTCACGAAATTAAACACTCATTAACCAGGTGTGTACCTTCGTCAATGCTGGCATATGGTGTATTTTTATTCTCTATTCAATCGTCATTATTCTATATCGGTTTAAAAAACTTTTTTCTCATTACAACAAAGCCACTTTCATGAGAATCATATATAAGTTTACAATATAATTCAAAACACTTGATAAATATCCGATACCAATCTCATCAAAACATGCACTGAATAATAGATGAATAACTTTATGGATTGATGAAGAGCTCGGTGGCCCGGGAGAACGCATTACTAGACAAGATAAACAGCCTGTGGGCGTAGTCAACTTATAGTCTAACAAACATACATACGGTAAGCCTCAAAAATGAAGTCTCAATTTCTCATACAATTAGTATGAAAAATTGGGACTCCACCTCTGAGGCGTACCGTACATACCCACAGTCCCAGATACATAGAAAATACAAACGCCGGATTGTTCAAGTACATTTTGAGAACTAATTATTCTTTGTTGTCACTACGCGGCACTTATAGACCCTACTCTAAGAACTGAAAAAAAAAACAAATAAAAAGCTTACCGTAAATAATTCACCAAACAATATGACTTTTGTGGCATTTTGTAGTTCAGGCGGTAGTAAACTTTTGCACGGTGATTTTCCGTACTCGTTTATGATTTCACAAAGCTCCTTCATTTCTGTACAAACTCTTGCCTGGGCCTCTGCTCCTCTGAACTCGGTCATTGACCCCGGGATTGGCCTGAGGACAAAAGCTTGAGTTAGATTGGAACTTGGTTTAATATTAGAAGATTGGATTCGAAGTGAAAATAATGGATATTTGTAGTGAAACAATTTCGATCAGCATACTTATTTACACAAAAGGAAGTTGCCGACAAAATAAACAGAACACAGTAAAGTGAAAGTCGTGAAGGTTTAATAAATTGTATGGCAGAAGATGGAGCTGAAAAATAAGGAACTGAAAACACTACTTGTATATTCTAAATCTTTGACTGAAATAATGGCTTGGTCAATTTATGAATACGGCCGGCAGTTGAGAAGCGTTATAATAGTTGTTCTTTGGCTGGACCGCAGAAGTCGTGACAAACCAGAGACATTATAATACAAAAATTTAGAATATACAAGTAGTGTTATAATATGTCTGAACCTAAAATTGCTCTTTGATAATATGGAGACATGACATTGTCAAAACAGCCGGACCCATAGATAAGTAATTCTATGGCCGGACCGGTATGGAAAAAGAGCTCATGCGATGCTATGACGACTGGAGTGCAATAAATGTAAGTTATATAATATAATGGAATAAAAAAAGAGACCTAATATCCTGCAGGAGGCAAAATGAAACGAAGACATTTGTTAGTAGCACGCTGATTTATATTAGTAAACGTGAGAATTTTAGAGTTCCAATCAAAACGAATCTTTTTCACGTATTGCCAATATATACGATATTATCGCAGATTTTTACGGTACCCGCAACATCACACAGCCATCGTTAGCATCTCATAAATCATTTGAATTTCCGCCTTCGTTCAACGTTCTACGTTTTTATGATTCATAAAGCAAATATTCAGCTTCATATGCGATTTTATTGATAAACAGAATAATGTGTGGGCTTCGAACGTACTACTGATACGCCATTTCGGTTTTATTACTGACATTCGCGTATTTTTCATTGTCTTGTGTGATTTTCAAGAGTTCTTGTAATTTTTTTCGGTTCATTTGATATTCAAAAGTCCTTTGAATGAATATAGTAATTCGATAAAAAAAGAGTTTTCAACTATGGGATGGACAATCTATGAAGCTGAGCAACTTTTACCAAGAAATACAGGTAATGGCTAATTTCCTAGAAATTTGGATCAGCTGATCGGACAACTTGTATAGGAACTTGTGTTTATGGGTCTACTTTTTAATTTCCTTTCTGAATCAATTCTCCTTTAACCACTGAATAATTGAATTATATTCTGTCGTGTGATGTATGTGCTTGACGGGTTAAAAGATAAAGTAAGTATCTACACAGAACACTCGCCCTGATGATGATCGTCTAAACCGATCGAAACTAGTCTTTTCCGACTACACTACGAGAGTATAGCCGTTTTTATATATTTAGTTATCTACACACGTTTTGTTTTACCATAAATAGTTACTTACTTGCCGTACTCATCTTTGGAGAATGTGGGCTTGTGGTTCTTGTCGAAGTGTCCACTGAAGGCGGTGACTTTTTGCAGGTCACTGTGCGACTGCGCCTTTGTGTCGAAGGCCGAGATCAGGTCTGTTAGCGACGAACTCTGGAAATAATAATGTTTAAGTCGTTTTCTTATATTGATATTTAAGTAATATCACGCTTTTATCCCAAGAAGAGCATACAGAACATGTTAAATGTTGCGGCGCTAAGCAAACAATGCCTAGGGCCTCAAGAACCCAAAAACTACTTTTAGGGTGATTGTAGGCGAGAAGATGGAAAAAGGAATTACCGGTTGGCGAACTGAGTCACCTTGTCGACTGTACATTTTTACACGGTATATGATAATTTAAAAATTATTATACTAGTCCGCTTATTCTCAGATCAAGTTTGGCAATAAATATCCTATATTTAGGAATATTTTCTTGTGTACTTTTTGGAACATTATCTAAGTACTGATTGCCTATATTCCTTAAGAAACATGTCAAAAGTACTGTGCTGTACTGTTAACCAAATCATATGTAAATTATATTTTATATAAAATGTAAACTCGTCTTCTAATGTATATCATAGAAAAAGTTACTATTCTACTTTTATTTAAAAACTTGCTATAATTAAACATTGAAATAATGTAAAGACTTCTCGTAACCTCCCTCCGACATTATTAATATATTTTATATCTTCATAATATGATTGAACCACCGGAAATTGCTTGCTAGTCGTCGCCATCGATAGTTTTAGTGGATTTTTACGGAAGTAGTTTGCATTATATTCAAGGTAACATTATATCATAAATATATCCAACATTTTAAAACGAAATTCTGAGGTACATACTTATATAATATAAAATTATTATGACTATTGGATACGTACAAACGCTATCATGTCGTTATCCCTAAAGGGATGACCTTATAGCCCGCTCAACACCTCCACAAGGTGAGAACGGGGGAGAGGCGCGGGGACGGGAAATGGGGATGCATATTGCGTCCTCTTTTCCCGTACTCGCGCCTTACAGTATTACATATAAAACGAAAACTCCTGGGACCCTATGAGTTTCCGTTCTTTAGGAACCTACTTATATTATTAATAATTTTCTGTGGTTCTGGATCGACCGAGCCAGAGCAAGTTCGAAAATGGCCTTTTACAAATTTTATTTGGTCTTAGCTGTTTACCTGTTGGTGTATTTATCGAAATATACATAATTTTGTTGAGTTAATATCCCATAACACAAGTTTAAATTTAATTTAGGGCTAGCTCGATTTTTGACGACCTCCGTAACGTAGTGGTCACCATGCTAGTACGCATTCTAGAGGTTCCGAGTTCGATCCCCGGTCAGGGCAAGTTGGAAAATGGCCTTTTTCAAATTGTCCTAGGTCTTGGGTGTTTATCTATATATGTATTTGTTATAAAAATATAGTATCGTTGAGTTAGTATCCCGTAACACAAGTCTCGAACTTACTTTGGGGCTAGCTCAATCAGTGTAATTTGTCCGTATTTATTTATTATTTATCTTTGAAATTAGAAAAAGCGGCATGTAATAGCCCTTTCTTCTTGTATTATCGTTATGGTCTTTAGGGAGATGGAAAATTTTACCTAATATCAAGTATCGCTTCTCGTTGTAAGTACAAGAATATGAAGAAAGAGAATTGACTGTCAATTATTCTGTGTAACTTGAAAAATTTTGATATTTCTACAAACATTTACACATTTCCCTAATTTAGCAAATTTAATTCAGGTGTCCTGTTAACGACGGCCAATTTGGCTAATCCGATTACAAAGCAAACAGTACTAAAACAATGTTATTCAACGTTATTAGTACAGTCAACTGAAACTATCTTTAACCAGGCAACTCTTTTTAACCGACTTCCAAAAAGGAGGAGGTTTTCAATTCGTCAAAATCTTTTATTTTACGAGTATGTATGTTCAAAGACTTATAGATCGATTTGGAAAATTACTTTTTGTTTGAAAGGGTATACTTGTCAGGTGGTCCCGTAGATAATTTTATCAAAATGGTTGAATAGTTTGGGGGAGAAGTTGGTTTTTAGTTTTGAAAAATTAGTCCAATCCTTATCCCACTGTTTACGTGGGGGTCGGCACAGCAATTTCTTCTATCATATTATATTTTCCTCCAGGCAATTTGTTAGTCTCTCCCTTTCTACTTATATCCTTTCTCCTTTACACATTTCATCTACCGTTTCTTTGGTGTCTTTCTTTTTCAATATCCCTTTAAGAGCATTTTTAAAACCTACCTTGTTGATGACTTTCCTCGCATTCTCTTAACATGACCCAAGTAACAAAAGCTTCTATAACCAAGGCGCTTTATCACCAATCAATGATTTAGTAGGCCTATAAAGGTAACCAATGTGACTGCTTGTACTATAAAGGTTTACAACGGAGCGTTTTGGTTCTATAAGTTAAAGAGCATTTAAGTTCTGTAATTTCGTTCTTAGAACGCTTACAGGACCGTACAAAATAATCTCTAAAGTATTGCACTGTAATAGATATGAAAAAAGCGATAATGGTACTATTTAGAACTATAGCCGCCCCTACTGAACCTTTTATATATCTATTTTGCACTAATAATGCGTCAAGATAACTTTTACAGTACTAGTATTGTAGCAGTATCAAAAAACACCATTATGTAACGTTTTAGCTACTTTAAAGCTCCCTCAACATCGCTATGGAGCTAGTTCGGTAAAAATCATGTAAACCCTTAGGAAGTATTAATAATGACGCCTGGTGTAGTTGCTAAAAACTTAAATTCTAAATAACTCTAAAAGTGAGTTTGTGTTTCTGCTACAGGACTAAAGTGTGACATAAAAACACTGAAATGAATGAATGAATGATGAAAATGAATGGACTATTTTGATCTATACTAACATTTCAGTATCAATTATATCCCTAATCTTGTGTTTCTGTCATGATAGCACATAAGCGGCACGGTTAGAACCAATGTGTACTATAGCAGCCAAAGTCGGGACATGTATGACATTGATTAATTTAACTTAAATTAAAAACACGAAAATAATGAGGGCGCATTGTCAAATTTGAAATCAGGGTATTGATTTTATCGATACAATTGTTTTCGCAAGTGCTAGTTACGACAGAATTACGGTCCATGAACGTTTTGTAGTATGTCCATTACGTTAAGCAACATTGAGATAAGTTTAACTTATACCAATATCTAATTGTTATCTTGGGGAACATTTACGACACGCGACCACAAAAGGAACAAGTGTAATAAAAAAATCATCTGGAATCGTTTACGGTGCAACTTAGCACTAAAAACATGCTTTTGTTACTTTTAGTGTGCCAATTTGTGACATAAACGTTGCAGACATCACTATTTTAGTTCTAAAAAGCGTTTCGCGGCGCTTTTACATTTCAACTACAGCGCTGATTTATCACCATGTGAGCCTTTATGTACTGTTTATAGAATAAATCAGTGATAAAACTAGGGCCTAACTGGGGTTCTGTAAACGTTCACAACGCCATTATAGTGCTTATCACGGACACAAATTAATACGTTCTAAATCGTTCTCAGGACTTTTAAAGTACCAAATTTTGCTGCTTGGATATGTACTCCTCCTCACCTTAACATGTAATACCAATATTTAAAAAAAAAATGTTTTATATCCAAACACGACTGTACAAGCATAACGTCACAGACAATGGCATCAACCGAGCATTTATTTTTGAAACTAGACGCGGAGTGATGCCAAGTCCAATTGATTTATCTCGTCACCAAGAACTAACAACAACGCTAAATAGCTGCGAGACAGTCAAAAATATGGCGCATTAAGGATTTGGGTCGTTAGCAGTCAAATAAAGCTTTTAGAGCAATTGAAACATTTCTTTGCATTTTTCGATGCTATATCCAGAGAATTATTAACAAGCACGGGTTACTCACGTAGAGCTACTGGCCGTCATGTTTCGACCTCATCCGGAGGTCTTTATCAGGGCGATAATATATCCAGAGAATTTACGTATCATCCAACGAATTTTACAGTTACTTCGCTATTTATACTGTAGGGAAGTTAAGTCTTATCGCGTGGACAGCTGTAGGTAGTTTGAAATGTTGCGAGTGTTTACCAAGCCGGCTATTTATTACCCGGATTTTCATTGCGGACATAAAAGAGGTAAATAACGTTCTCCCCGAGCATTGTTTGAAGCATTCTCAAGGCTAAACTATACCGAAGCCGAGACGAGAGGAGACAAGCGGATATAACATTATTAAGAGCTCTCCGAATGCATCACGGTTACGCAGGGCGCGGAATTGGTCGCCAATGCGTAGGTCAACATCTCACTCACTCTTTTTATGCCACTGCTACTAGTTAAAAAGGCAGTAGATATTAAATTTGTTCCAATGCTACCGCCTTCTAATTACTTATAATTTATTTTATTAGCATGAATTCGGGTTACTCACGTAGAGTGCCACCCGTTAATTTATGCTAATAATGTCTGTGTCTCACGTTAGTACAACTTACTTGCCTACTAAAGTTCAAATTTCATTTTTAGCAAGCCTCGGTTCCATTCTGGCCAGTAAATATCACCGATTAGCTTTTGTAAAGTGTAGGAAATATTTCCTCCATTGCTTTGATGGAATATAATCCTTAGGTTTTATACTACACGGGCGGTTCTCCCAGTGCGGTAATCCGCTCCTAAATAGCTTGCTAGATGTCTTTATAGAACATACTACTCAGCCAATGGCCGATGGGGCAGAAAGGTTCTTGAATGGCGGCCACCACGTAACGGCAAACGCAGCGTAATACCCCAACCTAATAGGTGGTCGGACGACTTAAGCAAGGTTGCAGGAAGGCACAGGATGCAGGCCGCTTCCAATCGGTCGTTTTGGAAATCCTTAGGGGAGGCCTATATCCTGCAGTGGACTTCCTGTGGCTGATATGATGATGCTTGCGCAGCATGCAGCATCAAACCGCCGCTGATAAGTGCACTTTCATCCAACACGATGGCGGTTTCCCGCTACATACAGCATTCGTGTAGTTTCCGGCAAAGTAGAACAGTCCAAGTCTTCCCATGGATGTCGTACAAGACGACTTAGGAAATAAAAGCTAAACAAAGCTTTTAAACATCAATGAGACCTCTTCAACCCGCCGGCCAGCGTGGAGAGTGTGGACCACAACCTCTGGCTGCTCTGGCCAAGTATAGCTCTGGTAGTACAGAGAGGGTCGTGCACCTGCAGTGGAGACCAACAAGACCCAATGATGATGATGATGATAATGATTGTATCATATGCGAAGCCTGAGAGAGGGCGCTCGTTGGGTGTGGTGGGTAGTTTGCTGGTGGAAGCTTGCCCAATTGGATTCCCGCTGAGGGAAAGCTGCCGTATGACTGTAGATAACAAATGGATACTGTTTACGGAAACATCGTTTGATGCAGATGTTTTATCGCTCATTTCATTTTTAATTTCGGCAAATATTTGTACTACTGCATCTGCTTCGTGTCTGTTGAAGAATTTTAACATTGAAGGATATGTTTTGGATGCTAAAAATATTTTTCTTCTTTCCATAAATTGCAACCAAAACGTATGCTTTCATGTTAAAAATCGTCAATAGACTTAAAGAGAATATAGCAGAAACAGTAATAACACGCTAGGCAGGCGGGTTGGTGATCACAGACGGCATAAAATCTTTGTAAGGAGTACGCTGCTGTAAACTATTACGTAATACTTCCCTTTGCAAATATACAGAATTAATTTTTAAACACCAATATTTTAGCTTCAAGTTCAGTCTAAGATATTATGTATATAACCTAAACCTATTTATGTAAGTATAGTTTATGTTTTTATAAAGGTATGTAATTGTGTATGATATGTGTAAGTTTATGTTAAATTTATGAAGCTTATGGCTACTTTAGATATAATTTTCCCTTCTTAGTCAGTTGCACCACCGTCATTGTCTTTCTCTCGTTCCTCTCCATCCACTGATTGTCTGGAAGAGATCTCTTTAAGCAATAAGACCGCATATTGTACTCATTCAATTTAAAATTATATCTTTATACCATTCCCCCTCTCGAAAGTTTATTTTATTCACTGAAAACAGAGAATAAAATGCACTTTTACTCACTATTTTGATGTTTGAATTTAGAACAATTTACTCTTTATTTTAGTAATTGTTCCAATTTTAATGTCCATTTTAATTAATTTAACCTTCTTTTTTCTTCATTAAATGTCTATTTTCGCTTAAATTTTTCTTTTAACCGACTTCCAAAAGAGGTTATCAATTCGTCGGAATCTTATGTTTTATATATGTTGATCGATTTATTCGAAGACGTTTATACCGATTTAGAATATTCTTTTTTTTTAAAGGGAATACCTTTCAGGTGGTCCCATAATTTTTTTATTAAAACCAGTTGTGTAGTTATTGGTGAAGTCGGTTTTTAGTTTTGAAATATTATTCTTGTAGTCATGGTATAAAGTATAGTATGCAACTCTTGAATAAAGCGGATTTACATTGAGGGCCATAAATCACTCGCATTGCTCAGGATTCTATCATCGTTTGAATCCTTCACCTGCTCGTGATTCATCTAAGACTTTCGAAGTAAATCCGTCCTTTATTCACTAATTGCATAATATACTATTGTGTTACATTTTTCTTTTAGTGTACAATAAACAGGTATCTTATCTATCTGATGACCTCCGTGGCGTAGTGGTCACCATGCTAGTCCGCCACCCAGAGGTCCCGGGTTCGATCCCCGGTTAGGGAAAGTTGGAAAATGACCTTTTTCAAATTGTCCTGGGTCGTGGATGTTTATCTATATATGTATTTGTTATAAAATGTAGTATCGTTGAGTTAGTATCCCATAACACACGTCTCGAACTTACTTTGGGGCTAGCTCAATCAGTGTTATTTGTCCCTACTAATATATTTATTTATTATTTAATTATCTTAACTATTTTCTATAAAAACAATATTTAAAATCGATATAGAATTTTAAACTCCCATACAAAATCCGTTTAGCTAACGGCTGATTTGTATAAAAAGTCAATTTGTTTTTTATCTTTCGATAATTGTTTTGATGGAATGTATTTCAGTATTATAGACTGAATTTGCTCCAAAAATGTTGCTAGTGTTTTAGGAGTTACCCTGTATAGCCAACCAATATTGGCATGCCAGATAAAACTTGGGCAAAATACCGTCCATCAGTTCTGCTACATTGCAAGTTGTTGTCTTTGTTCCAAGCAAATGATTTGTTCGCCACGAAGGTGCAACATTACTCCCCGTTGATTCACGTAATGTGCCAATTAAATCCGTCTTGATTTACACCGGACGTGCTGCCAGCAGCTGTCAGTATGCGACTGTACGTACGATTACCATACGACGGTTAGGAAATTTGCAAAAGAAATGAAACTAAATGAGGACTGGACAAATGGATCAGAGAACTCACTGTGTGGTCTTATGCATTTTTGGGGTTTCGTACCTCAAAAAAAAAACCTGACCCCTAATAAAAGCAATTATGCAAGTGCTTTAATTAGGGGTCAGGTTTTTTTATATATATACGTCTAAGAAACTTTCTGTCACAGGAAATTTGATCAAAAACCACTAAATAAATAAATATAAAGAAATACGGACAAATAACTGGTCCGGTTGAGTTGAAATTTTATACATTTCAGTAAGTTGATAACCCAAAGTAAAGTAAATAAATGAATTATTTTTTTTTTAAACTAAAAGTCGACTTCTCCCCCAAACTACACAACGGATTCTGATAAAATAAGAATTGAGAAACCTCATTTTTTAAATGTTTTTAAAAAGAGGCCACTTTTGGATGTTTTAAAAAGGTTTTGGAAACTTCCATTTCACCCTAGTAAACACAAAAGTCTATAGTGTGCAGGTTTCTTCACGATTTCCTTCATCGGAAATAAGTGGTGGTAGTTGAAAATGACCATATATGAAGCTCAGAGGTACAACTCGCGCTTGGTGAGCTTAGTTGATGAGAATCGAACTCGTGCCTTACAGATACACAGCCAGTGTCAAAGCTACTTGGCAACCACAGTTTCACGGCTCAATATTTTTTGTTAATACTTGTACTACCTAAGTATGTATGTATATATGAATTATGTATAGGTCATATTGGTATACAATATGTAACGAAAACCCTGTCCGATCCTTGAAGGAGCAACTGAGACCGTCAATATGAACAACTTTTTCTATGAGACCAATTCTTGAAACTCGAAAAGAAATCGACATTTTCGTACAAAAGTGTTCGGCTGGTCCGGCAATTAGTATCAAAATGTCGATTTTTTCTTCGAGTTTCAAGCATTGGTCCCATATGAAAAGTTGTTCATATTGACGGTCTGAGTTGTTCCTACAAGGATCGGACAGGGTTTTTGTTATATATTGTATATGTAAGTTTATAATAGGTGTTACGTATTTATTGTTGTCAGGTTTCGTTGCACTACTACCCAGATGTTTTCTTCCTGTATTTTTTAGATACTTGGTTGGCTGGAAGAAATTCCTCAATGGGATAATACTGACGTTGTACATTTTTATTTTTAATGCATATGTTTTGTAACTTTATATTTAAATGTGCAATAAAGAGTTAAAACAAACAAATCTACTTTGGTATCTGGATCAAACTTTTCTATCGAACGCTACTTACAAGACCCCTGCAGAGTACTTTTCAATGTTTGATTTTAAACTGTCTTCTTTGATTGCTACTACGATGTGATTCAAGGAGCTTAAGTGCACATTATCTTCCTTTTCCTATATAATTCCTGTATATTCTGTGTAACTTGCCTATCCTACCTTATATTATAATATGTTATGCTAAGTAAAAAATTGTTGAAAACCACTTATCATCTTTATGTCGGAATGAAGATAAATTAAGCGCTAATTGCTTTTCCCTGCACAAAATTAATGAAAATGTGCGAATGACAGCTCACTTTCAACAGTTTATTTACAATTTCCACAAAAAGTCTGTCGGCATTCTGCGACAACGAAGGATGTAGGTAGATTAGTAGTTACAAAAAAGGTTCGTGCTGGGCCCCGTTTATATACATTAATAAAAAGTACAATGAAAATAAAAAAATACAAATATATACATAAATACATTTATTTTGGATATTTGTAACTTTCCGTATCTATCACATCAGATATGAATCAAATGAGATGAAAACATTCGTATAACTTTAACGAAATATTTTAAAAGTACCTACCTAGTATTTTTTCCCATAAATCACATTCCAGAATCAAACTTGATCAATTTACAGACCGACTGATCACTTACCTATATTTACATTACTAACAAAGGACGGTCCTAATTAAAGGGACTTTTCAAAGAAATATTGAGACATCTTAGAGAAAGACATCATTTCTATTTCCCGTATTGAAATCTTTTCCGTACAAAATTACAAGTTCAATCCTCCTTCGAGGTGACGTCAACTTCAAACAAACGACACCATGATCAGTGAACTGAGTTACTGAGCACAAATTAGATGAGATTAGGTATTTAAATGAGAGAAGCTTCGATGTAAGTTGCCAATAGATAAAAAATTAAACTCAGGCAAATTTTCTGAGCTGCCTTAAAGCTGCTGATATAGCTTGACGACTGTAATTTGTTTTCGAGTTAAAAATCATACTGGAATATTAGAATACCAACATTATATATAGATATAAATAATTATATTACATTAATAAAATTGCAGCTTTTGCAAGCTCATACAGGTAATGAAAAATTCATCTCTTATTTCCAAATATTATTACCTAAACCATGGTGATGTTGATAACATCGCTAAATACTCCATGCCATCGCCACTATTGAAGGATGTGCAAAAAAACTTTTAGGAAATTTGTTGTGTTCCAATACTATGCAAGGGTGCATAGTATTGGAACACAACAAATTTCCTAAAAGTTTTTTTGATTATCATGAAATACGCTTTTTCAATGTTATGACTACCTAAAATTTCGCATTTACATACAAATTGCCGACCCGTATGCAGTACGGACGTAACTCTTCAAAATATACCGGCATTTAGTCATATCTTGGTGAATGACACAGCAGACACTACAGACAACACAGAAGAATAACCACTATATTATGTGTAAGTTATATCAGAACCTTCAAAATATGTCTACGCAAAATACTTGAGTTGCGGACATACTTATTTAAATTTAGACAATCTTGAGACACTCCTGTTCACAGGCAAAATAGAGTTTTTTCGGAGTGTAACTGTGGAGCTGTTGACCAAACTTTCGCCGGCTGTAGACTGGCTAAAAACCTACTATTAAATGTTAAGTATTCGTGCAGTAAAATGCCACGCGACATGATGGTTACGACAGGAAAATAGAAGGGAAAAGATCCAGAAGACGCAGTCACATGCGGTGGTCCAACCAGATTCGCTCGACACTGGAGACCAAAGTCAGCGACGCTATCCTAACTGCAGAGCTCAGGACTAAATGGCGGGACATAGTACCTAGAAGGTATTCCATAGAGATCACGGCCCTCAACAATGGGGATTACGACGCAAGGAGGAGGATGTGTAATAAATTGCATTGGATTATTTTATAAATGTAGCTCTCTGATTCCCATTTCTCATCTAAGGCTCACTATCTTGCTAAGTGTGACGTTTGGTTTTTGCGACTTTTCTTTGACTACTCTGTTAGGGATGTGACATTTTATATTATTTTACACGTGATGAATGAATTCCAGTTCTATGTTCCATTTATTTTGTAGCAGAATTACTGCTTGGCATACACCGGGCGACCTCAAGCTCGTTGCCTTTGAATGATTGCTGTTTTGACGTGGAAATGCGACTGACTCACTCTTCCGTCTACGGTAGGGTTGCCAACTGAACATTTACATTGTGATGTAAATTTGATGCAAGATTCTCGTTTTCAAACAACGACTAAGTATATTCAACTAAATCCGCATCTGAAAGTAGGTAGGTACATTTTTTGCATGCGCTGGGTGACCCATCATATCGTTGTTTTTGAATTCGGGATTTGACTCGATTTTTCTCCTTATTCATATCAAAAAGTAACATGATTCGAAAACCGAAAACATAAATAATAATTTTACTCCGGTCAAAAATAAGCAAGTTATAAGCCTTTCAAATCCGTTGGAAGGGGAAACTGTAATAACAGAAAAAGGATGCACATACACCCGTGTGACGTCACTGTCATAGGGTGTCACGCTTTCGAAAGAGATAGCGAGATGTCCCCACCAAGCTCCCACTCTTATATTTAAAATGATAATTGCTGCCTCATTTAATAACCAATCCACTTTCTATTTTCGGAAAACGGTTTCTTGTTAGTATTATTTGTTATTCGTATAAAATATTGTCCGAAAACAAACTAAGTCAAATAGTCTATTATGGATGTTTTGACGAGAAACCTCGGCTGACACACTCTTTTTACTACGATATAGCTCCTAATTGAGGAATTAACATAGTCATTGTTTCAAACTATGAAAACTCATTGGAAACACATTTATTGAAAAACTGATTACAAATTTTAAGACGATTATGATTAGGCTAATCAAAAGCAACATAAATCACGAAGCTAATCGAAACTATATAATATAAGTAACAAGGTATCACACATAATAGGAAACTAACGCTATAACATCTTAATTCAGCTACGCCATTCGAGCCACCGGTGTAGGTATGACATCCAAGCGTATATATTACAGATAAATACTTTAAAAAAAATCAGATAAGAGTACTCATAAAAAGGTATTACTTTTCTGTACGTGACTCCATGGAAACAACCCTAACACGCATTATTGTATTGAGAGAGATCTTACGTATCCTGTTACGTTGCTAGGCTAGTGACATACTAGAAACTCGTGGATTCCAGATTCAATGTCAAATGGAAATAAATATTCCGTCATAATTTTACCAGAAGAATCCAAACATGCCTACGCGAAGCAGCCCTACCACGCTTTTAGTTTTTAGAGGAATGTTACGTATCTATAGGTGATGAAATTAGTTGTTTATTTTGTTTGTTCAGATCTTACGTATTACCTGATGTAACCTGGCTAGATCAGTGACTCACCCGGATCGCGTGGATTCCAGATTCAATGTTAATTGAAAATAAAATATATCCCGTCATAATTTAGAACATGATGCGGCAGCCCTACCTCGCCTTTAGTATTTAGAGGAATGTTGCGTATCTATAAGTGATAAAATTAGTTGTTTATTTGTTCGGTTCTTACGTGACTATATTACCTGATGATACGTGGCTAGGCCACTCAGGCCAGTGACTCACCTGAACCGCCGTGGATTCCGGATTCAATGTCGAACGTTTTCTGTTGGTATTGGAATTTAAACTAAAGAGCTTATTTATATTCGGTTTGAAAAGCCCACTTTGTAGTAAATGCGATTTGAAATTTACCGTAAAAGGAAATAATCCTTAATATTTAACCAGTGTTCAGGGATAAAATTTTCAAATTAAAAAATGTTGGATAAATCCAAAAGAGCACGCCACATAACGCCCATTTTTATTTTTATTAACTGAAATTACATTGAATATTTAGACTGCGACACTGAATATTTAGGAAAGTTAATTTTCAATTGGAAACAATCCCGTGATGTGATGAAGCTAGTTAAAAATGTACAAATACATTGAGTATTTCGAGTGTAATCGTGGCACATACGTCCATACAGACATCCGGACATCCATAAACAATTTTTTGAAGTCATTTTTTATATGTTATGCTTGACCAAATTTTTCTTTATCAGTATTAAATGCGTTTTTAAAAAGGTTGTTCTTCATATCTCAGTACTTATATAAATATAATAGAGACAGTTTAAGTCCAGAAAAATGCTTGACACTGATATGTTAAGAGTAAAAAAAATACCTCAACTCTTCCCTTAGGAGGCGTGCAAAATGAATCTATTATTTCAATATAAGTTTATCGATGCAAGTGTACAATTTGAATAACAGATCAAAAATTGTTTTTGAATCTCATGTACCTACGTATTCCAGACTAACCGTTGTCCACATAGTTTAATTGGACTTTGACGCGAAACTCACATTCTTTGGGGATAGAAACGTAATAAGCTTTCTTCAAACAAAATATCATTCTAATCCTTTCAGCTGTTTTATTTTTACGAGATTCTTACCTTGATACAAAAGATGCTGCGTATTTTTGTAAAAAGAGTGTGTCTAATTAGCTCGTCAGTTAGTTCATCATTCGTTTTATTTTTCCACGACCTTTTGCTTTAATTTTCTAAACCTCAAAACTTTACTTATTTTATAAATAATCGTTAAAAGTACGATGAAATACAGTAAATTAAATTTGTAAAACAATAAATAATATAATAATATACCTGAATTACCTAACAAGGTACTATTACTAAGATATAATGTTTATTAGGAAATAACTTGCATCATATTTAATAAAGGTTCCTTATAAATACACTAAAACAAAAATTCCTGCAGAAGGTATAAGATGAACCGTTGATTTTGCTTTTATATGACAACACATACTAAGAAATTCGTACCTAGCAACTAGCTCACAAAGAACCTAAATGGTCTATTATGAGAATCAATTACAACAAACAGGGAAGCGAGTGTGTCATACATTGGCCCACAAACATAAAAGCAAGTCAGAATGGGAATTGCTTAAAAGAAGATTAAGAAATAAAATCAGCTGCTCACGAAGATAAGAATAAACTGTAAAATCCCTCTAATAAATAAGTAGACAGCAATTTATCTCATAGACGAGATATTCGTCGCAATCAAAATTATATTGTTGCGATGCGAATTGGCAAGCGGCCATTAGGCGACGCTTTGTGTGTTATATGAGCTGTTTTATTATGAATAGAGAATTTTTCACTCGCCACCGGTACATAAAATGGCTTGGTTTCTCTATTAGAAGGTGTTTCCTAGTTGCTAGCTTGCAAAATATAAAATTTATGTACCTTAACTATGAGTAAGGTGCGTAAGTAAAAGAAAATAGAAGAGGAAAAATGTAAGGCCACCTAACACCACTTTTCATAAAAACCATCATTGAAGAAAAATAGAAGGGATAGCAATGAAAAGGTAGAAATTTTCGACAACCCCATTATTTGTTATGACCTGAGAGAAAGTACTCAAAAAGCTTATGCAATGTGTGAAAATATGCTGACATCTATAAAACCGTTTGTTTTGGAAAACCGAGCCATGTGAAATTTTAAGCTAAAGAGTTCCTTCTCTACATTTTTATGCTGATTATTTACTTCCCTTTCCATAATAAGTAGGTACTATTACAGAATCATAATAAACGTACTGTGTAGTTTTGGGGCTTTGTCTGTCTATAAGCAGTTAATATTTTGTTACAGCAACATTTCAGCACATTTATAGGACGCAAATGAATAGTACAGCCATGGTATGCTTTGTCAACTAGTTCAGTAGCCGAGTGTACCTAAGAATTCGAGATATGCGAGGAATTATAACAGACGAACATTGTTAGTAGCACGTGGGAGGTGCATGTCAACAACCTGTTACGTTTTAGAGGCTATTAACAATTGGCCATGAAATTTTGAACGAAAAGACTTCAGCCGTTTTATAGAAACGACTTCAATAATTTACGGCATGCTTGTGATTTAGTATCTAGGTGTACAATCAACGACATAATCAGTATCAGATTTTGGTCTGACCTGTCGTCATGCTGTAACTGTGATTAGTATAATTAAAATCTATGTCTTTAAATTAGTACCTAGATTTTTGAACAAAATTTAAAAATATATATCTATACATGTATAATTCAGTAAATCTAATTAAAGAAAGAAAAATGAATTGCACATAGGAACACTTATAAATGTGTCTGTAAATTTCGGTTGACTTATTACATATAGATAGAACATAATAGGCGATATGACACGTAATTTCATAGGGGCCACTTAAATTGGTACAAACTTCTCATAATTCATTAGAATTGAAATTCTGATTAAATATAATTGAAATGAATTTATTTTGACTACGACTGTACCACCTTAAAATTTAGTACAATGGGTAGCTAACTAACGCATACTGAGTCAGCCAACCTTCTGGTTAAATATAACTGACATATCCACAAATGATGTCTGAAACTGAACCAGTGACCAGCTTCCGCGTTCCGGTTGCACGAATTAGGACAAGGGCGCTCTTTGTGTCAGGGTTGAGTTTGAGAAAGTTACTGGTATGGAAACTTCAATCCATATTAGATAATACAAGTCCTTCGAAACAAACTGTTTTGAAACTAAGGAGTATTTCATAAATGTATTTGTGATACCCTACTATCTACCCGGTCTGAAGAAAAGAAGAACTCAGAATGTAGTGTAATGTTATAATATGAGGAAGGTTCACTTTTAAAAATATTATTTCTTCATTCATACCTCCGGTACGTTACAGTATGTAAATATGAGCGGCACAAGCAGGAGTTGCGTGTCACGGAGATGCAAATGCTGCGTTGGATATGCGGAGTGTCACGGAGAGATCGTGTGAGAAACACCCGCATTTGCGGCAGCCTTCATGTCCGTGACATAGCGGACAAACTGCAGGAAAGTCGCCTACGCTGGTACGGACACGTCCTACGAAAGCCGGCAAGTTACGTGGGAAAAAAATGTATAGCCATGCCGCCTCCGCCGGGGCCCGGCAGACGGGGTAGACCCAAGAAGTGCTGGCTTGGCGTCGTCAAAGATGATATGCGTGCTAATCGTCTTACAACCAAGGATGCTCAAGACCGTGCAAAGTGGAGAAGAAAAAGTCGGAAAGCGGACCCCGGGCTTCTCAGCATTGCAGCTGAGGACGCAACTGGGAAAACGCTGAGATGAGAGAGAGAGAGAGAGTTACAGTATGTATAATACATACAAAGCCGGGGCGGGACGCTAGTATATGTATATGCATAGGTATCATACATGTTGGATCGATAAATCAAGTTTGAATATTGTTTCAAAATGTATTCACATCACAGATATAATTAATTATACTAATACCTATACTACCGGACACATGTTATCCACTTTATACCCCGCTCCCTCCCTTCGGTGACTATCCGTATATCCCCCCTTCTAGTTGCGAGTGCGTGCATATCCATCATTTTCAAATACAAGAAAAAAAATTCTCAAAAATGTCTGTTCAAAGATTCAGGAAAAAATCTTCATCACATACAAAAGTACCTATAACTTTTAAAAATGCGCTGTGCGCTATAATTTGAACATAACTCAAAGAAGCGTGAGATTTCCATATTGACTACGTGACGAAAACAAGCGTGTATTTTAAAGACGTCTTCCCTCCCCTGAAAGGGTCAAGTAGTATAGGTATGTTTCCTTATTCAGAATACACTAACTATATCCAATTGCTTTTGCACTGATTTAAGGCTCACATTACTACATTTTATGTTAATTACTAATACCAATTTGGATATGTACGTATTAATCATCAGTATAATCTCGAGTTAGGTACTAATAGGTACCTAGGTTTCTATTGCCAACTAAACATTAATAGGAATATGTAATTAATATTTATCATTGCTGTATGATTGAAGGGATGAAAGCCACTTTCAGCGTGATGATAGTACATATTGTAGAGCAGTCTTTCCCAAAGTGGGCGATAACGCCCCCTTGTGGGCGCTGGAGGCTTTAAGGGGGGCGGTAACGGGCCCAGAATAAAGTTGGGGGCGCTGATGTGATTTAAGCAATGAGTGATTTATAACTTCAGCTATTTCATATTTTAAAATTAACTGAAATTAAAATCCTCTTACTACACAACATCCATTTATTAGTTCATATTTATATCCTTTTTTATTGTACAAATATGAACTAAAAATGTAATTAATATTTATTATTTTAATGCGTTCACAACGATATTTACATCGTAAAAGGAATCAAACACTGAAAAAATTTCGTGTTTTAAAGTTTCGCAGGTGAGGTCCCCACTTCCGATACTCTTTATTATTGTAAAATTGTATTATTATTGCTATTTTTTTATTAAAAATTACCAATGTTGATTATTGTTATTTTTTTATAAAAGATACTCTAATGTACTGGTGTATGTATTATTATTGCTCTCTCTTGTAAAAAAGTCTAGTTTAGAATATAGGTTGAATTAAACTACAGGCAAGACAAATATGTGATTCAGGTTTTTATAGTGAAAAAAATGGGGGGCGCTACAAAATAACTGATTTTTTAAAGAGGGCGTTTGACAAAATAAGTTTGGGAACCTCTGTTGTAGAGTAATGATAAGACACTATATTTTCTATTGATGTATGTATTAACAATGCATATTTTGATTCCAGAAAGGGTCGAGTCTGATGGAGGATACTGGCAACTGGAGCCGCCGCGGTTCCAACAGTCGGATCCAAAATTTTAATAATTTTCTTCCGACGACTGGGACCAACTATAAATAATTTAAAAAAAAAACTATTGTTCAAGCCAAAACAGAACAGTCAAACGAAAAAACGTTACAGCACATTTCTATATTCATTATTTTTTAAAATCGAATATTATTTTACGATATTTCACATTTTTAAGGCTGATTTTGTGATAGATTGTTGATTATTTATAGCATAATTTATCTGTCATTTTTATTATCCACGTAAATTTTGAATAACAAGAATTAATCTAATCAATAACCATTCTTGTTATTCAAAATTGTTTGTATCAAAAATTATCATTTATTCATAGGTTTATACTTAATATCATTTATTTATAAGTATAAACTTATAAATAAATTATATTTTTAAAAAAACAGTTTTTGGGATTTTAATTATTACTTTAAACATTTTTTTGGTTGACTGTACCGATTTTAATTTATGAGTGGACCCAGTCGCCGGACGAAAATATTAAAATTTGGGTACGGCGACTGGGACCGCGGTCAAAATTAAATGCGGTCCCAGTTATCGGAATACCTCCCAGAAAGGGTGGAGTGAGATGGTCATGTCTTGACATACGCAATCTTGAGGCGGGATATAGTGTTACTATTATTCAGAATAACAATAAGATATATAATAAGGGGTGATGTGAATATACTAAAATTACCTGTTAGGTATTGTATTTTATTCATCATTATTATCGGTAATACATAAAGGCTTACTGACCCTTCCTGTACCACCAAAGCCATTATTGGCCAGGAGTGCTATTTTTCGACTACTCCCTAGTCGAAAAATAGCACTCCTGGCAACTTAGCAAAAAAAGAAACGTGTAGTTTTCCAACCATTACCATTTGCGTAAAATACTATTACAAGCTTTTATTTAGTTTCACCTGTCCCGTTGGCTGTCGGTCTGTCTGTCTGTCTGTAATCAAATCTTGCAAGTTAAATTTAACCCACTTCCCGGTTTCCGACTGAGTTGAAATTTTGCACGCATACGTATATCGCGTGACAATGCACTATCATGAAGACATGAAGCTGATCTGATGATGGAGCTAGACGGTGGCCATAAAAACTCTGTAATGAAATGACACAACCCCATCGAGTTTGGGCTCGTTTGATTCGTCTTGAGGATCACTTTAGATAAAAGCTCGTCTTAAAAAATATTTTTTTTTAAATAATGACTTGTTTGACCGTATTTTTTAAACCTTGATTGAAACCAAAACAAACGAAGATTTCTTTGACATTTTTACGCAACAAAATTACGAGTGTACACGTATAAGACCAGTGCATATGTGTTACGAAAAATCTGAGGTTTATGTGGGATTATCAAATAACGAACTTAGTCACGAGGAACCATTCATTCGATATTATAGGGCTATTATAAATAATCTAATCACGTGTTAAGCAGGTGTTAGAGATTTTCCAAGTGAGTGAAGCCTAAGAAGTTAGTATAAAGTATTTATACCGCGCCAAGACGTAGAAGGTTGCTTACTCCACATTTTCTCGCAATTTCTCGTCAGTTAGTAATAATTTTTAGTGACCACCGTTCCTCAAAGCTAAGCACTTATGAATACATTTATATAATTAACCTAGGTGCTTTTTTTTTAAGAATCTTTCTAGACAAGAACATGTTTACTTCTTTTTCTTCTTCCTTACCACTTCCCATTGTTTCATGTGTATGTGGCATATTTATATGTGGTCGGTGCAAAATGTTTTTGGTTCATTAGATAGATTATTAAAAGTATGGTATACGTATTTTATCTTCTCTCTGATTAGCAATTCGAAAATACAGCGCATTTAAATTTCACGTGTCGTCAAGATCAACTATGATTTTTAACCAAAGGTGACGTAAATAACCCTAACTCCTAAAATCCGAAGCGCTATATCTTTGTGAATTTTTACTACTTTGCTAAAAAAAAAAAGTATAGGTATTTTTACCCAGACTACATTTCTATTTTCTCTATGGCGAGTCATACCTTCTACACCCAGGGGTAATTTCTTATGCATTCCTTCCATCTTTTATTTGGTCTTCCTTTTTGCACATACCCACTCAGTCATGTTCATCACCTTTTTCGTTACATTAGCCTCCTCTCTTCTCATCACATGCCCAAACCATGAAATCGACTTATCTGATATCGGAGCTACTTTGATACATTTTATTTTACCTAGAACATGTTTTATTTTTCATATTTTTTTCAGCAAAATGATTTAATTAATATATCGTTTAATCTTTTTAATTAGCATAATAGTTTACCGAAGTAAAGATGTATGTTTTGCGGTTGTTATACGTTTGATTTATTCTACTAGTAAAATTATTATAATACATACCGAAACATTCCTTTTGATTTTTTTGTTTTTAAATTCTATATACATACAGGTATTTTAATCAAATGTTTTGGGATGCGAAGCCATTGTGACTTGTTCCGTAAAGGACATGAAGGACTCTTATACAAAATGAAAGCCGGAAATTGATGCCATACGAGGTCGTGTTATAAAAGAGCTAAGCTCATTTGAAGTATGTTGGTACAGATTTCATCTATATCGTATGAAATCGAATTTTGCCATTTAAATCTGCTGTACATGGTTATAGTAATTTTGGGCGAGTGGAGTTACATTGCTCGTTTAATTATTAATTTAGCGTGTATAGCAACGCAATGTAACGCTACTCGCACAAAATTACTTTACACAGATATGAATGATCGACGCGATCGACACATGAAAGGATGACTTAGCTTGTCAATATAAACTAGTTTTCCTGCCAGGTTATTCTTTTGCTTATCGAGACTATGAAGCGTCGAGCCCTGCAGAAAACTTCTTTATTCTTTTTCACAGGTCCCAGTATTCGTTGGGCCATTCATACGTACTTACCAAGCGTTATTACCATATCTTTTGTATCCTATATGTTTGTCATATCAATCAACAACTTTTTGATTACTAAACATTTGATAGATCCATGATAATCAACTATCTCTATTATAGTAGCCTACTTTATACATTAGGTTTGGAAAAAAACCTGACTTCTTGGTTGACCTACGTGCTTACTTGGAGATATTATTCATTTTTACCTATTTTGATATATTCTTCTATATTATATTTTTGATATATTTTTCTGATTTATTGACTTAACTTGACCTTAAAATATTTAAACTTAGTTTTAAAATACCTTATACAGAGTGTTACAGAGAGGGTAAGTATTTTAAAGAACAGCCACTGCCTTCAATACTGAACAGCTTGCCCTGGAAATAAGTATCCAAATGCGAAAAAGAATACTTTTTCATAGTTACTCAATTTGCATGGTAGAACCATCCTTATTCGTATTATAAAAATTATCTGGGTATGGATCGAGTAAGAAATAGATCCATTGATCATAATAATCCATATTCCCCCTCTCTGTAACATCCTGTATAATAACTCGTAAACAAGCAAAAGGCGTCATTTTGATACAAACTAAGAGTACGAGGCAAAAACGTTGAACTTAAAAAGTAAGAGGTACAGTCAGTTTGTAAATGGTATATTTTTTTCTTTTATCCAGATGCTGCAGAAGGGGATGCCTTTGACCAACAAGGGGACCCTCTGCTGGGCAACTGCTTTCCCCCCTTTTCTCCGTCTATCTCTATCCACTCAAAAACCCACAATGTATTAATAAGATACGTTATTTGAATAGAAAGCTACTTTAGTCTAGCTTGACAAAAGTTTGGGGAGTCAAAGTGGAAAATCAGATCTTTTTGAGAAAGTGAAGACTTTTGTGCGTGATTCCAGAGGAATAGAAAACCGAATTATGAAGCTTACTGTAATAATTGTTTGTGTCAGTTTCGCTATATTTACGTTTCGAGTATGTATACAAAGTGAAGCCTTACCCGTGACCGCCTAGTGATGTGGTCGTCGCCGGGGATCGTCAGGAAATTTCCGCTCATCTTCACAAATGAAATGCCACAAACACAGACGCTCTTTGTACTTTTCAAGAACGAAATTAGACCAAAATAGCGCAGTTGATTTCCCGTGTGCGCGTGCGTACGCGGTCGTGGTCAGTGATCAAATGATGTTCAGAGTTTATGAATGAGTGACGTTTTAAATAGTCTCCCCCCTTGGCTACATGTGACGTCACGTTACAGTCAGCTGCGTGGCTCTGAATTTGCATGTGGGAGTGTCTGTCTACGTTCCATTCTGTTTGCTACCTAAATAGATCACACACAATTGGAGGAATTTGAAGAAAAACACGCTGTGAATCAGTTACTCTTTCATGAATTGAACATTCAGGATGTTGAGATATTTACAAAACATGTTTCAGGGTCTTTAACAGCCGTCAATGTCACATATAATAATTTTAGGAGGCCGTTTTGAAGTATAATTTATGACCAAACATTCTTTGCCTAAAATAATTATGATTTATTTTAGAGTAACTGGAATGCTCTTGGATAAAAATTAATTTTAACTCGGACGTCATATAAATAGAAAACAGACGCATATTTGTTTGGAGACAGGAAAACAAATGACTTCTATTCGAGTCATTAAAAAAACAAACAAATAATGAAACAAAACGAGGTATATTTGAAATACGGATATTTATTTATTTTTTCATAAAAATTCTAAATTCAATAATGTGTTTAAACATGTAACATTTACATATATGCATTTATACAAAGATATATGCAATGTTTAGTGATTTTAATACTAAAATTGGAGCGATACAGACTTACAATGATGCCGATGCTTGTGATGATCACATTTTACACTTACAAAATAATATTTACCAAGTATTGTCAAATGGTAAAGGTTTATGTGTCAATTTGATTTGTTAGTATTATTGTTTTGATGAGATTATGATGAACTGTGCGCTTCTCTTTAATACTAGCTCGAATCGCAATATCTTCATAAACTGTTGGGCTGTAACATATCACGTCGAAATATACACATACTTGTAAAATTAAATATACACCGAAATTAATACTGATATATTGTTGGTTTATGCAGATATCACACGATCCCATCAAAGTGGCTGCCTCCCTTTCACAAGACGATGGAAGTACGATTTGTAAGTATTTACAAATGGATGATCCAATTTATACGAATTATTATCGTCGTTTGAAACTATCAACAACATTTCGTAGAATAAAAAAAGGACTGGAGTTCTATCCGATGGGCATTATTGCTAAAAAAATTCAACGAAGACACACCCCATTCAATGCATTAATACGTACATAAATGCTATCAATTTTACATTATATTTTTAAATATATTTTATTTCAATGGACAAAGAATGTAATATATCTAATTCAAATTTTGAAAAGGTATTTTATTAGATGTGAATACGTTAATACATTGAATAGAATACTACGAAAACTAGAAACGTAACGATAGCTACGTTTGATTTTGATCTATTATTCTATAGTTACACAGATTCAGTCGACTCAGATTATAAAGTAAAAAAGAAACGTTATTAGTAAAGACGATTAAATATATATTGAGATTTGGACTAGACAAACCACATTCTCTATCTACAGATATGTAATCCATGATAAATGCTAATATTTAGAAAATCTAACTCCCGTGTCGGTCAGTGGTGTGCCTCAACTATACATTGTGTATATTTTCAAAACCACAACGACTAAACGTCAGTTACTTTGCAAGCAAGTGTACGAAAAAATAACAACAATAAAATAGTTATTTCTTTCTTTTGTTTCTATAAATGGTACTGGCTTTAAAGTATATTTTTTCAGTGCACTATATTTATATTTTTAGGCATGATCTAGTTTTGTACTGTGCGTTGATGCGTCAGATGCTTCAGGCTCTTTTTAATTTAGTATATTACTTATCCTTTATCATAAAATGTATCGTATACTCGTTGCGTTAAGTCATAGTGAAATTGAAAATATACACTTACTAATTTATTTATGTGACGTTTCAAACACTGTGAGTTTAGATTTGGACTGTGATATTTTTTAAATTTATGATTTAATTATTATCTTGTTAAATCCACGATTTTTTATTGTTACCCGCCATACAAATAGCCTTAATAAATTATTTTTGAGCACTGATCAAGGTACTACCTTGATAAAACAAACAATTATAATATTTATAGGTATTTAAATATTTCAAGAAAACATTAAGATGGAATGTACAAAGAAATACTTAGATATTCATTAATATTTAAAAGTATCAGTGCCCTGTATCCACAAAGAAAGTAAGTTCTAATACAAATTTTACAACAATCAACATCTGATCAATGAATTTACCATCTAAAACAGATTTACATAAATATCCACGACAGTTAATGATGTACTTCATTTATAACAATATCACAATTTTCAATAATATACAAAAAGACATAGGAGATTGATTACACGTTAAACAGGCCAAGCGTATTAAAGTAAGTGTTAAGATAATAAGATTGTATAATAAACAACATTGGTATTTACATATCAGTAAAATACTGAAACAGTGTGGACCACAATATACTTCAGATCGCTCAAAACGGGACACAAAAGGAGTTTTTTTTTTTATAAAATGACAAGACCGTACATTTTAATATAAACTGTAGCTATACCTATATTAATTCCATTTTAGAACACTCATCTCCTAAACATGATTATCGTGCATCGCATAATCCTATACACCACGCATTAACAAAACAAGACGCTGTCACACTCGCCTAACGATTAGGTTCATTCCCACTATCCGAAGAAGCAAATAATACAAATAAACCGAAATAATTTACATAAGGCCATATATTATTTACTGTACATGCATAACGAGTAGATGATAGTTAGATAAATAATGTTGCATTATATTAAGGGTTAAGGATTAATGCATCCGTAGTTATGACAGTTTGGTCCATATAAATATTATACATAAATCGTGTTGATGCGCACACCATTTTAGGTACCCAGTTATACAAAATTGAAAATACATCGTAAAAAATAACGCGTGAACAATGCTAAGAAATGCGTCCGAATATTATGCTCAGACGTGTAATGAAACAGTGACAAACGCGAAATTAAATTTCAAGTGGCTTTTGAAATACGAATGCGAAGTCAAATGATTGAGTAATAAAAAATTATGCTGAATACCTAAAGGAGGTGCGCACGCGGCGCCCGCGGCCGCCTACGGTCAGTCTTTGCAGCTAACGATTACTTTGTGCAACATATACTACTATCGCGTAACTTAACACCGAAATTTATTTACATAACGTCTCGATAGGAAATTAAACGCACTGACCGGGTACTGCCGGAGCGCCGGGTCGTGTCCGAATCGTCGTTCGTTTCTTGGGGACTCCGAATCGCCTCTGAGGGCTGGAGTTCCACAGGAGAGGTAGCAACCGGCCGGTTCCAGTCGGTGCCATTAGTCGAGGTTCCGGCGGTGTTCTTACAGGGTTCACGAAGGTCCTTGTCCCGCGGGAGCCTCGGCGCGCATCTCCGACTTGAGCTTGACGAACTCCCTGGCGACCTCGTCGCTGTGCCGCTGGGAGAGTATCCTGAGGATGGTCCAGCCGGTCTCGTCCATCTTGACCCGCGTGCCCAATGGTAGCCAGCAGGCGCATGAACCCTAATAAAATAGGAATTATTTTTAGCTTTACACTCCTGACAGGTAGGTAACATCTTTTGGTCATAAATACTCCCAACAACGGTGAAAACATGTAGAATCAAAAGTAATGCTGGCAGTCTAGCAAAAAAAATAATTATTTTGTTTTAAAACAATAAGTTATAGGCACAGGGGTCTTAATTTTTTAAATTATGAATACATGACGTCGTCAACATGGATAAATGTAAGTAAAAAATTTATGTTCCTTTCTTCGGAAAAAGAAATACCTAAGTATAAAAAAAAAGCGCAGTTTTTATCTTTGATTTAAAGTAAAGTTTTAGGTTACATTGTATTGACATGTTATTATTTGAAACGTTTTTCGTAAGTTTACGATGTTATTATCGCGGGCGATATACATGAATCCCTAAAAATGTTACCTGTTCCGCAATATCAGCGAGCCTCATAACAGCCACGCCGACCAGCCGGTCTTCTCTCGCGAAGCAGTAGTCGCGCACGCACACGTGCAGCTCGAATAGCTCCAACTGTTCCGTAGCGCTCACCATGCTGGAGAAAAAAAGAGATAATTCAATAATGCTGATGCGGTGCCTCTGCTGCCCTGACGCTGAAAATAATAGGGTCATGTGTAAGTAGGGTGGTGACTGGTGGACTGGAAATTGAGTGACAAGGATCAACTGAGAATACTAACAGTTGCACGGATTTCCTGTCATCCGAACCATACTGCACAAATGCAATGAGGGGTGACGTAAGGACAAACCGGTTGTAAAACCACCACCAAATTGTTTTAATAATCTCGGCTTTTTCATCTCAATTTCTCATGGTCTTGGGTATTATTGGATGGCCATTCAAATATGTATAATAATCTTTGGAGAAGATGTCAGGAACCCAGACCTGACCTCCGAAGCAGCACTGCTATTGGCAATTAAGACGAGGAGGACTTTAAGTGGCAGGTCTTATGATGGAACTTGGGACTCCAGTTGTTGCTCTTGGACTTTGTGACGAACTTTCTATTCTTATCTGCTAGGTGCGGCTCAATGAGGTTCACCTTGTTGAACAGAACCGACTGAGCATAGCTTGCTATCTCCCACTTTATGAGTAGGTATTTAACTTACAAGTGGAAGGTCTCGTTGAACTTTGGGCTCCAGTTGTTGCTCTTAGACTTGGTGGCGAACTTCCTCTTCTTATCCGCGAGGTGTGGCCCGATAAGGTTCACTTCGATGAACGGACGGAACATGCCGCTTGCTATCACCCATTTTAGGTCGTTGGCTGCTACCACTGGAATTGTAGAAATTGCCCATTGAGTTACAAAAGATACAAATGGCTAGTCCATTATATATTATTATTATAGACTTAAGATCTTGTTTGTGGAGTCCCAGTAGGCAAAAAAAAAACGTACGCTTAGTTGTGGGATGACCTTTTTTCCATTACTTTCCCAAAAACAATAAATAGCTTTTTTAAAAGGAACAAAATAGATGTTGGGGTCGGCAAAACCCTGTAACCCCTGGTGCCACAGGAGTCTAAAGGCTACTGTACCAACTTATCACTTACCATCATCCCGTAATCATATAATTTCAATCTCGCAGTTTGCGAGATCGATGTACGTACGTCAGTTCAAAGGTACACTGTTACTCACGATGGAACTAAATAAGCGTGAAGCTGTTTTTACCTTTCACGGTAATCTTGTGTTCTCCAGTGCCAGGATGTGTGAACAGATCGACCTGTAGAGACACTTCTCCCACGCTACCTTCTTCCGCAACTGCTGCATCTATAAAAACATATCAAATCAATTGTTTTTCAACCCACTTAATAAAAGGAGTCAGTTAGCAATTCGAAACTTTGTTTTTATTTTTATGTTTAATACCTCAGAATTCAGACACTGCACCGTTTTATAAAAAAAATCGTTTGTTTTGTTTGGAGATACTTTCAGTTTGGTTCCATATTTTTTTTTTAATTTGTTAATAATACCTTGGTTCTGCTGGCTCGTGACAAACGTCCTGATGAGCGTGTCTGTGGTCTGCGTGTACAGACTAAGCGCGTATCGCAGAGACTGCAGCTCTGGGCTCTTTTCTAGGAACGTTTTCTTTAGGCCGTTACCGCCAGCGTGGAAGTACAGCTTGATAGTATCTAACGCTGCGTCTAGGACTGCGCATTGCTTCGGTGTTAAACTCTTCTCTGCTGAAAGATGCTGTAAAACAAAAAAAAATGTATGATCTTTGATATCTCCACATCCTCATAGAAAATAATCTTGTTAGGAGGCGATTTTGAGCTAAGATGTATCTTAGATGGAATAATAGTTACCTATTTCATTTGCAATGGTCATAAAATCAATGGTGCATAAATAAAATATGTTCTAAGTAGGCTATGTATTAAGGGGATACTTGAATTTATCGGTGTCCAGTGCTGCCCCCATTTGAAATAAATTATTTGAAAGGAAATGGAGTTATTATTTAAAATTTTGCCTTGACCTAGTCCTAGATAAACTATCAAACTATTTTATGAACTAATGTTTAAAGTGTAAATAGAAGTTCAGTCAGCACTGGACCCCGAATAATTCAAGTATCCCCTTAACATGTTAGGTGCAGATTTTTTTGTAAAAATGCAACTGTTAAAACACAGCGGTGGCTTAAAGCACCATCATTCGGGCACATTACTGGGTAAGTATAATTTTCCACATAAGCTTATAAATTTGCTTCGCAATATAAAGTGAATAATGCTTGTATGTTATCCTTATACAGACGAGAAATATTTGTAAACATATGTGAACTCAGTAAAGGTTGTACCTCTTTGGAGATGTCCATGACCCCAGACAAGGCATGCTTGACGTCCTGTTTCCCCACGGTGCTTTTGAACAGCTGCGTCATGTCCTCGATCTTCGCGTTGGCAGCTAAGTTCTTGGCGTTGTTTGTGAGGTTCTTCAACATCATCTGGGAAAATATCGTGTATAGGTTATGCCAGTTCAAGGTCTTAACCAAAGATGCCCAAAACCATGCCAAGTGAAAAAGAAAAAGCCGGAAAGCAGACCCCTGGCTTTGCAGCATTACAGCTGGGGATGCAAATGGGAATACGCTGAGATGAGACAGAGCGGTATTGCCAGTTAAACATCGCTGGCCAGTCAGGCCAGCGATGAAAAGTATACCTAATGATTTGGTACTCGTTATCCTTGGCGGTAGGTATACTAGTAAATATAAATGAAAAAAAAAAGAAACAAAGAATGGAAATAGATGAAAAATAAAATAAATAAAAAAAAACCTACTGATGTTATTACCGTTCCGTAGCCAAATGGCAAAAAACGAAATCCTTATGGATTTGTCATGTCTGTCTGTCCGTCCGTATGTCACAGCCACTTTTTTTTCGAAACTATAAGAAGAACTGTTGAAACTTGGTTCGTATATGTATTTTGTGAACCGCAATAAGATTTTCACACAAAAATAAAAAAATAAATTTTGGGTGTTCCCCTAACATGGAACTGAAACTCAAAAAAAAAATTTTCATCCCACCCTTACATGTGGGGTACCTATGGACAGATCTTATAAATGATATTGAGGTTTCTAACATCATTTTTTTAACTGAATAGTTTGAGCGAGAGACACTTCCAAAGTGGTAAAACTGCCCCCCCCCCTGTAACTTCTAAAATAAGAGAATGATAACATTAAAAATAATATATGATGTACTTTATCATGCAAACTTCCACCAAAAATTGGTTTGAACGAGATCTCGAACATCGATCAAAGTTACAACGAACTACAAGAACTTTTATACTATGTTACTTGCTGCTACGGAACCCTTGATGGGCGAGTCCGACTCGCACTTGGCTGCTTTTTTCTCTTTACTATTAAATGGAAGTAGTTGTACTTACGTTAAATCTCAATAAAATATAGATTATTATTTTGTAGCGGAAATAACAATCACAGCAATTATTCCAAAAAACCTTCCTAAGTGAAGGCACGTAAAGGTCTTTGACGCACAGGAGACTTTCAATACGCCAAGTTGTTAAAGGTTAAGTGATACTAGATTAATGAACTATCCGCCTAGGTATCGAATTGGATGACAACCTTCAAGGAACGGCCTAGGCTTCCATTTAGCTGGCTGATTTAACCAGGTGGCTGCGACAGGTCTACCGTTTTGCACAGTACACAATAGGAGACTTAAATATAATACATTTAAAATATGCAACTCTTACCGTCTTATCAGTCATAGGCGGAAGCACGACAGTCTTTTCGAGAATCTTCATTACGATCTTCCACAACTCCTTGAGCAGTCTCTTGAGCACAGTCTTTTCGCAAGACTCGGCGTACATCGTCAGCGAGCCATCCTGGAAAACACAGAAATAAAGCCTCTTAATGCTTCATTCACTTTTAATGTGTTTCTCTGAGTAGTCTCCTATCTATATTTGTGACTCTTCTTTTTCTTACTTTTAACGCAGATGTAGTAACCGTTTACCTTTAATTTTTGCCAATAGAGCTTAAACTAATATTAACATCTTACAATTAATTTTTTAGTACTTACACAGATTGCCAGTGTTACTTATGGTCATAGATTACATATCACTTATTTTGTAACGGCGCAAAAGTGAAATTACTATCACCATTTTTTGTCAATATCTTAGATTCCCTTTTCTCACGTTAACGTCCACCATTACGCTCAACGAAGCCTTTGGGGGCCTTACTGCTACTGTTGTTACTCTTTAGGCTCTGTCTACCTCAATAGGGATAAAGACGTGATAATTCTGTATGTATCCGAATCTACTATATTAGTATAAAGAGACAATACAAGCTTTTGCTGGGAAAGTAAAAGTCCATCTTACCAAGATATCCATGAGTGGTCGCAACACTTCATCGGCCTCGTGGTGCGCGGGGGGCTGTGGCGCACCGGGCGCTCCGCCCCCGCCGACCTTCTGTAGCAGCTCTCCTAGCTCCTTCACGCTGGCTGTTATGCGGGTCTCCAAGCTGGTAAAACCAAATGCCTTTATGAATACAATTTTTTTATCATGATTAAGATTACCTTTAATAATTTCTGTTAAATGTTTAATTGTGTTTTGGAATTACACAGACCCTGGTCTCACTATGACTGACTGAGTCATGCTGAGATCACGATACAACAATCTAATTGAAAAGTTTGCAAATAAATAAAAACGATACGTTTCAATTACATTTCCGTGTGAAAGTAACATTAAATAATAAAATCTACATCTCGATACAATAAAACTTGTAATAATTACTATGAGTTGCTGTAGTCGGGCAACCATCGGATGATATGACAAAAAGACTATTTTACTTTAGGAAACTCATGATGCATCCACCTCGGATTTTCAAGGTTGCTAAAAAAACGCTAGATACCATTTGCAATCAGTCAATATGGATTTTCCATACTCAACTGTTTAATATATTACCTGTTAGCAAACATAGACGCCAGCTCATCCAAAGTGCTGTTGAGGCTCTGCTGGAGGTCGTGCAGGATGTCTGCTGCGTCCCTTTCTAACTTAGTGCCCCCCATGGCTTCGAACATCTTCTCTAGTTGCACTCGGAGTTGTTGGATGTTGTTCATGAGGATACATGCCTGTGGAAAGATAGCGAATCATTCTGTGTTAATGGTGAAAACTGATGAACTGATGAAATCAGATGAAAACTGATGAGGCGCTGATCTATCGATTACTTTAAATGATATCTACCAAATCTATTTCCTACATGTACATACATAATTTTGTAAGTAAATAAATAAATAATTTAAAATATTATCATACCACTCTCTCCTCCTTCAGATGCTCAGGGAACTCCTTCTTCACGATATCAGCATATGCCACTAGCACCTTGACAATGGTCTTGGCGAACCTCTTCATGTATCTCTTCCAGATCTCAGGGTCAGGACACTCGAGTTTGGAGACCACGTCAAAACATTGCGTCAGTTGCGTGAACACGTCCACCACGGAGTTACTGAAGAGGGCGTGCTCGCTTGATTTTTGGAACTGGAAAAAAAAAGGATCGTTATTTAATAATTGTAACTCTTTGATACTTATCACCATTTCCCATAATCTGGAGATAGAGCAGTATGTTTTATATCTCCATGTTCCTCATACTCCATCCACTTTAGCTATTCCTAACATTTCTTACTCATTCCATCCATCTGTTCTCAGACATACCCCCACCTTTGAACCCACTGACTATTATATTCATGACCTTTTTTGTAATATCTTGTTCTACTTGTGTGATAAGATGTCCATACCATGCCAATCTATTACTCCTAACCCTATCATTTACCGGCACTCAAACCTTCGACTTTCCCTTACGTAGAAACTCTTTGATAGTAACAAGTTTTCTTACTTTGACAACAAAACATGATTAGTTTTTTATGCAACTGTATAATAAAGGATATTAAAATTCGCCTCGTGTGATAATAGTATCACATGAGTGTTTTAATACCTATTTATGACAGTTGCATACAAAACTTTATCTACACCCATGATATGAATCCTCTAAAAAAGGTTCTGAAACAATGGGGTGTTTTACAGCGTTGTAAGAACTCTATGTAAATTCATGGTATGTATTGCTGAGTATTTAATACAAATAAACTATGTATAGGTAATGATAGAATTATTTATTGTAATAATTATTTAAATTTCTTATCGTATTTATTTTTCCGTCACATACCATCCGAAACCATCGTTTCAGCAACAATGACAGGCCAAATCGAAGTTTTATAATTTTTTTATCAGTGTATCTGGATGATACTCTCTTTGAAAAAATCATTACACGAGCAATTTTTATAGTATCACGTCTCTTTCCATTGCGGGGTAGACAGAACCCAGGCTAATGGGCCTAAAGCCACACCCAGCACCGAACACTGTCGCCCAGTAATGAACAGGAGCTTAAATTAAGGGGTCAAGTTTGCGTTGCATAATAAAATTTTGTACTAATTATAACACTCGTTTGCGTTGCATAATGAAATTTAGTACAACATTAAAACACTCGTTTGGGTGATATAATGGTTATTATGACACTGGGTGTTTTAATGTGGGCAATAAGCTAACTGTTTCAGAAACTTTTATAGAGGATTTATAGCATCGGTGTAGATAAAAAAAATTATGTACTTATAAAAATAAACCGCTGTGTTTTTTTTTTGGAGCTGGTCGCAATAGTCCTACCAAGTTTTTTCTACTGTCGACAGGTAGGAATACTGGGAATTTTGTCGCAATAGACCTATCGGAAATGTCGGTGCCAATAGACCTATCAGTAGTACTATTGGGAAAAAATCCTAGTAGTCCTACTGGTAGAACAAACTTTGTAGGACTTGTGGCGAATAGGCGGCTATTAAGTTTGTTTTTGGACTATATTTTATACAAAGAACGAATACCTAACGCTAATTGGGGAAATGACAGGCCTGTGTCTCTCCTCGTTTAGGTATCGAAAATATCCCTACATTATTACTATGCGCACGGCGACTACTTAGAAGGGGAAAATTCAGGTACATGAATCGTTTGACCAGAGTAATAAAGATGAAATTGGCTTGCAATGGATGTCTAAGTATCTAAACGAAGAGGTGAGGAGTTCTGACGCGAGCTAAATTAAACCATAGCGCTAACCACATTAAGTCGACATTTCTTTTTTTTATTTCCTTATTTGTACCTCATAATGACCCTTATTAAAAAAAATATTTATTTCCTTTGCACACCTGTGTTTGGGTCATAGGATTACACCATCCTATTAAATTTCACCTGATTTGGTCCAGTAGAGTTGGAGCAAATTGGCTGTGACAGACGGACAGCCAATTTGAGACGGACGAACAGAAAGACGCACGAGTGATCCTTTAAGGGTTCCGTTTTTCCATTTTTTATACGGAACCCTAAAAATTAAATCAAATACCGAATTAGTAACTAACTATATAATAGATATGTTGTCACTCACCCCGTCTCTCTTATCTCTGTTGAAGGCGCCATTCAAGTACTCCAGCGACACGTCATCGTTTTCATTGAGCCACTGCATCACGAAGGGTTCAAACCACGCCGGGTACTCGGGCACCGCCCCACAGTAAGGCGGCACGTCTTTCACGTAGTTTGTGTGAAGCCATTTTACCTATGTATGAGAAAAAATTGATTCGAATTAGTCTTTTGATCGAATATTGCTTCTGAACATGTAACAAGATGTTTATCATTTAGTACCATCGTTAGTTTAGTCTTTGAATAAGCTAAAACTCATAAGAAATACTGGAAGTCAGTCGTCGACTTCTTTTGGTGTTAGAACTAAGTTCGTTTCCTACATGTTGAGTGAGTTGACTGGTATTTATTACTGGTGGCTATTTAGTAATTTTTTTATATACAGGTATGAAAATTAGGACGTTGTTTTATAGTTGTGTTATAGCCTATATTGTGCCACTGATCCCCTATAGTATGCCACTGATCTCTATCTTGCACGATGGATTTCAAAGTCTATATACGGACATTTTTTGGATGGAATATTATTTATTCGCAAACATGTAAGCAAAAAGTTAACTATATTTTTGCAGATCAACATGAACCCAGATTGGGTGTACCAAAAACAAACAGGAAACCAATATTATATAGATATATACTTACACGTTATTCAATTATTTTTTTTAAACCTACTTAATTTATTTTTCCGTGGACGTGAGATTATAAAGCTGTTTGGACTTTAGTCGTGCAAATCATGTACGTTACCTTAAAGTGTAAATTCATATAAGCGGAAGACTTGCAGAGCCTGTGTTGTTCATGTTCCTCTAGCGCGTACTTCATATCCACCGCGAATAGCGACCACATCGTCGCGGCGGATAACTGGAACAAATAACATTCATTGTATCCCATTCATAGATTTGTAATAAGACGCTGCACACGAACCCGCTTTCACTCCTTTCAATATTTAATTTAGCAAAAGCAAGACAAAACATATTTAACTAAAACAGGTTTAGCAACCGTTTGTATTTTTTTATGAATAAGGGGTTAACAATTCATTCGTTTAACTATAAATGGTTGGAATACTGTTTGCGTACCAACAAAAGCAGCATCGACTTATTCAAAGACGCGGCGTTTATGGTGCGCCGACAGAATGCATACCATTTCAGCGAAAGATAGATACTTTGAGGCAGAATAAATGCTGAAGCATAGTTTAGACGCTGATCTACTTATGAATGGTCCTTTGTCAATTTGACGTGGATATTAAAAAGAAATAACTAAGGGATCTAACGAGCCTAAGGCTGTTACATGCCTGAGCCTTTTCCAACAAACGACAAACACTAAGATAAAATTATTATGAAATAAAGTTTCATAAAGTTTTCTCTCACCTGACCAATGTTCAATTCCTGCGGGAACTGGTTGAGGACAGGAGCGTAGCTGTTCCTGTCCTCTTCTATCACAGATACGATGAGGGCGATGAGCTTGTGCCAGAAATCCACCGAGTCCAACTGCGGCCCGTGGTCGGACGGGTCGCGCTTGGCTTCGTTTGGATCCACCTGTCAAAACATTGCTGTGCTAAAAAAGTACTGTAATGTGAGTGTCGAACTGCAAGCGCAAGTTGCGCGACGCAACTTGCATCGCGTTACGCGGCTACATGGCGTATGATAGAATTTTGACCCACCGTTTTCACCACGCGCAAGTTCCGCGGGTAGAAATTGTATGAACGACACATGTTGCATCGTTAATTTTTTTAACACACTTGCTCCTAAACAGATCTAATTTGACTGGTTTTAAATATTTAAAGCAGCTCATAAAACACGCGTGTGTTAATAAACGCAAATAGTTATATTCTATAACCGCACTATTTTTCAGATTTAGGACTGGCTCGCCGTCCGTCGCCAGCCAGCAGGCAGCGTTCCGCATTGATTCTAAATAGATTTTATTAGATATTTTTCCTCGCAATTGTGTTGAAAAACGTCGTACGATATACGTGCGTATATTGGTAAAACACACTCGGCTATTAGGCCCTCGCCTTCGGCTCGGGCTGAAATTCCAACTCGTGTATTAATTATAACCACCATAACGCAGTTATATCGTAATGTACTATTTACTTTCCATACTATGTGCAATTAGTGGATGAGAAGTAAAGGGCTTCGAGTTTGATTTCTTTGGAAATGTAATGAGTATTATGATCATCATGACGAAATATTTTACGGATATTCCCATATTTTTCTCATGAATAAATTGCTGACAGATGTAGCTAATAATGGTTTCTGTAGATTTCGAACGTTATTTATATGTAAAGAATGTTTGTTTTTCCACTGTAAGCAAAATTTGAGCGATTGAAGCGACGTCAGGTTACGGCGTGGCTACGAACAAACATAGTTGCATACTATATAAGAACGTAAAGTTTAACGTCTAGTTGTTGTATATATAATCATAATTATTAATTACACATTAAGAACAGGTTAATTCAAACCATGTCTCACTAAATAGGATAATTTTAGCAAATTAGAAGAATTAAAAACATATTTACCTGGAACTCTCTATTATAGAGCTCGTAACAATTCTCAAATAGAAACTGATATGTAGATCTAAGGCAAGCCTTGACGCAGTCTTTGACTACCGTGCTGGCGCGGGGTGGGCTGCTCAGCTCTTGGACCTGGAATATAAAAATATAAAGTTTACAAACGTCTATATTAAAAGTTATAGTTTTACTCTTTGATTAATACAACTAGCGAGTTTTAGTAATGAAGGAGGATTTATATTTTATTTTAAGACTTTTATCACAACAATTTTTTTTCAATTTTTATTGCCTATGTTCTGTAACTTGTCTATATTTAAATGTGCAATAAAGAGTTTAAACAAACAACTTATGGTATTGTAAAGAACTTTTGCTTCAGACTTAAGATCTATTACTTTATTTTATTGGTTTAAAGGTGTCGATGATTCACTCTTCAGCCAAAGATTCATCAGTATCCTCCTTATTATGTTCTGATTGTTCCTATAGCCGTGTGGGTTCCGCGGTCTAGAATAAGACCACTCCATCTCTTCCTGTCGTAAGAGGCGACTAAATGACTAAGTACAAACATCTCATGCTTCAACTGTATTCCCAAGGAGGGTTAACGTCAGGCGACGGCCGTTTGTATTTCCAAACAGGGTTAACGTCAGATAGGTGGCCGATCGTAAGGCTGTAGCCAAATCATTTAAACTGCTTCGACTATTTCCTCTCCACTTTCGCATGCGTAGTATATTTGGAGAAAAAAAGCAGGATAGCGCATCCCGGGTTTGAAATCAGCACACCTGAGTATGCAAATGGGAAATCACGAAGAAGATTGTTCCTTTAAAATGTAAGCAAATAATGAAGATGCATAATTTTTCTTTCGTTGTGCTATGGAAAGAGTTCTTAAAAATAGGCACTTCCAAGAAAAATGTGTCTTGCTAACTCAAAATTTCTTTAAGATATAAAGGTTATAAAGTCACGTCCGCCTCGGAGCGCCTTAAAAAGACCGGACAGGAGTGACGTCACATATGTGGCATTTTTAGGCGTGATGTAAGAAAATTTGTTCGGGTGCTATGTGAAATATTGCGTTTACATGATTGGCCTCATAACAAAAGTAGCTAAACTTGTTTAAGAAAATCCTATAGTGATATTATTTTTTTTTCTTTTTTACTTCTAAAATTGACTTTTCAATCAACTAAAAACCAAAGTTAATGAATCGATAAAAAATATAATCATGTTTAAAGGACGTTTTTACGTAAAGCATTTATCGAAATGTACTCATTATGCATCTTTTCTACTTGAATGAACAATGAACAAAGTTACCTTCATCCTAAAGAAAGTGATGCTGGTGAGCAAGTCGACCGTCGACTTGAGGTCCATGAGCTTTTCAGCGCTGGAAGCGGGGAAGTTGTTCCGATACATAGATAAGTCTATACGGAGCGAGTTGTGTAGCTGGTCCAGAAGTTTGACGAATTTCTCTTTCTGTCGAAAAATACATGACACTGTAATATAATTTCAGTTGTTCATAATGTTGAGGGTTGAAGCTAAAGGGCAAGTTTTTAATATTAACATTAGAATAGCTTTGACTGATATCATAGCTTTAAAAAAACATATAAAGTAACTTCAATGCCGACATTTTCTCGACATACATAGAAAGAGTAATCTTCTTTGAAAGTTTTTAAAAGTTGTTAGGTGACAAACTTTTTTTTTACAAAGAATGATTTCGTGACATCTCTTCGCAAGTTATAGAAGTGTTTTTTTTTTTAAAAACGAAATTTTATAGAAAAATTCCCTACGGACTGGTGGCCCAACTACATCTTCATTGGGGTCATGAGGACTTTTAAGAACTGATGTGTCCATTTTAGGACTATAATACAGTTGGTTATACAAAAAAATTTATCTTCTTACCCCAAAGTTGGAGGCAGCAAATCTGTCCGAAGCAGACACAGCGGACGAAGCAGTGGTATGCGCGTAGTATGCGTTGATATTCGCCAGAAGCGTGGACATGACGGCAGGCACTCCGGCGCATAGGTACTTCGTTGACAGGCAGTGGAAGTGGCTGAAAGTATAATACCATAATACGTTACGTTTTAAGCAGATATTGCAAAAGCGAGGTAGGAGAAATGAATTTAAACAACATTTATCTAGTACTTTTGGTATGTGTATGGTGAATGAAATATATTTATTTGACTACGTATAGATTTCATTAACGTATTACTAGCTGAGATTTTTTTCTTCTTAGGTGATTGGCAAACTGCTCCGCATCCCGCTGCCTAGCGCAGGGCCACCATACAAAAACACCGCGCGTAGACGCGGTGTCAGTGTGTTGACTTATGCGTGCGTTCTATACAAATTGAGATACTTGCGGAGCGTTGTGCGAGTCGCCTCAGACGTGCTTTTAATTATTTTTATTTTAGAGACAAATTAATGCTGCGACACTACCCTAACGATGGCTTATCTTCTGCAGTGTCCTAGCTGCTTACTCCATTTTTTACAGTTGAGAGCATTGACCGATACGTTAACTATTTTCAAATTTTGGTCTAGTCAAATATACCTAATTTTTATAGCCATTTTAACTCGACAAAGACAGAACGGAAGCTAAGTATAATAAGTATAACTACAGCATCTTGAATGCCTAAAAACCCTATAAAAATATAATAACGAGAATCTGGTTGAATTAGACAGGCATGGTCTCCTCGGGCTACCGATAACGTCACTGCGCCACAAGAAGAAGCTTATATAGTAGCTTACGTCATTGCTTGATAGATAGCTTCGATCCCGTATCTCATGGCGAACTCGTCCACGATTTCCTCGGGAATTTCGTTGAAGTAGACCTTCCACGCGTCGTCTCCTCGGGCTGCCGGGAGTGTCACTGCGCCGCCATTTTCTTCGCAGAGGTAGTGGAACAGGTTTTCGTGCAGACAAGTGTACTGTGGACAATAAAAAAAACATTTATGCTTATTACTGTTTGTCTAACTTAAGAGTCCCCTTACCCTAGACTTTTCCATACAAACGTAGTCTAGCTTTTATTTTGAAATGACATATGAGATTTCGGCAGTATTTTGAAATTTTAAAGAAATTGCATTTATCTAGGCATATAACTAGTTTTCGACAGTCAAATATAAACTTGAAAGAAAATATGAGAGTGTAGAAGTTTTCCATATCGATGGTCAAATATGATATGATACACTATATTCTCTTTTAATTTCATATTTTGACTGTGAAAACTAGTTATATGCCTATATATATGCAATTTCTTTGAAATTACATAATTTCGCCAATATCTGACATGCCGTTCCAAAATAAAAGCTAGACTACGTTTGTGTGGGAAAATCTGATTCTGTCAAGGGTAAGGGGACTCTTAGGAGTCCCCTTACCTAGACAAACGGCATGTCAGATATTGGCAAAATTTTATGATTTTAAAGACATTGCATATATTCTTTAAAATTAGAAAATACTGCCGAAATCTCACATGTCATTTCAAAATAAAAGCTGGACTACGTTTGTATGAAAAAGTGTAGGGTAAGGGGATTCTTAAGAAGATAGTAGGTATCTTGAGTAGGCGAATACCGCTCAGAAGTGGTATTTGAAATTAATTGTTTAATCGTAAATATGGTGATAATTTACATGTTGCCTTCGGAAATTAGATATATGTATGAACCTTTAAATATTTATTTATTTTATGCACATCCATTGTAAGTAATAGCGTTAGCGTTAGTTTTAAAAGAGATTTTGCCAAAACTGGCCACTTATAGCAGAAACGCGTTTTATAGCTAGACGAGCAATGATATTTTTAACGGTTATTTGTGTTATACTCATAATTTAAGGGGCGACCTGAATTTTTCGGGATAAATTTTTCTATTTTAAAGTAAGAACGTGAAGTTTTTTAAAGCATTATTGCGAAGAAAGGCTACTTTTAGCAAACATGATAAAGAAAAGCTTTATATCCTTACTTTAAATATAAACAGTAGTTTATAAAATAGTTTAAAGAGTTATCTAGGGTTTGATCAAGGCTAAATTTTAAACGATATCTCCGTTTCCTTTCAATTGATTTATTTCAAATGGGGGCGCAGCACTGGACCCAAAAATTCAGGTAGCCCATTAACGGTCTATCTAAGGTTGAAGGCTAGCAGCATGTTAATTATCACCACACTTACGACTATAAAATTTATTTCAAATAAGGGCGCCACTTTTGCCCTGTCTTCACCTTAATCTCACCTTAATCTTAGATATTTAGTGGTGTTAGATAATATAGCTAAAGAGTTCATTTATTTCCGATTGTGTTTTACCTCTACATCTGAAACACAAAACATTTCTGAAAGCTCGAATCTACGGTCTAACGCTCTATTAACTCCACAGTCGTAATTTTGTTTAAAAATAAAATATATTCGAGTATCGGAAAATGTATAAAATGTCGATTTTCAATTGGCCCCTTTTATTTTCAATTTGTTGTTTCTCAAACGACCCCGCGCGGGAAATCAGCCGGGCGCGGATCGGCCGAATAAATTGGATTCCCTTGCTACGCTCCCAGCTACGTAGCGCACTCTGACAGTGATTAATATTTGACAGTTCTCTATTTGAAAATTCCGTTTCGCGTCGCGCAGTGTCGCAACGGATTTCGACATATTTCGCGTTCTTTTAATAAACATTTCCCCTCACTAGTCGCATTTATTTGGCAATTTTTGTCAACTGTTCTCTGATTACTCAAGGACCCTTGTGTCGCCATTTGAATAATTATTTTTTAAACCAACTTCTAATAAAAAGAGGTTATCAATTCGTTGCTATCTTTATTTTATGTATGTTCAACGATTATTCGAAGATGCCTGGACCGCTTTAGAAAATTTACTTTTTGTAGGTCGTGTAGTTTATGTCGGTTTTCAGTTTGGAAAAAAAATTGTTTGAAAGGGAATTCTTGTCACGTGGTCCCATAAAAGCGCTTGTGTAGTTTTTGTTTTGAAAAATTATCCATTGGTACCTTTGTCGGTGATTCTGATAGTTTTGTACAAGTCTCGGTGAATCACACAGATTGAGCTAGCCCCAAAGTAAGTTTAAGATTTGCGTTATAGGATCTAACTCCACGATATTATATTTTATAACAAATACATAAAGGTAAAGATAAACGTCCAAGACCAAGGTCAATCCGAAAAAATATAATTTTCCATCTTAACCTGACCGGGGATCCAACCCAAAACCTTTAGTGTGACAGTCTGACATGATGGCCACTAGGCCTCAGACGTCGTCTGTGTATTTGTGTACATTTGATTAATACAACCTTTAATACAACCTTAAAGCTTATTGTTTACTGTTGAGTGTTATCTATAGTTTTATAGTTATTTTCTTTAATATCAATGAAATTAATCAGTTTTAGATTAAAGCTTTATTCTAAGTATTAGATTAAAGCTTTATTGTACATCGTTAGAATAACCATGTATTTCCTTTATAAAAATCTACGTTATGTCATCGATCTTCATATAAAACGTGTCATCCGTCCCGTGACATCCCGCGTTAATTTACTATCACGTTGTTTACACGTAATGTACGTATATATCACGCAAGCCGGTACATCGCGAGCTATAAATCTTCTTGACACGTTAAGAGGGCGGAAGCGTGATCGATAACTTTACCTATCATGAATATACTTACTAAATATATCATATCTAGCGACGAATTTTCGCAAGAGAAATATGCTTTGAGCAATGAATATTGTATGGAATTTGATACTTTTTTGTAGCTTTAAGCGTTCCCATCGTAGATTAATTATGTATCATTTTATACTCTCTACGTGAGTTACTCGTTTATTCATGCTAATAATGTAATTGTTTTGTTTATAATACAAACTTTGAATTAATTGAGGGCAATCAACAAATCGTTTGAAGAGCATCTACAACTTTTTATAGTAAAATGCTAGGTATGACTTTACTAGTTTTTGTGTAAATAAAAAAAACCCCGCCAAGTGCGAGTTAAACTCGCGTGAAGAAGGTTCCGTTTCATGCCAAAGTTTTTAAATTAATACAAAATATCACATTTGAAATTCTTACGATACGATGCGAGTTAACTACTACTAGCGCTATCTAGCTGTGTTATCTAGCGCTATCGCTATCTCGGCTCAATTTACATTGCGGCAGAGACACAGCAATTCGTCTGGTGGGAATGGTCATTCTACGTCTTCTTTCATGAATAAAAAACGATCGAATCCTCATAACGAGCCCTTTCATTAGATATAATTATGACACAGTAAGGTTTAATACCGGTTATCCCTTACCTGTTACTGGAAGAAATTCCTCCCAGGTCAATTGTTTATCTATTGTTTTATTATTAGGGACAAGTAAACGGTTATTGGGTAAATTGAAAAAAGGAACAACAAAATCAACAATGTCAATTTAATAAAACCAATCCGAAAACAAAATTTCGTTTGAACTTTTTTCTACAATATACCGCGAGCTCAGGTGGGAGTTGGGCTAAATCATTTACATCGCTACTTTGTGGTTAGTCTCGTTTTACGAGGTTGCCGGTTAACAGTAATGGGTACAAAAACAACTTTGTTATCTCGATGTGCGGGGTCCATAACGTTGCTTTGTTTTGTTAAGAAAATAACTGTTTTGATTACATTACAAGTATTAAATTAATTTAGGGCGGTAGAGTAAGTTTGCTTTAACAACTTACTCTCCTGTTTGTAGAACATTTATAACTTTTTACTGTAGGTACATTGTTTTAAATTTTAATAGCTTAAAGCTAGAATTGATTAACATATTATTATAACAGTGTCTTGTACTGGTGGTCTAATAATTCACTATTCTAATTACTTTTGTTAAAAATAGAGTAATTTTATTACATTGTACTATACGAGTACCACACTTATAAACATATATACAATGACTCAGTATTTAACATCAAGTATCTAGTTAATAAGAGTTAGTTATAATGCTAGAATTGGTTAATACTAGTAGTTCGCCCCGAACTGTGAACTCACAAACCCCATATTTCGGTAACCCCTTGACAGATTTGGCTCATGTTTGAACTTAAAATTATACTGGCTACATCTGCAGGCCTACCTAAAATTGAATAAAGCACTAATCAAAACTACTCGAGTTATCGTCGAACGAAAATATAATAGGTTTATACTCGTACATTTGTTTTGTTCAAATAGATTCGAAGAACTTCGCTTGCTTGTTATATAAAAGTTTCTAACAATTATTATTGAATAAAGAAAAAAAAATCTATTATTCTAAATACAAAATTTTCGCTTGCCGTTGTTTATTGTGTCTTTTAGGGGCGCAATAACAAATATTTTCCTTTATAAGACTTGTTTAAAATACGATAAAACCAACAAGTATTTGTTTACGTTCGCTTAAACGTAAACACTTGAAATAAAAGTGTAAACAACAAACTTAGCCATAAGAAGTAATTGTGCTCGGCGGCGCGACAGGTCATTGATCTAGACTCAACCCTCGACCTAACTGTGCGTAGCTATTGTAGAGCCTAGATATATCTATGACATCGTAGTATATGACGTGACGATGGGTATATGTTTTCCTTCTTCTATTATTTCAACTCAACTTTTCTATAACGTTTCATATCTATGCATTGTATTTTCAAGAGGTTATTTCCTAGCTACTTAGTAAATTATGTGTTCGGTCTAATAAAAGAACTATCTGTTTAGTTAATTAAGACGAAAACGTCGAAAAACTTGCACAAAACTTTCGAAATTAGGCTAATAAATAATTATTTTAAATAATATCTACCGTGACATATATAAAGATGATCCCATTTAATAAATCTGCGACATATTTCAAGGCTCAATATTTTGATCGTTCAAATAAATATGAAATATTTGCAACTGGATTATTCGCCTGTGATCATTTATAATTCGATCAAACAAATATGTTATTCGAATGGGCAAAAGAGACTCGATTTTTTCGTTCGCAGCAAATGCCAACGGTAAATGTAAAAATCATTAACTCATGGAAAGTATTGTTACAGAAAAGATGAAGCGCACATTTAAATTAATCAGAGAATAGTATCGAAATGGCCGCGATACCAAATTAAAGAACGTATAGAAACATAACATGTCATTCAGAAGTCAAATAAGCTGACACGTCAAAATTTTACACCGTCAGTGCTGAATTCATTTGTTAATATATAAAAAAATCACCAACCAAGTCAACGTAGAAGATAACCTATAAAATAACATAAAATACCTATATAATAACCTCAGAAATCAACCTAGAATCAAGAAGGTGGCATTCGTTAAAACCATAACAGCAATAAGAATATCTAAGTTTGAGCTCATTAACTACATTCGTCGGGATCGTATGCACATTAATTGCCGCATTTCCACTTTTTAATCTGTCAATCGCAGGACGGGAATCCGACCGAAAGAAAAATTGATAACAATGGTTTTGCAAATATGCAGTTGTTAAAGGATATTAAAAACATTTGAGGAAAGGGAAAAGCGCGTTTGTGAATGACTTGACAACCTGTGAATTGCTAGACTCTAAATTATTTTTATTCTGTACCTTAAGGCCTCATTACATCGCAGGCCACCATTCACGGCTTTGTTAATGGCAAGAATTAAATATTTGGGTCAACTCACTTCCGCCCTTGCTCCAGACAACACTGCCAAATGGAACATCCATGTCTCTAAAGTAGACTTTAATTCAAAGGGGATTCGAATAATTTTCGCTTGAACTGGTTATTTTTGCTTTTAATGAAAGAACAACATTTAAATAGGTGTGCATAGTGTGTGTCCTTAGCAAGATACGAGTACGATTTATTTTTAAAGGGTTTTGGTACATTATGTTTGGTTCTTTAAATTAAGTTTCTGCTAATCCTAAAGGGTTATAAAATAACTGTGATATTACATATAATATTAAGATATAAACCATCTACCTTTTACCTTTTAAATATCGCGGTGCATAAGTTTTATTTTTTGTTATGCGTAACGTACATTTTCTTTTTATTTGCTGATGTCACTGCATCAGTCATGCTGGGTCCACGGTCGATGAAATCCGACTGAAACGTCAGCAAATAAATAAAAGAAAAGGTACCTTATTTACACGTAAACTCCCATGACAAAAATAATAATAAACTATCTACACAAACGTTTGAATGTAAGTGACTTTTTGCAAAAAACATGACAAGAACTACTACGAAATTTGTAGCGACTCTGGGTGATGCGACTTGTAGTAGGCTACGTAAATACTTTGTCACGAGCGCTACGAGTCGTAGAACTGCTACGAGTAGCCATTAAGACTAATTTTATAGTGTATTGTGACTAAAGGGTTGAGCTATATGTGTCAGCTCGGAACAGCACTTTCGTATGCTGCTATCCTTTTCTATCGCTTAGAACCGTCATTTGCTAGAGCGAGAGAGAACGACGGAACACTTCAGCACGACCGGAGCTGAAGCTTAGAAAAGTGCTGTTCCATGCTAGACGAGAAATAATTAGAGGTTATAATGTACACATAAATAACATGACTATCAAATGAAATATTAATAATTCAAAGATAAATGTGTCTTATTTCACAGTAAAATTAGCTTTTCCACACAATTTACAAATACACATTAATCGAAGCTTTTTTATTGATTTAATTGATGTAAGTACGGACATAGTTCCAATCGAAATGATTCACAAGCGTTTAGTTAAAAGCAATGAAGCCCTGGCAATCAACAGCTCTAGCTGACTAAGCAGTTTACGTAACGTGTAGTCGTTTCTTTGTTATAAGACTGTTTGATGACACCCAACTACGCAATAGAGAAGATGTATTTTTTTTTCGTTGTGCTATGGAAAGAGTTCCTAAAAATAGGCATGTCCAAGAAAAAAATACCTCGGTAACCCAAAATCTCTTTAAGGTATAAAGGTTGCAAAGTCACATCTGGACAGTAGGCGTCTCGGAGCGCCTTAGAAAGACCGGACAGGAGTGACGTCTCTTATGTCGCATTTGTAGTTGTGATATAAGAAAACTTGTTCAGGTGCTATGTCAAATATTGCGTTTACAGGATTGGTCTCATTAGAAAAGTAGCTATACTTTTTTAGGAAAATCCTATGGTGATATTATTTTTAAACTTTCTATTACTTCTAAAATTGACGTTTTCTATCAACTAAAAATCAAAATTAATGAATCCATAAGAAATATAATTGTATTTATAGGCCTCGTTTGAATAACGTAAATGCTTACGAAATCAGAGACATTTATCAAAATCTACTGATGATGCATCTTCTCTATTGAGGTTCGTTATTTTGCACATACTTGAAAGCATTTAATAGGCTACTAAGGCATTATTGGGCAAACGCGATCACATTATTCTTGATATATTCTTTTTGTATATCCAAAAACATCTCCAATTTTTGAATAGGTACGAAAAAAAACGTTTACTGCTCAACACATTAATACCTATACGTCCTTGTATCATCTTGTAACAAGAACTCTCTCAATGGTTTGACATGTTGTATCGATACTGATGATATGTAGACGTATCGATGCTTATCTACGATTTTTGAATAAGAAGGCAGAAAAAAAATCCTGTCACTAGACTGTGCATCTTTTGCAACATGATTCCTAATGACTTTGGAAACATACTTCTACAAAATTTCCTGTTATTTGATATGAAATTTGGGTGATAGGTAATTTTTTTCATTTCATTTTCCTGAGATATATGTCTATGACATATGTCTATTTTTCTCTTCTCAAAATGATGTTCGTATATTTGCTACTGCTGACTCTTATTTCTAGCTAGTAGTTTTTTACATTTTGATTTATTTATTGCCTTGCTCATAAAGTTAATAGGGTCAAAGTCAATCTAAAGATGGGTTACCCTTCAAATTAAGTATTTATGGGACTTTATTGCCGCTCCTGGGCAGTTTAGCCGCCGGCCGAGGGCACGCTAAATTATTACGCTACAATTCGTGGTTGTCACTTTAGATTAGGTACCTGCAGATTTAGGTGCTTCACAAGTTCCAAAATTAACTTTTTAAACCATTTTTTTTTTCCTAGTTTCATTATAATAATGAATTTCGACTTAAAACTTTTTGTTGCGTTTTGATACCTTGCCTCCTGTAAAGAGCTCATTTCTTGCGAACATTAAGCAGCCGATATACATATTATATTTCAATTTTTAGCCTTTAATTTTAACGCGACGGCCGAATGGCACGTCATGCTAATTTAAATAATATAATACACCGTGCTTTTTTGCCAACCATTTAAGAGCCAAAAGGTTTGACTCGCGATGATGGTAAAAAATCGGATGGTATGACGTTTGTACCGTGGAGGTTGGGAAAACGGTTGGTGTGGGACGCTAATGTGTGTCGACACTCTAGCGGCCTCCCATCTTCACGGTACAAGCTCCAAGGCTGGCGTAGCCATTGCGGAAACTCTAAAATGGCGCAAGTATGAATGCCTAGGGAACGGCTTCATATTTGAGCCGCTTGGGGTTGAGACATTAGGTCCATGGGGGCCATTAACTCATAAACTTTGTAAATTCTTTAATCAAAAGTTGGTCGAGGTGTCGGGTGACCAAAGGACTGGCAACTACTTCGCCCAAAAAATAGCCATTGCCATCCAACATCGCAATACTGCCAGCCTTTTAGGCGCTCTACCACAGGGCAATGATCTGCATGACGTTTTTATTTATAAGATTTGCTTGTTTTTGTTTTAAGTCAGATTTAAATTTAGTTTTGAGTATAGATTTTAAATTAGTTTTAAGTTTTCTTCAGGATTTTGTTATTTAAGTTTTCATGAATAAAATCTTTTCTTACTCTAGTAAAAAAAGGGTACAGCATAACTTTTTAAGTGCTTTTTAAAAGGATCTGAGTTTATTTTTCAGGTTTTGCTTCTAAATATATAATTTAATAGTATTTGGTCTCAGGCTCAGATCTGGTCTCAGGCCCAGTATGATAGTACCAATTTTTTCATATTAGTGCAGGCAAGAATACTAGTTTTATTACTATAGAGCGTCTACGGTATATAGAATTTTTATAGTATTATGTATAGATTCTATTTAAACAGAAAAAGCTAAAGAATGTAAGTGCATAGAATTTTTTGGACTTTACAGTAAAAGAATCCAAACAGACATATATTTTCTAGCTTTGTCTTTTTATCCGGTGAAAACTACAAACGCTCCTGAATTCACCGGAGACTTAACATGTTTTATCTTGAGAAAATAATGCTTAACGGCCCGTGTTAAGGATACTGTGTAACTAATAGTACACCCATATTTTCTCTTAGCAATTTCGAGTAAGTATTACATTCTTTGTCTGCATTCGTGTACACGTATTTTATTACCTTTGTTCTTTTAAGACATTTTGTGTGTATAATATGTATTCAAGTACTTTAGTACTTATTGTATTATAATCTTATCAGCCTTTAACAGTTCACTCATGTAATAAAAGCCCCCTTATTTAAACTGTACATAATAAAATAAATGTTTTTCTTTATTTTGTAGAAGTTTCTCTCAAAAATATTAGGAGATATTTATGTTAATATACAACTAAATGAGTATTAAAATTATAAATCTACACTTCGCTATTTTTCAACAACTCGAATCACATACATTTTTAAACGTCAATATTAACGTTTAATTAATGTTAAATGACGACCCCGTGGCGTAGTGGTCACCATGCTAGTCCGCCACCCAGAGGTCCCGGGTTCGACCCCCGGTCAGGACAAGTTGGGAAATGGTCTTTTTCAAATAGTCCTGGGTCTTGGATATTTATCTATTTATGTATATGTTATAAAATATAGTATCGTTGAGTTAGTGTCCCATACACAGGTCTCGAACTTACTTTGGGGCTAGCTCAATCAGTGTTATTTGTCCTTATATATTTATTTATTTATTAATATAAACTTTTTTTTAGGTTTTTTGAAATATAGACTAATGACGTCAAAGTTTTAGTCATAGTTTTTGGGTCAAATAATGCTCTTTATATCAGATCATCTGCAATAACTTAAACCACATTCACATGATCATGACAAGTGACATTATTATGTTTTTATTTCCTTAACAGTACCAAATAATTTATTTTTGACCAAGGAAAGTACCCGGATCAAATTATTTTTTCACGTGTATGTAGGTATATGAATTTTCAAAAGCTGCAAAAGATATTTATTACCTACATAAATACAATAATTGGCCAAGTGCGTGTAGGGCCACGCGCAGTGTAGGGTTCCGTAGTTACGACTCAAAGAAAATTTTTCACTTTAAAACCAAATATTTCAGAAACGGATCTCTAAATCGAAAAACTATTTTTACAACCTCATAATATTTTTGAAAGACCTATTCAACGATACCCAACATGACTGGTTAATGGAGAAAAAAAGATTTGCCATATTACATTACTTGTATGGGAGCAAGCCTAAAAAAAATATTTTTCAATATTTAATTTTATTACTTTTTCCGCCGGATTTATATACATATCCATGCCAAATCACAGCTTTCTAGTACTAATAGTTGCTGAGTAAAACCGCGGACGGACAGACAGACAGACATGGGGAAACTATAAGGGTTCCTTGTTTACTACGGAACCCTAAAAATGGCTGGCAAGTTGTAAAAAATGGATCGCAAATGACAAGCAGAAGAGGAAAAATACTGAGAGGCAATGGAGAGGCTTTTTCTAGAAGTGGCTGATTATAATGAAAAATCAACAACCAAAACAAGAAAGACACATTTGGTTTCAAACCCGGTTTTCAGAAAATTAACACAAAACAAAAAGACATTTACAAAACAGTGTCATAACAATGAAGAACTTTTCTTACGTCTTCGCCACTTTTCTCTAAAATGCCGTGTCACTTCACGGTAGGTACTTAAAGCCATTCCAGTTTACGCTGCTGCGTAGTGTTTTAGCTAAATTGATATCACCTTGGAAAGTGGCAAAAACTCCGGTTTCACAGAAACCTTTCCTAATAATTATTTTTGCAGATCTTTTACGGGGAAACATTTCAAGAAATAATCTTCAATAACACTCCATTTTTGGTCATTTTATAAATTAAAATAGCACAAGGTTATTTTTTAATACAATTTTCAACAATCTTTACAGGTTTGATAGCACTATCTTAAAGCACTGGGAAGCTTTAGCTTCTCATGTGCTGCCATCAATCAAAACTGCGGAGGCCTGATTTTGTGCCTTTTATTATCTTCTAATATAGACTTATGTGCGCCCGGCATTCACATCAGAAAAAATTCTGACGTCAGATGGTTTGCATCCGGCGCTATCAGATTCGGACGTCAGACACGTCCGAATTCTTACAGTATGCGGGGTCTAGAACAAAATGTATGGACAGAATACCGTCCGGCGGGTGTCCGAAATTTTCGGACAGAAAAATTCGGATAATATGCGGCCGCCCTTAAGGTTCAATATTACTAACAAAATTTGGAGAAATCTAAAATAAAATTTTAGTATTATTATTTTACACAATATGCTACTAAGTATTTAATTTTAACGTTTTTTAACAAACATTCTTACCCTCATATCCATTAAATTAACAACCGTTGCTAAACCTATTTTAGTTAAAACATGTTTTGTCCCTTTCCCTCTTTTCAATGTTCGACATTGCAAGAATAAGACAAAACATATTTTAAATAATATAGGTTTAGCAAACGTTTGTATTTTTTATGAATAAGAGGGTTTATTTATTTAAACTTAAAAAGAAATGTACACGAGGCGCACCTAATGCCATATGGCATTCTCTCCTGGTCAACCATTAGACCATTAGAAAATATGTGAGGCTGGCGTGATGAAGTTCATGAAGAAGAAAACAAAGTATAAATATGTACATAAATTAAACATATAATATATATCAACATACATTAAATACAATATACATTTATTCCTTTGGGTTGGTATCTTAGTTGAAATAATATATATGACATTTGTTAAAAAAATTACCTAAGGTCATGGCATACCATATATTTCAACTGAGGTTACTAATGCCTTAACATAATTTGCTTAGAGAGAACGGTCTAATATTTTGGACTCCATTTAATTAAGGGGACCCTTAATAAATCAAGGAAAGATAAATTGGTTTAAATGGGACCGTACCTTGAGTGCGGAGCAATTTGAATACGGTCAGACCCACTATCAGCATCTTTGTTCAACTTTGATCTTTATTATTAATGAGTTTAGGTATTATTTCGTGTAAATAAAACCGTATATTTAATGTTATGTAAATTCCATCCCAGTTGCTGATACCGTCAATTTGTTTTAGAAAGGTTCAGTGAATTCGTAAGGTCGTATATTTGATTTCTGATTTGGTAAGTAATGATGTTGGTATTTACAAATCTTTTTATGAGAGAGTAGATATTCAAATTTACTTTCGTATTCATTAAAAAAATTTGCTTCTACGTAGAGTCTCGTCGATACACCGAATATTCGAAAAAACATTTTATACGGTTACACTATAATGTCTTTTTTCTTGACGGGGTAGACAGAACCTAGGGCAGTAAGACCTGAAGGCTGCTTACCGTGATGATGGGCGTTAAGTTGGAAACAGGGAATCACAAAAATGTTGGGTGCTAGCCGCATCGCGTATTAAGATAATTCAAATCTCATCTTTCTCATCCCATCGATCGGCATTTATGATCTGCGCGGAAAGAGAAGCAGCTGGAACATTCTAAGTTTTTTACTCGGATTTGAATTGTGACCTCCTAAATAAACTCGACTTCAAAATAACTGTCTTCGATTTATATATAGCCTTCGTAAGTACGACCATGTGTCTGCTTACCGTACTCAACTAAAGTGGTTGCCTATTCGTCAGCGTCGCCAGCTGCATATTCTCACAACCCTCTTTTCAATTCTTTTTGACTTTTTGATACCCATGGCAAAAATCTTCGCTCTTCTAGCAATCTCCGTCTCGATATACCATTTCACCGGGGCAAAGCTTTGGAACGCCTTACCAATTAATATCCAGAAGGCTCGTACTCGAGTAGCGTTTAAAAGTGCAGTGCGTGCACATTATCTTCGAGAACTGTCAGATAGAATACAAATAATATATATGTATTATACGTATTAGTTATTATATCTTATATATATGTATATTTTTAATGTAAGTTTATTGATATATATTGTTATTTTAATTAATATGTTCTTATATCTTATACTATTATTATTAATATACCTTTCAAAATCACATATTTTGCGCCTGTTTTTTGGTTGACTGGTAGATAAAGCCTATGGCTTTAAGTCCGCCTATTACATTTGTAATAAAGTTAAATAAATAAAAATAAAATAAAAATAAAAATAAAAAACATTTTATCTGTTGAAAATATTCACTGGGTCTTTCTCTTATCCAGTGTGTTAATTATCTAACACTGTGTCAGATTTTTGACCACGGACTGCCTCCGTGGTCCAGTGGTCAAGACCTTCGCCTTGTGATCCGGAGGTCATGGGTTCGATTCCCACTGGGAAGCATACTTTGTGAAAAGTTGTTTTCAGTCTGGATAGGATATTGCAGGCTTGAATCACCTGATTATCCGAAAAGTAAGATGATTCCGTGTTTCGGAAGGCACGTAAAACTCCCGTCCCGTCCCGAACGTCACCTAGCGTTTGATCATTAAACTATCCAAGGATTGGTTCCTGGTTTGCCCTTTGGGTTGTGGAGGTCAGACGGCAGTCGCTCTGTGTAAAACCAGTAACCTCGTCAAATCTCCTTGGCAGCGGACCCCAGGCTCTAAAGCGTTACTGCTGAGGATGCAACCGGGAATACGCTCGGATGATGATGATGACTGTGTCAGATTTTTGGAGTTGCCCAAAAGCATCTGACGTAGCTCAATTACTGTCCACAGTATAAATTATTACACATTAGTGGACTAGTGTGAAGGAAAAATCTTTCTACGAAAAGTGGTGATAGTTGAAAAAGACCGTACATAAGCGAAACAAGGTCTGTCAGGATCGTAGCTAGCGGAGGTCCATAGTTCCTACCTAACCCTGTGGAAAACAGGCGTGATAATATCTATGTATAAGTACAAACTCAGAGGAGGAGAAACGAACTCGTGCTTCACAGACGTAGGCTAGTGCCTAAAGGGCTTGACCACCACCGCTTCAATACCGAACTTCGTTCTCCGTCCCCGCACCTCTCCCTCGCTTTCGCCTTGTCAAGTGTGTTGGTGGGCGAACACACACATTTACGTGTGCACGGATGTATAGTAGATGTGTAGTTTCGTTTGTAGTATTAGTAGGCATAAAAGATACTCTGCTTTTATAAAGTTCCATACCAGTGTCTGGGTTACACACGGAATAACATATCTAATTCAATGAAACGATCTATCTAATCTAATTCAAAGGCTAATGATATCTCTTCCAGTAGACCGCCAGATAGGCAGATAATAATATCTTTTGTTTGTATTGTTTGTAAAATCTATATTGTATATAAACACAGGCCAAAAATGAAGGTTATAACTAGAGAACAGTACAAAGGCCAACTAATCTCAGATAGGGATCTTTTCCAGTCAACCTTGAAATATGAGGACAATTTACAACACAGGGTAGAGAGTGGTTAATATAATGTACAGAAAACACAAAACAAAAAACAGAATTCAATTACACCCAACAACTTACTTACTAAAAACTACTTAAAATTAATACTTTTTAATAAATACTGAACGTCGTAAATTTAAATACATATATGAATACACATATAAAATTTCACATTAAGTTCATTATGTAGTTAAAATATAACTAAGAGTTAACTCGTCTACGATTTTCATGCAAAATCAAATCGATAAACCAAAAATGTTTTGACAGAGATGAATGACTTGACAGTATCATAATCACAGCTTAGTAACTTGAGCGATTCTTGCTCGTTTTCCCTTAATGTCTAAACGACTTTCGACGACGCCTCAGTCCACTCCTTATTGAAGTGAAAACTTATTTAGGCACGTTGGGCATTTTTTGAGATGAAAAAAAACCATTCGCGACACTGTTAACATTACCGTTACCGACACCAAGTTTTCTTCTGTTGGCACTCCCAGAGTGCCAATTATTATTTTTTATTTTACAACTACTTCTATCGAAACAAAAATATACACATTTCAGAAAAAAAAATAGGCGTAGGCAAGTTAGTAAAAGGAAATTTCTTTTTTTTTCACTTTTTTAATTCTTCTTATTATCCCACTTTTTCATTTGAGATCAGAATATTACTTTCTACCATCTCTTTTTATAGGTTCTCTTTTCAAAAACACGTCGACGATTTCGTAACATGACAGAAAGTCATGTTAAAAAATAGACCTTCCCTTCCCATGTCATATACGAGTACTTCTCAACCGCACTCTATAACTGATTTGTGACAACGAGAATTACAACGAACATTGTTTTCTTACAGGAAATTTTATTCGTTTTGCATCTTACTTTGGACTATTGACAAGAACATTTGTTTGAACTCTTCCCCTCCAAATAAAGATTGTTTTCCTGCAATTTCACGTAAACTAAGCTCAGTGGGTGGTGGTGGTAGTTATTTCACGAAACTAGTTCGAGTATTTGCTTAAATCACTAGATTTGTTTAGGGAAATGATAAAATCGTGTTGTTATTTTAATGTCCTCCGTGATTTAATCGAATCGCTTTGGGAATTGACCAAATCACTTCATCATAACCCTGCGACTTTCTAATCTCAACTCGAAAGGCCAAAGACTCATTTTGTTTATCTTTATTTAGAATTCAATCACAAAAAGAGTAAATTATTGAGATTTTTTCCTAATTTAACCCCTGACATACATATACTAGCACATATCTTGTTTACAATAAAACCAAAAGTCACCATTAAGGAAATTTACAAGAGCAACCCGCGCAGTTTTCCTTTGCCTTTCTCACGCTACATTATTTACGATTTGATAAACTGCTTCAAGGATTTTGGCCATGAACATTCTTAAGGCGGCAACAGAAGGCTTTTATGGGTTTTTAATTCACTTTCATTATTTATTTGTTTTCTTTATTTACGCTAGGGTACGAGCTGTTCCTCTCCATAATTTATTCGTTACTTTCTCACAACTCAAATGAGATCCTTTTTTTCAAAAATTGAAACAATTGTTTTCAAAAATATAGGCTAATGACGTCATAGTTTCTTGGAGTCAAATAGCGCTCCTAACATTAGTTTTTAGCAATAATAAATCTAAAATCACTTCATGGATATGATCAATGACAAGTGACATTATTTTGTGATGTTTTATTCTCTTATCAGTACTGTTTACGCGAATGGCAACCCTACTGCTGTGGAGCCCCTTGACTGAAGAACCTCGCAACCATCCGCCCATCTTCATCACGTGAAGAACGGTCAGCTGAGGCCCACCAATGAAGCTCGATCTACTCCGAAATGCATATATACCATTGGTCAATTTTGTTCCCACTACCTTAACCCCAGACAATGTAAAATTTAAAATCAAAAATATACTCGTCATCGAACTTTCAATCAGATCACTGCATTTTCATTTATCACCAAAGATTATCATCATTAACGGCAGATCACAAAGGCACTAAAAATCAACAGAATACGTGCCGATACAAGTACCAAATAATTTATTTTTGACCCAGGAAACTACCCAATCACCGCAGAGTTTAAATTACGGACCTAATATCTATGAATTTCTACGTGTGCATCCATAGTTTTGTGAAGCTATTCGAAGAGAATGTTAAAAAATATCGTATAGGTTAGCATAAAATATTCTTTTGACTCGGAAGGGAACCTCTGTATGGACTCGTTGGTGTAAGATACAATGAAGTTGCAAGCAAAAGTACTAGACGCCTTGCATTTGGGGTCCATATTGGGAATATGTCGATCCTTTAGATTCTTTTGTACTTTCCCCAAGTACGAAACATAATTATATCAGTTTTTTAACTATGTTGTCTTGGTAACTTGTCGCTATCACTGTCTAACATTTATTTCATTTTTGGAAGGCATCACTTCATCGTGTTCTTGATTAACCGTTTTATAATAACAGCATCAGAACAAAATATTTATATCGCTTTGAAAAAAAAAACACCTAATATTTTTGTTAGATAAATGCAAACTGCAATGAATAATCAAATTTATCGTTACTTGCCTTTGTCATACATTTATTCATGGAAATCTGGTTCCCGAAGCAAGACAGGATAATACCAGAAGAGACAAGGCTCGTCTATATTCATAAGTCGTAGCATACGACGTCAGTTTGGATGCTACGGATTTGGTCCTTTTAGGAAATCGGTACTGTGTTATGTAAACATAAAATAAACATATTTTTCTGCGAACGTGTATACTGTATACGCTATTTAATGCGTCCTTTTTTACCGACTTCAATAAAGGAGGTAATCAATCCATTGGCATCTTTTTTATTTATGTTCCCCGATAACGCGACGACGTCTGCTGGACCAATTCGTAAAATTCTTTTTTGTTCGAAGGGCATACTTGTCAGGTGTTCCCATAAACATTTTTCAAAATTAGTTTTGTAGTTTGGTTCAAAATTAGTTTTGGAAAATCACGTTTGACAATATACTCAATGAGTAAGTATATGAGTATTACTCATGTAAGTGGTATCCGAGTGGAAACCAAGGATAACTTTAACTATCTCATGTATTTGGAAATCGTATTAGTGATATACTTCACAGTTGCAATTAATTAGTTGGTGTAAATAGGCATTTTGAGTATTATTAAAGTACGAGTCAATGAAAATATTTGCAAGGATCATAGCTCGTGGTGACCCATTAGTCTCAGCCTTCCATTAAGGGAAATTGGTCATTTTTCCTTAGTCCCAGCTAATAAATATCATCAATACATGTCAATATATGTCACTAATATTGGCCATTTACACAAAACAAAACAAACAATGTGAAAGTTCATGTAAAGATTTGATTTTTAAACGAAACTCTTTTTTAAAAATGTTTAGTATTAGATCAAAGCTAATATAACATTAAGTAATATTTAACACGCATTTGAAGCATTAATATCCGTGAACACACATTGGGTTGTCGTGCTTACCAGGTATTAAAGGGAACGTAACCCTACTGATACCTACGCGCTTAAATTTTAATGAATATTATGACCCAGCAATAATATTATAGTAAACTTATTTTTCTAACTTTTTTAAATAATATTATTTGTTTGTTAGTTATTAGGAAGCTTAGTAGTAATATTAAGTTACTTTTTATTTATTACGACAAACAAACATACTAGATTGGGTAAGTAATCTCCTATTTTGTAACAATTATTGGAAACCGTGTGTTCATTCTATTGAACAATACATATAGTAAGTAGGTCAGGCAGATGCCGACTCAGTAGTTTTACGACATTATACATTTTAAAGTAATCATATTCGTTCAATAAACTAGTCTAATTCAAGCACTCAACTTAGGTGGTATTATTTCAAAACCCTTCTTCACACCACCAGAGCTCATTATCATATCATCAAGTGTAGACGTGGCGGTCAGCCTTTACACCGTGAACATTCAACAAGCGTTTTGTGTAATCCATGCGGTCATATTGCGGGGAAAACATTCTCTATCACGGCTTCAATGATTTCTAAGAAATTTGGTACATAGAGGGTTTTGGAAAAAAATATTTAGCTAGATTTCATTTTTATAGAACTTTTTCCCGTGGCTTTCATCAAGCAAAGCTGTATCACCCAGGAGTTTAATAATGAATGGAAGTATTTAATAATTCATTTCAAAGAGACCTCAACAACCAAATCTTATGTTTGTTAACGTTGGTTTCTGGCTAGTTTCTTTTTTGGTGATTAGCTTCTGTTGAGATGCATTCTTCTACAAAAACTTTCGTTAAAATATCATATACCATCTCAGTATAAGTGCTACACTAACCACTGTATTTTAACGCATCACAGGAAAAAGCTCCTAAAACCTCCTTTTCGAATAAGATTTTATTGATCAGCTCTTTTCGTTTTATTTACTGCCAGCATCTTTATTGGCCGTTAAATTTTGTTGCCAAACCCAGGAACTCTTTAGAAGTACGTTTTAATTTAGAAAATTGCTTTCAATGCTTACTTGCAATAAATTTACTTCAATCTATTTGAATCTTACCATTAATGAATCACATTCATTTCTTTGACGCACTTTTTCTTTTTAAATAAAGGGAACATGATTGTGGTGTCAAAGGATTAAAAAAAATATATATTCATTAGGTCACCTTTTATAAAAAGAAATAATTGCAAAGACTACAAACGTTTAGACGAATATACGCCGTGTATTCAAATAAAAAAATATAAAGAATAAAGATGGTCCCCTATTCCTGCATATTCCCATGAGATTACCAATAGTCTCCGCTAATTCATTTGTATCCTCCCCTTATATCTGCTTTTATAAAATTAATATATTTAGATTCACATTTATTGTAAGATTTAAGACCGACAGAGCGGCATTAGGTGTAGGATTCCTTTTTTAAATTTTGGTACCTATAGTACCCAAAATTAATGTTACGTCCAAACAATTAACCCTAGCGCAATGAGGCCATAAAGCCTTAAAAACATTCTGGAAACACTTTTACAGTGACATTTAGTACGTATAATCCAGATTTACAATTTGTCCCGTTTCCTGCTTAGGCTGAATAATACCTGAACATTCTGACGCTAAGCTGAAAAGGGCAACCCCAGTAGAAATGTTAATAGTTAATTACGCCATATTTAGAAAGGTAGCAAGCTGAATCTTCTTGTGTTCATTAGTTTTTGTATGATTTTCTCTCAGATAGAATTACGATATACCTACCTACTAAGATTTGTACAGGGTGGGCCGTTACTGTGTTCCCGGTTTGTTTTGTCTATATTTCAAAATCCAGCGGGCGGACGGAGACGCGGGGGGTGTGGTAAGACGCGCCATTTCGTGGAATTTTTAGTCGCTATGGAGCCATTCACTGGAGCACAGCGTGCGGTGTGCGTTCGTGCATTTTATGCGAACAATAATTCTGTGACAATTGCGAGGCGCGTGTATCGTGCTCATTTTGGTTTACGAGATGTTACTGAAGCACCAAGCGCCAAATCCATTCGTAAATGGATCAAAATGTTTGAGGAAACCGGATCTACAGTGAGAATAAAAAATGAAGGCCGCCCAAAGTCGGCACGGACACCAGAGACAATTCAACAAGTAAGAGAATCTGTGAACCAAAATCCACAGCAATCTACGCGCAAAAGAAGCCAATCTTTAAGTATTCAGAGGACCACATTGAGGAGGACTTTGCATCATGATTTGCATCTTAAAGCGTATAAAATTCAGTTAACGCAAGAACTAAAGCCTAATGATACTAATCTTCGACTGAAATTTGTAAATGTAATGCTGGAACGGTTTAACAATTTTTCTAACATAATGTTTAGTGACGAGGCTAACTTTCATCTCAATGGCCACGTCAACAAACAAAATTGTAGGTTTTGGGCTGAGACTAATCCTCGACAGAAACATCAACGTCCTCTGCACAGCCCTAAGGTCGTTGTGTGGGCTGCAATATCAGCTAAAGGAATTATAGGGCCGTACTTCTTCGAAAATGAAAGAGGAGTTGCTGTAACGGTAAATGCTGAGAAATATTGCCAGATGCTGCAGGAATTTTTAGTTCCAGCCCTTCAAGATTTTGAAGGCCACAACTCTAGGACCTGGTTTCAGCAGGATGGGGCCACCTGTCATACAGCCACGGTGTCCATTGACACTGTGAAACAGATTTTCCATGAAAAACTCATCTCACGACGAGGAAATATTCTGTGGCCTCCCAGAAGCCCAGATCTCACACCGTGTGATTATTTTTTATAGGGATATTTAAAGTCGAAAGTGTACAAAAGCAAACCAACAACAGTAGAAGAATTAAAAGAAAGCATTGTACGGGAAATGAATGCCATTACAAGAGCGACTTGTCAACGTGTCTTTGAAAATCTGCGAGAACGTTTTGACGAATGTCAACAAGTTGATGGTGGTCATTTGGATAACATAATTTTCAAAAATTAGATCTCTTTTTAATTTCCATTTAATTTGGTTTTTAATGGTATAAATAAAAAAATCCAAACTTATGTCGATATTTTTTTATTTAATTTTCAAACTAGGTATAGAGTTAAGGCCCACCCTGTATTTAATAATATGGATAAAAAATCACACTTCAATTATTTCCATGGTAAGCACGCAACTGACTATATAGAGTCTTAACAAAATGTAAGGAAACTATTTGAAGGGTCAACTATATCCGTTATACTGAACAACTTTTTCAATGGAACATACATCGAAATATGAAAAATATTTTTTGGATCAAACGAAATATAAAAATATTTTGGTTTTCTAAACAAACTTGGATCAACTGACGGTAAACTTAAATTTGAGGTTAAGAATTATTTTGCATATATCGATGTATGTTCCATGGGGTAAGTTGTTCACTATCATGGACTAAATCCACCCTTAAAATAGTTTCAGTATATTTTGTTAGGCCCTGTATACAGCGTATATTATATGCATAAAGCAGAAAAAGTCTAGCTTTGCTCTAGTCTAACTGCAGCTATCGTCGCGACTTTGATGCGATTTCTATTATAAATAAGATTTTTCGAAAAGACTTACGTGTTCAAAACGTACCCATGCGAAACGGGCCTATCATTAATTAAGTAAGAGATAGATACATGCTAAAAACTTCTTTTGTTATTTTTATGATGTGTTACATAGCTACTTTAAACTTAATAAACGGGTTACAATAAATAGCAAGAGATTTAATAGAGTACGTGCTTAATTTAATCCAACATAAGAGGAATTAAAGTCCACCATCCATTTTATCTCCACTGCTATTATTACAGCTTTAAGTCAAAATTAAGAGTTCCAATTTGTTATAGTTAAGCCGTTATTATTCCAAACGAATGAAAAACTGATTAATAGGTTTTTATTGGTATAACTAAATACATTTTTGCTTAAAATTGCATTTTTTTCATTAATCATCAAACCCTGGATATCACTATAGGCAAGTAGTAGGTTACTTAACCTACTACTTGCTTATAATAATTACTTAACCGCATCGAGTTAGGATTGTATGATTAATTTAAACAAATTTAAATTTGTTTAAATTAAACAAATTTAAATTTGTTTAAATTAATCATACAATAAATACTAACTCGATGCGGTTGCTTTAACACGAACATCTTATTTGCATGTACATCTAAATAGATGTAGGTAGTTGAGCATATTAAACAAAAACATTTTTAAGTTTGATTAAAACATGAGTCAAGTAGTTGACGATATATTAGGGTTTAGGTGGAATTAAGTAATGCGAAAACGGTGTAATTTTAATACACAGCACTTCACAAAAGTTCTCTGTGGGAGCGGATAAAGTGTATTGGATGTGGACAAAAATTTTTTTTTTTGGCCTCTAAGGCAGATTATTGAATATATACGTATGTATACGTATTTATTTCTGTTCTCCGACAAGAAAATAATGACGAAAATAAATATATAAAAATGGTTTTACTCACGTAGTGTAGTAGGAAAAAGCCGACTAGTTTCAATCAGGGCGAGTGTTTTGTCGCCGCCCGCGCTGCTCTATTGGAAACGATGACTAATAGTGGCGTGTCTGTAGTTGTTGGTGATACTCTTGTAGCTGTAGAAATTATCGTGTCATTATCGTCTTCAGCCTTGGGTATACTCAAGGTGCCTGAGTGGACCGAGCAGACTGTATCACTGCCCTTTGTTGTCTCACTACCAGAACATTTAAGAGCTTGAGAATAGGTCTCCAAGCGGCAGGTAAATTCCATCCACCATCACGATTAGAATTCGGATGACGGCGGATTTTTCGTGGTACGAAAGACTTTTCTCTTGATAATACTTTCGTCTTGTCAAATCGAGTGAAATACTTGACATCCGACTCCAATGCGCTCGACGATGAGTAAAACCGTTTTTATATATTTAGTTAGATCATTTCACGCTATTTTTCATAATATTATAAAATAATGACGCATTAAAGTTTCACATGACATCACGACCAAGTACGATTTTCACTAGACGGTGACGTACATAAATCACCTTCACTCCGAAACTTCGATGCGGTGTATCTTTGTAAATTTTTGCTACTTTTCATAAGAATCCCCTTACCCTAGACTTTTCCATACAAACGTAGTCTACGTTTTATTTTAAAAGGACATGTCAGATTTCGGTAAAAAATTATAATTTTAAAGAAATTGCAATTATCTAGGGTTATAATTGGTTTCCGACATCAAAATGATGAACAGAAAAGAAAATATAAGGGTGTAAAAGTTTTCCATACTGATGGTCAAATATGATATAATGCACTATATTCTCTATTAAGTTCAGAATTTTACTGTCGGAAACCAATAACAGCCCTAAATAATTGCGATTTCTTTAAAGAACACATTTTTGCCCATATCCGACATGTCGTTTCAAAATAAAACGTAGACTACGTTGGTATGGGAAAGTCTGATTCTGTCCAGAGTAAGGGGACTCTTAAGGTAAAAATATCTGGGTCAATTTTTTTTTTGGACAATCTTATTGACGAAGAAAATTAAAAAAAATTATTGGACCCACGTCCCTATTGCGCGGTTAGATACACTACCTTTAGCTAACCAATACAAACTGCCAACTATCGATTAAGCCCCGACCGCAAGTAATGGCAGTCGGAGAATGTTTGTAGTTACACGTACTTAGCAACTGTTTGCCTTGTTTGTATGTTTATTTGACTTTACAGATGTTCTTACAGGGAGATGAATGAGAAATGGAGAGAAAACTATTACGAGAAACATATGTAGAGTGACGTTAAAAAATATTAATTAAAGAAGTTACTAAAATTGTAATGGTATAAATTTTAACACAATTTTATATAGGTGTGTAAATAGCTAAAATGTTATACAGGTACCATCTAAACAGATAAAATTTTGTAGCTTAAATATTTGTACCTTAAAAGGTCTCTGCTAGCGCCGCTAGGGAGTTATATTGATTTAGATTATGTGAATAACGTCACACTATATTTTGATAAAATTTAAAAATAATCTAGTTTGATTATTTTTTATAACAGCATAAATTAAGAAAGAGTCATTTATAATTCTCTCGAGATATTTATTGCTGGAAGTGAGTTAGTACCTGCTTAATCAACACAAACAAGTATTGGCAGTTGAAGGATGTCGATAGAAACACGTACTTAGCAACTGCGTGCTTCGTTAGTCTGGCTGTTTGACTTACTCGATAAACAGATATAATTAGCAGGGTTTATTGTGTTTTACAACTGAACCCAGCTCCACGCAGTATTTTCAAAGAGGGATTACTTTTTTTTACAGATCAACAATTCAGCATGCAGAAAGTATGTTATATTCGCTACTTTTTAACCATTCGAATAAACAAGCATTTTCTATGGAATTTCATGAAATAAAGGCTAATGACGTCATAGTTTCTTGGAGTCAAAGTAATCAGTTCAAAAATATCAATTTGACAGCAATAATCAATCTAAAATCATTTAAATAATGGATATGATTAATGACGTGAGTGAAATTTATATTAACAGTATCAAAAAATTTATTTTTGTCCAAGTAAAATACCCATTGTGGGTGTAACTCATTATCTTTTATGGCTTCATATCAAGTAGGCATAACAATACTACACGGCTGCTATTTCTCATCTTTTAAATCGAAGTATATAGCTACATGATGGCTGGAATAGATGAGTTTATATCGAATGGTCGTAAACGCATACAACCTACGTAGTAGCACCATGCAGTTTGCATGGTTTTGTATAAAATTCCTTTCGAACTAAAACTACCTATTTCAATAGTCATTTTGAGAAAGTGTCGTCGTGACAATGCCAACATATGTTAATACATAAACACTGGAATGGAACGTGTCTACGGGGACAAAGTTTGCAACTCATCGGACGCGCTGCAAACTATGACACTGTTGTGTTTACTAGAAGCGTGGTGTGCAATACAAATGTTAACATAGAAACGGAACGTACTCGCTAATGTCACATTGCACCGAGTCAGTCTATACAGGTGACTTTTTGCCCATTTTAGAGCAAGTTTTAATCATGAAATGGAACTAATTTCTAAAAAAATAAATATTGAAAATCAAAAATAAAATTCCATACGAGTAGAGAATCTGTTCGACTGAGCGCTTATTTATTTGTGGCATTATTTTTAAGGGAAGTAGTTCAGTCATGTACTGAACTTGCTCCAAAAGAAAGTTTTTAAAACGTCACATTAGGGATAGAGTTTGCAACTCACATGACGTGCTACAAGTAGTGTCTTCGTGTTCTTCTTACTGTTTCCAGTTTATCACCTACATCTTTTGTTTGATTTCCTAGACTTTCATATTGTTTGCTTCTCATGCATTCCTTCCATTATTATTTTCGTCTTCTACTTTTCCTACTAGTATAACTTCTGTACATTTCCCCCTTGTTGTTCATTTGTCCCTATATTTTATAAACAAACAAAAAAAGAACGTGTAAAGGAAAGGAGGATCAATCTGAAAAGGAGTAAACATACTAATCAATGTGAACAACTTTTACTATGTTACCATTCCTGAAATCGTAAAAAAAATCTACACCTCCATACAAAATTAAATATCTACCGTGCCAAAATGTATGGAATTGCAATTTTTTTTACGATTTTATGTATGGTCCCATAGTAAAAGTTGTTCACATTGATTAGTGTGTTCACTCCATTTCGTGTTGATACCCCCTTTCCGTTACACTTTGTACAACACGCGAGGAGCAAGGCAAGCATGCTTACGGCTACAAATTTTATCCTTACAATTTGTCGCATTTCGCGTAGTTTACCGCAACAAACATAGACAAAATTGAGCGACAAAATAACTTTCATTCATAAAACGTATTTTATCTCATGCCTAACTCCCGTGCGAGCATGGTTTTGACAGGTCAAAGTAGACATATCGACGGTTGGCAACGTGAAATGATGTAAATTTGTCGCCTATTTGCTAGACCCACATAAGACTCAATTAAACCATTTTAATCGTATTTTAAACAGTTATTTTATTGAACTAATATTAAATGTATATTAACATATATAAATGTAGGCAGACATCTTTAAACAATGTATTATTGAAGTTTACAAACGTAAAAATATATTTAATTACGAATCTATAGCGCCAACTTTTGATGAATCCTACAACCACTCCGGCGGCGGTGAATGCATACGTACTCGGCGGTGGTAATTTCCTTTATGTTGGTTGTACGACATGAGTTGAAACGTTCCGTTGCACATTCATTTTTATAACATTTCATTTTAATAATTTAAAATACTCTTTGGTTGCAATATTTTTCTAGGAATTATAACATACTTATATCATTCTTTTATCTATGGTGATTGTTTTACAAAACGCGTGTTTCAATTTAAAATTACTATATTTTCTTAGCAGACATTAAAAACACTGTTTAAAACCTGCCTGCGTGTGACGGCTCATTTTAATACGTGTCCATTCATGAATTTTATCTTGTCGTTACAGAGGGAAAATACGTAAAGACCTCTCAGATAAAACATCATACTAAGGCCGCTGAATTCGAACTTGCGACTTTAGTCTATATCTGATCAAGTGAGCCGTCGCGTTTACCTTGCATATCCCATTCCTTTTACACGCATTAGGTTACACGTTGTGTTACATTATGAAACGGAATATGTTTGCTAATGTCTACACTGTACCGAGTCCGTAGGGAATAAAGCCTTTAGATGCTGGCCTACAAACTATGACACTGTTGTGATTTAGGTACTCTGCACAAGTACATCTAGTTTGTGGTTTCGTTTCAATGTAGTAGTAATGTATACATAAACGGAGCTTAGCACGAACCTTTTTTTTAACGTCTTAAGTTTCTAGTAGGAGTTACATCCTTCGTGGTCACAGACAGGCTGGCTGTCCGTTAGACGTAACAAAAAGGTTCATGCTAAGCCCCGTTTATATATAAGGTCTAAAAAAATATATTGAAACTATTTTAACTGTGAATTCAGTTCGTAATAGTGAACAACTTTCCCCAAGGAAGATATGTCGAAATGAAACAATTTTTTTTTGTCTTTCCATACTAACTCGGATCGTCTGATCGTTCAACTGTTCATATTTCGATACACTTTTCTTGGGGAAAGTTGTTCAGCATTATGAACTAAATTCACCCTTAAAAAAGTTTCAATATATTTAATTAGACCTTTTATATATTATTAATGTGTTAAAAGCGCGATAGTTTTAAAACAAATAATACGGTGATAATATTATTTAAATTTCTCCTGAATAGTCTATCTCTTTAACAAGCGATAGGCGTGCTCTATGTTAACATGTGCAATACAAACGTGTAACATTGTGGAACGGAACGTGTTTCCTAATGTACACAGTACCGAGACAGTAGGGAATAAAGCCTTAGATGCTGGCCTACAAACAATGACACTGTTTTGGTTTATTGTGCACAAGCACAGCTAGTTTGTAGTCTCAATTTATCGAGGGAATAATATTGTTTGAATTTCTCCTCTATATCCTATCTCTTCAACACGCATTAGGCGTGCTTTATGTTAACATGTGCAATACAAACATGTAACATTATGGAACGGAACGTGTTTCCTAATGTACACAGTACCGAGACAGTAGGGAATAAAGCCTTAGATGCTGGCCTAAAAACTATGACACTGTTTTGGTTTATTGTGCACAAGCACAGCTAGTTTGTAGTCTCAATTTATCGAGGGAATAATATTGTTTGAATTTCTCCTCTATATCCTATCTCTTCAACACGCATTAGGCGTGCTTTATGTTAACATGTGCAATACAAACATGTAACATTATGGAACGGAATGTGTTTCCTAATGTACACAGTACCGAGACAGTAGGGAATAAAGCCTTAGATGCTGGCCTAAAAACTATGACACTGTTTTGGTTTATTGTGCACAAGCACAGCTAGTTTGTGGATTGATTTCGATGTGGTAATAATATTGTTTAAATTACTCCTCTATATCTTATCTTTTCAACACGCGTTAGGCATGCTTTATGTTAACATGTGCAATACAAACGTGTTGCTTTATAGAACGGAACGTGTTTGCTAATGTACACTGTACCAAGTCTATAGGGAACGGAGCCTCAGATGCTGGCATACAAACTATGACACTGTTTTGGTTTACTGTGCCCAGGCACTGCTAGTTTGTGGTCTCAATTTAAAGGGAATAATATTGTTTAAATTTCTCCTTTATATCCTATCCCTTCAACACGCATTAGGCGTGCTTTATGTTAAAACGTACAATACAAACTTGTAACATTATGGAACAGAACGTGTTTGCTAATATACACAGTACCGACTCCGTAGGGAATATAAAGCCTCAGATGCTGGCATACAAACTATGACACTTTTTTGGCTAATGTGCCCAAGCACTGCTAGTTTGTGGTTTCAATTTATCGTGGAAATAATATTGTTTAAATTTCTCCTTTATATTCTATCTCTTTAACACGCATTAGGCGTGCTGTATGTTAACACGTACAACACAAACGTGTAACATTATGGACTGGAACCTATTTGCTAATATACACAGTACCGAGTCCGTAGGGAATATAAAGTGTCAGATGCTGGCATACAAACTATGACACTGTTGTGGTTTATTGTGCAGCTAGTTTGTGGTTTGATTCCAATGTGGTAATAATATTGTTTAGATTTCTCCTCTTTGTCCTATCTCTTAAACACTGCCTAGTGTGTGTTTTACAGATAGGACATAGAGGTGCTCTATATTACCATGTGCAAGAAAAACGTTGTGTTATATTATGGAACAAACCGCTTTTGCTAAATTCTGCACTGTCTGGAGCCTCGGAAGCTGGCCTACAAACTATGAAACTGTTGCGTTTCACTGTGTTCTCAGCTTAGCTTTGTTAACTCATGTCACGTATTATAATATTGGTTTCTCATTTGATTGATTTTTATTTTTAACCCACTTCAAAAAGGGATCTATTCGACCCGTATGTTTTTTTTTTCTCGATTTGAGATGTCGCGTCTCATACCATGTAGGTATGAGACGCGACATCTTCGCCACTTGTAATTTTAAATATACATTGAATTTTTTCGCAAATGTTATGTTTATGTCATTCTAGCTGTTGCCATCAGAGTAACCCCGGTGGTCAAAGGAATTTGTTTTAACCTAACCTAACCTAACCTAACCTAAACAGCGCAAAAATCTCTATGCATCCAAACTCTACCTTACTAGGTCGTACCACTTGTCACCTATATTTTCCATAAGAAGAATATTATCAAGTTATCCATCAAGCAATTTGTGTCCTAATATCCTCACTATAGTTTTACAGTCTCCAGTGAGGCCAAAGTTTGCAACTCAGATGAAATGGGGCCACTACTATCCGGACTTAGATGTACGAAAAGCGTAAAAGGTTCACAACTTTGGTTTTACGAGCTATTATTTCTTATTTCTTCTTAATACTTTCCTTGTTTCTCAAGCTTTGGCGCTTTTCCTGCTTTGTGTTGTAGAAATCGAGATATAAGTTCCCACTTATGTCTCGGCTGCACATCGTCGTCACGTTTGAAGTTTAATTTGACATAGAATAACTATAAGAAGAAAAATTTCTGCGATGACACTTAGAAATTTCTGTTCTGAAGAAAGATGAAGTAAGGAGTAACTATAACCGGAGAGCATGTTGAAAAAGAGTAATGAGGGTTGACGAAGCAAAAGAGGTTTGTAAGGATCGTAGCAAGTGGAAATCTATAGACTCTACCTACCCCCATGGTAAACAGGCGTGTAAGTATGTATTTTTATGTTTGATGCTTAGAAAATTATCAAATTTTGTTACGTAATAATTTCTGAAGTTTGAGTCATTATGATAAGTAGTTCAAACACTATTGATCATGTCTATATAAGAAATCGATATTTAAAATTTGAACTAAACTTAAAAAGAAAACGACGGTTTGCACTCCGGGAGTGCCGTCAGATGTGAAAACTTGAATAGTAACGTTGTGCATTTTTGCCATTTGCAACGGTTAGGGAATGATTTTGCACGAATCGCCTTAATTATCAGTAAAAAAGTACTATCATTTATGCGGTAGAATACAATATTAATTTATTTACAGATGCCACGCGCAAGCACCCTGCGCCGCCTAAACGAACATTTTTTACAAAAAAAGCGTACAACGCCGCTAAAGAAGTTTTCACTTCAAAAATATGTGCTGAATAAAGTTAACGTATAGAAAACTTTAACTTAATTTTCAATTCCATTTTGTCACACATAGATACAAGATAAAAATTACTTTAAAAATTTATGTGACAGCACGCAAATCACTAGGGACCTGACCTAACCAGTTTTTTTATTATTAAAAATCTGACGAGAGACGCAAAAAGGAAACTCTTAAGAACTCCTCGGTATAAGTTTTAATAACATCGGGTTTTTGTGACGCTTGCAGAGTACTCTTTGCGAAGAGCAGATTTCATTATGCAATTTCGTTTTAAAGATCAGATTATTAAAGAAATTACCTAGGTAAATTTTGTGTACTTACCTTTTTGTTTGTGAACCATTTTGTTTCTTTCATGACAAAGTATATGTTTACAAATTTGAATAATTATGTTTTGTATTAAAGAAGAAACTAAAGAATGTAAATCCGTTATTGGCTATACTGAGTAAGATTAATATTGTAAATTATTTAAGAGCTCTGGATTTTGTGACAATTTATAAATCAAATCAATTTTGATATGATTTTAAAAAGGATACCTACTCAAATTTGAATTAATCAAAAGAAAAGGATAATAATTTAAGGGTTGAATCAAACTTATAATTATGTAATCTCTTTTAGGCGTGCATTTTATAAAATAAATTTCTGTTCATTAATCAACTTTTTTCGAATATTTTTTTGTTATCAAAAATAGTTTGTGATGCTCAAAGACTACAAAGTCAAAACTTTCTTTTAAATACTAAAAATATTATGTTTTGACTGTTGGAAACGCTGCTCTGAAACACTTTTAAGTCAGCTTTACCTCTTTGATGTTGGTTATTTATGAAAAGCAAAGTACCGTAAATATTATAGTATAATTAATATAATATAAGCTCACAAGCAACATATTTGTACCTTAAAAGGTATCTGTTAGCGTAACATGGCCCTTATTATGTATGTTCAAATATGGGGTGTGATTTTTGTGGGGCGTAGGTATTTGTACCCGTAAACATGGGTGTTTGTACCCCTTACAAAGTCGTAAAAATATGTTTTTCGTCATAAGAATCAAAAGCCACTTTTAACATGAAAGTGGCTATGTACTTAGGTTAGGGCGGCTAGGAGGAAACGATAATGTACATTATTCTTCGTGCCTTGCGCTAACAGCCACACTCAGACTCACATTTTACGATCTAAACAAGAAGAGATATAGCTTGGACAGCATGAAAGAGAGTAGGTAATAAAATAGCCTCAAAATGGCTTATAGCTGGTCGGCGGAGTGATGTAAAACGTTAATTACGCCGACTATTGTCATTCCGGGAGGGAACAATTTCCTCCTTTCCATTATGAGTGAAAGGCCGCGGGGTTTAGTTGAAAGATTTTTCGTGTATTTTGCGAGATGAGGCAATCATCGCTCCGTGTTTATTAGTATTAATTACACGAGACAAAAGCCGTTGAATGAAGTCGTTTGTTTATTAAATTTTGTCACAGTTATAAAACACGTTTTTTTGTTTCGTTATATTAATTTTAACTTGATGGTTTATGACATGTTTTTTAATGTACTTCAAACGTATTTTTAACCCCCGATGCAAAAATGGGGGTGTTATAAGTTTGTCGTTTCTGTGTGTGGCGTCGTAACTCTTAAACGAAGGACTGACTATGATGCCATGTCTTTGTTTTTAAACTTATTTTTGGTTTATTAACATTTTTGACGTTAAAAATAAAGACGGTACTGTAATAATGTACCTTAGTGTCGCAATAATAAAAAAATTATTACTTACCTGATTACTTGACTCAGTAACTACGTACATATCTTAGTATTCGTTTCAAAAAGTCCCACATAGTCCATTAACCCTTCACTAACAAGCTCAGCGTCAACGTGTCAAACATTACTTCCTTTATATACCTTCATTATTGTCAGCAAAGGGTTAACGAACAACTTTTAATTGCGTTACTTTACGGCATTTCCTGTAGGTTGTTTACCCATCTAGCCAGCGTATCAAATCGATTATATTACGAGTAGGTACATTTTTGAATGAGTGGGTAAAATATAGGATAAAATATAAAATTTCGTGTTTTTAAAGAGCTAATATAAGATTTTTCCGATTTTTTAATTTTTGTGCAGGCTTAGTCAGGGCTTCGAAGTAAAGTCAAAATGTCAACGATTTCTTCTTATTTGATTTCACTTTTTCTGCCTATTTCTTTCCCTAAAAAAATTGAAATTATTTAGCTAATTGAAATATAAGTTATAGCTGAACGTGAGTTACCTATTAATACGAGTATATGCACTGTAGATTGCCATTCAATCCTTAAAAAAAAAGCAATTTTAGAGGCGATATGTTCAGCATGAACGTAAGCTCGTAACTACGCCTAAGCGAAACCTTTGAAAATCAATTTCAGTATTTTTACAACCCTGCGTGGCGTAATGAAAAATTCTCATCATGCGCAAGGGTTTACATCAAAGCTGATTTACTTTTGTATTCATGGAGCAATGTGTATTTACATTTTAAAAAACGTCAGGTCTCCTACTAAATTATTTTATAATATTTATAAAATATACCTAAATTATTCTTTTATTTTATAACCTTATATTTTTTCTTTTTTTTTTAATAAATATATAGGGACAAATTACACTGATTGAGCTAGCCCCAAAGTAAGTTCAGGACTTGTGTTATGGAATACTAACTCAACGATACTATTTTTTATAACAAATAAATATATAGATAAACAACCAAGACCCAGAACACTTTGAAAAAGGCCATTTCTCAACTTGCCCTGACCGAGGATCGAACCCGGAACCTATGGGTGACGGACTAACATGGTGACCACTGTGCCATGGAGGTCGTCTATATTACCTTAACGACTGCCTAAAATAACTAGTATTACATTTTATAAAATATATGCCCGATAGAAGGAGGGAAATTGAAAAAACCTTATACTTGGTCAAGTTTCGGTTTAGGTCACCTCGTATTTAGATGAGTTTTCGTTTAGACAATCTCATAATTTTGGCGAAATATTACTTCAGACAACAATATTTATTATCTTTGTCTTTCTCACATTCCTCTCCATCCACTGGTTGTCTGGAAGAGATCGCTTTAAGCGATAAGAATGCCCATTGTACTCATTTAATGTAAATTATTTATACATAGGGCGCACTATAAGTTTCCGGAACTGGCCACTTACATAAACAATATTTAAAAATTTATTGCAACATTTGAAAAAAAAACTCTTTGGCTGTAGAATGCAGTTTGTTTCATCTGACTGTCTTTTGTTTTTACCTTGTAACGCCATTTAAAAAATTGTGTGTCTGCATCAACATGGATTTAACTCGGGAAAATTTTCGTAGTATGATTTTCTACGATTTTAAGTGTAATTTGACACCTCAACAGAGCATCGCTCGGCTTGAAACAGCTTTTGGCAATGAAGCACCATGCAAGACAACTGTTTATAGCTGGTTTGCAGAATTCAAGCGTGGTCGTATCAATCTCAGTGACGAATCTCGCGATGGTCGGCCGTCCACCGCTGTGACCAACAAAAACATCGATGCTGTGCGCCGTATGATTAAAACAGACAGGCATGTGACCTACCATGAAATTCGCGCACCTTTAGAAATAGGCATGAGTCAAATACAATTAATCCTACACAAACATTTGGGTGTGAGAAAGCTGTGCTCGCGGTGGATCCCACACAACTTGACCGAGGCTCAAAAAACGGACCGCGTCACTTGGTGCAGTGCCATGCTTACCAGATTCAACGAAGGTGCGTCAAATTTGGTGTGGGACATAGTAACAGGTGACGAAACATGGATTTATTGCTACGATCCCAAAACAAAGCAGCAATCGAGCGTATGGGTCTTTCAAGATGAGCCGAAACCAACCAAAGTGGCGCGCGTGAAAAGTGCATCTAAGCGGATGATTGCTTCTTTTTTTAATAAAACTGGACACGTGGCTACTGTTGCTTTAGAGAATCGTCGTACAGTGAATAGTGACTGGTACACGACCATTTGTTTGCCGGAAGTTATTGACGAACTCCGTAAAAATAACCGTAAACGCCGTATCATCCTGCACCACGACAATGCTAGTTCTCACACGGCCAGACAGACAAACGACTTTTTGAAGGCGAAAAATGTAGAACTCCTGAGTCATCCTGCATACAGTCCCGACCTTGTGACTTTTTTCTGTTCCCAAAAATTAAGAACCAATTACGCGGTCAACGATTTTCATCACCAGAAGAGGCTGTCGAGGAGTATGAAAAACACGTTTCAGAGGTCACCACAGAGGAGTGGCACAAAAGTTTTCAAAACTGGTTTCATCGAATGAAAAAGTGCATAGACGCCAAGGGAGATTATTTTGAAAAACAATAAATTAATTTTGTACCTTTAATAGTATTTTTTCATATTCATTCCGGAAACTTTTAGTGCGCTCCACGTATGTGTTACATTTTTCTTTTGTGTACAAAAGACTTATCATCTATCTATTATTGGACGAGATTAATCTTATACAACTACTTTTTATGGCGACATGCGATTAAGACATTGAGCGTTTAAGAAGAGTTGCTACATAATCTGAATGCGTTTAAGACCATCTTACCAGTAGAACTGAACTGCCTATCAACTTAAAAAAGTCGGCTCTCTCAATTTTGTAGCTTTATTGAAAAGGCCGACTTTTTTAACGATGCAAAGATATTTAATACTTTTATCCCTAACATCTATTTCCCTGTCCTAAGTTTCACAATAGTATACAAGAACAATCCAGTGCCGTTGTAAAAACCTGTCTATTAGAGCAATAAAGAATTGTTGGAAAACCAATTAAGCCTTCTAGTCTACCATTATCCATTTATCTACAGAGAATCCATTTTATCTGCGGTTTTTATACTGCTAGCATATTGATGACAATTTGATAGTTAAGTACTGTTTCTATCTGTCTATGTATTATTGTTGGTTTAGTAAGTATTTGTACTAATATACGTTATTTATATCACGTATATGTGTACTGTGTATGATTAGTCCAAAAAATAAGACTCCACATAGTATAACAGAGCTATCAGTTTAATACTGTTGAGATAAAAAGGAAACAGAGATATCATTTAAAATTTTGTCTTGTAGTCCCTAGATAACCTTTCAGACTATTCTATGAACTACTATTTATAGTTTAAAGAGAGAAAGTTTAAATGATACCCTGTTTTCTTTCTTATGATTTATTTCAAATGGGGCACTGGACCCCGAAAAATTCATGTATCCCCTTAAGATATGAAGATGACTGCGTTATAGTGGATCCGTGTTTGTATTTTTGTAAAGTTAAGCAAACGTGAAAAAAAAACCTACTAAAAAAAACGTTTTTTTTTCAGATTCCAGCCTATATCAGACTGGGTTTTTCCAAAAAAGGAAGGGCTTTGACCATCCTCAAAAAGTATTTAACTACATTAATTACTCGTATAAATACTGCCTACTACTAAAAATACCCGCAATTTAGTCAAAATATCATTTGAGACTGCTTGCACATTTGACGAGTTGTTTTTAAACAAGTTCTGAGTTGCGTTTCAGACAAGTTTCTAATATGCGTTTAAGGGGATACAGGATTTTTTCGGGGTCCAGTGCTGCCCCCATTTGAAATAACTTATTTGAAAGGAAACGGAGATTCCATTTCAAATTTTCCATTTCAAATTTTGTCTTGATTTAGATAACCCTTCGAACTATTTTATGAACAACTGTTTATAGTTTAAAGTGAGAACGTGAAGATTTTCTTCGCTCATTAGCCAAAAATGGCCGTTTTTCACAAATGTGGGAATCAAAGCTTCTCGTTCTCACTTTAAATTATAAACAGTAGTAAGTCTAGAGCTTGTTCAAGACAAAATTTTAAATGATATCACCGTTTTCTTTCAAATAATTTACTTATGGGGGCAGCACTGGACCCCGAAACATTCATGTATTCCCTTTGATGCTAACTCATAGTAGAAAACCCAGTAACTGTAAGTAAAATGAACCCACAAAAACCTGTATCGCAACTCCTTTATCTCGAAACTCCTTGCAAAAAATCACGCGTGAATTGTTAAGGGCTCTCGGCCTGCAAGACAAATGTAGTAATTGTCGGCGGGGCAAGTAACACAAAGTCTCATAAAGGCCCGCTCCTAATTCTTTTTATGTGGCACTTGAGTTAGGTAGGACACGTGGGCTGTGTTCAGATTGTTCTCTTTTGAAGTTATTTTAGACGACGTTTGAATAAAACTTTTGGTTTAATATAAAAGATCCACTTTACCTGATTATATAGGATGTATCTTATACTACCTTATTATAATAAAATAATAATTTTGAGGATCCATTCTACTTACGATTTCAGTGACGAGTTTATTATTTTGTCAAAAACTAAATATGAATATTAAGAAGGCAATAATTGCACAGCATGTTAACAATTCAATCATCATAATTAATCAATCAAAATAAGATAAACGTAAGTACGTATTATTTAAAGCTTTGTTTTACAAGTTACTAATTAAATAATAATAAATAAATATATACGGACAATTAACACTGATTGAGCTAGCCCCACAGTAAGTTCGAGACTTGTGTTATGGGATAAGTAAACTCAATGATACTATATTTTATAACAAATACATATATAGATAAACATCCAAGACCCAGGACAATTTGAAAAAGACCATTTTCCAACTTGCCCTGACCGGGGATAGAACCCGGGACCTCTGGGTGGCGGACTAGCATGGTGACCACTACGCCACGGAGGTCGTCAATTATACGTATTATTTAAATCTTTATTTTAGAAGTTACGCATTAAATAGTATTAAAATGGCAAATACTGTCAGTGTTTAATTACATAACACCAATTCTACGAGTATGTAATATGCAAGCGTGTGAATGTATAAAAAAACCGTGTGAATGCTTCCTAATGAAGGTTTGCAATATTTGACCCCAGTGGATACTAACGTTGCGAAGTCTGATTGGCTTTTCCAGAAACTTGAGGTTTTTATTACCTATGACTTAGTTTGTTTAGTACTAAGACATGTTTAGTCAGCACGTTTTTAAGCGGATAATAAGTTAAGATTTCTCTCTTGGGAGTTTTACACAAAATAACAGATAAAACTGGTGCCTGTATTAGGTAGATTCAACAGGTTTCTCTTTTTATTTAACGTTTGCTAAATATTAAACGTACGTATGGTATCTAAAAAAAATAGTTTAAGAAAAGATCTAGTAGGTGGTTGCTTTTAGAGTTCCGTAAAAACATGACGGAACCCTTATAGAATCACTCGTGCGTCTGTCTGCCCGTCCTTCTGTCAAAGCCAATTTTCTCCGAATCTACTGGACCAAATAAGGTGAAAGGTAGGATGGTGTAATCCTATGACCCAAACACAGATATGCAAAGTAAATATATTTTTTTTAAAGAGCCATTTCGAAGGACAAATTAGGAAATTAAAAATAATAGTATTGCAAATTTTACTGTGTACATATATTTCATGTTACATATATCTAATGAAAGGGCTCGTTTTAAGGATCTCAAATATATTTTTGTTATTATTGTAAAATAAATGGTTTGGATTTATTCATGAAAGAAGACGGAAATTGACCATTCCGCCCTTGATCTCCAAAACTACTGAGCCAAAAATGTTGAAAAAGAAAATACATAATATACTTAGCTCATTGCTTGTAGATAACAGTATAATACGTTCACTTTCGGACATGGACGGAAAACTTAGTTCTTCACAAAGAAATATTAGTAAATTCAAAATTCACACTCAGTAAGAGTACTTTTTGTAAAACAACATCATCATCATCATCATTATATGAGCCACAGGAAGTCCACTGCTGGACATAGGCCTCCCCCAAGGATTTCCAAAACGACCGATCGGAAGCGGCCTGCATCCAGCGCCTCCCTGCAACCTTGCTCAGGTCATCTGACCATCTAGCAAGTGGGTGTCCTACGCTGCGCTTGCCGGTACGTGGCCGCCATTCGAGAACCTTTCTGCCCCATCGGCCATCGGTTCTTCGCGCAATGTGCTTCGCCCACTGCCACTTCAATGAGCTAATCCGCTTGGCTATGTCGGTGACCTTCATTAAAAATTTATATTGTAAAACATACCACAAATGAATAAAAACATTTGAATTTAGCGTTGCATGGAACCCTTTCCACGCGAGTTACTTAGCCGGTTTTTATTCTATCATCAATTTACAAGAGAAGAATACATTGGTTTATGGATTTTCGTAAATATATATTAATCTAAAAACAGCCCAATTCAAATATACGTACATCCAAGTACCGACCACGCCCCGTGTCAATTAACTTGCAAAAGCACTAATAATGCGTACAGCACGTAGGTCACCGAGCTCCTTCGTTTTAAAAATGTCTATTTTATTTTTTGAAAGCTTTGTTGTAAAAATTTAATTCAAAGGACAATGTTAGGAACTGTCAGAAACTGTACTGGGACATTGAAATTGATGTACGGTGACATTTTGTCGCCTATTATAACTTCCAAGGCCGCTGAAATTGTGTTGGGGCCTTTTCTCTACTATAATAAAGTCTTTAAAACGGAAATATTTAAACATGATATCGAAATTGTTTATTATTGAGGATTTTATTTCAGAAGGCACTCATTTCAGAACTTATGTTAATTTTGTCAAAATTAAACTTAACCCGGCTTATTGTAAAACCCAGACTAACTTTGTTACTAGGTTTAAACCATTATCCGCCCAAAATGAAGTTGACATTGACAGGTGAGATAGTGTGATATCACTAGATGTCAACTTGATTTGGTCGGATAATGGTTTAAACCTAGTAACAAAGTTAATCTGGGTTTTATAATAAGACGGAACAAGTATAATGCTAGGCAAATTTAAAAAAACCCTGACTGTCAAGAATGCCATCTAGTGATGAGTAGCGGAACTTCTGATACTACTATTCGTAGCGCCATTTATTATTTACTAGAGCAAGCCCTTCAAGCTTTAACTTCCAATAACTTTAAAATGGCTTAACCGATTTTCATGAAACATGGCTAGGAACCACCGCATGTGAACTTGCTTTCACGAAAACCGCATCGAAGTAGGTCCATCCGTTCTAACGCTACGATGCCACAGATAGACAGACAGACTGACCGACAGACATAACTTATAACACTCCTTTTTGTTGGGGGTTAAAATATCTGACATTTTATTAAATATAATAAAAAATAGATATATTTATTATTTAAGCGTTGAAGTTTTTTTATATTATATTTATTTTAGGTTAACGTAAATATGTACTGATATGGGCGTGGATATTTATTTTATGTAAATTTTCCTGAAATAAATGAATTGATTGATTAGAAAGGAAAACGGAACATTGATTTTTTCGAGATATAACAAAATATCTCAAAGTACATAACTTAAAATAACATCTGAAACATTAGCTTAAACTTGTAGTTTACTGTCTTGGTTAATTAAGTATATTATCTGTGCTGCTTATAAAGTTCATAAAACTAGCTTGAAACTGTTCTACTATAGTTATTCTAAGCGACAATTATATTTTTTCACCTATTATATTATCCCGGTTAAGACATTATACCGACGATACTTTGAGCATAATATGCTCAAAGTCAGCAATTTTTATTCAATGTAAATTTATTTCCTATTGGAGGTCATTTTTTTAAATATTATTTTAGTGCAAAAGCTAAAAAATAACTAGCGTTTCGGAACGACCACTGCTGGGAAGATAACGCAGAAAGAAACCCAGTTTAGTATTGGTCCCTACCCAGCCTGATGGGCTATGTTACAGTCACAAAGTGTGTAATCAATGTACTCAAAGTAAAAGGAAAGTATAACAATGGCAACAAACAAAAATCCGTAAGTACTTGCTAGAATTGCGAACAGTTACAAAACTTCCGTTTTGCATTTTAACATTTATTACAACATCTGCATTTTAAATCTTGTTGTTACATCTAGCAGGCAAATTTCACATCATAAAAGTGGAGTGGAGATTTCAAATATTAAGTTTAATCAATTCGCGCCACTAAGCCCCACTCCATCTAGCTCTTTTTCAACAGAAACGCAATCACGATGAAGTCTAAAACTTGTGGTAGTAGAAACTTCAGCTTCTATTTTATATACCCAGAAATACATCACATTTCTATAAATAGATAGCTAGATATACGGACAAATCACACAGATTGAACTAGCTCCAAAGCAGGCCTGAGTCACCCCCCGGTTTAGGTACCAAAAATATATCTACATTATTACTACGCGCGCGGAGATCAGGTCGGAAGGGAAAATACAGTTACATGAATCGTTTTTCCAGAGTAATAGGAATCAAACTAGCTTGCGATGGATGTCTAGGTATCTAAACGAAGAGGTGAGAATTCTGACGCCAGCTAAATGAAACCATAGCGATAACCACATTAAGTAGATATTTCTTTGAATTTCTTTTGTGAGTAAGACTTCTGTACGTAAGCACTAGTACTATATTCTGTGCCCAAAGTAAGTTCGAGTCTTGTGTTAAGGGCTTCTAACTCAACAATACTATATTTTATAACAAATACGTATATAGATAATCATATCCAAGACCCAGGTCATTCTGAAAAAGATCATTTTCCATCTTGACCTGATCGGGGATCGAACCCGGGACCTCCGGTGTGACAGTCTGGCATAATAACCGCTAGGCCACAGATGTCATCTATTATACAACTCTTGAAGCTGTACACTAGTAGTTCGCCCCGAACTAGGAACTCGCGAACCCCATACGAGTATCTCAGCACCTCCATGACTGATTTGGCTCATTTTCGGACACAAAAATTCTATTGGCCATCTTATTTTTATGAAACCCCGATCAAAAATACTCAAGTTACTGTCGAAGAAACATACAAACGCCGGATTGTTCAAGTAGACCTGGAAAGCTAAGCTCGTTCGTTTAACTAGTTATTTTTAGCGATGAATAATACTTTCTCATCGCTTATTCCGACTTTGCAGGACATTCACCAAAGAACAACTTTCTGCATAAATTTACTTTAAAATACAGCATCGTGATTTAAATGTAAGAGAAACTTCAAGCCCGGCGCCATCAGCGATCAAAAGTAGTTGCGATAAAATACACCTTCCTAAATAGCTGAGAAGGGTAACTTTGAACTTTAAGCTCAGAATAGCTAGAGATGGGAACCAGAAAGGGTGATGAACTCTTAGAAACAATAGTTACAGTGTTATAAAGAAAGATTATGGAGTTCAGAAATTTGTCCAAAATCTGCAATAATTGAATCGGAGTTTTGTAAGTAAAATTTGGGGGTCAAGGTAGGTCTCTTTTTATATCAAAAGGTATGTGTTTATTCATTATTTGTTGATCCATCCAAAGTCTTCTTCTGAAATTGAGCTAACCCACCTCCCTCAAACCTGAAATTGCTGTGCGTAAGCATTTTGATATAAGGAATGGAGATAAATAAATAAATAAATATATAGGGACAAATCACACTGATTGAGCTAGCCCCAAAGTAAGTTCGAGACTTGTGTTATGGGATACTAACTCAATGGTACTATATTTCATAACAAATACATATATAGATAAACATCCAAGACCCAGGACAATTTGAAAAAGGCCATTTTCCAACTTGCCCTGACCGGGGATCGAACCCGGGACCTCAGGGTGGCGGACTAGCATGGTGACCACTACGCCACGGAGGTCGTCAAACAAAAAGGAGAATATTAAAACTTTCTGTTCCTACTTAAGTGAAAGTCCTAGATTCACCTATCGAAATTTCATGAAAAGAAAAAATAGGTTCATAAATATAAAATTTGTAATTGAGTGGAGGTATTGAATTGAAATAGTTAAATAGTTTTAACTTATACACACTGTACCGTTATATAAATTAGTCCACCTTCGTATCGCTTTACCGACCTCACCCTTCTTTCTGAAAGAACTATCAGCATCACAGCTCGACCAGTTCTTCTGTGACATCAAGCTGAGTCAGGACCTTTTCGCTATCTAGGTCACATCTCACAGTACAATCACACTGCACAACCACTTTTAATAATAAACTAGTTTATGTTTAATCATTATTTGTTTTACTTTACAATATCGGGAATAAGACTATTTGATATTATTGAGCTTTTCTAATACCGGTATTCAAAAGTCTATTATTTCTTTTTAGTACGATTTTTCTTTGGCTATTGTTGCCTTATTCTTTGAGAAATTATGAAAACCGTCGTCTTTTTGCTTTTTAATTTTCTTTTCACAAATATCTTGTTAGACGGAAAAACAATGAACGTCATTTGAATGGCAAGTCTGCAAATTTTAAAACAAAAGTGAAACAAAATAACAGTGACACATTCAAAAACTTTGAAGCAACTGCTTTTACGAAGAATTGTACTGGCAGTTTTTTAAAGGCGAGGCAGGGCTGCAATAAAAACTTACTCTAAAACAATTGAGAATTTAAATGTTCGCCAGAAATTGGATTGATATCGCTCGTTTTCATGACAATTCCATTTACAATTAAAGATGCAGTGTTATGAAAGTAAAATTTTATTATGATTTACCTAGTATGTGTATATATGAGTATTTACTATGAATAGCAAAAAATAAATAAAGAATATATGATACATCTAATTAGAAATACAGGCATATGGCTTATTTGATACTAAGCGATTAGATACCGACACTTAAAGACATTGAAGCCATAAAAACATAGGAAGTACGTAAATATGCTGCCTTCTTTGTGTTATTCGTAGAAGTACAAATAAATACTTAATATTTCTACGACATTAAAGTAAGAAACATAGTTTACAACACGTTAAATACAAATTCTTTTGCTACTTAAGAACAAAAAAAAAAGATAAAGTTTACTGAGTGGTCCAAACGAGAAAGAAATTATACCTCAGCATTATCTAACAGTTTCGCTTAGTTAGGCCTTCTGCCAAACTTTTTACATTTATCCCAAAAAGTTGTGCCGTTCAAGGCCCGCATCTGGACTCAGTAAGGTAGGAGCAGATTCGATTGTTTGTAAGGAGGGAAACACGAATCTCAATGTTATAAGCGATTAATTTGAATAAGGAGAAGGCAGGTATAAAAAAGGAAAATGAAGAGAAACTTTGGAGGTTTTCTTTAAAGAAAATTTTGCAATCATACTTGTAGATGCTGTAATTCGTTCTCAATTACGATGAATGATTTGGAAACCAAATTATCAACGTAATTCATGCCTTAAAAATAAACTTTTCTTCTACAAAATAAATATTAATTAAACAAATTGATATATAATTTAATTGCAGTTCTTTAGAAACAAGCCTGTTTATGCAATAAATAAATACACATATAGCGACAAATAACACTGATTGAGCTAGCCCAAAGTAAGTTCGAGACTTGTGTTAGGGGATACTACCTCAACGATATTTTATAACAAATAAATATATAGATAAACATCCAAGACCCGGACAATTTGAAAAAGGCCAACTTGCCATGACCGGGGATCGAACCCGGGACCTCAGGGTGGCGGACTAGTATGGTGACCACTACACCTCGGAGGTCGTCTAACTAATATAACCAAAGTTTTGTATGAATTGAGATTCCTGATTTGGAACGCTGAAAGATAATTCTGCCATTTTCTGGTAACAAACCTTAACTCAAAGTATACAAAACTATTTTTATAATAAATACGGGATTATGTCTTTGAATTAACTTTCTGTGAAAATTTGCACATCTATATAGTACAAAATGATTGAATGAAATTAAATGTATGCTTGTGACACATGTTTCGCAAATCAATTTATCTTTATCTCCTAATACTTCCTGGATAGGTACATTAAAGTCAGTCATTACGCAATAATATATAACAATTACGGACATCCACTGGCCTAGGGCCAACCGGCATGATGCCAGTACTGAGTACCTGTTGCTTCACCAACACCATATCATCTGGCTAACGATTCAACTGTTAAACTTTCCAAATCAAAATTCATTGAAAAAGCCCCCTATGAAATATTTGAAATATGTAAATTCAAATATTTAAGAGGGAGCTAATTTGTGCGATCTTTGAAGCTCGGTGGCTCAGCGGGAGTACCTTCGCATTAGTAGTGCTTTTGCAAGATAAGGGACACCGGGCGTGATCCGCACTTGGATGGCTACAAGTAGCATAAAAGAATATTCTCGTGTTCATTCGTATCTACGGAATTTTAACTAATTTGATTTATTGAGAATTTGTAAGTCTATTTAATTTTATAAAAATATTTTTGGATATTCTAATCGAGGGATTAATTCATTTCTGACTCCGCCCATATCCCTGGTGTATCAGTTAAATGTGATCTTGTTCTTGACAAACAGTTTTTTTTTCGCACTTAGACGGAAAATTTAGTAAACAAGAACTAAATTAAAAATTTTGTATCTAAACAAAAAAAAATCTTCATTAAATGTAAATGGTTAAAAGGTAATAACTTGATCACATGCGTTGGCGTATATTTCTTACATTGAAGAGTCTTTCAAATTTTCACTTTATTTAATTTCATATTTCGATTGTGAACAGCATGTGCAGTTTAGGAACACAACGACTTCCGACAACGTTATTTCAAGTGTAGAAAATAAAATAATAGCATGTTCGAGTAAAGAGAATATATCAAACATTTTAAGAACAAACAACGCCATATTTTACACGTACTCGTATCTACTAAGGAAGACGCCATATTTTACAGGAAAATTTTAGAATTACCGAGTCAAATTCACTTCGTTATAATATTCTTTTCTACGAAATTGTTGTTATTGTATAAAAGTTGAGTTTTATCAAAACATTCCGAGAATGATTTTGTTACTACGTACGTATTTCTTATTACTTATCTTTTTTTGTTAGTCTGGGAACCAGCAACTTTTCTTCCTTATATCAATCATGTTTATAGGCCATGAGGCTAGCAACCCAGTACCACTATTATTGTTTCCTTTTTCTAGCATCGCGCCCGTCATCAGTCATCACGCTAAATGTGGCCTTTAGGTCTTATGGCCATGGGCTCTATCTACCCTATTAGGGATAAATACGTGATAATTTATTGTATTTATCTACGTTTTTGATATAAATGTAACAATTTTATTCAGATAAAAAAAACATATTTATATCAAGATAAATTAGATAGTGGATCACAGGCTGACGATGCAACCATACGCTGATATGAGAGAGATATTTGATAATTTAAATTAAAAAAAAATCCTTTTGAAATTATAATACTCATACCTACATATCATGTAATTGAAATGTTTCTGCAAAACAGATTTAAAGTTGTTGAGCCTATTTTATTTGTAACGTTGTAGAAACTCACGTAATCCCTTTGAGGATTATCTCCTAACACGCGAGGCTGAGATTAAAAGGACCGTTTGATTAAAAACGTTTTATTACTCGTTTATTACTTCGAATGACGGCAAATTCAAGTGTGACTTTGTAGCCGGTTTAAACCTGATGTTTTGAAATAATAAAGGGATAATAATAATATTAAAAGCCATACGACCCAAAGGCTACTTTAGAGTGATATTTATGTACAATTGATAATTATTATTTTAAAATTTCTGTATTTTTTACGTTTAATTTAAATTATGGCATAACAAACATTACTCTGTCTAAATAATAACTTTAAATATTAATTGAATTGTAAGTTGATGTCCTAGGAGAAAATTCTGCAATGGAGTTTGTTGAAGCGCCAGTAAACTTCGTAACCATTTGACGTCAACAATTATGCAAAAAAAATAAAGTGACGATTATTAAGAGATATTATAAATATCCTGTGATAATAAAGATATACTTGAATTTGAATTGTTGGTAAATATCTAATATCTTGAGGGACAACATTGTAATATACCAGGACACGAAAGGTATGTGACTGGTACCGACATAGAAAGGACTGTTGAATAACAGTCCTTCCCATGGTCCCTTAGTTCCGTTCGAGGTTTATGGAGATCCCAAAGAGATTTTCATAAGAAAAATAAATGAACATTTCCTTTAAAATGTTTACCGATTCATCGCAAAACTTTGTTTTTTGTTTGATTTAAAGATCGGTATTAGTATATTTCTAAACTAGGCATTTAACGAACAGAGCAGAGTTAACATAGACTCAATCTTGTAGAAATAAAATCCTGAAAAGCAATACACAAAACAAGGAAGATATCAATCAGTAGGTAAACAAAAAGCCACTGACCTGGACGTGATAAGGCGCCACCTTCTCTTCACCTTTGATTTCTACGTTGATATGCAATCTTATGGCCCCAGACACGGCTGACTTGTCCGTCCGCTTCTCCAAGTTGTACCAGACATCCATCTCACCGGACAATGTTCGCACCTGGTGAGAGAAAATGTAAATTTAGTTACAATTAAATCAAATGGTCATCAGCTAAATTAGTGGGCCTGAACTGATGATGCCACCTGTTGTTTTTATCCCTTGACAAAAAGGGGGGTGTTATTAGTTTAACGCTAATAATATTCGTCGGTCTGCCTGACTATGGCATCGTAGCGTTCGAACAGATGGACCGATTTCGATGCTGTTTTTTTTCACGTGAAAGCAAGTTATTTTGTAGCGGTTCTTATCTATGTTTGATAAAAAACGGTTGTCCGTTACAAGTTATTGGGGGAACGCTTGGAATTCAGGGCTTCATCTAGCATATAATAGAAGTCGTATCGGTAGTTCCTCTAATCGGAGCTTTTTTTTTTATTTTTATTTCCCTAGTAAATAAACTTGTTATCTGTGTTATCGGTGTACCTAAGTGTCTCATGTTAAATTTAGTTCCGATTTTATTCGCAATATGTTGACTCGAGGCCCACTAACTTATTTTTTAACCTTTCTAAGTTAATAAAAAGGACAAATAAAATTTCTACTTTATTTTTAAATGTTTATTTTTCCTATATTTAAGTGGCTAGTATTTTATAAACTTAAATAAACAAAAAGAGTTGTTATTAGTAGACAAAAGAAAGTTTATAGGTTTTATGTTGGTGAAAAAAAAAAAAAAAACTTGTGGATTTTATTGTGAAATAGATGTAGCTTGTTCTTACCGCCATTCAGTCGGCAATAAAAACTTTTTCTTATAAATACTGTAAGGTTTTTAAGAATAAAATAGATAACTAATAAAGGTTGGTAATATGCTTACCTCAATTATTGTCTGCCCCAAGAAGTCATCAGATTCTCTCGTCAACTTCTGGCGGAGTTTTGATTTTAAGTCGTTGTCTTCATCCCACACTCTCACTTTGATGCGGTCGGAAGAATTGTGGCATTCGCTAAAAAAATATTTATTAAAGAAGCTAAAAATTTATATTTTAAATGAATTTTCGTTTTTTTTTTAAACTATGAAATCATTCCATAGCATTCAACCTACTTCATCACTCTTTAATATTTATTAATTTACAATAAACATTACATCTTGTATTTTGCTTATTTGTTTTTAGAGAACCTATTTAATTTAATGAAAATTAGTTTATGTATTAACATTCATTTGGAATGTGTGATTCCAACTTATTCCAAAGACAAGTTCATAGGCATATTTATTTACAAGTAATAAACGACAACAAAATCCGTCAATTCGGCAGGGGCAACATATAAAATGCCTATTTCATATGTTTTATGTTACTTACAAGTAAAATTTCTCGTTCCACACCGGATTCAGTTCTTGGGGCATCGTTCTCGTCCTTTTCTTCACCTTACTGACCTGGACGGTGACGTAAGGATCTGAGGTTCCACTCTTGTCTTTCGCGATCAAACCTTGAGCACAAATAACTGCCCAACAAAGGGCCCATTTAGTTTTATGCTTAATACTTCTCTAAATCTTAAAAGAATTTAATAATTTCACTTTTCGTTATGCTCATATCCATATAACAAGGGTAAGCGTTACGATTATACGAGAACATTTTGTTAGACGACCCTGCGGTACGCTCCAATGAATCTTACCCAATGTATTTTTACAAAATCTCAGCGGAATAATACACGTTTCTTTTATGATTATTTTATAGCCTTATAACATTTTCACATACTGAAATATTTAAAGCCTCGTATGGTTCCTGTAGGCACTTCCCGAATAAACAGAGCACCTGATTCTACCGATTTGCATATTACATGATACCTAAATAAACTTGGAATATTCGACCAGCTTACCGTGTAATCCTACGCAACTTACCAAACAAAGCATTCAGCTATAACAGAACCTTTGGATGTCTAACAGGGTGTGTGAGTAGAACGAGCTGGGGGCATAGAAGAAGACTCTAGCTTCAAAACTACCAAACTTTATCTATGTCCAATTCCATTTCTAAAACAAGTTGAATATAGCGCCTACATTATCGGAGTTTCTAATGCAAACTTTGACCAAGAAGAAAGTTTCAAAGAAGAAGTATAAAGATATGCGCGGGAATCAAATCTAATGGTATTGGAATTTTCACGAATCGGAAAGTCAGACGGTAGAAATTTAGAAGTCCAGAATCGAATTACAGCAGTTGACGCGAACCATGCTATTTATACCTCTAATTCATTCATTCGATGCAACTCTAATCGTCAAGTGTGGTTACTCTACGATTGAACGGCTATTTGGTTAATTGCATCACAGTAAACAGAGTCCAAAGTTCTGAAAATTATCTTTAATCACAGTTTATATAGTGAAACGCATGCAATCTGTGGCAATTTAGCAGACGTGCTGCCGAATCGTGGTTTTGCAATCATCATTAATTAAATGTGGATTAAATTTGTGTCATTTGGTGTTCAGGGAGTATAAAATTCGTGTGCATGTAAAATCTTATTGTTGGCTTTAGACTCGACGGTCCCAGTGAAGTGTCAGATTCGTGGAATTTCCTTGGTGTTATGATCAAATGCTACTTTTGTCGATGGAGTGATTGAGGCGGTGCATTAACGACCGTGATTTAATTGGATTAGTATTGAAGTAAGGTATGCAATAGAGTGCTTCTTGACATCTGCTTTTGTTAGTTAACAAATATCAAAATTATATTTTTAGTGTGACAAAATTGAACGCAAAAATAACCAGTCATATTGAAGTAGACCAAACAACATAGCGCATTGACATACACTCACCGGATTACGGTTGCAAAATGGATTAAAATGTTAAATTAAACAACATAGATTGGTAAATACTGCGTCAATGTGGCATTCACATCAAATCGGCCTTAAACTGTGTAAGTATGTGTCTTTGCGCATAGAATAGAAAGTTTTTTAGATCCGCTATTGTAATATTGATTTTCTTTCTATTTGAGTAATTGACATAAGGATTTTTCAACAAGAACTTTTTTTCTAAAACACAATAAAACAAAGAATTTAGATGAAGATGATTCAAATTTATATTATAATACGAAGAGAAAATTTTGGCAATTATGAATGAAAAATGATATCTGGCAAATGACCACCACGAGCACGCTGACATATGTCGATTCTCGGCCAAAAAACGGCCCAATCACGCCTCCAGACCACATAGCGCACCACGCAGTGACACCTTGAGCATGAAAAGGCTTCTTAATAATTGCTCTTGGATTTTCAGAAGCCCAAATGCGGCAATTTTGTTTGTTGACTTACCACTGACACGTGAAAATAGGCATCGTCTGAAAAAATATTTTTTCAGAGAAACCAGCGGGTTATTACTGAATGAATTGATGAAAGAATCGACATCTGTCAGCGTGCTCGTAGTGGACATTTGCCAGATATCATTTTACATTCATAATTGTCAAACATTTCTCTTTGTATTACAATAAAAATTTGAATCATCTACACCTAAATTATTTGTTTTATTTTTTTTTTAGAAAAAAAAGTTCTTGTTGAAAAACCCTTTATAAATAAGTTATTGACATATTAGCAGATATCAAGAAATAAAGGAGTAAAGAATTTAGGCGAAGAGTTTCAGTCTAATAGAGTCAAAACTGCGAGCGTGCGGTTCATAGCCGCAAAAGACCACCGCAAACCTGTAATGGCGATCTTGCAAGACCACTTTGAGGTTCCTTCTATAGTGATTTGCTCGGCTTGTTCGAGACTGTCAATGTGAGTGTCTGGATCAACGTTAAACGTCCTCCTGGTCCCCACATGAAACGAAAGATGGAAAACCGTTTAGTGTTCTGTGTCTGGTGGTTTTTTCGCTGAATCTGGAGCATCAGGGTGTCTGGAACTATCAGGAGCGCTGGAGCGGCTGTGGAGTAAATGTTAGTACCACATTACAGCTTCGAACCTGTGATGGCGATTTTGGCGCTCCATTTCGACGTGCCATCGAGGACTGACTGCTTGACTGTGCTCATGTGCGCCGCATGCCCTTCTCCTTCGATCCCAAACACGCATCTGTCACATACACACTCGTGTCAGCTATTTATTCGCTGTAGAGATAGAAAATGTTACCTATTTTCTGATGCAAAATATAAATTTTAATTGTAAAATTAGTTTGTGCCAAATCAAAGCACTTAATTACATTAGTTTGAGTGCAAAATTATTTAACTCACCGGAATTTACAGCAGGTTAAAATATATAAAACTGTAAATGTATGCAATATTAATTTACGGGTGTGTATAGTTTTAGTTAGTTAGTTAAAATCTTTATTGCACCAAAACATCACTACTTATAGAATGTATTAAAAGTTTATAGTTTAGTAGATTTACGTAGGTAATACTAACTTGTACATCTGCGTCTCTTGTAGCAAAAGGGTGATCAAATTTAATTAATTAGTAAAAGCGGAAAAGTTCAAACCTGATAAGTTCGAAGATTTCTGGCTTGTCTTTTTCTCTATGCTTCATTCTTTCCTTCATGGCTGTGATGATGGAGTTGGCTTTATCCTCTGCGCCGTGTTTGGAAGACTTCTCGGCAGCCCCTGCGAAGCACACTACTCAGGCGGTGCCAAACAGTTCTTGGAAGTCGCGGGATGCGCCGGGAAGGGCCCCCGCCCCGCGCCCAGGCCCGCTACGGCCACTCCAGGGTACAACCTGACGAGAACCCAACTTACTCATCCGATAACCAGGGTACACGATGTCAGATCTGGTCAGGTCGATGACCTCGAGCGGCGCAAGCCGGAGCGGACCTGAGCACGGCGCCTGTACATAAAATTTGAATACAATCCCAAGCTTTATATTTTGTTTTGAATACTTTCGTAATAATACATTTTAGAGAATTATAAGTAACTTTTACTCATAATCCTCTAAAGCCGTATTGGCGTTGGGATTATATTTAACATAACACCCTTTGTTTCTGTATGTTTTGTATGTTAGTTCAGTACACAGATTGCAGTTGTTATTTACGCTTTGTTTCCGCATATCACGGTCACACGTCGTTGAGGACTTTGAAAGAAACAACATAAAGACAGTGAAAATAAACACAAAACCGTGAAAGTCTATGAAAAGTAAAGTATTCGAAAGAAATAAAACTAAAGGACCACATATAATATCGAAGTGGACAGACACTGGATTGCGTGCACACATCGCTAACAGGCACATCTTTACAACATGTGAAATTTTGTCGGACTTGTTTGGGCACATGTGTATTTGAAGCTATATCGATTTTAAGAAGAGCGGTGTGTAAGATAGTGTTGAATGTAAAGTAGGGTACAGAAAAGTATAACTTAAGTAATATAGTCTAACAAGGGTTTCGAACAAGTTTCGGCGCTGGGCGGGGCAACCCGAAAGGATGACAGGACCGGAATCCCTATCTACGTGATCTATTTAGTCCACACTTCGAAAACATTGATATCGATACAAGTATTGATAGCGAGGATGGAGCTACAAATAACTGAAACAACGAAACGTGGCTATTCTCTAAGGACACCATATTGTCGATTATCTCTATATGGGTCAGAGGTAGTTTATTTTGTGTGTGTATGAATATTTGATGGCTTATTGATTGGAACGCCAACGAAGCCTCAGAGAATAGTCGATTTGAAATAAAGCCTACTAATACTCATAATAACAAAAACAAAAAAAATGTTATAACAGTAAAACTAAATGTTAATACTCACGGAATTAATCACAAAATATATCAAATAATAATAAAGTCTGAAAACAATAGCAAGAAAGACATTAATGGTGATATTAAAAGTATGAAAGAAATAACTGATTTCAAAGTGTAGACTAGAAATGAGATGGCGTGCAGTCGACACATCTAAATCGAAATGATGTATCACATTATCACGATATTGCCAAAACGACTGCTCGCTTACATGATCGTGCAAATGTACTCTAAACCGAATATTCAGGGAACAACAATTTAGAAAATGTATGTCTCAAATGTAGACCGATAGCCATGCACACCGATAAAGCAATGGACAAATAATTAAATTGGAAGGGAAAAATTCATGCTCTTTATTATATGAGGTCAATAATGAAGAAAGAAAGAAAAATAATCATCACAGTAAAAGAACAACATCAAAATGTCAATGTTTTGTCCGGTACACATCATTACGTGATTCCTGTAGACTACCGTGTCCGATGGCTGGTAGTGTGACGTGAGGATGTCCTGGTTGTATCGACACATGCAATACACATGCAAATTGAGCTAAAATAGGGATAAAGACTACGACGACATTTCATCTTAAATCAATTTACCTGTTTCACCTAGACAGCAAAATCTAACAAAGTTATTGGTAAAACTAGCCTTAAAATTATTTGTAAGTGAAAAGACCGTCACCTTGAAATAAAAAAAAAATTGTGGATAAAAATGGGTAATGTGATGCAGGTAGATAGTCCATAAGTTCGTAATTTTGACTGTCTGATACATTAGGCCAAGAGTCTTTATTAAGTTAACCTTAATCAGCCAGTACAAAATTTTTCAAAATATTTGCGCTTCCCGAAAAACACACCCTATTTGTTTTTGTTTTCCAAATAACACACTGTTTGTTTCTGATCAGTCGGAATTGATAAGCTTAATATTCCTGATTCCTATGTATTTTTTTCTCACGCTAATATAAATTAAGATTCAAAATTGTTTTATCTTACATAGTTCTCCATGGGAAAAAATAAAACTTTTATATCTTTGTCGGGCGTCTCTGAACAAATCTCAATTTAAATACAAGCAAATGCCATAGCTATTGACACAATTACAAGGAGGGATGGAGTTGAAAGTTTAATCTTAAATCCAAGAGTAACTATCCTCATTTAAGATACGTCCAACAAACTTGTCTACAGTGCGGACACAAAGGACAGGCTCTCGAGAAGTCTGTATTCTATGAAGCACTATTCAAACTCCTTGCACGTTTAGGGAGTTATGAATAGACTTAAATTTTGATAAATAACTTGCATTTTATTGTCACATAAACTTAGAATTTGCGAGTTAGTGGGACAACTAAAGATGATGTGGAAAATTGGATGTGCAGTACCTATCTTAAATAATGTTTCTTATCAATTAAAAAGATGGTTGGTTGCACATTATTTTTAACCGAAAATGGTTAAAGGATTTGGTATTACTATTTGCAAAATGTTGCAAATAGTAAAAATGTATATATTTTTTAATTTTAATTATTAGTAATTTGTATAAAGACCCTATGTTTTGCGCTTAACAGGTTACCTTCTGTATCAGCAAATTTTAAAAGCAATCGATTCAAATGAAAAGCCTTTACTAGTAGCTAAACTTACATACACCTTTATCCTATGTTCTTTTTTCCTTCCTTTAACTATTTATTCAAAACGGAAAGGATTTTTTTTAAAGTATTAACTTGTAAAAAGGCCCATTAGGGCCCAATTAAATTACTGGGTAGAAAATAAGTCAGTGTCTATAAATTAAATTATTATGCACTAGAAACGTTAGCAAATATTTAAGATATCCCAAAGACAAATCAAGTGAGACCGGGCAATCAGCTAACTTAATAACAACAGATGCTACGACGTTGCGTAAACAACTAGATTATATCAAACAGACTTATGTAATTACGCATCAGTATTAGGTTTAGCTGGTATTAGAATTTTGCTTTAAAAATCATGAACTTACGCTTCGTATATATTCGAATCATAGTTTGCGAAAGCTCATTATGACGAAAAACGTATAACAGTTGTTTCATAAAATATATTGGGGTCTTTCGAAATTTGAAACATAGTTTAGTAACATATAAAAAGATGCAAATGCAAACAAGTCTGTTTAGACTGCTTTTACAATCGATGTATATATATATAGATAAATAAATAAATTTAGTTTTTTGCTGATATAACACACATTATTTATCTGTATGTTTTCTACTTATATCTAAAAATATAAAATTGATAAATTATTCTATCATAATTTTGGGTGTTTAAGGTTCATTTACACTGATGCCAATGTTCTAAAGGCTAATTTCAATAGGGTGAAGCCTAAATAAAAATGAATTAAAGTCACGTATAAGCTTTATTTCCTTTAAACTGTGCATTAAAATATTGATTCGTTCCCGGTCTCATCTTCAACGAGTGACCCGTCAAGTGGTGCTTGACTCTACTTCAGATTAATAAAAAGCGAACTGAACCTCACCATCACTCCTGGATCTAAAGCATGGATTCAAAGTATTGTAAATTAAATAGTTTTTCAGATTAACCTGAATCTGGGATATTTACCCATATATATTTTTTTGTTATAAAATATAGTACCGTAGAGTTAGTGTACCATAACACAAGTCTCGAACTTACTTTGGAGCTAACTCAACCAGTGTGATTTGTCCATATATATTTCTTTCTTTCATTCCAGAGAGACGATCTTTCACTTTTATTCAAAAAGTATTTTAATTTATCATAACTTACCCAATCAATGGCTAATCTTTTATAATTTATTATTTTGATTTACATACAAAATGAAGTGAATTACGTGATTACGTGCATTACTTTAAGTGTCAACTATGGAGAGTACTTGTGTAGGAAAAAAGATGCTATTTACAATTTCACTTTGTATGTAGGTATCGACAACAAGTAATATTATTGACATTCAGGATTATCATTTGATAGCATGAATTGATTAAATTTATGAAAAATCAAAAAAGTTCCTTTTTTCAGTAAAAAGAAAGAAACTGTAGTATATTTTACTAAAATAACCCGTGTGTAAAAAAAACTAAAACTCAGACTAAGCTTCTCTAAATCACAATTTAACCCATTCTTAATACAAGTAAGGTTTTTTTTTTAATTATTATTAATCAATTCAAGCTAAACAAAATAAGAAAAACCTCCAGTGCACCTCAAAGCTCCACTTACTCTGTAGACAGTCAGCATTGAGCAAGTCTTTGCACTTTTCGTGACACTTGACTCCGCACTCTGTACACCTGACTCCTTGCCTGGCGATGCCCCAGAGCAGACCTTCACACTCGTAACAGTATGTGGGTGATGTCGCGGTCCATAGGACAAAGTTGTGAGGAGTAGTTGAGGAGATGGGGTAGATCAGCGCTTGTAATGTCTTCTTGTACACGTGCATTTTCTAGAAGGTACAGTTTTGTTAATGGCCAGGATAAAATAAACAATGCTCAGAAAGAACAGGTAACACAATAAATGAAATTAACGCCTTATGAAGTAACAGAATTAAAGCACTCATTCGATATCCACCTGTGCGATTGATAGTTTTTATGTAAGATGAACTTTATAAAGACTTTGAAATAAGAAATGTGAATATGTATAGTTCATATTTCTCTATATATATATATATATATATATATATATAAACTCTGGTTATAAAAAATCGTGACGTATTCAGCGCATCATAATTATTTAATTTGTTATTCATAGAATAAGATTTAATTATTGATATCCGCTTAATCCCACCCCACTTTTGTCATTATCTCCTATGGTTGTAGGGTTGACTGAAAGAGATCCCTGACAGGGATAAGTCCGTCTTTGTACTATCGTGTTTTTTTTTTGTATTTTAATTGTGGCTTTGTACAATAAAGAATTTACTACTACTAATGTGTGTCATCACACTCAAAAAAAATAAAATGTTCTAAACGCGTCCAAAGCGTGGATCATAAACGAATAAAGGCCCTTTTACACACTGCAAGCCCATTGTCTGCGGCATACAATTAGATTGAATTACACAATAGATGACTTGCATGGTCTAAACAAAAAGTCAAGCATCTAAACCATTAATTGTTTCATAGTATATACTTAATATTATGTTTTAATTGTATGTAGTTTATTGTTTTGACATATAGTCTTTTTTCGCTACATACCTATTCAAATTTAGCACTACCCCTGTCATTATCTACATCACCCGTTTGGTTGACTGGTAAAAAAGGCCTTAGACTTTAAGATCGCCATTACACTTGTATTTGTGTATGAAGTTAAATAAATAAAATAAATAAATTGTAGGCAAAAAACTTGTACTCTGTAAATGGGCCTCGATATACGTTTTTAACTAAATTCCATAATAAAACTTTGTAGGTACTTATATCTATGCAATATGGATGTTTGAAACAGCCAATAGAACCCGGCGAAAACGTTCTAAGTTTGAATTTGATTGGCGAAGTTCAGTAACTGACACCTATCCCCACATGCACAAGTTTATACTAGACTGGGAAGGTTGTATGCACTAACTATAAGTTATCAATTAGTTACAGATACTGTGTATGACTCATAGTATTGCGTTAGGAAATTGAATAACTTTAAAGTGTGATAGGGCTTGGAGATAAGGGCAAACGTTTAAGGTACCATGATATAAATACTGTTATATATTATGAACAATATCTACACTAAATTCATAAAAAGGGTTTTACTCACGTAGTGTAGTCGGAAAAGGCAAACTACTAGACAACTACAACCGACTGACTACAAGAGTAACCAACAACTGCGGACACACCACCATTAGTCATCGTTTCCAATAGAGCAGCGCGAGCATCGCGGGCGGCGAGTGTTGCTTTATGGCGGCGACACGTGCTACACTCAGTACGTTGAGGACAGCGAAACCGTCGGGTCGCCGTCCCACTTAACACTCGTTCTGATGATGATCGTCTAAACCGATCGAAACTAATCAGCCTTTTCTGATTACACTACGTGAGTAAAACCGTTTTTATATATTTAGTTATGTCATCTCACGTTACTTTTAATAATATACTCGTAATATCTACACTTACCAATTCTTCATCATTTAACGTTGCTCGGTGCACTGCTGACGTCAAACCTGCATTTCTCTTCGTGGCAGCCATGGTCTAAACACACAAACTTGTATTAAAATACTTAATAAAAAGTAAAAAATAAGCTCAGTATGTTTGAGTCACTGAGTTTCAGCAAAAATGTTATTTTCTAAATTCAAAGCTGCTTTGACTGCCTACCTATATACTAGAATTACTTTTGTGTATGAAAATGATAGTCCAAAAAGTAATTAATTGTTTACTTGAAAATAATGTCTACTCATGCTTTCGAAGCTGTTTATAAGCTCATTGTTCAATGTTTTTCTACAGTCTGATGATGTTGCACTATATCTCTGAAATGTATACCTCAATTTATTTAAAATTAAAAATAACAGTACGAAAATGGAAAAAATGCATTTTTCATGTGCGTGAACAACATAGTATGTCAAAAAGTGTAGATGTGTCAAAAATGCACGGTTTATAGTTTACCGTTTATGCGTGTAAATCTTAATATTTAAATTATTGGGAACGAATCAGCTGTGATAAAAGCTTTTCATCCAAGGCCGAGTCTGCAAGCACGTGCAAAAGTTTCCTTTATTTTTCCCGCAGTCGTCAGTATGCAGTAACCCTTAAAATGAATTGCGAACGATGCCACATTTGTTTACCTTGTAAACTAATTTCGATGATATAACGTGAAATCATGCAAATGCCAGTAATATAAATATTTAACAGCAAATGCAAGCGAACTATGTACAGGTGGAACGATAAGGAGATCATTCATATTTAATCAAAAATAACATTTATGGCGATCATTATAAATGGAATAACGTGATTGTTTTAGTAGTCTGCACATCTTTTTCATTGATCGATATTTTGTATAAAATGTATTATAAAATGTGAGCAATAACACTGCATGTCATTTAACTTTTCATTTTTGCTGAGCCAATTTCTTTCAAGTATAACAACTTACCATCATAACAAGTCATTTATAACATAATCAATATGATGTTATTTAATATATGCAAATTTGATTTTGATTTTATTTAGTTTCAAATACTGTACAAAAAAGAATTATTTCACATTTATAACAAATCATCTGTATAATGTATAATTTATTAGTTTTTGATCAAAGTTATGGTAAATAAATAAAAGCGTTCTTGTCAAAGCAAATTTTGTTTATTTCCATAACACTTATTGATTATTTCTGGCCGCTACAATTTTTTTAAGTCCAAAAATTTGAATGACCTCCTTTAATTCAATAAAACATGCTATCGTCAGTTTTCTTTACATTTCACCTTTATAAGAACTGCATGCATAGAAAAAGAGTGTTATGGGAGAGAAATACCTTGAGAACCTGCGGGTCCGTGGTGAGGGGTAAAATGCAATGATATCATTAATTTAATCAGGAATTCATCATTCTCTCAGAGGATCCGCTACTTTTTCTGGTGACCCCTATTCTCTTACATGGTAGGTTGGATTGGTTTGTCTATGTATAAGGCTAACTAGTTAGTGAAAATTAGAAGGGAAACACATAAAGTTACAGATAACATTGAGACATCAATGAAGAAAGAAGGGAGGCCTTTCGATAGTATTTGTTCAGATTTATTATTAAGATTTGGACAATTATAGGTGAAAAGTATAATTCCTTAAAAAAGTATATAATCTTTAATTTTAAAACACAATATTTTACTATTTTTTGACTACTAGGTACTTCTATTTTATTCTCTCGATGAGGGTTACTTAAGTTCAAAATTTTAATTGTCATCAATAATTGTCCAAAACACAAAATATGGAAATTTTCCGCATAATAGAAGAAAACATTGATTACGCGCCTAATATTACTAAGCCTCAGGAAGCATACGTCGATGCGAGCTGTAACATTTACGACCAGTCTCAAATCACCTCCATAATGTCAAATTATTTTTTAATTAAACCTTACTTTATAAGTTGTGGTGCACACAAAGGAAACCAGACAGCAAACTGAACGTGGACCTCACACTGGCGTACAGCAAATTAACAAAAGGCGAATTTTCAATAAGTCTTTATGTCGACAATTATATTACGTTAATTACGAGTAAAAGAAGAACTGAAATAATTTTCTTAGTTTAATTTCAATTGAGGCGAAAAAGACCACAACATTTCAAAACAATTGAGGTAGGTAACTTATTTTTGTTAAAAAATATTTTGATTCATAAATGCTAAAAATATTTTTTAAAGGCACTAAGGGTACATTCAGACATTTGCATCCATGACATATTTAATGTCAAGACCACGTGTTATTGACTATCTAAGTATATTTGATCTACGTCAGTGTGATACCCACGTCTTGCTGTCAATTGTGTCACCGTGCCAAGATATTCTGTCACCAGAGAGCACCAGAGAGGCTATAATCAAGTGAGGCTTATTTTAAATTACATAGTTTAAATGAATCGGATAGTATTATAAATGAATATAAAAATAAAAAGTGGACTAACCGTGAAGACCGTAAATGGAAATGACTGCATTAAATAAATAATGGTATTATGATAGATTAATATGATAAACAATAGAAGAGTAGGTACGAAATGTGCTAGATTTAATTAATTTGCTTTCTGGTGAGGTGGTTTCTTTAGGTTATGAATTGAAACCGGCCAAAGAAAAAGATAGCTTACTTCCATCGGATTTGTAATTAGATAATTATAGGGAAGATAAAATTGTTGCGTTACTTACAAGTTCGGAGACGAGGGGTATGGATTTCCTTCGGGGTCTGATGTCGGGCATACTGTCGATATTGCTGTAGAAAGGATTGTCTCCAGGGTGCCTAAAATAGTGGGTGTATTAAGGTTTTGCATATTATAAAAATTGACTTTATTAGATGCTTTTATTTTTTCGGTGTGTATTTGCTTTGTACCTTATACAGTAGGTACGGAAAACTTTTATATTAATTTGTCTTTGTAGTATTTTATAACATAAAATAAGAAAACATTTACTAGACTTATTAGGTTAGAGTACTAGATACTAGATCGATCAGTTTGCTAACACTTATTTGTTTCATTAGTAAAAAAAAATAACAAATGAGTGTATTTGCGTAGTATTGTAGTATTGTATTTTTTGTATATTTGTAGTATTGTATTTGTGTGACTTATTTCTATATTTGCTCACCCATTTCCACGGCCGCCTTGCTCGTTGAATCCCCCGGAACCATTCTAAAAACAAAAAAAAAACTAATTGAAAAAAGAAATAAAAACAAAAATAAAAAGCTAACATTTATTTTAAACACTAAATAAAAAATAATCAACAATTTCAATAAGTTTTACTTCGATCAATTTTTCATTCGTTTCGTTGAATTAACTCGAATTAAACTCTGTCCAATATATATGAGTTATTCTATACGCTGTGATTATATTATTATTAAGCACGCATGTACACTAGTAGATAATTTTCATTTTCATAGACGTGTCAATGTATTTTCAAAGGTAAATTAAAATAAATTATTTTTTTGTTTCTTTATCTTTTCATTCAAGAGTAATAAAGTAAATTCTATCTGACGAAGAAATTATTATTTTTTAAATGAAGGAAATAGAAAATTTAGGTTTTGCAAACCAAACATTTGTAAAGTTATTTTTCTTTATCAAATAGTTTATTAATTACTATTTCGTTTAATATTTATGTATTTTAATTTAACTGGAAATGTGTAAATCCGCCACATCAATTTATTCAAACGACTCATAACCCGAATGCAACATCACAACAAAACAATAAAAATTTAATCGAAGTAGTTCAACACCTATCGTTACAATTAGCTTGGAGAATTAATAGTATCAATAAGTATACAAACAACATATTTCACACAGTATATTTATCTAATTAACAATAATAATTTTATGGGCAAATGATCCGGACTGAAGACATTTTTGAGAAACTGCAATTATGAAATTTTATGAATGACATTTTCTGATTGTAGAATAACTGTGGTAAGCGAATTATGTGTTCCAAACATAAGTTGAATCTGCCCATATGATAATTTTATTCTAATGTCGTTCGACGCTTAAAATATCCCACTAAATATTCATGTAAGTACATAAAGTGCCAGCTATATTTATGTAAGTGTAAATAGCTATACGATACTCTAAGCTGTGATTCCTAGATAAAATACGTTATAATGAATATTTTTATGATTATTTTACTCGTAAGCAAATCGCTACAAAGTTACATCTTGCTATAAAAATGGTAATAAAATAGGTACCTACCTAACAATTATAGAATTCTTTACCGTCTTTACCACAGACTTTTTAGGCATAAAAAACACATTTACATAAGTTGTGACCCCTTTTAAACTCTAGCCAACTTAACTATTTCCAATAAAAGTTTAGTTGACTATAATTGTGTGTTGTAAAAGGGAACAATGTATTGGAACAAATGCAAAAATTATAGAATTCAACATCAGCATTTATATTTTTTTTAATTTCATATTACTGTAATGTAATAAAAAATCTTGAAGTTTTTAGGTATTGTGATGTTTTTTAGCATTTGGCATTGTTTAAAAAAAGCGTGTATTAATTATCCAAAGAGTTTATTAAATTATTATTGAGGCTACGCAATTTTATTACGCACGTATCGATGTTTCTTTGAGCGATTTCTACAAATAAGGAACATTTCTGATTCGTGATATGACATGATATGACGATGAATGAGTTTTGTACCTCAGTGATCCCAGATACTATATAACAGATTGTGAGAAAGTTTGATCGAGACGATAATATTATGAATATTTAGCGTGTTTCTCACGTATACAGTCATCCCGGGCCAACCCGGCTTTGATCTAATTGGGTGACCATCATTAAGGCTAATGCTAAAGCGCCGGGCCTTGTGACGTTCGAGCAAGTGCATATGCCGCCTTAAATCTGTTGTGTCATTTTTCGGAGGCTGAGTCACTGACCGAACTCTTTTGTTTGTATAAAAAAAAGTTCGTATAATGACTCCACGCTTCAAAATTGGCACTTGTGTTTTCATCCTTATGATGATTTCTTCATTCGATTGAAACGTTGATAGCCCCAGGTGACTGTATAGTGCATATATAAGCAACCCGTTAAATATTTATAATGTCATCATCTCACAAGACGCGAATTTTATGTAGTAGTTCATTTCTCGATAATACTGACTAAGCAACACATAACTACTACTCGTAATAGTTTATACTTTGCAAAGACTAAGCATTACTTGTATAAATATCATCAAGCAAGTAAAATTTGTTAAAAATTGTATATCAGTTGTTCAATTAAGCTTTATATAAAAATTCCATTACAGATACACATATAGAAAGTCTTACTAACTATTGCGCAGGTTATCCCTAATTATTGCCTCAATTAAAGGGAGAGCTTTATAATGAATATCTTGTATAGTATTGTTTATACGAGCACCCTATACTATTCATTTGAGAATTCATAATGTTTTTATAGTTTGAAAGAAATATGGTTTAAAATGTGATTATTTACTCACAACCGCAGAAAGTTTTGTATGTAATACTGTATAACACAAACTAAGGGGCAGATCAGTAACTTTGTTAAATTAAGTATATCAACATAAGTAGAAGTATAGAAAACTTTTCTGTTATATTCAATAATGTTATGACGTTGTTTTTGAATGGACGACTAATGTAACGATTCAAAATTATTACACTTTCTACTACTATTCTAATAATACGACTATCTTTTTAAAAATGTAAAGCTGGTTATATAACTTCGCGGTGGCATCCAATAATATCAGTCTAACTATTAAGTTTTCTTTCAAAATACTGTGAACGTTGTAATACCTCAAATATCTTAGTTTAACTCTTAACTCTAATTTCATGAAATTTCTGCATAAGATAACTTACACCCGCGCTGACTTTGTCCTTTTCAGTAGAAGGTGTGGTCGCAGCAGGTGACTCTGATGCCTTGTCTTCAGCTTTGCGGTCTTTCAGAGCCTTGAGAAGCTTCCACTTGCTGCTAACTGGTGCGTCTTGTTGTTGTGGTGGCGGCTGCTGAATCGACACTGGCTCTTCATGTATTTGCGGCATGTCATAATCATCATCTAGCTCGTCACCACTTTGAACTGGGCTGTCCGGTCCTGATGTTTCACCTGAACCAGAATCAGCGAACGATTTATCATCATCAGATTCTTCTCTTACAAACTCGTCAGGTTTTTCGTTTATAACCGGGAACGTAGTAATATCTTTCCAAGTCTCCTTTACTGGAGTCTCGTCATATTTATCTTTTACCGTAGCTGTCTTTAGTTTTAACTCACGTAGCACAAAAGACATTTTTTCTTTTAGATTTTCTTCAGGTTCTTCTAATATTTCAAACTCCGGCTCTTCCGCTAGAGTATGTTGTCTCTCTGCCTCCAATTGAGACTGATGTTCCATTTCCTCTAACTTTCTCAATTCGTAACAATACCATTCATCCTCCGAGTCAATACTGTCCTCCGTACTTTGCCGTCTTGATGACACTCGAGACCCACTTCTCCAAGAATGCGTACTTCTACTATCATCGTCGTCATGCTTATTTGGTATTTCCAGGCTTTGCTGATGCCGGGGCTGAAATTTATTGTGCATACCCCGTGTGCTCTGTATTGATGGACTGCGTTCTGGGTATGTAACAGTGTCTTCAGGCACTGTGTTGCTAGTGATTTCAGGAGTACTTTGCTTACGTATACGCTTTTCTTTTTGGCTATAATCTTCGATACTTTCGGTTTGTAGCTGTAATTCAACTTCAGGCTTAAGCGGAGACTTTTTTTCGTCTACATGCTCATCTGATATTGACGATGATTTTCTTAGTCTATATTTACCTAATGCTCTTGATACAGCAAATTCTTGTGAACTGCCGTTATACGATTTATTACTATCAGACAGTCCCTCGTCAGAAGTTACAGATGCTTTTTTAACGTCACCCACAGTAGCAAATAGTGAAGCTGGTGACTGATTATCTTCTTTCTCTTCTTCTTCTTCAAATAGATCAACATTCGATATATCAGTATCTATATCTAGTTTTTCTAATTCAGATATATTATTCTTAACCATTTGGTTATTCATTTGACTCACACGCGCAAAATGGAAATCTATGTCGTCACTTTTATCTCGGGGTATAACTGGGAATTTTTCATTTTCTTCTATAATACATTCATTGTCATCATGATCTCTATAATCTAGTCCCTGTTGTTGTAGTTCTTGTATCATTTGTTGCTGTTCTACTATTTCTTGATTATTCATTTTTCTTTGCTTTGGCTTTACTGGAACCTTTGCAAACATATTACCCTCATGTGTTGAATCAGAAAATACACTATCACTATCTTCAGACTGGGCACTTGACCTTCCACCTGACCATTCTGTTTCAGAAGTCTCTGGATCAGAAAGAGACTGGTGACTTGCTTGATGTTTTCGCCTAGCTTTTTGTAATAAACCAGACATTGAAGCAACTAGGTGGTATTTCTTTTTTCTTCGTTGCGCTGATAAAATTCTTTCCTTTAACGATTTTTCTTGCTGTGGTTGTTCTACTGTATCTACACCAGATGGTAGTGAATAAGATCTATGTTTTTTAGGTAAATGTAAGTCTGGTAACCAGTGAGTTACGGAAGACATTGCTGATTTAAGAGATGATGTTCGTTTAGGTTTTTTGGGTTGTTTATCCGGTTGTTTTACTTTCAGATTGCCAGGGATAGACAAATACCCTGACTCAGATACTAGTATGCCACTAGAATCAACATACTGTTCCTTTTTAATTTTTGAATGATCAACAGCTGCTTTATTCTCGTACATGATATTACCATTTCTTTGATCATATTGTTGTTGTTTAAAATATTCTTGTTGTAGTTGGTTTTGAAATTGTTTTCTTTCAGATATATTAAGCGAATGTGATTTAAGGCTGGAAGTTTCCATAGAACTAGTTGGTGATCTACTACCGCCTTGCCATGATAATTGATCTTCTAGTGAAGTTCTCTTAGGTGAATCATATCTTGTAGATGTTGGATAATAAGACAAAGCATCAGTTAAATTACTAGTTGGGTACCCAGTACGATGACCAGATGCTTTGTATCCATTTTGAAAAAAATGGGAATCACTTGAGCCCAATGTATTTGCTCTAGTGAGTGATCTTTTACTAGAATTTGCTGCAGACATCACAACAGTTTGCGCATGATAACTCGGTTCAGGTGGATATGGATCTATTGCTGGCCTTGCAGGAGAATCTGTAATTTCATTTCTATCTAATAATTCGGAAAAACTCCTGTTATCTTCAGATAACATTCCTCTTGGAGTACTATAAACAGTGGTAAATATTGGTTGCCTATTCCCAGCCACCGAATAAATTGAGGGAGCTTCATTACCATAATAATATTCACTAATATTCGTTACTTGGGTACTGTGAACAGTCATTGAATAGGGTACTTCATTCTTTAAAAAAGCAGAATCAATCTTTCCTTGCAAATTACTCAAGTCTCTGGAACTGCTAAGTTCTTTTGACAATTGGTCACTTTTTCGTAAATTATAATCACTTTTCATACTTTTTCCTTCGTATAAATAGGAGTCTACTAAAGTTTCTAAGTATGGTTTAGTATCTACCTCGTATGACATTCTTTGAATTGCCTGTGGAGATGACATTCTCATTTTATGTGAATCATGGCTGCTATGAGTAATTCTTCCCGTTTTAGGAGAACCAGGACTTTTTTCCAAACTAGACCATCCGCTCATAGATGATAGTCCCGAATCTGACTTTGCTGCTACAATATTTGTAGTATCTCTTTTTACATGTTTTGGTGAAGTTTTTGGAGATTTAGGTGACCTGGGACTTAAGCGTAAATTATCAACTTGGCCAGCAGAAAGCATTGATGGATGACCCGACAATGTTTCATTATTATTTTCAATTGGAAATAAATCAGCTCCATTGGGCGGTGCTGGCGGCGGAGGACTTGGAGATTTATGTAACCTATTTTCCTCATAATTCAATTCAATTCGATTACTTTCTGAAGGTCCATTATAAATTTCATGAATCGATAGAGGAGAATGTTGATCTGAACCAGCGTTGTACATTTCGTTTAATTGTTGGGTCATACTTTTACTGGAATAATAACTTTGTCTCGAACTCTCACTTGCTTGATAGGTTGAGCTGTATTCGAATCGGTCCCTCGATAGAGCACTGGGAGATTTATTTGCTTTAGCAGCATTTATTTCAGCATTAGCTACTGCCGAACTATAGGCTAATCGGCCAGTTACTGTTGTGTAAGGTTCCGTTGTTGTTCTTTCAGGTACGAATTTGCGTCTTGGTGACAAAGTGGGTGGTAAGTAATCCATTGACCGTTCTGAAGTCGTATTTTCCGTAAGTGACAGTCTAGATGGAGACTTCTCTCGTACAATCGGATCTTTCGGCATTGTTAACATAAAATCATCAAAACTTTTCATCATATCATTTATGCCCCAATTTTCTCCACCAGAATATACACTTTTAAGCTGTTCATTTATGATATTTCCGTCTTCAACAAGTGCCTTTGCTTCAATGTCTCGGTCATGTTTTGATGCCATTTTTGGATCGGGACTAAGCAGCCTAGTTTTCAAGTCTTTTAACTCTCTCGAATCTTTGTGTAATTGGGTTGTCAACCTATCTAATTCATGTAATTTATCTACTGTGATTTGATCTATTGTACTTAATGTAGATAGATGTACCAGATCTCTTTCGCTGATTCCCGGTCCACCTTGTAGACCACAATAGTCTTTATAGTCTGTGGAGCTGTAATTTTGTCTAGAGCTTTGAGGTATTATTTCAATTTCAGGTTCTTCAGGTGCTTCCCAGATCATGTCTAACTGTGAAGGTGGCCTTGACGTTTCATCGCATACTAAATCATCTCTATAAGCCTGATTTAAGCTTTTATAAAAAGCTTCGTTAGACTCCATTATTTCTTCCTGTGGATCTAATAATGAAGAGCTACGACCGATATCCAATCCTTCTTCTATGCCATCTTCGACAGTGCCATTACCTAATATTTCACGTATTACTTCAAGTCGAGTCATCGGGTCCCTAGATGTTACAGTGCGACATGCGTAAAAATCTAGCAATGTTGATATCACACCCTGTTGATCAGCTAGTAATGCTTCTAATCTCTCTAATCTTTCCCACATCCTCACATATTCTTGGCTAAGGAGATCGAGTGCTCGCCAGGCGTACTTGAGTTCTGTTTCGAGGATATTGAGCCGTGTGCCAAGGCGTTCCATGTAGTCGCTGATGATGTAGTCGCCGGAGTAGGGGGGCAGGTCTGGAGGCAGCGCGAGGGACCCGCAGTCGTCCATATCGACCTCTGCAGCCCCACTCCCGCCTGCCTCGCTTCCCTCCATCGCGCCGCCTGCGCCTGCCCCAACATTGTCGTGAATATCTCGCATCATCTTCGGATCGGATAGTGGGTTGCACATAACATTTTGCACTATGAGTCATCCCATATCGTTTTGTTCGTCACACTTCTTGCACAAAACTGTCCCGCATTTAGCGTCTGCACTAAAATCATTTTATCACTGTAACTTTCACCACATTATCGTTAATGTTGGTGCACTTTTAAAAACTAATATACTCTTTCGTCACTTTTATTATGTATACTTTGTACTTCGACGGAATGAAATTGATATTTCTTTTTTACATCAAAAATATAATTTGAGTTACACTTATCACTTGACTGTAAGAGAAAAAAATTGTATTAGATCACTGTTTTAAATAAATACCACTGATTTGTACATAATAGTTTATGTGCACAACAGTGAAGGAAAGGATGGGAATTACCTCAAAGAAAATGTTGACTTTTAACATCATTATTATCTTTATCTTTATTTAAAGTAGGTTAATGAAGAAAAATGTGAGAGAATATTTAAATTTGAAGTCAACACTTTCCTGTTGGAGGCAGCTAAGCGGTTCATATTAGATTCCACGTGAGCAAATGTCACTCAGAGGTGGAAGGCGTCGCTCGGCGGGAAGGAAATGGAATGAAGTGGAAGGAAATTATGCCGAGTTCCACCACCGCCTCGCTTAAATTGACCCTAAGGCAGGATTAGAGGAAACCATATTGTGACAGTATTGGATGGCGGGAAATCTTCCCGATATCGGACAAGCCCAAGTTTTGTAAGGATTATCACGTTTTCTATATTCGCACTCAGAGGTGTGGTTTTTTCGTTTTCTATATTCACAATCAGGTTTTCTTTTACAAAAACCGATTTTTATAAACGTAGTAACAGCTCAAAGTTAAAAAAAAATCCACTTGCATATCGTTATTTATTTAATAGAAAGTAGAACTTATTCAAGTACTTACATTATAGGACTAATATTTCGTATTCAACATATTTTACCAATTTTTGATATCCAAAATTTATATACGTTAAATTAGTAAACCAGTAAGCCACGTTATGTTTATTCATAAGTACTTTAAAACAATAATATGTTTAAGACAAGCTTTTAGCTAACGCTTTCCATATGACTCTTTACATGTTTTAATATTGAAGTAGTAAAATATGTAAAATGCTCATTACACATTCATGAATCATTGAACCACATTCAGTCGATTAAAGTAATTGCATTGGCATCGGCTGTTTACTATTTACTAAAAGATACCTACCTACCAACGGGACATGGTCGACAAGAATTTTTTACAATTAAATGTTACTGCAGAATTATTTAATAGCAATATTTCAAGTCTAGAGGGTATTTCTGCCTGTAAAAATAATCGTGGAAGAATATCAAAATGGTGAAAAACCTCTTTTTTCATGTTGCATAGCCCATGAAAATATTTTGAATTTAAATAATTTCCGAAGGTACGACAGAAAATTGTGTTTTTTATACCTTTAGCTATTTTTGTAAATTAAGATTGTAAAAAACAATAACTTGATTTTCTTTAAGTTATTGAAGTAAAACCAGTAAAGTATTCCAAGACTTCCAGTCAAGAGCAAGCAACATTATTTCAAAGCAAAGGAGAGTTCTCAAACCACAATCCTCTAAGTGAATGAGGAACGCCTAAAGATCGAGAGAGCTTGCTAACGAGGAATCCCTTTGACGAGGTACGCCCAAATATTTTGCACAGTAACCTAGCTAAATTCACATGGTAAGGTATATCATTATTCATTTTATACCTTACCGAGTAAATTTAATATTTTAGTTTAAGTTAGAAAAGCAAAAATGTAATGATCTGTGAAGGACATACTTAATACATGTTAAATATGAAAACATGCTTAATACGTGAGTTAACAGCTTTATATTACGTACTGGAAATATATATAATAGAAAAGATATTTCAGTTTTTATGAAAAAGAAAAAAAAACATCTCGTGAAAGCTTTTCCCATTGAAACACCCCCGAGAAAACTTTTGACGCATTAAAGTTCATGCCTCAAAAAGCAACGCACACTGAGCTGAGCAGCTAAGCTCTTAACACCGAATTCTTATTCAACAATATTATTATCACACGAATATAAGTTGTTCAATTGTTCATAAATAAACTAATTAAATACCAGAATATCCTCAAAAAATATCAAATATAGCATTAATTAATAAACATGAATTCGTTTCTTTGTGTAAAAGTCTACGATGTTTAAACGGTAACAAAACGACATTATAATCTATTTACTTGGGTATCTAATAGTCGTATCAAAATTCACTAATTAACGTTTCGAAGTAAATGATCTTCTGTAACAAGACAGGATAAAATGTTGTCCTTATTTGTAAAGGTACTTTTCTACTACAAGATCAGCGAGAGCCAAAACGGGGAGAGTCGAAATGGTATTAATGTTGTCATCTTTCACATGGATCTATTTTCCTTGCATTGAAGTAATTTATTTACAAAATTCATTTACACAAAAAACAAATACAGAAACAAACAAAGTAAGAACCGAGAATACAGGTACTGCTTACTCGTATTTTAAGAAAATTTCTTTCAGACCCAAGGAGATAATAATGTTTAATTTTAGAGAGTTTCAAACAAGATTCAAAGATTCAAATGTTTATTCAGTAATTATACCTTTACAGGCACTTTTACTCGTTAATAATTATAATTTTCTCTTTTTTTTTATGCATCCAATCACTCATTTATTCCAATAAAATAAATACACTAACACATTAACTTATAAATAAAAATATTTCTCCAACGCTTCACAATACATCGTGGCAACGTGCCCAGAATACTGGCAGTACTGGCAGTATAATTTATGTTACGTGTAAAGTATATTGTATATTAAAATTTAATTTATTTTTACAGAAAAGCTACTGATACCAGCGCTTCGTAACGACCACTGCTGAGAAGAAACGTCGAAAGAAACTCATTCATATACCACTGTTACACCGCTATCGCCACGAATGAATGTGTAACCGCTTTTACATAACTAGGTACCTAAATTAAATAAATAGGAACAACTTACACTAATTGAGCTAGTCCCAAAGTAAGTTAGAGACTTGTTTATGGGATACTAACTCAACGATATTATATTTTGTAACTAGTACATATATAGAAAACATCCAAGGACCAGGACAATTTGAAAGAGGCCATTTTCCAACTTGCTCCGACCAGAGATCGAACCCGGAACCTCTGGGTGGTGGACTAGCATGGTGACTACTACGCCACGGAGGTCGTCGTCAAATGTGTGCATTGAAGGATAAAAAAAATTTCTTTCACTAATTTAAAGTCTCGTCTCGCATCGCCATTGAAAAAGTGCCTTAAGATTAGGGCCATTGTTTTTCTTCCGCAACAAATATAAAGTCATTTGGAACGCCATTCATAATGCCCTTAAGAACAATAAGGAACTTGTTCGGGGGTTTTAATCTTGGTAAGCTTTTTTCTTTACTCTCGATTGAACATGAAGGCAGAGGGAGGCTATGGTATGGAAACTCGTTAGGTCTACCAGGGCGTACCTGTAGTGATACGCGGCGAAGGCTGCATATCAAATAAACAATAACGTCTTATCGGATATTTTGATTTCTGTTTATGGATGCACGATCCCTAGTATCGGTTTTCAATAAAGCCGGTCCTAGGAGCTGGGACTCCGCGATACTAGAAGTTATCCTCAATTTTCATCTTAATGTTTAACGGTCGGGCCTTACATCTACATCGCAGAATAAATCTTTAAAGTTTTGATGGGGCAATAAATTTACATAATCTGAACGGACAATTATGAATCTTTTGGAGGTATCCATTACGCGTAATTATGATAAAATAATGATTGGTCCATTTTATAAAGGATATTAAATACATTTTATGGATACAAAGTATTTTTACGGGTTAAAAGTCATTTCCTGGCCAAGTGGCCACTGAAAAACTGAATACATACTTCGGAGGAGACAAAAACCCTTTGTTGTGTCATCAGTTTTTTATTTTACTGCACTTAATTACTTTTTCCCCAAACAGATAAAAAATTACAATTGTAAAAAATTACAATTCCTGCATGCATAGTAGATGTATGATTGTACCGAAAGTACTAACGAGTAGGAACGTCGGTAGGTTGGTCAAAGGGTAAAAACCAAGGGACCCTATTTCTAAGATTCCGCTGTCCATCTGTTGTACGTCTGTCTGTCCATCCGTCTGTCTGTCCGTCTGTCTGTCTGCCACCAGGTTGTAGCTCATTAACTGTGATAGCTAGACAGTTGAAAATGCGCGTACAATATCGCCCCGGACTCTGTCTGCTTAGAGACGCAAGAGTCAAGACGCCAACTGCTGTCTGCTCCATTAGGAATAATGACATGATAGTGTATCCTATCAAATTCAATACTCACAAGAACTTTGACCTAATTACAAATATCTATATAATAGTACCTGTATCTAACATACTATAATTCAATACTGGCGTTCAAAATGCCAATCGAACTCTATTATCTACCATTTTGTGGTAAGAACTGTATCTGTGTTTAGCAATCACAAGAACCCTTGTAGATCGAGATAAGAGGTGCGGAAAATGTCCCGAGTGGTCCCGGAACTTTTCCTGGTTTCCAACTTTTGGGTTCGCCTCCCGTGTTTTTCTATCCCTTCCTTATTGGAATTATTAACAATTTAATTTTCCTCAATTGTTCTTGGTGGTTTGAGACATCGACTTGTATTACTTTTTTTTATTTTAAATGTTATTTATCTCTATCTATATATCCCTTATAATTAGCAGAGGAACTGCTACTCAGTGTAGGTATTATAATTAAATAGGTATAGGTACAAGGTAGGTGAACAACAGAAGTGTTTGGAGACATAAAGGGGAGGCTTTTGCCCAGCAGTGGGACATAGAGAGCTAAACGTAAAATCGATATATTTTTCTTGCTAGCAATAAGTTAGTATTGTAGGAATGAAGGTAAGAAAGGATATTTTTGTCATAAATAAAAAAATACTCAAATAAAAAGAAATGGAACTAATTTTTTTTGGACGTAAGAACCCAATCGTCCCGTTTGCATTGTGTCAGAACTGCCCTCATCTTCAAAAAAGCTTAATCTTTTTTCCCTTTTGCTTTGGCCTTCGCAAAGGGCCCTCTGTATGTACAATGGCCAACGGGCCAAGTGTATTTGACAAATATATTTTAACAACAATATCGTTTGCGTGTGTATCGTTGTACCCACTTTAGGCTTGCGTCTTATGGTATATTTTTTATCTATTTTTGTATACATCGAAAAACAAAGCACTACTTGATGATTCCGTAAAAAGGGCATCATGCAAAATAGAAAAATTATATTTAATATCATTAAAACATGTTTGAAGTAGGTACTTATAAAAAATTATGTCTACAGTTCCGTATATTTCCAGTAAGATAAAAAGTTTGTATGTATCTACCTGAGTGCAAAAAATCCGAGCTGGTGACTACATATTGAAAGTACGTCCTTAAAAGTCCTTAAAAGCCGCATTTGTCAAGTGTAAAATACAGGTTAAGAATAAGATCAATTTTTCCGGTACCGGTTGACGTCAGGAAATAGGTAAATTTTTCCGGCTATTTCTTTCAATTTTGGGTCTTCAACGTTCTTAGATGACCATTAATATTATATTTTTATTATCATGCATGTTATATTCGGAGAAGAAAAAGCGGGAAAGCACACCCCGGGCTTCGAGCAGCACAGCTGAGGATGAACTGGAAACGCGCGATGAAGAAGTCAAGATATTCTTCAAAAGGGCATGAGTAGATTTCTTTGGGTCTCATTTTTAGGTGTTGCGGGTATCTAATAAGGCTATGTAAGAGGAAACTTACCTCTTTGTTCAATTTATGTCTTAATATCAAATAAAATCTAAAAAAACTTGAACCCGCAAAGAATTGTTTGAGGTTCAAAACTCAAACAAGAAGCATTCATTCAATGAAATTTCCTCAATACTTTCTCAATGGAGTGCGGGCTACAAATCCAATTAGTGTCGAGCAAAAGTTGGTGGGTTTTGGCCAAATTCCAGCCGTTTGAATCGACTAGCCGTTCCGCGCTGCGCCTAGGCGGTTCGTTGCGACTAATTCAGTTTACGTCGTGACGTGGAAGACAAAATGCTCGCTGATTACTTTGGCCTGCGATGTAAAATTTAACATTTAATGCTTCTGAAGAAGTTTTTTTTTGAATTAAGTTTACGAATATTTAGCAAGATTTGTAATTAATTGAGACTTATATGTTTTAAATGACGAAAATAATTGGTCACATAATACGACATGACATCTTTTTTTAAAACTTACAACAAGGAAAGATAAACGGTAGAAGAGGTCCAAGAATAAAGAACTATGTAGATAAACTAAAAGAAAAAAGCTTATGTCGTATCAATCGCTAAGACTAAAACAAAGTAAGGCAAGAAACCGAGAATTTTTGCGCATACTCCTCTTTACACTTTAGAAACCATGGACTTAAATAGAAACATAGTCCTTAAGGGAATACATACATTTTCGGTTTCCAGTGCTGCCCCCACTTGAAATGAATTATTTAAAAGGAATGAATTTTGTTGATTCTTCTAAGCTAAAGTGGTAGAAAATGCTTATTTGGTAAAAATATATTTGTACTTAGGAACTAATTGATCTCAAAATTTTTGTAACATCAAAATTGGCTGTAAGGATAGGCATAGAAATAAAATATAACTATCCTCCGATAAATAAAATCATTGATTGTAAAAGCGATCAAGGGAATGAGTGAGGTTTGAATCATGTTAATAGAAGATGCGGCTAGCAACCTATCACTATTTGTATTCTTTTCTCATGCTAAGCGTGGCCTTTGAGTCTTACGGCCTTGAGCTCTGTACCCCGTTAGAGCTAAAGACATGATAATGTATCAGTATCTCCGATAAATAGAGTTTGAATTTTGCAATTTGGTAGACGAAGATATTAAGGGGATACCTGAATTTTCCGGGGTCCAGTGCCCCCATTTGAAATAAATCTTTTGATGGGAAACGAAGACATCGATTAAAATTTTGTCTTGACCAAGCACTAGATAACCCTTCAAACTATTTGATGAACTACTGTTTACAATTTAAAATAAGAACGTGAAGCTTTTCTACGCACTGCGAAAAACGGCTGCTTTTGGCGTATGTGCGCTGGTAAGTTTCACGTTCTCATTTTAAACTGTAAACAGTAATTCATAAAATAGTTTGAAGGGTTATCTAGTGCCTGGTCAAAACAAAATTTTAAATGATGTCTCTGAAGCACTGGACCCCGGAAAATTCAAGTATCCCTTTAAAGCCAAACGTTAAATAAAAGGTCCTAGAAGTGAAACGGGAAAACGCTTGTGTCAAAGAGTGGTCAACCGCAGCAGTTCACTGGGCGTTGCTCGAAAATTGCAGGGATTGCACTCATTTGCTCTGCGGTTTCTCCGATGAGTATATTTATTAAATTTCTAACGTAATTCAAATACGAAGAAAGTTTCACTGGGTTGATTTTATACTTTATGTATTAAGCGCATTTGCAGATTACAAATTTTCATATCAGGTGTGGATTGATTTATTACTAATTACAAATGTTGTTAGTCTTACTATCTTAACTTCTTACTTCACTCGCATTTATGAGAATTTATCAAAAAGCTCAATATTGTACTGTTGCTACATATATCACCTTTCTGTACTAAGAAAATCTACACAACAAATAAAAGCATACAAACTCGAGAAACAAGTAGCAAATAAAATTTCTCAAGTTAATATTTATACAACACACAATAAATCCACTGGCAAAGTGGCAACACTTGAGGATTGTGGGTTAAAAAACATTTTTATGGCTGGCAAGAGTGGCTGTTGGCAGCATTTCAACAAACAGCACAGATGTTCAATTGTTTGATAACAAGCCACGGTAATGAGGTGACTTTTATCTTTTTTGAATCAATTAGGTATGTAGGAAGCGGTAGTGGTGAAGTAAATAGGTATGAATAAGCGAAAGATGTTCCAAGTGGTGTCCAAAAGAGGATCTTTATCTATATATGTCTTTGTTATAAAATATAATATCGTTGAGTTAGTATGCCATAACACAAGTCTCGAACTTACTTTGGCGCTAGCTCAATCTGTGTGATTGGTCTGTGTATATTTATTTATTATTTAAGTTTAAACGTTGCCCAGTCCGAATGTTACATACACATTTTGTTTTAGCTTTTTATGAGACTTATAAATGGAACGCAGTTGTCAAAGAGAAAAAATCTGTTAACATTTGACAAATTATTGCCTAGTAATGGTTTTCTCTTGCTTTGAGATTTACAGTAAAAACTTTTGTGTATGTATTTCAGTCTAGGTATACTCATTTCATTTCATCTATAATATTTTCTATTCTTTCGCAAATTTACCCGTTATTGCTAGATGAAAAATGTTACACCAGCGCTAGCTACTAACACATTCTGAAATAAAGAATGAAGTAAATAAATTAGTTTTTTAAGAACATATACGGCTGCATTTTTACTAAAGCAAGTGGAGCTGTGTGCGGATGGCAATTGGAATTCTTTTATTAAAGCCAAGAGGCGAGAAAGCTCGGCAAGCATGCAATTGAAACATGTCTTCGCTTCGCAGGGAATCCTAAAATATTTTATAAGTGTAATATAAAAATTTCGATCTACATACCTAGCCTATGAGAGCTCTATTACTTATTCTTTTTACACAATCTATTTGCAGTAACTTCTAAACCACAAACCAACGACACAAAAGGGTACGAAAACTGAAATTCACTTTGAAACTAGGTGATACTAAGAAACATAAATTTAATCTCGGAATGAGAAACAACTCATTACTTCAGGGAGAGGCAGATGTTGGCACATGTTCAAGTGTTGGCACTACCTCCGCGTTGTCTTAAGACAGCAAATTGTTGAAAAATAAGGGGAAAAAAATCCCTGATTTTCGAGGGCCCTCGACGGTTGGAATAAATTACTTATACGATTTCTGGTTTATCTCACAGTCATGCTTAGGGCAAATTTTTGAATTTTCTTATTACCGTTTATACAACGTGGAAGGAACATACCCATAATAAATTAAATCACGGGCTATACTAGTTCACTATAGTGTAATGAAATTAAAATTCCTGTAAAAAAATAGCATTTCCATATAAAAGTGTGCAACCTCCCGGGCAATTTGTATGAGAAATTCGAATTTTTTTTTTTTTATTTTACTTTCATTATATATAGTAATCTAGCCCAGGGTTCGATTTATTACGGGTATGTGTCCCTTCTACATTGTTTATATTTTTTTATCTTTTCTTTGTGAAAAGTCGAACTTATTATGATACCAGAACGAAGCGATATGTTTAGACTAAAAAATAATAAAAGTTAAGTGTGTTAACGTGTAAAATTTTATTTACGGAGAATTGGAAAAATTAGTGTATCTACCTATGCTTATTTTACCTAATTTGGTTTGTGCAGATCGGTGCATTGCTTACCTACAAGTAGTATTTTTACACGACTACATCAGAAGGAGGGTAATGTAAGATTTGATTAAACTTGCTCAAAACAAACTGCCACTAGCATGCATTTCACGTTCAATCCGCACATAATTAATAGTCCTGTCCCTATTCACTAAACTGACAGTTTTTTGTGTAATTTACATAGTTCATCCTCGGTGAGGCAATAAATCTTCTCTTCTAGTGTGAGTGAATACCTCTAATATACCGTAATAACGTACAAAGGTTGGATGTGTTGGCACAAGTTCAATTTCGCAGATGTTCATCTGAGTCTTCCAAGCAATCTTTAAGTTCTAGTTACAAAAGAAAGAAAAAATCTTTAAAATAAGAACTTATTTTTTTAATTTTTTTTGTTTACTAAGCTGAAAGGCTGAAATATCTAATAAAAACCTTTTTGATGTTACACTTATAGTATTTTAGATGCTACACATAATAATAAAGCCTCTCCCTACGTTTTGGATCAGTATCCCCACTCAAGCCTTTCGAAAAACCAGGGTAAAAAAAAGACCCGTGAATCTAAAGAAGACATATACAAAATAAAAATAATGTTTATTTAGCTATAATGTAAATCTACATTAACTGCAGAAATAATTAGTACGTATATATGATGTTTACGAAATTAAGTTCACATGAATAAATAAAATAAAATTCAACCAAAGTTGTACTTTTGAAAAAGGTATCCGTTTCAGCCAATGCATTCTTTGATTGTATGGCGAATAAATGTGGAAAAATAAATACAATACATAACATATTGAGAATAAAACAGAAGTGAGGATAACATGCTGTTATTTCCTCTTCCGGGAATACTCGCTAAGGCTGCATCTGTTGGCACTCACTCAACTTTTCCACAGATGTCTATCACGTACTCTATTCTAGCTACGTTGTCATTGATTGTAAAAAAAAATTACAACGTATGTTAAGTTTGAGAAGCAGTAGGGGCAAAGAAAAAATAAGAATTTATCTGGGATGTTTCTTCCCGTCTATTTTACATTTTTCTTTAACATTGGACGGACATATAACATCAATTATTTCATGAAAAACACTGTTATAAAATATATAACCACATTCCTAAGTAGTAGTGGTCTTTGTAAAAGTCAGCTTCCTTGCTGGTCCGAAAGAAAAAACACTTAATCATCAGCGGCTTCTCTTCTCGCGTAGATCGTAAAAGCTGATCGAGAAAATGGGCGAGATTTCTGAATCATCTTAATAGGCGATGTGGCTAGCAACAGCAACCCATCAATTTTTTAATTCGTTTTTCCATCTTACGCCCACCACCACGCTAAGCGTGGCCTTTGGGTGTTACGGCCCTGGACCCCGTCTACCCCGTCAGGGATAAAAACGTGAAAATGTATATGAATGTAGTGATCTTCAGATTCAACAAACCGAGACAGAACAACAAAAGAGTTATATCTTTAACCGGCTCAGTTTTCATGAATTAAATCCCGACAATGCGCTTGCCCTCTTGCCAAAAAAACCTCTAAATGTTTAATAGTAGGTTCTATAAAATTGACAACCTCCGTGGCGTAATGGTCAACACGCTAGACCGCCAATGTGGAGGTTCTGGGTTCAATCCCCAGCCAGGGCAAGTTGGAATATGGCCTTTTTTAAATTGTCCTGGGTATTCTATATACGTATTTATCATAAAATATAGTATCGTAAATATTTGTCCGTATATATTTGTTATTATTTATATATATTTATAAACAAATATTATTTCAAAATCTGTTATCAGATAAGTAATAGAATATTGTTATGACTGGCAAGTTCCTTCTGCTGGCATCACTCCAACTTTCGCGCAGATGTTCATCTCTTCTAGTCGAAAATTATTGTCTGTATTAAGTATTGTTTCATGTGTTCTGATCAGACACTTAGTATCCCAATAAGTTTACTTCTGAAAGCTTGTAAAAATATTGTACGTATTATGAATGTTTATTTAGTCTAATTGATTTTTATTATGTGCGTATCTAAATTAATAACATTTATTTACATGTCAGCCAGTCATAAATTGTATTTATTTTGTCCCGTTTCACCTTTAAAATATTTCAAATTGATCTTCGATAATTCTATAAGTTTTAGTTTACTGTTACATACATTTGGTACTTGTAAACTATAAAACGAATGAGTTAAGAGTGATTCTCATAGATATGTGTTTTTTTGTCAAACAAAATTCTATGGTTTTTCGATTTAATGCTGTATCGGTCAAACTGACAGTCGGGATAGACTTCAGTCGGGATAAACTAGTTCGATTTCGTCTTCTGCCGGTCTAATGCATGAAAAGTTAATGAACTGTCGGTATAGCGTTCACCGAGATTTCGTCTGTCGGTATTGAGTGATAGACTCATTTGTGACAGCAATGAACTGTAAGTGGTAGAGGTATGTTTTCAAACAAATGATAGTACACGTAAATATGTATATAATATTAGATAGGCACCATAACAACTTAGGTGGCTCTCATGGTATAAACTATAGGTTGATTCCGTGTTTTCGGCTTTTGATATAATACATTAAATAATTGAAAAACGACTTTCGTACCTTTTTAATCAAAAAAGATTTAATTAATTAATAAATAAAATGTCTATGAAACTACCTGACAAATACTTCACAGTCGCGACGAATTTATAACTTCCCTTTTTTTGAAAGTCGGTTAATTAAACTAATAAGGGATGTTCTAACATAATATCATCCTTATTCCAAAATTAGGAATTTCAAAAAGTCGTCTAAAATCAAGCTTAGGAATTAGATTGCGTTGTGATTCTTGGAAATTTTGTTAATACTCGTAATTCCGGCGCGGTTAGTTGCTACGAGTATGTTTTAGTGTATTTGGACAAAATACAAAGGGCGATAAAGGATAGCTAAGGTGTGTGCTTAACTTTTCCTCCATTATAACGTGCGACCGTATAGTCACAAGACGAATACATCGCATAAACTGTACCTAGCACAATTTATACTTTTGTTAAGAGTTTAAACGGCTCAGTTTTCATAAGCTAAAGCCCGAAAATGCGCTTGCCTACTTGCAATCCAATAATGGCATAATAAATTCGCAAAGTAAGTTATGGTGCTGCTGATTGTTCACATTGACTTATGTGGGCCCGAGTGCTCATCTACAATTTAGTAGAATATTTATTGAGATAAAAATTACAACGCGCTTTCCCGATTCATTATTTCTACTTTTTTTCTTTTTGTTATCAGTGCTATTCAGTTAACACAAACGAAAGTATTTAGATAAATCAGCCATTTATAAATGTAAACTTTTTCTTTTTAATACGAATTTATTTATTTTCTGTTCAAATAGATCGATTTCGGTTCCATAATATTTTAATACCCCTATTGTCAGAGTCTTTTTTTTTAATCCTATATAATTCAAAAGGTACACCAAATACCTTGTCATATGTTCGTCACGGTTTTCTCTTTTTCAAATACTAACAAATAGTTATTATAGCTTATTTATTTTCTAAAAACAAAAACATGTTACGCACTCTTATGCCGAATAGGCTTTTTCAGTCCACATGAGAAAGTCTAAAAATATATTTTTGAGATAGCTTAGACTAAATCCAGTCGGAAAATATTAGTTTTAGTTTATGAAATATCAAGAAATTAAATTTAAAGTTTTCAGTCTGTATAATCTGCTTTCAAACACAAAATAGTAGCGGCCATTTTTAAGTGTACAAGTTTACACTTAAAAATGTCAACTATCAAAATGCATACATTGGCGCACCTATTTGAAATTAGAGATTAGACACAAACAGTTCGCACCACCGAACCATGGGATTACTACCACTTTAGAATTTAGAACTACATAATTCACAACAATCATAACATGGGCTTAAAACAAAAGTTGTTTCAAAACAGGCGGCAAACAGAAAATGAATTAATTATTACAGTACTGACGAGGGCTCTTCTCGACGAAACAATTAGTATTGTGTACTGCAACTTAACATAATGGCTTTTAACATTTTCTGTCGACAATGTTTGAAATATTAAAACTGGCGCAAGAAAGAGTAAGGTCAGTTGTTTTAATTAAACTTTAAAGTTTGTACTCGTTTAATTAAAACTTGTTACAGTAAGCAAAACTACCGTTTTATTCTTGGATTTGGATTTATCTTTATATGTTTTTGTTATAAAATATAGTATCGTTAAGGTAGTATCACAAATCTCGAGCTTACTTTGCATTTGGGCTAGCTAAATCTGAATAATTTGTCCGTATATATTTATTTATTTATTCGTGGTAGGTATTGTACATGTTATTAGTTAAGGGCCTATAATGGGGGTTGAAATACGAGTTATCAGAGGATATACTATGTCATAAACTGTTTACGAAGATACAAAGAAATTCAAAATAGAGAATTAAAATCAAGCTCATTTGACCATTTTATTAGATTTCTATGAAAAAAAATATACTGTAACTATTTTTAAGGGCAGATTCATTTTGTGCCGAACATTTTATACCTACTTACTGAAAAGGTCGATTGAAATAGGATACCGATTTTTAGTTTCAATAATTGCGAGTATTTTATAAACTCAACTTAACTACCTGAATTTTTCGGGGTCCAGTGCTGCCCCCATTTATAAATTATTTGCCCCAAGTAAATTATTTGAAAGGAAACGAAGGTATCATTTAAAATTTTGCATTGATCAAACCCTAGATAACTCTCTCAAACTATTTAATGAACTACTGTTTATATTTAAAGTGAGAACGTGAAGCTTTTTTTAGCATATTTGCCAAAAGTGGCCGTTTTTCGCCATTTTAAATGAAACATATTTCTTTTTTTGTCAAATTTTGATTTATACGTTCGTAATAACGTTAAATATGAAACGGAAAATAAATATATCATATTCATAACTTCAACAAAAATACTATATCTTACAAGTGGTCAATCAAATTGCTGTAAACTAGTCACACTAGTACCCCAGAATAAGTACTAATACTGTCGTACTACTAGTACATAGAAATTACGTAATCGCTGTATACACGGAAACCCATAATAATGGGGTGGGTTTTTACTTGCTAGGATAATTTTACATTTAAATAAATTTTATTTTTTAAAATCCAATTTCTACTTTGATAGTGGAAAAATAAGAAGCAGCCGTAAAAGAAACGAAATATTAATCTAATAAAAGCTGTTAAATTGTATATAATTTTTCGTTAATGATTAACACTATAAAATGGCGCACTATTATAAAAGAAGTTTTTATTGCTTACATTTTTACAAAGTTTTGGTAGCTCGGGAAAATAAGCAACAGCCACAACATAAACTAAATATTAATGTTAACTAATGCTATGAAAATGTATTTAAAAATTATTCTTCGCTTACGATTAACACTTTAAGGGGATACCTGAATCCCCTTAAAGTGTTGATACCACCACAAAATTTTCAAAAATTTTGTGTTGTTTGAAAGTGTACACTTTTGGCGTATGTGCGTAGAAAAGCTTCACGTTCTCACTTTAAACTTTAAACAGTAGTTCATATAGTTTGAAGGGTTATCTAGTGCCTGGCAAGACAAAATTTTAAATGATGTCTCCGTTTCCTATCATGTGATTTATTTCAAATGCGGGCAGCACTGGACCCCGAAGAATTCAGGTATCTCCTTAATGGCATGCTTTAAAAAAAAATAAGTTTTTATGATTTACGCTTTTAACACATATTTTTACAAACATTGTACAATATCGTAAAAATGAAATTTTTAACAAGACTATAAAGTTTGGTGACTGTGCTTTTTTACTCCTAATTTTTTACAGTTTATACTGTTTACATCAAAAACCTAGTTCCTAAATTTATTGATGATGGTACTTATTTTACAACCAAAGTTACAAAATTTTGTTAACCAAAGTTAGTATGATATCAGTACCTAACATCTCTTTTATATTCAATTGCTAATTAACCCGTAGATATAAGAATTTAAAATAACATTTTAAACCTTTCCTACATTAACATTAAGTATACATAAATAAATACAGTCGCAAACAAAAACTACTGCAATCCCACTACAAAGAAAAGGAAAACAAAAAAGAGAAAAAGGCGCAGATATTAAAAATCCCATCACATTTTTACTCCACAAAGACTATTCAAACAGGCGATGGAGGCTCGAAACGCGGAACAAATCGTGGCGAAATGTTTGTGCTATAGTCAACGTAACTGTTTAGACCAGGAAATTTGTATATATAAATCGTTTAATATTTTTTAGATGGGAAAAATCTGTGTTTAAGTACCTGCGCCGCAAAAATCATACCACATATTTGTTAATTCGGGTATCGTTTGTAAGAAAAATCGATATTAAAATAGATAGTAATTATAATCAGTCAGATTACATATTACTAAGTGCCGAGCTATTGTAAGTTTCTGATGCGTTAAAATTGTTAACAAAAATTTACGAAACCAATCACTATATGAAACAAATTAATATTACATAATATGAATTAACCGTAAATAAATATTTTTCTCAAATGTTTTGTAAGTATCATCGACTATTCTGTACACGGTTGTACGCGGCCTACTTGCCGCAGACGAGTCATGCCCATTTCATTCAGCAGAACAGTTTTTCACACCCCTTTTTCAGGTTTCGTAAATTTTGCTCAGTCATTTTGATTAGGGTTGTAACTTTGACATTTAAATTGTAAAGGTAACATTCATTTTATGGCTAGATGTAGGAATATATTATGTAATATGTAAAATAGTTTTTAGTGACTCTTCGTTATCAGTATTATTATTACTATTAACGTAAACATGGTTTCACAACAAATTATTTTCCAAAATATCCAAAAATTCAATTTCTAAAAATCTTTATTTTAAAATATCTAAATATCCAATTTCTAAAAATCTTTTTTCCAAAAATCTGACTGGTTTCAGTGTTCAATACGATTAAACAAGTGTCGGTGTACGGGTTCTACTCCAAAGTGTGTTCCGTACGGAACGATCTGCGCCGCTGTGAACAATGTTCCTGCGCCTCACATGTGTCTCTGCTCCGAGAGCCCATACGGTCGGCCTGACTGTGTAAAAACGATGATTTTATTTTGAGAGCCTTTGCTTTTTTATTTAAAAAATACAATACAGATTAAATTTATCATATTTATGCGTTATGTAACTTTCAAACACACAAGCAAAACAATATTGTTTTATATTTTTGTTAATAAAGCGTAGAGGCTTCGCAAATAATGATGCAGGGAAATCTATGATTTATGATGATGTAGGCAAAATGTTTCCACTGATCTGCCACGAATAGCAATATCGTGGCTTTCAGTCGTTAGGCACCATTTTAACGCTAACACAGGCAAAGAACGCGAAAAAAGCTGAATAAAGCTGCACTGAACGTAATTTACTTTTTGTTCAGTCATTTGGTTTTAATTGAACGAATTTTCAAATAATGGGTATTGGTTGCATTCTAAATTTTTCAGTGTTTGTAATTAAACATACATACATCACTGTACAACACTTACATACAGACAGAGCCCAGGGCCACCACACTCAAAGGCCACTTTCAGCGTGATACTTAGTGAAATTAAAAATCAAAAATATATCATTTCTTTCATAGTACAATTATTTTATTATTCGCCTACACTACTCCATATCAGAAGTAGACCAGCTGTGTTACTCCCGTGTCCCGTTTAGGTATCGAAAATATACCTACATTATTACAATGCGTGCGGCGACCACTTCAAAATGTAAAATTCAGTTACATGAATCACTTGTCCAGAGTAATAAGGATGAAATTGGCTTGCAATGGTTGTCTAGGTATCTAAACGAAGAGGTAAGGACTTCTGACGCGATCTAATTCAACCATAGCGCTAACCACATTAAGTAGATATTTCTTTGAATTTATTTTCTGAGTAAGACTTCTGTATTGATATTGGATATTTTACTTACAGTGATTTGTATTCTTTTTCCTTTATTATGAAATGTGACAGATTGTTATTTTACTGAAAATGCATTGCATATTTAAGTCTTTATTTATTACTTCAAAATACTTGAACAATTCAAAATGTAATTTTATGTATTGAAATGCTTCTCGTATTATTATTATAGTGTGTTTTATATTGTGATTTTTATAGAGAAAAGCGCAAACATATACATTCTATAATTGTTTTTTTTTTTTTACTGGTAAAAACACAAAAATAAGCATTCTGACTCTTTTGGAGTTTTTGGCGGGAAGTCAAGAAGTTCAGTTGGAGTTTGCTTTAAATTATAGTGAACTTTATGATATGAAATCGGTGTAGTTTAGTGTTATAAATGCTCAAGCTCATGGACGATACGTGAAATGGTTAAAGTGGACACTCATAGTGCGGCTGTAGTGATATTTATTTGCGGACTGTGGTGCGCGTCTTTAGGTGCCGTCCGCCACTCAATCGGCTATGGACACCAGTGGACTCGTATAGATTTGTCGGTAGAAGCTCCCTTGAAGCAATCAAAAGACCTACACCAACCTTTGATTGCATGGTTAGGGTTAGGGTTAGAAATAAAGAAGTGATAAAATAAAGAATAAAGAAGTGATAGTATCCAGAGCCGTAAAATAATTATAAAAAAAAATCTGACACCTTATGACGTCATAAGACGTTAAAGGCATGTAAATTAATAAATAAGATGACTGTATTGAGCATTTCCACAAAACATTATCTTGTTCCTTCTTTTTTCAACTCTATTGAGTTCAAGATCGTTTGTAGTCCCCTTGAGTATATTATAACATCTTTTAAGATCAGTATAAACAAAAACATTGCAGCTCGCTATATTTTTGATATCGTCTTTCCATTTCATAAGTCTCCTACGGGTGAGCGCTTTATAAAAAACATATACTAGTAGGTAGGTACATCTGAACTCAGCATCATTTGTTACATCCCAGGCTTGCTACATGAGACCATGACCTTTCTGACAGGGGCACAAATCACACCCTGCGTCCTTCGTCACGACAGACAAACATCAGTATTTTTAGCACTATATATATAGGTATATAAGCGACTTGCAATACTTGCAATGACGAGTGTAGTAGAATAACCAAATTAATTACTAAATCGCCAGTATTGTCGCTGCATTTATTGTATTTTTACTATGTATTAAAAAAAAAATTTCACCTTTTTTTAATTTTTTTTAGAACAATAGTACGTCTATCCTAGACACTGTGTTTACGGGACGGCAATACTTCAAAAGACTTCTTAATCTCGACATCACCAGTGGGTTGACTGGTAGATAAAGCCTATGGCTTTAGGTCCGCCTATTACATTCGTAATAAAGTTAAATAAATAAACACTTATTTGTCAATTATTTTGTAATGGAACGCAAATTGGAACGCAAATTCTTGATAATCAAACCGCCAAATAACACGTTTCTACACACGTTACGGGATTCGCACACATTTCAAGTATTGAGCGAAAACCGCTAAATTGAATGCGATTTTAACGACCGATAAGTAAAGAAAAGTGTGTCGTGGGCTTAAAGTTGCGAAAAGGGTGGCTTTTATTAATGGACTTCAATATACATAATTTGCAAAATTTCAATCTCAATCAAAATCTTCCATGTAGGTCTGGACGAAAAAAAACTTTAAAAGCTGCTTCTCTTCCCGCGCAGTTCGTAGAAGCCGATAGAGGAACTAGGCGTGAATGCGAATCATGTTAATAGGCGATGCGGCTAGCAATCCATCACTATTTTGATTCCTTTTTCCACCTTTTCTTCTACCAACACGCTAGAAGTTGCCTTTAAGTTTTACCTGGGCTTTTAATGCTCTGCCTGGTCCATTAGGGATAAAGAAGTGATATTTTTTGACGACCTCCGTGGCGTGGTGGTCACCATGCTAGTCCGCCACCCAGAGGTCCCGGGTTCGATCCCCGGTCAAGGCAAGTTGGAAAATGGCCTTTTTCAAATTGTCCTGGGTCTTGGATGTTTATCTTTATATGTATTTTTTATAAAATATAGTATCGTTGAGTTGGTATCCCATAACACAAGTCTCGAACTTACTTTGGGGCTAGCTTGATCAGTGTTATTTGTCCCTATATTTTTTTTATTTACATTATTTTTGTTTGAATAAATTGACTTTGGTTATTCCCTACATAAATACTTACACGATTTGCTTTGAAAAAGAAAAACAGAAATAAAATAAGACGTAAGAATAATCAAATTAAGTCTATTCTACTTTCACTTGAATCCACGACCATTTACTTTTTATGTTGATTCTCCAAAACATGTTTGATGGAACGAAGGCAAAATAAAACAAATTACAAAGTAACTCTTGAAAGAAATGGGGTCAACAGGAACCGCTGCACTAATAAGATTAATGAGGATTTCAACATGGTTTGGGAGGATTTAAAAATGAACTGGTAACATTTAGGTTAGGTTATGACGTATATTCACATTATAATTTTATTAAACTGGTGGTTTCTTTTTCAAATTAAAAATAGGTGATGAAAAAATTCCCAACGAGTTGGATTTGAACTTACGACCCGTAAATCTGTATCGTGACTGCCGTAAGTATTGTGACTCATCCGAAAAGCAAAGCGTGCTTTTCATATCTCCTGGCAGCCTGGCAGGCCCTTAAGTACTTGTCTACAACAAGTGTGTATTATTATTGGTATATTTTTGCACAACAGACATTTATCTCTTTTGTAGCCCCGTCTAAAAAAAACAAATGTGAATTATTTTTGGTATCAGTACTTTTAAGTCTTAGGTTTAAAAAAAACAAGAATACACAGATCGCGTTAAAAGTTAAGTCTCATAAAATTTCATTTTCCTAAGTTTTCAAGTTGTTACCAAATGCTTCTTTTTATGTTCTCGGGTTGTTAGTATGCAAAACGCTAACAAAATTACTTTCGTAGTTCAACAGCGAACTAAAGAGATAACTGATGGCAATTTGTATTCAAGATGTAATATTTTGAGCAAAAACTCTTTTTAAACTTTTTAAGATGAAAACAAATCTAGCTTTTATAGTTGGTGCATAGTACATCATTTTGGCAGGTATACATTTTTAAGAATAATATAAGATGTCCCAAAGATTCCCGTTTTAATGAAATCCTTAATATACCTCTTTAAATTAATATTACGTTTATTCGGATTTTATACAAAACAGTAAAGTTATACACAAACATTTAATAGTTCAGTTTTTGTTATAGAGAAAAGTCGTAAGCACTTATATGTTAAGACATTGACTAACTCTACCAAAACGATGACATTTTATTACTTAATAATGTTATGAAAATGTTGATAGGTACAGGGTATTTTTAGATTAGAGCTGCTCTTTCTATCTAAACGTTTTCACCACAGCTAACGTAACTCATATGCTTTTAAAACTCCACTTTGAACAGTTATAAACCTAAGGAATACACCACAAAATATCGTTCACAAAACGGAATTTTACAGTAGCTCATAAAAATATGATTTTATTGAAGATAAGAAATGTTTTACGATTGATGTCTATGGAGAAAGATAGGGGGCGCTATATGCAACTATTGAGATGATTGGCACGTTTATTTAAATAGCAAATTTTTTTATGTATGGTCTGAAAATAGAGCGATAAAAAAATATACGAGATCGATGTTAGGATGTTAGTATTTGTAACTTAAACAATTTTATGGTTTTACTCAAATTATTGTTAGTAAATGGGTCAACATAAGTAAATATGTTTATTTATGTATCAAAAATATTCAAATACATTATTTAAACTTTCTGAACAAATCTTAATCGGCTCGATTTTTTGTGGCATGTCTGCAATCGTCCATACATCGTGGACTGATAATAAAATATTATTTTGTTCTTTCGAGGTATGGAACCCTAAAAAATATTCATTATCATCATAACATTGCCTTTAGTGCAAAAGACCCACTAAAATCTGTCGATAGTTATTAAGCCAATAATTTACTGTGCGTAAGCTGAATAAAGACTTTTAGACATACCGTAGATTACAGACTATTCTGAATAAGTAATAACCGTTTAAAGTACACCAAATGTGTGGTAGGGTTAATCGATATTTTTATATTCGAGATACTAAAGAGCACCCACGCTATGTCTTTACTAATTCATCGGCGTTACACAGCGAACCGATTCACGAAAATCATTAATTTATTCAAGACAGCCTAGGCAGAGGTTAGACGGCAAGCGGCGAGCGTGAGCGGAGCGATGTGATGCAAAAAAGTGGTATGGTAATCTCTATATGGCACTAAAAGGTTTGAACAATATGTTAGGGAACTGTGTGGCAATCCACATAGTGCCCACATAATCCTTTGAAAGTTTAAAAATTCTGCTTTAGATAAGCACGCACGTACGAGTACGGTATGCATAAGCCAGAAAACTAGTATGAAAATTCATTCCTGGGCTCTGCTCAAAACAAAAAGATAAGAAAGAAGTGAATTCTGAATGACAAGACAACTGACGTTTCAGATGACAGTTCTGTATTTACACTTGGCAAAGGGGTTTAATTCCATTACACATACAGCCATTGCTACCGCGTTATAAAAAATGCAATCTTCTAGCATTTATATAAATATGACCACAATTTTATTATAAAGTTTATCACACAAAAATATGCTTAATTTTCGTTGCGCGAAAAAGAAAACGATAATCTACGGTATTACATTTTTTTCGTAAACTATAATTAGGCTGTATGGGCTATGTTTTCTTTGCACTAAAACGCGGGACAGAAGTTTTTTTCTTTCAAACCACGTAATGATTGATTATACTCCTTGCAGTAAATATTAATTGCTTTCGGTATATATTTACATAGTTGATTATTTCTTAAATTTTTTCCTCACATTTACTGAGAAAAGCACTATGCATGCCTCAGTGGGAATGAGATTGTCGGACTCGTAATTATAGTTAAGACCTAGCTAATGCTGGGCCTTGACGATCAAAACACTCATCCGGAAATGCCATACTTCCCATCCTCTGCAGTATGTACTATGACTATTTGTACCACAAAACATAGACAGCCAGAGCATTTAAAACAAGAAAACAGTGAACATTTCTGATATATAGGTAGTTTAGATTTTTTTACAGTTAATAAAGTCACCTAACTACTGGGTTTACGCAATGATAACTGAGAGTAGACAATTTATTTTACACTGCGTCACCTAATTTTGGCCATCGTTAAAACCTTAGCTTTACTTCATGTAAATCGTGCCACATCCGTTTTTGACAAAGCAATTTTCACCTTATGAATAATGGCAAAAGAATTATTTTCAATTGGTTGTGGTGTCTCGCCTTTTGTACCGCTTTCTAGGTACAATTTTCCGGGAGGGCAATTTCATAAATTAAAGTTTGTATTGTGGAAATAATGAGACGAAAAATCGGGAGAATAAAGAAAGTGTTTGCAAGTTTATTCCACTAATTGTACTATTTATTATATAAATATAAATAAATATATAGGCACAAACTACACTGATTGAGCTAGCCCCAAAGTAAGTTCGAGACTTGTGTTATGGGATACTAACTCAACGATACTATATTTTATAACAAATACATAGATAGATAAACATCCATTTATTCGATCAGTTGTTGTGTAGTTCAATGTTAATATAAAACTGCGTAAAAAGTTTTAATTATTTGAAAGTTAGACATGTTCATAAAAATCATTTAATGTATAAGTATAGTTATAAAACTGGATATTTAACTTACATAAAAAAAAATATATAGTGTGTTTTTATGTATTTTTATATGGTTTTTAGGCATTCAAGATACAGTACTAAAGTACTTATTTCATTATTTAGTTTGAGTGTTATATGTAATCTATTATTCTGTATCATTAAAATTTGGTGCAATAAAGATTTTAACTAACTAATGTGAACAAAAATAAGTTCGGTTATCACATATATACACATTATCTTGAAAGAAAATAATATAAATAATATTTACAAATAGCTACCCAAGATGAGCGCTTCGTATTCAATAGGAGACGAGAAACTCAACAACTCATAACACGCAATTTATCTCTCACTTCAGACTGTATTAACAAAGTTGGGCGCAATACACTTCCAGGGACAATCCCGGACACTAAATTCCCGGCCCGAGTTCCAAGTTTTTATCGTTTATTGTGGCCACTAACTTATATTACGTGCTGGGAGAAACGTCACTCTTGATAAAATATAGCTTCTGATTTAGATGACATACTAATAAATAAATAAATAAATAAATAATAAATAAATAGGGACAAATTACATTGATTGAGCTAGCCCCAAAGTAAGTTCGAAACTTGTGTTATGGGATACTAACTCAACGATACTATATTTTATAACAAATACATATATAGATAAACACCCAAGACCCAGGACAATTTGAAAAAGGCCGTTTTCCAACTTGCCCTGACCGGGGATCGAACCCGGGACCTCTGGGTGGCGGACTAGCATGGTGACCACTACGCCACGGAGGTCGTCATAACTTGCTAAAATTATTGATTTAAATAGCATAACAAATGCTCAATTTAATCAGTAAATAAATAGGGACAAATAACACTGATTGAGCTAGCCCCAAAGTAAGTTCGAGACTTGTTTTATGGGATACTAACTCCACGATACTGTATTTTGTAACAAATACAAGGCAAATAATTTAAATAGCATTACTACATTCATAGCAAGCCTTCAAGCCAAGCGAAATTTTTTCGTTACATATAAATAAAGATCAATTTATATGCTTGCTTAACTTAGAAGATTTACTTTAAGTGCTGTTGCGTCCCACTTCAACCATATTCTTAATTAGAGTCGAACTGATTGTAACCAATGAAAAGGCTATAGATGAGGCCAAATTCGGGGCTAATAAAGTTAACCTTATCTTGCTTTGATTTTAGTCGATAAGACGAAGAGATGCATAAATTGAGATTGCAGCTGAAGTAAAAAAATCAGACTTATAGAATGGTGACCCGAAGCCTTGCTCAGTATAAGCTGTATCTTGTTTTTGTTTATTTGTGCTGTATGTATTACTGCAGCTATGATTAATTTTTCTGCAATACAGGGGTAATATAGGGGTGATTCAGTCCATCATTTTGAACAACTTTTCCCAATATTTGTTTATCGAAATACGAAAAAAATGGTTAGGTTCTCATACAAATCGAAGATGTCACGTGGTATCGATTATATGAAAAAAAGAAAATTTTTGGTTGCTCGTATTTTCATTCATCATTAATCGGGAATAGTTATTCAAAATGATAGGCTGAATCACCCCTTGAAATATTTGTACTTAATACTTTATCCATCTAATACAGAGTGAGTTGGGCCTTGCGACTCTTAGTAGATAGAGACTCGAAGGCGACTTTGAGCATGGTGGTGCGCGAGAAGGTGGAAAAATAATCAAATAGTAAAAGGATACTAGCCGCATCGACGATTAACATGATTTGCATTTTCGCCCATTCCCTTGATCGGCTTCTACGATCCGCTCTGATAGAAAAGTATCTGGTACATTCAAGACTTTTCTTTTAATGTAAATATTTTATATTCACAATAATCCAGCTATTGACTTAATTTACCATAAGAAGGCTAACCAATACACATATCGTTGAAAATGAGCTTTTATCGTTATTGTGACCACTAACTTATATTACGTGTCGAGCGACACGCAAGTCTCGCCTTACAAGTTATAAAATTCATAGATTTACCGGAGGCAGGCTTACGCACGCGAGCGAAAGTGTTTCCTTAGCATTTTATTTAAAACTCTTTTAGTCGTAAGATTATTTTCAAAAAACATGTTTCTACTATATATGCATGTATATATTAGCATGACCAGTTTATACAGTTAAAATTATCATAAAAATCATTGAAATTTGTGCATTCGCTTTTAGTTCTCAGTTACTGTGTTTTAAACAACTTTGAAACAATTCGCGACGAGTGAGTTTTGAACCTACGATCCTAACGTCTGTATGTATTAAAGAAACAAATGACATAAGACGACTTAAAAATTGATAGAAAACAGAACGCAAAATAGTCTGTAGGGTCTCTAGGCCTAAAATAGGACGACGTGTGACCACGTGCTATAATAGCATTCCCAAGGAGGGTTGATGGTTATTTAAACTGTTTCGGCTATTTTTTCTCGATGACGAATGGTGTTTGACATCTTGGGTGACCACTGACATGCATTTTTTTATTAACCTAATTTGTCCAATTATTGGAAAAAGGATGGTCGAGCCTAACACAAGAAAGAGATAAGTGGAAGAAGATGGGAGAGATCTTTGCCCAACCATATTATATTTAGTGAAGAAAAATCTGGAAAGCACTGGAAATGCGCTAAGATGTAAAGGTAGTAGAAATAGCTTACTAAAGGTAGTAGAAATAGCACTAGCTATTTATGGATAATCAACTAAAACCGTCCATGATATTGTAGTTTTGGGCTAATGGAATCCTTAGTAAGTTCATTTATTTGTAACGTTTATTCATTCCTTTTTCTACAAATAGTCTTGACATTTTTCCACAATAACAGTCGAAAGTTAGAGGCCCCAGAATTTTAAAACTGCAAAATCACAAGCAAAAAGTAGGTATATTTAGGTCGTACTCCTATTTTATCCTAAGAGCTCTCAATGCATTTTCGTGTGGAAAAGCAATGTGAATACGGCGCTGGTGTATTTTAAGAGAAAATACTTCTGCATTTTGGCACCGCAATATTCTGAGCGGCTGTTTTAATGGATTCAGTTCGAAGCGTTTTGAGTGTTTAATTGAATCTGAAAGTGACGGCTATTGGTTTTTAACTTCCTAATAACACTCGGCTTTTTTTTTATATTTCTGATTAAAAGAAAGATTCCGTTTCTTATATAAAGCTTATCGAATTGATAAATTAGTTTATTTGTGGCTATGAACACACATAACAAAAGTAAAATTACATTAGAAATAAGATACCTGTATGTCACAACTCTTTATGCCATTCGATTGTTTTGAAACCGATTTGGGTACCAAAAAAACTATGTTTTACGTATAAAATATTAGCTTAATTGTACGTTTGTATTCGCTGTAAGTAACTAAAAAAGAACAGTTAACAAAAATAAAAAGAGAAAAACTGAAATGAACTTAATAATTATCCCACCTGAATTTTCAAAACACATTATTCCAATTCCCAAAGCAATGAAAATTATACGTTTTACGAAAGCAATTTATCAAGCTAAGTAAGTAGGTCACTGAAACCACTTATTAGGTCATGTCAAAATATGACACACCATAGCTGGTGACGGCAGAGGTAAACATACGACTAAACCAGCTTAAGGGGCTACCTGAATTTTCCGGGGTCCAGTGCTGCCTCCATTTGAAATAAATTATTTGAAAGGAAACTGAGACATCATTTAAAATTTTGTCTCGACCAGGCACTAGATTACCCTTCAAACTATTTTATGAACTACTGTTTACAGTTTAAACTAAGAACATGAAGCTTTTTTACGCACATAAGCCAAAAGTGGCCGTTTTGCGCAAATGTGCGTAGGAAAGCGTATCCACTTAAGCTGGAGTACACTACGGACTTTCTATCATCTGATTTAAACTAACCAGGGACGAGAAAATGCTGGGGCACCTAATTTAGACATGATGATTTTAAAATAATATTCCACGGATAAATTGAGTAAAGGATAGTCAAAGAGAGACAGAGAGAGTTTAATAAAAAAAGAAAAACTTTATGTGTACATAGGAATGTAAAGAAATTAGCTTTGGATATAGAAAAATAACACATTTATCCAGATTATTCTATAGACATGATAGCCTAGTTCTAAAATTAGAAAATACATGATTACTACTATATGCTTTTAAAATTGAAAATACAACAACTATTCAATGTCGACTATACACCTACAGATTTAGGAGTATTGGTGAACTACATATATACACTGCCAGGAGGGCCAGGGTTTAAGCTAATGATATATAAAGGTGTCTAGAAGAATATGATTTAATGATTTCATAACGTAAATGATATTCTTTCAATGTTATGTCTACACAGTGCAAATCCGACTAGTCGTAACCGAAATGAGTATCAGCGGTTTTAGGTCTGTTGTCTGCCACAGCTCGAACAAGTCACTCGACGAAAATTCATTGCACATTGAAATGTTTCATTTTAAAAAAAGAATAATGTGCCTTTTCTGTGCATTGGGATTTGAATTCTAAGGCTTTGCATTAACGCTGTCAGCCGCATTGAAACGTCAGTCAGTTTCTCGTTAACTTTGGCCTGGAGCCGAGTTAAAGAAAGGTTTCTGGCGGATTCCGAGGGAGGCATTGTGGAGTAACTGGTTGAATCCGGTTTTTACCACTAATGAGGTGCAGTCACGAATCATTTACGATGAAGTATGACCACCTCATTTACTGAAACTATTTTTAATAAAAGCCATTTGAAAAAAATAGAATTCTTTCTTAATCGAAATTATATGTACTTATATAGTAAAATAGAAAATAAAGAATTTGTTTTATAACGATCTCTGTTTGAAGATCAGATTTCTAAAAGATTAATTGAAATCTAAAATTAGCATTTAAGTTATTTTGGAATTTAAGAGATTTTGTTAATAAACTGAGGGTCAATTTAAATTACTGTCGTCATGGCATTAAATAAGAGTTATCTTAAAAATATCTTCAGCTTAATAGTGAAGTGATCTTAGGAAGTTGATCATCTTAGAAGCGCTTCATCTACAAGCTGTAAATAAACAACCGACACGGTACTTAAAAGAAGAACCAATCTTGACAACATGTTCTATTAAATTTACCAGTCAGCTCGACATTTCAGTACAAAAAGCAAAGACACTTGGAGATTCTAGAATTATCTCCATACATAAATAGACACATAACGCGAAGAACCGATGGCCGATGGGGCAAAAAGGTTCTCGAATGGCGACTACGTACTGGCAAGCGAAGCGTAGGACACCCGCCCACTAGGTGGTCAGACGACCTGACCAAGATCGCTGGAAAGCGCTGGATGCAGGCCGCTCTTGATCGGTCGTTTTGGCAATCTTTGGGAGAGGCCTATGTCCAGCAGTGGACGTTAAGCGGTAGAAATGATGATGATAAATCTATCCAAATGAACGAACTAACTCACCTCGTGTACAATAAAGAGTTCTTTGCTTAGAAAATGTAAAAATATAACAATAAAGAGATCTATCAATGCTTATAAAGAAATATTCAAGATCATTTATCACCAAATAACTGTTGAACGCAAAGCATCGCTTTACATCAGCATTGTTTTGAGTTAGGGAGTTCCCTGAGGAGCGAAAAAAGGAAAATGTTCGTAATATTATAACGAGGGCTATGTCAGCCCAATGTCAGTGCGTCTCGACTTTCCGCTGGAAATAAAGCGTTTGTGTAATCGAAATGGGAATCTTCGAATTAAGGGAATAATTCCTTTTCTTTTGTGAGGTTTTGACTTGTTAATGTGATAGACTACATTGTAAGCAGGCATAAGTTTGTATAGTTTTGACAGTAATAGCAAGAGACTAAACAAATCTCTGTATTCTTCGTCTTCTGTTCCATGAATAAGTTATTTCGTTATTATTGTCAAAATCAAAGAAATCATCGATGAGATAACCTGGGATATTTCTGATTATCGTTTCTTATACATGGGACATCGATTTGAGTTTATTTTTTTCTATATCTTTGTATTTAAGTACCTTGGCAAATAATATCTTGTCTTATTTATTTCAGGCAAAAAGAGGGTTTACATAGACTTCGGCACATTTATGTCAATTTATACCTTAACCTTGAATATATTATCAATCCTTTTATTTAATAAAAAGTCTCTTCAACGAATACTGGAAGAATATTTAGATACCCAATGACAGGTTATGGGATAACGAATTACCGCTTTTTCTTTAACTATGTAGATACCTATGTCCTTATGCATACTTTTTTAACTCGTGTAAATATTAAATTTGGAAGCGCATTTTCATGTCAACCATCAGTGTAAAAATATGCCTTTTACGTAGGTCATAAGCAGTAAATTCATTACTTGGTTCGCCGTTTCCCCCCAACCTACTTTATTAAGACATGAACTATCTTTACTGCGTGTCGGAGAAATCCTTGTTCCCGTTTCTATTACGCAGACCGTAAACGTAAAACCAGTTACATGGTTATATCTTGATATTTCACTCGGTTAGTGACTATCAGAATGCTAACCATAGAGTAAAACATACTTGAGTGCTTTATAGTTTTTAAAGTAACATTATCGAATACACAGCTCAGCTATTTATTAAATATAACAAAAAAAATCGAATAGCCCGTTTACTGTAGATAAACCGGCAATGGGAATCGGGCTCCGAAGCATCACAGCTAAGAATGCAATCAGAAACACGCTTAGAGAGAGATTGAGAAAAATGTTTGATCTAGTCACGCGGCACCGTGTCAGAGCCAAGTTCAAAGAAAGGGACTGGCGACGCAGCAGCCTTGTGTATATTTACACGAACCATTTCAAACGTTAAGATTCTTATAAATCAATTTTAATATTCTCTAAAGAACTTGGCAGCCATTTAGATATCAATTCATTGGTCGGATTTTGAATTTGGCTCCCATTTTCATATTTATGTTTTTGGTGGGATACTATTCAGTTGATACTATGAAAATAAAAGAGTGATTTTCTTTTAAATGTCTTTTAAAAGAAAATCACTCTTTTTTTAAATCTTTTAAATAATACGTAAACAAAATTTTTCGCCACGGGTAAAATTTGAACTCACGCCCCTCAAGTCTGTGTCATTTGTGCACTTCCAATAGTGCTACTGTGACCTCAAATCAACTGACGAATTTACTTTAAGTATTTTTTTTTCTTAACTTTATTTTAGGGTTTCACTCATATACCTATTGTTTGTAATACTTATCTATCTTATTATTACAAAATTACTTATGAGTACTTATTATTCAAGTATATATTGTCTATTAATAATAGTCCAACCTTTCAGAATTTCCAGGTTTTTGAATTCCTACACCTCTCATCTGCTTACACGTTAACCTCTACAAAATGCTAAACTTGATATTTGCACACTCAAGCCAGCTTTAGACGTCAAACCACGTAGACAGCCACCATAACTCAGCTAATTGTCAAGCAGACGAACCGGTCATGGGGCATTAATTATAGCTCCACAAATCGACCATCAATCAACCCCTACGCCCCCCCCCCCCACCGCCTTCCACCCGGCGGTAACCTCTGGAATAATATCCATTAGTGTCAATTTCATCTTGTTCTCGCAAATCTTTTTTTTAAGTTTGTGTAACTTTCTTGTGATCAAATTTTGCTTTTTGTCAACACGAGGAGGAAGAAAAGTAAAATATCAAGACTGTTTTATGCGTAATAACTTTTTCTTTAATGTTCTTAGTTTAATTCTCAATTAAACTATCATAAAACAGAGACACTCAGAATTTCAATTTGATTATGTTGAAAAGTGTACTTTGAAAAATTAAACATTGTAAAAAGGTACCAATGTATATGTTTAAGTTATGTTACGAATCTGAAAAAAAAATTATTAATGATATTTAGCCAATGAAATTTTGCACAAGAATTTAAATTAATTCTTGTTTATTCATCTCCCTTATAATTTTTTTGGTACTGTAATGAAATTGCGGTAAAGTTATCATTTTAAAAGTTCTAATACAAAGGATACAAAGAAAAAGCTATTAGCAATATAATTAAATTACTTCTTAGAATCGCTCTTTTATATAGTATATTTACGTTTCTTTTCTTTTATCTTTTGGTTTTTATGTTAAGCATATCTAATAATATTCTTTTTGTTGCATACTATACTTTTTCTTTGACTATATTTACTGAATAATATACAAAATTAACAAAGAAAAATTTGAAAATGTTTGACATGTGTTTGGCAGATACCTAGTGAAAAAACGTTTATGTTAAATTGGCATTAAATAATTTATTTCGGAAAGTTTTATTTTTAATACAAACTGTATGAATTCGCTTGTTTGTTAAGTTGGTAGTTGTGCTTTTTATTTGTTCAGTTATTAGTGTTGATCGAGTAAAACCTTAACCTAAGTGTAACCTACATAGGCAGCTAGGGGCATAGTTCTAGAGAAAATAAATGGGTCTATGGCTAGGCGTATCTTTTTGGCGAAATTGGGAATAGAATGTAGTCTTTTTGAAGTCATATTATTAATGCTTTTATATTCGTGTTTGTGAATACGTACAAGATAGATAACAGTAGAAAAATTCTTAAATAGCTTGCGAGACGAGCTCGGTGGCCCGACGGGAGCACGCATAGCTAGCACTTTTGAAAGTAAAGCAACACCGGGGGTGGTCCGTATGGGTAACCACAAGTGGCTTAGAAAATTTTCGTGCGTGCTTCTGAAAGCACATTAAGCGTTGTTCCTGGCTGTCATTGTATGGCAGTCATCAAGTTACATCGGATGCTTTTTTTACTAACAAACACTTACAAAAAAAAACAAAATGATATGACATTATCTATTTCAACACTGACACAGCCAGTGATGTAACAGTGGCGAGGTTAACGTAATTTTAATTGGCTATTACAAATAGTTTATGCTGGACGAGCAAAACATCGCCACGCCTGGGAAACCCAACAAGGGCTGTAGCCTGTATTTATCTTTTTTATCACTTGCTGACGGTGATGAATTTATCTAGGGTTGAGGAGGGATAGCGCAAAAACTTTGCAAGGAAATTGGCCTTTGAAACTTAGCGACTGTAAAACTAGCGCATGTTTTCGGTGGTGCAAACGAATTTTCTTTTAAATGGCTTTATTATGTGCCTTAGTCAATGTTATAATACGATTGTTAAAATATAAATAAATAATCTACGTATTACATTTAAATATTTGATTCTTTATGTACCCAAATATTTAAAAAACGCTCGAATAACATATCTTACTCATGCCTCGGCAGGCAAGTTATGGTCAGAATCATAGCCTAAATAAAGCAATTTGAAAAATTTTGAAACCTAGGAAAAATGCAGCTAAGCGATTAGACGATCGATTTTTAGGACGATTAAAATCCTAAGCGCCTAAGCGCTCGAGATTTAACTCCGTATTTAGGTTCTTAGTATCTCATATAAAAACAGTAAGATGGTTAAACCAGTTTTCAGATAAGCGCCTTTCCTTTGAAATATGGAATATATTTACAACATATAATATGTAAAGAAAATGATTAGTATTCATTCGCAACTTACAGACTTTAATAGCTTACGTGCTAAAGAAAACTGTTCGTTTTAGAAAATATACCTCATTAAGAGAGCCTCAGTAGGTATTACGTAACTGCATTGCGAGGGGAAGTATCTCGTGCTTGCAAATACTGCATTTACCCGACGTTTGCGAGTCACTTGCAGGTGGGTCTAGTAGTATTTTGCATGACTCTGTAAATTTCTTAAGCTTTACACGCTCTTTTTTTGATTTAAAAGCTCATTTTCTAAAGTCTGTAGAGAAAAACGAGCATTTTCTACTGATATCAAAATGGATGGAATTTACCTATATAAAAGCATATAATTTTAAGCAAGTTTAGCCTATATACCAATACTAAGACATAGTGTATTTATCAACATTCAAAGTACATATACATAGCATTAGAGGTGATGACAGAGACAAAAAGTATTCTTCTAAGACGTCCGTCCTTAAGATTGTCCAAAAATAATAGACCCATATTTTTCAGATAATCTAAAAAAAAATTCACAAAGATACGCCGGATCTAAGTTTCGGAGTTTAAAAAATTGTACGAAGTCGTGACGTCATACGGAATTAAAGTGCGCTGTATCTTCGTATTTTTTTTTGTTTCTGAGAGAAAATAAAACAAATCTGTACAATGTTTTTTAAAAGTCTAACCTATGGGCCAAAAAATATTTTTGGAATAATCATGCCTCTAACGTATGATAAACGCTTACTAAGTTTGGCAAATCCTCGAGCCCCTAAGTGCTTCGGAAGGCACGTATAAGCCGTTGGTCCCTGCTGTCGTCATTGTATGATCACGTCAAGCTGATGAAAAATCTACCACCAGTGTTAGCCACTGACACACGCGAAACACACATTTAATTTGGCGTTGTAATGCAACAATATTAGCGTACGATAGTAAAGTTTTAGAAGTAAAGCCTCTGTACATTTTGTATAAATTCCTGTGACAGCCAAAGTTCAATGCTTCTCGGACGAGTTTATACAACGTTGACGTAATCTTGGGTGTACCTCAAACAATAGACATCTAATCTTTCAAACTGCGACCTCCATCTGCCTGGAATTGTCCAAGTCTCCTTGAAACTTAAGAGCTGTTCAAACGGACAAATGGATTATAATATTTGCATATAACTGTATAAATAGGACGAGAATATGTAGAAAAAGTAGGGTAATTGTTTGCCATATTATCTATTCAAATAACATTGCTAAGCTCACTGTGTGATAAAAAAAGATGTTCGTTTTTCTCTTTATTCTGACTATTAATTGAGTAGTGTATAGTTTTCAAATTTAAATAAAAGATGTGGATAAAAAATTTTTTTTGGCTCTTAATATAGATTATTAAAAAGTATTTTTTTCCTTTAATATGATTAGCAAATAATGACGAAGAAACAACGCATTTAAATTTCACATATAGTCTCGATTTCGACCTACGATTTTTTACAACGTGACGTATATCACCGCCACTCCAAAATTTCGAAGCACTGTATCTTTGTGAATTTTTATTTCTTTGCTAACAAACGAAAAATATAGGTCCTTTATTTTTAAATAATCCAGTTGATGGACTAAATAAAATAATATATCTTTACCTTTTTTCGGCATAGGTGTTTGTTACAAGAAGCACACGTAGCACTATAATAACGATAAATTATTATCTCTTATAACTTTAATCTCTTGATACAAAAGAGATTTTATTGTGTTATAGTGACGAGGCTAAAAAATGATTTTCATAAAAAGTAGCTCAGCTAGTTTTTATAAAGCAAACTAAATTTGCTTTCCAAGGTCAAAGGAAAAACCATTTGTCATTTATAAAGAGAATGAAATTGTATACTTATTAGTCAAAACCATGTTGCCAACCTTGCTATTTAATTTTGAATCATGAAATTCCAAACTCACTGGACTCTCACATCACTTAGCAGTAGCATTTGTATGTGGGACACATATTAAATTTTCACGGCCTGCCCTTGGGACGCGGCCACTTCCGATACCCTTGCGAGCCTTTTGTTTCTGACTGTATAAGTATGGTTGAATAGCAAATGCTTATTGACGCTTTCTCATACATACATGTGCATTATTTATGTATGTAGTGTAAAGTTGCTACGCACTGATTCGTACATACATACTGATGTAATAAACACTTTCATGCTGGTCCAGAAATAACGTAAAATAAGATCTTTATATCCAATTGAGAGAATAGGCGATAATGTAATTAATGTTATGCGGCTTCAGCCCGTTTACTATTTTGATTCCTTTTTCCAACTTACCCATCATCACGGTAAAAGTGGCTTCTGGGTTTTGCAGCAATACTAATCAAGCATATACAACGTGGAACGTGGACATTTCCGTAATGAATCAAACCACTGGCTATACTAGATCACAATAGCATAATGAAAACAAAACAACAGTCAACAAACAAAAAAAATTCGACATTCCCATAAAAATTGCCCGGGTGGCTGCACGGTATAGGAATGCCAAATTTTGTTTTCTTTTTTGTTTTTTGACTGTTATTATAATTTCATAGTACTATAGTGATCTAGTACAGCCCGCGGTTTGATTATACTTATTATATGCCTATTATGCCTTTCCTTGAGGAGATACTCTATTATTATGCCTTTCCTTGAAGAGACACCATATGACTATGGACTTAATACGCGCTTTATAATTATCCTTATATTTATTATCCTTATATTTATTTCCCTTATTTCCAATAGCTCATATTTTGTTAAATTTTCTACCATTCTAATTTTACTCTCACATTCTTAGTGGACACCAAATTGGTATGAATTTCGATGCTTATCTGGCGACTTTTCAATGTTTTCGGTGGCAATAAATGCTAAATGTTGTTTTTATTTTTCTCATACAAGCTTAGTAAAAAATGTTTGTTATAAATTGATAATAACAATAATATCCTCTTTAATTCACCCATCTCAAATCAAGATGGATTTAACAACACATTTACCAAACGTAGCGTCTTCGTATCGAATATCGTAGCAGGTGCTACAACGCATCTACGACTCGTAGCTCGTAGCATAATATGAAACTTGGAAAAATAAAAGTTTTCTACGTCTAAATATGTCAGAAAAAAGTTCTGAAGTAGGAAATGCTCCATTTCTTCCACTAGGTTGACGTTTGTTCTGTAATGAACAAGTTTGCCGTTTCAAAATAAAGTTTAGAAGTATTAGTTTCAAACAATAATGAGTTAAAACTTTGAGCTGTTACTTATTCTAACTTAGCTGTTCACATATCGGTATCCGAGCCTCGAGGCGCCGCTGAAATTCGGGCGGGTACTGTAAAAATGGACCTCGCGTTTGAGCCATTACTATTATAGTAATACCGCGGACTGTCACACGGGTTACATAATTAACTAATTACACTACACGGCTGTCATGGTGGGCTTGTCACGTGGTCGGTGGAAATCACTTGATCACAGCACTGTCACATGGTTGTGCACGGGCGATACCTAATATGTACAGGAAGGGATATGGGTTGTCGCGGGCGGTTTTGCCGCCGCGCGGCCGGCTGGTAGGGGCCGGCAGAGAGATCACATCTGAGCGGCAAACGCGGGCAGCCGAGCGCCTGCCGCCCGAGGGACTGCGCGCGCCGAAGCCTGCGCGCTCGATATCTGCGCCGCGCCCCACTCGCACACAAACCACCCAAAGCCTTACCACCTGTGCGCTCCGTCATAACACCACGCCATGGGTTTTCAGGCATGGTTGCAGCGTAAACAACGTTTGTCTCTCGGATTAAACGGAATGTCGCGTACAACGCGTCCTAGATAAAGTTTTTATGTCGCGCCGACGGTTGTAAACGCACGACTGTTTAAACCTTCTTGCCATTTTTATTTGCTCTAAATTGGGTAGCTCATAAGTCTAAACTAGGTCTTAAAAAATGTGAGATTAGAGGAACAAAAGTTGGAAATGATTGTTCTTCAATTTTATAATTGGTCTTAAACATAAGTCTAATGAGTATATATTCGACTTTGTAGCGGAGCGTAGTTTGCTGTGGAATCGAGGAAATGAAAATATCCTAAATGGGATTAGACGTATATTTTTTAGATGGCACATACAAAGTTGTCATAACAAAACCAGTGTTTTATATCGAACACTTTTCAAATTCCACGTACAAATTCACCTTCGTTAAATAGTTCCTATCCAACAGACTCATCGTATCGTATTTCATATTTATAATTATATGAATAAAAATAAACGTAATGATAATCTGGTACTAAATATAACACTAGAGATTACTAATTTCGATTTTCGTCTTATAAATAATGTCTCAAGGATCAAAATATAATTTAGAAAAGTAGATAGAGCTAAAAAGACAACAAATCCAGCTTGATCCATCGTATTACAGTGAGGCCTGCAGGCAGAAAAAGAATCTGCCCCAGATAAGAATAAAAATAAACTAGCATCTCGTATCAGAAGTTGCAACAGACAGACTTTCTACATCTGTCGTATAAGTCGGGGAAAAACGTCTTTAGTCTGGGAGCTAACGTGCTTAAGTAGAGAAAGGGTCTAAGCATGTGTTTATTCATATTATTTATATAAATCATCAGTTGTAAATAAAGTTGATTAATTAAGAGTAAGTTTTTTAATACCTTCCGCATAATGTTTCACCCAAAAATGTAGTACAATAATAACATATTGTAATAAAAAAATTAGAAATCGGGATACAAAATATTGTCATATATATTTATGTTCTTTTTTAAGTAAAAAAAAGTTTTAATAACTATATGATTCTTAACTGATATCAAAGAAAATAATCGTTTTCGTTTATGAAGATTGGTTTGAAGACGCTGTTTCGTGTTTACTGCACTATTTCATGGGATGTACCTAGATCATGAAGTAAAAGCAATAAACTGGTTTATGTTTATAATACCCACTGTTCAGAATAGTTTGTTTACGAAGACATCTTAAATGTTGTAACAGTTTGTCCTGTTCAATTTTAATATGATCTTTTTTTTGATAAATCCGCAACGCAATATCAGTGTGGTCATAACGACCAAACTATGTCACACCTCCTTTCTTGCCCATCGTGTCCCACCAGCTGCACTGAACGTGACCTTTACGAGGTCTCGGACAACGCTGTAAGAGCGGGATCATTCTGGAGAGGAGAAAAAACTAATTTTTTGAGCCTACGACACGAAAAGAAGAAGATCACTTTCAATTTTTTATTGTTTATGTTTGTTTTGGAAGGACATGAAATGGAGTTACACATACTCGTACAATGTAGTAGGTACATTCTACTGTTTTAGTGTTTTACAAGCCGTTATTTAACTTGTAATGAATCTTGTTTGTTTAAGTCAAATCTTGCTACTCAATTTTCAACCTGTTATCCTCAACCGATTGAGCTGAAATTTTGCATACTTGTTTAAATTGGATGACAATACAATATTATGGTCAGTCAATAAGCTGTTCTGATGATGGAGCCGGGGGAAATTCGACAGAAGTCAGTTACGAAACATCATAACCTCATGGAGTAGAACTCGTTTGTTTTTCTTGACGGTGTTTACGATCTGATTACGGAGACGGAAGATGTACTTAAGAACGCAACTTAGTTATAAAATGACGCAAATCCATCATGTCAGGCTTATTACACTTGTCTTCATAAGTACTTTGGCCTCAAAATAAAACGTTGTACTAAAAAAACTTATGTATTCATAAATGCATATAAAAAGAAGAGAATAAACATTTTTAAACTAAATCTTTTTGTGTAGCAACGTGCGTCGGGAATGGGATATTCTTTTCAGTTCAGTAACAGGTAAAAATTTTGTGTTAGTTGCAGTTTGGGTTTTTGTTTTATTTATATTTTTCGTTTCCCGTGCGTCAGCTGCAGAAATTGCATTTTTATTCCTGTAACTTTAGTTTTAGACCTTTTTCGAAAACTTTTCTACTTATTTTACAGCACGTTCATCATAGAACAAATTTTATATGAGACCAACTCTGAAATTGCGTAAAAATAATCAACTGTTCCACACCTGCATTTTGCTATGGTGGGTATTTTATTTACAGTTAAAGGAAAAATATTTCTTAAAGGCACGGTCGGTCTACACAGGAACAACTTTTTTCTACTGTCCCACTGCTGGGCAAAGGTTTCCTATATCCCTTCCAAACTTCTCGATTATGTGCTACTTCCAACCATTTCCTCGCAAGTTGTGGCAAGTCGTCACAGCAATGCTTCTGGGACCTACCACTCTTTCTACAAACATCTTGAGAAATAAATAAAAATATCACAAGAACAACTCATTACAAAAAAAAAAATTCGAAATTTCAATGTTGAACCCATAGTGAAAGTTGTTCATGTTGATGGTAGAAACATAACTAAATGTAGGTCATATATTAATCGTATTCAAAACTAAGAACACTGTAGTATTTCTTACCATATCAGTTAGTGGTAAACATTTGTATCAGACCTTTCAAACTGCCTGACGCCTTCTACCTCGTGATAAATATAGGTAGGTGTTGTTTAAAATGAGGCCAATATAAAGGATAGTTATAATAACTCTTTACGAGGGTCTCAAACTGGCAACCTGGGCGTTATCTAAATAGGTTATGTGTAGAAGTGTGTTACGATCTGTTTACTGTCACGTTAACTCCAACCGTTTCGTAGTGGGTTATTTTATTTTATGCTTTTGAGTGCTAGAATGATATACTTGTGCTAGCAAACTTAGCAGTAAAAGCTTTTATGACATAAATTTTCTAAATACGATTAAGTTATAGTGGAATTTTAGTAGACAAAATGGTTTGGGATCTTAATAAAATATTATACCAAGTTATCAATTCGTAGCGATCTTTTTATTATGTAAGCTCGCCGATTATTCAAAGACGCCTGAACCGATTTTGATGTTTTTTTTTCAGATAGTCCCATAGAAATTTCTAATCAAAAACGGTTGTAAACTTTGGGGGTGAAGACCGTTTTTAGTTTTGAAAATGACATGTGTTCGAATTCCAGATGGCTGTTCTCGCCTACAGGTCGCATTTCTCAACCGATTCTCGTGCAATTTTGTAAGCAGCTTCGATAATTATATAGAATAGAAAAATTCTATATAATTATCGAAGCTGCATTAAGTTTATCGAAAAAAAATTAAAATGTAAATATGGGACTTGAAAACTTTAAAAAATCCTATTTTTCGCGAAGACGACGGCTCTCAGAGCCACTATTGTTTGAATATTGCTGAAATAAATCACTGTAAATACACAGGATGAAGCAATATACTGTCATAAGCCCCGGAAACGTGCGGATTAACCGACTAATGGGACACCTACCCCAGGGCAGCCATGACACTTATTTCCGTACGAACCAGTGTCATTGTGAGGTTTTAATACTGTTATATAGGTTTCTTTTTACAATATTAATAAAACAAATGTGAGATAAATTCATCGTGATTTTTTTTACAAGTTCAAATTGACTGAAACTAATTTGTTTCCAATTATACTGGTTCAGTAAAACCGTATTATTATTATTTTTTGTTTAATATAAGTTTTTCAACCCCCAACGCAAAAAGAAGGCTGTTATAAGTTTGATGAGTCTGTGTCTGTCTGTGGCATCATAGCGACTAACCGAATAGACCGATTATATTTATGATTCTTTTTTTATATTTAAAAGCAGACATAATCGAGATGATTCTTAGTTACTTGTATTCAGGGTTACTTAAAGTAGTTAATTTTATTTTTTACATAACAGAGAAGAAATAAAAGAACAAAAAAATACATGTTCATAAGATATTACAAGTATCCAGACTTATATTTTTTTCCTTTGTTACAAATACAACACAGCATCAAATATTACCCAAAGAAGTAGCGCTTAAACCTATTTCAGAATGGAAACTTTGCAGACTGTTTCTCGAAGAGGGTTCACTTGTTTATTATTATATATATATATTTAATTCTTACTGTGACATCTCAATTTATTTACGAAAATCTTCTATTTGTTAAATCTAGGTTAAATAATTTCAAGAAAAATAGTGATGTTCACAGTTATAATACTCGCAACAAAAATCAGCTTCATACGCCTAAATTTCGACTTGCTAAAACTAGAAAGTCACTCTTAGGTCTAGGTATAACATTGTTTAATAAACTTCCCGAAGCGATCGTTAACCTACCAATGGCAAAATTTAAAACACATGTTAAAAAAGTTTTATTGAACAATGCATACTATACTATCAATGATTATTTAAGAGATAAAAACGCGTGGATACTTCCTAAACATTTTCCATTACACTCCACACATGAAACATAAATAGCTGCATTTTCTGTTACCATAATAAGCTTACTGTAAAAACATGTAAATGCTCTGCGATTAATAAGTGACCAACATATAATTAATATTTTCTCTTGACAAGGTCTGCGAGTTCGGGTTTTTCATGCTCACTAAAATGTCCAATCCGGTGGTGGCGTCGCTGGTCGGGTCGTTGGATTCCCTCTAATATGGTTGAGTTTAACGATGGCTGATCCGTGCGTCAACTCGTGAACGGGTGCTGCCGGGAGGGACTGGTCAGCTCGGCTTCGCTTTTTTTGACTACTTAATATTTTTTATTACGCAATTTATGTTAGTTTACTTGTTCGCAAGCATAACATGTTATAATGTGTCAACATTGTATTATATTATAAGTATTTATTAATTAAAAGACAATTATAATAATATGACAAAGCCCTTCTGGCGAGTAGGCGACCAATACTGTGAAAATGAGTTTCTTTCGGCGTTTCTTCTCAGCAGTGGTCGTTACGAAGCGCTGGTATCGGTAGCTTTTCTTTAAAAAATAAATTAAATTTTAATATACTTTACACGTAACATAAATTATACTTATTGACGTGTAAAAGTGCCTGTAAAGGTCTAATTACTGAATAAACATTAGAATCTTTGAATCTTTGAATCTTGTGAAAATTATTGAAATCTGCGGGAGATGGCTTGACATCAAGAACGTTATGTTTAGAAAAATATACATTCCATAGTTTCTGATTATACTTTCCATAGGAAACAGGCGTGAAAATAAAATGTATGTATACACTTTATAAGAATATTATAAGAATATTTGAATAGAAATAGAAATAATTTTAAACCAATTGAACCACAATTCATGTTATCTATTTGAATTTGAAAAACAATGTTTTATCCCAAAATAATTGGGATTGAAGTCACTGGCGGGGCTGCAAAGTGAAAAAGAAAAGCTCAAGAGATAAATTGAAAACAACACGACTGTTTAGAATCCATATTAATGTTGTATGATACATAATTGATAATAGTTTATTGTCCATCAATTATCATCAAGATTCTAGAAAGATGGGAAAAATGTAGGTATTTTTAGAATAACTTCAGTTATGAATTGTAGGTAATTGCTTTATCTATGTACCTCTTTACGTAATGGCCACTTAAATGCTACTTCGTTTCAAATTACAGTGATTAAAAAAATATTTTTTATAAAAAATTAGTTATTATAATATTTGTATAAAAAATGTTGTAATCCATCAATTAAAGTTACAAATTGAGTGCTTTTTATACATAGAGATATAAAAAAGTTTTTTTTTTTGGGTAATTTTGATATTGGAATAAAATTTAAAAGGACAGGTTCAAAGCTTTGTGCAAGAGTAATGAAAGAATGGTTCGACAGTATGATTAAATACTGACATTGAACAATGATGCATTGTAATTGCGTGACTGTGTATTTGTATAAAACAATAAGTTGGGTGCAGGTTTTTTGTTCAACCAGTGATTAATCGTAATAGTTTGCTGTTTGATAGATGAGTAAAAAGTTGCTTTTATTACATTAATTTCGAATAGGTAATCGGTTAGATGATATATTCTCTGTTTTAACCATTTACAAATGTGTTTACATGAGCTTACCATTAATGTGATTCTTTTTTACGTTATTTATGTTTAGACTGAAATATCCCTATCCAAAAAATATTATTCACTTTACCTTTCCTTAACTAACAACATTATTTTTTCACATTTTCCTCAAATTATTAAGATAATATGGTGGTTGAAGTAACCCAAATGTAATATTTATCGCATGTTTAAAACTCGTAAAAGCTTCGATCTCAATATTTGAGAATTTGAGGTGTTCCTCGCTTTAATAAACGTTACGTTACCCTTTGAATTTGTTATTCAAAGTATTTTGAATATTGCTGCGCAAACGCCATGTCTGTTTCATCGCCATCATCATCATCTCAGCCCTTCTTCCGCCCGCTGCTGAGCATAGGCCTCTCGTCGTCGACGCCACCCATCTCGGTTCTGTGCTCTCATCCAGATGTAACCCGCGACTTTGATTATATCGTCAACCCATCGCATAAGCAGACGCCCAACGCTTCTCTCACCCATTCTGGGCCACCATTCGGTCAGTGCCTTGCTCCACCTGCCATCACTCCGACGAACCAGGAGCCTGTTTATTTTCGGAAAATTAATGATGTTCCGATATTTTTTTTAGTAAGCCTTTACTTAGGTAGAATAAGACTACGTCGAGAACTTATTTACTTTTTTAATTTAGACTTGTTTGTTTTCGGTAAGTATAAGTGGCCAACATTGGTATCAGATTTTTCAGGCTGCCTAAGGGTATCTCACATAGCTTGATGACTACCATACAGTGACGACAGCCGGGACCAACAGCTTATACGTGCCTTCTGAAGCACGGAGGAGCTAAAGAAATTATGCCACTTGTAGTCATACATCCAAGTGCGGACCACACCCGGTGTCGCTTTACTTGCGAAAGCGCTAGTAATGCGCACCCCCGCCGAGCCATAAAGCTCCTCAAATTCATTGAGACTGCAACAATAACAACCTTGAAGACAATATTTTAAAATGTTTTGCAAAATAATATCAAAATACAAATTCATAACACTCTTGAGCTCCAAATAAGCACAAATGCCGACGATCAGATATTCTTAGACTTTCCTCAATCCTAAATATATTTCTCTCTGGAACATCGTGAGTGATGGAACAGTTTTTCTCGGAGCCAGTAAACAGGGCCAACCTATCTCCGTTATACTAAACAGTCACGATTCTGGAACGTTCCCCGATGATTAGTCTAGATTAGAACGCCTGTGATCGGCCTTTGACAAAATACAAGATTTCTTTATTTATTTTTTTCGAGAACGTAAATTATTAGTAATTTCTGTGCCTTGTTGTCTCAAGGGATTATGTGTTTTGATTTGTAACTTGAGAGAAAAAGATATGAATTTTGTGTAGCGATTTCAGTTCCATTTTTATTTTCAGAAATTGGTCGTTGTAATATTTCTGACTACGAGAATTGAATTGACTACGAGAATGTTAAAATTTTTAAATTAAATTTGAAAACTGTAATGAACTGACTATTAAGGGCTCTCACACACTAGCGCCACCCGCAACACCAGTCAGCCACGGTCGCTGACTATCGCAAACGGTCACGTGACCCACGTCAATCAGCCACAAACTGTCAAAAACTGTCGCACGATTATTGGAGACTGTCGCTGACTATCGGCGACTGTCTTGCGATGCTTTTGACAGTTTTTTACAGATTGCCATGTATCATGCGACCGGTAGCGACGGTCGCCGACCGTCGCTAAAAGGTGTCGTGCCTGTCGCTCGTCTTTAAGAGCGCTACGCTATAAGGAATATATTTTTTTATTAATTATATTTGTTAACTGGCTCAAAAACAAACAAGTTTATACATAAACAAATGAGAGCATATATGTAAGTTGCCAGCCTACTTGGAGTGAACACAGCATGCACATTTGACATGCTAAAAATATATGTAATGGTGGAGAATTTGCACATTTAGATATACAAGGCCAAAATTATAGTTAATCATTCAATAGCTTAGTAGCCTGGCCATGAGGGTTATGATTTCTGATTTTTAATAAAGGATAAAGAGAAAAAATCACCTTCAATACTAAAATTATATTTAAAACGACGACAGATAATAAAATCGCGGAGAAAAAAATCCTATGTAGAAATCTCATAAGCATAGATACGATCTCGTTGAAAGAAAATGCGTCTCCAAGGATTTTCTCTTATAAGCGTTAAGAGATGGACGCTGGCATATCAAGTTTATTTTCATTATACATATTACTCTTAACAATTTAATTATTTCTCATTACTTTTTCTACGTGTTTTATTAATTTCTTGGTTGTCACTTGTGAAATAAGTGTCTTTTGTTTGTGCTAGAAGATATAATGTTAAATAAGTTTCAATTTTTTGGTGTGTAAATAACGTGTGTAGGAATCTGACATGGCTTATCAGAAGTCATAGAAGTTTAATATGCCTATAAAATCAAGGCGCAGAAGACTTCTTGGTAAGAAGGTTCCTTCCTCATAGTGATTTTTTACAGCAATTGTTTATGAAAATAAACGTACACATACATGAGGCACATTGATTTACAAACTCAAAAGCCTTTTGAGGGGAAAACCGGTCAGAAAACAAGGTTACTCCTCTACGAATAAAAGCCGCCACAAATGCCAAGCAACAAGTATCCATACACTTTGTAGAATTTCAGCAGGAATAGTGACTGAGTTCTATACACAAAAGTGTGGTCACAACAAGTGATCACAACCATTTAGCTCTGGTAGTCAGTAGGTGCAGTTTTCTTCTTATCAAGTGCGTCAATAGTTAGCAATGTTGTAAACATTTTGGAGTTGCCTAAAGATATCTCACATATCTCAATGACTGTCATCTAGTGACAACAATCACAGTAAATTACCTCCTCACGATGTTGACCTCGCAAGTGTGGTCACAATACGTCTTAATCATAAATACGTAGGTTATCCCTCACTGTTAAACTTTGATTTCATTCAAGGCGTTTGTAATAAAGCATTAAATGACGTCATTAAAACGTTGTCTATGTAAACAAGATGACATGGGTACGTCAAACAGCGTATGACTGCGGTCCGTAACCATAGCTATACCTACTTACTTAAATACTACAAGTCCATCGCATAACTTCGGCCACTAGAATGCCGACCACTAGTGGCCAAATGTGTAAGAATTTCCTTAGCTGAAAGTTTTGTCCAAGTTTGCGCATCGAAACAAGAGGCGAGGATTAACTTAGTGTTGGTCCAAGCCAGTCACATATATACGATAATTAACCAAGTTGTATAAACCGGGGAAAATGGAACTCTGTGTTTGAGCTCAGCCAAGCAAAATATCTTTCTCAACGGTACACTGACCGAATTAATTTGTTCTAAAGTATCCAATATTAAAGGTTCTAAATACTAGAAAAACGAAGACTTTATTATGGGGTAATACAGAGAAATTAGTAAAAATATATTTTCGACTTCCAAAAAGGAGGAGGCTATCAATTCGTCGCGATCTATTTTTATGTACGTTAACCGATTATTCAAAAATACCTGAATCGATTTGATTTTTTTTTGTTTGTAAATGTATACTTGTCAAGTCGTTCCGTAGAAATTTTATCAAAATCGGTTGTGTGGTTTGGGGCTAAAGCCGGTTTTTTGTTTTGAAAAATTATAAAGTAATTGAATCTTAATTTCTTTTATTTTAGTACGTTTTCCTACGCATCCTTAGTGCTACTTCGTAGCCAGGGCCTGCTTTTCTGTTTGGTTTTTCCACTTCGCACAGTCTTTCGTATCATTCGTAAGGCATTGATTCCAAGACTATGGCACACAAATCATCCCCATGCATATCACATTATTGTTCAAGATATCCAAGGGCATCTGGTATTTATTAATAACTATCATGTGATAAAAACCGTTGGCCTCGGTTGTTATCGCTAGATGACAAAAACGCTAGATCTCAAAAAAATTCATTGGCTTTCGTAGCATTAAGTTGCATCATCATCATCATCATCCGAGCATTCTCCCGGTTACATCCTCAGTGGTAACACTTCAGAGCTCGGGGTCCGCAACCTAACCTAGGTGATATGAAGAGGTTACTGATTTTAACACAGAACTACTGCCGTCTGACCTTAGCAACCCAAAGGGTAGATCAGAACCAATCCTTGGAAAGGTTTGGGAGCAAACGCAAGATGGTGTTCGGTACCCATAGTTTATACGAGACTCCCAACACACGGAATCATCTTTCTTTTCGGATAATCAAGTGATTCAAGCCTGCAATATCCTAACCAGACTAGAATCAACTTTTCACGAAGTATGCTTCCCAGTGAGATTCGAACACACGATCTCCGGATCACAAGGCAAACGCCTTGACCAATATACCACGAAGGCAGTCAAGGTCTCGTAGCACTAAGTTCATTCTCGTAAAAATAAAGAAAAACATCACACAAATTCGAAAACGGAGCTAAACATCTGTTGTGTGGACGTCCGTTTGACACAAATATTTGCAACACTGTCATTTGCGCGTATGCAACAAGTGACACCCTATCAGGTACCAAACCCGGTCACCTTCAGACTTTATTGTACTCGTTAACGGTGGAAACTGAATTTACGAGGTCGTAATTGTTGGCAACTAAGTTCTAGCGCCTTCGAGGTGAAGAAATACTAGTTACGGTACTTCCGTCACAGTTTGTATGTACTATTGTGACTTTTTGGCACAGATCCATCTTTTTCCGGACAAATTAGGTATATGTGGAGCTCGTTTGTGCAACAAGTGAGGCATGGGATGCCAAATGTTTGTGGTCACCATTGAAAAAGTATTTATGGTGTTGCCTCTGCCAACTTTAAATAGTAAAATAATATAATCAATGTTTTAACTTTCATTTAAGAGAAATTACGAGTATACTACTACTGCGTAGTGTTTTTACTTACTGACTTATTACTAATAGAAAAAAAAGGTGTAAATGCGGCTTAAATGTGTTTTTGTATTTGGATGGTTGATACTTCTACTTAAAAAAAGCTCTTAAAATTTAGTTTTTGGTTAAAAGTAACATGAGACACAGGCATTATTATCAAAGAAAACATATCCCTCAATAGCTGACTCTCTACGTGAGTAATCGTTTACTTCATACAAGTAGAAAATTATAACCTGCTTATTCTCAGCAATATTACAGCAGTTTTAGGGACTAAGGGCCCTTACAGATGAGCCACATTATGCCCGCGAAACCTGTGGGCAATAGTCGGCGACAGTTTCTGATAGTTTGTGACAGATTGACATGTTTCACGTGACCGTTTACGACATTCGGCGACCGTCGCGCAATGTCGCGTGACACAAGTCGGCGACGGTTACCAACAGTCGCCGACAGGTGTCGCGGGCATACTGTCACTCATCTGAAATAGTGCTAACACCGATCAAGGTCCGTCTGTTCTCATCGCAGGTCACATGTCTTAATCGATTCTCGTAAAATGTAAGGTTTGATAGTTATATGAAATTAAATTTTTGCAGAGACAAAACGCGGGGTCTTAGTCTATAAATAACTACTCTTTGTTTAAAAACTAAGTTCAAAACATTTAAACTTCTGACGCGTTACAACATCGGCCTATAAACGGCTATAAATACGTGCAACTTTCTACACGTCACTGTAACTTTAACTAATCGCCTAACATTAGACTAATCCGGGAGTCGATCGGCTGCCCGACCGGTGCGCGGAGCCGGGGCGGCAACTTGTTAATTTATGGCTTTATCGACCAGTCAGTTGTTATTTAAGGGTTTGACTGAGAATACTCAAGTGTCCCAAGTAGAAGCGATTAATGCTTCAAACCTTTTAAAAATATACAGAGATCTTATAATAAGAATTTTCATGGAACTTTACTAAGAAACTAACTGAAATGGAGGACTATCAACGAAAAGGTCACGTATTCTGAAAAAGTGTCTAGTGATTTCTGCATTAGTTCTTGTAGTTAAAATTAACACTCTACGGTAACTTTATTAATCACCTAACATTAAACTAATCCGGGAATCGATCAGCTGCTCGGCTGAATAATACAACAACAAGATACTCAATAAGAAAATATATGATGTCTTGTTAAAAATTATATGATGTATAACCGGGGGCAGACAAAAGGGATCCCCCGTACTATTCGGCATTTGACGACAGGGAGTCAGGTTTATCTACCGCCGACTGCACAATATTAAGAAAAGAACAATATTTAAATTACCTTCACTAAAAATCACGTATTGTGAAAAAGTATTTCCATGTTGGTTCTAATAGTCAAAGTTAACACGTTACTGTAACTTTAACTAATCACGAAACATTAAAGTCGATCGGCCGGTACCGGCCCGGTAACTTGTTAATTTATGGCTTTATCGATCAGCTAGTTGTGATTTAAGGGTATGGACTGGAAATACTTCCGAGTGTCTTAATTTAAGCATTTTTAACGCCAAATAAACCAAGAAGAGACGCAACATTATTTATATTAATTAACTAATAAACAGGTAAACAGAAAAATATCCGCAACATGCTTCGTCAAAAATGTAAACAGAAAAATATCTGCAACATGTTTCGTCAAAGTAACTGTAGGTTGTAATAAGTTAAATAATACAACATCTAAGATGACGAAAGATTTCATGTCAAAACAATAAGTATAGGACTCCACAGAAATACGAAAAACTGAACGAAACTTCGTAGCGTTACAAAAATCATGTGATAAATTTTTACTTTTCATTGTTACCAGAACACAAGAGTTCTGCAATTTTTACGAGACACTTGTCCTTACTATCTTAGAGTATATTCATAAGGAAAAACTGTTTATAATAATTGACTGAAATGCCTAATGAATGAAAAGAAAATACCTAACTCTGACGGTGACATAGGGTTAATTTTGGTCCTTATTTAAAATTAATTTTCATTATTTCGCCAGCGCTTATGAATTGTACATAATGATGGAGTGTCAACCTGTAGATAAGACCGGTAACAGGCTTACGCGGCTAATTGAAATGTTCGGAACACAACGTAAAATAACATGAAATCGACTGTTAATTCGATTTACTCTGATTATTCTGTATTAGTTGCAGCCAGCAGTACAATGAATTAAATTAAGGTACAAATAATAAAAAAAATGAAACTAACTGCTTGCATACTGAACACCGACTGCAATTAGATAGCGTTGACAAACGGTCCGTCAATCAAGAGCTTATGATTTTTGAAATACCTAAATTCTTCGAACATGCTCAATCAATGATACACATCGGTGATACTTATAAAATTACAGTAGAGATATCCCTTTTCTGGCTTCCTATAAACGTTTGAATGAGTATGTGTTAGGTATGCTCATAAGCACTAAAATAACGAAGAATGCCTAAATAAATAATGAGAAAACTATGTGTGGGCAGCAAAATGCGCAAATGGTGTCAATGGAAAGCGAGGCATCCGAGGGACGCGACACGGCGTGACGAGACGTGCTCACGTGACGTCACTGTGCTAGTTCTGATAGAAATGCCCGCTCTAGGACAGTGACATGCTATTATGACCTAGGTCTGCTAAGCAACACAGAAACGCAATTATGCTTAAGAAAAAAAATTACATTTTTAATAGATGATGGCTTTTATTGATAAAAATAGGGTGTACTTCCTCCGGACAAAAATTTACACACACACCTTACTAACACTGTTGTACCAATATCCATATATGTTATTTATTTAAATATTTAGTTCATTAAAAATGAAGGACGAAATATAACTTTAATATAACAGCAGTCTATACATTTAAAAGTGGTTGGTTTACCACTTTTAGATACGAGTATATAAACCCTCGCTCGTCTACAGATACTAAAAATGGTTATCTTACTTATGATCTTAATATCTTATATATGTATTTTTCTATGTGATAATATTTGGATCTGTATCCGTGAACAGAATTGACCCAAATGCTGGGTAAATATAAGAAGTAATTAGAAATATCTTTGCAAAAGCTAGCCGCAAGGTTAGCTTTTAGTTTGATTAGAGGATCCATGTTTTATTTTTAAAATTGTTGAAGTATTTAGTAGTATGTATGCTATTAAATATTTCTACATAAAATAATGTTCTAAGCGCGAAATCACAACAATTTGGTAGCTTAAAGTATTTGGCCTTTAGTTTTAAAACGGCCTTTTATAGTTTTGTATTTTTACTATTTCTACGATCCTATAGGAAAAATCGAATTCAAAGCCCATAAACTACAAAAAAAGAGAAAAATTACATATTATTATCAATTTTTCTACGAATGTACTTATTAAGAATTCCGCAGAATCAATTTGTAAGAAATTGCTAGGTACTATACGAATGAGTGATACTTATTAAAAGATATACTGAATAATATTCTTAAAATATTGTAGTAAACAAGCAAAAAGATACGAGGTTACTCGTGCGTCGCATATCCGTCGGGGTCATGCTTGTAACTTTTAGAAGTTTGACGAATCATGTTTAATTTTGGAGCACTTGTCTGAAACTGAAATGTTTTGGACAAGAAATATTTGAGCATATAAATATATTTTATGCTTCACATAATGTTATTTAAGTTAGGAAGAAAATGAATGTTATCTTGCTAAAAAGAGTTAGATAACATTTGACTGGCATCAATACAACATAATAACAATAATAAGGAACTTGTCTGGAAAGTAACAGTTTTAGTGCTTCTGAAGAACAAAGACCCTACTTTTTTTTTGTTTAAGTAATTTAAGATTCTACCTACTCAAACTAATTAACAAAAATTATCTGGTAAATAAAGTTCCGTGGGGCGCCATTCCTACAGCATCTTGTATTTGTGTGAAAATATTTATCTTAACCAATCACTACTGTGTGAAATGGTGATGGCAAGCCACTTCATTGTCTTTGCCGAAAATCGCCATTGTGTGCGTTTTATTCCATACAATGACGGACAGCAGCTGCTTGGCTCATATTATTATATAGTGCGCTGTCTGTAACATCAAATTATAAATTCGATCAAAGCAAATAAACACATCACGAATACAAATGAGGATTCAGTGGGAATTAACCTGGAAATTGGATTTATAAAGCAGTACAAACACCGTCCATTTATATCGTGTCACGGAAGCGGTGCCGGTGAGCGAGCCAATTGCTCTCTTTTGTCTCTGAAAGAGAAAATTATAGTGCCTTTTTAAGAACAAGCAACGTTGACTGCATTTTATTGAAGCATTTTTAATACATTATACTGATTAAATTCCATTAACATGAATATTATATTTAGGGAAAAAGCAGGAAAGCGCTTTCTGGGTTTCGAAGCACCATAGCTCAGGATGCAACCGGTAACGCACTAAGATGAAGATTACAAATAAAATTCTAGAAGGAAACATATTTTTGACAAATATATTTTTTGCAGCCGGGCTTATCATATCCATACTGTCAAAGACTGGATATATATGTATATGAGACAATAAAAGTTTTATTGCTATGAATGGACGGCAAGTAGATAATAGTATGCGAATATTTTAAAATAAGGTTATTGTAAAAGCAAGATAAGAACCGCATTAACTTATCATGTGAAAATAAACAGGTCGAGGTTGATGTATGAATGCGCTTTCTATTAATCAATAAAAAATGTAGAGTGAAAAATGTTTTATAGATAGTTTGTAAAGTATTCATTTAATGTTTAGCCAAGTGAATCCAGGTCAAGTAACTAATAATGCCTATTAATAGCTCCATCGCGTGACAAAACAAGTACTATAATGTATGTAAAAAATATGAAGGACACTTAGGTATTGATTACCGAGAGTACCTTTTGTGATATATTTTCATATAAAATATGAGTACTAAATAGACTAATTAACCAACACCACGACCACTACAACCTACCACTTTGAAAACTAAAAGACATTTTGAACGTACTGACTGTTTTACAACAGTTTAAAGTTTTGCGTCATAATAGCTATAGTTAAATAGAAAATCTTATTAAAAGTTTAAAAGGGAATTTTCAAAGGTTTTACCTAACTAAAAGTATTATTATGTAAAATTTTATGCATAACATTAATTTCAATATGTACCCATCATCAAAGTTGCGTTAACCCTTGAAAACACACTGTAGCCACAAACGTCCACGGGCTATCACTTTGAACCATCAAAATGAAATTGCAGCGCGCCAACGTGGCTCTAGAGGGCTTTTCCGAGAAACAGTATAATAACATTCAAAGAGACCACGCAGCGCGCAAAGAATGGACGGTAATTAAAATTTTAGAGAGGCCACCAGTTGCGAATACCTAAGTGAGTAGAACATAGATAAAGGGCCTTTTATATATTTTTTTTCTCGTTTCTCTGTACATCATTAGCAAAAGTTGATCAGAGTTATTATCTTATGCATACGCTTATATTATATTATACTTACCTACTTAAAATCTATGTCAATAATTCTGGCGAAATTATTGACACAGATTTTAAGTAAGCAAGTATTAATACTTAATTAAAAAGCCTGTAGGTATACATAAATAACATCTATATCGAATAACTAAGAAACTTTGGAAAGCATCGTCAAATCCCGCAAATTTTCGTCATACTTATATTTTGGAATCCATTCGATGGACGAAGTTCGTAAAGTGTTATCTCCTTTGTGTGAGAATTTATAATTCAAATCCGGGCTGTTTCGTAAAAGCGAAAAGTTTACGAAACAGCCCGGATAAGAATTGTTTTCTATACTATAAAGTCGGAAGAGTTCGCCTAATTGAAATTGAGTTGACTTTCTTTATTTTGTAGCGTGCGGTTATGGATAGACATCCGGGGCGTGCAGAAACTTTACTTTAAGGCTTTTGATTTTTAAAATGTTTTTGTCTGTAGAGTTTAGAATTCGTCATCATCATCCGCAGCCTTGATCCAACCACTTCTGGAAATAGACCTCTCTCAAAGAATGCCATCGACCACGGTCCTGAATTGACCCTGTCCCTACTCTCATCCACGTTCGACCCGCGAACTTTCTGATGTCGTCGAACCGTCTTACCAAAGGACGACCTACGCTGCGGAATTGAGAATTACTATATTCAGAAACAAATGATCGATTAGACAGAATCAAAAGCTTAATCATCAGTTTTAACATATTTTGTAAAAAATCTTTTTTAAGGTTTCGTGTCAAAATTCCAAGCGTATTTCATTTTAAAACTTCATCCATCATGTAACAGATCCAACTAATATAAGTAAGTAGATAGAACTAAACCGAGGAACAAACACATACAGATATTTGTACAGAAATAGAGGCATTAACTTATAAATTAAAACAAATACGTGATTTATTCGAAATGCGATACAACCTCAACGATATTATATTTTTTAATAAATTTATTTAACAACCTTTTTGTTTCCCTGCTGTTAGTACAACAGGGAAATAAAAATGTTGTTAAAGAAATTTACAACACAACAAAGACTATCAACATCTATGTTGCGTTGTGCAATATAAACTTATAGTCTATGTTGTATCGAGCAAAAAGGCACTTACAGTATTAGTTGTGATATTGCAGCCTGACAACACTGAGATCTATTATTGTAAATTCCGTTGGCAGCTTCATGCCAACGTTGGCCGGGTCTGATTGCTTGCCAATTACAATGCTTATGAGTTGCGAATTAATTAATTAGCCTTCCAATGTCGAGTCCTCGCACAAATTATCAACGTTTGTTGTTATTAATTTCTACCAATAATTTATTTCTTTGTACATTGTTTGGAATGAAATTGTATTTCGTTTTCATGGACTAATTTGGGAAATAGGCAGATGGTTAGCGAAAGATCACAAGTACATACACAGCAGACACAGCATTTTGTATTCGATTAATATACTTATTTCATTAATATACTTGTAATAATTCTCTGCCACGGTCGCGTGACAGAAGTGGCCGACTGTCTGTTAGAGGCCTTAGCAGACCAAAGCCCAAAGCTGCAACAGCTCGGGCATAAGTGGCCAAAGGCCACTAAAAATAAACCTGTTCAAACCCTTTATCTTGAACCTTCTTTCTCTATCATAGTGCTATACTAGCTCCACTTTACTGTATTCTTTGAACAACTCGATACACAAAATAATCTGACCCACCAACCGGATATTACAGTGTCCTGTGAATCTGTGACGGAGTATCTATTGCATAAGCTATCGTTATAATGGAAAATGAAACGGTACACTCGTTTAGTTTTCTGTGGATTATTTGGTTGCCAGTACTGTATATAACATTTTATTCGTCTAGCTGGGCTATATCAGCTATTTGCTGGACTTAAAGCTTCTCTCTCGGCACCGTTTTTTTCTTAATTTCCTCGCTAAGCACGCGGGTAGGTAAATGGTATAGTCGTTGAATAGAGGATGATGATGTCTAGTCTATTACTTACCTTCTTTTTCTTCTTATTAAAGAGCTTTTGTCTGTGGAGGCTCCATAGACAAAAGCTCTTATTTTATTTAGGTTGACTTTAGGGGAGAGTACCCCCCCGGGGTTTCTACAAAGAGGGGCCCCCACAATAGCCTTCGAAAAAAAAAATCTTTTAAATCCCGACTAGTAAACAACTTTTTCTTTGAATTATTTTTCGCTGTTACCTTTGGTTTCACAATAAATTATTAACTGAAAAACTGGACTGCAAACAGTTGTTCATTTTATTTGGAAAATAATTTGAGGCAATGGGTACTCCACTTCTTTGTAGTCCCGAGGCCTCCAGACCTCTAAATCCGGCCCTGTGTAGATTAACCAATCCCTTCCATCTCTTCGTATCCAAACCATTACATTTCTGTAGTCTATTACCTGTACCTCCTCCCTTCTAAAGATACCCGTGGGAAAAGAATAGAATCGACGAGTCTTGTTTTTTTTTATAATGATAAAAATAATAAACCATGCCAAAATGTAGCCAAAACGAGGATATTTTAAGAATAATAATAACGATTACTAAGTATTTGTATTTATTAAAATACCTATGGCGACCAAAAAATATTTGGCAACTAGGAATTTGTTCAATTAACCTAACCAAGTCCATACATCGGAACCGCAGAGACAATGAGTGATTAATTTGACGTCACCGTTCACCCGAATATGCCACTTTCCGCTCGGCTACGGCATAATTATTGAGAACAGAGAATTTACTTGCATTTTCGAAATAAATATCCGGATTTTCAGAACACTATCAGTTTTAATATGAAACGTGGACCAACTTGATGACCTTTTGCAATCCTTCTCTTTCATTACCATCAAATTCATTTAAAATAAATAAATATAAACGGACAATCACAAGGATTAAGCTAGACCCAAAGAAAATTCAAGACTTGAGAAATGGAATAAATTTAATTATTTTATTTATTTACCATTATTTATCAAAATTATTTATTTGGGATAATGGTTTAAATCAAGTTCTAAAATTACTATACTCAAAAAGTTATAATTTTTCAATACTAAAAACCGACTTCACCCCCAAACTACACAACCAATTTTGATAAAGTTTCTATGGCCTGACAAATATGCCCTTTCAAACAAAAAATAATTTTTCAAATCAGTTCAGGCGTCTTCGGATAATCCCGGTGAATATAGGTAAGTATATAACAAAATATCGCGACGAATTGATAACCTCTTCCTTTTGTATTCGTTTAAAAATATGCAGGAACTGCTTATCATAGCAGATTCTGTAAGCTCATTGGAGATTACAGAAAATCTTTTAAATACCTATCAGTTTCATAACCTAACTGCATGAAATAACGGTAAACAGACACATAATTGCATATTTATCCCTAACGGAACAGAAAAAGTCTAAAACCTCAAGATGGTGCAAAAATTTAATTAAATAATGATTGGATGCTAACCGCATCGGCCTATTGAAATAATTCAGGAATAAATAAAACGAATATACGAAATTATCACTGTTTAGGTTTTCGTTAGAAAACTGAAACTAAATTCTTCTAGTCTATGATACTAGATCAGCTTACGTATTATTTCGTTCAAGGTAGTAAAAATGCTGTGTGGTGAAAATACACAGCCTTCTGCCGTCTATTCGGCAAATCCAACTGATCAGGCGTCTCAAGCGCCCTCTATTTTTACACACTGTAACTCCTGGAAAATACAGGGTTTGATATTCTTCTCGCTTCCATTTTTCACTGGATATTTCTTACCGAGCGACGGTTCAGTCTCGAATATATAAATTCTATTAAGAACTGTTTATTTCGAAACCGATTCGAGAGACAGTGACGGGTCATTGAATTTTTATAAGCATCAAAACCATTTTTTGAATCCCGGCGCCATTTTAGTGGCTTTTAGTATACTTTTAGTGATTTATAGCGTTTTTTGGGATTGTCGAAATTTATGGCATACGAGTATTGTTGAGACCATATTTTTATAACGATACGCGTAAAAGGTGCTAGATTTCAATATGTGATGACAGCATAAAACAAAATGTTAACAGATTGTGTGTTGACCAAAATAAAACAATAAATGTTTGGTAGTTTGGTTGGTGTTTTTCGTGTATGTAAGTGGCCAACACTGATGTCAGATTTTTCAGGCTGCCTAAAGGCATCTGACATAGTATGACGACTGCAATACAACGATGACAACCAAGAGGCTGGGTAGGGACCAATACTGAACTGGGTTTCTTTCAGCGTAATCTTCCCAGCAGTGGTCGTTCCGAAACGCTAGTAGTTTTTAGTTTTTGCACTAAAATAATATTTAAAAAAAAATGACCTTCAATAAGAGATAAATTTATCCTACATTGAATAAAAAAATTTGACTTTGACTTTGACTTTGAGACCATCGGCTTATACGTGTCTTCTAAAGAACGGAGGAGCTCGAGAAATTTTTGGGCCACTTGTGGTCACTCATCCAAGTGCGGACCACGCCCGGCGTTGCTTAACTTGCGAAAGCGCTAGTAATGCGCACTCCCGCCGGGCCACTGAGCTCTACACGGTGGTTTGGAGAACATAGGCAAACATAAAAAACTAGTTGTGGATATTTTAAGTCTTCGATTATCATAATATATATATGCTGTAATGTAAAAGACGTTGTTAGTTCATTACTTCGCCAGAGGCAAACTTATAATTGTTATATATAGCTTTGCATAATATTTATGATTAAAACAAAGTAAAAATAATATGAACTAACGTATTATTCTTTATATTGGTATACAAGAATTCTCAATGTAATTTGCGTATATCCTGAATCCCATTACGATGCCAGAAGATTCTCATATAAACGCGACCTTGACGTCACAATAACATATACATCTCATATAACACTGCAATACTGAGATATTAGTATATCTAACACGCGTGTCACGTCCCGCCATTGATGTCTGACAGCGTGACATCGTCACGGCTGGCACATTAATTTTGTTTAATTAAAACATAGTGATAAAGTTTTGCTACGAGATGACTCGCGAGGGACGTAACTTTAAAGTTATATTCTTGAATTATTTTGCAGTCCTTTTGTATCTGAATAATAAAAAAGTGGTTATATGAATAGCATTCGCAGAACAAAAGAATTAAACAGCAAAGTGAGCACAAAATATATTATTGTTCTCTTGCTATTGTTTTCTTTATTAAATTAATGACACGTTACTTAAGTGGCTTTGAAATAGCTTTATATTTGTGAATACAAGGGACTTCGTACGTAAACATTTGTACCAACAGAGTGAAAAATAGTTCTTATATTTAACCGACTTCAAAAAAGGAGCTGCTTATCAATTCGACTCGTATGTTTTTTTTGTATGGATATATTTTATTTATATGTATGTTACGCGATACCTCCGCCGCTTTTGAATCGATTTTGATTTTTTTTTTGTATTTGAATCTTTTTAGTAGGTACCAAATTTGTTCTATATTAATTTGTTGGAAATATAATGAAGAACTTTGGAGATATATTAGACAATTTTAAAATAAAATGTACAGACTGTTGTGTTTTTTGTTAAAAAGATAATTTTGACATGACAACTAAAATGAATTTGTAAAATATTGATTTAAATAGCACTCTGCTGGGAAAAATATCATGGTAGCGAAAATTTTTCTCCATACATTATTAATTTAGATATTAATTCGTAAAAATTAATATAAAATGCATCCCAAAACATGGGTTTACATTTTTACAGTTGGGTTTCATCAGATGACTTCAGGAAACGAGGTAGACCAAGGTGGAGATATACTGATGAACTAAAAATATTTGAAAAAAGATTGTATAGAAAATCCAAAGATAGAAAGTACGTGACAGAAAGAAAGGAGGCCTTTGCCTAACACATAGGATATACATTACTTACAAAAAAGGACTTAATGTATTGTAGACGCTCGTAACTACACTTTATTTTATTTTATTTTAGACTACGTTGCCAAATCTGACTTTTCTTATTTTAAACACTTACACTGACAATCTACTGTATGAGTTAACTTTAACACTTAAGTGTAACTGGGGAAATGCCAGAGGTTTCTAGCAATAGCTATCAAATAATAGAGCTCTTGAAGAAGCTGTATTTGAACAACCTCTGGGCAAAGTTCAAAGTGAAAGACGTTTGAGAGAGCTTTCGCGGTCAGCTGTGCAGCTCCCGCTGTTACACACTTGGTTACAAAAATATTTTTTTTTCTTAGTTTTAAGACCAAATGTCAAAATTATGTAATAAACATGGTAAGTTATCTTCCTTGGGTCTTAAACTATATCCATACTTACCAAATTTCATCTAAATAGGTTAAGTGGTTGAAGAGTGAAGAGGTAACCAACAAACACATAAACAAACTCTCACTCACATTTATAATATAAGATAGATAGGATTAGGATACATGATGAGTCATATAAAGGTGTCAAAAGGCTGGTTGAGGACAGACAGGAATGGAAAAAATCCACCAATCCACCAGCGTAGCTCTTAAATTTAAATGAATAATAAATAAATATATAAATATACAGGGACGAATAACACTGATTGAGCTAGCCCCAAAGTAACTTCGACACTTGTGATACGGGATACTAACTCAACGATACTATATTTTATAACTAATACATATATAGATAAACATCCAAGACCAAGGACAATTTGAAAAAGGCCATTTTCCAACTTGCCCTGACCGGGAATCGAACCCGGGACCTCTGGGTAGCGGACTAGCATGGTGAACACTACACTACGGAGGTCATCAAATGAATGAATGCATGTCATATTAGAGTATCAAAACCTTTATATATGACTATTTATTATATTATAGTTTTAATGACATTCAGTCTTAAGATTAAAGTAGTAAATAAATTGAGGCTTTAAATTGAGTAGTTTTGATCAATCTATTCTTACAAATTTACATAAACCAAAAGTTGCTTGTGAATATTATTTCTTCATAATTTTTGTGTTATATTTGGATCGAGAACTTCGAAAATGAAATTGCAGGAAAATGTAGAAACTGAATCCTTCTTTCATGGATCTGCACCAAGATAAATCTCGTTACAATGTGGCACTGGCGGAGCTAAACATCAAAGTGAAACGAGCAATTGTTGGACGCAGCTCACAAAGCTGTCGGGTCGCGACCACGCCACTCGTTTTTAAAGGCTGTATTGCTGACGGTTAACACACGTTATGAGGAAACAGAATCCAAGATCTTATTTATTTTGTAATTTTTTCAAAATTTTAGGCTCAGTTGTTTCGGACATCAGGGTTCATGGTCAATTTTCGTCTTCTTTCATGAATAAAATCAAAAATATTTATTTTACGGTAATAACAAAAATAAATTTGAAATCCTGATAATAAGCGCTTTTATTGGATATATGACACAGTAATGTTTGCAAAACTTTTTTTTTATTTCCTCATTTCCACGCCACTCGTTTTTAAAGGCTGTATTGCTGATAGTTAACACACGTTACGAGAAAACATTATCCAAGACTTTTTTTTTTCCATATTTTATATGTTTGTCAATCAAACAGGGTCCAATCCAAAATCCAGGGTCAAAGAATGTTTTTTGTACTGATAAGAGAATAAAATGTCAGAAAATAATGTCACTTGTCATTGATCGTATTCGATCAACGTGATTTAAGATTATACAATGCAGAAAACTGATAATAGTAGCGCTATTTGACTAGAAATTATGGAATTTGTATGAAATGGCACATTATTTTGGCTTGTTTTGGCGTTAAGAAAAAAGAATCAGATTCATCTTGTCGGAAACTTGCGGATTGTTTGGTAGAGTACAGTCAAGTACCAAGTTAACTGACCAGACCCTCTACTTATATCTTCAATTTTCTCTTAAACTAAAAATAATAATAACATGAAAATAATTATCCAGAAAGACTTAATTAAAATTTGTCTGAATATAAATTTTCATGTTAATATCATTTTTAGTTTACGAGTAAATTCAAGATGTATGTAGAGGGCCTGGTCAGGTATCTTGGTACTTGACTGTACTTGATTTGATAATTGATTAAAAATTTTAGCTCATCATCATCATTTCAGCTGCATACCGCCCACTGTTGGATCCTATGTCCAAGGATTTCCAAAATGACCGATCAAGAGCGGCCTGTACGCAGTGCTTCCAGCGACCTTGGTCAGGTCGTCTGACAATCTTGTGAGTGGGTGTCCTACGCTTGCCCTTTACGCCTACCTTTGCCCCATCGGCCATCCCGCCCAATGCCACTTCAACGAGCTAATCCTAAGATTTAAGGTACTTAATTGGAAATGTATAAAAAGCTTTGAATAGAGCCGTGCTATTCCGATAAATCCTCGTTGATGCAAGAAATTAGACGCTTTCGCAAACGGACGGGCTTCCTGCAAGGTCTATTTGTATAGCTCGATTATTGATGAACGTGACTAGCACAGTACAATTTGAGTAGCCATTAGACCTCCTCATTTTTGGACGAGATTAATTTTCAAACCACTTTCTATTATGACGATATGCGATTTAGATCATGAGCATTTGTGACCATTCGATACTAACTCGGTTTTAAAAGATATTATTATATTGGCCCTTGAGATTGGTTTTATGCAGTTTTAATAAAGTATGCATACTTATTATTTGTATATAATTGTAAAAAAAAAACTCGTTGTCTACATCCTTATTAAAAATTCGCATAGTTTGCGGTCTATATAAAAGTTTTAAAGCTATGAAAATGACATATCAAACCAAAAATTCTAAATAGAGTCAGTATAAGCCCCATAGTGACGTAAAATGCAAGAAATTGGTTGCACATTTTGCAGTGTCCGACGAGCGCAAGCCCGTGATCTATTTGACCGGCTTTTTGCTAGACGGCTTGTGAGTGGCATATCGCATAAGCTTGGAAAATGTCCTGTTGTATAAAGCTTACTCAGCTTAGATAAGTGTAGTTCTAAATAACTATGATGGTTTTAGGTTTAGAATTCGTTCTATTTTGCTTATCAAGCGACATTATTAAGAAAACTCATAGAAAGCTCTAATTTCAGCTTTTTATGAGTTTTCTTAATTATTTCAATCACGATGAACCACTGCAACTTCAAAGAATGTTGCTTACTCTTTTGTTATTGTAATTACCGAATTCAAAAATTTAAATTAAAAAAAAGTTTAACTTAAGAACCCAAAATAAAAATTCCTTTTGACTTTAACTTTCTTATATAAATATCCTATCACATACAGAAGAGATCTCTTTTAAGATAAGTCGTGTTGTTTGACTTTTATTTTATGTATTCGCTTTCCATTTTTCGTGTACTTATATGTATAAATTGGTAAATGAATAAAAAAGTGTAAACCACCCGAAATTCATTTCTCAAATTTTCACGTACATATCAATTTCAATCTCACAATTGTGAAACATTCTACACAGCGCCAAAAAATAGAGAGCACGCATATTATTCCACTCCACTATTTTCAAAGAGGAGTTAAAAAGAAACTATTTGAAAAAGTGAAACACATAAGGCCTATTTCACACAGCGCCGGACGTTAATTCGTCAGAGCGGCAAACTACAAAACACGGGACCGGCGCCCATCCGGTTTAAGCACCGCGCCGTCCATTTGCAAACACTCATATAGATACTAAGTTACTTATTCCACTACGTAACTTTGTGCAACTCTCACGTCGAATGAAAATTTTGATTTTATAGCTGCTGGAATATGTCACACTATTAGTTTAAAAATGTGTTGTGAGATATTCATATATAGAAAGGTGTTTTAAGTAGGCAAATAGGATGTGGCTAACCTGGTTGTAAGTAGTTATGGTAGCCAATTAATGCCCGAAATAGCAGAATTCACTTACTCATTGCAAACTTGATGCATTGTTTTACGCCCTTTTTAAAAATTATAAGTTGACTCTAGGCAATCATATTTATTCGTCAGAAAAAATCCCTTTTTAAAGTTTAGGGTCATTTTTCGCGCCCAGTAAACATATTAACGTACTCCAAGTATCTATCCAAATAAGTATACTTGGAGTACGTTAATATGTTTACTTCGGAAATGTACATGACTCACTTGCTTCACTCGAAATTCAATCATAAAATCCCTCGCTGCGCTCGTTTTTCCTTTGTGAAATCCTTCGTTCCGAGCCCCTTTCTCAAAAATATTACTTTAAGCAATAATAGCACAATTTACTATTAATACTAAAATATTTTGAAAAATGTTTACTTTGCAAAATGGAAACCAAGAAATGGTATTTAGAATTCTGTAAAGCGTAGCAATTCGAAAATAGTAGGTTAAAATTCGTGCAAACAAATTCAAACATTTGCATTTCCGATACATGTTAATTTTATCATTATTGTCCGAAGGTTTCATTTGTGTCTAGTTTTATTTAAATCCCGGAATTTGCATTTTATTGCTTCACAACTAATTGCGCTTGCATGTAAACTAGTTTTAGTGGTCATGGTAGCCATTTGCTGACATTTACATATTTGCATTTATCAGCATGTTCGTTTGGATATGAGACATGGTTTACAAAATGCATTCTTATTTGCTGGTCTAGGAGAAAAGAAAAAAACAGGTACTTGCTTTTCTTACCGCGCAGATCGTAAAAGTCGTTCAAGGAAATTGGCGAAAATCTGAATCTTTATCAAAGACGCTGCAGCTAGCAACCCATCACTATTTTTATACTTTTTTACCACCTTCACATCCATCATCACGATAAGAGTTACCTTAGGGTCTTTGCGGCCCTAGACAGGGATAAAAAGTGTCGTGAAAGTATTAAAAAAAATATAAACATAACACCTCTAAAATATTACCATGGGAGTCTAACTCATTTTAGGTAGGTACGTACTCTAGGAGAACACTTATTTAGGTTGCAAATAAAATAGAACAGTGTACCAGATAAATATTAAGGTGACGTATATCATTAAATAAGGACATGATGTCCTTTTATTTCTGCTACATTGGTCAAATAAATAGGACATATTTGCCATGGCAAGTGAAATACCAATCTGAGCCTAATAAAGTGCAGCTGAATACCATCAATAGTCGTTTGATCAAATGTCATCATTTCATAAACTGTGATTTGACACGCAAAGGCTTTATAGACTAGCTTCATTCTTATTAGGCATTCAAAAAGAATATCTATATACTCAGACTACCTTTATCGGGAAAATATGAAATAAGTAACATCTATTTTTCTCGATCATTTGTCTAAAAAAAATATAGAAGATTTTTTCATGAATTCGAAAATCGTTGGTCATCGAAGATTCAATAAAGGACATTAATTTTAATAACATGAAATATTTTATTAAAACCTATGCCTTTATAAGTTAAGAGTACTTTAGCCATCATGAACAAACGCGAACATCTAATAAAAATCTATCTAGTAAAAGTCGTGTCTTGTAACTGGCTACCAATAACAGTAGTAGGATCTGCCATAAGACAAGCAGATCGAGTATATTTCTACTAAAACAAGCGCAAGTCCATTGATTTCCCCATTAACCTACTAAATTAAGAATCTATCTAGCGAAAGCCGTATCTTGTGTGTAGGCTACCAATGGTAGTAGTAGCATCGACCATAAAACAAGCAATAGTCTATAAAACTACTACATCAATATATATAAAATAAGAAATTGACTGGCTGACTGGACGACTGATCGATCAACGCACAGCTTAAACCGCTGGGTCAAGAAGCATGAAGTTTAGTCGTCATTCCTTGAATAACGTAAGTGTGTACTAAAAAGGGGTTTTGGAAATTCATCCCCTAATGGGGTTGATATGAGGGTTAAAAGTTTTTATAAAACTTGTCAATTTGGAAGTTAGAAACGTAAAAAAATTACATATGAGCTAACATTTTAAAAAAAGGTATGCATACGTTATCACTATTTTAAAAAAATCTCTAAAGCGGTGAAAGTTTGTATGAAACTCAAAATATAAGTTTGTCAAAAACCTGACCACGCAGGCAAGGCCGTGGGCTTCAGTTACAGTTTCTTATAAAACAAGCGCCAAGTTCATTGATTTTCCCATTAACCTACTAAAATAAATAGGTATCTAGCGAAAGCCGTCACCTATAAAGTTAACAAGGACTAACCGATGCAGGGGATTCTGCAAGCGGCAGTGAATCGAGGATCCCCGAGATGCAGTTTTATTGCTGCCTCCTTAACTAGGTTGCCGTGCAAACTAATCATAGTGCAGATGAAACATATCAGTCTCTGAGTCTATGTGAACAAGAATACGAGAAATATTTTTTTTTTTAAACTACTTGAGCCAAACTGTCAAAAAGCCAAGGGCTCTTTGGAAGAGAATCCTTTGTAACCAAATTTCGTCAAGATTTAAAAAAAACTTACGCTGAAAAAGAAAAAATGTTAAATCTACTAATCCGCATCGCCTATTCCATCACTATTTTGGTTTCTTTTCCGCCCACATTTCCTCTATAACGTATGATTTGATCGTATTTATTCGTCAGGGAGACGAATTAAATGTAGAATAAAATGTCTGACCCTTAAATATTACTACATAATTTAGGACCTTAAATTGCCACACGTTACATTTTTGTAACCTCGCTATTTTTTCTGAAGCCAATGGAGAAAACGGGGTAAAAGAGAAGCGGGTGTTGCGGGCTCAGATAAAACCCATTCCGTGTTATGGCACCGCGCGAAATGTATCTTATTGTCCGTATTTGAATGCTCTGAACCAAATGCATAAAGTTTTACTACGTGACGTATTACACGTTGTAAATGTGTCCTTATCGGTATTGAAACCTTATTTGAAATCAGATTAAGGTTATTTTATGCCATGATTTGAATCTGTTGTGAATGTTTATCGAAACATCAAGAAGTTATGACGGATGAATGAGGGAGCGGAATTCAAAAGATGACCTACTTTTTTTTTAAATAATTTTACAATGATTAAAAATATTATTTAGATGTAAATTTAGCGAAATAGGTAGTTTGCTTTAGTAATTTAGATTTGTTTAGATGTAGAATACATACCTAAGCAAGAACCGTTTTTTGGAAATATTACTGCCTAACTTACTTATTAAGTGATAAATATCATTAGGAATTCGATCATATGGCCCGAAATATGAGAGTTCGTTCTGCAAATTTAATATTGCTCATGTCAATTTACTTATGAAACCACCAAATGTCGATATGTAGATGTATTGAATTTTATTAGATTTTCTGTTTCTGACGTCTTTCAATAGCATCCTTGAATTGCAAACGAAGACCAATTTACACGTCGAGCCGCTAAAATGCTGTTAAGCAGTCGATTTGTATTCAGCAAAGTTTTATTTTCCCAAGATCGGCTCTCATGCCGATAATAACTCAACTAAATTACTCAATATAGCTTCTATTATGGGAGCCGCTATTGAACAAGCGACCATATTTATGGCTGTGTAAAGTACAATTTCATTTGAAGGCATTGACGCTGTTATTGTGACTTGTGGAAGCCTGAGTTCTACGTTTCATTTCACTTGATAGATGGATTATATCAGATACTGAGCGCTACGGATGTATTTTAAGTAATTGATTTTTCCTTTTATAATGCTTTTTTGCGTACCGATGAAAAATTCGTGTTCCATTAAAAGCCATATTTTATTAAATTTGACTATTTGCGACATTGTTTTCCTAATGGTACAGTCCCACCTAGTTGAATGGGACTCCAAAATTGTGCAGTGAGTGCGTCACACAAAATATATTTTTTTACTTGGAATTTTTCTCTTATATGTACCTCTTTCTTCTTATAACTTGTATAGGCTTGAAAACTTTTTTGCATGAAGGCTTTATCAGAAATATCGTAGGGTTACGCACAAACTTATTTTAAATATTTCATAATTTAGATATTTTTAAATTTTACATTTTACATGTTTTAATAGAGAAACAAAAAATGCTTTGATTGAAGACAATATTAAATATACTATGAAACTAGGAAGTTTTTTACGCTACCCCATTGTCAATAGTTAACAAATTTAATTATTTATTCAACCCAAAAACAAGAAACGAGCTCGAAATGAAGAAAATAAACTAAACTGTTAACAGTCAGATTGAAAGTGATTCGAGATGGCGTCGGTAAGCGTCGTCGCCGAAGCAATCTAAAATGCATAGATTTCGTCGTCTCACAGACAGGCTACAATGAAATTACATTACACAGGGACCTTGCTATTTAAAGAACTGACTATTGGTTGTTGATGTTTAGTGAGGATTTTATTTAATCTAAATAATGGTTAGTTAAGTTAAAACTAAGATTCTACCAGGACATTTAATTGATTGCAAAGAGACGAAAGGAATTTGGGAATCTCCACTTAACTCCACTGACACGAGCAAGCCTCGTATCACAAGGGAGAGTAAGAGAATGCTTCAGGCTTTTTCATCCCCACGTTGAACAGTCTTCGGTATTTTTGGAGAAGTAAAAGTCTGAAAGCTACTATAGGGATAATGTAAAATAGGGTAGTCTGCCCAAGCAGCAGTTGGATACATTGGTAGACTGAAAAAAAATACTAATGTAAATTATAAACTCGTTGGTAGTATGATGTAGGCAGGGGACGTGTTGGATACACCTAATTACCTACATATCTATATATATAGGGACAAATTACATTGATTAAGCTTGCCCCAAAGTAAGTTCGGGACTTGTGTATGGGATACTAACTCAACGATACTATAACTTATAACAAATACATATAAAGATAAACATCCAAGACCAAGGACAATTAGAAAAAGACAATTTTCCAACTTGCCCTGACCGGGGATCGAACCCGGAACCCTGGGTGGAGGACTAGCATGGTGACCACTACGCCACGGAGGTCGACAATATCGATATCTATATTATAAAAAAAAACAAACTACCAAGTCTTCATGCCTAACGGGGCAGACAGAGCACTTTTGGTCTTACGGCTCTAAGCAGGCACAGCCCAGGGCAGCAAGACTCAAAGGCCCTAGTGTGGTTGGTGGGCGAGAAGTCAGAAAAGCAACTATCAAACATGTTAAATCCATAAAAATGCTTTTTTTTAAAGGCGTTTTACGAGAAGCCTAAGATTTAGTATCCTCCCAAAATATTTCAGGAGCAACTATATAAGAAAACTCCAGTCGACAGTAACGGGCTAACCAGAATAATTAACAAAGTTACTCCAACCTAATGCCCAATAGATCGCCGCGAGCTATTGCAAGCCAAACATTATTCCCAGGAACGGAGTAACACTTATTTGCATTTTATTAGAGCAATTTAAAGCGTTGTTTCTGTTTAATACAAGATTGTAAATGGTTTTTATAACCTGCTAAATATTTGCATTTTTCACAAAACACTACTTACTCGTAGATAGTATTATGTTATTATCCTATACGAGTAGCCAGGGACAAACTTGGGTTTAGTCTGTTTTCAATATTATATTTCCTGAATCACAAAAACAATAAAACATCACTTTAATTTTCAACTACCTAGGCTACACGAGAAGCCGGATAGTAACGCAAACATTTTTAATTATTTTAACAACTTTCTGTAGTAAGTTTTATAATGTCTATGTACTATCTGGTTTAAGAACTTTATTTCTCATAAAGAATAATAACATTCATTTAGACCTGAGAAAAGTTTAGGTAACAAAATATACTGCAAATATTCTAATTCAAGATCAGTGCAAGCATTGGAAATGAGAATTTACTTTACAGTTCCATTAAACGCTTCTGCATCTCGGGTACTCCAGAGGTAGCGAACTAGGCGCGAAAATTAACAAAGTTTCCGGCCGTCGATTAACGTTCAGTAGAACTGAGTATACTATGTACGCAAATACATGGCCAAGTTTAAGAGTAAATTGCACTAAGCCTTCCGGAATAACTAGAGTCCTGTCTCTAGCACTTCGTTTGACTAAACTTTAAAATATTGAAATAATGGTCGAAATGTTTTGAAAATCAGTTCGTTTTTCAATGCAGGAACTTTGTTTCTTTTATTAGAAAAGGAGATGACCTTTGCTGAAAAAAAAAAAGTTTTTGGGCAATGCCATAAAGACAGAAATATAAACAATAAAATAAAACGATCCACAGTACATACAAAAACAAAGATTTTGTTATCAACGATAACGTATAAAATTAATGCGATTGGTTGGAACGTGAACGGAGTTACGCAGAATTGCGCCAGTACATAATTATGCAATTATTTACTTGTAAATCACGAGGCGCCGCGTGAAACGGTTCCAAGAAATTGAGAATCAAAGCGACAAATGCTGCTAGTCAGTTTTAGTACTGTAATTATTTGATGCCGCAGTGTTCAAACACTATATTTGACTAGTTTTTCGACCGAGAGACCGAAGCGAGCTGTTGCTGAAATGCCTATTTCGAGTAAACAGATACATTCATCATCACCCGAGCGTATTTTTCCGGTAGTGTCGTCAGCAGTAACGGTTCAGAGCCCGTGATCCGCTACCAAGGAGATTTGAAGAGGTTACTGGTTTTTACACAGGGCGACTGGCGTCTGACCTCCGCAACCCAAAGGGGAAACTAGAACCAATCTTTGGATAGTTTGATGATCGCTAGATGGCACTCGGGACCCACAGTTTATACGTGCCTTCCGAGACACGGAAACATCTTTCTTTTCGGATAATCAGGTGATTCAAGCCTGCAATATCCTAACCAGACTGAAAACAACTTTTCACAAAGTATGCTATCCAGTGGGATACGAACCCATGACCTCCGGGTCACAAGGCGAACGCCTTGACCACTGGACCACTGAGGCAGTCATTATAAAGATACATTATCACGTCTTTATCCTTAACCTTGGGCTATAAAACCCGAAATCATAAAAGCACTTGTATGTTTAACGCTAACTACTTAAAATATCTTTGATCAGAAGTTTTAATTTTTTTTTTGTGAGGTTTTTAAACTCGCAGACATTATGTTATTTAGTATGCATTAAGTAGATAAGCCAAATATCTGAAACATAACATTGTAAGTATATTGAAAAAAGAAAAACGAAAAATGCCAACGAAGGATACGAACTGGATTGCCATAAGATGTGGGACAGTATTTTGTATTATAACCGGACAATTATACTTCTAGCTGCAATTTATTATCTTATTTTATTTTGACTTTTACACTACTGTCCAAACCGTCCATTCCATATATGTAAGGCATACAATATTTGTTATTTTTTGTGTGTAATTTTATGGTATACCTCTTGCAATGATGGAAGACAAACAGGACAGCTAATGGCTTTCGTTTGACATCCTAAGATAACAATTTTTATAAAGCAATGAACAAAAAAAATACAGTAGAAGTCGTTGCAAATGTGCGATAAAATGCCAATTTTTTTATAAAAAAATCTTAGAAAATTAGTTTGCTTTTGATCAATAAAGTGAAATGTACTTACGAATAACTGTTTGGTCATTAAATATAACATACATAAAGCATTATTTACATCATTTAGTTCAATGGACAAAACCAATGGTCATGTAACCCTCTCTTTATCACTTAGTAAGGAATAAAGAGATTCAAGATTGAGACAGAGAAAGAAACTAAAAGACGACTAGGGATATAATGTATACTAATAAAATTTGAATATATGATTCCATAATCGGATAAATAAACATGATCTCGACGTATCGAAAGTAGGACAATTTGTTTGATTATAAAGAGCGTATGCTGAAACGGCAAATATTTACTCGCTGTTAACGCAACGAAACGTGAATATTTTGAATTAAATCTCCATTTTGATTTCGTTCCGAGGTTAAACCCAGAGCAAACACAGCCTTTTATCTTTCTGAAGTGGGTGCATAATTGGAATGTAAAATATTACTTTCTGTATGATTTTTGGGATGCGACCTCTTGGGATGGGTTAGTCCGTCAAGTTCTACTATTTAACTAATAAGTAAGAAAGATAAAAGGTATCGACCAAAAAAAAAAACCCTTACCAATAAGCTTCTTTATTGCACACACATTAAACATAATTTGCAAAAATTTATCTCACAAATGTTCTAACTTACTCGATTTGAATTTGAAGATACATTTTAGCGTAGCTACAACGTAGTATAATCGTAGGTACTCGTAGAAGCTTTCGTAGCTTTCTCGTAGGTGCACTTTTTCCCCTACGATCTTCACGGTCTAGTACATAATTACTGGTTTATAAGGCCTTAGGTTTTGAGTCCGCCATTGAAAACACATTACACAAAATATTGAGTTTAAAAATGTAATAGTTGATCGTATTATGTATCATTTCATGATTTTTTTAAAGCATACAAATCTGAGAGAAATATTTGCGTCTTTGTATCTTATATTTTAAGGTTTAAGATGCTTGTTTAAGACCAAATAAAGTGGTCTACAATAGAAATAAATCTAAACCAGCCGTTTTAGGTCACCGCGCTCGTAAACCGAAGACAAATTGAATGGAGGTTTTTTGAAACTTTATCTCTTTTCAACTTTATGTCATCGTTCTGAAGCTCTACTTAGAAAAACGTCGTAAAGTGTGAGTCAATGGCCCGATGTCAAATACTTTTCATTACCGTTTTGAGAAACTAGATGGCGCAACGACCGTATGTGTTATTAATATTTAGTACTGACTGTACCCACGAGTTCCATTTCCATTAAAAATTTCGGGGTTAAACCTGCTACGTTAAACCTCCTTCCGCGGGTCTAAAACTATATCTAAACTATTTTTTTAAATCAAACAGTTAATTTCTCATTTACATATTAAGTATGGAAGTGTGTATGTTTAGCAACTACTGGCGTTGTTGCTTGTTCCGGCTAAATGTCTTTAGATAATTATATCTAAAAGAAATAAGATTTCCTTTGTTGTTTTTTTTAATTTTTTATTTTAATACGACCTATGTGAAATAAACACATGTTACTGTTCTGTTACTATGAAAAAGTATCATTATAAAACGATACATAATGGTTATTTCAACACTTTTTTCATATTATTGGCATTTTTAACTTAAAACTTATTTTCAAAATACTATTCACGTACGTACACTGACAAATAAACCAAAAACAAAAATCGGTATGTACCATAGGTTGCATTAAAATTTAAAAAAAAGCTAAGGAAACCTTATTTTCTTTACATACATTTTAAAAACTTAAATCCTATTATACTTATTACACTATATCCTCTTTTTGCATGAATTACAAAACTTTTTTTTCAACATTTTGAAGAGGTACCTTTGTTCCTAGTTATATGTTGAATTAAGTAGATAAGTAAATGTTAAACCTAAGACGTACATTATTCATACCATACGGTGAATACAAGTGCAGCACCACATAAGTGCACATAACTTTATATCCTACTTTCGCATTGTAATAAAAGAGCATTCCTGGTGTACTTTCTGAGTGCAAGCTGCGAGCGATGTAATTACACGACTTCACTGGTTACACACTAGGGTTGTCACAAAATGATGTCGATATATTTTATAAGGAATACTAACTTCTTTTGATTTTTGCGAGTGACAAGCTAGGGGGCAAAAGCACACTTTTACTGTCATACCATTTATTCTTGCTTCGTGCTTCGGAAGGTTAATAAAGCCGTTGGTTCCGCCTGTCATCGTAGGGCCGACGTCAAGCCATGTCAGAGACCTTTAGGCAGCTTAAAAAATATGTGTTGGCCACTTACACACACGATAAACAAACAAAAGTACCATTTATTTCTAAAAAAATAAATAATATAGCTTGAAAAAGACTTGGAAATGCCGGCAGCAGCCTTTGCAGTATGAATAACTACCAAAATATTTCTTTTAGCTGTTTAAGGTGTTTCCATTTCTCTTCATCTCGTACTGTTAATTTTCTGTGTAAGTTGTATTTTTTATATAAAATATATTTGTATGTTTATAATACTTATTGTATATATGTGTTTATATTGACCTCCCCGCACTACCTAATTTCACATTAGTATTTTCTACATAGCGAGGTAGCCTGGAAGAAATTCCTTAGCGATAAGGTGGCCTTGTGCGCATTTCCTAGTTTTTAAGATTACGATGTCCTGTATTTATTTATTTTGTGCAATAAAGGGTATTGTATTGTAGTGTATTTAACATAGCATGATGATGGCCATCTGATAATGAAAATGGGTGAAGGCCTCGAGACATTTTTATGCAAAATATGGTCACCAATCCAAATGTGAACCAAAGAATAAGCTACTTACAAGTACGCCGTCTAGCCATCAACCTCTCCGCCGAAAAAAAAAGTGATTTAAAATGACCCTTTACAAATTTAACACGACATAAACCAATTTGATTTACAAGTCACTGCGTCGGATGACAGTTTTTAACGAAAGTACTCGACAGAAAGCAAATTACCGCTGCAATCAGATCTAATTACACGATAAAAGCCATCAATTACGGTACAGCCCTAATGAAAATTTAATTTCACCTTTGTTACCCGCCATTTTCGACTTCAAGTGGCTATATTTCAGTTATGAGCTTTAAAATTGTGGTTATTGTAAGATGCATAAAAAATCACTGATAAAAAATCAGATTCAATGCCAACGCAAAATCTTTTTGTATTTTCTTTAGATAATAAAAAAAAGATACTAGTATCAGTATTTTTTAAATTATTTATTTAAAATTGATGTTGTTTTTTATAATCTAGCCACCTACTACGAAGCAAACATATAACCCACTAATTTCTAACAAGTCAAATCAGATACTTTTTTCTAAACGAAAAACAAACATTGTATATGGGATTCGTATGAAATAGAACGTCGTGACGTCTTATAGTTCCTTGGAGTCAGATAGCTCTTATCATCAGTTTTTCTGCAGTAATCAATCTAAAATCAAGTTGAAAATAGATATATTCAATGACGAATGACTTTTTTTTGGTGACGTTTTATTGTTATCAGAACCAATTTTATTTATTTATTTGTTCCAGGATACTACCCAATTAATAAGGTCACTCTCCCAGTATCGGGAAAAACCTGTCTCTGTCCCTCTTCCACTTCCAAATAAGCGTAAATTAATATCTGTAAGAAATACTCCACACGGTAGAGGAAATTGAATTTAAAGCCGCCAAGTATTGAGAAAGTACTTAATAATCATAAAACACATTGACAAACATAGTTAAAAAGATTATATTACTGAACGGAAAAATTTATTCAAAAGTAAAGAGTAAGGTACAAACTGTACTTTTAAGAGCAAAAAGCATCAATGTAATTTACATGAAAGTGTATTTACTCCGAACAATACGTTCAATTTAATTTTTAATTTAATTTAATTCTTTTATTTCAGATAACTAGGATCCAATTTGTTAGTATACAGTAACTTAAATCTAGTGTTAGAACTTATAGCTATACATACGAGTATTATTGTGCACACAGTAAAATGAAACCTCTGTGTAAAGAGGGCCTAAGCGTCGTTGCCTTCAAATTTGACCATATAGGGCCACCGGCATGGTCCCCTGCACCAGGTGTTTCATTATAGGCGAATCCAGCCTATCCGCCACTGTTTTTAGGATGCTGTTGTGACTGGACCTTAATGTTTTTAACAATGACGCCATTTTTTTCCTGATCACGGCATGGGATCCGTCCGTTCTAGCCTGAGCAAACATTTCAGATGCACTACAGAACCGGGGGAGTCTCAGCAACATTCTAAAAATATCATTATATTGGATGCGGATAACATCTAGTGATCTTTTGGTGCAACAGACCCATAGACCACCCGCGTAGAAACTCTGGCAAAATGCCTTAAATAAAGTTATCTTGACTTGGTTGCCACAGCGGGCGAATCTACGGGCCATCATGTTACCTCTGATCGCCAGAGCCCTCCGCTCCCTTTCTACATCAGCATCGTCTTTAAGGTCATCGGCAAGAATATGACCTAAATATTTAAAAGTAGTGACCTTTTTTAAATTAATCCCATAAAGGGTTATAGCAGGTATATTTTTAGGACACTTACCGTTGGCCTTAAAGACCATGTACTCACACTTTGTTAAATTGTATGAGAGTCCATGCGTGGCTTCGAATCTCTCACATACCCTCAACATATCGTTGATAGATCCCGTAGTTGGTCCCAGAAGTACCATATCGTCCGCGTATGAGATGTTGTTGACGGCAACCCCATCCACACAGCAACCAACTCTCATACTACTGAGCTCGACTATGAGATCATTAACGTACACGTTGAAGAGCTTGGGAGACGTAAGCCCCCCCTGCCTCACACCGCACTCCAACCTATACGCCTCAGAAACGCCGTCTGACCATTTAACAAAATTTATTTGGTGGTCATACCAGTACTTAAAAATATTTAGCACTTCCGCTGGCACATTTCTATCCTTAAGTCCCTTCCAAAGTACTTTATACAACACACGGTCAAACGCTTGAGAAAAATCAAGAAAGCAACCATAAACTGGCGTTCTACGCTTGGTGTAGTACTGGACCGTATGCTTGAGTGCAATAATAGCGGTCTCTGTAGAAAGTTGTGGTCGGAATCCGAACTGGGCGTCGTGTAAATTTAAATATTGATTGAGCACAGAGTCAAGCATACTGTCAAGCACCTTAGCGATTATAGTTGCAAGGGAAATTGGGCGATAGTTACACCTATCCGAGATATCCCCTGTCCTGTTCTTCACGATAGGCACAACCATGGTTTTCATTAGGTCAGTAGGTAAGTACGAGTGACTAATGCATAGCCAATAGAACATAGACAAAAGCCTCGGCAGGTGAACACCTGCATATCTTAGGTGCTCGATACTAAGTCCGTCGTGCCCTAGAGATTTACCTCTGCTCATTTTCTCTATCACTTTTTTAATTTCCGAAGCAGAAAAACGTAGCATTGGCAATCCCCCGCGCCCAACGGGCTCACAACCGGACGTCCCGTCGACAGGATCTTGTGGAGCTCGCACATTAAATGTTCCTTGAACAAGTTTGCGATTTCCGTCGGGTCTTTCTTCCCCTCAACACTCACCGGGCGACCAGGCCCAGTTGAGTCTGGAGGAGGTGGCCTTCCAAAAACTACCAAAATTATTTGTGGCTCTGTGCTGGGCAATCATGTCCATCTTAATCTGCTCCTGGTTCTTTTGACACCAATTTAAGTGACCTTTAAAAATCTTTCGAGATTCGTACATTTTTTCGTAAACAGGACCCGAATTTGGTCTGTTATGTTGCACCCATTCCTCAAATCTAAGCCTGGCCTCCGGGTGGGCATTTTTAACATGGTGGTTCCACCCACACAAAACTTTTGCTTTTTTACCAGTACAACTCTTTGATTTTGCTTGGATGGCGGCGTCCCTTAATGTTTTTACAATTTTTTCATATAACTTGTCCAAAACACGGTGGTGCTCAACACTATCGCAGGGCCCATGACTTCACTCGATGCATTCCTCAGGGAAGTAAATTTCACGTAACACTTTATTGCACTGTTTTTTGTATTTACCAATTTGCGAGTCATCCCTTTCTCCCCATATAACGGTATTACTAGACGAGTCATTTGCCCTTTGTTTGAGCCTCACCACGTCAAGATTAGTTAGATTAGATAAGTATACACCAAGTACTGTTTTCCATGCCATTTGTGAAGTTAACAAATGGTCCAACCATCTCCTACTTCCATGAACCTGACTCACAAATGTGTAACTATTTGAATCAGCTCCCAATTTTAGCAAATCAGTAGCAAATCGATATAACTCTTTGTAAAACAATTCGTTAATATGTACGTTGAAATCTTATTTTAGCGCTAATTTCCCCCAACACTTCGGTAAACAAAGGCAATTTTTCAGGTGAATCTGTAGGCATGTAAGCAGAAAATATGATGACCGAGCGACCGCCAGAAGTCGCTTTGATAGCAACCAATCGGTCACTATTACAGTGTAAAACAGTCAAACAGATTCTTCCTCCAGAGAATGGCCACTCCCCCGTATGGCCTACCTACCAACAAGCCAGCAGACGTATCCACCGCAGACTTACCCGTATATTCAAAGTCATTACTAATTGTACCTAATAGATGTATATCATGGGGTAGGAGCCATGTCTCTTGGAGGGCCACCACATCTGATTCTGAACATACTTGTCTGATACACTCAACCGATCGCTTAAGTGACTGACAGTTAAAGCTAGAAAAAGTACATGAATTAGTTTTACTAATATCCATAGTCAATGAGTTATTTAACTTTAACATTACTTTTCGTGTTCGTTCGATACATAAAATGCATGAAACGCCTAAAAGTAACTCCATCTGGCCACAACTCATTGTTCAAAAACAGATGAAGCTTATTTTTTGACACATATAATTTATAGGCATTGTATTTCTTAGGTGACTTCATGTTAATAACTTTTAATACTACAGTCTCGTTGGTTTTTTCTTTAATGTAGTTAATAATATCACTATCACTCGTGTTTTTACTCACGTTCCATTTAAACAAAGGCACTTTTATATCCGCCGCTTTAAATTTTACGCTCAATGAGCGGTAATTTAATGGAAATGTGAGTTTTGCGACCGCAGCGATACAATTTAATAAATACTTGGACTATAAATCAGTGTTATTAAGAGTAATATACAATGTTAAAAGATAAATGACGATAATCTAGAAAATGATAAAAACTAATTTTTTAAGACTCACAAATTTTGTTTTACAAGTTTGCGCTATTGCGACCGCCCAAGTGCGACTCGGATTCGGTTCAGAACCATTATTTATAAAAAAATATGTTTGTCATACTACAAATACTAAAAACCGAATAAAAAATATTTTAGTGCGGGCTCCCATACAACAAACATATTTTTTTATAAATAATAGTCCAAGTTGCGCTTGGCCGGTTATTTACCTATTTAGTTTTATTGTCCCCTTGTCCTTAGTTATCTGTCTGTAATCACATCTTGCAAGTTAAATTTGACCCTCTTCCCGGGGTCCGATTGAGCTGAAGTTTTGCACTCATACGTATATCTCGTAACAATGTAATATTATAATGCCATGGAGCTGATCTGATGATGGAGCGGAAAGGATGCCATGGCATATCTATCGGCGCAGAACACCAAAATCGAACCACGTGCACAAGCCACCTGCAGAAACGTATTCAAATCGTCGTAAACAAGTGCACAGCTGCTCTTAGTATCAACGAGAATAAAAGAATATCGAACGCTGAATATCTGTGTGGGCTGGAGGGTTTAACTTATGTGGTTGAAACTCATGGATCGGCGCGAGGTGGGGCGCTGACTTATCGTCACATTTTTAATAAGGTCTGCGTAAGGCATCTCTTGCTTCTTCATATCTGTGATAAAACAACATAACCCCACCAAATTTGGACTCGATTGATTCGTCTTGAGAAGCACTTTAACCTTTTTAGGTAATTGTTAAAGATTAAAAAATATTTTAAGAATAATATATATTTTTTTATGATTACTTGTTACAAATAAGCCTTATTCAAAGTTTTAAGATACAAATAATAAGCGGTTTTTCAAATTATGATTAAAACTTTGTAATTATATTTTTTACATATCAGGGCTCCGTCTGCCCCATTAGGGATTAAAACGCGATAGTGTACGAGTATGTATGTATCGATAAACAAATATTTTTTTCGCACCGAATAAGTAGTAGATTGTTTGTTTGTTTTTCGTGTGTGTAGTGGAAGTGGCCAACACTGGTGACAGATTTCTAAGCTGCATAAAGGCTTCTAACATAGCTTGACGACTGCCATACAATGATGACAACTGGGTCCAACGGCTGTACGTGCCTTCCGAAGCACTAAAAGCTCGAGAATTTTCTATGCCACTTGTGGTGGTTTTCCCGCCGGACCACCGGGCTCCTAGTAGTAATTTAATCTATATATTTAAAGTTCTATAAAATTTAAAGAAACTAAGTAGGTAAAACTATGGATATAAAAAAAGTTATACAGGTATGTTTAGACATTATCGTTTTACCTACTACCTACTTAATTAAGTGGTTGAAATTGTAAAAGTTGCTCGTTCAGTATACTGATAGAATTTGCCCTTATAATATGTACCCTTACAGGGCTTAAGTCTTTGAAGAAAGAACAAAAAATTCCCGTATTTACACGAGAGAATTCTCGGAAGGTATTTAACTTGACGCTACATATTGCATTTCGTTCGATCCGTTCCAGCAAAACACCACGCCACAAAGACCAATTAACGTCACGGAAAATGTAAAGGTCCACTTTAAACTTTTAAATTGTCCCACTTTAATTGGTAATAAGTGAGTTATGTTTAGAGATTTTTAAACATAACCAAAAATAGTATAAAACATAGGTCTCTTCGATTTTATTTTAGCTAAGGAAATTCTTTGTAATTAGTGTACTTAACACATACATATTACATAATGTAAGCTATTTTCAATAGGTCATTTTAAAATCCTATGGGGAGACATATGTTTTAATACCATCATATTCATAAATATTAACAACCTGTTGCAAAACCTATTTTAGTTCGAAAATGTTTTGTCCCTTTCTCTCTTTTCAATATTTGACATTGAAAGAACAAAACAAACATATTTTAACTAAAATAGGTTTAGCAAACGTTTGTGTTTTTTATGAATAAGGGAGTAAAACTTTACTTTACTCTAGTCAGTGGGCTATTCCCACACTACTAGATTGAGTAAAAAATGTGGGATTTTTTCAAGAGCGCTGTCGCTAAAGAACTTTTTTGGCATCCTTTGGAGACCTCTGAAATGCAGCGGGGCTCCAAAACGAGCTCAGATGAAGAAGTCGCGAAAGAAACGCTTATGCCAATTTGCTGTTATATCACTTACAATCACGATAACAAATAGAAAACCTTTATTTACCCAAAAAATCTTGAAAATTTGTCCGTATATATTTATTTATGAAATATTTAATCTAAAGATAGAGGTCAGGTATATATATTAAATAGGATCTAAACCAAAGTAATTAACAGATCAGCTCAGTTCCAAGGCTAACCTAACATATCGGTGCCATTAACCGAGATCAATACGATTGTGAACTCCATTATTGGAGTGGGGAATGTAAATAGGCAATTTGTCAGTAGCGACCGAGACTCGCATCGAGGGACGATCGAGTGGACCCATTAGGATCGCAGCGGAATAAACTTATCTCAGCGGGGTTAGAACAATTCTATCGATTATGCCCATTATTTTTGTTGTAAGTAGTGTTGAGAGAATAAAGCTTGTTAATAATAAAATAAGATAGTGCCTATATTTATTTTTATGACGAGCTCCGTGACGTAGTGGTCAACATGCTAGTCCGCCACCCAGAGGTCCCGGGTTCGATCCCCGGTCAGGGCAAGTTGGAAAAATGGCCTTTTTCAAATTGTCCTGGGTCTTGGATGTTTATCTATATATGTATTTGTTATAAAATATAGTATCGTTGAGTTAGTATCCCATAACACAAGTCTCGAACTTAATTTGGGCCTAGCTCAATCAGTGTTCATTGTCCACTATTTTTTATATAATAGTGGTAACATAAAGGTTAATATAAATTCTTTTTTATAACTAAACAAAGAAAATAAAGTGTTTATTTTTAAATGGGAGCAGAAAAAGTATATATATTTTTGAAATGTACTAATTAAGACCTTTCATTTGATATACTAAACAAAAAAAATTACACTGTAGATTGTGCTACAAGGAGATAAGGTAATATTTTGAAGGCGAGGGCGCTACTTTGAATCCAAAGCGAAAAGAAGGATACCACTGTAGTACCACGAGTAAGCAGCGGTAAAATGGCAAAAATAAATTTAAACAAATACAACTAAATGTTTTACTTATAAGCGTCTCCAAAATAGCTAAGAACAGAATGTATAAAACCGTGAAGAAAGCACGTGCGTCCTCGCAACTGTTCACCGACTGGGATGCAGTTGTGCGTTAAACAAGACGCTCGCAGACACGGGGTACGGACTGCATTTCTGTAAATTCCAGTTTCTGCATTCGTTGCCCTAAATTGAAGACGCTGAGCGGGACTGGCAATTATACCTACCAACTGAAATTGAAATGTAAAAGTTTTTTTTCAACTTGCAACATTGCAATGACTTTGGTCTTGGAGCACCGAAAATTATCTTCCCGAATGGATAAAAGAATCTAAGAAAGAAATTTATAGCCTACCTTCACGCTGAGCAGCCTCCTTCCTGGGTTTAACAATCCTAGGTTCTATCTGTCCCATTGCCTTACGCTTTTATTGCCTATTTAGACCAGATAATGTATATGTGTCTGCAATGACTGTTTGTATGTGGGCATGTTTATACAGGTATCATAAGAAAATCATTTTTAATCATCTTGCAGGCACAGAATTAATTAAGTATGCTCTAGTATACACCAAATTTTAATTAGGCTAAAATTACCTACGTGTACATAATGTTAATTGGACCAGAATCAATATTATAGTACATCATCATTTCAGCCGCATAACGTCCACTGCTGGACACAGGCCTCTCCCAGGGATTTCCAAAACGATCGATCAAGAGCGGCCTGCATCCAGCGCTTTCCAGCGACCTTGGTCGTCTGACCATACATATAGTACATAATTTTTCATAACTCAACACCGACTTCACCTGAAAGGCATAACCTTTCAAATAAAAATATTTTTAAGTCGGTTAACGCGCGTGAAGTTCGCGTATCGTCTGAACGCGGCCTAATGAAATATAATTTATCTGAATAAAATATAGTCACGTCTCACTGATTTGTGTGTATTTCGTTGATTGTAAGGGTATTATAGTAAGAATTCAAAAGAATACCTTTCGTTGTAGATACTTTGTACTCATATATATATATGCCCGTGGTAGATAAAAAATTATGTTTAAAGCAATGCTCCTCCAATAAACTCGTATTTATACTGCGATCCTCATAAAAGGGATTGTTTTGGTCATTCACGAAATTTAGGCCTTAGAAGAACGATATTACCTTTTTTAAAGCACGCCTGCGTTATTTGAATACCATTTGAGTTTTTTGTGTACCTAGACCACTTTTTGTGAGATCGAGAGATTAAAACTTGACCTCCGCCTAACTACTGCGTTTATTATTGGGTATATAAGCAATATTGAATTCTTTTTATTTTGAAATCTTAAATGGGAGATACAAAAAAAAATCATAATACACTAGTAGATGCCTTGGAGATATTACAAGACTCATAAAAAAATTTTAATACATAAAGAAGAGGTGAATGAAGTGCATTACGGACGATACGGGTAAAAAGAATATGACGAATGCTACGAGTATGAAAAAAGATAAGAGTCAATGGAAAAGATGCTGTCCCGATCCCACGTGGAGTGAGATAAGGCGAGGAAGAAGAGAGAAGATATTACTACAAAGAGCTAACTTGAGCCAAGCATTTAGATACAAAATCGCTATCTTTAAAACGAGCATATACCTATTTAGTTCAATGATCAAAATATGGAACACGTAGGTAAAGGACCTAAGTATACTGACCCCAGGAGCCCAAACACCTGCACTTCCGAAGACCTGTTGGCCGCAACTGACCAAAACTATCGAAATAGCCCGATACAGAGTGACAAAACCTAGAAGATTTCATCAACAATTAATAAATTATCTCTTGTAATGTTAGAGCTTGCTCTTCCATTGCTCTCTTTTGTCGGCCATCCATTTAATGTTTTGGTAGGAACCAACTCCTAACTTTAATTTGTTGGAAGAAATTCATGCGGTCTTCCTCGCCTCCGTTCCATCTTTCGTTGTACTATTATTCTGAGGAGATCGTTATGTCTTATTAGATGTCCAATCATCTTTCTTCTTCTATATTCGTATTTTTTAAAGAAAATATATATGAATAGTTCATTTTTAAAAATAATATGATAAAGTGAACCAAACCTTTTCCTCTGCGGAGTCTCTACACTTTGTGCCTTTTCTCACAGTCGGCAAATGGAAGCGTTTGTGTTACGAAGGTATGTACATGAAACGTCGAGTTTTTGCAATTGTTGCTCCTAGTTGAAACGTAATATTGTTAGAACTGAATGAAACGGAGCAGTGAACATTTTACAGTGTAATTTGGAATATAATATTCTTTAAAAGCAGCAGTAGTGAAGTCAATATATTTTTAGTGCTTTAGTTTAATAGATTTTTCGCCAAAAATGTTAGTAAAAGAACAAGAGAGAAGTTTTTATTTGCAGTACGGTACCTGTCAAAGTACGTAATGAAAAAAGAAAATTGGAATTTAGTCCAATAAGTTTTAAACCCTTTGTATTATGATTATGAACAACTAACTATAAATGCCTCATGCAAGCAGATAGATGGGCCTAAAGGGTCACCTTGTGGGTACCAGATTTTAAATATAGTTATTTGTGATTTCATGGCCTATAAACAAGATTATGCGGCTCTCGTTGCATCTTCAGAGATTTTAATTCACTAAGTAGTTTCGCTGTTCATTGTATTGGGCATAGTACAATTTCAGAGTCAAAAGATTTAAATTCAAAAAACTTACCCCTAGTTCCTGTTTCTCCCGACAGAGGCGCTCCGCGCCATGCCCGCGCGCATCTGCCTCATAGACCCATTCGCTTTTGTTGTACGGGCATAGAAGTACAGTATCCAAATAATTTTTACCGTTTTCTTCATAGTTCGTATAATTTTAGTATTATTTTAGGTTACGGTATTAATAACAGTATTACTTAACGTACGTTCAGTGAAGTGCCATGGGTAAAAGAAAGCATAAAGATTCCTCCGAATATATTTTAGCAAAAATAAGAAAATTGGAGAAACGTTTGCGGCGACGCAATCACCGTCGTGAATCTTCGTATACTAGTGATGCATGTAAGTTTTTTAGTTTTGCTACGTTATAAGAAAACATTGATTGATGACCAGTTTATACAAAAGTTTGGTAAATATCGAATATTCAGCTTATTTACACAGTGAAAATAACTAAGCAGGTACTAAAGCCTTTTTGGTACCTTTAACTAATTTACGTTTCAACGATGTTGACTAGTTATAACAGAATGCTTCTATTCAATAGATTATCTAGGTACCTACATATACAAACATAAGTCTAGATTACGTTACTACCTTTCGATCGATACTTACGTATTATCAACTTAGTATTCGATTCTCTGTGAGTATCGTAGGTATGAGGTACTTAATTACCTACCCACTTTTAACTTTATTTTTCACATAGGTAATTCTATTTTGTTTTGCGTCGTAAATTATTTCGAGATGTGATTAGCTAGAAGATTGGTTGTACCTACGTATGACTCCCTAAGTATACTTTGGTGATATTAAGTACTCTGGATTTTTATGACACCTGAGCAAATTTTTTCTTTTTCGAACGTAGTGCATAGAACTATAATGCGGTTATAGTCAAGCACATGTTGTACTACGATGCGGTCGTAGTCTCGTTCAGTTTTGGTCTGCTATCGTGATGCGGTCGCGATGAGACCTATAAATACTAACATGAGCATTTAGAGTCACGACGCGATCATGACCGTTGCTTATTTTATTTCCAGCGGGCCCCGTTGACTGGGACAGGGCCCCAAGTATTGAACCTAGCGATGAAATAATACAATTGGATGATGAAAATTTTGATAAAAGATCGGCTGATGGAAGTGTAACTATGAAATCAATAGTTAATCCTGTGCCATCAACTAGCCAGGATGAATGTGTCCCTGTGATAACTTCTGGCGACCAAATTCCTGCTGATAGTATCCCCATTGACATACTTGATATGTTGGGAGACTCTAAGAAAAAACAGGAAGTTTTTGGACCGAGAATCCAGGAAGAAATATCTAAACGTTGGGGGCGAATCTTGTGCGAGGGATTGAAGAAAGAGCAGAAGAAGGAAATGATTGAGAAAATTCTGATACCAGAAAATTTTCAGTTACTGAAGGCTCCAAAATAAAATCCTGAAATCGCGGTTATAATAAATGAATCTATAAGAAATCGAGATAAACGTCTAGAAAATACTCAAAATTATCTTGGCCTTGGAATCTCAGTTTTAACTAACGTAATATCGTCTCTCATAGATAAAGATATGTCCAAGATGGACCTAATCACCTTTCCGAAGCCAATCAGATCTTATTAGACCTTCATTTTGAAAATACGTCACATCGACGGAAATTGATTTCTTATTCACTAGATAAAAAATTTCCGGATATAGTCCAGGAGGCAGAAAGAGATTCCCTTCTCTTTGGTGAAAACCTGACTGAAAAGATCAAAGCTTCAAAATCAGCCGAAAAATCTGGTTTGGAAATTAAGAAAGCCATTCCCTCGGTAAATTCCACCACAAAAAAATCCACAGTGCAACAGGGAAACTGGAGAGGCCCTCCCCGTCAATCCCAGCGCGGGAATCGACGAGGTGGGGCCAGGACTCGTCAGAACTATCGCTCAGCAAGGACGTCGGTGCCTCAAATGGATCGTCGCAAGGATACTACGAGGCTTCGCGCGAGACCTGGCTCCAGGACTCGATAGAGGTACAACATGCTGGTAGATTAAGACATTTTGTAAATAGATGGAAATACATCTCAAATGATAATTTTATCATCAATATTGTATCAGGTTATAAAATTCCTCTTTTGAAACCAGTATACCAGTCATCAGAGCCCAAGACCGCCGTTTTCTCGAAATTCGAAATTCAGGCATTACATTTAGAATTGGATAAATTAATTCAAATAGGAGCCATAAGTCTTTGTAACGATGAACCGGGACAGTTCATATCCAAAATTTTTTTAGTGCCAAAACCTGACGGCAAGTACAGGTTCATTCAAAACCTCAAATCTTTCAATAAATTTGTTGACACTCAACATTTTAAAATGGAAGACTATAGAACTGCCACTAAACTTATGTCTAAATGTTGTTACATGGCCACCATTGATTTAAAAGATGCCTATTTTTTAATTAGCATACATGAATCATCAAAAAAAATATCTTAGATTCAGATTTGAAGGTAGTACATACCAGTTTCAATGCTTACCATTTGGGCTCTCATCTGCACCGTACATTTTTACAAAACTGATTAAACCGGTGGTATCGTTTCTAAGGAGTAAAGGCTTTTATATAGTTAACTATTTGGATGATTTTCTTTGCATTGGGGCGTCCTATGAAGACTGTTATAATTGTGTAACAGAAACACGAAATTTACTATCACAGCTGGGGTTCGTAATAAATTACGACAAGAGCCAACTAATACCTACTCAATTTATAAAATTTCTAGGATTTGAACTTAATTCGTCAAGTATGACTTTAAGCCTTCCTTTAGAAAAACAAAAAAATATATTAAAGTTAACTCGTAATATATCTCAGAAAAGAAAAATTACGATTCGAGATTTTGCAAAATATCTCGGTGTCTTAACATCAGCTTGTCCAGCTATAGCTTACGGCTGGATGTATACGAAGAATTTAGAAAGAGAAAAAATTTTAGCTTTAAGATCTTCCAATGACTACTATGACGGTTACATGACTATAAGTAGAAATTTAAAGCATGATTTTGATTGGTGGAAAAATCACATTCTAAACTCTCACAACCCAATTCGAAGTGGTAGATTCATACTGGAAATATTTTCTGATGCATCTCTTACTGGATGGGGAAAGACAAATATTTATATTTGCTTCTTATATTAAATCACGTGAAAACGTTGAAGCAGATGAAGAGTCCAGACGAACTAACATCGATACAGAGTGGGATCTATCTTCCCCGGCATACAATGTTATTAAAGCTGAATTTGGCCAACCAGAAATCGACTTATTCGCATCTCGACTAAATGCAAAATGTAAAAAATATGTTTCGTGGAAGAGAGATCCCTCTGCTTTTAATGTAGATGCGTTTACGTTGGACTGGTCTACCTTTTTTTCTTATATATTCCCACCATTTTCTTTAATTTTAAAATGTCTTCGGAAGATAGTGAATGACGAAGCGACGTGTATAATAGTAGTACCGCACTGGCCTAGTCAGCCGTGGTACCCGTTACTACAGTCACTTATGATACGTGAACCAATGTATTTTCAAGCTGATAAAGATCTATTATTGTCTCCTTCCAGAGAGCCTCACCCTCGATGGAGAACACTTACCCTGGTATCATGTCTGTTGTCGAGTCAGTCTTCGCACGCCAATCACTTCATCCGGACACAATCCATATAATTATCTCATCCTTGTCTAAAAATTCTCTTAAGCAGTATAATGTCGCGTTGAAGAAATGGTGGCAATTCTGTATTACAAAAAGCTGTAATCCAAATCTTTATAATTTACCATTTTTGTTAGAATTTTTAACTTCGGAATATAACCATGGTGCTAGTTATTCCAGCTTAAATACGTACCGGTCAGCTTTAGGTTTAGTGTTTGGTAAGACTTTCAGCGAAAATGACATAGTAGTTCGTTTTTTAAGAGGAGTTTTTAGAGCAAGACCTAGCTTTCCTAGATATCAATCTACTTGGGATCCTAATATTGTGCTAGATTTTGTTGCTCGACTCTATCCCAACGAAGAGTTAACATTAGTGCAACTCACTAAAAAAGTGACAATCTTACTCGCATTGTCTTCAGGACAACGAGTTCAGACATTGTCTCTTATACGATTGTCAAATATTTTGATCAGTGGTTCCAAAATTGATATAATAATCAATGACATGATTAAAACCTCAAGGCTTAATCACCCAATTCCTAAGTTAACAATTCCTTTTTTCCCAAATAAGATTGAAATATGTCCCGCGAGAGCACTTTTGTCATATATTGACGCTACAAAATCGTATCGCTCAATCTCTAACACAGAGCGACTTTTCCTGACCACTAAAAAACCAAATCATAATGCTAGTGCATCAACGATCAGTAGGTGGATCAAAGAAATTATGTCCGAGAGCGGGCTAAACACTGAAATATTTTCAGCGCATAGTACCCGCCATGCATCCACGTCTGCAGCACGTCGCCAAGGTGTGTCGATAGAGCTGATTAAAAAGTCTGCTGGCTGGTCTGGGAACAGCTTGACGTTCGCTAGATTTTATAATCAACCGTTACATCTAGATAACGATGAAAGCATATTCGCGGAAGCGGTATACAAATGATTATATTCTCTATAACTAACCCATTGTTAATTATTATTTGAAGATATTAAAACTAATTAATAAAATACTTTGTGATTCTTTCAGTCTTACTAATTGATCCTGTACTTTCTTCTACGCCATAAAATTTCGCAAAAGCTCTAAACATCCTACTTAGTGAATTAAAATCTCTGAAGATGCAACGAGAGCCGCATAATTTATGGTTAAACAAACTTACCTTAGCGACGTTTGACCATAATTATGCTATTCGTTGCATCGAAGAGATTTATAACCCACCCCACCCCAATGATATGTAATTATATTTACATCATAGCCCAAAAGCAATTTGCGAAATTTACTCTAAAGTAATGAGTCTATGAGGCAGATGCGCGCGGGCATGGCGCGGAGCGCCTCTGTCGGGAGAAACAGGAACTAGGGGTAAGTTTTTTGAATTTAAATCTTTTGACTCTGAAATTGTACTATGCCCAATACAATGAACAGCGAAACTACTTAGTGAATTAAAATCTCTTCGATGCAACGAATAGCATAATTATGGTCAAACGTCGCTAAGGTAAGCTTGTTTAACCATAAATTATCGTATGGAAATACGTGTTTCTTTTAAATGCACTTTTGTCAGTTAATAATAGAACTACTACTAAGCTTCGTCAACTACCGTCTAAATAATCTTATTTAAATAATCAAGCCACTTCATTGGTATCAATAATTCAGTATCATTACGACCATTAAGGCAGGATGGGCGTCCTTAATTCATGGCGGATCAGCCTGAACAATTTCTAAGTCATTTAGCTAAGTACTAAGCCGATTGTGAATTCATGAGTGTTTATTGAAAACTGATACGGTGCTATAAAATTGTACTTTAGTAATATAAAATTGTTCTGTAAAATATACCATAAAACACTGCAAACTTATCATTTTTCAACACTTAAATCCGACTTCAACGTCAAACTTCAGTACTGATTTTGATTAAAAAATATGGGACACCATGACAAGTAGGCCTTTTAAAAAAAAGGTTCACTGAATACTTTTGTTTGAGATAAAACGATTCCAGCATTGATTCCATAGACAAATTTTTTTGCCAGACAAAATAAAAACCTCCCGAACTACTTATTCCAACCGATGTTAAGTGAAATTGATATTCGTAGCGCCATCTTATATTTGCCAAGTAAATTAAAAAGCCCCGATTTTGAAGCGTTAACCCGCAATAACTTTTAAACGGCTGTACCAATTTCCTCAAACATAGCTAAGAATCACCGCATGGGAATTCGGTCCATCAGTTCGATACCTTCGATGCCACAGTCAGACGTACAGACAGGCAGAAAGACATAATAGTCAAACTGAAAACTCTTATTTTTTCGTTTTTTTTTAAAGTTCAATTACACAAAGTGAGTAACTCTTTTAAGGTTTTAAGACTAGCGTAAGAAGCTAGTAAATTCTTGTGCCTTTTTATACTCTTATATTCTACAAAAGTTCATTGGTTTAGATATTTAAAAGAATGTAAACAATCTTGATATGTCTTTTTATTGAAATACTAGCTTTAACCCGCGACTTCGTCCGCGTAGAAGTCGAAAATGGTTCTAATAGGATTTATAATTGTTTTTTTACGGTATTAATGTTATGATAAAATATGAATTATAATGTTAAAATGTATGAATACTTATAAAAAATAACATTTTTAATTATAACGTAGGGATTGCAAGGCCTAGCAGACCCGGCGAACCTCCCTCTCCAGCTCCCTCTTTCCCCGTTTCCTTCCCGTTCCCGTTTCCGTCATTTGTTAGATCGAGAGAGAGCGACGGAACACTTCAAAATGGTTAAACTAATCTTGTTTCTCCATACAAACTTCGGACCCCCATTTCACCCCCTTAGAGGTTAAATTTAGAAAAATCCTGAAATTCATACTTACTCATTTACACGTCAGGAGTACTCCTGCGAAGTTTCGAATAAAATAGTCTAACTCATCTTGTCACTCCATACAAACTTTGGACTCCGTTTGACCCCCTTTGGGGGTGAGTCTTAAAAAATCCTTCCTTAGTGTACTCCTAGACCTCAAAAAACCTATGTACCAAATTTGGAGTCTCTAGACCCTGCGGTTTCAGCTTCGCGTTGATGGATCAGTCTCTATCTATCTATGTCAGCCATGTCTATGTCGAAAATGTTTCTTATAGGGCTCTCCCTCTCTCTCTCCTTGTTCTCTGTTCTCTGTTCCCTGTTCCCTGTTCCCTTTTCACGTTTTTACTTATTTACCGCCGGGAGTACTCTTGTGAGGTTTCAAATAAAATGATCAAACTAATCCTGTTTGTCCATACAAACTTTGGAACCCCGTTTTGAAAAATCCTTTCTTAGTGCACCCTAAGACTTTATAAGGAACCTATGCGCCAAATTTGGAGTCTTTAGGCCCAGCGGTTTGGGCTGTGCGTTGATATGTCAGTCAGTCAGTCATTCAGTTTCTTCTTTTAATATATTATATATAGATAGAAATTACAAATGAATTATGTAATTTATAATTTACTAAATAAATAATTTGTAATTTGCGAAGGTATTGATTTATAAAGTGTTTATTTCAATAAAAAGACATGTCAAAATTGTTAACATTCTTTTAAATACCGATACAAATGGACTATAGTGCTGTACGAGTATCATATGCAATGCAAACAATAAGTACAGCTACATTTGCCTTAGGAGAAGCTGTTACTATTATTATTTAAAAACAACCATGTATAAACCCTTAGTTAATTGAAAAGCCGAAGATTTTCTAACAATTTCAACTCAACAGTGGCGTAAATTAATGTCGGATAGAATAACTAATTTAGCAGAGAGTACACTAATTAACCTAATCGAGGTCTTATGAGAGGACACTTCAAAATGTCTAGGATAAATACGGCAAATTGAGACTATTATTTTTTATGTCGTTCATTAGTCTAGACATTAAGCGCAATGATAAATAATTTTCAGGATATTTTTTTAAGCTGAAGTTACGTAGAGTATACCAGCTGAAACTTGTCCCAAATCGTAGAAGTAACATAACTAAACTTAATGCAAAAAAAAATCAGACCCTTCTAATAAGCCTATAGGCCAGCAACCTGACAGTATTTTTGACTCCCATTTTCCATTTAACGACTTTTTTCTTAGAGTGACTTTTGACTTGTCTCTAGGCTGTGTCTTGCGCATATGTAAATGTTATTTTTATAAACATTTTTCTCCAACACCACTTAAATAAACTTAAAAATTAGAAGGAATAAAAATATCCTTATATATTTTATTTAACTCAAATTAATTACAGAACAATACATAATCTAAAACCTAACATAACTATCAACTAATAATATATCTTATTAAATACATAATATATAAAAAATACCCTAGATCGCTACTGTCACAGGTGTCTAAGAGACTGGCAGCATTGCCTCGTTGAATGGTCCAACCTACAACGAGGCCAAAATGCCCACCAGCTCTAAAGCCGTGATTGAAACAACTTCTTTAATTAATTTTTAGCCTAAAAATAGAGTAACTCTCAAAAGCAATTTCATTAAGACCAGCTCCAGAGTACCTAGTTTCTATGACGCTGTAAAAAAACATACAAGCGTTCAAAACGACCGGTATTCTTGTTTTGACTCGTTAGCTCGTTGTGTGTTCTAGAAAATTAAATTAAAACTTGACGACGCTTACGTCACCAGGCGGCGCTACCGTAGTGTTGCGGACAAAAACATCCACAGATAGAGAGAACGACAATAATAAGTTTATTTGCTAGGCAAATTAAAAAACCTCCGACTGTTGAGAACGCTATCTAGTGATGAATAGCGGAACTACCGATACGACTTGATATCCGTAGCGCCATCTTTTATTTGTTAGAGAAAGCCCTGCCTTATAAGCGTTAACCCCCAACAACTTTTAAACAATTGAACCGATTTTCATGAAAAATAGCTAAGAACTACCACAAAGGAACTTGCTTTCGCGTAAAAAAACTCGCATCAAAATCGATCCATCCGTTCGAGCGCTACGATGCCACAGAGAAGCAGACAGACAGACCAACAGACATTAGTGTTAAACTTACAACACCTTTTTTGTCGGGGGTTACAAAATATATTTGAATGAAATATGTATACTTTGAAAGTTTTTTGGGTTTTTAACCATAAATACTTTGATAGCCAAAACCTTACAGTTTTATTTTATATTTCATTTTTATACTATGTAAAAAGTACAAGATATATTTAAAAGAATTTAAAAATAAATCAGATCAGTAACGACTATAGTCGGTCATGAAGGATCTACCTATATTGTGCTCCATAGAGCAAACTTAAGAATAGAGTTTGATTTTAAATTCGCAGCATAAGCAACTTTTTTAATATCGTCTATAATCCACTTTATTTGTACAAAAAGTAAACTTTGGTAAATACAGAGAACAAAAAAAAACAGAATAAATTGTTAGCAAGAAAAGGGTTATTCTAAGCTCAAGAGTCTGTTTACCGACTTGATGCCAATAATTAAGTACGATAGAGTTACAATGGCCGCCGGAGGGCAAGGAAAAAGCCTTTTCGAGAATATTTCTAGTGCCTACAGTCTACCACTCTGGAGTAAAAAAGTAAAGACGAAGTGCGGTGAGAAACAAACTTTTAAATTTGTGATAATGATAACACAATATGTTTATAGTATTTCACAAATTGCGCCTGTCAAAAAAATTGCTTGTTGCCTAAATTGAAAAAGCGTGACATTCAAATAAAAAAAGACGTTGAGTTATGACGTCCTATTGTTTTAAAGTTATAGAATTCAGATCAAAACGGGCAAGCTTACATACAAGTAAAATGATTAAAAACATTGAAAATCAGGAGCCTGTTTAAAGTACGTAAATAAGCAATTTCTAAATTCAATATTTAGTAGGAAACACATTCGAGCAGTAGCAGCAAAGGAAAAGAAAGGCGTTGTAAATTATTTATTTATTCATGCATGCCTCGGTTCAGTTTCAAAAGCCTTTTTCGACAAATTCAAGCCATTTACACGGAAATGTGTGGATTTCTTTACCTACATAACTTGGGCATTAATTTATCTGATAAAGAGTATATTCGTATTTTGTTACAACATTTGGCCCTCTGTCTTAATTTTTCTTGATCTAAGCCTTAAATAAAAAGAGCAATAGAAGCGCCCGCCGGTTTGTGATTATGACTCTCTCTCTCTAGAAAACAAGAACAACAACTTTGATCGTCTTATTTCAGTAGATGATAAACATTGAAGACTTATACGAGTAGTATTCTCTACTATCGTTTTATGATAATGAAGTCTTAGTATAACGAGTTTTCGTTTTATTGTAAATATCTGGATCGTTTCAGATTTCTCTTAGTCCTAACATTGTTGAACCATACATTTGAAGTGCCTTTACTGATATTGAAGTGTAATTATTCATAATAATAAAATTATGTTCTGCAAAATGTGACACAAAGAAGAATGTGCAATTATTAAAAAAATCATCCAACTTTGTCGAAATTTTCTGAATACTTTTACCTCCGAAAAGCAGGAAATCTTACAATACCTATTAACAAGTTAATAGCTAAACAAATTCTACCTATAGCAAGTAGATAAGACGAGAGTTGTTTAAGTAGTTTTGGGGGCCACGTCGCCGCAAACAATCTCGGTGTAGAGTTTCTGAGTGACAAACAAATCTCTGGAAGCAGGCTCTTAATCTGTATACATAATTATGTCACGTTGTATGACGTAACTATAAGTACCTACTTTATTGGCTACTTGGTTCTCGGACACAACTTCGCGTTTAGAATACAACTTCGATTGTGTTAAGATACATCAAGTGTGTGTGAAGATAGGAGAAATACGCGTTTATTATTTTTAATGATACAATTAAATAAAACATGCTTGTAATTTACTATTTAGTACTGTTATCTGCTTTCATAGGATGATCGAGAATGCAGTCATTCGCAAAAGTTACCTTATTTTTATTATGCAGCGGTAATTGACGATTTTTTCGACGAATTACAAATAAAGTTGTTGGCTAACTCCAGTATTTTTGGAAGAAGTCTAACTTAGTTTACCCGGACTAGTAATTACGTTCGCAAACATACCGGGACTAACACAAACGTAATCTCCAGCTGATCCTAAGGGACCAGATTACAAAGTTTCAAAGGAATCGGCCCGAGCATCCCAGATTTTCTATTTCAGTTCTTATTACCTTAAATGGATGCCCAGTGAATTCAATGTTTTTTTTTTTGTTTATTCAATTATTTTGTGCTCTTACAGTAAGTACCTCTACCATAGGTACAGTAAAATAGAAATACTATTATATATCTGATTACTTTTTCTATTTTATGATGATATTTAGTATCTCTCTGAAAGGGCCACAGTTACATGGACCCTTACAAAAATAAAACGCAAAATCGTGAGAGCATATTTAACATCATACTATTTGCTTGGAATTGCACTGCTGGACAGTGTGAGAAACTAGCTTCCACACATAGTTCAGAATTTTCTTCAGAGAAAGTGAAGGTGATGAAAGATGAAGTCACAGGTAGTGAAATAGAGAATGAGATAGGACTGCAGGGGTGTAGAAGAACTAGCATTGAGATGGGCCGACGACGTAACCCATGTAATGGGAAAGACTTGGACGAGAAAGGCCGAACAGAATAGCATGCATATAAGAAGTCCTGTACTCAATTGTGGGTGAAGAAATGTTGAACAGATCTTATACCTAAAAAAATACCTAGATTTGAGTAAAACTGTTCAATATTTGCAACAAAATAGTCGGCGATATAGCAATATAAATCATTCATACATATTTTATGATTCAATAAACTCCGCGCTTTTTGCTTGTAGTCAAAGTGAATAGAAAACTTATTTACAATTTCTATTACTTTTTCATCGACGGGGGTCTTTGATGCTGAAAAGATTTAGAAACAAAAAGTATACGTTACATTATCAAATAATAAACAGAGCCCAAGGCCTAGTTAACAACCCTTTATAATAAAAGATAAAGCGAAATATCAATAGCAAATGATATCAACTCTAAAACAAGATATACGTTTAAAAAACTAATACAATAATGACTAACAATTTTTATTTTTGAAATGTATATAAGATCTTTTATTGATACGAAACTAAATATCGATGCTATTTTTTGTCACGCGCCTTTTTGTACGTATTTTTTATACTTTTTTTTTTAATTTTTGCCTATGTCACCCCGACAATAATAATTAATTGATTGACATCTCATTTGCCAAAATTGGATAAGCGGTTCGTATGATACGAGTACGTTGAAACACACATAGATATCCACATACTACATACATATACACAGCCTGCTAAAATCATCACTCTTCCTCTCGGCTTTGTTGTAGTCGGATAAAAAGACCCCAAATTACACCCAAAAGGCGCTGGAGAGATCGAGTCGAAGAAGACAAACAGACAGATGAGAGAGTACACAGCATGAAGGAGAAGGGCCAGAAACAACCCGAAATGGCGATGAATCGTAATAGAGGCCAAGACCCACAAAGGGTTTTAGCACCGAAGAAAGTAGGTAGTACTATAGGTACTACCTACTACTAATATAACACAAAAAGTAAGCATTAAAGAATAATAGATGCAAGAAATAATGTTGCAAGTTTATTTGCATGCAAATTAAAAACCCCCGACGACACCATCTAGTGATAAGTGACGGAACTACATAATATTCTATTCCGTAGCGCCACCTATTATTTTCCAGGTAAATTACAAATCCCCGCTTTCAAGCGTTAACACCTAACATCTTTTAAACGACATCAAACATACGCTTTCAAGTAAAAAAGACCGCATTCAAATCGGTCCATCCATTCGAGCGCTACGATGCCACAGACAGACACACAGACAGACAGACGTTAGCGTCATATTTATAACACCCCTCTTTTTGTCGGGAATTAACAATACGTTGAAATACGAGTGTCTTACAATTTTATATGATCACGATTTCACTATTCACCGTCTCCTCACGTTGCTGATATCATTTCTACATTCGAAAAGATTTTATTTCTCGGATGTTTCCCGTTAGCTATGAGCAATGTGACAAATGCTTATATAATACAACTGTAGGTATATTAAAGATAACACAAAATATCTTTTTTTCTGTAGCAAAATTGATTCTGGATTCTGAGTGGTAAATAGCCGAAATAAAATATTAATATGAAGCAGTCTCACTTAAACAGCTCACTCATTTCTTTACTGTACCTTTTAGAAAGTACGTAAGTAAATTATGTTAGTTGAGTATATATATTTAGAGTAGAATATGTCAATTCTAGCGCATCTACCTCTAAGGCCTAAGGTCTCTTTACTGAACTTCGGCCCAGTGTGTGATGCTAAGTGGTTTTCAGCCCAGCAGTAAACTCTTATGAGAAGTCATAAAAATATACCTCGCAATCACACTATGTGTACAGTATTGTGTGTATGTTCAGTACGTATATGTTGTACATACACTGTATAGTTAACGACCCAAGTTTCAAAACAATTTCGGTGAAATATGTCGCACATTTTAAAATAATAGCGACAATTCTGACGAGTGAAAATAACGATATATCGTGTTACATATGTGTAACTATAGTTTATGAGTGCAGTAAAGTGTTTGATATAGGTAAGTAACTATTTCCTACATTTTGTACTCAGTATATTACAGTAAATTTAAGACGGACTGATTCTTTCGGGCCTCGAATAAGCCACATAAAATCAATGTTTTGAATGATAAATCAGGTCAAAATTAGTGTAGATTAAGTAGGTCTGCGAGTTTCTCTACGTATGTGTTAGCATATAAAATACTAGTAAGTTATTTACAATTAGGTAAGGACAGGATATACAGAAGTACCAGACAGAGCAAGCGAAAATAATAATTTAACGCTATCGGGAATAGGCGATAAATATGTTGGGATACTTGGTACGGCACGACGAATTCATAAAGACGATAATAGAAAGCTAGAAGGAAAAGGGGGCGGGAGGAAAACTCAGATACTATTTTATGAAGCAAATAAAAGAGAAATTAGGAGTGGTGTCGTACGTGAAAACAGACAAAAATGGAAGGATCTCTACCAATAAGAGCGTCACTGACGTCGCTCTGAAATTTGAATGAATATAATTATGTTCCTACGATAAAAAAATTACGCGGGAAGTTGCACTATTTGTATCAGAAATCACGAATTTATCGTAGTAAAAAACAACAAAAGAATGTTAAAGTAAGTGACAATGTTACTCAGTCGACCTTTAAACCTTTAAAGTCTTAAGAATTATAAAAGTTAAACTTCAGCATTAAAACTTAGTGAGAAACTTAATTCTTCCAGCGCTTTTTAAATTGATTTCCTAAGCTACTTATCGGGACTTTGAATCAAATTAAATCTTAAAACTCGTGAGCCCGTTGCGTCCTTTTCAAAAGATTTCCTTTTTTAAATTTGTGTACCATGACTTTTATTATAATATTAGAAATGTTTTTGTTTTTACAAGCTTTTATTTAACTTGAAATGTATCTTGTATGTATGTTTGTTTAGTTTAAATCTTTAAACTCAATTTTCAACCAGTAATCCTCAACCGATTGAGCTGAAATTTTGCTTACTTGTGTAAGTCGTATGACAATACTATGGAGTCAATGAACTGTTCTGATGATGGAGTCGGGAGATATTCGACAGAACGCAGTTATAAAACAACATAACCTTATTGAACAGGACTCCCTTTATTTGTCTTAGAGACTAGATGATTTCTAGGGTCCTATCACATAGACGTAAAGTGGTCATTGGAACTCATTAATATGAGTTCCAACGACCATTTTCCGTCTACGTAATAGGACCCTAGAAATCATCTAAACGACGCAAACGGCGCAACTCCATCAAGTTTGGGCTTATTGCATTGGCCTCGTTAAGTACTTAGGCCTGACCAAAAAAACTTATACAAAAAAAAGGTTTTTTTTTTAACTTATTTATAAAATGTAATTTAATTAAACACAAACATGCATGGGTGATTGTTTAGATACATAAATAAGGTACGTAAAAAAGGAGGAACTTAATCTTTTAACGTAATCTGTAGGTGTGAGGTGCTCTTGTAAACTACAGTAAGAAAATAAAATTTCTTCCCTTTTCTGTATTTTGAGCTGGCCTACTACACACCAAAATCAAAACAAACATAAAAGACGGAAATAGATTTTTCGGGCTGTTTTTAATTATTCATCATCGTCATCATCCCAGTCCTTGTTCTGCCCACTGCTGAGCATGGGCCTCTCGCCTTTTAGTTATTACTTAGTTTTAATGTAAATTTTATTACCGTTCTTTAATAAATTAGTATTATAGAGTAAACTCATTTCCAAATTATAAATTGATTTGTCTTGTAACGTATCAGGGTAAATTTTAAAAGAGGCTTTTGTAAACAATTTTTAATAAACTTACTTGTCGTGTATTTTACATTATACGAATTATTATATAATTACGAAAGGAGGACGCCGTTGCAGAAGTTGGACGAAACTGTCAAAGCGTTGACATGTCGTAACTTTACATACAACAAAGACAAGTACCTATGCATAATGTATCCGTAAGCAGATGGGGTGATATGTTCGTGCTACACAGGTGTTTATGTAGCAAGTTGATTCGTCTAATCAATCTTTCAGTTCAGTGAATTTCTGAACGTCTCACACGTTAATTAGTAGTTTACAAATCCCTTATAAATAATCTATTAGATAACTACAATTAGGTAGGTATCTACAAAACAAGCCCTTGCGTTGTATATAATTTGGAAGTGTTTTGTTTGCTTTGATTGTAGTGCAATATGCGAAAGAAATTAATCAAATTCTTAACACCTTGCCTGCAGCGTTGCAGACACAAAAGGTTTATATTTGTTTGTCGGTCAACAAGTCACCGGCATGACGTTTAAAAACTTGAGTATGGTTTTAAAAGAAACTTGACGACGAAATATTCATTACACTTAACAACAATAACAAGCGAAGCTAATTGAAAGAACTATATGAGCGACACCTTGCATTACTTCCATCAATGCGAGTAGATTAAGAAAGTAGTAATTAGTAATACGGGTGACGACAGGGACAAAAAAGTATGATTGGTATAAGTCCGTCCTTAAAATTTTTCAGACAGAATTTTTCAGTTTACCTAAAAAGTAAAAATTCAAAAAGATATGGAGCATCTAAGTTCCGGAGTAGGGGCTTGCGACGTCACCGCTAAGTAAGAATCGTACCTAGCCGTGACGTCATGCGAAATTTCAATGCGCTGTATATTTGTATTTTTTTGTTTCTCAGCGAAAAGAAATAAATACATATACATTATTTTTGATTATGTTACCAAATGGGCTAAAAATATAATTTTTCTATTCGTCATGCGCGAGTTACTTCGGAGAAAGCGCAGCACACCTCTCGACACCCCTGAGTCGCCTGCACCGGTGTTGCGCCTTTGCCGGCAACTATTGTCGACGCGTTATAGGTAAGTAAGTATATGCAGGAATGGGTTTTGGCGGGAGCGCCACATTACATTAACTTCTCCAAAGGGAAGAAGAATAACAAGCTTAAAATTTAATCTTCCATGTGACGTCGGTTTTGCACCCAGTTAAGATACGAAATTTTCTTCAAAGCGCTGTCATTTGTTAGCGAGCGTATTATAATGCTAGACTTCCGTTTAGGTATATTAAAGAGTGCTAATGACAAGTTTGTTTCAGTTTATGTCTCTTTGTTTTCTATTTATATTCTTATTTAATTTCAAGGTACGCTTGTGGTTTTTTATTAACCTTTATTGTCCCACTGCTGGGCTAAGGTCTCCCCCATATCCTTTTACTTATCCCGATTTAGTGCGACCTGTGGTCAATTCGTCACTTGTGTTTGTCGCAGATTTTTATTGCATTACGAGTATAACATCAGTATTGCTGTCAGATGCACGATTTTCCTCAAAACATTCTACATATGTAGGAGAATACGCAATGGCGACACTTTCGAATATATCTGCTTTGGGTTTTTACTTTGCTCCGATCTTTTTTCTTTCTGTTAAGTTTTGGGTCTCGAATAGTCTCGATTCACTCTTGCGTGTTAAAATGTTATACAAATAATTATAAAACAAATCAATATAGCAGTCAGATTCTTCTTACAAAAATCAATAATAAGAGCACGTGAAAAAACGGCACCAAGACTGAATTCAATTATTTCAATGAGCATTTTTTTTAGTTAAATTTTAATACAACTTTTAACAGTTTTAAAAAAATGGAAGATCATGTCTAGGGACCACGAAAAATGAAAGCAGAGGCTTTTGCCCAACAATGCGACCTGAGTAACAAAAAAACTTTTCTAAATTTTCTTATTTTTGTTGTAATTATTTATGGAACTAGATGCGAAATGCGCAAAACGTTCTCTGATTGAGAAGAGTACGCGTCATGGAGGTTTTTGTGTAACCCCAAAATGTATATCTTTGTTTCAATTTATATACAAGTTTTCAATTCCCTTAAGCTTGTTCATATTATGAGCCAGATGCGAAATTGCGCAAAACGTTCTATAGTTGAGAAGACGCGTAATGACAACGTTTCCGTTCTCAAGATGTGTGATAACTGTTCCTGTTTACAACACTTTTATTTTTATTCTTTCATATATGCATTTTCAATGTTTATTTATTATTGTGGAGTGAAACGAGATACTTTTTTCGGGACTAACAAATATACCGTACATTTACTACCAGAGAAATTAGATTAGATAAATAAATCTTGGTGTAGGTGTAAAGCATAGACCTATTTTTTTTTGACTAAACCTATGGCGTAAATAATCTAAGTACTTCAACTGATATATTTATTAGATAGTGAACAAAGATAATTGACTTCATTTTATCTTTTGTGAATAGGTGAAAATCAAAATAGGTTTTACACATGCACACGCTGTACTTGGAACTTTAAACCAAGTTATATGTTTGAAATAAAATGTTGGATATGAAGTTATATACAGAAAACCGAAATACACCTAAATTGAATAACTATTGCAACGTGAATTTATAATTCAAGTCATTAAAATGCACACAGTAACTAGAACATATTGAAACGGTTTCAGAGTATGATGGATTTCAGATTTCAGCTTTCATTTATATTTAAGTGGCAGGATTCTGCCGACCATGTCGTAAAATATTTACACGTACCTACATACGGCCAGCAAAACAATTTCCTACTCTGAAACGATGAAAACTTACGTAGATAGGTACATAAATTTAGACAAAATTTTGAAACCTCTGATTAATAAAATTTTACAAATGTTTCTGAACCTATTTTAGTTTAAAAAGGTTTTCTCTCGTTACTTCAATGTCTGAAGTGAAAAGCAATATATTTTATTTACACACGAGAGTCAAATATTCAAAAGAAATAGCGACCATCATATTGTGTGTTTGTTTGTAATTACCGTACAAAAACAAAAACATTACAAAGATAATCTCTTCTAGTCAACCTGCGATAGATTAAGATATTATTATATTATTCTATCCTAGTTTTTTTTTTCTGATCATACATTTGTTTCACGTTCGGTAACAGACTAGTTACGTTGTGATATAGTCTACGTCATCATAACACTATGTGAAATATGTCGGAATACTATCAGAACGAATGCGTTGTTTTAGATCAGAATATATATGCATATTAAGCAATATCTAATTTGTTCTTAGTGGCGTACGACTCATTGGTGCATTACATGTAATATTAATGACAATTAGCCTGACACTTTCTGAAAGTAACATAAAACATACCGGGGACCATAGTTGTGTTTTTGTATGATACCTACATATGTTATGCTATTATTGTATCGAGTAAGTATAACACATATAAAATACACATTATTCGTGTGTTTTCTCTGCAGTAACTGTGTACGATGGATTATTTTTTCAGCTTTAAATTTGACCGATTTAGGTATATTAACCACTTATTTTTCTATCTACAACCATAAGGGGAATTTTGAAATAAAATATTTGAACGGAAACGGAGATATGATTTAAAATTTTGCTTTATCGAGCCCAAAATAACCCTTCAAACTATTTAATGAACTACTTTTTCAGATTAAAGTGGAAACGTGAAGCTTTACTACGCACATTAGCCAAAAGTGAACGTTTTTCACAAGTGTGCGAAGCAAAAGCTTAACGTTCTCACTTTAAATTGTATACAGTAGTTCATTAAATAGTTTAAAGGTTTATCTAGGGTTTGATTAAGACATAACTTTTAATAATGTCTCCGTTTCCTTTCAAATAATTTATTTCAAATGGGGGCACCACTAGTCCCCGAAAAATTCACGTTTCCCCTTAACACTAAATTTGCTTGTAACTTTAAATAATCTCCTTTCATAAATTAAGTTATGCGCCTACTAGGTATCTATAATTTTAATATCAAAGCATGTGCTGCAAAGAAATTTCCGAAAATAGGATTACGCCGTCCGGTTTACTTCCGGCCCGACTCCGGGACCCCCTACATTATTCACGGCCTTATTCCGCCGCACTAAGTTTAACCTCGATCGATGTTACATTTAACGCTGCGAGTTGCCAGACTGAAATAATAAACAATTTTCTACTCGATATATTTAGAATGCACCATCCTTTACTCATGTTTTATCATTCATATAGAATTTAGTTTATCAAATTAGAGTCTTGTAACGCTTGGAAGTACCTGTAAGGATAAGGATATAGGTAAAAGAGAACGGGCAGTAGTATCCTCAGTGCAAAGACTAAAGCATCGTTTGCAATCATCAACCCTCCTGCCTGGCGTTGTGATTATAAGAGAATACTACCTTTATCAGAATCAGAAATGAGGAAATTCGTAGGAGAACAAAAGCCAGTGACATAGCCCAGTGGATTAGTTCGTTAAAGTGGCAGTGGGCGGGACACATAGCGGGACGAACCGATGGCCGATGGGGCAAAAAGGTTCTCGAACGGCGACCACGTTCTGGCAAGCGAAGCGTAGGACACCCACCCACAAGGTGGTCTGAAGACCTGACTAAGGTCGCTGGATGCAGGCCGCTCTAGATCGGTCATTTTCGAAATCCTTGGGAGAGGCCTATGTCCTGCAGAGGATGATGTGCGGCTGAAATGATGATGACCACCTTTATTAGGAAAGGCCTTTTAGTTCAGGGTGTAAAGAACCAAGTTGTTTTTACTTGTGTATTTACGAGTGTAGGCAAAAAAATTGTAAACCTCTCATTCGAAAAATATTTAATGAACCAACTTAACCTCTTGTATGCCAAAATGCACTGTTAAACTACTTAAAGTTTCTGTTACGGGATGCAATTTTAAACAGTACAAAACCTAGGAAGACTACTTAAATCCTAAGTTTATTCTCCCAAACTTTTCCTAGTCAATATTAAGGCATTCCATTAACAAGCGGACGTTAACGAGTGAATCTATTGTTAGGGTAAGTACTCACATTCACGGTGGTCGGTTGCTTCTCATTAGCTCGTTTCACGGTACATTCGGCTAAGTACGCGATACTCTGAGGAACAAACTGGGTGTTCTGAGCAGCCCACGCTTCAATAACTTTGTTTACGTATTGTTCAATATACGAACGATGAAGTAAGTTACTTTTGCATTTAATAAAAGTTTAAGGTTTGCTTAATTTTTTAGCAGCGGCCTTGTATGACTTATTTGGGTAGCTGTAAATGAGTTATAAACTGTTTGTCATTTTGTGTCTTTATGCTAATTACTAAAAAAGTAGTAACATGTTCATATTGCTAATATACTTTAATAGTTAAATACTGTCACATTTTAAAAGACTTACTTTTATTTTAACAATATTTGTATTTTAGTTTTTTTTTTTTTGGTATTTAATATTTTTTTCTCTTACATTAAATTGCATTTTGCACAATCAATTGCATTCAATAATAAGTTCTTGAGGCAAAACAATAGAACGATATAAGCATTCCTAATAGATTGCTCAAAAAATATCGAGAAGAAAATTGTATTTTATCTATCATTATGGTAAAATCGATCGTGGTTTAAACTAAGTGGGGCATATTAAGGCCCGTGTATTATTTAGGGGTCTCAGAGCCGGGCCGGAAGCGAAACGGACGGAGTAATCCTTTTTTTAGATATTTTGGATATTGAAAAGTAAAGAGCCAGTTTTAGAGTAAACTAAAATCGAAACTTTAGAAATACCACAAAGAAATTATGCGTTCTTTATTAAAAACCTTTTCCGATATATTCAAAATTTACTCACGAACATAATAAGTACCTCCTTATAAAAAAAATATGTTTATTAAAAGTCAAAGTATTTGAGCACCAAAAGTGCTTCGAGCGTAAAACATGAATTTTGGAGAAAAGGTAAAAGCGACCAATGGAAATATTTTTCTTTAACTACAAAGTTCTACATTATAAGTCCCTAACCCCTACAAATGATGTTTATAGAACTTCCTATCGCACAAAATGAATCCGCTAACAGTTCATATTTTTAATAATAGTAAAATTATCAAAATAATAAGTAAATAAGAAAGAAGCAAAATGAGAGGCGGTTTCGCAAATTTTGTCCACGTAGATCTCTACGTCACAGTAGGTAGCTCTACGACAATTTAAGGTTTATAAGACTTTTTCAGATTTTTCAAATATAATGTTTGTTTTTCATTTGTGTAAGGGGCCGACACTGGTGTCACATTTTTAATCTGCCGTAATATATCTGACATAGCTTGACAACTGCCATACAATGATGACAGCCGGGACCAACATCGCTCAACGTGCCTTTCGCAGCGTGGAAAAGAGCTCGAGAAATATTTATGCCACTTAGTCTTACTGTCACACATCCAAGTGCGGAGTATCGCTTAACTTTCGAAAGCGCCGTCCGCCGTTCTCCCGACAGACCACTGAGCTATTTAATAAAAAAACTATAATCTCAGAAAATATTATGAAATAAATGAAGCAACTTTTACAATAATGTTTACTTCATTGTCATGAAATTGCATGAATTTAAAAGACTGCTTTGAATAGGTAGTAGAATTTAAACAAACTTTTTAGCTAAAGCTGAAACTTATATTCTCCAAAGCTGTAGCTAAAATTCTTTTCTTGGAACCGAGAAACCTTAAGACAAGTTTTATAAGATTTCGTAGCTTCTCAATATTCAAGGAAGATTTATTTTAAACTAGTTCTTTTTAAAATCCGTGTTACTTTTACTTTTGTAGTTCCTTTATACTATTTTTATTACCTAAGTATTTTATTTTTATTTTTTATTTATATTATCATTTTTTATTTATATCTACTTTTAGGTAATCAAAAAAAAAAAAAGAAAAATTTAAAGTAGCTGGGACATTCAAAGTTGTTTCTTTTCTCCCAAACCAGCATGGAATAAATACCACATAAGTAAGTTTAGTAAATGGCAGGCTGACATATGTCTTGAGAGGCTGAATATGAATAAATGATATACACGTAAAAGGCTGCTCTTTGGATATACCTCAACGGTAATTACCTCGCCTTTTATCAACACTCTTGCATATTTTATCTGTTAGTTAAATAATAGTCTTTTTAGCTTATGTTTGTCAACTGATTATGTTAGTAATATAGTGAAAGAAGATTTATTTTTTAATTACCTTAAATGTTTCATTAAAATAAAACTGGGGACAATAAATATAAGTATATAAATATATATGTACACTGTCTAACAAAATACTTTCGAAAAGACTGAAGTTAAATTAGTCACGCGGCGCGAGTTTAATCTAGTGCAAAATAATACACAAAAATATTATGGCAAAATCCAAAAATGTAGACTTTTAAGACAAATACTCGTCCAAGTTTTTTTTTTTGGTTTGTTTACTTATTTATAAAGCTGTATTGTAGATTAGTAAGAACACAGATACAAAAACAGAAATGTTAACACCCGTATTATCCTGTATAAAGATCTTCCAGTCAACCGATTTTTACTTATTATGTCAAGGTCAAAAGTAAAAAATAACAATGTAGAATAAATTGTATCTCTTATTGAAGGACATTTTCATAATATTTTAGTGCAAAAGCTACAAACTACTATCGATGAAGGTACCTAGTAATCCTATTTTAAACTCTTTATACAGTATAAACCACATATCATTTCTCATTACACTGTAAAAACGTGCAATTTATTTGGTCTTACGAAAGAATTGTCATAAATTCTGCTTATTTCTGCTGTTGCAGACAGAAAATGAGGTGTCAAACAAACATTGATTTATAAGTTGCCCTTGCGTGAACTCCGACGGGTTTGTATAAAATGCGATAAAATATTGTTGCTCATTTGAATATCACATATCACACATTACAATACAAATATACACACACAATACAAATATACAATCACAGGTTACAAATATACTTTTTATGTAAATAAGATGTTTTTTGTTACGGATTAGTCTAAATGACTAATCTAGTATAAAAGCTTATGCAGGCACATCATCGATCAAAAAAGTACTCACCTTTTTATAAACAAGTTGAATTTAGTATTTTCGATGTTCCTTAATTTGATTTATTTCTAGTCAAGTATAATGGGCGTCGGCCAAACACATCGTTTGTAGGCCTTAAAATATTCAATATTCAATCGTATAAAATGTGGCAATTTTTCATAACACAATTTTACTGGGGCTGGGAATCAGCAATGGCAGCTTTACGTCCGTTGCCTATGGGGAGGATGCTTTTTTCTTACACAGCATTAAAAAATCAAATACTTTTTTTAAATAATTAAATAAAAACTATCCCAAAATTAAAGTAATGTACGAGTATTATTTGGAAATAACCATTAACAATCTGAGGGTCCGTACAATAAATTTTGCCGCTGGCCAACGAGATAATGATTGTGACAAATTGGGACCCGAATAATTCTAGAGCCAATAATATTTTATGTCCTATTAACCATTTTTAACCCCCGACAAAAAAGGCGTGTTATAAGTTTGACGCTAATGTCTGCCGGTATTTCTATCTGTCTGTCTGTGGCATCGTAACGCTCGATCGGATAGACTAATTTCGATGCGGTTTTCTTTATGTGAAAGCAAATTCTCTTGCGGGGTGTATCTTAGCTATGTTAAGTGACAAACAATTGAACAGTTTAAAAGTTATTAGGGATTAACGCTTGAAAGCCAGGGTTTTCTCTAGCAAATAATAGATGGCGCTAGGGATATCCATCTAGTGATGAGTAGCGGAACTACCGATACAATTTCGGTAGTTCCATCTATTCGGTAGGCATCGTAGCGCTCGATCGGATAGACTAATTTCGATGCGGTTTTCATTACGTGAAAGCAAATTCTCCTGCGGTGGTTCTTAGCTATGTTTTGTGAAAATCAATTGAGCAGTTTAAAAGTTATTAGGGATTAACGCTTGAAAGTCAGGGCTTTGTCTAGCAAATAATAGATGGCGCTAGGGATATCCATCTAGTGATGAATAGCGGAACTACCGATACAATTTCGGTAGTTCCGCCACTCATTACTACATGTTAATAAATAAAAATAAAAATAAATATATATGGACAAATCACACAGATTGAGCTAGCCCCAAAGTAAGTTCGAGACTTGTGTTATGGGATACTAACTCAATGATACTATATTTTATAACAAATACATATATAGATAAACATCCAAGACCCAAGACAATTTGAAAAAGGCCATTTTCCAACTTGCCCTGACCGGGGATTGAACCCGGGACCTTTGGGTGGCGGACTGGCATGGTGACCACTACGCCACGGAGGTCGTCAAATCGTCGTTCTTATGTTGTTCTTGACAATCGGGGTTTTTTAAGTTGCTAGCAGATAAACTTGTCTAACAAGCTGATAGGAACAAGTTGGGGCAATAACTTGTAAGTTTTTCGTATAAACTTGTTCAATTGCAAATATAAGAGAGCGGCAAACTAGCCAGAAGTGATGCCAAGCGGAAGAAAACTAGTAATTTTACCGTGAAAAATATTATTATTAGTCTACAAAATTTTTTTTGCTGTCGTATTTTGTGATTCCTTTTCGTCATCTACAAGTAGCTTTATTTACCTCTAAAATATTCGGTATTTATTTTTATGTTAAGAATTAAGCATGATAATAATTTATAATACAGTTAAATTTAACTTTATAATCTCGTTATGTGCCATCTTAATCGCCGAAAATCCAAGTTTTAATGTTCTTAATCCGTTATAATCTTATTTAATTGATGTTTGACAAAGCCACTAGATAATGTAAAAGTTGCAAATTACGGTATAACGAGATAATAATGTAATATATATTAGGTATACATTCATAAAATCACAGCTTTTAATAACTTTTTCAAAGGGACCATTGACAATATGTCAAAAAGAACTATTTTTCTCATATACCTAATTGAATTCGGCTAACAATCTGTACAAGGTTATTCCCTTAGAAAAGTTGTTCATATTGAGGGACTGAGTGCCATTGTTCAAGTTATGTATTGACCGAACGTACATTTATCATCTATACAGATAATAGACAAATCCAATAAAATCCGCCTGCGATCCACTACAGCCTACCAAATCTCGTTCAAATTATAACCCTTTAGGAATCCGAAAACACATGATAAAAAATCCCACACATCAGCAACCGGTCGGATGTTTTGGCAGGGGGTGGGGTCGACCCGGGCCGGTCTATTGATTTTGCCCCGCGCCCCGCGCCCCTTACGCATCTCACAACTGTTGCTTGAGGTGAACCACAGTGTAGAAAAACAGGTCAAAGGGGAAACGCAGCACGTGACATTAACAAGTGTTATCTTAGATCTCTTCGGTGACGTGATGGCATAAACGCCCGTCACTTGAGAGTTTCTCGGTTCATATCCAAATCTTCTTTTTAAGCTCTTGTTTGTAGGACAACTAATATCCTCCATATCTCTGCACAAAGCCAATACTTTTATATTCCTAACTATAGGTGCGAAAATTACTTTGGTTTTTTACTCGCTTCATGAAACTGCGTCCAGGTCGCTCCTCCCTTTCCCTCTTCTAGTATTTACAAATCAAAGACTAGTTTATACAGTAAGTACTTAGTAAGAAACCATTTGTTTGCACAATTCTATGACCAAGAGCAAGTTATTGTTTATATCCGAAGAATATAGGTACTCAAATTAACTGGTTCATATTTTGTGTCTGTATCTCTCGGACTCATCCAGCACAAACACGATAAATACAGCCTTGGCTTAGAGCTTAGCGTGTGCCTTTGAGTAGGTATTACCCAATTCGAACACATCACTTGTATCTCTGCTAAATATTTACACTGTGGCCTTTGTGCACTTTGATTCCGTGGCCTTGGATCTTAGAAGGACACTCAGCCTCAAGGAATAAGGATATGGTTGAGTATGCCATCGTGACCTACTATTGAGATTTCACAGTGTCTCAAGCCACAGCTTACTTGTTTATGAACGTACTATGTTTGCTAAACTAAGATATAAAATCTTATTTTTATAATAAATAACTTTGTTTTGCAAAGTTGCATTTTATGCCTTCCTGGAAACTTAATTTAGCACCAATTTGAACTATGAGTTTTAATTACAAAACTAATATTTCGACATCTGGAGGCACAGGAATACCTCCGACAAGATCATTATTTCGTCCACTTCGGAACATCACCAAGTAACAAGTTAATCCGACAGTAAAAATATACCAAAGTAATTGATTTTCCTGATATGAACATCCCAAAACTAATTTCGTTGAATATTACCGAAATATTTGACAATATTGTCATCGAGCAATATTGAGAGACGAAGGACAAGATTTGAAGGTAAAATGGGAAAATGTTGTTCACTTTTCTGTTACGCACCCTACGATATTGGTTGGGAACGTGTAACGTGCACATATCTATATCGCCCTCAACAGGGGTTAGCTGAAAAAATGTAATATGTACACATTCATGTACACATATTCATTAGCTTTGAAATCAACAAGTGAACGGTGAATTAAAATATTAGCATTCTGGTCCATTACAGAGACATTATTCCAATGCAAGCTTTTAATACAGTTTTAAAAATGAAATCGAAGTTCATATTGGCTGATATGGTTTAAAATGAGAGTCTTTTATCTGTATTATGTTATTTGGGATATATTTAACTATAGAATGCTACTATATATTTAACTATAATTCTTCGGGTATCATTAAGACTCAAAAGAGTTACACCATCATTTAACTAAGAACAACAATTTTTTGAGCACACAGCTCGATCGGATTAAATCATGCTATTATGAGATAGTAACAATTGATTTATTTTTTGGTAATATAAAGTTATTAGAAACAAACTTAAAAAAAAAGACTTACAAGTGCGGTGCTAAATGCTATCGAATAATAAAAATAAAATAATAATTATAATAAAGCCTCTTTATTTCGCATAAGTATTGTTACATAAAATAATTAAAATAGAATTAGTTATAATTTGACCTTTTTATAAAGGAACCCCTGTTAAGGTATATGCTTCCTCCAGCTTCTTTCATTGTTCTCTATTTTGTGCTATCTTTAGCCAGTTTTTTTCTGCCACTTTTTTAATTTCATCCACCCATTTTTTTTGTGGTTTTCCCACTTTTATTTTTCCGGGCCTCTCTGACGAAGTGCGAGAAGAGAAAAAAAATGTTTAACTGAAATTCATTATACCTATTTTAACAAAAATCATTGAGCCTAATTTAACGACTGGTGAACAATGTAACAGAAAAAATGTATAATATTTTTTGTCAAATGTCAAGAAAAAATTTAACCAATCACCGCGTACCATCCAAGTACCTTGGATGACTCAAATATTTGCTGGATAAATGAAATTCACGATTCAGTTCCATCTTAGCGTTTACTGGAATACGAAATGACTTTAATAACGCCCGACACTCGAGTTGCACTTTATTTCATTAAGTTTATGATGATTAAGGTACACTCTTAACTCTGAAGATACTAACGTTAGAAAAAGAGAGGTTTAACTACTTTTATAAATATTTTAAAATAATTTAATAATATTTGACCATATAACGTTTGTGTAATTTAGCGTCAATTGGTAAGACCAAAGTGTGCCTTTATGATTAAGACCACCCTTTCTACAGATCAGCCTAGTAAGAAAGTGCGATCTAAATACTTACTTAAGGCGGCCCTTCCCGACCGCTCTTTCGTCAACGCAAGCATAGTTTAAAAAGCTCGTTGTTTCATCCAGGGCAATGCTATAAATAGAGGCAATACAAAAAGAGAGAGATAGCGCCTTAGGGCACTGTTTGCATTTTACTGAATGAAATTAGTATTATTATTAACTATTCATTTAACGAATATTCACTATTCATAGGGTGCGGAAATTTCATAAAACTTGTTTCAGTTGATACGTGTTTATCAGTAAACCTTACAAGTGTGTGAAATAAATGTTTTGTATCAAAAATTTTCATTGAGATGGGTTGACGACATAGTAAAAGTCATGGGTCGCACCTGGATTAGAGCAACACAGAACCGAGATGGGTGGCGTCGACGAAGGGAGGCCTATGCTCAGCAGTGGGCAGAAGAAGGGCTGAGATGAGATGATGATAAGATGGTCAAAAATTTTCATTACATTTGCGAGGTTTGTATCGAAACATTTTGTTTACCTTTAAAATGTATTAGTGCTTTATTACCGGTCGAAGTTCGGCTAAAATTTGTGCAAAAAACACATTTTTAAAAGCTTATACTGAGTTTGTTTTTCTAAATTTTAATTTTTTATTTCGATAGAAAGCTAGAAATAGCGCACAAGATACCTGTGAGTTCAAAAGTTTTCAAGAAAGATCAGATACAACGCTATAATCACGTACGAGCGTTTGTACGAAAAGTAAGGCGGGAAGGCCGCTCTTCATTGTGTATTTTTTCACAATACTTTGAATTAGCAGATTATTTTATGATTATGTTATTTCTTTTTTTAGCTTCTTTGAGGTTTATTGGTGCTGTTCTACACTGCTGTTTAAAATGTTTACAAACATTTTCGAAGACTATTAAGTTATTTTATTTGAATTTTGAAAATGATAACTAATGTTTTTAATAATCTTTTTTAACAGCAGTGAAGAGCACCATTAAGTAACAAATAACTAAATAATGGTATATAATTAGAGTTATTCAGTTTTAATATTACAATAATCTTATGTCGAATGTTTAAATTTTAAAAGACTGTTTAATATTTTAAATTTTATCAGACTGTTGAGAACAACAGTAGCACTAACAGGATAAGAATCAATTTAAAAATTTTGCACAGCGGTTGTTATTGCATTTATTCAATGTAGAAGGGACATACCCGTAATAAATCAAACCACAGGCTAGATTAGATCACTATAGTATAATTAAATTAAAATTAAGGGCAAAAAAAATCAACATTAACATACAAATTGCCATAGTGGCTGCACACTTTTGTATGGAAGTGCCATTTTGTTTTTAGTATATACCTAAATAATAATAGTATATACACCTAAGTAACACCTTAATATAAAAACATTCTATTAAAGGTTCTAATGGTGTTTCGTAAAAAGCGTCAAATCGCATCAGAAATCAAGCGAAAGTAATGTGCTACAAAGCTTCTATTTTGGGCCTCACCCTCTTTACTAAAATCCTCTGTCCCTTTGTAATTGTATTGTCCGGCAGGATCTCGATTAATTCCCAATAAATGAGGAAAGTTACCAAGGAATGCGTTCGAGAGAGAAAGTAGTTGATAAAAGTTGTGGTGTGATTTTAGGCTCATGACTATAGGCTTCGAAACAAGATTTTAAATATGTTATAAAACATATTATATATTTTTTTTTGTAAACGTCTTTTCTTTTTCGGTTACATTCTTAATGGGCTCCTTTTTTACTTCAAAGATAATATGCATTGCATGCCAATAGTCACCCAAGGCAACCCATACCGAACACCATGCAATTCTAAGTAAAGAAACAAAGTTTTTTAAAATTGCCTTTTAAAAGAAATAAGAAATTATCAGAACCTAGACTTTAGACAGTGTTTGGTTAGAAATTTTTTAAAAGATGAAATATTATTTATTTTCAACTGTTCTCATTCCTACACAAACTTTGTATGTTAATTCAAAATGGTAGTAAACTTTAGTAAAGCTTTATTTTGTAAATGCGATCGTAAAATATGACCTGAGAGGGCTAGCTGTAAAAAGTATTTTACGTCATTCTTTGTGAAGGGCCAGGCATTGTGGCCGCGACTTTTGAAATTCCGCAAATATATTTTTCATTTATGATGAAATAATAAAAAGTGTTGAAACTGTGTATATTTTTATTCGTTTTATTTTGTGCATGCTGGTTTGGGAAAAAAAGCGTAGAATGTACCAGCTGCTTTATTTTCTTCCCGGGCAGCAGTTAAAAGCTAATCGAAGGAATAGGCAAAACTTCGAATCATTTTAATAGGTTAATTTTGAGTCCTTTTTTCCAACTTTACGTTCACCATAGTGCTACAGGCCTTTGAGCAGGTTCCTAAAATAAATCGCTGAGGTGTCCATGGCGCCTGCAGGCGTTTAGCTTCCTGCAAGAGCTGGGCTGGTTCGAAAACTGAGGCTGGAGTCAGGTCCCAACTCAAAACAGGACCGACCAGTACGAGCCAAATTGCGGAAATATGTCCTCGCGGGAAGTAAGAAGTAATGGCCTTTGAGCTTATATACCCCGTTAGGACTAAAGACCTGAAAGTTTATTTTGTTAGTTCCTTAAAAATTATATCAAAATTAGTTTAGTACTTTGGATTTAAAACCAAATTGTGTGGAAAAAACATGACGTCTAAGTTGAAAATTGTTCTAGTTCGTTTTCATTGTAAACTAAGTACTTAAATTAAGTGCTTTTAACGTAGCGTTATATTAGGGATCCGCACGTGTGGTTTAATCGTCCTAACTGTTATTGCCGCCCTGGATTCTGGTTAATCGCGTCAAAGTAACCCAAATCCTCTATTAAATTGTATATCCAAGTTCACATCCTGTGAGGTTTTAAATACAATTAGTTACTTTCAAAAAGGAAGACCTACGCTTGTCCTCTTTTAATTTTAATCAGGATCTTTTTTAACCTCCGAAGCAACGAGGGGTGTTAAAAGTTTAACATATCTGCCATGTCTGTGTGCCTGTGTGTCGATGGTCTGTATGTCGGTGTGTCTATGTTTTTTTGTATGAACGCTGACGTGATCGAGATGATTCTTAGATACAGTTGTGTCAGGAGTTACTTAAATTTCAACTTCATTTCTAGGATTTGCTCAACATATGGTTTAATAAAATGGCATATTGAATGGTACCTATTCACATATTTTAGTTTGAAAGTAAATAATTTATACGAGAGTCATTAAAATACAGTAAAGGTGTTTAGGCTTGCGTTATAGGCCTAGAGCATATTAATTAACGCTAAATACACACATACTATCACGCCTTTATCTCTAATGGGCTAACAGAGCAATTCAGGTCTTGAATGAATGAATAAAAAACTCTTTATTGCACCAATACAAAAAAAAAAACAAAAAAAGAAGTTTTACAATTTAAAATACATAGGTACAATGAGCGGCGGACAACCGGTGGATGGAGAGAAATGTAGGTACGTCAAAAATAATAATAATATATTTCAGCTCTAAGCAAACAGAGCAAGACTCATAAGTGATGATGGGTGAACTACGAGATGGTAAACTACGCTAAATAACACGACCAATCTCATTACTTCTACCTTTTAATTGATTAAATATCCTCTCAATATCTGATTTGCGGGAGATGGAAGTTGTCAGCCGGCAAGATATCGCTTAGAACAGAAAATTGTGGCGCTCTTTCGTCTCGGAGCCCAAGCTCCACTTCGGGTCGCTGAGCCAGCGGAATAAACCAGTAAGTATTTTCTTAATATATCGCAGGTTGACCTGAAGAGATACCTATATGGGATTTTTGATGACCCCCGTGGCGTAGTGGTCACCATGCTAGCTCGCCACCCAGAGGTTCCGGGTTCGATCCCCGGTCAGGGCAAGTAGAAAAATGGCCTTTTTCAAATTTTCCTGGGTCTTGGATGTTTATCTATATATGTATTTGTTATATTATATAGTATCGTTGAGTTAGTATCCCATAACACGAGTCTCTAACTTACTTTGGGGCTAGCTCAATCAGTGTAATTTGTCCCTATACATATATTTATTCATATATATTTATATAAGTCCACCATTGTATATTAGCACTTTTGTTATTATTTTTTTAATAAAGTTATTAGAAACAAACTTAAACATTTTAAACCTACAAGTGCGGTACTAAATGCTATAGAAAAATAATAATAATAACCTCTTTATTTCGCATGAGTATTGTTACATAAAATAATAAAAACAGAAGTAGTAATAATTTGACCTTTTTACATAGGAAAGGTATATGCTTCCTCCAGTTTTTTTCATTGTTCTCTTTTTTGTCCTATCTTTAGCCAGTTTTCTTATGCCACTTTTTTTTTATTTCGTCCACCCTTCTTTTTTGTGGTTTTCCCTCTTTTATTTTTCCGGGCAGGCCTTTCCAGTTCGTACTTTTAAGAGTCCAGCGTTTGTCAGTATACCTCGCTGCGTGGCCAGCCCAGTTCCATTTCAGTTTTAGGGCTTGGTGAAGCATGTCTGTAACTTTTGTCTTTTTCCAATTTCTTGACTTCGAATTTTGTGGATTGATCTTAGGTTTTAGGTTACTTCTTTCCATCGCACGTTGAGATACTGATATTTCGTTTTTATTGAAAAAATCTATCGAAAAATAAGCCTCTAAAAACGCCATCAATCTTAAAATAGCGAACGCTGGCGATATAGTACGGCCGATGTAAATTGGCACATTTCCCTATCCAAACGGCCGATGTCTGCCGCTCGTCACTTCAGCTAAATGGGATAAACTGGGATAGACTGGAGCGAACCTGCGACCATTTTTTATCGTTTGAATCTTTAGGATTGACTTTAAATTTTTTGAAATAGTGTTTGTTGAGAATGGTTCGATCATTAAATTGAATACTGTTGAACTGCAGACCTCCACAACCCAAAGGGCAAACCATGAACCAATCCTTGGATAGTTTTTGATGATCAAACGCCAGGTGGCGTTCGGGCGTAAAACTGTGGTTACGTGTCTTCCGAATCACGGAATCATCTTTCTTTTCGGATAATCAGGTGATTCAATCCTGCAATATCCTATCCAGACTGGAAACAACCTGTCACAAACAACTTTTCACAACATTCCCAGTGGAAATCGAACCCATGACCTCCGGGTCACAAGGCGAACGCCTTGACCACTCGACCACTGAGGCAGTCAAATTATTGACACATCGAAATGTATAGAAATAATAATATTTGTCAAGTAGTATGGAACCCTATTGGGTTTTACAACACAGCACAGCTTTGCTGCTCAATTTGAAATAATGAATATCTGTAAATCATGAACGATATGATATTAAAATGGACGAGATATCAAAATGTGAGGTATAATAAGTATAATTGCATAATGATTCGATATATTACCGGTCAGACGACATAACCAAGGTCGCTGGATGTAGGCTGCTCTAAATCGGTTTTTGGAAATCCTTGCGAGAAGCTTATGTCCAGCAGTGGACGTTAGGCGACTGAAAGGATAAAAATTTATTTCAGTAATCGTAGTTGAATAGGCCAAACTAAAAAATTTATTTATGCGCGGTGGATAAATAAATGATGATACAAATCAAGCATTAACTGGCACTTTAAATGTTAACTGTCCTCAAATGTCAGGCTAACGTCCACGTGGTAGTCATCGATTCATAATACAAAACTGAATGGCAGTGATCGGCATCCAATTATCGACAATAAGTACACAGTAGGTAAGTTCATTTGTTAGTGTTGAATTAGATACAATCTCCCTTAAAATGAAAAGAATAAAAATAAATCATGGGCTAGGATTTATTGAAATTATCCTATTTTCATAAGAAGGAGAGGAATGGGCCTATGTCCTGCAGTGGACTTCTTGTGGCTGATATGATGATGATGATCCTATTTTTGAACCCTAGAAGACAGTGTTCCATATCTTGAATGGTATACCGAGTCTGTGAACCAAATCAACCCGCCTCACTAAAGCCCGGCCGCATATTATGAGATTTTTTGTGTCAGAATGTTTTTGACGCCTGCCAGAATAATATGTTTTGTTTGAAATCTCGTACACTACCAGAATTCGAGCATGACGGTAATGAACTATGCGAAAACATATAGGCAGAGACACATATGTTTATTTTACATCATTGTGTTGTGACATTTATTTATTTGTATATCTGTAATGAAATAATATTTATTAATATTGTGTCACGCTATGTAAATTTATATAATCAATTTATATATTCAGACCTCAATATCAAGTCAAGACCGCAAAAATCTGACCAAGTACTTAGTAAACTTTATTGAAAGACTACTAAGTTAAACTTTGTAATAAATAATGACGCAAATGAACTACATAACTACAAATAAGTGTCTGTTATATTTTAGCCACTTCGGGCTTAATAAATTTGCAAAATAATTATGTTTCAGTTTTTTTTAGACAAAGAACAAGTTTGTATTAAACAAAACAAAGCCTCTATAATTCGGGTACGCAATGGAATATACAACACATTTTCAATACATTATCGACATGCGAATACAAGGGGTATGTGTAGAATAGTAATCTATATATTGTGAGATAAAATCGAGGGGCTCGCTCCTGAGAAAATATTTATTTTGCGTATTACATTACCAAAACAATGGTCTAATCAAGAAGATGTAAGATTTATCTCCTTTATTACTAACTCTTTTTTATTAATAAATAAAGGTAATATACATAGAATGTAAATAAATATTTTAACAAAAAAGAACTTAAAATACTTAAATTAATTAAAGCTAAACTAAAACTTAAAGATAAAGAAAATATGAAATACTTCTTCAAATGCATCTGATTGAGGCAAAGTACACAAAACACTCGCAGCGTTGCCTCGCTGAATAGCAAGGCTAATTCTTTGGGCAAGGAAGCTACCAGCTCTGAAGTCTCCTGTTGCCAAACGCAACCAAACGCGTAGACAAGTCTTTTATAAATATTTTGGCCTCTGATCCTCATGGGCCTAATCATCTAATGTTTCAAGCGACACTGGTATAAAAATGTAAGAATTAGAAATGTTTGAATATTTTCCCTTTTTTTTTGATGATTCTGCTGTTAGAGCTGCGGCTCCTGGATAACTTTTTTTTAAATTGTGATAATGGAAGTCGTATTCTAGGCCTCAGTGCTGCTTTGAGCAAGGAAAAAAGATGGAGAAGATGATCGAAGGAATGATCATAACCTAATCATATAAAATTTTTGGTTCTCGTTTTTGTGTTATAACTCAAATGTTCAAAATCTTTTCATAAAGAATAAGGAATAAGTCACTGTCAGATCATCTAAATCGGTTTAGTGGATAAAGGGTGAAGAGGTAACGGAAAGACAGACAGAGTACTTTTGCATTTATATATTAGTAAGGATAAGGAAGTAAGGATCTAATCATCATCATCATTTCAGCCATATACCTATACAGAGAAAAGGCCTTTTTTCTCAACAAATTAAGCACGAAAATAAACAAAATTATGAAAAAGTGTCTACTTTTTTCGTACGCTTTTAACGACTAAACAATATCGCGGAAACAGTCACAAAGCGGCGGTGACATTCAATTTCTCTAATCCGCTGAAAAATATTTGAAAGTCTTTTGAAATTTATGAAAAGGCGAGCGCTAAGTTCCGCATTTTCACCCAAAATGAGATTAGGAGCCACAAACAAAACAGGAACAAAGAATATTAGCCGGGCCAGCTTGTGCAAGTTTTTGAATCACATTTAATATTGTCTTCTTTCATTTTGCTTTGCTTGTTACTTTTATTACTTACCATTACAAATATAAAGAGTATTTTCATTATTGATTGCATTGATAAAATTAGAATACCTATCCATAATTAACTGACATCCTTTCTTGTCCTGAAGGAGCTAAATACATTTTGAAAATTTTTAGATGCTGTTTTATAAAAAAAATAGCAAGACACTCGATAAAATATATACATACATTTATATTTTCACGCCTATTTCCCATGGGGATAGGCAAAGACTATGGATGTCCACTTGCTACGGTCCTTGCAAATATTTTTTGCTTCGACAACACTTATTACTCTTTCATACATGCTCTCCGGTTATAGGTACTCCTTACTTCACCTTTCTTCAGAACATCTTCACAATTCAACTCGATAAAATTACACTTAATAACGTTTTTTGATTATTTATATGAATACATAGCAAATTATAGTACAATTTTGATAGTTCCAGCATATTTTATTTTATGAAAGCATAAATACAAAACACGACAAAGAAGTAAATACACAACGGCAAACTTATCGCATAACTTTAAAGATTTCCTCCAGTCAAGTGGTCATTAATAGTGAGGAATATAATTTAAAGTTTGATGTTAATTTACTACGAAACAAAAGGAGTTTTAAAAATAACCGCGTTACATCATTACTTAATTAATGCATAAGGGAATTAAGGCGAAACAGTCGAAATTTTTCGAAACCAAAAACCAACTTTAACTACAACTATACAACCGATTTTGATAAAATTTCTATGAGACCACTTCAAGGTATGACCTTTTAAATAATAAAAAAAGGTATTTTCAAATTCTTTTATCCAAATTAGTACAGGCATCTTTAAGTAATCGGGGAACATACTTAGGTACATACATAAAAGATTCCAATGAATTAATAATCTCTTCCTTTTTTAAATTGGTTAAAAAGAGGAAAGGTATCAGATGAATTTAGTTCAGAATTGGAATAAAATTAGACCTATAAAAAATATTATTTTTAATATACATAAACGAAACAAACAAAAAAAATGTAAGGGTAAATCACGCTGTCTATCCAACTAAATGGCGGCGTAGCCAACAAAGAAAAGTAGAGGAATTCGCTCAAAGGATACCTATTGTAACCGAAGTAATTGCTTGTTAGTGAAAAAGTGAAGGCAACAATCTGTTATTTTGTTGTGCTGAAGATTCCTCTTAATAAATTATTTAATACTTGAGGTGATTTATCATCATCATCTTTTATGCCGCACAAAGTCCACTGCTGGACATAGGCCTTTCCCAAACATTAAAATACATTAAATACAAGTGGCTCTGTGAGCCGTATACCTCGCGAGTACCTATACTAATAATATTATATAAAAAATTTCGAGCGAGGAAATATGATATTTATAAGTTTTCAATATAGCCCGTGGTTCTATTTATTTTGCATAATGTCTCTCAAGTTGCATAACATTATGTAAATAAAAAATGCAAAAAAAAAATGTATTTTAGTTGCATTAATGACAAAACTCATTATATCGATGAAATGAAATAGACGCGCCATTTTTCCAATAAGACCAAAACTTCTGAATGCTGGGAACATTGTTTATGGTATGCAACTGGTGAAATTCTAGCCGGGGAGCCATCGCGAGGTGAGGCGCCATTTTAGGAACCAAAACGGACTTGCTTCGATATTCTACTTACTGTTTTTGTTTGCTAACCGCATAACTTTACCACTTTTGAAAAATTACAAAAAACTGAGTGACAAAAACAATATTTCACGCGAATCGGTTGAAAATGTGGCCTTAAGGCGATAACAACCGGAATCTAAACATCTGGATATCAGGAATTCGGACAAGAATGAATTTTAGCCGAAACTGAAACAGACGCTTTACTCTCTTCTTTCGCTTGGTCCCTATAAATATTCTTTCTATGTTTTCGGGTATCTCAGAAGCCGTACACGAAATCATCGACGTAGTCTCGATGTAGGAAACACTGAGCAAAGTGATTCGTAACATCTTACCTATATAAAACATAGAATAAGTTTGTTAGATCACTTTCACGTGTGTTATTTTTTGATACACTATAATTGTTTTATTATTTATTATTGTTTTTTTTATTGCCTGGAATCCCAGGCAGTTAAGGGATATAAACCTTATCAAACTATACCTACCCTATCACTACCCCTACCCAAATAAAGTTGACGTTTAATTTCAACTTGGTTTTATAGATAAAATACCAAACGGCAAGCAGCAAGGTAAGTTACTTACTCTACATGAAACCTAATACCGAGCCACTAACAATAAAGTGATAGTCATTCCTGCAATTTTTTAAACCTAATTAACAAAGACTTTCGTCTACAAAAGACATAGAGTACATTTATCATTTCGGGTCCAAGCTTTTTTTTTACATGAAGAAATAATGGCCGACTCAATACATACCCACGGGGATTGGGAGTGGTAGTGCGGGGCTCGAACCCACTAAAACTCCAATGTCCCCCGTTTAAAACCTCTACAAAAAAGTGATGTGTTATAACTGTTATAAGTTTGACGTTAGTTTCTGTCTGTCTGTGGCATCGTAGTACTTGAACGGACGGACTGATTCGATGTTTTTATACGTGAAAGCAAGTTCCCAAGTTCCCTATTTAAAAAGTGTTGGGGGTTAATGCTAGAAAGTCGGGGTCTTTTAATTTGTCTGGCAAATAATAGATGGCGCTACGCATATAAATTGGAATAGTTAGTTCTGCTACTCGTCACTAGATAGCGTTCTTGAAAGTCGGGGGTTTTTAATTTGCTGGTTGTCTTTGCCATTATCTAAGTGAAAGCCACGAGTGTTAATTACGACCATAATTATATCACAATATTTTCTCTCTCAAAGCGTGAAAACATAGTAACTTACATTAACGCGACGTACTGCTAAGCTATTTGCAATATTTCACCCCGCCCCATTTACTACACGCAGCGTGATGAAGTAATGAACATCCAAGTATTGACTTGAAACATAGTTTTCAGTTCATATAAGTACCGATTAATCTATAAAATAATGGGATTTTAGTTGATCTTCCTGTAGGTAATATTTTATTTTCACAATTTCAGGGTTACTGCGATTACTATAAGTCTGTCATTCGTAGCTACCTATTGATAAATAGAATCACTTAGCATGATAAAAATTCTTTTAAATTTATCTTTGTTTTTTTTTTTCAAGGAGTGCAAGTTGGTGAAAGGCACAAAGTTATAGGGTACGCAGATGACTTAGCCTTGCTAGGGGGAAACCGCCAAGATGTGATAGAAGCTACTAAAATCCTAGAGAAGGAAGCTGGGAAAGTCGGTCTTAAGATTAACCACGATAAAACTGAGTACCTTCACATGAAACGTTATAAAAATACACGCGCATGCCATTCTGATCTAATTGCTGAAGATCTTGGGTGCACAGTAACAGATACAAACACCCGAAGTGAAGAAATAAGCACTCCCATTCAAAATGCATTAAGATCTAGCGCGGCACGTCACAAGGTTTTAGCGTCCAGGCTTCTTAGTAGAAGAACAAAATTTAGGATATATAAAACGGTCATAAGGCTCATACTGACATATGGCTGCGAGGCCTGGACGCTAACACTAAAGGAGGAAAACCAACTACTGGTAGCAGAGCGCAAAATATGTCGTAAAATCCTTGGACCGGCTAAAAATGTTGACGGAAGCTGGAGAGTCCGGAAAAATGATGAGATAGAGAAGCAGTTAAAAGAGCCAAATATAATTGTTGTTACTAAAGCTCTCCGCTTACAATGGCTTGGGCATCTGGAAAGAATGAAGGAGGATCGTGACGTCAAAGCAGCGTATAAGGGAAGGGTGTATCAGGCCGAAGACCAGTAGGTCGACCCAGATATCGCTGGAGCAATACGGTGCAAGCTGAGATCAGATCGCAGATGCGAGAGATGGAAGTTTTCAGCTGGCAAGATATCGCTTAGAACAGAAAATTGTGGCGCTCTTTCATCTCGAAGGCCAAGATCTACTTCGGGTCGTTGAGCCAGCGGAATAGTGGTATTTTTTCTTCTCAAATATATAAGTACTGTGGTTTCCTTTAAATAAAAAAAAATATTAATAAAAACTTTAAAAAGACGTAGCAGAAAATCGCGCTAAATGGAAAATATAGATAAGGCTAAGGCCGCGCCCAATTAATGGGACCAGTTCTATATAAAAGAAGATTTTAATTTTATCAAAACGTAAATAAAAATTGAAATTTTACTTTAAATAGCTGGCGAACCATATTTAACTCACCAGATAGCTCACGTGCAAAATAACTGTATAAAAACGAGCCATCAAATTAAAACTCTTAGTTAACTCAAACAACCGATTAAACGCCATTGTTTTGCTTTATACCGCTTAAAAAAAGAGCGGAATTACACACGAAAAAACAGGTAAAGTGTAAGTCTTGCATAAAGTAAGTTCCGTGATTATTTTATAATGGATATAAATAATTTTGTCCTCAAACTAAACAGAATTACATAATATTTTTACTAAACCCTTACAGTTAAAAATAAAAATGTATACTTTATAATTCTAAATATTTTTGTATCCCATGCCTTTTTTTAACTATTTCAATATGAATGGATAAGCATTATTTTTATTTACTGTTGCTAATTATAGATATCGTAACAAAAAATAGACACACAGAGTACCACCAAATGGGATCTTTAGGATTGGGTACTTAATTGGGTCAAATATAAATAATTTGAATCTGTTAAGAAAATAAAACGTCACAAAATAATGTCACTTCTCAAAGTCATATCCATTTATTATAGTAGAAAAGGCAGCCCTTCCCGGCCGCTCTGTTTTCAACGCGAGCATTGTTTCAAAAGCTTGGTGTTTCATCCAGGGCAATGCTAGAAAAAGAGGTAAACCAAAAAGAAAAAGATAACGCCTAAGGGCATGGTTTGCATTCTATTCAATGAAATTAGTATTATTATTAACTATCTATTGAACGAATATTAACTATTCGTAGGGTGCGGAAATTTCATAAAACTAGTTCCAGGTGATACGTGTTTATCAGTAAGCCTTACAAGAATGGGAAATAAATGTTTTATATTCAAAATTTTCATTACATTTGCGAGGTTTGTATCGAAATATTTTCATTACTTTTAAAATTTATGAGTATTTTTGAACGGTCGAAGTTCAGCTAAAATTTGTGCAAAAAAGCAGATTTTTAGAGCTTTATTTTTCTTAATTTCAATTTTTTATTTCGATAAAAACCTAGAAATAGCGCCCAAGATACCTGTGAGTTCAAAAGTTTTCAAGAAAATTTTGATACGACGCCATAATCACGTACGAGCGTTTGTATGAAAAGTAAGACGGGAAGGACTCCAAGAACCTCTGACGTTATTAGTTAGTTTTGATATTAAGACAAAAGTATCTGATTTGAGTTGTTGGAAAGCGGCGAATTCTGTTGTGGACTCCTTAAAAATTAAACAAGCAAAAAATTGCAGAGCACATAAAAGTCGTAATTTTGTATGCACACACACATGAAAGAGACAAGGTGGTTATTATTTACAATATACTGTGTGTTCTTCTTGATTTGTTGTTTTTATTAGCCACTGTTTCAACATGTTTGTGTGAATGGAAATGTGCGGCGATTTGCATAATATGTATGAACAAGTGCGAGTTTATGCGGTGGCAATTGTGTGTCAGGTTTATATTATGATAATCACAGCAAAAAATTACATGTTGAGCAGATGTTGAAAGTTCAAAAAATTTTATTTTATTTGTCAATCTACAAATTAGATTGATAGCGCTACTAGCTCAATCAGTATAATATCATTATCAACATCCGAGCGTATTTCCAGTTGCTTCCTCAGCGGTAACGCTTCAGAGCATGGGGTTCGCTAACTGACCAATGTGATTTGACGAGGTTACTGGTTTTTACACAAAGTGATTGCCATCTGACCTCCGCAACCCAAAGGGTAGACCAGAACCAATCCTTGGACAGGTTTGAGAGCAACGCCAGATGATGTTCGGGACCCACAGATTATACGTGCCTTCCGCAAAACGGCATCATCTTTCTTTTGGATAAATCAGGCGATTCAAGCCTTCAATTACAAGACATGAAACAACTTTCACCAAGTATGCTTCCCAGTAGGATTTGAAACCACGACCTCCGGATCACAAAGCGTACGTCTTGACCACGTAGGCAGTCGTATGTGTGTCCTTATCTATTTATTTACAGTTCTCTAAATATTATTATTTTATTATGTTCACACATCTTTCTTAAATAACTATCTTGTACTAGCGGTCTACGTTAACTTAAGCAAATTAATTATTATCCTTTCAAGTTCATAAGTAACTCTCAAAGTTCAAAGTAAAATTTTAATTAAATAAAATAAATAAATATATAGAGACAAATTACACTGGTTGAGCTAGCCCCAAAGTAAGTTTGAGACTTATAATTTACATATATTAAACAATAAAGAAAATTAGCTGAACATAACCCAATTAGAGAGTTTTCCTTAAGCTATACGTTCCAAATTGCCGAATAAATGATTTATTTATTTTCCAAACAACCAACCTTTTATTCTCGAAAGAAATTAATTGAACAGGGGCGATGTTTGAATATTCTAATTAATTATAAGGGCTGGAGGTCTTTAACGAAGCTGTTCGTATCAAAATATTAAAGACCATATTTCAGACCCATATTAATATTCATGGGTATGGTAAGTGTTACGATAATGATCATAATTGGGTCTCACAACGATATAACGGTATAGGTACGATGTTATTATACCGTGTCGACCAAGCAATTTTACCAAGTAGGCATGGTTTTATCCTTAAAGCTGATTAACGATTCATAATATAAAAGCTGCTTGGTCAAAGCTATCCTTTGGGTGACCAATGTGACCTTTGTCCTGATTTTCGGGTTTATGAATTTCTGGTTATAGTTTTTTTAAAAAATAATAAATTTAACGTAAATTAGAAGTATATAATTATTGAAAGGAGTTGCTGCATAATCGCTCTAATCTCGTGCTGGTTGTTGCTATTTATTCTGTAGTGATGGTGTGTTCCTCTCCTAACTATGCTGTGATTCTCTCTCATCTCAGCGTATCCCAGTTGCATCCCACTGCTGTATTGCTATGAGGCCTGGGGTCCACTTTCCATCTTCTCCACTTTGCACAGTCTTAAGCAAATCTTGGTTCTGATTTCCTGGGGTTTAGATGTCAGCTTTTTATTCTTAATTTCACAGCCCGCAAGCAATTGTTTCTTACGTGACAAGTTCTTGCAAGCCGTGACCGTACCAGTATAAGTGACTCTCTTGCAGTATTTTTTGTCTTTATATGTGTATATGTGTGATGGGTACACCATAGATATTAAATTCCACATACACACATGTACATCTAAAAGTTGTCAACAACATTGCATGCCTAAAAATCTTGATAGGAAAAATGTGGTAGGTACTAAATTGTCGAATGGAAAACAAAACACGATTAGTTAGTACTTAAAATCACGCGATAATTGTAAGTCAAAGGTTATTTGGATACTAAATTATAAACTTTTTTTTTCTAAAGGACTTGGGTGCAATATTTTTTTAAGTATAACTTGTTCAAAGTATTTTTGAATGGGTTAGTGGCGACTTGATGACAGACAGAATCAATAATTCAACGCTTTACGAAAATTCTATTCGTTACGAAAAGAAAGTATCGTTATTGTTTAAAGGGTTGGGAGTGTTGGGACTTATTTAGCAGCCAACCAACACTTTTCTATGCTGCTATCCTTTTCTGTCACTTGCTAAGAAACGTCATTTGCTACGCTTCGGCGCCCCGTGCTGCAGCTAAAAAAGTGCTGTTCCGAGCTGACAAATGAGATCCAACCCTAAATAAATTAGTTAAAGAACAATAAATTACACGTAAGTATAATAACTTTCGAAATTATTGAATGAATTACTCAATAATGTAAGGAAATCTTTACTGAACCATACTCGTACTTGCTTCGAATTAAGTAGAAAATTGTTTGAAGTTCTTGAGAGCTATTTGCTGTTGTTAATACGTCATAAGATTTCCTTTAGAGTAAATTCCAAATTTTCTGTATGTAGAACATTTAAATAAGAGTTCAGTGAATTAATTATTGGTAGGTTATCATTAAATTATAATACCTTTTAACGTTGTTCAAATATCTTTAAAAAAAGTTTTAAAAAAATCCACGAGCTGCGTGCAGACATTTACGAAGAATTGTCTTGAGCTAAGTTGCAGGAAAACTCTGGACGCAGGAAATCTTTTAGAGAATATCTAGCTATGGAATCTGCTTATACAAATAACCTCCCAGAATTTAATCTATTAAAAACAGCCAGATAATCCTAAATCTAATATCTTTAATAACAACGCAGAAACATACTTAGTTCGGACGGCGAACTTTAAGCAAATATTAAGCCGGGCATGTTATCCGAAGTATTAAATTCTCTGCGCACTTTATTTACTGCAGTACCACAAAATGGTATTTAGTTTCCGAACATATTCACAGACTTTTACTCAACTCTATTACCTAAATTGAATATGGTAATCAAGCTGGCAGATTAAAATATTTGTTTTCTAGCGCAATTTTCATTTGTTATTTTGATATGTTAAACAACTAATTAAAACTATTGAACGGGCTATAAGGGTACGTTGACATTTTTTTTTATATTTTCTATCCTTAAATCTCTAGAAACTATGTATATAAACACTAATAAGGGCCAAACATATAGCCGGAAAATCGGACGCCGGACTCCGAACTCCGGACCACAGCCAAGAATGTAATAGGGAGGGAACACGCTAAGATAAGAGAGAGACAGATAAGAAATAAGCATATATAATACAAAAAGTTGTTGCCGAGGCAAATAAAAGTGGGAAAAAAAACTTTAAAAACTGTAGGGTTTGGAAGCCCATCAACTGTTTAGAGAGGTCATCACACGTTTGATGCGTCGTCTCTGGGGACTGGAAAAGGCTTAGCCTGGCCATACAACGCGGAAATGCCGCCAGCCTTTTGGGACCTTGCCCGTTGACGGTGGTGGTGACTTGGGAACGATTTATTATATAAAGTGGTTTTTTTTTATTACTAGTTTTAATTTGCAGTATCTATAGCTTTTAGTTTAATTTAATTTTGTTACCTAAGTTGTGTGTATTTTCATACTGAAATCAGGACAGTACCTACACGCTAGGCAATATATCGCGAGCTACCTAGATGCGCATAAACGCTATTAATGTATAAATAAATAAATGCTTTCAAGTACATAGGTACATGAACATATGCACACCGACTTAGACCAAAGTTATGAGACAATATGTATCGTAAATGTGTGAGAGACAAACAAACACCTTTACATTTGCTCATAAAGTGAAGCTACAACTATTATAGCGAGATATTACTAGAATTAATATCGTCCATTGTAATTCATGCAGTATTGTATACTGCAGAACACTATGTATTATAGTTATTATTGTTAGTGTTGGTACTCATGCACTGACTAATAATTACTTCTATTTTGAGAATTAAATATCAAAGTAATAAATAAATTTAATACTCTTAAGTGAATTGCATTTATGTTTTGGACTTTATAAGAATAACATGATTTGATTGACTACACAACGTGTTACGGAAAGGGGTATCATCCCGTAAAGAAATAAATGTACTAATGAATGTGAACAAGTTTAACTACGGGACCATTCATGAAATCCCAAAAAAAAATACCAGCTCTATGCAAAATTAAATACCTACCGCACCAAGATGTATGGGCTACAGATTTCATTTTGCGATTTCAGGAATGGTTCCATATTAAAAGTTGTTCAGATTAATAAGAAAGTTTACTCCCTTCCGGGTTGATACCCGCTTTCCGTAATACGTTGTACATATGCATCACTGGTCAATGTTTATGTATGTAATGTAAAACATACTCGACAAAAGTATTTAGTTCATGCACTTGTATTCTAATTACATCAGCAACAGATACCTACCCCAATTTGATATGATCTTTGTTTCCTGTTAGTCTGTCTGGAATCTGGTGCCGCGAAAACTCTTGTTAAACCAAAGGCTGCGACGCCACGACCCTATGCTCGTTATGGTACGGAACACTGCTTTTAAAATTGTTGACAAACATTCGTAAACAGTTTCAAAATTCAAATTAAACAACTTATTACTTGCAATACCTATACTTATAATATATAAGTCTCATTGTTTAAAATTATTACTTAAATATATTATTATGCCATTATGCTATTTTATTTTCTAAGATTTTTTTTGTATACATTTTAAACGTAATGTGGGAACGCCATTAAATAATTTAGAGTAAAAATTAATACAGTGTTTATAGATTATATCGATAGCAAAACATTAATGAATTCAAACTAACAAAAGTACAGTTACAGTCGAACAAACTGGATCGGCACGGTTGATCGCACAAGTAACCTTACCTCGTTACAAGTTTTATCTAAACTGCTCTTCGATAACTGAGAGCCAAGAAATAATGCTAACTACTTTGAGTGAGCTACTAGTTTTTAAATGGAGCTATATAGTTTCAATAAAGAAGTTTCTTAGTAGTTTGATATAGAATAAACAGAATAAGATAAAATTTAAATCACACTCATTGAGGTAGCCCACAAAGTAAGTTTAAACTTGTGTTATAGGATACTAACTCAATGATAATATATTTTGATGAATAGATATATAGATAAACATCCAAGACCCATATCTTCCAAGAATCTTAAATCCGACACTCCAGAAGCACCAACTAACCAGAGCACTTAGCTATAAAAATTGTTACTAGTGTAAGCCAAATTGTACAATGCGCTGCAGAGGCAGTCATTTTATTTTGCGATAATTTATATAATTTATTAATGTATATAACTGTCCTTCGTTCTTCTAGTCGACTGGAAGAGATCCTTTTTGGGATAAGTCCACCATTTGTACCACTGTGTTTTAAATTATGTGTTATTAATGTTTATTATTAAGTACAATAAAGTTTTTAAATAATAATAGTAATGAAATAAATAAATATTTAAGGATAATTCACACAGATTGAGCCCCAAAGTAAGTTCGAGACTTGTGTTATAGGATACTAACTCAAGGATACTATATTTATAACAAATACATATATAGATAAACATCCAAGACCAAGGTCAATCTGAAAAAGATCATTTTGACCGGAAATCGAACCCAGGACCTCCAATGTGACTACCTGGCATGATGACCACTAGGCCACAGAGGTCGTAAAAAATATGTGTGAAATGAAACCGTGGCTTATATATATACGAATATACTATACGTGGCTTATATATTACGGTTATAAAAGTATAATTGTAATTAGTCCGTCTTTTAGATTATCCAAAAATAATGGATATATATTTTTCAGTTTGCCAAAAGAGTAAAAATTCACAAAGATATGAAGCATCAAAATCCCGGAGTAGGGGCTTGCGACGTCATCTCTATGTAAAAATTGTACGTAGCCGTGACGTCATGCGAAATTTGAATGCGCCGTATCTTTGTCATTTTTTGTTTCTCTGATAAAGGAAAAAATACGTGTACAACATTCTTTAATAATCTTACCGATGGACTAAAAATATGTAACTATTCGTCATGCTTATTAAAATTCTATTACTAACAATAAAGCCCAAAAGGCTATTGAGTTTACAATGACGAGAGCAAACTGCAGAATGAATATTTTACGAGCCGCTATTGACAGCGCGTAATGGCGTCAATACGCCATTGTCTTGCAATATTAAACCCGGGAAATTGATGAGCGGCTGTAGCCAACTTTATTTAATTAAAAATGTGTAGCTAACCGCTTGTTATTTTAAGGATAACATATTGCCTAAATGGATTGTAGGGTTGTCGAAACACACTATTTTGACACTCTTTTCCATCTATACGTGGCTGATGACCTGTTAACTCGCTAAGGAATGAAGACGTGATATTTGCCAGATGGTACGTATTGTTACCATCTAGGTAACAATACGTACTTCGCCTGTGAGTTTACAATAACAAGAGCAAACTTTAGACCGAATATTTTATGAGCCGCTATTGACAGCGCGTAATGGCGTCTATACGCCATTGTTTTGCAATATTAAACCCGGGAAATTGATGAACGGATGAAGCAGGATGTCTTTTTTTTTTTAATTTGTTGTTAACGGTCATCTTTAGTACCTAGAATTTTTAAGTTTGAACATGAGCCAAATCTGTTGCTGAGATATGTAGTTAGTGAGTTCACAGTTCGGTGCGAACTAGTATATTATATTGTTTTTTGCAGGTCTTAAGCTCGCACAGAGCCACTCGTTAAATATAGGTTAATCATTGGACTTTCCCGTGAAGAAAACAAGAAAACCGAATGGAAACCGAACAGTTTTAAAAAATATTTTAGAACTGTTCGGTTTCCATTATGTTCCCGTAAAGAAACACAATGAAAACAGAAATATTTGTATTATTTCTGAGAACTGTTCGGTTTTCATTATGTTCCTTTAAAGAAACGCAATGGAAACAGAAATATTTGTATTATTTCTGAGAACTGTTCGGTTTTCATTGTGTTCCTGTGATGAAACACAATGAAAACAGAAATATTTGTATTATTTCTGAGAACTGTTCGGTATTCATTGTGTTCCTCTAAATAAACACAATGGAAACAGAAATATTTGTTATTACTTTCCAGCACTGTTGTTTTGAAAAGGTTTTTATAACAATAATAATAAAGAAGTGCAGCATAAGCGGGAGCGCTTCAAAATGTATGCAAAACACAAACTTTATAAGGAAGCTCACAAAGTTTTCAAATTAATCAATGTATCGAGTCAAAGGAAGATCTTTTATACTCACAAAAATATGTTTTATACTAACCCGACGGCGTCAAAAGATTGGTAATGTTATTTTAGATTGTATGTTTTTTATTTTTATTGGACGCTCTTTAGCTTAAACAGCTTGATGTATTTAAGCTTGAGAGGTGTCTTTAGAGTATATGAAAATTAAACAAAAGCAAACAAATAGCGGATTCCCGGATTTTTAAATGCAGTATACTGACAAATGGATAATCCAAAATAATAAATCTACTGTTAACAATAAAAACGAAAAACCAGAATGATAGTATCTAAAAACTAAGTTGGAACCGAATTGAAAATATTTCAAAAAATGCTGTGCATTTCTATAAATCAATTTGCTAACAGGCTTGCTGTAGACATTAATTGATTTATGTTTTAGAATAGAATACATTTTATAGGCAAGCGGTCAACAGTGGCCTGGAATAGAAATAAATAGAAACGTATTTTAGTTTAAATCAAGTTCGAATAGTGTGTAATTAAATAATACAAAGTGCTAGTATATAGTACTCTGTGATACAGATAAATCACGTTTGTATATAAGGTGTTTTCTTTTACATTTATTAAATATATCTGGTCATTGCGTGATGTGTGGACCCGAGTTAGAATGGGGAGCTGTGGTGATAAACTTTTTTTAGTACATCGCGTATCCCAATCAGTAATTAACTCAAATTTCTTTCGATCATCGCTCATCTTCCGAATAAGCCCGTCGTTTCAATGTACCGAATAATATCAACTTAAATAACCACCTTAATAAAGAAGACCTCAAGATAAATGTACACACCTATTGCTGCATATTTTACCTACATTTTTTTACCGTACAATAATGTTACCGAAGTTCGATAGCCTAGCATCAAGCTCTTTACGAAAACAAAGAGACCTCTATAGTTCAACCAGTTATCGAGCAATTCCAACTGCCCGGTTTATTGAACAGCATTGTTTATGATCTAGATGTGGAAATCTAGAAACGCTGGACTTGTTTCATGAACACTGATTTATGGAGCTTGATATGCATCTAATTTGTTTAGTTTCTATTACCTTGCCAGGAATTAGAAACTAATGTTACAGCAAAAAAAAACTTTTATTACTCGCGTACTTACTGGCAAGCACTGTCCAGCGTTCGATACCAGTCAGATGACCGGAGCAAGTTCCTGGCAGCAGGTTGGTTCCTATTCAGTAAGAATCATAATAAAGTTTAATCCCACTGCTACGAAAAAGTCTTTATAATGCCTAATAATAGTCCTCGACGTCCTCATCAACAAGTAAACTTAAAATACATCAATAGAAAATAAATAACGTTATATAAACATTACTACAACCTGTTATTTACATCTAGATGAACAATTGAAAAAATACAGTACGAAAATTTTATTTTTAATAACGCACGTATTAAAAAGAGACATAAATACCTAAATGTTAAAAGAGATATAAAAATTGTGATCTTCACAAGCTTTCCACAACAATAATAAAGAAGTGCTAGCTTTGCTTCCGCTACGAAATGTATGCAAAACACAAACTTTATGAAGGCGCTCACAGAGTTTTCAAAGTAATCAATGTATGAAGTCAAAAGCACAACTTTAACCTCACAAAAGTAGTGTCTAATTTCTTTTTCCAATTTCTCAACCACCATCAAGCTAATCAAAACTAAAAACCGGCTTCACCGCCAACTACGTAACCGATTTTGATAAAAATTCTATGGGACCACCAGAAAAGTATCCCTTTTTAAACAAAAAAACGACATTTCCAAATCGGTCTAGGCGTCTTCGAATAATCGCTGAACATACACAAAAAAAACATAAAAGATCGCGAGGAATTGATAACCTCCTCGTTTTTGGAAGTCGGTTAAAAATGGCCTTTGAGTCTTGCCGTCCTAGGCTTTGTTTGTTTAGAGCCGCATGATGCAAAATGCCTTGTTATGTCTGCCTCATTTGGAATAAAGACTATCTATACAATACTGAAAAAGTCGGAAAGCGGGCCCCGGGCTTCTTAGCATTACAGGTGAGGATGTAACTGGGAATACAAGAGAGAGGGAGAGTCTGTAATAGATAGACCTAATATACGGTCCGGGTAGATTCATCAAATCAATTGAAATAACAAAACGTTTTTATAATTCATTCAAGTTTTGATTATTCTACAAGAAACATCCATGTTTTGAGGTAGATATGCAGATACGCGGGCCATTCGCGGCCCGCCCTAATTTACGCCTATGTAGATATGCATCGAATCAATTACCTTTAGCTAATTGTTGGCACGTTTGTAGGGGGATAAGGACACGCCTTAGATTAATCTACTGGTTTATTTAGCTGTTAGATAATTGTGTTGCCTAATGAAAACTCATTATGAAATTAACTTTATTTATAGACTGTTAGCTAGGTAATTTATGTTTGCAGTGTTTAATCTCTGCAATTACTTTTAAACCAATATATGCTGGTGGATGAAGATGAAAATAGTCGGTGTAAGCTGGTTGAAATCTCAGCGAAAAAGAAGTAAGAAAAAGCAATTTTTTGCCTATTTCTACGCTATAAATAAATATATAGGGACAAATTACACTCGTTGCTACATTTAATAAAAAACCATATTTGGATTTGCGGCTCTAAGCAGACGGAACCCAACCCCGCCAGACCCAAAGGCCACTTTTAGCGTGATAGGTTATCGATTGCTAGCCTTTCGCTCACTCCCTCTATCGGCTTTTACGATCTGCGCGGTAATAAAAGCAGCATGTAAGAACTTATACTATAATAAGTATTATTTTTGTTTTGTACAAACCTTTTATCACCAAAAGGCCTAAAATGTTAAGACAACTCGACATTTTCTATTGATTTATCGGCTAACAGCTGCAAAAGACATTTTAAGCAATTTAGCTTAACACCACTCGTCAAATTGTAATTAAACGACGAAGTTAAGCAGGCGGACGTGACACTTTAAATATTCAGTTATCGTATTCGTCTACACGATAAGGTGTCACTTAACGGTGCTTTGGCCCTCTGATAAGATTACTCAAGGGAATTGAATTAAGCAGGTACTTGTTAACCTTTTTAAAAGAGTGTTCTTTTGACTAAACAAGTTTTACCTATTGGGGATGACGCTTTACTCCACGATATAGAGGATCCTAGTGTAAGTGCAGTACCATAGCCATTAAAAGTAACGATCGGCTAGACAGTTTTTTTTTCTAATTTACCAATTAATTAGATTCTAAAACACATGCTTCTGCATGGTTGGGAATTCAGTAGTTTAATTATATACACATTTTTGTCCTACATATACGTTTTTTATATCAACGAACAAATGACGAAACAATTTTTACATCAGTTAGGCATCTAAACAAAAACATAGGTACCTAATCAGGTCGATGATACTCGTAATACTATGTTAGTAAGGAACATAGCAATTGGAGGTCCATAGTTACTGCCTACCCCTGTGGGAAACAGGTGAACAGGAACTGAGATACTCTAGTGGAGATGCATTATTATTAAATAAAAATAAATAAATATATGGGGACAAATTACACTGATTTAGCTAATCCCAAAGTAAGTTTGAGACTTATGTTATGGGATACTAACTCAACGATACTATATTTTATAACAAATACATATGTAGATAATCATCTAAGACCCAGGACAATTTGAAAACGGCCATTTTCCAACTTGCCCTGACCGGGGATCGAATCCGGGTCCCTCTGGGTGACGGACTATCATGGTGACCACTACGCCGTCACTATTGGAAACTTCTTTCATTTCACTTTAACGGGTAATGTACCTATCTATTTAATGAGCAAAGTCAGATCGATGTTGATGATAGGTTTACCATCATGCGCAGAAAGTTTTAGAAACGCTTTGTTAAGTGATGGCAGTGTGGAGTACCTACTAAATTATCTAAAAAGAGTTGTTAAATCTATCCTCTACAGATAACTCTTTTTATATAATCTAGTAGGTACTCCACATCATTATGTGAAACACTCCCATTGCTTAACAAAGAGTTTAGAAAAATGTTTCATCTAGAAAATATCTACAAAAATAGACTATTACTGATTTACCCATTAACTATTTAGATTCTTTTTTGATCAACCTATACTATCCCACTACTGGGAAAATTACTCTGTCCGTTCTAAGACTGGCATCGCCGATGTGGGTCACAAAACTGCTAAGTTGAAGTGGGATTGGGCGGGTCATGTTAGCAGAATGAACTAGATAACTAAATGTAAATCTAAACTGCTTTATATTCTTCTATAAAAAAAATATTGAAAAAACAAATTTCCGAAGATGATCCTCGATCAATTTAGCAGTAAACATTTAGGTTAATCATCATGTATATACCTACATATAACAAAGGAGCGGAAAAGCTTCCTCATAAAATTTGCATTGTCCTCGCTGCAAACTCACCTTGTGTACCACCTGAACCTCAAATAAAGAGGGTTTGGAATCAGCGCTTCGTAATGTTCGTAATTTTTTCGTGACATGTTCCGTCTGTAACAAACGCTAAGTGGGACAGAGATGCCGCATCATGCGACGTATTCTGCTATCTCTTTCGCACGTAGAGTTTGTGTCAGAGATATACTAACAACATCGCATGGTCCTGCCTATCGCAGCGTACGCCCTAAGCATTTGAACACTTTCTTGGTAACTAAGTTAAGACACAGACATTATTATATGCGAAATACGGGTTACTCACGTAGAAAGTTAGCTACTGGCTGACATGTGACAACCTTATTCGGAGGTTTTCCTCAGAGCGAAATTATCTCGAGAGGCGAGCACGAAATCGCAGAGTTTGAGTACGGTTCGGGAGGACTTTGTGCGCATGATTGGTAGACAATATATTTCTTTGAGTGTATCGTAAGTACTTTTTGAACCGTTGTAAAAAAAAACTTTTACTGAGGCCAATATAAAAATTATTAAAAATGAACAATTAAACGTGCTTACGAGAATATGTAATGCAAATGTGATTAGTTATTTATTGGTGTGAGTTTTGCGACAACGCTTGCGATACTAATTTTGTCAAGTCGCACTTCTACTAGTTTTTTCTCTTTCGTGATAAAAAAACAGTCATCAAAAAAGTACAACAAATAGAAAACTTCCCTTTTTTTAATTCAGAAATATATGCAGCGTCCAAAATCATTAAGGAATAAAAGAAGCTGATAACAACTTTGTACTTAATCATTATGTGTAATCATGACAACATAATTCACGAAACCAATATTATATGTTCAAAAGTTCAACTACAGTACGGTAATCCTTAACTAAATTACCATTAGTAAATGCCACAATTATCATTAGATAAAATATCAAATGATTAGACTTATTCAAGTGTACAAGACACATAGCTAAGATCATTTTACATAGGTACCAATTTGTAAAAGAAAAAGAAATAACGCTTACAAAAGAGGAGGCTTGTTTGTAGCGATTGTACTTAGTAAGTTATCCTTCTACACGTTTGTTATTTGAGGCCTGGGCACTGAATTTGTGCATACACGAAACTGTATTTTTCAAAATGAAATTGAAATGTTTTACAAGTGTATCGAATTTATCTCGCCGTGAAATTCACGCACGAAACTACATGTACATGTTCTTATTCAATTTATAACTTTACATCATATAAAATATGACAATATGTGGAAAATATGTGGTTTTATTCTATGTAGAATATCATCTACAGAATTTCCTCTCACATACTAATAAGTAAAGTAATTGTCGAAATAACGCTGTCATGGTTTCTCTGAGAGATTGCAGTTGGTATTTTAAAAAAGGGCATCGAATATTCTGCAGGATTGTCAAAGCTCTCGTGGTGGAGCGGCCATCATATATTCTATAGGAATAGTACTATTAGACTAAGTACAATTAGGCTAAACTTTCTGCCTCTTTACTAAATTAGTTTTAGATTAAAATTTTAATATTAATAACATAATATCAATTATATTTTTATCCCATATAGCCATAAACATGCCAAAAATACAAGTATTTTTTTTAAAAGCTACAAAAAATTCTAAAATTGAAAAGAAACAAAATAAATATGCGCGATTGTTCTTATCATAAATAATCACCTACATTAAATTAAAGGATTATGAGTTAAATAATCCCATAAAACATTAAATGACTATTCAGGACTAAAATTTGCATATCCAGGATAACACAGAAGAGCTGAAACCAGAATAACATAAGTCCTCATGTTTTATGCCTTTTGTGCGTTAACGTGACACAAAGCGGGCTAAATTTAAAACAACAGAGTAAGCCGTGTGACGTCACATCATGTAATTAAGAACAGTTACATGAAAACAGACTTTCAGCTGTTTTATATATTGTTAGTCTTAAAGCGAATATCAAACCGAACAGGAGGCAATTATACGCCTTAGTACGGACAACTATTAACCGGATAACCTGAAAATTTACTGTCTCATAAAAGATTAAAATACCTTTCGTGACAAAAGCTATTAAAAACGGTATTTCTTTTATAATTTTAGGATTTGAATCAATTACTAAAATCAGCGAGGGTAAACTTAAAATACCCGTAAAATTTATCAGATTTTACCAAACTTTTTCTACTGACATTGCATGTTTTCATCATAACTTGATACTCACCAGATATGTACTTTTTACTAGCGAACACGAATGAAAGTAATATCGGATTGAACCTTGAGTAGGTAACCCAATCAGGCCTGTGTCACTCCCCGTTTAGGTATCTAAAATATACCCCCATTATTACTATGTGCGCGGCGATCACTTTGAAGGGGAAAATTCAGTTACATGAATCGTTTGTACAGAGTAATAAGAATGAAATTAGCTTGCAATGGATGTCTAGGTATCTAAACTAAGAGGTGAGAAGTTCTTACGCGAGCTAAATTAAACCATAGTGCTAACCACATTAAGTAGATATTCCTTAGAATTTATTTTCTGCGTAAGACTTCTATACGTGAGTACTAGTATTTATTCTGTGATTCGATCATAATTACAATCCTTGGCCTGCCAGTATGACGTAAATTAATCCAATTCAAATGAAGAACTGTGTTTCTGGGTTGAAATAAAGCTGCGAAGCGAACGATACACGCGTGCTTTGCTCACTAATCCCCTACAACGAACACAAATATATTGGAAACACACGAACTCATTTCAGCACCCGGAGCGCTGCGGGCAACATTGCATGGATAAAAAAATCAACACATTATTACTTATCTAAAACTGATAAATGGCCAATTAATCAACAATTATCCGCTTTGTTTGAGAGAGGCTTTAGTTTAGAAGTAGACTAATATAGACTGTTAAAATAGAAGATAAAACACTAATAACCATTTACATTACTTTACCAAGGTGTTATTTGTACTGACGTAATTTTTTCTGTTTAACTCAAATAGTCTTCACCATTTTGCAACGATAGGAATGCAAAGGTGTTATGTAATATTTAAGAATCTCTCTCTGATTGCAGTACAGTCTTCCTACAGTGTTGCGATTCTTGATTCAGACGTCAAGAGATACGAGTGAACTCCGTAAAAGATGTTATATAATAACATATTTGTATCTTCAGTACTATATCTGTATTATTGCAACAAATTAAATCATAACAAGCTCACACAGTAACAACAGGCACTGAAGTAATAACACGGCGTACGTTTGCAAAGCAGGATCGTATGCAAATTCCTAAACGAAGGGTGTCCGTGCACATTTTGCCAAAGTTTCTCTCCACCGTGATTACGGTATGTCAAGAACATTTTAGCATTTCAAATGTTCTGTACGTGAAGTACTACTCGTAAATTTACGGCTAAAGCCTTGCATATTATAAATTTCAAAAGTTGTCGCATATACTATATATACATACATGCCTGGTTTTGTGGAACGATGTGCCTTAAGACAGCGAGCTTATAAATGTGAAGCAGGATTAGTGATTAGTAAGTAATAAAATACTTATTTCATTACTTACTAATCACATAATAATAGCTAGCTGCTTTATATAGATTTATAAAGTTCCTATATGAAGGCAGACGTAGTAATTGCATATTTATTAGATTGTAAGATGTTTTTATCGCCTACTATTTCTCGGTTTTCACTTTAAGTTCACCAAGTAACTTTCTTTTAAAACAAGTTATAATTAAAACAAAAACAAGCTTTTATCTAACTTAAAAGTTAAATGAGCTCCTCGACACGAATCAAACGAGCCCACACATGGGTTTGCGCCATTTCATTACAGAATGTGTATTGCCGCCTTCCAGCTCCATTATCAGATCAGCTCCATGTCACCATAATGTAGCATTGTCACGCGATATACATATTCGTGCAAAATTTCAGCTTAATCGGAAACCGGGAAGTGGGACTTTAACTTGTAAGATTTGATTACAGACAGACAACGGAAAAGGTGAAACTAATAAGAAAACTTGTAAAATACTATTGATACTGGAAGATATTCCAATGGGTTAAGTCTGCCGTTGAAATTTTACTTTTTACTCTGTTATTGTATTTGTGTGTTTTCATAGTATAATAAAGTATTTACAAACAAACTACACCTAGAGAACGAGGACAAGTAAATCATAGTAAAAGTACATTCAACTCGCTTCCTAGTATCAAATTGTAACGAGTCTTTTTTTCCATTCAACGATTTAGTAAATACAATGAGCAAAGCGGAAACCATAACATAGGAGTAAAAGAAAGTATATGTGAGGTCTATACCTTGGGAACGAGGACAAGTAAATTATACTAAAATTACATTCAAACTCATTTCCTTGTATCAAATTGTAATGTTGTGTATCTGTTTTTAGCATTTAAATAAACGATTTGGTAAATACAATTAGCAAAAAGAAAACCACCACATAATAGAATAGGAATAAAAGAAAGTATGTGTGAGGTCCACGAAACAAAAATACATAATATTGCATTTATTAAAATCAAATGAGTTTTGAACACTAAATCTGAATTCTGAACAATGGGATGTGATCATTTTAATAAATAAAGTTATTGTAGCGTTTATTTGAGCGATAAGCATAATAACTGCGAGTTACGACTTCGTAGGTACCAAAACGTTTTCAGCGACTAAGGACGTTTACATACGAGCGTACATTTCAGATAACGCATTTATAAGTTAAATAAGACAAGGATACCTACGTAAAGATCATAGTATAGTCAGCAGCGTCTTCTGTGCAACGACATTATCTTCTGCAATCATGAACCATTCTCCGAGTATGGTCTTAATATTAACTAATGTGCGTAAATGTTCCTTTTTAACCCCCGAAAAAAAAAGTGGATGACGTAAGTGTGTCTCTGTCTGTGGCATCGTAGCTTTTTGTTTGAAAACTGACTTGATAGACATGATTCTTAACTAAGTTTGATGGAAATCGGCTTAGCGGTTTAAAATTTATAAGCGGTAAACGCTGGAAAGTCAGTTTTTTTTTAATTCGCTTGGCTAATTTTGAGAGGCTTTTACTTTAGTTAAGCTATGGACTGATATTTTAATGACATGCTAATAATTAAATTTTTTGCAATGCACATTTAACCTACTTCAGTGTAGTAAAAAAAAAACGATCATACGCAAATAAATAAATAAATATGTACGGACAAATCACATAGATTGAGCTAACCCCAAAGTAAGGTCGGATTTGTGTTATGAGATACTAACTCAATAATATTATATTTTATAACAAATACATATATAGATAAACATCCAAGACCCAGGTCAATCTGAAAAAGATCATTTTCCATCTTGACCTGACCGGGGATCGAACTCGGGACCTCCGATGTGACATCGTGGCAAGATGACCACAAGGTGACAAAGGTCGTCAAAATAAACTAAAAATGCACGCGGAGTATGCAAAAGCCCTAAGGAACGATGTAATTCGCGGTCGGAATGGGATTTTCATTACGCATGCCAGGCGACGAAAATAAACAGGGGTTTGCTAGAAGTGATTCAACATTATGTGGTACTAACTCTTTTTACTTCTGAAAAACAGTAAAATCTTCTGTTACAATAGAATGGGGAATAACATTTATAATATATGAACAAAACAAACAAATGACACTCTGTAAAAAGTCCCAGGATTCTATTGCTGCAATTATCCTATATTCTTCTTTTGAGATAGTACCGTTTTCCGTTTACTCATATGGGATTGGCGTAACATTTATTTTTATCTTTTATTATGAGTACTATACTGTGCAATATAATATTGTCACTAAGTTAATTTGTATTATTTACGTATGCTCACACTCAAGCTTTAATGCTTAGATAATAATACTTCTGTACTCACACCTTTAGAAATTAACTCTACAAGGAGTAACCACATAATGAAACTTAGCACATTTGTTTGACTATTACTTATTCGAGCTAAGATATCGTACAAGTTAATTTGCGAGGTAAATTAAAAAGAACCCCCAGGCAAGAACGCTATCTAGTGATGTGTAGCCGAACTACAAATATTTAATTTACTAGAGAAACCCTGACTACCAAGCGTTAACCCCCAATAATTTATAAACGGCGGAACCGATTTTCATCAAACAAAGCTACGAACCTTCGCAAAGGAACTTGCTTTCACGTTAAAAAACCGCATCGAAATCGGTCCATCCGTTCAAGCGCTACGATGCTACAGATTAACAGGCAGACAAGCCAACAGACATAAGTGTCAAACTTATAACACTTATACTTTTTTGCCGGAGGTTGAAAAATAAGATGAATTACATTATCGCAATTTTTTTCACTTCTAGAATATTGTACTTCTTTGAAAGCTTAGAGGTTAAACATCAGATGAAATTAATAGAAGAGGAATTTAATAAATGATGTTTAGGCCCGACCTTTTGTAAGTATTCCTAGGCTTGAAATCTCGACGTCTATATGACGAGGCCTGTACTAAATTTACTAATTTAGGTCGGTTGCTTAATTTTGAAGGCTGTGTCATGACCAGGATTAATTAGTAATTTAATAAATAATGATTCACTACAAATTGTGCAGAATATTTTTTCCTATTTTTTTATATTTGGGTATTTCTGAGTTGTGATCTTTATTTAGTATGCGGTTCAATTCAACTCAATGATTTTCATCAAAGCTTTAACATACTTTTTTTTTGACTGACACTACTATCAAAAGTTCTACAATTTCCTCAGGAGTAATTCTTCAAGATACTCCTTTCCCAAAGTTATTTCAGACAAAATATTTCTGAATAAATCTGTTTCATTCCGAAACTAATTTCGTGCCGCGTTGCAGTTCAAAATTAGTTTGGAATCGCACGAGTTATTGGACGTGCAATTGACGTCCTTTTGTTAAACTGCAAATGGAAAGATGTAAATTGTTTAGGTACCAAAAATAGCATCGTAATTTGTTTAAGTCACAATTTTCAAATTCAAAATTCTTTAACTAAGTAATACATAGATTGAAGAGACGCGCCAATTAAGTTTAAAAACCTGTATCTGGTAAGTCCCGCTCTTTCGATACAATGACATTTACACATCAAGTATTAAAATCAAACGTAGAACAAAATACAATCCAAAAGGATGATGAGAAGAAATGTCCCCACCATGACCACAATCCCACAGATTTGAAATTTAATAAGTGTAATTTGAAGCGTTAAGGAAAAAAAATCACTATGGCAACGTACTTCAAATGCGTGTGGTTTTGGTTTTGTAATATAATGTTTTGTGTTATATAAATGTAAATATATTTTTTCACTAGCACATTAATTAGGGTGCAATAAAAAGTATAACAATATGGCGATCATAATAATATTTTTATTTATTTTACAGAAACCAAACAAAAAGAAATATATTTTTTAAGTTTATTTAGTAAATGTAAATATATATACATTTACTTTTTGGGGTTAGAGCGTCATATTGACTTTAATGCAACAGCACACATGCTTGATAATATTTGCATGGACGACTTAATCACTGTTATTTTACTCAATGATTACTAGTTTGAGAACCAGGTATTTTTTTAAATAGAACACACAACTACCACGCTATATTAGGCTTTTTCTATTCCCAATTAACAAATTCACACGTATCCCCTGACTGTAGTAGGGTTGTCGGGGTTCATACAAAATCCCCCCTGGTCCTTTAGCATTTAAATTTAGTAAATATGTATGAATCTTATCGATGTAAGTCTACGTATATGCGCGGTGAAGTTTAGTGTTTTCCTCTCTTACTAGGTAAATAAGGCATTAAGTATTAAGGTTATATAAAAAAAAGGTAAGTCCTGTCTCTTGTGTGTATTAATATTCACTTAACTTGTGCTTTATAATTTTTTGGGTTGGTATAGGCCCACTATCTCGTCCCCCCCATGGGTTCCCGGTTTGTCGTACCGGGGGGGCTCAGTACCCGTGGTAGCCTCGAGCCACGGGGAAGCTAAGAGGAACCCGCGAGGGGGCGCTCCTGCTGTCGTCAACCAGCAGTGAGCGCCCACATTGGGGCGGCGGGGGAGTGGGAAGATCTCCCCCCACCCGGGGAGGGGCGCTCCCGCGGGCTCGGCTTCGGCCTTGAGCCTGTAGGGATGCGCCCAATGGGGCGGCGGGGGAGTGGGAAGTTCTCCCCCCACCCGGGGTGGGGCCGCCGGGAGGGGAATGTTTCATTGCCCTCCCGGCGCTTCAGGCGGGGCCACACCGCCGTGGCTGTGGTTGGAGATCGGTCGCGGAGGAGGAGGAGTGTCGGTGTTACGTTGCCGCTCTCCCTATCCTCCGCGACCGAGCGGTGCCGCACCGCGTTTGCGGCGACAGCCTCCCCCGCAGGCTGACGGGTATCCGTAACAGGGATCTTTCCTCCGTAAAAAAAAAAAAAAGGCCCACTATCTCGTGAGAAATATATTTCTTTCATGACTTATGTATTATACAGTAATCGACAGATGTGTGCCAAATAATTCGTGAAAACAAAAGCTTCCTTCAACTAGAGTGATCGTAATTGTTGACATAGTGTCATTAACACCTAAGCTGATTTCAGAGTGACGCCGGCGAGAAGCGGCGTTGACCAGCGCGTTTTAAAGCGCGCTTGACCTGCGGGCCGCTGTAGAACGAGTTTTAATATTACGAGTACACATTTCGTTCAGATCGCGCGTACTATGAAATGCGGCTACTACCTAATGCAGTCTTTCCCAAAGTGGGCGATAACGCCCCCTTGTGGGCGCTGGAGGCTTTAAGGGGGGTGGTAACGGGCCCAGAATAAAGTTGGGGGGCGCTGATGTGATTTAAGCAATGAGTGATTTATAACTTCAGCTATTTCATATTTTAAATTTCACTGAAATTAAAATCCTTTTACTACACAACATCCATTTATTAGTTCATATTTATATCCTTTTTTTATTGTACAAATATAAACTAAAAATGTAATTATTATTTATTATTTTAATGCGTTCACAACGCTATTTATATCGTTAAAGGAATCAAACACTAAAAAAAATTCGTGTTTTAAAGATTCGCAGGTGAGGTCCCCACTTCCGATACTCTTTATTATTGTAAAATTGTATTATTATTGCTATTTTTTAATTTAAAATTAACAATGTTGATTATTGTTATTTTTTATAAAAGATACTCGAATGTACTGGTGTATGTATTATTATTGCTCTCTCTTGTAAAAAAGTCTAGTTTAGAATATAGGTTGAATTAAACTACAGGCAAGACAAATATGTGATTCAGGTTTTTATGGTGAAAAAAATGGGGGGCGCTACAAAATAACAGATTTTTTAAAGTGGGCGTTTGACAAAATAAGTTTGGGAACCTCTGATCTAATGTATTACAAGCGCGCGTCTGGACGGCGCGGTTCAAACGCATGACTCTGAAATCAGCCCCATAGTTTTGTTTCATGTCTCCTCACTCAAGGGATGGTTTAGGTATCATCTTTCTCTTATTCTTTTAACTAGGGAGTTCCAAATCGATGGCATGGTTTCAAGTAGATATAGCGTATATTTTTATTTCTCGTTTGCGAGTGGCTATCAATATGCAAGCGCTGACCAAAGGGGATTGGTTAGGACAATGAGCTCGGGAACGTGCACTGACTTGTGATCCAATTCGCTGACGCCAAACACTGGCTTGCTGTTTGTCGACAATAGAATTAACTGACTTATATTTCTTAGTTGTAACTGATATACAATACATAAATATTTATTTTAATTGCGCAAATATTTACAGCATGTGACGGCAGGCAGTCCAAACATACCTATAGCGAAATAAGAAAATAAATTCGACAGCCCATATAAACGCGTCATCAGTTGACCAAATTTTGTATGGGTAGTCGATCTTTTCTTTCTTATTTCGCCGAATATCGTGCAATATAATCAGTATTTAGAACTGTTATTGCTGAAAAAAAATTGAGCATTGGGAACATTAAATGTTGTATAGTACCTATTATCTTTTGTAAGAAAGCATCTTGTTTTTTTTTTGTGGGCAAAGTTAAAACTATTGGTTAAAACAGTAAAACCTGTAGCTATATTTATCATGCTCATACTTAGTACTACTCAAGTGTCATTCGAATGAAGGTAATATATCGTACATTTTCATAAGCAGCTGTAAACTCGTAGTAAAAGTGTTATGGGGTCATAAACTTTGTGATATAGCGCAGATGTCCGCGCAAACTTTACATTGTTGCATATAATAAAATTTAACTATTTTATTCACTAGAATAACACCATTCGAGGTGGCAATGCAATGGCTCTGTGTTTTTTACATACAAAAGATATAAATGTACATTATTCTTATTTGTGTATTTGTCCATCTTCCAAGACACATTTAAAAACATGGCATTGAAACGACGTAATATTTGCATGCTTTATATTTTATTCCTGGATAAGACGCTTGAGATATGTAGGAGATAAAGCTATAGTTATATAAGAATGACCTAAAAAACGTGTCAATTCTTTCACTCAGGCACAAATCTCTGGCAAAGTAATTGTTTAAATCATTTGTAATTTTCTACGATGCATTTATTTTTTTGTTTTGTCAGCAAGTATGATAGAAGCATATAACTAATATAAACATTACTAACTTTTGACGTCAAAATAATTAATTGTTGTAGAAAGTATTAACTCTAGATTGGAGTTCAAAATACGCTGCAATCAATCTGCGCTACGTGATAAACATTTTTTCTCATTTAAAACACTTTCTCGTTGTTCGATTTAGCAAAAAACCACGAACAGAAAATAAACTGTCACTCTACAGCGCAAAAGAACCGCTGAAAAATTACCCATATATCAAAAAGGCAGCGAAACACGGGCTTTTTAAATAGCTCCTCTTACAAAAAATGTGAAATATTACTGTAAACACTGGAAAGCTTCTGCCCACCGCGTTTTTAGTATATTCGTGCTAGATTTACTCTGCAGGCGAAAACAGAAACAAAAACCGTTTTATTGGGGACTGTTTTGTGTCACGAGAGATTTGGTCCCTTCACGTAAACTATGCGTAGATTACTTTTTGTCATCGATGCCCCACTGTTGGGCAAAAGTGGATGTCCTCTATGCGATGAATAAACTAGATAAAATACTCGTATAACACTTTTGATACAGTCAATACCTACCTGCGGAAAGGATGGTTTCCGCAGGTAGGATGGCAGAAGACGATAGAAATGATAGTTTCGTTGAACGAAAAGTTTTCATGGATGTGACGTACCCTCTAAGTAACAGACGTGAACTACAACGAAGATTTTTTGTTTAATTTTTTTTTAATTGACTTTTTTTTGTCTTTTATTTATTTTCCCTTTTTACTCTTTTTATTAATTGGTTTTTAAAACTTTTAACTCCGATTTTGCTTTTCTTTGCCTACCATACCATCAGACTCAGTAATTCGGCGACGTTTATTAGTCGGACTCCTGTGACAAAATAACCTCACTAGTCCGTTTCTTTCTAAGGCCAAAGGGAACATCAAGTCTGAAATAATCACTTAAATAGAATTGCGGCCGGAAATGATCCACCCCGCTCCGAAAAATTCGATGGCGACTAAAATGTTGCCAAAAATACCCCTTGTTTTTGCCTAAATGACGGATTGTCACAGATTAATGGATCTCATGATGAAATAGTTTGAATCATATGAACTTTTTTGAATAATCCATGATGTCACAAACTAGCGTTATCATCCTAATAGCATGCACTGCACAGTCCGTGATAATTAAAAGGTTCCCCGCAGGAAAGAAATTTCATGACACGAAAAAAAATTACTTAAGAGATCATTATTTTAAGAATATTGGCTTAGTAATAACGAATTCTGAAGAGCCTGACCTAATATAAAAGTTAGGTTAAAAACAAGACATTCAAAGCAGTCATGAATTTTATCCATGAATTAAAATCAAATCATTTGTAAAACATAGAATAAAATCTTTTGTAACAAAAGCATAGATTTATCGTAAATAAGTCCTAAAGGTAATTACTTGTTTACTGTGACGCAGAACGAATTTATGGCTAAACCTTCAATTAAGCTGAAAATTGTACCCTCGACAATTTAGCCTGGTTTAGGTACATTCTGATAAATAGTAATTACCTCTTTACTTTGTACGAGGCACAGAGATTCAAATCTGAGTTAAATTTTAATCTGCTTTTTGTTTCATTCCAGAAAATAAAAAACTAAGAATGTATCAGCGTAAGGCCGACCGAGGGAATGGACCGAAATGCGAATTATGTTGAAAAGAAAACGGCTAGCAAACCATCGCTATTTTGATTTTTTATTTTTCTACCTTTTTGCCGACCATCACGCTAAAAGAAGCTTTTGGGTCTGCGACCTTGTTTTCTTACTCTAAAACACGACACATACAACTTACAGCAAAAACTTTTCACGATGACGGTACAAAAAATGTTTCATCAAAACCTTAACGACCTACGTGATCTCAATTACCATAATAATCTCCAATTAACTTTGTATTACGTAAACATGTATAGTTAAAGGAGCTTTCCTAGAGGCACAATGTTGGTGAAAGTGCTGTTATTTTTCCGTTTTTCGCAGAGCTTTTAGGAATAGAAGGTACTTATTATTTTGAGCTTTAGTAGAGGAGTCGGAATTTCGATCGTGGACTACGGCATTGAAAACAAGTAGAGCTTTATACATGTTATCTGTTGTCAAGTGCGCAAGTTTAACTTTACTGCAATTTCAGTCTACGATTATTTTACTGATTACATACTTCGTAAATACAGAATATTTGATGACCTCCGTGGAGTAAAGGTGTAGGTAGCCAGGCTGGTCCCCCACTTAGAACTTCTCGGTTCAATCCTCAGCCAGGGCAAATTGGAAATAGACTTTTTTAATTGTCCTATGTCTTGGGTGTTCCCAACATAAGTTTAAAACTTACTTTGGGGCTAGCTCCATCTGTGTTTAGTTCTTATAATATAATTAAATATTATAAAAACCGGGACCGAATGATCGGGAGAGAATGCCATATAGCATTAGGTCCGCCTCTTGTACATTTTTTTAAATTGTGCAATAAAGTTTAAATATATAAATAAAATATTCGTATATAACTAATAATAAAATAAACGCAACAATTTCCACAAGAACACATAAACCCGTGGTCAGCTAAACAAAAGCACGTCTCTTTTTTATTTCGCCATATGTTTGCTCAGAAATCTAAAGAACTAATGTTCATGCTTTAATAAATTCTTAAGTTCAAAGATTTTCTTTTGCTACAGACCGACATAAGAATATTGTTATGAAATAATGAGATATTATGAAATATCATGTACCGAGATAAGAAAGTCATGTTTCAGATAAATGAAATGTGCGTTTGCCTTAGGCGAGACACACACCCGGCTTCACAAAGGACCCGACTAATCTGCCTCGCGAGGCTGCCTCGTGTATGTGACTAGCTTTTTGTTTTGTAATAAAGAAAACATTTTAATAATTGGAAGCATAAGACAGATAGTGATCATATACTCGAATACAACACGTAATACAACTATATAACAAAGCAATGATGCCGGTTTTTTCAATATATGTTAGCCACTTTTTGAGTACCATGTAATTTCAATGTAACGTTATAATTAACAAAATAAAATAATAATTAAAATGTCGTGAAATATAATGTAAGTCATTTCACTTTGATGTACATACGGATTAGTTTCTATTTTGAAGTGCATTCTTTTTACCTACATCATTAGGTGAACATTGAGTCAGTTTTTAGATTAAATATAATTATTTAATTTATTTTACAATAAATTACACTACATTTTATAAATCATTTAATACTACGTTAAAATTAATTCATTTTTAAAGTCGGGTCTTCTAATTCCTAAAACAATTAGAATAAATCCGTCGTCAAATTCTCAAAACATTCTTTTGCGAATTTGTAATTTAAAACAATCGTGGTGGTGAATATTCATCCTTTTCGGTGTTAATTAACATATTGTTTCATTTTGTAATATTGTTTTTCAGGTGGGTTAGTCACCTTATAATTAAAGTACGAGTAAATACTGATTCCCAGATTAAATGTTTTTAAGGGCTACATTTTAATAATAATTATTCTCCGAAAACGATATACATTTTCATTTTATTGTTATTTTTATTCGTTTTAAATATGCCTTGATTATCTAAGATAATTTTTCAAAACTAAAAACCGAACTTCATTGCCAAACTACACGACCAGTTTTGATAAAAAGTCTACAGGGACAACCTTGCAAGTATTTGAAAGATTAAAGATTTTTTTTAAATTAGTCTAGGCATCTCCGAGTGATCGGGGAACATAAATACAATATATGTATATGTACATTCATTGATAACCTTTTCCTGTTTGTGTTGAAGTGGTTAAAAATGTTTACTTATTACGTTTATTTTACGTTTACCTACTAGTTCAAAATGAAGTTGAAATATCATAGCGGCTTATTCAATGCCATTTTCAGGATTAAATCATTAATTTATTGCAATCAAGCAATGGTTCGTTTAATATTTATAACAATTGAAGTATGACAAAGCAACTTCAGATGACTTGTACAAGACAGTAGCAATCATAATCTGTCTAGAGGATTGATATGCCTGAATGTTCAAACTTTCGTCCTAGCTCAGATATTTCTCAAAGTCACCTTGGTAGGTTATCGCTCGGTTATAGAATACAATAAAGATGATTTTAATCCTTAAATTAAAATATGTTTGAATAATCTTCCACTTACGATGGAATTATTGTTGAGGATGAATTACTATTACAATTGTTTCAGCAATTTTTGTTTTATAAAAATGTACTAACTTTAAAGGGTTATCTTCTGATAAGGACCATCAATGCGGTTTTATTAATAGAAAATAACTAAAATAAACTCGTTGCAACTCATAAACTCTGTGTACTTGTAAACAAGGATAATTCGAATAAATGTGATGAGCTAACTACGAATTCCGAATGGTAGGTATACATCAATTGTTTTATAGAGATAGATAATTACCTATCCTATCAAACAATTTTTGTTTGTATACCTACACATGAAATATATCACAAATACTTTTTCCTTTTCTTAACGTACACCTACTAATCTAGAATAAATAAGTACGCTAATAATATAACAATCTAGCCTAAACTCAGACTATAAGTAATTTAACACAGACCTAGTTTTATAAATGTACGTTTTTAACATATCAAAAATATTAACCAATAAATTTCAAAAAATCCCACGAGCATTTTATAGCATTTTTCTAAATTTTATTTCATCATGACCTCGTAGTTAGAGAGTTATTACGCTAGTTCATGAAGATAAAAGCTACTGCATACGGAAGGGAATATTTAGCACTGCGCTTAGAGCACACTCCCGTTATGCTATCTGAATTTATGGAAATTGAGCATCACGGTTTATGCTAGTTAGCTACTTGCATACAAAGTCCACGTCTACTACCATTGACACAGAAATGTAATATATTAAAAGTTCTATCAAATGAGGCAAATACCATGCAGAAGATAAATTTAATATTTTTCAAACAATCAGGCGTTAAATAACACTTGTGACAAAAATACAATTTAAAGAAAAAAAAGGACTACTAATAAGATTTTCAATGGTTATTCAAGAAATAATTTAAAGGGCTATATGTAGGGTCTCTCTAAGTCTCTCTAAGGTTTTATTGTTCTCAAAATTTAAAAAATTAAATATATTAATCAATTAAAATAAATTTAAATTAATAAAATGGAAATCCTAAAAATAAAATTATCACTATCTAATTAATCCTATAAATTTGCACCTTTCAAAATAATATTAATTATCACCATATTAACGATAAAACAATTTATTTCAAATGAGGGCCCCACTTCTACAAATAGTATTCGCCTTAAGTACCAATAGGCAGTTCAGGACAATTTGCCCTAACTTATAGATAGAGTATTCCATTTTCTGAATATGGGAACTATCAGACAAAACTTCTATCATAAAAAATCATTTTGTGTATCATCTCTTGTGACTTTTCATTTTCAATACCTGAACGTAACTCCGGGAAGGCTTGTTATTGGCTATATTTTTATTTGAAAACTTCTACCTCCGTGCTCTGCTGGATATTACTCAACGTATTTATGCGAGCCGTGGCTCACCGCTTTCCATTTTATGAACAGCTAAGCAGAAGCAATTTTTTATCATATAATTTTTAATTTTGTACTCCATTACTAAGCAAGCTACAGAATAAACAAATATTTAAGTTTTATCGAGAAGACTGTCAACTGTTTTCAATGTTAACAAGTTGTGCACGCCTTATAAGTGGAGATTTGAGGTAGTGCTCTACTCTCAACATGTCAGGGTCAAGCATTTTTCTGGACTTAAACTGTCTCTATTATATTCATATTGCACTAATGAGATATGAAAAACATCCCTTTTATAAACACATTTAATACTTGTAGAAAATATTTGTTAAGTAAAACATATAAAAAAATGATAAAAAAATTGTTCAGATGTCCGGTGATTGTATGGACGGACGTATTTGCCACGATTACGCTCGAAAAACTTAATGTATTTATACCATTTTTTTAAATAACTATCTAATTCAGTGTCTTAAAGTATAATAAATAAAATACTTAAATTATGTACCTTTTCTTCTTCGCCGTTGCCGGTCCCAAGCCCGGATGAGAAAGAAGGAGGGTTGGCAGAAGGTGATCTCAACTGCTGTAAATTCACCAACGCCGAGCATCGGGCGGCGGTAAATTATCCCGAATCTGGCTACAGCAGCCATGAGGAATTAAATCACCTCAAAAATGTCTGACTCACCAAGTCGTTTTGCCAACGCGGTGAGATTATGGCAACTAACCTTCATGGATAAGTACAAAAAACAACGGCCCCCAGTCCCCAGCAGCCACACTATTCCTGGCTACGACAGCGGTCATGGTCACGGTGTGGCAGGGGGTGCGAAGAATCCCTGGGTACGATACGGCTGTCACACACAACTATACTTGGCTACGTATAACACGAATACGATCGGAACGCAAGCAAAACTGGAAGAACTTGAAAAGGACCTCACGGACATAAAGTGGGATATAGTTGGGCTGAGCGAGGTAAGGCGAAATGGAGAAGACACGCTGAAACTTAACTCCGGCAACGTATTATTTTATACGGGAAGTACTAGTTCGGCAATCGGTAGCGTAGGCTTCCTCATACACAAAAGAATCGCACATAATATAACTACACTGTGCAGTATATCACCACGAGTAGCCTACGCAATATTGAAAATCAACAAACGGTATTCCATCAAAATCGTCCAAGTCTATTCCCCGGCAAGAACAACAAAACATACGCTGGCTGACGTAGAAACTTTTTATGAAGACATAGACAGGGCATTAGCAGCTGGAAAAAAGACCAAATTTAATATAGTATTGGGCGATTTCAATGCCAAATTGGGTCCTGGTACGGATGACGATAACTATGTGGGTCCATTTGGTATTGGAATAAGGAACGACCGAGGTAAAATGCTGGCAAATTATCTGGAGTCAAGGAAGCTCTTTGCCATGAATTCCTTTTTCTACAAGAAACCTCAAAGAAGGTGGACGTGGTCTGGGCCAGGCGGGGTTGTAAAAAATGAAATCGATTTTATATGTTCAGATCATAAACATATAATAACAGATGTGACCGTCCTCAAGAGACTAAAAATGAGTGACCACAGAATGGTAAGAGGCGTCATAAAAATTAACAACAACCTGGAGAGACAAAAACTTCTCAGAAAACCCCTGGCCAACCTACACATCCCCAATGGAGTACACAAGGAATTTGAGGAAAAGCTGGATTCATTATTAAATCAACCAGTCCCAGAAAACTCCAAACAAGACCTGGAGAATAAATATAATACTCTGCTTACAACCATAACGAACACGGCACGCGACGTTTTTCGCAGAAAAACACGAGATAAAGATCTACTGGACCCTAAAACCGAGCTGCTCTTAGAACAACGGAGAAATCTTCCCTCAGAATGCTATAACACCCAGCAACACCGCGACCTTAATAGAAATATTTCTAAGGCAATTAGACGAGACGTAAGGAAACGGAACTCTGAGAGAATACAAAGCCTCATAGAAAAGCACCGTGGCCCCAAGATATTTAAAAGAGCCACGAACAACGGCAGACCACAATTAATCACGTTGGAGAACAGTGAGGGGAAAACGGTTACAGAAACTTCAGACGTACTTGAAGTAATGGCCAAATTCTATGGGGAACTATATGACACACATACTAGTAGGCCAGATACTTTAGACCAGAACGATAGAAGAGCACCTCTAGTAAGACATTATACTGAAGACATACCAGAAATAAGTATGTACGAGGTAAAACGAGCGCTTAAACAACTGAAGCAATATAAAGTACCAGGAGAAGACGGCTCCACGGAACTCCTCAAGGCAGGTGGACGTCCAATACTCAAGGAACTCCGATGGATCTTCAATGAGGTGCTCTTTACAGGCGTAATCCCAACGAGATGGCAGGATAGTCTTGTAGTTTTATTCCATAAGAAGGGCTCTAAAACAGATCTAAAAAACTATCGCCCGATTGCGCTGTTAAGCCAAATGTATAAAGTATTCTCGCGTGTCATCACGACACGTCTCACAAAGCGGCTTGACGAACATCAACCAAAAGAGCAGGCAGGTTTCCGATCAGGATACAGCACAATCGACCATATATTCACCGTAAGGCAAGTGATACAAAAAACACATGAGTACAACAAACCGGTTTACCTTGGCTTCGTGGATTACGAGAAGGCGTTTGACTCTGTGGAGCATTGGGCCGTCTTCGACTCTCTGCAGCGGTGCCGTGTTGACTACAGGTATGTCCAGCTACTCAAGAATTTGTACCAGTCAGCTACGATGACGATGCAAACACAAGGCTCTTCCACAACAGTAGCAATCAAAAGAGGGGTACGCCAAGGAGATGTAATATCCCCTAAGCTTTTCACTAATGCCCTAGAAGATATATTTAAGACACTGGAGTGGAATAAAGTGGGCATCAACGTGGACGGACAATACTTAAACCATCTTCGCTTTGCTGATGACATCGTTTTACTAGCAGAGACGCCTGAAGATCTCGAAAAGATGCTCAACGATCTAAGCCAGGCGTCGCTAAAAGTGGGTCTGAAAATGAATCTGGACAAGACGAAGTGGATGGGCCCCACAGATACTGGCCAGATTTCAATAAACGGCAAGACGGTCGAGAAAGTAGAGATGTATGGCTACTTAGGTCAGAAGATTGGGCTAGAGAAGGATGCACTGGAAAATGAAATAGATAGACGCATACAACTGGGATGGGCAGCCTTTGGGAAACTCACAGACGTCTTGCGATCTAAGATGCCCCAAAGTTTGAAGACTCGATTGTTTGACCAGTGTGTACTTCCAGTAATGACTTATGCTTGTGAAACGTGGACCTTAACTGTCGGGACGGTAAACCAACTAAGAGTCGCCCAACGAGCCATGGAACGCTCAATGCTCGGTATCACACTGCGCGATCGAATACGAAACAACATTATTCGTCGACGCACAAAAGTCACAGATATTGGTGAACGAATTGCACATTTGAAATGGCAATGGGCTGGTCACATCTGCCGCAGGGATGATGATCGATGGAGCCAGAGGGTTCTGTATTGGCGACCCCGCACAGGAAAACGAAGCGTAGGCAGACCAGCAGCCAGATGGTCGGACGACATTAAAAAGACGGCAGGGCCGACCTGGACCAGAATCGCCGCAGAGAGATCTAAATGGAAATCCATAGAAGAGGCATATGTCCAGCAGTGGACGTAAACATGCTGAGAAGAAGAAGAAGAAGAAGATGTACCTTTTGCTAACAACAAAAACATGAGAGATAGACGTCAGTCTTTTTTTTTAATTTTTGTTGACGCTCTGGATACAACTCCTTTGAGCCTATTTTTTGGTCAGCGCGCGTATGTTACGCGTTTGTTCTGTGTATTATCAGATTGCCCGTAAGCCTCATGACAATTTTTTAATTCGTTTTATGAGGCGTGCACTGTTATTTAAAGCTTGCTCTTTTCGGTGGTATTAAGTAGAGATGCCTCAATTCCTCTCTTCTCTTGGCCATCTTGAAGCTTTTCAAATAACGTCTTAAATACTAACTACTTCTCTTCTATGCACATCGTTAAAATAATTGTATCTCTATAAGAAGTCTATGGATTGAATGACTTTAATTAAGCTTTATGCCACCTCTTGTGTGCAAATTTGCATATTTTGTTATCTTTAAACAGATTAAAATACAATATAATGATAGCATCATTATATTGTATTTTAATCTGTTTTATATCAATCCCTTGCGGGCCTTAAGGCCTCTACCAATAAAGCGAGACTTTTCTAGAATGGGTATGGCGTAGCTATTGTAAAATTTGACCATAAACGAGATATTTTTGTGTGCCCTTAAAAGGGTTGTATTACTACACAAAAAATCATTACAATACCATCTTTCCAAGGAAAGATAACGTAAACATTAACACAGTTTACAATTTTAATAATTCAATATTTTGTGACTATATTCGAGCCAGGGTGGTAACGGCTTATATGTTTTGTATAAAAACTTGTCTCATTATCAAATTGATCGCTATCTCTTTTGCTCTTGTGAGGAAGGCAGTAATTATCGTATTACTATTTTATAAGTTCCTAAGAATCCTGAATAAAGACAGGGATTCATGTATATCGCCCGAGATAAAAATATAACCGTACCCGAGTAGCACACTCTACTTTTTATCTCCATCTATGAGAAAAACTAGCAAATAAAAACTAGCAAATACAAAACAGAATATAAAGAAAAGTAGAACTCCTACAATATCTAATCCGACTTCAACCCACAATTTAATACTAACCTTTGTTTGGTGTCGTTTTCATACAACAAATCATTTTCCTAAGGCCACCAACTGACGATAAAATGTTTACTCATAAATTAGTTGGCGTAGTCCTTCATTACTTTTTTATTTTTAAAAGTAAAATTTTTTCCTATTCACTATCGGCTAAAACTTACGAAAAAGTATACACATTTACACAAATAATTACATGTTAATGCAAATGACCTAAAACTTCTGTAATTACTTGAATCAAAGAGAAAAATTGCGCTTTTTTAATTATACTTTTTTCTTTTTCCGAAGCTAAGAACATAAAAATGTTTTCCTACATTTGTCCATGTTGACGACGATATGTATTCCAATTTTTAAAAATCACATCGTCAGAGCCAATCATTTTTTTTTCTTTTTTTTGCAGGGCTGCCATTTTTGATTCTACATAGATTACACTAATGCTTATTTTTTAAACTGGTTTTAATCAATAGAGATTTTCTTTTTCACTTTTTAGTCTGGAGAGAATAAGCAGCAACTTTGGCTCGAAATGTTTTGGGATAAAAACATAGTTTTTCGAGTAGATGAGATAAAAAAATTATTTGCCTAGAGGTCGCAGCAGCCTATTCTCTATTACATTATATCCCTTAACCACCTTATATGTTTTCGTCGGAAAATAAAAAAGGTGATGACAAATCGTATTCTCCTCTGCCGTCACCAGACGTCCAGTACTTATTCTAGGAATACGTTTTTTATTATGAGTTGTGTAAACAAACAATAGCTTCAGAGTTTCAAACTATTATGTGTTAACTATAACTATCCACAGCACATGTTCTGTATAGCGACGATGGATGCCGTAACGGCTAATATCTGCATTGCAAGGGTTCCACACTCTACAGATATCAACTACACAAATAAAAGATAGTACATAAATAAAACACGCTGATGCGGTATCTTATTAAACTAAAATATCTATATCAACCAAAGTAGTAAGTGTGTAATTCTTATACGTATGATGTTGGCGTAGGCAGTAAATGTGATAATAAGTTTAATCCATCATTCGCAAAAATTATAACAATGCCGTTAAATTCAAACTTTAGCTCGATCGGTCAAGCGGTTTCCGATCTAGCAAGTTAACAATTTGGAGAAAACTTCTAATAACAACTTCAGCAAAGCCCACGCAACGTTACTTCTCAACTATTTCTATTTTGTGTCAATATTATTGCATGCTCTACATGCATTGCCTTGCAAAGTTGCAGATATAAATGGAAAGCCATAAATACAGTTTAATCATTCCGATTCAGCCTACACGTTCGATTATCGTAGTACAGTGCCGTGGTACATTCTCGGCCAGATAAACCTGATCCCGCCTGCCCATAAAGGCAGTACGGTGGGGGGGACACTTCTATCTGCCCTGACTGTGCATTCTCACCAGATTGCCGCGTGCAAGCCGATACGACACCTCCGGGACCACATTCATTGTGTCTTTGGGAATTGGAATGTCATTTGAAATGGCTTGTGCTTTATAAGAGTCGGCTTAGTTTGTACTATAAAGTTTAATTTGATAATAATCACGTCTTCATATCTATCAGGGTAGACGGGTAGACATAACCTGGAGCCGTAAGTCAGTAAGGTTTTCCGTAAAGACCGTCTCGCAAATTTGTAGTGCTAACTACAATAATTTAATAACACAAAAATTTTGTAGGTACTTTAATTTACAGTGATGCGCGAAGCCCATAGTAGAGCAGTAATTAATAAAAGCTTCTAAAATATTAGAGCGAAGTTTAATTTTGCTAAAACGCGTCCATACCAAAGTTTTTGAGTTATGACGCACAATATTAAACATGATGAGCATTTTATTTGCCTTTTTATGAAACTTTGTCTGGATTAATATGCATTAACTTTTTATTTTTTAACTCGATAATATAAAATAGAGCTTTTAAAATAAAATCTCTACCAAAATGAAACATAAAGTTAATGTTTTGCTCAGCTATGCTTAAGCTTTTTAGTATTTACTAGCACTTATAAGTTCAAGCAAATTTGGAAAATTCCATCATTAAGGGGCTACCTGAATTTTTAGGAGTCCAGTGCTGCCCCCATTTAAAATGAATAATTTGAAAAGAAACGGAGATATCATTTAAAATTCGGTCTTGACCAGGCACTAAATAATCCTTCAAACTATTTTATGAACTACTGTTTGCAAATTGCGAAAAACGGCCACTTCTGGCGTATGTGCGTAGAAAAGCTTCACGTTCTCACTTTAAACTGTAAACCATTAGTTTATAAAATAGTTTGTAGGGTTATCTAGTGCCTGGTCAAGACAAGATTTTAAGTGATGTCTGATTCCTATCAAATGATTTATTTCGAATGGGGGCAGCACTGGACCCCTGAAAATTCTGGTATCCCCTTAAACCGGTAAAATCGTGATCGAGAAAAACAAATAAAATACCTAAAACGGGAAATTAAATTTTAACTGAATTGAAAATTTCCTTGTCTATGGGACAACTTTTCCTACGGGAGCAATGCTTGAAACTCGAAAAAATATCGACGTTTTTATACAAAAGTGTTCGGCCGGCCCGGCAATTTGTATGAAAATGTCGTTTATTTTTTCGAGTTCCAAGCATTGGTCCCATAGGAAAAGTTGTTCATATTGACGGTCTGACTCCTACAAGGATCGGACAGGGTTTTTGTTACATACTGTATAGCATTCCTTTGTGTTCTATGGCATTGATAAAATGGTATGTACAGACAGCGATCGGATACGATTTTATTATATGAATAGATATGGCATTTCATGAGCTATCGCACTACTGGCGCAATACTTCAAATACAACATAGCGCAGCTATTTCAAATGGAATTACAGAGACGTGTCGCGCAGTTTCCCTGCAGTGCAGTTGTTCCTGGTATGGCATTACCGTTACACGAATTTTCTCTTTCAATGTTAGTGACAAAAATTGAGAGGACTTTCTTTATTAACCCCCGAAAAAAGAGGGGTATTATAAGTTTACACAAATGTCTGTCTGTGGCATAGTAGCTCTTAAACGGATGGACCGATTTCGATGTAGTTTTTTTACGTGAAAGCTAGATTCTATTTATATAAGTACTTATTCCGTGGCAGTGTACTTCGCTGATGAGCCAAAAAGCCTTTCTTATACCTATTTACTTAGGTATAAGTATGTAAACAATCTTGGTATGTCTTTTTATTGAAATGTAAAATTATTTTTTAAAGGTATTGATTTGTGTTTCTTGTTCTTCGTGTGTGTAAGTGGCCAACACTGGTGTCAGATTCTTCAGGCTCCCTAAAGGCATTTGATATAGCTTGATGACTGCCATGCGTTGATGACAGCCAGAACCAACGGCTTATACGTGCTTTCCGAAGCACGGAGGAGCTCGATAAATTTATTTTTATGCAACTTGTGGTCACCCATCCAAGTGCGGATCAAGTGCGCCCGGTGTAGCTTAACTTGCGAAAGCGCTAGTAATGCGAACTCCAGCTAGGCCACCAAGTTCCACAAAAAAAGTAAAGTATATGTATACGTCAAGATAGTTAAGAAGAACCGTTAAAGCAAGGGGGAATAATTTTTTTTATAGTTAATGATAAAACAAAAAATGCATACTCATACGGATACTATTATCACATTTTTATCCCTAACGAGGTAGTCAGAGCCTAGGTCCTACCTCGTTGAAACTGCGAAATGGTTTACCACTTTCAATTGGTTCTTGAAATATGCATCAAGTTATGTTGGCGAAACGTTCGTGGGTAAAGAGTCCTTTGGATGAAAAGTTAATTGTTTAAAGATTCTGTTGACGAACGGTTCATGGACCAATCGAATGTTGGTAAATCGTTTCAGATTCTACCTCGTTAGGGATAAAATGTCAGAGCATAGGTCCGTGAGATCCTTCTTTTAAACAAAATGCCCAGCCCAGCAGTAAAACCCAGCGATTCCCTAAACTCAAAGCATAAACTACACAAAACACATTATGAAGAGTGCTCCACCTTATTCAAAGGCCGACGAAATTAAAATCTCATCAACCTGCGGCGGAACGCTTACACTCTCCTACTCGTTTTACACCACTATGTTCTACATTATGACTAAGGACTTGAATACACTGGTAGCTCTAATACTTATAGCCTGATTAACCCTACCGCGTAAGGTGGCGAGATAGTATACACCTAAGCCGAGTGCTCGGCCGAGCGCTCAGTCTAGAAACAGGCGAGATAGTCACTCGGACCCCGTTCTGTTTACTAGACCGAGTACCCACCCCCCGCTTCCCCGCACTGTCTCGCTCGCTCACTTGGTTGATGCAAACACGCATTCGGCGATCACTCGCCACTCGCCGCCATCTTGTCATTCTATCGGGTATAATCAGTACTGACTAACTGTCTCACCGCAATTTCAAAAATACGTGTAAACCCTCACTCAGCCGCAGCGCTGTCTCGGACGAGTGGCATTTTGCTGTCTCGCCTCTCTACTCGGTAGGTGTGATCAAGGCATTACTCGGAAAGCGTAAGTGATATAAGCTTGTCGTTCCATCTTATTTTTGCAACTGGGTTCATATTGTACTTAAGTACAATATGTATATTGTACTTAAATATAATATGAACAATGTTGGGGGTTCTTAAGAACAGTGATAATATTAGTAAGACTAAGAACTGATGTATTTATTTATGTGTCAAACACTTTAGTCTGATACAACTCTACTCCGACATTACATTAATATACTTGCTTTGTTTTTCGTGTGTGTAAATGGCCAAAACTGATGTCAGATCTAAAAGGGATCTGACATAGCTTGACGACTGCCATACAATAATGACAGCCGGGACCAACGGCTTTTATATGCCTTTCGAAGCACGGAGGAGCCCGAGAAATTGCCACTTGTGGTCACCCCATCCAAGTGCGTACCGCGCTTGGCCTCACTTAACTTCCGAAAGCGCTAATAATGCACGCTACCGGGCCACTGACCTCCTTTACTCAGAGAGCAAAGAAGATATTGTACAATTAAAATTAAATGGCAAGATATCAACTGTCAAAAAACATTGTTTTAATTACAGAAAGATGAATGAGTTAATATTCGGAGGGTTAGGTACCTATCTCCATCTTATGTTCTGCACTCGTTTGAAGATATCTTTCTTTTATTAGTCTATGTTCTACTGCTGGGCAAAAGCCTCCCCGCTATGTTTTCAGACACTTCTGTTGTTCACTTTTTCTGTTGTTCACTCGTTTGTCTATTTTAATTAGTTTGACCACCACTAAACTCCACTTATCTTTTCTAACTTCATCTATAACTATCTATCATATATATTAGTTACACTATTTATAATTCAAGAACGCCTAGACCGATTCAGATGTAATTTGGCACAGATATAGTTTGAGATTCGGGTAAGGACATAGGGTAGTTTATATCTCGAAATTCTCACTAAGAGCGAAGCTCGCGAACAGCTAGTAGCTATACAAAAAACACGCAGAAATAACATGACCTTATTTTGACTCTTTTTAAAGCAAAAACACGGTCCAACTTTGTTTTTCGGGTTCAGTGAATTACGTAAAACTTTGTTTTGTTTCTAAACAAACATTCGTACTAATTTCATGCCTCGTTTGCATAATAAGCACAAACATTGAATTAAAATAATAATAGTTCTACGTTTAATAGAGTTTTTAAAGTTTTGAGATAAAACTTATACCTATTTTTGAACTATAAATTTTGATACTTATCTGAATGAGAACAAACAAAGTTATTATGAATGTTTTTGTAGAACTTAAGATAACAGATTTTCTTTTGTAATTAGGGGCTTGAAGCTACACATATAATACTCCTTAACTACTCATTAAAATATAGACGATAGTTGCTATTGCTACATAGACTACTTGCGTTTAAGACCATTCGATACTTACTCAGTTAGTATTTACCAGGCAAATAAAAAAACCCTGACTTTCAAGCATTCATCACGTCACACTAATCACTCTAATATTATAAAGGAGAAAATTTGTAAGTGTGTGTGTGTATGTTTGTTACCTCTTCACGCTTCAACTACTGAACTTATTTAGATGAAATTTGGTATGAACATAGTTTGAGATCCAGGGAAGCACATAGAAAAGTTTTTAACTCGAAATTGCCACGGGGAGCAAAGGCCGCGGGCACAACTAGTCCTCCATAAATGAACCGCTGAACCGATTTCCAATTCGCTTTTAGTAACCAAAAGTCATTAAATATGAAAAAAATCATAAGGCGTTATAGTTTCATAGTTTTACATTTAGATGCCATCGAGTGATGAATAGTGAAACTACATATCCGTGGAATTGATATCCGAATATGCAATGGAAGTTAAAAAGACTCCGACTTTCATGCGTTAACCCCCAATAACTTTTTAACGGCTGAACCGATTCTCATCAAACATAAGTAAGAACCACCGCATATAAACTAGCTTTCACTTAAAAAAACCGCATCGAAATCGGTCCATCCGTTCGAGCGCTACGATGCCAGAGACAGACATTAGCGTCAAACTTATAACACCCTCATTGCCTCACTTTTTTGTCGAGGTTTAAAGTATAATACTGTCAACTAGAGTGAGTAAAAATATCCTAGATTACACTGAAAAGAACATGAAACATGTCATGTCCTTTTTCAATATAACTAGATATTCATCTCCAAACATCGTAATTCACTTACGCTCATTATGGACACGTTACTCGTGTTCGCAAAAGCTGGTCTTTTTAAATCCGAGTTTATCCGGGACCTAAATAAATAAGGGTGTAACGAGAGTAGGGAAAGTTGGCCACCTGTATCATTCATGCTCGGTTGTTCACCGCCTCGTAAGCTTGCAAAATTTACATCCCAATTGCGGGCATTGTACACTCACCTACACTAAAAAAATAGAATGCGTGCTATTTTATTTTTCCTACTTGGGAAAGACGCTTACCTTTTACGTTTTCAAATAAAGATGATAATTTTGTATTCATTATTATCATTATTTCAGCCGCATAACGTCCTCTGCTGGACATAGGCCTCTCCGAAAGATTTCCAAAATTACCGATCAATAGCGGCCTGCATTCAGCGCTTTTCAGCGACGTTGGTCAGGTCGTCTGACCAACTCGTGGGTGGATGTCCTACAATTTGACCCGTCGGCCATCGGTTCGTCGCGCTATGTATCCCACCTACTGCCACTTCAACGAGCTATTTAAAATACATTTAAGCAATCGAGGCATTAGGGGTGACAAAAGGTTTAGAAAAGTATAATTGTAATTAATCCTTCTTTTAGATTATCGACATATAAAAAAGTAAAAATTCACAAAATACGAAGCATCAAAGTTCCGGATTGGGGGCTTGCCACGTCATCTCTATGTAAAAATCGTACGTAGCCGTGACGTCATCCGAAATTTCAATGCGCTGTATCTTTGTCATTTTTTTGTTTCTCACAATATGTATATACAACATTTTTAATAATCTAACAGATGGACTGAAAATATTTTTCCATAAATCTGAATCATGTTAAAAAGTTATGCGGCACATCACTATTTTGATTCCTATACCATCTTTAATTTACGTCACCATCATGCTTAACGTGGCCTTTGGGTCTTATTTCCCCAAGTTATGTCTACCTCAAATGGGATAAAGGAGTGATAATTTAAATGACTTTAAAGGTTAATAGATAGGTTCACCTGATTGTAAGCAGTTACTATGACCGATCACGCCGGCTAAACAATGTTGAAGCCTTCTGCCCCATCTGAGGCGTAAGCACCTGAAGTAAGAGATGCTTCATACATTTTCACGTGTATATTAGATAAAATTCAAAATTACATATAATTAAATATTCAATTAAAAAATACAAATAAAGAACTCATTACAGCACCATATCCAGAATACTCGCAACGTTTCCTCGCTAAATCGCTGTACCTATACGCTGAGCAAATTAGCTGCCAGCCCTATGAATATCACTTCATCAGTTACTTCAATGAAGCTCGTTGAGATATCACTGAAATTGGTATAAACAGAAAACATTTATTTCGCCTATAATGTTAAATAGCAAACAATTAACATTTCAGTCATGATTTGTTTAATTATATTAGAAATAACATCATAATATCATGTCACTATCTGTAACTGAATAGAAAATATAATTTTATAAATGCAATCGAACTAACTTATTCTTGCTTGAAACCCCTTTGAATCGTTCTGGCAACTCGAATAGAGATATCGATTTCCAAACGCCTCCACGAAGTGCTTCTTAAAATCTTTTTGTCAGCATTCTGAGGAAATGTTCACCTCTCTACCATATAGGATTTGGAGATTAAATTATAAGAAGTTTTTTCTGCTTTCCACTGAATATTTTATGTAAAATTCGAAAAAAAAAACTTTCTGCTTAACGTGCCGTATACGAATACATACGTAATACAATATACGAGTCGGTAATATCTTCTATGATGGTGAATAATATAATAATAATGGTATATTCTATTGCAATATCCCAGCATCAGTTCGTCACAATCTCATTCCACAACCCTTTGACCTTTCCCTTTTTTTGCAATAGATCATTCTCCAGCCGAAACCTGTTCAATGGTACCTATATCCATGAGTGGGTTTTGGCGGGAGCGCTACATAACATCAACTTCTCCAAAGGCCTCTACGTGTTGGATCTGTATCCCCACGTAAGGCTCTCAGAGGACCCGGGTGAAGAGGCCCGTTATTCTCAAGTAGATGATATATAATGTACCAAACTACACCACCGATTTTAATAAAATTGCAATGGGAGACGACACGACAAGTATGCCCATTCATAGAAAATAAAAATAAATGTGCAAATTGGTCCACGTGTGTTTGAATAATGGGTCTACATACATTTTTTAAAAAAGATTCTGACGATCTTCTGTCTGAACATTGAAGTTACTCACATAGAAAATTAAAATCGCGATAAGAAAACTGCAGAGCGATTGAAAATATAAAACCTTCAAGTTAAGAGATGGCAATCTTAAAAACTCTTTTACGTGATGTAATGCGAGTGGCGTACGGGCTTAGAGTTATTTTATTATGTCGTTAACTTTACTAGGTGTAAAGTTGAGATGAAAAAAGTTCTTCGTACGTTTGGATCCTATTTATTTTTCTATTTGCTGGCTTTGATAGAAATGAATTGGATTCGAAAACTTAAATACTTAATATAATTTATTTCTTACTTTAACATGCAGTTGTTTAAAATAAGTTAGCCTTACAACATGCTCATATCTAAACTGCTTAAATTATTATAACTATTTTCCCATTTTAGCATTTTCAGGCGCTGTGACGCTAAATTGTGTATCAAACTAATATATGATAAAAAAGTATGTTTTTCCTCATTTCGATCAGTTGATCATTTGGTACTGAAGGAAGTAGAGGTCATGAATTGTACTTATTATAAGCAAAATTCATGTCTCAAGAATTTACTACTTCCCGTCAACTGTTTCCCACAACAGATCCCCACACGTTTGATCGACGTCGCTGGGGACCCGAGAACTGGGGCGCATTTCGACCAACGGCTAAGCTTAGCCACACAACGTGGAAATGCAACCTCTTGGAGACCTTGCCTGTTGAGACGGTGGCGACTTGGGTACGATTTTTAATATAAATTGTTGTTTCTATTTTTTAGAATTAGTTTTAATAAAGCGTTTAGTTTTATTATATTATTCTTAAGTTTAATTTGGCTGTAATCATTTTCGTATAAGTCATGTTCCTTAGAACATAATAAAAAAATCAAGTACAAGTAAAATCATATAACTTGTATTCCAGTTAAGTGAGTACCTATATCAGAGAACAAAGCTCAAATATGCTGAATCGTATTCTAATAAGGTCGATAATAAAACATGAAGCTTTTTTCCTTACGTTTTCACGGACGGAGAATTCCCTTTGGTGACTTTTCGTTGGTACAATGAAGCAACATTATTCAATCATTTTGTAAAATGCTAATGAATTTTAAAGAAACGACTCTTTTATATATTGACAACTGCATATTAATATTTAAAACCCGCTCCATCACTTTTTTGGTGCGAGGGATGACCATTGCAATTTAGCGCAGCGATACCGCTCATACCGGTAGGCACCTTCGCGCCGGAAATGCTAAGGGGCGAACTTATGCCGGCTTTGTTGGAAAACAAATTTTAAAAAATGTATATATATGTAGTCTATTTATTTAAGTATAAAGACTATTCACCATTTTTTTGGATTTATGTAATATTTATTTTATATAATAAAATATTAATTGGTTACTAAGTAGTAAAATAGTTTTACTTTTTAACAGCTTGATGTAGATTATTTCCTAACTAACAAAGGCACATTTTTGAGCAACATGTAAACGTATGATTTCTTAATATTAAGAAGTACTCTTTTACCTAAGCAATCCTAATTTGACTTTATTGATGAGATTTAGGTACAAAAAACCAGAGGAAAAAGCAAACAGACAACACAATATTTTTTTCTTGTCAAAAAATCAGTAGGGTTAAATCGATGATACAAATCGGAACAATCGCAGGGATAAATCACCCCTATCAAAACGGGACGCGTATATGAACGTGTCAGTCCTTGCCAATATGTCGATTTATACAATGGATCCAGTAAAAATGTGGTAAGATGCTTTGCATAAATTACGCCCTTCTTCGGAATAAGTCGTTGAATGTATGAATACACTACAAGTCTACATTCAATCTTTTTTCCAACGTATTTGCTGGTATCTGAATACTTTTGTTCTGTTTCTTGTAATATTCTTCAACGATTTTGGGCGGAAGTTTGGACACCTTTTATAAATTGTAGATTTGATCTTCCAATATTTTTTTCATTTTTATTTTTTGCACAATAAAGTTATTATAAACAAACAGACAAACTTATATGATGGGTCATTATTGGAGTCTTTCATGTCCATTATTCCATTAAATTATACTATTATAATATGTTAATTATTTTGACTGCCTCCGTGGTCCAGTGGTCAAGCGTTCGTCTTGTGACCCGGAGGTCCTTTGGGTTGCGGAGGTCAGACGGCAGTCGCTCTGTGTAAAAACCAGTAACCTCGTCAAATCTTCTTGGTTAGGTAGCGGACCCCGGGCTCTGAAGCGTTACTGCTGAGGATGCAACCGGGAATACGCTCGGATGATGATGAATATGTTAATTATTTTGACTAATCAGTGATAAAAAGATACGAGTATAAGTCATACGATAAATCTGTCTATTAATAAATAAATAAAAATAAATGTATAGGGACAAAAACACTGATTGAGCTAGCCCCAAAGTAAGTTCTAGACTTGTGTTATGGGATACTAACTCAACGATACTATATTTTATAACAAATACATAAATAGATAAACATCCAAGACCCAGGACAACTTGAAAAAGGCCATTTTCCAACTTGCCCTGACCAGGGATCGAACCCGAGACCTCTGGATGGCGGACTAGCATGGTGACCACTACGCCACGAAGGTCGTCACTTATTTATTGAATCTATTGATAGATATGAAACAAGTTGTCTCTGTTTTTTTTTTTATCTAGTGTGTCTTTTTTTACTATAGGTAACAATTAGTTAGTGCAAACATGCCATAAGAAAAAATAGGTATTTTGATTATTTTAATAATATACCAACAATTCTTTGTAGGAAGATCATTCCTTTGACCTTTTTGCTTTTTAATTCAGAAATTCACTTCTGAATTTCTAAAACTACTGGAGCCATTTTAATATTTCATTCAACATGTATATATATATATATATATATATATATATATATATATATATATATATACTGCTGTAGAAGTGAGGTACATATTCACATAAACATACCAAGCGAAAGGGATTATGACACAATGGAACACAAGTTGCATTTCTACGTTGATTAAATTACATACAACTCCATGAATTTAATCTTTGCGTTTAAATATACACATATATCTTTGTCTTGAGCAGATCGACCCAACGAAGTTATTTAACACTAATTAAAATCGAAGACTCGGGTACGAGTATACTTCTTGGAAGATTGAACGTTGCATGCACTCTCTAGCATAGTTCGACGAAACACATTGCACAATATTGATTACTAAGTCAGTGACAACCAAAAAATTTCTTTCTTTGGTCAATAAACTATTCAATTCTCAACATAAACTTATGTTGACTATATACATGTGGTCCAGCGTTTTCACATTTTTTTTTCCTACCAAATAATAGGTTTACAACAGGCTCTCATAATTGTGATACTTTTCCTCTTCACATGTTTTTATTCGTTATTGATAAAAAATTACAGACACCCAAAACATGCACATGAGTCAAAAACTTAAATACCTAACACTAAATGGACAAATAACAATTACAAATAGTAACATTTTTTTTGATTGTCTTAAAATAATTCTATATTTGGCAATCGAGCAATCAAGGCGTTGAGCAAAGTAACAGAATGGACGCGTACCTAGCAGTGTACGAACTTGTGCTGATACAACTACAACGGAAATCAGAAAACCACTTTTTAACCATTGGAATTGATGGTACAAAGTCCTCATAGTATTTTTCAAGTCTTTGCTTGGTTTCCGTGATGGTTTTTTTTACCTAAAAAAGAATACTTAATCAGCACACGAAATTCAGTTTTCTCCATTTTTGTTAAAATTCAAGAGATTGTCTGCTTTCAATGCTTACAAACTTAATGACGCAGCTAGCTCAAAGCCGTTGTCAGTAGGCTATTAATATATGACAGTTAAAGGTAGTAGTGATGCACTTAAAGTAAGTGCGCGAGAAATTCAAAAAGTCCTGATTTAACAAACTGCCCGGGTATTAGTTTTTCCGTTGGCAAATGCTCATCTATCCTGATTTAGAAGAAAGGAAAAACGTAGTGTGTACTAGTTGCTTCGTTTCCCGCGCTGATTGTAAAATTCGATCGAGGGAATTGGCTAGAATATGAATTGTTGGCGATCATTAATCACTACATCGATTCCATTTTTTTATCTTTACGCCCAGCATCACGCTAAACGGGGCATTAGGTTAATAGCTGTATGCTCTGTCTACCTATTAGAGATAAAGACGTGATATTTTATCTGTATCCGTAAATGCTCATGCCAGGCATTACGATGCCAAGGCATGCTTCTAGTTAATGATACCGCAAAAAATTGTAGTAGTACACTATTATGTTTTCAGAACAAAGATCTTATTCGTAGGTGACGGGGGAAATTGATCTTCGATTCGCGTGCGTGACGTTACGCTACGTACACGATGACACGAAAAAGACGGTATCATGAAACAAATAGTCTTTTTTTTACAACTATCTAGACAAAAAGTTATACAGCCAATATTCAGGCTCTATACGTCATTCAACAGTTGAAACTTACTACGAAACAGTGTATGTATTCTAATTTTGTCACACGGTGCACTGAAAGCAACAATACCTAAAAATAAAGAGAGTCCTACAAGCGACACTTTGTTAAAGCATGCTTTAGGCTGGTTTCACAGCTGTGCGGGAGAGTCCTAAGATTCGGCCGTAATACATACGGGGAGCACCCACACCGCAGTGCTGTGAAACTAGAATTCGGTACGATTGAGCGGGTAGCGTTGTACGGGCTACCCGGAGCTTGTCCCGTACGGAACAATCCGCGTTGCTGTGAAACGATGTTCTAGCGCCTCTCATGTATCTCCGCTCCGGGAGCCCATACGGGCGACCCGTAAATATACACAAGTCACCAAACTGTTATGTCTATTTCATAAATTTCACCGGCAAAGTTTTGTGGTATGCGACTACCGCAACAGACAATGTGAACGTAAATTTACTTTAATCTCAGTATATAAGACCACGAATGGATTACAAAAAAGCATATTTTGAAAACTTGAAAAGGCTGTTGTGATTTTGTCTGTCATTTATGAGCATTTTAAGAATAAAATTAAGGTAATCATATAATACTCCAAAAATATTATTGTAAGAAAATTAAATAAAAAATAAAAATAAAATTGCGTCAGACGTAGATGTCTTTCAATATAAGTGTTATTAATATTTCACTCTGATTTTATAATAATTCTAATTACGCAAATATAAGCTTAGTTTTATACCAACGTCAGTACAAATTTCAGTATCTTCTAGTATAAAATATCGCGAGGTAAGTATCGTATATAGTTTGTTTCCTATAAAGCTTCGTTTCGAAAGTATCTCCGAAATATAAATAAAACTATTAGGTATTTCTATCTATGCCGTATCTAGTACAACATCCGGTCGAGAGTCGCGTTCATGAATAAGAGCGTTACGTCACCGCAATAAGTTACGTCACATCCGCACAAGTTATGAGAAAAAAACGCGAAAACGTTTTGTTTGAAAAATTGGGGGATTTGGCGAATTGTCTATACGATTGTACAAAGGACTCGGCTAAGATGGGCAATTTTAGAACAAAATGGAACTAAGCTAGCATTTTTACTGATGCGAAAGACACCTTTTAGTTGTTTTATTCTAAACTAGGGAAAGTTTTGTAATTAGAAGTAATTTGGTAATATTATAAAATCCTCATGTGAATAGGCGATGCGGCTAGCAACGCATCACTATTTTGACTATTGTTTCCATCTCAACCTACATCACGCTAAATGTTTTTTTTTTAGTCTTGCAGCCCTTGGTTTTATATACTCAGAACCGCAAGACCCAAAAGTCTGCCTATTGCGTATATAAAAATGTGATATTTAATAAATATGTATTTAAATAAACAGTGTAAGCTGTTGAACTGTAAGTTACAGAGTCAACAGTCGAGTCAAAATAAGTTTTATTTTCCCTTTTACATAAAATTACTAATGTCTTGCTAATGTTTGGCTTTAACAAACTTTTAAGGTTGGAGTTCCAACTCTTGTATTATACCTACCTATACACCCACAAAGACAGATTTGTAAGCGTTTCTATCAGGAAACTGAAAATACATAAAAGGTTACTTACAACGCCAGGCCATACTCACAGGAGAGAGCCCACACATATTCCAAGGCAAGCCCTAGAGTGGACCCCTCATGGCAAGCGAAACGTTGGCTGACCCAAGCTGACCTGGTGGCGCACAGTTGCAGCGAAGATGAAGACAATCGGGCTAACCTGGCTCGAAGTACAGCGCAAAGCCGAAGACTAATCGCGATGCAGAAAGACTACTGAAGCTCCCACCTAGGAGCCTTTTATCTAATTATGCCTCATAACATAACACTCGCTGCTCTTAATGTATGAACAAAGTTATTTTATATCAATTTTTTAAGATAAAAAGTCTGACCTAATTCTATTATCTTTTATTCTTTCGTCAAGAAAATAAAGAAGATCTGACAATGGCGTTGCATTTACATCACGACGGAATGGAACCCAAATGCGTCCCTGGTAAGAATCCGGGCAGACATTGCAAATATTCTTTTGTACGAAACTCATTTTTACCGTCAACGCCGACTTTGTATTCGGAACTGGTGAAATCTGTTCCATTTCTCTGTACATTGTTGCTTAATTTTGCTGATATTAGATTTTGAATCTGTATTGTTATACATTTTGAAGGCACAAATATGTGGAAGAAGCGGTGGTGACCCATCGGTTTAGGTACCGGCTGTGTTTGTGAAATTCTGAATACTTCCGTATAAAATAAATTCACGCACAACCAAATTAAGCTACTTTATATAATTTTAGTTGCCTTGTGACCGCGTTACGATATGACCGTTCAATTATGTCTGAACTACTCAGCCACAAAGTAGGGAGAGTACGCAAGTCAACACATCTGTACATACTTTTACGACGCACCCTTTTTACCCCGACAAAAAAGAGGAGTGTTATAAGGTTAACGTTAATGTCTGTCTGTCTATCTGTGTCATCGTATAGCTCTCTATCAGATGGACCTATTTCGATTTTTAACGTGAAAGCAAGTTCCCTTGCGGTGATTCTTAGCTATGTTTGTTGAAAACCTGTTCAGTGGTTTAAAAGTTTTTGGGGGTTGACGCTTAAAAGACGGGGTTTTTTAATTTGCCCAGCAAATAATAGATGACGCTACGGATATAAATTCTATTATAGATTGGAGTATGTAGTTCCACCATACATCACTAGATGGCATTTTTCAAAGGCTGGCTTTTTTAATTTGCCTGGTAAATAAACTTGTATAGCGCCCAAAGTGACATCAAACGAAGGCAATAAGTTAAAAATACTAAAACCCGACTACGGGATCTTATAAAAGTACGTTTATCAAGTAATGCAAGCTTAGCCGTCAGTAACAATAAATAAATTACATATTTCTTTTTGAAACATTACAAAAATATATGGGGCCTTATTAGCATGCTAATTCAAGCTTTGAAATAGTCGGGAAAATGAGCGAGCATAGCACTGATTTTATCTTTTATTTTAAAGTTTGTAGATACAAGACATAAAATAATCTGGGTTTACGTCTATGTTTGTTTTTTAAAAACCCTGTGTGGAGTGCTATTTCTCACCTACTATAACTGTACCTCAGTCAAGTTATTACTGTTAACATTTTCAAAGTTTAATAACCAAAGTTAACCCTCCGTTTACATCTCACTATGTGTAATTGTAACTTTGGTTCATGGGCCTATGTGTACTCACTTTGTTAATTAAACAGCCGCTGGGCACTGACATGAGGGATCATTCATAAATTAGTCATGTGAAAACTGTGAAAAAACTTATTCACCGTGACCTGCCCGGGCAGCTAAAGAGCTTATCTTTCTACGGGTATATATATGAAACTTTTTATTTATTTATTTAACTTTATTACATGAAATTGTACTCGGCGGCCATAGGTCTTTTCTACCAATCAACCTACAGATAGTGCTGACATACGTAAATTTGGGAAATACGGTGCACAATTAAAAACTGAGAACTCTTATATTATGACAAAAATACTAAGTTACGTGCATATCTACGTTACCACAGAGTAATAAATGATATAATACATGCCAATAAAGACTGAAAATACAAATATAATAAATTATATATATATAAGGAATAACTTTTCAAGGAAGGATCACTAAGCAATAGTACATATGAAAAAAAAAATAAGTTGGCGAGTCTTATGACGACAGGCGAGTAAGTTAGCCGCACAGTAGTACATCAACTATGGGGAAGCCATTCCGACTCGCTAACAAGAAAAAAGATTTGAAAATCTACAGTGATTAATAAAACAATACTTACTGAGTTTCTTTTAAAATTAAATTAGTTTTAATAAGAAAAAGAATTTTCCTGCTATAAACAATAAAATAAGTGGGTATTTATTGTTTTTTGCGTGCAGATACACAACGATTCGCGTATTTTTATAATAAAATATTATATAAAAATCGAGCTCATACATAATAAAATCACCGACTGATGGATAAAAGCGAGTGGAAATGAGAATTTTAGAATTACCATATTAAATTCCAGCTTCTAGGTAAGTGAAATGTCACAGAAATTATGATTATAATTTGATGTCGTTTACATAAAAAATTACAGCGATTCATACGCGTGTTGAATTAAAGTATTCTATTTGAAAGCAATTTCTGTGTTAAAATTACTTTTCTTTTGAACTTTTAACTCACAATTTTTTGATTCACTTCTTCTTGTGCTCTTGTCGGTGTGTAAAATTATGTATAGATTAAAGTGCTTTACACTACTTATTTGAATTAGTTTAGAAGGAATAGGAACATCAAATAATAATAAGTTATATATATTTCGCCGCTTAATTTTTCTGGTTTAGAAAATACTACGCAAGTTATTATTTTGAATGAGGCGTACGCATTGATCATAGTTTTAGTTTAAGATTTTCTAAATGTATTTATACGGTTAATTTAAATGTTCAATTGGTCGTCCTTTCTGAAATACAATTTAATTACACAAAATATATTTTGCCATTTTGGAATGAACTTGCAAAAAATAATCTTGTAAGTACTTACAGAAAAAAACTAACATCTATTTAAACTTGTCTCTCAAATACCTACTTAAATAATTTCAACCCAAATCAAGCTTTCCTTGCGTAATAAATTATATGAAAATGTTTAAAGTACAGGCACCTTTTGGTACAAAGCTATCGCAAATAGGTATTTGTGTTATAAATCACCGCCTAACGAGGTAGCCTGACTCCGCTGCTCGGCTCAACTTACAGGAAAAGTGTTATTCATACCGTAGGATTTACTGATAATTTTTCAAAACAAAAACCCAACTTCAATACGAGTAAGAGTCACAGAAAAGCTAAACACCTACGCAACGATTGTTCAATTATATGACCTATTTCTTCCCGTTATTTTAGTTTAAACACCAAATTACTTAACTGAATTTAATAAAATTTTATAATATATGTCGATTTTAGATATAGTAGACATTATAATAAATAACAGAATTCTTAGGTAACAAATATTCAAAAAAAAACATACAACCGAATTGATACCCTTTTTCTTTTTTGAAGTCTGATGAAAAAAAAATTGAATAGGTATGCTTTGTACGTTTAGTTCGTTAAATATTAAAAAGTGAAGTGTATGAACAAAACCTGTTTTGTGTAAAGCATGAAAATGACAATGTCAATATTGGTCAGATTTGTATTATTATTACATTGTCAGTGAGATAAATTTTGTAATTCTTGTAAACGTACCATTTAAAAATCGATCTAGACAGGTTTCATCTATAAAAAACCTCATTTTGTCCGCCTTTTTAATCCAGAGAAGCTCGGTCGCCCAGGTAATGGTTGTAATTATCTGTTTTAATCTTCTTCAAAAACACACCAAAACAATAAAAAAGTCCGCTGTCAAATCAGACCAAACAGATTTCAATAATAATAAAATGAGATTAACTTTTTCCCACGTCTCTCTAGTTGAATACTAGTAAAGAGCACGGAGTTAATCTCCCCTGATCTGCTTCCGAGCTAAGCGGCGCCGTAAAAACCGTTTCACTGGTTTCGCTCTAACTGTTTATCGGTAAAGGAGTTAGCTCCCGGATTAATTGCAAGTGGATAGTGAAGGATAAGGGGGACTTCTGTACTTTTTCATGTTTTGCCATATTGAATAAACTGTATTGTATTGTTTCGCCTTTTTCATGAAAACGTATTATTTTTTTAAAGTTTAGTTACTTAATTATTAATTTCATAAATGAAACTTTTATACCTAATAGGCATGACGAATGAAAAAATATTTAAAGCCCATCGGTAAGATTATTAAAAAATATTGTACATGTATTTTTTCTTTTCACTGAGAAAAATATACGTAAAATGACAAAGATACAGCGAATTGAAATTTCACCTGAAGTCACGACTAAGTACGATTTTAACTTAGCGATACTAAAGTTATTTATATGTATAACCTAAGTATCGCTAAGGAAAAATCATGCTTAGATTAAAAAACTCTTACATTTACTTACTTAGATTAAAACACTTAACGATTTTTAGATAAAAACACTCTTTCTTAAAAGAAAGAGTTCTTTTTATCTAAAAATATTTGTATTCTACATTGTATAGTACCTAACACATTGTTTTTAGAACATAGTTCACAAGAACCGTGCAAATAGCGATCCCCACCCAGAAATTGCAATGGCGAGTGTCGCCACCGTCCACCCACCCAAAGCCGTTTGTGGGCTCCCAATAGAATTAATTAAACAAAACACTGCCAAAGAGAAAGCAATTACTTTGATAGAAGCTTGTAAGCCAAGACTCTATTAATTCGAGAATCGAAATTACTAGACTTATTTGAGATAAGTAGACTGTTCATAATTGGGGTCGGGATTTTCTTTTTAGTTTCAATTTTGTCGTAAAAAAATTGCTGAGGGATTTTAGGGTATTAATATCATTAGTCTTTTACATCTTACGAGTATACAGAATACCTACATAACTGGCTTGTAATTAAATGAAGTTAAAAAAAAACCTTATTTTTTACCGAAATGCTTCAATTTAAATATATTCATTTTCCATCAGTCTACTTTCAAGACGTAACATGGCTGTACATAAACCAATTAGTCAAGTGTCTTATATCTTATATGTAAATATGGCTACATACTTAATAATCCATTAAGAAAGATGATGATATTTATGAAGGAATTATTTAAACGTGACAGTAAGACAGTGCCTCTCCTCGAGCTGATCTATTAGAAGCTGACTTGTGAATCACATCACATATTAAACTCACTCTCTAGCTCATATATATCAGTATCTTGTGTCCACAGAGCTAACTGTAAATATAACTTTTATTAGACGAGTAATATACCTATCTATCATACCTACATCTATGCGTCAAACAGCATCAAGAACGGATTTATTTACAGAAGAAATAAAAATACAATTACATTTACGCAAGCAATCTGAAATTCCGTTGAAGATCTGTCAGCACAACATATTCATCATATTAGTTGTATATTAACATAGTATTATCACGCTACGACACAGGTGAGAACTTCTCGAGCAATCGGACTCACAGACAGCGCTTGGGGAGGCATAATAACATGAACTTAGAGCGTTTCCTGGGAAATAATATCAGACCATTTATGGTGTGAAATAAAATAATTTCTGTTTATTTAATAGAAGTAGGCATCCTTTATCTAGACTAATTTAATAATTCTAGGCATTTTAATAGCTAAATACACAAACAGGCAACTAATGGTAATGAGTATTTACCGTAGCCTATGAACATATGTTGTAAAAATAGGGTGCCAATTTCTTATTGTATGTTTTGTTATTATATAAAATAACGTCTGTTTTGTATAAAAAAAATAACGCCAAAAGCAAAGCGAATGACAACACAGCAATCGTCTACGTATAAAGCATGCAATCCACAGATCCTGTTCCAGTATTATAGTATAGTTTATGATGTGCATTATATTATAAGTATAAAAACTAAGTAAGAATTTTCGCTTATGACTTACATCCAAAAATGATGGATGGATGCGCTCAAATAATTCATTATTTTCCCAAATTTGTTTACCTGTCTGTTGTCTCTAACCAAGCTGCGATTGTCAGAGATATTTTAAACCAATATGTCATCATTGTGTGAGGTTATATAAGATAAAAAGGACTTTTTTAAACACATCAAATTTCCTAACGCTTTAATTTTAAAAATAATACTCTCATTACCTGACTACGGCAAAGTCAAGAAAAAGAGTTATTATTTTATGTATGTATACTTTTAGATAACTGCCACGAAGTAGTTATGGTGTAATACATATAGTTTGAGTAATCATAAGTAATGTTACTCGTTAAGTCAAATCAAAGTGAACATATCCATTATGTATTTAATATTTATCTTAAAAAAATCTCATTAACATAAAAAAATGTATTTCTCAAGCATTTAAACATGATCCTTGAAGTCAATATACTTCCAAACAAAGCCGAGCCATTTGCCGGTCGACAGATAACTTGTGGATAGCTTTTGTTAACTTACTGCCGACGACAAACTGCATTTACGAAGCTCGCTTAGGAAGCAGATACCTGCAACTTCATAGAACTACGGCGCTTAGACTATTATTACAGGATTGTCTTCTAAAGATCGAGTACAAGCTTGTAACTGCCCCTTGCTATCTAAAGTTATTTACGGTATATTTCAGACATAAAAAGGCGATGAGAAGGCAAAAGTGGCGCCCTCATCAAAAATAAATTGTTTAATCGTAAATGTGGTGAGAAGTAACGTTTCGCAAATTGTTATGCATTAGATAAATCTTTGATATTATATGAATAACCATTGAAAGTATCATTAGTAGTCCGTCTAGCTTTGAAACGCGGTACTGCTAAAAGTGGCTACTTTTGCCGAAAACTCATTTGATAATTTGATAGAATAACTTAATACGCAATCAAAAATTCTTCATACAATCATTTAAAGGTCAATCTTATTCCTATCAATTTACAAAAGTAATTATCACCACATTAACAATCAAACAATTTATTTCAAAAAAAGGCGCTACTTTTGCCCTGTCTTCGCCTTTGAACAATAATTAAACAAAGAATAATTGTAAATTATATTAATATTAACACATTAATGTATGTAATATTCTGCGTTCCATTACCGCTACAAAGTGCTATTACATTACACAATTTATTCCCCAACAAAGTAAACGCACTTTGTAAAGATGAGATTGTGTTTGTTATTATCCCTATAAACTTACTGTAAGACGATTCATTTATTTAAACACTACAATATAGGCTTAAATTGGAGATACAGTCTTGTAATAATGTTAAGCTGCTTATTTCAAAAGACTTCACAAACTTTTGTGACCGATTTACAAAAAGAGGGTTTAAATCATAGGTTTGCTAATCAACTACAAGTTTTCTTTTGATCTTTTGAATTAGTTTCGAGATTAAGTAAGATTCAGACAGTCTAGTCAAGGCTAAATAAATGTGAAGAGAGAGCAAACCAATATTCTCAGTCCAAGATTCACTGTAGGTAGGTTCTTGAATCCCAACAGCAAGTATTCATTTTGGTGCTAAATATTTTTTCTTCATAAAATTTAATCGAATTGTAAAACCTAATCATTGACGAACGCAACAGCCACACACCATAGACCGTACAGCCTAAAATCTCTTTAACTACACATTCCTATATCTAAATGTCAAGTAAAGTATTTTTGGTCTAATTTGAAATAAACCTCCAGCATAAACTCAGCAGAACTAGTCTGTCTTCGCAACAGTGCAGTTCCAGTACAAATCTTAATAAGTTTAGCTCCAACAATAGACAAATCGCGCAACTCAGACGCCGACGAATTGCTAACTCACAACTGTAAATTAGATCTTGTCATTATTCTCATGAATCCCCTTACCCTAGACTTTTCTATACAAACGTGGTCTATCTTTTATTTTGAAGTGACATTTGAGATTATGACAGTACTTTTTAATTTTAAAGAAATTGCATATATCTAGGCATATAACCAGTTTTCGACAGTTAAATATGAATTTAAAAGAAAGTATGAGAGTGTAGAAATTTTCCATACAGATTGTCAAATATGATGTGATACACTATATTCTTTTTTAAATTAATATTATGACTGTGAAAACTAGTTATATATGCCTCAATTTATGCGATTTCTTTAAAATTACATAATTTCACCAATACACGCCGTTTAAAAATAGAAGCTAGACTACGTTTGTATGGGAAAATAGGATTCTGTTTAGGGTAAGGGGCGGACTGGAGAAAAATAATGTTATGAAAAAATACTCTGAATATAGTGAAATGGAAACAAAAATAAAGGTTTGCCAAAAAACAGGTGGATGGAATGTATAAGCAACAACATGGCTAGTAAAGATGTCACAGTTGAATTGGCTAAGGAGCAAACACAATGGAAACGACTACGACTAACGTGCTTTGACGCAGCGTCATACAGCAGCCACTGATTGGCCCACCAATTGGCGGGATAGTAACCTCAGCAACGGTATTGTATATTCCTTTCAAAGTTTAATTCTGCGGGCTACCTATATCACAATTTCATTGGGTGAAATTGGAATTCCTGCGCAAAACAGGACACGTTTGCAGCCGCTAAATGCTAGTAATCTTGTGCAATCAGCTACGAACACAGAAACGCAATCAGGGATTTTAGTTAAAATATTCTCTCATTAAATTAACCATCTCTAAAATCATTTGCTATTAAAAAAATACTAGTAGTTACATCCTTTTAAGTATTCATTTTTTTTAAATCTTTATCTTCTATGTGCTGTCATGGGTGGTATACTTTGTATTTTAAACCGACTTCCAAAAAGGAGGAGGTTATCAATTCGTCGCGATCTTTTATTATGTATGTTCACCGATTATTCGAATTCACCTGGGCCGATCTTTTGTTTTTTTTTCTAGCCGTTCAGGTCCCATAGTTGGGCAAAGGCCTCCCCTTGTTGTTTCCAGCTGTTTCGATCTTTAGCTACTTCTTTCCAATCCTTTACGAAAGCAGACAGGTAGTCTCAGTTTAGGCCTTCCCCTTGACCGTTTCCCGTCTTCTGGAATCGACATGGTCGTTATGTGAGCCGCGCCATTCGGCAAACGTGACCCGCGCAGTCCCATTTCCATCTGGCACTCTTCCTTCCTACGTCGACCACTTGGGTGATGGAGCGCACATAGTATTCCTGACACGGTCTGTACGTTACCCTTTGGCAAACCTGCAGTTTGAACTTTTATTTTTTAGTCAGCGATAAACACCGTAGGGTAGGACCGATTTTAAAAATTCTTTTTTTTTTGTAAGGTCTTTGTCGTCGGTTGGTCCTGTAATTAAAATCGGTAGTGTAGTTTGGGAGTAAAGTCGGTTTTAGTTTTGAAAAATTATATTTCAAACGATTATAAGATCATAACAAACTAGTATTCAAAGTTAACCCCTGCGGGCTCCCTTTATATCACAATTTCTATTAGAACTGTGAAATGGGAATTCCTGCTCAAAACAGGACATAGTTTCAGCTGCTAAATGCTAGTAATCTTACTTGTCCAACTTCTGCGTACACAGGAACACAATCAGGGATTTCAGCCAAAATATATTCCAAGTACAGAACCGAAATTTTTATTCAAAGTTCAAAATACAATGTTGTAATAAAACAATGTTGTAAAAAAATACAATGTTGTAATAAAAAAATGTTGTAACAAAATAAAATACAATATAATACAATGTTGACACATAATAACATGTTATGCTTACGAACAAGTAAACAAACATAAATTACATAATAAAAAAATACTAAGTAGTCAAAAGAGCGGAGCCAAGAGCTGACCTGTCCCTCTTAACAACTTTGCTGTCCATAAAAAAATAATAGTAAAACAACTGATTTGTTTATATATGACACATGGGACAGTTAAGTAGTTATTAATTTTAATTATATACAATTGAATAAGTAAATAAAATAAATATATAAGGACAAATAACACTGATTGAGCTAGACCCAAGTAAGTCTGAGACGTGTTTAATACTCGTAGTTCGTACACGTAAATGTAGGCGCAATGTGACAAACCTAAAAACCTTTGTCATTTTAAAACCTTTGGTTCTAGGTACGAATCTTTAAAATTAAATGAATTCTTAAAAGGCTTAAATTTAGCATTCTTCTTCTTAGATATAATAAAAAGCAATATAATTCAAAAACTGAACAGCTAGTCCTAAGTCCAGCCCGTTTAAAATTAAACGCGCTCAGTGGTCACTGCGAGTTAGGTAACAACAAACGTTAGGAATTTATGCAATATAGTAAAAAAGCTTACTAGCTAACCCTAAGTCCGGCCCGTTAAAAATTAAACGAGCACTATGCTCAGTGGTCGCTCCGAGTGAGGTAACCAAACGTTAGGAATTTAATCGGACACGGGCGGATAATGCGGATTACCGGCATGTGTCACAATAACCGTATGGATAACGTTTGTTCGGTTTAGAACGGAAATGCATACAAGTTTTGCATTCTTTAACGAAATGTTTCTTGCAGCGGTTTAATGAATTCCAATTTTATTAGTATTGGAATTTGATATAAAAATTGTGTTGTTAATTTTTTATGTTGTCCGTTTTCTGAGTTCTATACCTAAAGGGTAAGCACGGTAGTAATAACTAAGACTCCACTGTCTGTCTGTCACCAGGCTTTTTCACTGGCTCTCATTTTACGAAATAGTGAGATTTGGCTAGGGCTTCGTGAGTTTTAGGGCTACGTGAATAGATGAGCTCTTAAAAGATGCGTATTGACAAGAGCTAGACGATAGTGAACAAAACTCAAAAACTATATCATTCTGAAATATTACACACATAATGTGCCAAATCATTCTTTCTCATTAAACTGTTGTTATTTAAGACTCAAAATTGCAAGCTTTCACCAAACCAGGAACGAGGAAAAAACAGGGGCCGTCCATCATTACTCTCATGTTGCAAATAAATCCTCTGAAATTTCTTTGTTGCCCATAAAAACGGACTGTTATTAAAGTAATTAAATTAATTTGAAAGCGCAAATTAAACAGAAGCCATTAATGGAATTGTAAATCTTTAAATAGAGGTTTTTATTCCATTTCTAAAGTAACTAAATTTATTGGGGAGTCATTTCAACTGGTTGTATTTCTTGGAAATCTTTATCCTTCATATTTCAAGGAAATTTCTTGACCTTTGTTTAAATACTCATATTTTACCTTTCATATTGTAGAGGCGTAACGGAAGCAATGTGTTTTTTAACGATAACATAGTTTGCCTTAACCTGGATTTAGTAACGAAACTTAATGAAAAGTGTTTGATTTTATTAATTACATATCTTTTTAAAAGTGAATTGTTTATGTAGAGATTTTGTTCCTGCTGATCTTTATTGAGTATTGTTTATTATTTTTCATTATATCCTGGAAGCCAAATATGTATTAAAGAAAGATTTTATAAGATAAATAATATTAATATCAGGAAATCACATTAGTGGAATTTCTAGCCCTCTCCTAAACTAAGGGATGTGATCACGTATCTTATGTGACATTGTCCCATTCTTAGTTGAAAAAATAATGTGCCTGGGATATTCAGGGATAAATTGAAAAAAAAATGGTGATCTAAATGCAGACTAGATGCACGCACTGGCAAGCGAAGCGTAGGACACCTACTCACAAAGTGGTCAGATGGATGACCTGACCAAGGCCATCTGATCACCTTGTGGGTGGGTGTAAACGTGTTCTCACTTTCTTTGGACATATAATATTAGACGTCGCAAGGATACGTCTGTGGAGTGACTCGTGATCCAGGGCAAAATTGAGGGCACGAGGGCGCGCGGTTGATTACCAATGCGCTGGACTGACCAAGTCAAAACTGCACGATATGGTCCACTCGACGAATGCTAACAGTACGAGAGGAATGGCGACGAATTGTGAAGCTTGCCACCACCCCTGTCAAGACAGCCACGACCACTCTGCCGAAAGTGTGACGACAGAGAAAAGATATGGGTAAGGGATTAATTGACATTCATCCATTTTTATTTTAGTAAGTACGAGTACATATGTTTGCCAGAAACTTTTGGTTTAAATAGTTGACAAGTACTAAAACCTTCTGAAATTATACCAACTAACTTTTATGAGTCATTAACTAAAGCAACCAGACCACAACGACCCCGGATTAGGTCTGCGTGCGATCTAGGTCTTATCCGTATTAAACGTATGTTCTAGGCTTTATTGTCAATAACGATCCTTATCAGTCTAGCTCAATACGTCTTTGTCAGATAATGAGCTTAATCACGCGTTGCTTGTAATAATAATTTACTGATATAGGTAAGTTTTGCATTTACTAAGTAAGGTTCTACCAGGAAATTAAAAAGATGACAGAAAGGAATGAGGAATGGAGACATCTTCACTTAACTCCACCAACAAGAGCCACCTCTTAAATTACAAGAAGAGATTAATTTTGACTTTTATCGTACTAAAATTAAAATTAAACGGGGAGAATTGCTACATTTTTCTTATTTCGGAACTGTCTATTTGTGTTTATGGAATAATTGGAATATGGAATCTTGGTTGTCAATATTATTTAGAGTAGTGACAAATAAGATTCCAACTTTTTCATAGACCTAAATTATTTAGCCATTACACGCCATCTATCGATTTACATAAGAAAATTCGTTCTACGCTAAACTACGCCCTCTACACAATGGCGGAAAAATAATACATAATTTAGCAGTTCCGCTTTCACTCACCCTTATCGATACGAAAAATTGACGCTAGATGGCGTTATATGAATTAATCATCGTTTTACTAAACTTTTATTCGTAGATTGTTCATAAAACTTCAAATACAAGTTTTATGTTCAAAAATTCATAAATTTCAAATACAAGTAGACACTTACACACACAAAAAAAAAAATTACAAGAAGTTAATCTTACATCAAACTTTCCTATGCTGACAACAATATGAAACTGAAAACAAAAATAATTCTTTTAATACGCTCAAAAATAAGCAAGCTAGCCTTTTAAATCCGGTGGAAAGAGAAACTGACAAGTAACGGAAAAAGGATGCTAAGCCGCGTGACGTCATTGCCACAGGATTCGCGCGTACGAAAAATAAAAAACTGGCCAAGTGCGAGTTAAACTCGCGTGGAGAGGGTTCCGTACAATATCAAAGATTTTTCGTAAGTGAACGTATTATATTGAGTGTTCCACTTTATTTTCAAAACTTAACATTGGAGTTAAAAAATATGTTCTCCCACACATTCCACCTGCAAATGTAAGTTGGTACGCACAATATTGAGTGATTTACCATGTTATTTTAATATCATGGACTTCTTATAGGTTTTCCTATAATCTATAAGGAGAAAACTAATTTCTGTATTTTTTTCAAAATTTTAGGTTCAGTAGTTTCGGAGATAAGGGGGGGGGAATGGTCAATTTTCGTCTATTTTCTTGAATAACTCGGAAACTATTTATTTTAAAATTACAAAAAAATACATTTAAGATCTTCTCGACAAGACCTTTCATTTGATATGCCACACGATGCAGTTTTCAGAATTTTTTTTTTAATTTTCCCCTTCCCCCCCAAAAATGACCCCCCACATACAGATTTCATCTGCTCACGTCACACCTCTGTGTTTGGGTCACAGGAATTGATATGTGTACCAAATTTCAACTTAATCGGTCTAATAGATTCGGAGATAATTGACTGTAAGCGACGGACGGACAGACACACGAGTGATCCTATAAGGGTTCCGTTTTTGTATTCAGACGTACGGAACCCTAAAAAACGAGATTTCTCCACTATGCCTCCACTCTTTTATTTTAAATTGCTAATTGCTGCCTCATTAAAACAATTCACTTGCTTTTTTTGAAAAAAAAAACTTCTTATTAGTATTATTTGTTGATCGTATAAAATATTGTCCAACAAGTGATTACCTATTACCAAAAAAAAATAAAACAAAAACCCGACAGGTTTCTTATACAATATGTAACAAAAACTCTGTCCGATCCTTGTAGGAGCAACTCAGACCCTTTTCCTATGGGACTAATACTTGAAACTCGAAGAAAAAATTGACATTTCCATACAAATGGCTGGGCTGGCAGACCACTTTTGTATGAAAAGGTCGTTCTTTTTTCGAGTTTCAAGCGTTGGTCCCATAGGAAAAGTTGTTCATATTGACGGTCTGAGTTGCTCCTACAAGGATCGGACACGGTTTTTGTTACATATTGTTTACACAGTGTCACTATCCGAATTAAGACGAATCTAATGACACCTCTCAAGACTGCAGAGCGTCCTTTATACAAAACATACATACATACACTCAAAAACATAACCCTACTTCTGAGGCAGTCGGGTAATAACAAACTCGCCGAATAGTCCATTGGATATAATAAATAAACAGTAAAGTCAATGACTGTGTCACATTTTATTCGTCTGAATGCAATATGAATGACTGAAATGTTTATCGAGATATGTATCAACATGTTTACAATTGCGATGAGAAATGCTACTGAAGATTCTTTATTGTTCCGTACATTTTTCTACATTTTTTTATTTAAGCTTTTTTTTACACTTAACACTTGTATTTGATAAGTAAAATTGCGGACTTAAAACCTGAGGCCCTTTTTCATTAAACGGTGATATGGAAAATAGGCATGACGAATGAAAAAATAATTTTAGCCCATTGTTGGATTATTAAAAAATATTGTAAGTACAATTGTTTTTTCTTTTCTCTGAGAACCAAAAAATGACAAAGATACAGCGCATTGAAATTTCACATGACGTCTAGGTACGATTTTTACTAAGCGGTGACGTTGTAAGCCCTCACTCCGGAACTTTGATGCTCCGTATCTTCGTGAATTTTCACTTTTTTGGTAAACTGAAAAATATCCATGGTCCATTATTATTGGATAATCTAAAAGACGGACTAATTGCAGTCATACTCTTCAGACCCTGTCGTCAGCCGTTTGACAGGGGTATAGTAACATTGAATTGAGAATTAGAGACGTAGAGAAAAAAGGACTTAACATATGTTAAGGTAATAAACAAAATCAGAAACTTCATACGAAAAAAAAATTTATTACTTCATAAACAAGAACTATCTGACAGATTTTAAGTAAAATGTATTCAAAAGCGCTCTAATCTGCTTATAAAACAGAACTCAAAAAAATAATTTATTTCAAGTAAGAGCAGCACTTTCGTTTACGCCCAGGGTCAACTCTCCCTATCATTTTTGTAACTGCTCCAAAAATAAAATGTGGTTAAACCGCCTAGAAAAAACTGACCTGCTACTTGTTTAAGTGAACATTTTGATATTTTGACTGCGGTGTGCAGACTACACAGAGAAAACTCGGTATTAAGGAACTTTGTTAATCTGCATTTAGGAAGAACGACTTTTTAACGAAATTATTGAAAGAATAAAAAAATAATAACATTGCTTAAAGGATACTATTATGACAACATATGAAAAAATAATAAAAAACACTCTGAAGTTCCACAGCAAATGCTCCTTTTTTCCCAAAATGTATTCACAACACCTCATCGTATTAGTGTAAGTAGTTAAGTCTTGACTTTGTCGTCTCCTTTTTTATAATTGTTTAAAGTGTTCCCTTTTATCATGTTTTATATTTATATATGTTATGTTGTGTCTTTTATTTGGGAAAATATATTTTTTCTATTTAATTAAATAATTTTCCCAATGTCGCTATGTGACTGGACTTGTCTAACAACAATTTTTGTTTATAATCGCGGAAATCCGGGACAAAATGCTAGTTGCACTCAACTATCTCCTGTTTTGGTTTCAATGCTGTCGCGCGGTACCCAAAACTGGAGTATTCATTGTAAAACAATCGAGCATCAATTGTAAACTCAGCCGAGTCATCGTATCGCTAGCCAAGATTCAACGACAATCATAACAACCACCGATGCGGAATCAAAACTTCGTGCGAGCAACACAGTAGTTCCCCAGTTAGCATTGCATCAACACGATTTCGCTCTCTGAGAAACAAGAGACATTTTCTGGTAATTCGAGCGGTTGTTACCTCTTGTGTATAAAGTGAGGTGATATGGGAAGTGACATTGAAGAAAGGAGATGAATCGATTAACGTTCTCAGCTGTTTTATTGGTTCTCGTCGCCATCACGTTGCAGGTTAGCAGACATTTTGTTTTCAAAATTTGCGATAAGGTTGTCTTTTTAAGTTCCACTTCCAAACAAAACACAACTATGAAAACAAAACATTATTTGCTCTTTTTCTCTCCTGGGTCTATATCTACTGAAATAAGCATTATACCTACTACAGTGTTTAACTTTGATTATTTCTGTTTGTCTTTCAGTCTACAATTGTACCTTTTTATGTTAATAAATAAAGCAACGGTTGTCATCTTAATCACTTATGCTTAGCTTATCAGATACCTACTTTAGTCCATTCGGTCAATTGGTTGGTACGGCGTCGACGAGCCTACAAAGCAGCATCGGCTTGAAAGGCGCGACCTTTGTGACGCGCCGACGGTGTACACACCAATTCAACAAATTAACTATATACTTATAGATAGTCTTATATCGGTATTCTCAAAGTGGTTTTATGTAGGTATATTGTATTTTTAATGTTACGTTCTATAGTACGCTATAATGTCCTTATTTTTTACACATAATCATGTTTTCTTTCGTTTTCTTACTAGGGCCAAACTCTACTCGTTTTTCCAACAAACTTCCTTAATGTGTTAATTCGAACCCTACAAAAGGAACAAAACTCTTAACTGAGACGTTTCCCCTTATATATATTTTTGTTCACTTTCTGTTTACTTTGAAACTTTTTAGTATTCAATTTTTTCACATTGAATATTTATTACACGTTGTATCTCAATAATAAATAGGTACTTACCTACATATTTACTTCTGTTACATGTATATTTTCTTCACTGAATGATGAGTAAATTTCAGATTGTTATCTTACAAAGTTCTATTCGAGTTATCTATTTTTATTCCAAGATTGGCGGGTTAACGTAGGTCGTTTGCCTGTGACTTGTGCATTTAGATGATGCTACGTACCTGACATTAAATTCTATCAGTTTTCAAAGTTGCTAGCATAATTTTTACAATTTACCTCATTCACAATTTCGAAACTAAAATCACAAAAATCGTCATACAAGTAGAGCTAAAAGTCATAAGCCCTCATCATACAATCGTAAAGTCAAGATTTAAAAAACATTCTACCAGCGAAAAATTAATCGCAGGTGAGCATTTACACGTGCTCATTAAATCCGACTTTGCTCTTGTTCCCTTTTGCTTGCTCTAGATAAACAACGACTTGCCTCAACATGTGCTCTGATAACAATTGCAGAAAACGCGAAAATTTTAAAACTAGACGACTTTTCTCTGTTGTTTTAGAAAGCACTTAGCTAATTTTCCTTTGTTCTGTGTAATTGTGAAATAAAATATGCTATTATTTGTCCCTATATATTTGTTTATATATTTATTTTTATTTATTTACGTTTAGAAAAAGTATCTGATGTGAATTGTAGGAAAATAGCGAATTGCTATGGGTATAGTGGGTTATAAGCAAAAAAAATGTAGATCTATGACTAAGAAATTATGGTGTAAGGAGGTAGCAATTCTTTGTTTCATCAATTGTCTGCAAGAAGAAAAAGTTTCTTTTCTGTCTAGTATTTGAATTTAAATTAATAACTGTTTTATATAAACAAAACTACTATTAATTTTTAAGTATTATATCGCTTATTTGTTACTAAAAAGCAATGTTTCGAAAATCATATATTATACATTATGATAAATTGGATGTTTTACTATTATTTCCCAAACAAAATTGAAATTTTCATGGAGGTGACATAAATTGCCATCATAAATACCGAACTACGCTACATAACTTATATTTCACATTATTATCAAAAGTGTCATTTTCAGTCGACAGATTTCCAGGACAACCTTATAAATGGGTACAGAGCACTTATAGCGGACATCCAGGTCCGCACTCAGAAGTCCCGGGAGGACATGGACACACTGGTCTCCCAGATCAAACTCCTCATGAAGAATGAAGCTGACAAGGCTATAAACTACATGACTGTTTATCTTGAACAGATCTCCCTATATTTTCAAGTAAGAGTTAGCTTCTACTTTTACTGGATGAAATGTACCGCCGACATATACTTTAAGGAATCAATATGAGCAACTTTTTGTATTGGACAGGATCTAAAAAAATATCACTGGTTATCATACAAATTGTCAGGTCAACTAAATACGATTGTATAAAAGACACATCTTTTTTTTAAGATTTCAGCATTGGTTCCACGTGAAAAGTTGTTCAGATTGAAGAATTGAGTCCGAAAAATAACACCCGTTAAAGTGCAAGTTGTATGTTTTTGTCCCCATGGTACGAGTTCATCAAACAAATATTTGGACTTGGCCAGAGCTGAGAATTTGGCAGACACTCTCCACGGAGACTAGATGTGTTGGAAAGGTCTCACAGGCCTCACTGATCTACGTACACCTAAGCTTGGATTAGCTTTTACTTCCTAAATTGTCGTCTACGACATCTATGGGATCGCTTGTAGTTGTCCTATTCTACTCTGCTAGAAACCAAACTGCTTTCAATATTAAATACGTTAAATAAAATGCCATATACGTACAATTACGTAAAGCAAAAATAGAGGTTTAAAGTGCTAAAAATGAAAAACAAATAAATTGCCTTTTTTATGATCTGATAAGAAAGTCATAGACCCGGCGAACATAATGATCATAAATGTTTGCATAACTACTAGTACTTACGTATCCAAAACTTAAGCCCCATTTCATACTGTGCGCTTTGCCTCTAAAATTGGGAAAGGAAACAAAAAAAAATACATGTTAATGTTGCTTACCATTCTGCTCTACAACTCAATGTAGAAAGAAAATTCACATTCACAAGTACAGATGTCAATAAATGAAAAGGGTTCCGTAACCACCGCCAAACCCTAAAAATGGTGGCAATGACCACTATAACTCTTGGTATCACGTTTTTTTGTGAAATTTGAGCTATCATGGGAAATCAATACGGCCCTGGAGCTTTAGGAATAATAATATTAATATTTATGTAGTGTCCATATTCAATTTACATCGGGATTGTTTTATTCAGCCGTATATACATATTCATTCATAGTGAAAGGTTCAATACAGTCTTTAACCAACTTCGAAAAAAGAGATGAGATTCTCGGTTCATGCTAAACTGATGTTTTTTTCTACATACGTACGTCGATTTTTTCGATCACAAAGCTTAGATTTGATTTTGTACTGCCGGTTATGTCATATACTCATATATCGAAATAGTTATGTTCACTCTTGATGTTTTTTTTCGTGTGTGTATCCAACACTGGGGTTAGATTTTAAAAGCTGCTTAAAGGCCTGAAATAGCTTTACTACTGCCACACAATAAAAACAGGCTAGAACAGCGGCCACGTATTTCCGAATCAAGAAGGAGCTCTAGAAATGTAATGTTATGGACTTGTAATCATGCATCCAAGTGCGAACCACGCCCGGTGCTACTTGCGAAAGCGTAATGCATACGACCCGCTGTGCCACCGAGCTTCTCCACCACTTGAGGATATAATTAATTTTGTAAAAAATAAAACTAGACACAAATAATACTTGAACTTAATATTGCAAAATAAACATACCGTGTCGTGACCTACATACACACTAAACAAAGGACTAACCGAGTTAATACCACTGTAAATACTTTAATATCTTTATTCCAGCTAAAGTAAAATTTTGCAAACTCTAGCTCATTTTTACACAATTTCAGGTAATAATTCACGATAGGAAGCCCCGCAACGGAACTTACTGCAAAGAGAGCATCGTTAAACTGCTGGGAGAAAACTTGCAGCTGGCCGATGAAAATGTTACGCTGTGTTTGGCTTTAGGGTACCAGAGAGTACAGAGGCTACCAGGTAAAATACTTATAAGTATATTTTATTACTTAGATGGTAAAATTGTTAAAAAGGAAACTTGCAGCTGGCTGGTGAAAATGTTACGATACGTCCAGACATATCGCAACATTTTCACCAGCTTGAAGCCAGCTTCAAGGTACCAGAGAATACAGAGGTTGCCAGGTAAACTACGTTTTATTATATTCAATACTTAATTGTTTAAATGGTTAAAACGTAAACTAGCAGCTGGCTGATGAAAATGTTGCGCTATGTTTGGCTTTAGGTTATCAGAGAGTACTGAGACTACTAGGTTAATTACTAAATGGAATCATTTTTGTATTAAATTTTAATTTTTTAAAATTCTTAAACACCACATGCTCACCGCACATTTTCATTTTGGATAATATATTCGGCACTTTTTATAATAAAATATGTCAACCCTATTTTCTATTTTATTTTGTTTATAATAAAATTCGTAGTACTTTTGATGAATTTTTTTATATTTAAGTACTTAAATTTAGGAATAGTTCAAAAAAATCATGCAGCTGACCGACGAAAATAATGTATCTACATAGATTTAGGCAACCAAAAGGTGAAGAGGCTACCAGGTAATTTATTTCATTTTATATTTAACAGATGATAAATAAATTTGTTAAAGTTTGTAGACAATTGATGAAAAAGTTACATTGTGACTTGATTACAAATAATTAGGTAATTACAGTAACTATAATACATTTTTTCTTAAAAAAAAAAAACAGAAAAATCTTTAGATGTCTTGCCAAGTATTTTTTGTATTCTAAATAGGTCTCTCAGTAAATGCCATTATTTACAATCATACAAATTATTTACAATTAATCCCTACGAATACTTCCACAAAGTCATTCCACATTAAGGCGGCCGTTTGTTTACATATTTGCAGACCGTACGACAAGGAAACGTTGTCACCCACATAGCCGTATTGTGTGACGCCCTTCCTCGTTTACTCGCCCGTTTCCGCACGGACAGTATCCAAAACAATTCTAGACTGTATAGTGTAAACATGGCTTAATGTTTCCGTCGAAATACCGTGTATTTTCCTTGTTATTTTCGTATATTTCAATGTGTAAATGTAACCTATTTAAAATTCAGTTTTGATTCCCATTTTCAATACCTAAAATAATTCCCACTCCATTTTTACACAAGTCTCTTTATGAACTCTGTAGTATTTTTTCTTAATTGTTCTATAATAATGTTTCACTTCTTTGTAATCTGATACTATCAATTTATTCAATAAATGGCATATAAATGGCAATTGAGCAAACCACAAATTTAAAGTTTCCCTGTCTACTTTTTAAATCATGTTGTAAAAAATATAGAATATATATGCAGCCATATATATTCTATATTTTCTACAATATGATTTAAAGCGTCCGCTGTCACAAGCACTATAACTAGTTATTACGCGATTACGAATTTCTTGCTTATGGTTAAAGACAGAAATTAATGTTATTTCTACTCTATAACTTTACCGCCGGGTTAATTTTGTTAATTGGTCCCCTGAAAATATGTAGACTGCGCTTAGACGATATACCAAAGTAGTCCCAAATAAGTACGACCAGGCGACCAATCCTAGAACATACGAAAATCAAACTCAGTAAATTCAATATTTTAATAACCGCAATAATTTTCGCGTATCAAAATCAAAATAATTCTATATCAAGGTCACCTTTAATATTAAAATACTTCTCAAAATAGTTACAAAGTTTATCTTTAAAGAGTAACATAATTAAAACACTTAAAAAGTTTTAATTTTTAAGGCCTTTGTTTAAATAAAACAACAAAAATAGTTTAATTTATTAACGATACACTCGTTTTTAATGTACATCTCTTTTTCTTTTAGAAAAACTTCAAGTTCACTTTGAAACGTTGGAAAATCTGAAAAAGTATTCAGCGTCGAAGTTATTCGAGTGTCAGAAACAACAGCAGGTTGGAGGAAATTGTTCGCATGAAAGTCAAGATTTAGAGAGAACAGTGGTAAGTAAACTCTTCATCGTTTAAAAGTACACCATATCTTTGTATGCATATTGTAGATCGATCGGTGTTCTGTATCTCTATGAAACATGACCTGTATAAAGCAGACTGTCTCTACGAAGATGTTTGATGTTTTCATTTCGAAGTATGGACCAAAGAACAAATTAAACATTTATGAACCAAAGAATAAATTCCTTCATAAATGTTTTGAATGAATTGTGATGAGTAAATAAGACAAAAATCTTTTAAAGTAATAGCAAACTTGTGGATATATTTTCATACAAGTAAATAAATACTTGTTATTCCTTCTCAGTTCATGATTTTTAATTTCTTACATATTGTCGAAAAAGAAACGTTAATGGCTTCAAAAGAAAAAAAAAAGAAACTACATTAACTTACTTAAAATATAACATTTCTGTTTGATTACGAAATCTAATTAACAGAATTAATTGGCTATTAACATTGCCAAGTGCCCGGTAACCGACAATATTAGCTATGAAACGCCAGGCCGTTTACGAGACTTAAAATATGGCTGGTGGGAGCTTTCCGGTGATGAAATGAAACGTTACTCTAAGATTTATATAGATCATGAGCTCAGTAAATTATTCTAAAAAACTTTATAAAAATGAATCTATGTTGGCCATATCTTCGAATTTCCATTTCTAGATTTTCGTTTCTACAGATGCCCATATATTGATTTTTCCATGTCTTTAGGATTTCATTTCTACAGTTTTTTGTTTTTAAAGATTATAGCGAATTTTTTTTTTACTTTTTGTATTTGTTGCATGAATTTGACAAAAAGAAAAGTGATTTTTTTCGGATTTTTTAATATAAATGTTTTTAGAAAACTTGTAAAACTTATTTTACTCAACACATTTACGCCGTGCATTTTCCTATCTTCCATGCTGGACTGAGAGAAACGAAATACTTAGAATGTACCAGCTGCTTCTCTTTCCGCACAGATCATAAAAGCCATGTGAATATTATTTAATAGGCGATGCGGCGATGTTACCCTCCATCATGCAAAAGTGGCTTTTATTTCTTGCTGTTGTGGTCTTTGTCTGCTTATAGAGTTGCAAGACCCAAAATGCTCTGTCTACCCCATCGTTATCGTTTACGTATGCTTAAATTTTAGTTGATATTAACATTTTACTGCTATGGTCCACTTAGAGGATTTAAATACAATATGTAACAAAAACCCTGTCCTATCCTTGTAGGAGCAACTCAAACCGTCAATATGAACAACTTTTCCTATAGGACCAATAAATGAAACTCGAAAAAAAATCGATATTGTAATTACAAAAGTGTTCGGCCGGCCCGGCAATTTGTATGTGTGTCTAATTTTGGCGAGTAAATTTAATTTTGTATTCTCATTTCCAGTTTTTGTACGAAACCTCACCATTCCCAGTTGTGATGGCTGAAATTGCTATTCATGGCTTCAAAGAGGTCAGTGACCTTAGCGTGTGCCTGAAGGACATCATATCACGAATGATGACGCACTCCGTGAAGGTCATCGGTGACTTCAACAGGTGCATCCACAACATCGAGATGCCGAAACTCAAGTACTTACTGAAATTCATGAAGAAATATGCCTAAGAAATATAGTTCTGTGATTTTGGATTTCTTTTTTGTAAATAACAGACTTTTTATGTCTGCAATTTATTTTTTAGTTTCGATTTTTATACCAACAACTAGACTCTACTTTTGCAAATAAACAACTGTTTCAAATGCCGAGTTTCATTTCAATAATACCTATCTATGGGTTCTATTGCAATACAAATTAGCAGGATACTTTTTAATCTAACGAGATCAAGTCAGCCTACTTTCTTCTTCTTTTCCTTCTTCCTTACCATTTCCCATTTATTTAAGTGGGTCGGGTGCAAAATGTCTTTCTAATTTTCTCCATTTAATCAACCTAAATAAATATATAGGGACGAATAACACTGATTAAGCTAGCCTCAAAGTAAAATCGAGACTTGTGTTATGGGATACTAACTCAACGATACTTTATTTTATGACAAATATAAACATTCAAGACACAGGACAATTTAAAAAAGACTATTTTCAAGATGCTCTGACCGGGGATCGAACCCAGAACTTCTGGGTGGCGGAGTAGCATGGTGACTACTAAACCACGGAGGTAGTAAACCTGCTTTGAATGCAAAAACCAAATACTGGTAACCGAACTAATACATTTTTTACTAGCAATACGTTAATTTAATTTATTTATGAGAGGAATATAGTTTATAGGTATATCGTAAAGCAAGTACAGGTTAAAGAACTTAAGGGTACTACCCCAATTTGAAATATTATTTGAAAGGAAACGGATATATCATTTAAAATTTTGTCGATCAAACCTTAGAAAACCCTTCAAACTATTTTATGAACTACTTTTATATTTTAAAGTAAGAACATGAAGCTTTTCTTCACACATGTGCCAAAAGTGGCCGTTTTTTGCTAATGTGCGAAGAAAAGCTTCACGTTTTCATTTTAAACTATAAGCAGTAGTTTATAAAATAATTTGAAGGATTATCTAGGGCTTAATCAAGACAATTTTTTTAATGATATCTCCTTTTTCTTTTAAACAATTTTTTTCATAAGACTGGACCCTCACAAATTCATGTATCCCCTTAAGACATTGTCTTGATTATATTCAAATGCATGGACATTAATGCTATTTAAATATTTGAATGCTATGGCGGTTACATGGCAACCGACAAAAAATTAAAAATCTATTGTGTCTGCATGCCGGCAGTCAAGTGAAAGTCATGTGAAGAAATAACTGCGACAAATATTACTAAACGTTTTATGTTCACCTTACACTGTAACCAAAACAGTGGGTAATTCTAGGACTGGTATTTTTTCTTCTTCACCTTCCTTTTATGTATGACTTATTCTTTTACTTTCATGTCACTGACTTTGGAATGTCTTACTCAAAGACATCAAAGGTATTTCAAAAAGGTACTCGTACCTATTTCAGAAAACAGCCTACACGCACCTGTTTGCTAATTTGTTTCAAAAACTAAACTAAACTAAAAAAAGTATAGCTACATACGAGTATGTTTTAAAGCGATTCACTCTTGCTCGACAGGGTGGAACTTCACTTGACTTTTTGTATTAATAAATAAGAGAAATATGGAATAAAACGTATTCGGAGAACGCTGTCCGCAGCTACTTTTTCGTCTTGTTGATGTTGAGTGTGTATAAAGGGTAACACTGACGTTACAGTATTATAGGGCTGCCTGAAGGCTATTATCCAGTTTAAAATACTAAAAAGGTAAATAAATCTAATAACATTATGATTCCTATTCTCAAACCGCCAAGCCATTTGATTATCTGCCTGTTCCAATCGAGGAACAAGTTTATTTGCCAGGAAAATTAAAAATCCCCCGATTTTCAAGCTTTCAGCCCCAATAACTTTTAACCGCACTCGCTTTCACGCTTAATAAACACCGCATCGAAATCGATCATCCATCCATCAGTTCCAGAGCTACGATGTCAAAGACAGATACACCGACAGACAGACGGACAGACAGACATTGGCGTCAAACTTATAACACCCCTTTTTTATCGAAGGCTAAATAAAACCACATTTAATTAAATTTTCTTATTAAATGAGCCTTTTAAAACCCGTACGTGTTTAATGTTGACGCATTGCAATTCAACGCGGAGGCGCCTCATCCGGAATGCAAATGGAAGTATTTAAATAAAAATGCACTAGTGGAAAATGCATGGAACCGTTGGATGCAGCTGCTCTCTTATGCATGGCTTTCGATTCATTGAATCAAGGATTGCTTACCAGTAAATATCAAGGAAATATTGAACCTAATATCCCTTCTAAAAGCTTAGTTTGTTTTATGTAAGTATGTTGCTTTACACAATGTAAACTTAGTCTCGAATGTATAAAAACTTTACGATAATATTATAAAGGTATTAGGAAAAACGATGGGTACTAACCATAAAGCTAGCCTTATATAGGAAAACACGAAATTTATTGCTTTTCTGCGCAAATTTTTTACGAAAGGTAATGTAATGATACTTGGATACCTTTATGGCCAAATATCTGTAATCTTCTTGTGTATTTGTATGTATGTGTGGAAGAAACTGTACTTCCTAAAGTACAGTTTCTTCCTATTCGTAATAATCAATTCCATACTGCATGAAAAATTAAAAAAAAAACATGCGCTGCCAGTTTTAGTCTTGCTTTATTGAAATAAACCGAACAAGCATCAATCAGTGCATTGAGGTTGTAAGGCGTCAGCGGTCCGGGAGAGGCAAGGGAGAGGAAAGTTTAAACTCGAAGCTTCATCGTCGCTTCTGAATATTTCTAATCCGCTGTATTATTTCCCGCCTTTAGAAGTAGTAGTGTTACATTACCTTCTTCTATATTAAATTTTATAACAAATATAATAGACGAAAGTAACACCATAGGGTTTATCTACCCTTCAACCCACTGGTGATGCATATTTTTTTACCTACATTACAAACTATATAATATTTTTATTTTGTCCTGAAAGCAAAGAGGAAATAGCGACATCGAATACAGGAACTGTGAATTATAGATGAAGTACGTTCATTTCGCGAAACATCCTCCGGGCCCGCATTAACATTTATTTGTATTCAAATCCCCATCGAACCATACTTTTTACTTTACTACCATATTTTATACTTTCTCTCTTAATAATAAAAAAAACATGACATGCTTGTACATGTCATCATAAAAGCAATGCTATCTAATCGTTAAATTATGCGTGATCAAAAGATAATGAATGCATTAGATATCATATTGGATAAGTATCTAAAACTTACCGCTAAAGTACCATAAGGAAATATTTTATTACGATACACGTGTACTATAATTTCGCATATGATTCAAGCCAGTCAACCTAAAAGTTAATTTGCCACTCACCAGTGTAATTGGGATATCTGCGGAACATGGTTGGTATTTCAGCAATCTGCTAAACCTCAGAGTTCGTTGTGCCATCGTCAAAGGACCCACGGGCCTAGACACGTGGATGAGCGGAGAGGGCGGCGGGTGCGCGGGCGGAGTCGAAAGGGAGGGAATGTTACGACGGACCGTCTCTAGGGGCACTGTCCTCGCCACCAAAGTGTCACTACCGACCGAATTTGCACTGCCACTGAACATGTTCATCAAATCACCGATAGAACCACCCCCGCTTGACCCGCCACTACATCGCAACTTATCTAAATCAGTCAAACTTGAACCACGCCGCACTCGGAGGCGAGAACCGCTATTGTTTGAGCGATTCTGAAACGTTTGGTCCCGACGAACGTCCGCCTCGCTGGCCGCTTGGGCCTTACGATTCCGCACCATTTTGAACATCTTCAAAACAACATCACACAACCACGGTATCAATTCCACTGAACATTAGCACCTGAAGCGAGTATAATTTGCATACAAATTGCCGATAGATGCGCCGGCGACGAGCAATCAATAGGGCCACGGACGCCCGCAGGATGTCGCTATCGCGGCCTCGCATGTTTCCGCCGCCATCGCTTGCGCAATGTTATCGAACCCCAATCATATTCCAAATTCAAAGTTTTCTGTACTTTTCTAAGTTTAATTGGGGATGTGTACGGGTCAGAAGCCGTTAGCGTACTGAGTGGAGAGTGCGTAGATACGTATGTGCGTATGGATGGAGCAACTCAGCTGAACTAATGAGGTGATCGGGTTCAAAGGCGTCGTGGGTCTCTGCAGGCGGCGGCTGGCACTTAAGCAACTGACTGCGGGACGCTAGCAGTGCTTCCCTTAAAAACATAATTTAATAATAGGCACTCTATCATGGAAATTTATTTCACGGAAAATATCAAGTAAACAGATGCTTTTAATTAACGTCTATATTGTTACGTTGAAATATCATATCACGACATTCACGACACGCAATTTAAATAATAGTCTGAAAATTGTGAGATAGCGTTATATATACGATTTTCGGAGTATTACAAATTGCTTGGAAATAATTCGTGTAACAAGACCGACATCAGTTTCCTGAAACAGGAGGAACTCACTCACTGATTGCTATCGTGAGGCTTCACACAATTGATACGACCACTTGTTATATCATAGAAAATCAACCCTGAAGCCTACTTGGAAATTCTCTTTAGATAGTAAGAATGGATATAGGAGAATATACATAGGTAATCAGAGTACCTACTCTAGACCTACTCCTTCAATAGATGGATATATAATCGAACCGAAAAATCACTTAATATACTTACTAGTACTAAATTATTATAGAAATTCGGTTTAGGTTATTTATATTCATAATTAATTAATTAATTAAGACTTTTATTATAAATAACTAATAAAGCTATAAAAATCATAGATGAAATATTTTTCATCGATGATAATATTTATGTTTGTATTCACTCATTAGAAGTTACCATAAAGTCAGCTAAAGTCTTATTTAAGGGTACGATTCTCTTCAAGTCCTGCAACGTAAGTACCTGTAAAAATATACTTAGTAAGCTTTCGGAATACAGGACCTAAATGAAATAAGTTACAAGATAAAGTTTAATCCTTCGCAACCGGGCATCCGAGATTTTTATACAAACCAACTGAAATTTTCATTTTCTGGAAGAGATTGCATTTGCAAGACATATTTACTCTGTTTTACTGTTTGATATTAAGGACACTTGAAAAAATGTAGGTGTTTTATTCACTCTTTGATCCTTTTTTAAAAGCTAATTATGTGTATATGTATGTTTAATATATAAGTACTTATTTATTTAAATCTATTATTTTGCACCTACCTAAATATCTCTAACAACCCAAAGGTTGGCTGTTAGATAATTCTTTTAGCATGAAGTCCGCCTTTTGTGCTTTACAAATTGTGTTTTGTACAAATACATGAATGGGAGATGGAGTAACGACCTGTCTGCTTTTGACAAGGATTGGAAAGAAGTAGCTAAGGATCGAAATAGCTGGAAACAATAAGGGGAGGCCTTTGCCTATGAACTAGGACCTGAAAGGCAAGTATAACAAAAATCTCGTGAAACGCCCATTTTGTATATATACGCATAATTGATACCAACAAGGAAATTACAGTAAAAAAAAAAACAGTTGAACACGAAAATATCATTTTCTATCAGTACCAATGTCAATAATTGTACCAATTTTTGTGTATTAAACAAGTTTTAAGCTTATCACTACTATCATACATATACATATTAGGTAAGCTTTCTTAAAGAGATAACGCTTACATTTGAAGCGCGTAATGGATACTTAACAAGTAAATACCCTCTAAGCCCCTGCAAACCAGCCATATAAGAGCGCACATGCACGAACTACGGAGTTTAATCCTGCAAAATCCCGGTTCCTGGGATTCTAATTGCAGTTTCAAAGTGCATTATGATACTAAATGCGAGTTCTAGTTTCATTAAATGTATTTCACGCATCATTTCAAGTGCGGGTTTTTTGTTAAGTTTAATTTTAAACAATATATATTTTTAAATACCGTCATACATAACAAAAGACAGCTTTTTTATAATATCAATTCTTAAAAGAATAGTTTTAAAAGATGTTTTTAATTTGGTGAATACATAAAGTAGAAGACATACATAGTTTAATGAATTTTTATGCTTTATAGGATGTATTTAATTTTAACTAACTTGTCAACAAAAAATTACAAATACCAGCCTAAAGCTCCTTTTCAAAGAAAACTTGATAAATCCTAAATTACTTCGCAATAATCCACGAACGAGTATGAGTACAGAGTAACGTACGAAAATCCACATATTCCACGAGTTCAAGGTCACCCCATTAAGGGTTCAAGCACACAGCGATCTAACAGCATTTTCCCATTTCCCACCAGTAGATTAGGCTTACATTGCGCCACAGCGGGCGGCAACACTATGCTTTGTTACTAGATGCGTTTGTCTTGTAACTGCTCTAGATTTCAAAAAGCTTTTGCACTTTGTAAGGATAAGTCGGCATTTCTTTGTGGTTTTACGTCATGCCAATTTCCTTTGCTAAAGTGGAAACAGATCAGCTGCATTATTGTCTACTTTGCTGTGATTTAAACACTTCATCATATCAATTAAATAGTTACTGTCAATAATGCAAACGTTAATTTCTTAAAGAGAGCCATTTTTTAAATTCGATCAAGTAACAGCTGACTCTTGAAAAAATCGAATCAAATAGAAAAATTCAGTATTCGCAATGTTAATGTTAAAGTTAAATAATATTTTCTAACGATGTACATAAAGAATATTTTATTACAAGCACCAATGTTGAAACTATCAAAAGATAACGAATATGAAGCCATATTCATTAAAACGGCTATAATGTTAGCCTCGGCTTGGACACCAACGGTTCAAGACGTCCATAAAAATAATCCCAGGCAATATTATGTGAAGACATCTTAATTTATTAGTCAGTAAAGTTCCTGTTTTTTTTTTGCTGGCCAGACTGCTGCTGGATGAAGAAATGAGGCTTATTTACATAAATTACTTAATACTTATTTACACAACATTAAAAGAAATATAATTACACACAAATGAACTCTTTGAAACTATTGAAGTCATTATTCATTATTTTTCTAGAAAATTGTATGAGGCAACCGTTTGTGTAGCAATTTAGATATATAGAAGTTTGTTTCCTGGGGATTCTTAGTGATAATTTTCGCGCTATCTCTACCGGGTGGTCATCGTTCTGGGTAACAAGTAATCCGAATTATTTGAGAATTATTTTCAACATGTTTGCTCGAGAGACACTTTAAAATTTCCTTGAAAGACGTCGTTTATAACGTATACGCACGTTAAATAGTATCTAAACTAAGTACCTATAGAAGTCAACATAGACGTATTCATTTCGGTAGGCAATGTCAAAACTATCTAAATATAAACGAATATAAAGTCATATTCATTTAGTCCGACCCCTTGCAGCGCGAGACACCATAAAAATCATCTCTGTAACTGTTATGTGAAAATGTTTTTTATCCGTAACTACAAAGTATACTTTTGTTTTTATCATGTTTTTTATCCGTAACTACATAATATACTGTTTGAGTATACTTTTGACCTGCACCCATGTGCAGGAAAGTTATAAAAAGAATAGTTTTTCAAAAAGTACTCTTACTCAAGACTACACAACATAAAAGTCGCTCTTTAAAACATCATTGACGTACTAATATAACATTCTAAGAAGCGTCTTAGGAGATAACATTGATATTAAAACTTAAAAAATATTTTTTTTTAAATCTAATTTATATTAAGTACTTGTTAAAATGAATTAGAAGACTTACCTCGTAATTTATATAGTTGGTACCTAAATAAACGCACTATTTAAAATTCATATTCGGTTAATATCGATGGTGAAACACTATTAATTCTCCATACTGAAATATTCGGCTTTGACAATCACGAAGAAATAACAACAAAACAAATATAAAAAAGTCGACAGCAGCAGACCATACTTATTATAAAAAATTGTATCAATTTATGATGAAACCAAATTTTAAAGAAAGAACTCAAGAGTGAAAATTATTATTTTATAACCAAAATCAAAGATAAAGAATTTAAAAAAATATAAAAATAAATTAAAAGTTTAAACAAAAGTCTGCTGCTATCGGCGAAATGTAAAAATTACTCACGTTCAGCTGCATCATAACCTTGTTGTAAGCTCGATGCCACAGTTGCTTCGGCGTCAGCTTCGGCTGCTCAGGGTGGAATTCAATCTGATCCTCTTGCCGCTGTTTCTCCTTGAACACACCGTCTTCCTGGTACTGCTCATCCTGGTCGTTAAACTGAGTCTGATCTTCGAATTTCTCGTCGTCTTCACGAAACGCCTCGTCGTGATCATCGTAATTTTCGTCTTGGTACTCTTCGCCTTGATCGTCAAACCGTTCTTGCGTTTCGTGAAACGTGTCTGTCTCTTCTGGCACTTCGTGGTATTTTTTATGATCTTCTTGGAATGTCACTTTTGATTTATCTGTGATTTGCTCTGAAAGGAATAAATAAATTAGTTTCAGGGCCTATATCAAACAACAGACGTAAATATAGGTATATATTTAGTTATTGGATGATTAATGGAGACAAGAATATCATTTTTAGAGACACATATCACAATTCAAAATCATTTTTTATTTATTTTTTTATTTTTTTTTTATTTATTTAACTTCATACACAAATACAAGTGTAATGGCGGACTTAAAGCCTAAGGCCTTATCTACCAGTCAACCAAACGGGTGATGTAGAGAATGACAGGGGTAGTGCAAAACTTGAATATGTACATGGCGAAAAAAAAAGACTATATGTCAAAACAATAAACTACGTACAAAAAAATACACACTATTAAGTATATACTATGATAAACAATACCTACATATACTACATAAATACACTATGATCTATCTGACAGTTTTTGAAGAAAGTGTGCCTTCACCTGTTTCTTAAATGAAAAGCGGTTCCTACCATCTAATAAATAAAATAAAAATATACTATACACTAATATTCCGCACTAGGAAATCTTTTTAGGGATAAAAAGCATCCTTTTTAAAAGGTAAATAAGATCTAAAGAAATTATCTACTTATCCAATCAATCAATTCAGCGATTTGAGTATAAATGAGTAACAATAAGGCAAACAATATTCAGCATTTACGTATACAACATTATTTGTATCCTACAAGTTCTATCATTTCGGAAATTACAGTTAGATTTCGGGTTTTTAACAACAAAAAAATATACAAAACCGTACTAACCTTCACGTGTTGTTGGTATAATAGTTTTTTCTTCTTGATGATATGAACTTTGAGAAGTTCTCCGATCAATTATTGACGGAGCTTGACTATGATAACTATCCACAGAAGGCTTTCTCACTTGAGACACAGTTCTAGTAGGTGATGCAGTCTTTTGCAGTCCGGAACTCGGCTCTTCCTGTAAATGTCTAGCTTCTTCGATATCTTCGTGTATAGTATCATGAGCATATTCGTCGTCATGATACCTATCTAAAGACGTCCGGTCAGTAGATTGATCGTATTCAGTCTTATTGTACTCGTTCTCGTAGGCACTTTCGTCGTAACTCGACGTTAGGTCTTCTGGCGCGTCGGGTAATGTCCGCGTTCGACGCACAGAAGGTCTTTGTATAGATTCTTGTCTCCTTAATGAAGGAGTTCGGGGTAAAGTAATGGTTGCGGATGTGGTCACGATAGACACTGGCACTGCTGGTGATACATCTGGGACGGATGCTGTGATAGGTATAGTTGTGGCGCTTGTGAAAGGCGTTACAGGGGCAACAGCCGACGTAAACTGGCTGGTTGGAGCTGAGGTCACCGGCACCGCTGCGTGCTGACTTGCTGCAGGCGCAGCCACCGCGGCGGCCGCGGCTCCGAAGAAACTTCCTAGCTTTTTGGCACCACCAGCCATAAGAGATCCTAAAGTAGCGGCTCCAGTCATGACACTAGACTGCAGTTGTTGTGCTGGTAATTTTTGTTGTTGCTGCTGCAATTGCTGTTGTTGTTGCAACTGCTGTTGTTGTTGCAGTTGTAGTTGTTGTTGTTGAAATTGCAACTGCTGCTGTTGTTGTTGATACAACTGCTGCTCCTGCTCTACTTTATTTTGTTGTTGCTGGTACTGCTGTTGCTCTAACTGTTGTTTCTGGTCATCCTGGTATTGTTGGTACTGATAATCCTGCTTATCTTGATACAAACTTTGATCTTGATACTGATCTTGTTGGTCATACTGATATTGTTGTTGGTCCTCATACTGATCGTACTGTTGATAACTATTTTGATAAAGGTCTTGTTGTGTTGTAACAGGTGGTTGTGGCAAGTATGACGATATCGTGGATGGCACTGACTTAGGTATTAAAGAATCTTCCTCTGTCGTTGCTGGATACGTGAACTGGCTTGTTTCCGTTTCCATCCACGACTGTTTTTGAGCTGAAAGTTTGAAAAATATATTGAAAATGTTAAATGACCACTGTTCACAGAGCGTATGAATTATATGGCACGTCATTTCTGTTTTAGGTCTTTAAAAAACTGACAAGTTGACTCATTGCGAACTCTCAGCAACGGAAACTGTTATCGCTTATATCACATTTTGCTCGTAATGCCAATGATAAGTCATGGTTATATATGTGAAAGGTCATGCTAATTTTAGAAGTATACACACTATTACTATACAGGTATATATATGATAAGGGTTCTACACCCTAGGGCCGTAAAACATTAAGCGTGGGGAAAACAGAATCAAATAAAGATGTGACCACATCGCCTACTGAAGTGATTCATATTTTAGCCCATTCCCTCAACTGGCCTTTACAATCTGTTCGGGAAGAGAAGCAGCTGGCAAATTCATTTTTTTTCTATTTTCTAGACCAACTCCGAGTAGCTTTCAGACCATAGCAAAGTGATTTGAAATTAATTGTACATTGTACTAAAATAGTTTATAGCTACCTATACAAAATGCAACTAAAACCCTGTCCAATCCTTGTAGGAGCAACTCAGACCGTCAATATGAACAACTTTTCCTATGGGACCAATGCTCTAAATTCGAAAAAAAATCTACATTTTCATATGTATGAAAAAGTCGATTTTTTTCGAGTTTCAAGCATTGGTCCCATAGAAAAAGTTGTTCATATTGACGGTCTGAGTTGCTCCTACATCGGACAGGGTTTTCGTTACAAACTGTATAAAACGTTAAGAATTAAAAAAAATAGATGTATGTAACTATTTACCCGCTGCAGGAGGCGTGGCGTGAGGCGTTTCGTCGAAGAAAGGTTGCATTCCATCTTCGTCATAACTGTAAGAAGAAAAAATCAAATAACACCACTTAATTTTAAATTTAATTGTATATTATAATAGTTTTTTTTTATTATATTATAATAGTAATATTTTATAATGTAAGTATATTTGTATTACTTTTTTGTGCCGCAGAATTATCTCTGTTTATCCCTATGGTTGATTTGGAGAAAATGCTCTCAGCATTAAGTCCGCCATTTGTTAAAAGTATATTTGTACTTTGGAACAATAAAGTTTGATAACTGATATAACTAGTTCTTCTTGAACTGTGAACTTGCCAAATCGGTCAAGGGCTTGCCGATGGGTCCCCTTATCGGTAAGCCTTTGACCGATTTGGCTCATGCTTGAACTTAAAAAATCTATTGGCTACTTCTACACGTCTACCAAACGTGAAACTTCGAGTTATCGTCTACTCGAGCTATCGTCAAACAAACATACATGCTTACACGGTCGCTCACTTAAATATAATTGGCCAAGTGCGTGTCGTACCACGCGCAGTATAGGGTTCCGTAGTAACGAATGCCAACCTTGGGTTTATGCGTCTGAAAACGCCTAAAAACTGAATTTGTACGAAATTTTCCTCTGCCGAGTATATTTTTTAAGTTGATCGCCTATAACTTTTTGATTCGTAAACCCTACTTAGCTCTGACAGTTTTCCTTTAAAATTCGTTATATACACTATAGCTGTGAATTGTTTCACGTGTCCATATATAACCGTTTACCAGATAGATGGGGGGGACACTTGACCCTAACAAAAATGTTCACTTCAAAACCAAATATTTCAAAAACGGATCACTAAATTGTAAAATGGTGATAACAAGCTCATAATATTTTTGAAAGACCTATTCAACGATACTCCACATAATTGACTTTTCACTATTTTATTTTACCACTTTTTTCGCATAATTAATATACATATCCATGCCAAATCACAGCTTTCTAGTACTTATAGTCGCTGAGTAAAACCGCGTACAGGCAGACAGACATGGCTAAACTATAAAGGTTCCTTGTTTACTACGGGAACCCTAAAAACGTAAGGCATATACTAATCAATGTGAACAACTTTTACAATGGGACCATCCTTGAAAACGTAAAAAAAAATCATCACCTCCATACAAAATTAAATACCTACCGTGCCAAAATATATAGAGCTGCAGATTTTTAATTACGATTTCAGGTATGGTCCCATAGTAAAAATTGTTCACATTGATTAGTATGTTTACTCCCTTTCGAGTTGATACCCCCTTTACGATACACGTTGTATAACTTAATGCAATTTTAGGCATTTCCTTTTTAGCTAAAAGAATTTTACACTTTCAGGAAAATTCCGCGTCATCTTTCACGGTATTTGGCATTGTAGTTGGAAGAACATTAAAATTTGTTATGGGTCCCTATATTATCTGATGATACGGCTATTTAAAGAGAACAGGTACATACCTTGTATTATAATTAGTATCCTGATATTGTTCTATGGCAGTGTCCTGATACTCTGGCTGGTATCCGAAGCTATCGTATCCGTAACTTACGTCGGGTATTGTCTTCTCGGGTTCTGCGTGAAAAAGTAGGGATTAATAAATTATAGTCAATTTGGTAAGGTATTTAAAAGAATGTGGACAATCTTGACATGTCTTTTTATTGAAATATACACTTTATAAAACAACACCTTTGCAAATTACAAATTATCTATTCTATGAATTATAAATTATATATTTTTTTGTAATTTGCAAAAGTATTGATTTATAAAGTGTATATTTCAATAAAAAGACATGTCAAGATTGTTTACATTATTTTAAATACCTAAACAAATGGACTATAAGTACTTATCATCATCATCATCTTCATATATGACCTATGCTCAGCTCATGTCGGTGGAGTACGAATCTTCTTACATTTGTGTCTTCCGTAAGCACTTATAAAAATTTATTCATGAATTGTATTGTATATCATACAAAAAAAAACTGAAACTAAGGGAAGATTTATTGTGATTCTACGATTAGGAGTCATCTTACAAAGATTTCAAATTCTTAGAATATTATAGCCGTGAAACTTAAAAAAAATTTTTCTACTCTTATATACAATTTAGCTGCTACATAATATTTCCTGTGTCTTTATTATACCAGGACTACGCACTTCATCAGGTAGAACCATTTCTTATAGCCTCTTGTTAGAACCTACAGTTGTGTAAAGTTAAACCCGTAACAAGTTTCTTCTAGTATCCAGTAGTAACATCTAGATGGCGTTGAATACGCCTCTGCTGGAAATGCCGAGTAACTAGTTCGTAAACGAGTATATATAAAAACCTTGATGTATAGCTTGGTCGTAACATATTGCTGTACCGTGTACCACATAGGAAAAAATGTTAATGCCGTTGTTACAGAAGTGATGGAATGCCCTTATAATTATTATTATTTCAAAAAAGAAATTCATCAACGATGGGCATTAAGGGGCTAAGAATTTTTCGGGGTCCAGTGCTGCCCCCATTTAAAATAAATCATTTGAAAGAAAACGGAGATATCATTTAAAATTTTGTCTTGATCAGACCATAGATAACCCTTCAAAGTATTTTATGAACTACTGTTTACAGTTTACAGTGAAAACGTGAAGCTTTTCTACGCACATACGCCAAAAGTGGCCGTTTTTCGCAATTGTGCGTAGAAAAGCTACCTTTTAGTAACAAAATCCTTGTATGTGACCTGGGGAGTTACTCCATTAAATAATACGATAGACGTCCGAAAGTGACGTCCCATTTCTACGTCAAACCAACTTAGGCTTTATCATTATACATTAATGCTCAATGTTGCTTGATAATGAACCGCGGATACGCAGTAACGTCCGTCTTGCGTACCGCTTTTGGAGTAACCCCCCAGTTCTTTCGTCCAAATGCATTTAGGTACCTACAGATACTATCCACCCCGTACAAAAATTATGGACAAATACAGTGGTATAAAGTTAAAACATACCGGGTATGTAAGGCACATGCGTGTGCTGCGGTGCGGGGGGTGTAGGCAGTGCGTGTGTAGGCACGAGCGGTTGCGGGATGCGCGGGGGGCGCGGCAGCCGGCGACTGCGGCCGCGTAGCGAGCCTGACTCGCTGCTCGGCGGCACCGGCAGCGCGCGGCCGCGCTTTGGCGTTGACGATGGCGTCGCTGGAATACGTTGAAGTAAGATAAAAAAAAAATCACCGTGACATAGATAGGCTCTCACTCAATTATAAAATTAACAAACAGGTGGTCTGGTGGTCCAGTTTCTATAAAAAAAGTAAAAATAAATATTTTTGAATTTGTTTTCTTTGTAAGCCTTTCCGTATCACAGATTGGGCATGCTTTCATGAATTATTTGATCTTTCTGAAACAACCTGTATAGCCGATAGTTTGACAAGACAGGAAGATCTTTTCCATCGGATAATTGGTAATGTTCTCAACAGATTTTAGAATGTGGATAATGTTTTATATGATAAAATATTACCAGGAAGACTGGCCGTTGTCCTTCTCGGCCGGGGTCGGTACGGCGCCATCTCATTGTAGTCCGAGTAGCGGGACGAAGGCGGAAGCTGGCAAAAATAGACGTCTATACAAGATTAACGTTTTAAATAAAGAAAGAAAGAAGAAAGAAAAATAGTTTATTTGATATATCACATTGAAAGTAATAAAATGACACAGTTGTTACAAATACACATACAATTTGTGGCTACATCAAAAGGGCCTCCTCTCAGCATGGTGTCGTGGCAGGGCCACAACGCTGGTCTTCCGAGGATACCGTACAACACAACATAAAAATAAAAATAAATAAATAATAAAACAAGCCTATTAGGTTGGCGCTTCATTTAATTTATTTAAAGAGAATGCAAACACGGTTTTATGAAGTTATCCATTTAAAGTAATAATGTAAAGTGTATGTAATAATAGTAATATATGTAATATGTTATTTATTTAAAGTAATAAAGCCAAAATGATTTAATTCATGCAATGAATTATAATATATAAATATATATACTTAAATAATAAATAAACGTGTTTTTATGCTGCAATTTTAAGATTTTAAATACTAATATCTGTCTACGGGAGCCATATTCGTTTAACAGTCTATATATTTTTTTTTTAAATGTGCTAACGAAGACATGTCATTTGATATCCCACTCGATGAAGAAACAAAAAAAATGTTTTTGACTCTCATTTTTTTGTATGTACCATTTGTTATATACATTTTTCGCATACAATGTAGCCTATGTCACCCTGCCAAAAATGACGAATCGATCGACCCATATACATAGACTACTAAAATCATTACGCTTCCTCTTGGCTTTGTCGTAGTCGGATAAAATTACATAATTACTCGAACTACAGAAAAATGCAGATTAATAGACCTAGGTACCAATTTATACATCTGACGACATATTCGTCCCAATAAATCCACAACTTCGCTTTAAAAATAACCTTAAAGTTGTATGCGACGTCACAATAGTGATGAGATGATTTCTATCACCAAAGACTTTAAAGATTACATTATAGTGTGGTATAAAGTGAGCTTGGAGTATGTTAGGGATATAATTAATTAAGCAAAATGATGAAAAAACAACTGACCTATTCACAGTTACGGAATGTTTTAGTAAAAGGTCAATTCAAATATACTTAACTAATATGTAGAATATGTATAATATCTCTTGATAATAGTCATTTGTTAATTGATTTAACAACAATTAATGACGTCAAATCGTAGCTCACAGCTAAGTTTAGCGCTGCTAGAGCAGAATAAGAAGTGCGACAACAAAGTGCACTGCAATATTTTCTTCTAAGTTGTTAGGTAGGTACGGTTTATGATTAATAGCACAAGAGTGATATTTTTGAAACTGAACTAAAGCAATAAAATTAAGGTCCTTTTCCATACAAAAAACCGTTCGTTTAGTATCTCCGCGTTTTAAATACGGCACGATAGATCCTTGTCAAAGTTTTTCAGACAATGAAAAGGCCACGAAAAGTAAGAGTAATTCATCAAAACATACAAGGCCTTTCCAGCAAAGAACTACTAGTTGAACTAGTATTAGAAGACTTAGATATAGATATTTGTGTTTGACTGAGCATTGGCTGCATGAGAGTGAGATAATGTTCAGCCTAAACAACGACGACATTGTAAGCTGTTTTAACAGAATGTCTACTGCTCGAGGCGATTCTATGATAATTTCAAATACTGGAGTCCGTGGCAAGGACCGGAATGACATAGTTAGACTTTCTGTTGACCGCTGTTGTGAGGTGGCCTGTGCCGAGCTAGAACATCATTTAATTGTATGCGTATACAGTCCACCTGATAGCGATTTTAAGAGATTTTTGAAAGTAATGGATCAGGTTCTTAAGTTACCTTCAAATTGTAAAAAGATTTTAATTATTTGTGGTGACTTCAATGTTGATATTCTTGTGCAGAATTTAAGGAGTACACAATTCTTAAACCTCTTTAAATGTAATGACTTAGAAAATGTTTTTCTTGAACTTACTAGAACCACCGTTATATCTGCCACATGTCTTGATAATTTCTTTAGCGATATAAGTTATTTCCACAAATCTGTTATTAACAAGTTGCCATCTGATGATTCAGGTGTATTTGTATGTTTTATCAAGAAGTCCACCTGCTGCTTGAAAGACCATCAAATCATATGTAGGCCATATACTTCAAAAAAGAATCTTAAGCTCAAGAAGAATTTAGAAAATAAGTTATATTCAGTTATATACTCTGAAAGTAACCCTGACGATAAATACAATAAATTGATTAGTACAGTATCTAAGGAATATTTGGCAACATTGGATCAGAAAAAAATTTAACGTTAATAGCCGGTTAAAATGTAATGAATGGGCTTACTACAGGTATTTATATAAGTAAAAGAAAGTTATTTGATTTATATGCTAAAAAACAATTAATTTTAACCTTAGCTTTGTTTATTATGTTAAAAATTATTCAAAATTATTTAAGAGAGTTTGCAAAAAGTCTAAAGCTGTCTATATTATTAGAAAAATAATGCGCCAAATAAAATTAAAGACACATGGAATGTCATTAATAAAGAAACAGGGAAAACTAAAGCAAGGGAAGTGAAATCAAATATTCCGATAGAAATATTACCGCAACTAAAGACATACTAAAGGTATTCGATATTGTTTTTACTAATGTTCCCTTAAGACTTACTGCTGATGCCAATTCAAGTCCTCTGAAGCCTTAATTAAAGATAATATAGCTTCATGTTATCATAAATTTTAATTTAAACAAATTAACGCCAAAGATATAGTCGATGCTTTAAACAGCTAAATTAAAAAATCTGAAGATCACTGGGGTATGTCCGTAAATGTAGTAAGCAACATCATACACATAATTGCTGCAGACCGAGCTTTTATTTTGTAATGAATGCATTTGTGAACGTATTTTTCCAAATTTAATGAAATACAGTAAATTGATTCCTTTATTTAAAAAGGGAGTAAGAACAGATTATGGCAATAATAGACCTATCTTTATTTTGCCAGTTTTGAGCAAAGTGTTTGAAAAGATAATGCCTTATCAAATACAACATCACTTTATCACCCATAATCTCTTTCATAGCCAGTAGTTTGGTTTTACTGGAGGAAAATCGACCACCGATGCGGGGGTAGCGCTAGTTACTCACATTAATTACGCATGGAAAAACAAGCTTGATGCAATCGGTTCTTTCTGCGATCTCTTAAAAGCATTTGACCGCGTAGAAAATCTGTCAATTTTGCTCAAATTCCGTCAGTACGGTTTTGACGATAAATCTGTAAACCTCATTCAATCATATTTAAAGGATAGGCTTCAGACTGTTGATATAAATGGCATAAAATCAAACGGATCTCTTGTCAAAATGGATGTACTTCAAGGTTCTATCCTAGAACTGTTCCTCTTCTTAGTGTACACATGGTTATATGACATATGTAATTAGGCTAGTATGCAGGCCAGCGCCATCTAAAAGTAACTTGTAATATTTCAATCTCTGCTGTAATGTTATTTACTACCTGCACCTAGATGGCACTACTGTCACATAAATACTTAAAATAATTAAAACATCATTTCATATATTTCCATACTCTGATGAAACTCTTTAGTGATCCACCCAATCCACCTAACGATAACGATTGATACCTACTCGTTCAACGCAGTAGTTCTAATAATATTCTCTTTGACTCGTTTGTCATTCTTCCATTCCTGATTTTGGATTTATTTTTACGGTTTTATTCACATTTCTTAAAACACTATTCAAAAGTAATTGTTTAAAATTTGTTACCATGTCACTGGAATCGAACCATGAACCCATAGGCCGTCAGTGCTGTCCACTTATCAAAAGGACCAATTACGTAGGCAGATGAAATTCTGAACTAGTTGCATCACAAGATTGGAAGTCAACAGCGACGATGCAAAATTACAATTCAACACCGTAAACTTCATTTCTTAGTAATAAGTAAGTAATACATTTATATCTACTCCACGATGCACAGATAGGACATAAATGGCTAACGCCATTACAGAGTAATTTGTGGTTGTCTGAATAATTAAAAATTTACAAACCACCCTTATTTTCTATCTTTGTGTAAACCGTTCAATATTCGTCGAACGAACTATGAGCATGTCTATTAATTACACTATTATTATATAAAGTATCATTTGACAGCGTTTCAAAGAGAGAAAAAAAAATATGTTATTTGAAGACAACAAATCTATTAATGAAATTGCTCGTAAATTTAATGCATTAGCGGTAAGTTAAATTTTACTATTACAACGTAACCATTTGTCTTTGTTGCTTTAACTTTAGTATTTTTATTAGTATATGCGATTGCAGTTTATTTTTTATTTATATAAATAACGTTCCAATATATTTTGTTTTCAAAATGTTGACAGAAATAGCTAACTTTAGCTTATTTATTTACAGAGAAAGACTAAAATGGCGGTTAAAACGGTACGGGTAAAATGGGGACAAAAGATGTGGGGGTGTCGACCCTGTAATGTTTACCCTACAATCTACGCGCCACCGGGAAATAATTGCAAGACACAAATATCCTTTTGCGTCTACCAGAGGGACAACTAATGTTGATGCTGAGTGCACAAACATTTGCATGCCGCTGAGTTGGATTCTTCGGTCATATAAGGTCGAGTGATATTAAAATTTAAGAAACTCGTTATCTTCACATGAAGCACTACGCGTGGTAGTGATTTGTGTTTCAATACGGTGAAAGGCATGAAAAGCCGTCTTGAAAAAGTTAATGACTCTGGCAGCAGAATTTTACGGTATTAGAATATATTTTTACACATTTTTTTTTTATTAAACAGTTAGATGACTATATCGGTAGACTATATAAATATTATTGTAGGTATTTAAAGTCCACCCCTTATACTCAAAAACATTCCTTCCATTTTTTATTTGTGATTATGCATATAAAAACTACAGAATCAATTATCATCATCATTGATAATTAGAGTGTTTCTAACTACTCATATCCTAAACAACAACAATGTTACAACTTAACGCCGTCATTATAAGTATTTTAAATGTTTAAATCATAAGTTATTTCTTTAACATCACCACGACGATATTGTTTATCAACATTAACCAGTGTGGAGTTACAGGGAAAGATGATAAAACAAACAATTTTTAAACTAAGATTTCTTGTTATTAACGTAAGTGTTATCTAATGAAAATATATCAAAGTTCGATTTTAATTAAATAAAATATTTTCAACATATTTAAATGTTTTTTTTTTATATCCTCAATAAGTAACTGTTACAGAAGTTTACTTTTAATAGTAAATACCCATGTGATGTCTGTGATTTAAGATTACACATGTATTTGCGTATAAAGTTTGATAAATAATGTAGAAAACAAATCATAAATAATTCTGAAAAGTTTAAGATTTGAACATGAGCACCTCAACTCCGATAACAGAATAATAGGCATCCTTAACTGCCACGCCATATCGACTATAGACGACTTTGTTAAAATTATCAACTTATTAGTGCTACCATTTTAAAATATTCTCAAGGTCTTGCTTGCTAAAGAGATACATGTGTGGTTTTAAATTCCCAAATTATATACCATCTATTGGCGCATATTGCCAACGCATTAAAAGCAGAAATTCATATATTACAAGTTATATTTAGATGGCACTGAACTGCCTGTCTAACCTGATTACATATGTCATATTGTGCCTGTACGTCAATGATTTGTCTTACGCGGTTGAGAAACAGGCTGGTATTGTGTTGTTCGCTGATGACACGTCTCTTATTTTAGACCGTCATAGCGAAGATGCTACTGCGGCGACTGACACATTATCGGCCATTTCGAATTGGTTTTCAGCCAATAACCTTCTGTTGAATGCACACAAGACCCAATGCATTAGATTTAGTCTTCCTAAGGTGAGGCAGGCCAATGTTGATGTGCTACTGGACGGTTACAAATTAGATCTCGTTAAAAAACACTACTTTCTTGGGAATCACAGTAGATTCAAAACTTCAATGGGATGCCCATATTTCTAATAACTCAGCGGGCTTACGCTATTAGAAAGATCAGACAATTGACAAATGTAGCAACTGCTAGATTAGTTTACTTTAGTAACTTTCATAGTCTGATGTCCTACGGTGCAACTGATATACAGACTATTTTTATTTTAAAATAGCCCAATTCGTTTTATTTACGATTTAGGATCGAGAGACTCCCTAAGATAATTTCTCAAGAAAATTGATATACTCACTGTACCATTATATTACATATTTGAAAAAATAATGTGAACAGGTGATTTTACGGGTAGAAACTTACGTAACATATTTGTGTTACGTAAGTTTACTAAATCGTTTTATTTAGTTACCAGGCTAAAAACAGTCAGTAAATCATTTAAGGGAAACTGTATCAAGATTTATAGTAAATTGCTATCGGTCCTTGATATTCCAGATAGAAAATTTAAAGCCTATGTAAAGAAAGTACTTTGTGAGAAGGTTTATTGTGGAACCGATAATTATTTTAAAGACAAAAACGTCTGCCTTGAGCTTGGCGCGGGTCCCACTTAAAGGTTTGTATTCGTACACTCACAAATGTCATAATTTGAGTACAATCGGTACATGTACTTTATTTACAAATTGACATTAATTTCAATTTTGACATCATTCTTTATTAATAATTATGACATAGCAATGTATTCTCAGTCCACATTTAATAACAGTATAGTTGTAAGGTTGACGATTATGAAGAAAATGCTGCAATACAGTTTGTTACCGCTTCTTCTGTACTTGCGCTTAGGAGGCGGCAGTAAACTCAGTTGTAAGTAAATGATCTGACGTCAACAACTAGCTATTAAAAAATCGAAAGAAAAAAAAATTACAATTTCAAGTGATACAAATATCCAAAGATAAATGAATGATTTTTGACTTTGACTTTCACTAATGCGAGTGTCCCAATAGGTCCCCCAAAAAGCATAAATGCTCGAACCTGTTTGGGAGGTATCTGCGGCAGCTGTACCACCGAAGATCTCCTCTTATTGAGCATATTCTCGTACTCCGTAGGCGTGAGGCCGAAGCCGTCGTCGTAGAAATACTGCCCCCCACTGTCCCACTGCCGCGAGTCGTCCCCAAGGTATGAAGTCTGGTACGGATAGCTGCTCTGGTTCTGAACTGAGTCGTAATACTCTTCGTAGCTTGCCTGTTGCGATAAATGTGTGTGGTCCCTGGAATACAAGAGAAATTCAACTCTGTGGCTATTGGGATATAAATAGGTTTTCTTTGGAACAAAATTTGAATCAATATTCTCACATATAATGAAAAGAAATGTCTCCTCTTATAGAAGTATAAAATATCAAACGATTACTTAAGCTATTTAAGGTGTCTCTTTGATGAGAACGAGACGAAACATGTTTAACTAAAATAGGTTTTGCAAATAGTTATTTCTAATATTTTATAAATAGAGAGATAACATTTTGTTACAAGTAAATATTATAAAACTTAGAAACATACATCACATAAGTACACATAAGATTAAGAATAAATGTCATATTTAATATTTTACAATTACTGTCATCGTATTAAATACATCTCATCGACAAAATTCGTCAAATGAGTAGGGGGCTAGGTCTATCAAACAAACTACAAACGAGTTAGCTAAACCTACATTTATATTTTTATCCTCTATCTATGCTTAATGTATTACGCTTATTATAGCAATTTGAACAAAATGATTATAGGAAAGTCCTTTTCATACGTACTAGGTACCTTCTTTATATGTACGGTTTTTTTTAATACTTAACTTTATTACAAAAGTGTAAATGGCAGACTTCTGCCAGTCAGTAGGTGGTTCTGATTAGTCACATTGTAAATGTAAGTACAATAAGTATTTTATTTAAATGGTTTAAGTGATACTTAATTATTTATTTCCTTCTTACCTAATGTGCGTGCTAGTGCCGTAGGCATCGTATCCGTAACCCATGATGCTGTCGTCATACAGAGTGTTCTGACGCTCAAGGCTTGGTCGCCGCTGATCCTCTGTAAAGGCAAATGTAACTAGTTAATTTTTGTTAGAGACTTGTGTACGTTATACAAACTAACAGTGTCTTACAAAGACATGATGCCTAAGTAAAGGTTATTTAAAGAACATAGAACATGGACTTAGACGTAAGAGTATACTCTTGAAATCGGCTGTTCGAAATCAAAACACAGTAAGGTTCTTGGAACAAATTTTACAGGAGGGCATAAAAACATGATTTACCTTACCAAACTAATAAAGAGCAATTGGATATTGGAGATACTAGATAAGGTTATCTGCTTTTTTGTGAAAAAAAAGTTTAAAATTATGGCTTGGTGCACTTTAAATAGACTTTAACTTTGAAATAGGATTTAACACTAACCATGAAACCCGCGGGAGTTTCCGTATCTTGTCCTATGAAAGGAACGCTCTTATTTGTTGTATTTTCACTAATTTAAACTCTAAATCAATGGAGATAGGAATGCTATGGGCCATATTGTGTTTTTTGTAGATATTATGATCTTGTGATAATTTTAATTGAAAAACCTAGCAAGTGACAATCCCCAATCCTAAACACAGTAAATACGTTTACCTTACTGTATTTTGGGCTGGAGACTGGAGCTTGCTTGGTTTTTGCCTTGAAGGCTCGAACACCCAAATATTATCAAACTATCCTAGATTCTGTATAACGATCACCTGTGGACTGCCAGTCGTGCGCCGTCCGCCACGAGATGGCGGACTCGACGCTCGCCTGGGCGTGCAGCTGCGACCATGTCTCTAACCTGAAATGTAATTTACATTTGAAGTAGGTAAACACACAAATTTATGTAGCCAAGTATACTGAATACAATGAGATATACTAAGCCAAAAAGAAAAACAATGGCTGACTAGACTAAGCACAAATAATAAAAAATTCTTAGGGCTTTTAAAACGAGCGACTGCAGTATACAAAGTCATACGGAAAAAGAGCAAACGAACGATTGAAATCAACCTTGAAATCCCGAAAAGATTTGCTGTTCCTTACTGTATTTGCTAGAGGACAGTTTACGCACAAACTAAAAGCATCTTACAAATAAAATAATAAATAAATGAAAGAACATCGACAGAAAATTCCCAGATTGTCATGTAAAACATGCAATTCAGTGAACCTCCTGAAGATGGCTGCATTCATCCTATCCTATCCTATCATAATCATAATCATATACAAATATATACCGAAGTAAATATTATTTAAAGAACATAGAGCATGGATTTAGAAATAGCTACCGTACAGTAAAGAAGACTTTTTCGGAATTTCTTGGTTGGACCTATAAGAAAATGTTAGCATGTAATCAAAAAGAGAGAGTAGAACCTCCGCAAAAAAGAACCTTAGAGCTTTTTAATATAATGAAGAAAAAAGTGTATATTCACTGACCTATTTGTCCTCGGCTGACTGTTGTAGTACAGAGGGTCGGCGTCGCCATGTATGTGGTACTCGTCCCTCTCGTACGAATTCTCCCGGGACACCTCTAGTGATCTCTACAACCACAATTATACAGCATTTGATTAAGTTGACTTGTGTCCTTTGACTTTCGGTTTATATATGTAAGTAATTCCCATTCGAATAAAAGTCTTTGTAACCTTGCCTCTCCCCCCGCTGTAAATGACAGATTTTATAAAGAAATTAGTACAACTGGCATCTCCATTCACATATGTACTCTTAGTAAGAAGTGAATTCAATACAAAGAAATAAAGATTAAGTCTGGTCATCCAACGAGGCTATGCCGCCAGTCTCTTAGGCACTCTACCCTGTGACCGTAGCGATTTAGAGTATATTTTTATAATATAATTCAGATAATGTATTACTTTCGTTTAGATATATTTTAGTTTACAGTTATCTTTTATTGTAGGTTTCAATTTCATTATTTTTTATTCATTCTACTTAGAGTTTTCTACCTTATATACAAAAATAAAAGGACATAATATATTTTTAAATTGTTTAGTTCTGGTAAGTATATTAACTAACATAATGATTGAAAAAAATATATGAAAGTTTTACTAATACAACAGTAACATAGAAAAAATTACGTAGATATGCAATTAAAAGACGGACAAGCAAACATAATATCTAGACACGTGCACAAACTACAGAGTCGTCACGTCAGCAGCGTGTCCTGCCAAGTTCAAAGAAAAAGGGACTGTGTTGACACCGTGGCGTTACTTCGTGGCGTGTTTATCGACTTTACCGACAAAATAATTAAGATCTAAATGGATGCCAACCTGTATTGAGAATGATAAGATTTATTTATACCAATATCAACATTTGCCTTGGCTAGTTTTAACTTAATACAATATTGTAGTAGCTAGTTGTCTTATATCTGATTTATCAACTTATCATCTTTATGTTATTTGTAAGTTATTTATTTTACATTGTGAGGTTAGATATGGATCAGATTTGCTGGTAAAAAAACGAGCAGGGTCAAAAATGTTGAGATTCTTATAAATAAGTTTCAGCATTATCTACAGAACTTGGCACCCATTTTTACATTTATGTCTTTGGTCGAATCCCTATTAGAGATCTGCATGGATCCATACCTGTGGTGTGTGCATCTGATGCGCTGCAGTGCGGAACTGCGAAGCACTGCAGTTGGCATGCTGGCCCACGGGGTAGTTGAGGTCCGAAGTGTAGTCAGAGTCCTCAGAGTAGCCCGCTGGAAAAAGAAATTTAGATATTCTAACCCTTCACCGCGAATGTCAGATTTATGCAATAAATAATTGTTGTACATATTTCGACAAAAAAAATACTAGTTTTGCACGTAACTTAGTATCCACGTCCCTTTTTGGTTCCTCGCTTTAGGGGCATGCCACCTGATATAAAGTCTCGCTGTGAAAAGCTTAACAGATGCCATTTGGAATGTTTTAAAACGAATGGCTATAATATTAATTGATTAAAGAACCAGAAAGTGCACTCTGGGTTTCAAAACAGCACTCAGGATGCAATTGGAAATACGCTTAGATAAGGGTTACCTTATATTAGCGTATTTCCAATTGCATCTACGCGTTCGCATTAGCGAATGATTTGTTTTCTCTTTGGTAAATAATTTTCCTTTGCGGGAGTGAAATATCCCCTTCAACTCTTTTTTTGAAAAATCTGCTTCTTAAAGTAAGTGATAGTATAGTGAATTTGCTTCCAGTTTGAGGAGAGCAAACTTTATCAGCAATAGTAATTAGTAAGTATACCTAACTGATTTTATTAAGAATAAGGCGTATGGAGTTTATGTTTTACTCGAATGCTTCCAAAGAGGAGTATAATGTTTTCAAGGTTCTAAACATTCAACATACGAGTATCAATACCTAAAATATAGTAGGATCAAATACTAATTTTTAATTAAAATTAATCGGTTCTATTAATGCTCAAAATGTTTATAATATTTATATAGTCAAAGTAAATATGTACTTGTACATAACATAAATGCCCCCCTGAATAATTCAAAACATCTCATAAGCAGTGGACCTCAAAGTTTGCAGTTAGCGTACTTCAAAAGTGCAGGTAGAACCGCAACAACAAGTGTTCCGTGCTTTCCTTTGTGACCCGTTGGTAGTTCATTATGAATGTGAAGCAATCCCCGTTGCCGTTAATGTATACCTATAAAGCGCAGACGGATGCAAGGTTTTAGTTTACTGGCCTCGCAAAGAAATTGAATGATGGGAAAAGCTGAGTACAAATTGTCGTGTTTTGTTTTTTCAGTCAAATCAAATCGATGGGCACGTTTTTCCTCCATTTCATTCGACTATCTTCTGTGAACCAAATTGAGTCGATGGGCATGTTCTTCCTCCCATTCATTCAACAATCCTTTGTGAATTAAATTAAGTCGATAGATGCGTCCTTCCTCCGATTCATTCAACAACCTTTTGTGAATCACAATGAGTCGATGGGCACGTTCTTCCTCCCACTCATTCGACTATCTTCTATGAATCAAATTCAGTTGACGGGCACGTTCTTCCTCCGATTCATTCGACAATCTTACGCCAGTCAAATTGAGCCGTAAAGCACGGTGTTCATTAGATTCATTGTTTATATTATTACGTATCATAGCATAGCGATACTTTTGATCTTCTTAACTTATGTTTCTTAATCGAATTGATAATCTTTCATACCCGACAATCTCTTTTCGCGTTCGTTCATTCTATTTGCAACATTTGTTAATTTTCTAAACGTTTTCGACTATCATCTTCCTTATCGACTAACCGTCGCTTCTTCATTTGAAAAGCTTTATTTAACTAATAAGCCTATAAAACAATTTTAAGAAAAAAAAAGCGACTTCAGAGGAACTTAAAAAAAGGGAATAATAAATTTACTTTCCATAAATTAGAAGTTATTTTTGTTTACTTAATCACCAACTTTTATAATTTTGAAGTCTACATACGAGTAATATGTTAACATTTTTTCTATCAGAATAAATATTCTTGAAAGAGAAGAAGTAATTCAATCAGGAAGGAAAACCAATAAAGACTAAGGAACCAGAAGGGTTTTTCTGAAGACAAAGAAATAGGAGAGTTGAATCCATTAAAAAAAATATAGAAGCTTCTAGGGTTGAAACTTGGTATAACATAATATTTTACTAACCTGATAATTTTACATATTTATTTCAAGTAAAAAAATACTATAAATGATTTAACTCTTACGGTCACAATGACGATCGTGACGGTACTAATCGCGATTGATTTTATTTAATCACGGTAAGTTCCTTAGTTTAAAATCAATCGTGGTTCCCATAATGTGAATAATATAAAATATTGTAAATCAAACGTAATAAAAATTTTAGATTCACTAGAATGAGCCCTAAGACCTTCCAATAGCAGACCATTGAATAACCGGAGACGTTTAGCATAAATCAACTTTCCAATAGATTGATAATGGCGAAACCTTGTAAGATTTTCAATCCAAACTACTTGAGCAACCTTTTGCGGGCGACCCCCACATTGACACTGCTTGAAGATTTAGTTTTCTACAAGGTCTGCTTTATGAAATTATTCAAAAATAATTCTTCTTTAAGAGCCGCATCATTCAGTCCACTGTAGGAAGATTCTTATTGACAAAATTTTGACTGACTGATTTAACTTTATGAAATGTGGTGCTGGAGGAGAATGGAGAAAATAAATTGGATTGATAGAATAAACTTTTTCATCTGGTTGCTTCAATTGGTTTCTTTAGATGTTAGGAGTGGAAAGACAGGCGCAAGTAAGTACTTAAGTAGGACTTTACTCATAAAAACAAGTCCCATGGGCTAATTATTGCAATTCCAAGAATAGAGAAGTAATAGTATTTCACGTTAGACGAAGACTTGCACCTCGCCCGAAGATGGTAGCGACCCTGGGAGGAGTCCCCCTGAAGCGGGTCACACACTTTAAATATTTGGGACATATAGTCATAGAGAATACGAATGATGACCTAGATGTAGATAGGGAACGCAAGGCGCTGGCAGTTCGCTGTAACATGGTGGCTCGCGGGTATGCGAGGCGCACAGCTGATGTAAAGGTAACCTTGTTTCGTCCATATTGTCAAACTTTCTATACCAGCAGCTTGTGGGTTAACTATATAGCACCCTGAAAGTTCAGTACAATGATGCTTTTAAAATGCTATTGCGAGTGCCTCGGTTCTGCAGTGCATCAGAGATGTTTGCGGATGCAGGAGTAAACGATTTATTTGCAATTATACGCAAAAGGACTGCGTCTCTGATGCGCATAATCCGATGCAGTTTTATAATAGCCTTATAAGCATTATTGCTAATAAAATTGAAGGTCCGGTGTGGGTGCATTGGATTAACACCCGTGGTAACCTCACATGTACAAATTAAAACGTAAGTAAGACATGTAATTATTGTATCGTTATTAATAGTAAGATAAGAATACATATACATTAATATAAATATGAGTAATAGTTTTGTAGACGATGTTGTATGATGTACTTATAATTTTTCTTTGGACAAGGAAAGTTCGAAATAAAGGTATTTTGTCGTATATTTTAAACGAGCAATTATTTTATATATATAAAATGAAGATCTCGGAAATGGCTCCAACGATTTAGATGAAATTGGTATTTAGGGAGCGACGAGGCTAAAAAAATGATTTTCATAAAAAAGTAACCCAGCTATTATTTAAAAAGAACAACTCACTCGAAAAACAAAGCAACTTACAATGAGCGATGTACTGCATCTGTCGCCTGGCCTGCTCCGCTCGCTCGGCGTCCAGCGCCCCATTGAGCAGGTCCAGCTTCCTCTGCAGGTCCGCGCCGCCCGTCCCTTCCGCATCTGGAATAATGGAAAAGCATCTCTTTAGAAAAGTCCTTTAAAGTTTGTGGAAACTCTACCTGTCCCAACTAGTAGGTGTGCTCTTACATGAAAACCGCAGATCCTAAACAGTTGTAGAGCAAGAGAGAGATAGATGACAAGGGTTAATACATTTATTTGTCGGAACTAATAAAAATTATATAATTCAACAATTATAAGTTGCTTGTATTAGAGGTGGTGGAAGAATGAGTCAGAATGATCAGGAAGGAATGTATCTAAAATTTATAAATTGAATTTAGTAATGAAATTTGAAAAAGGTGGACAGAATGAAATGATGGAGAAAGAAAGAGTGTAGGGACATGAAGTATATGGTTTATTGCAACATCGTTACAAGCTGTCAAGAGGAAGAAGTAATAATTTTAAAGAACACCCTAAACGAAGTTGAATTCAGTTTACTTGGGTGACAGCTATCTGGTATTATATATGTCTTCATTGGACAGAGCAATGGATTTGCTGATCTATAACATTTTTAAAGCCTAAAAACAAAACAAAATTTATTTAAAATACATTTTCATGTACTTATAAGAAACAAAGGCTTTGACTAGACTACTTTACAAGACCACTCATCCTTATCTCCCCACTACGTGCAAGCAGCCCAGCCTCATTTTTCACACGAATCCCTTTGAGACAGCGTTCACCCAATCACTGACCCGTCTCGCTTATGACCCAATTTCTTACATTAAATTCATTTCCCAGTCGGCCACCCTGGTTATAGCAGCGCGGATACAATTATAGTTTTACTTATTACCCCACTTTCCCCACTTTATCGGATTAGACGCGAAATTAGCCAGCCACTCTTGTAACTAATTGCAGTAAATGTTGCTGCGAAGTTAATATAAAATTTAGGGCAGACTCTAGCGAAGTAGAAGAGGGCTATGTGGACTTTAGACAACCGACAATATTTCGTTATTAATACTTCTAGGTGATAGTGTTTCTGTCTAGTAATAACAAAATCCGTTTGGTTGCAAATATTCGCTCTGTTCTACTTAAAAGGAGTCTCACCACTCATCATCATCATCATCATCATTTCAGCCGCATAACGTCCACTGCTGGACATAGGCCTCTCCCAAGGATTTACAAAACGGTCGATCAAGAGCGGCCTGCATCCAGCGCTTTCCCACGACCTTGGTCAGGTCGTCTGACCACCTTGTGGGTGGGTTGTCCTACACTTCGATTGCCAGTACGTGGTCGCCATTTGAGAACCTTTTTGCCCCATTGGCCATCGGTTCTTCGCGCTATGTGTCCCCCCCACTGCCACTTCAACGAACTAACCACTGAAAAATTACGAAAGAAAAAAGACGCAAAAACACTATTCATTCAAAACGTATATTAATTGTATAATTTTTGTCTTGCTCGACCTTTATAGGCTCTTGTAAAATCAGATTCCACAAAGTGCTCACACATATTCACAAATATTTTTTAAATTAAAAATAACCTAGTTAACACAGCGCGCATTATATATGAAAGCCACTGCATTTTTACAGTCATTAGCATATTAAAGTGAGTACTGAATCACTTGCAATCATGCCGCGTGACGTATGTCCTAGCGTTATATTGCCATGATTTATGTTATCGCTTCAACAAGGTATTAAACTTTGTATTATAACGTTTTTTATTAAAATTTTGTAGAGCATGTAGTATGGACCAATGACCATTTCTCACTTGTATTTAGAAATTGGCAAAACAGTATCTTATATTATTTAATAGTAGTAAATTAAAAGTGTCAGATAACAAAAAGTGCTGGAGCACGCATAAGTGTCCACTTCCTCCTCCTTCCAAAATTGTTAAGTTATTATGTGCTTGGCTGTGTGTTTGTGTCTGACCCATGATTTAAGCAAAATGCTTAATTTAGGCTTGTTTTCCATTTCACCTTGCTTATCTGAGCGCGTTCCCAGCTCATACTCAGTTGTGCCGTTCTGCAGCCCGGGGTGCGCTTTCCCGCTTTTTCTTCTCCAAATAATAAACATGTCAGTGGTTACCCGAGGATGCCGAAGTCCTTGCGAAATCAAGAAGAAATAGCCGGAACAGTTTATATGATATGGCCATAGTTTTACGATCACCTAGAGATGGGTTTATGCCCGGGCATATGGTACGCATTGGATACATGCCGAATAAATGTCCATTGCCAGTGCAAAAACATTAACAGAACTTTTGTTTACTTTTTCATTGAAATAGCTACATTTGAGTATGCACAAAGCATTATGACTAATGAATTGACAATGGAAAACAAGAAATTTATATTATGTTTAATGACTGTCGGGTGTCCAGTCGAGCCGACGCAATGCGAGCACATAAAACGCAACATGTAAAAAAGAATTTATTGGGAGAAGTTAAAATTATTGTGATTTAACTTAAGTGTGATTATTTTATGACCAAATAATTTTATTTGGTCATAAAATATAGTTATGATTTACAAAATCCTGATTAAGTTCCTGCTTCTTTTTATTAATATTAAATAATTTGTTTCTGACCAGCGATCAGGCATTTATGTGGGCGTAAACTCTTTTTTGCCCAATACGCCCGTTTATGCCCAATTTGTTTTTGCCCTCGACCCATCTCTACCCGGCCGCTTGCCTGACGTCAACCACAACTCTCTTTTCCCGTAGCACGAGAAGTTTTTGCTTAGTCCTTTAGTCACTTAAAATATAAAGTGCTGTATCCTTTTCTACGCCGGGAGCCACACGGCTAGTTTTCCATTTATTAATGTGTAAATATAAACCATAAAACTACAGTCTTAAAGAAATAGCCGGAACAGTTTATATGATATAGCCCTATGGCCATAGATTTACGACCGGCCGCTTGCCTGACATCACCAAAACTCTCGTTTCTCCTAGCACGATAAGTTTGTGCTTAGTCCTTTAGTTGCCTAAAATATAAATTATTATATCATTTTCTAGGCCGGGAACTACTCGGCTAGTTTTCCATTTATTAATGTGTAAATTAAAGCATAAAACTACAGTCTTACATCACTTTTACAAAAATAGCGTAAGTGGTCGCGTGACAAAATAGCTGCGTCAGCGACCGTAAGTAGCGAATTAATCATGTCAGCCTACTGATGTTGTATGTTACTAAACTACCGAGACAAGAAATTAGAGGCCATTTTGGCTCTATTCGGCATGGGCTGATGGCCCGAGGCTATGTCAAAAAGAAAATTATGAAAAGTTAATTTCTAAAAAAAATTCAAACCTAACCACAGAAATAATCATCGTCGTCATCGTCGGCTTTTAGCTACCTACTGCTAGGCATAAGCCAACTTTACATGATTCCCACTTTACATGTATGGGAGCTACACTAAAAATGCATGTTTTTAAGATTTTATTTTACCACTTTGACGGCGTGATCGTTGCCAAATTACAGCTTTCTAGTACTTATAGTCTCTGAGTAAGAACGCAGACAGAAAAACAGATATAGACAGATACGGCAAAATTATATACTCGTATGTATTTATTACTAGTTAGTGGTTCTGTGAGAACAGTAGACCTCGCGAGCCCTTACAACCACGAAATAACCGATATTTTAGCGTTCACCTGGCTTAGCAAAGCCATTTAAGAGTTTTGAAACCAACCTAAATGCTGGAAAGAAAGTAGAAAGAAGTGAAGTGGGAGAGGGAGTGAAAATGGAAAACTTTCCCCAAGAAACATATATCGAAATATGAAAAATATTTTTTAGCTTTTTTATTAAAGCATGATACTACGGGACAGTCGAAACTGTGATGCTTCGCTCGCTCGAACAATTAAATATAGTATCGTTGAATTAGTATCCCATAGTCTCGAACTTACTTTGGGGCTAGCTCAATCAGTTTTATTTGTCCCTATATATTTATAATTTTTATAAGGATTCCTTATGTATTACGGAACCCTTAAAAGGCGCCACTGACAAGACCACTGAAAACTCCGATCGAGGTCGTCAATTGCATTGATACTGTTCTGTTGCTCTTTGACTGAATTCACAAGAGCTACACTTTCTCTATTCCGTAGGCCGTACACAATATGTTTAGTAGGTAATGACTGAGTCAAAAATAAATAATTCAGTACAGTTAATGAAACAAAATAGTGTCACTTTTCATTGATCATATCCATTTACAACATGATTTATAATTAAAATCCAAAAAAGTATAACGTCACGGTTATGTTTTAACATACAAATCCCATAGAAAATGTTAGTTTTGATGTTTAGAAAAATAGTATATAATCCAATTAGTGAATAAAGGAAGGATTTACTTCGAGGGCCATAGATGAATCACGAGCAGGTGAAGGATTCTAACGACTGATTCATGATGATTGAATCACGAGCGTAGCGAGTGATTCAAGTGTTAGAATCCTGAGCAATGCGAGTGATTCATGGCCCTCGATGTAAATTCGCTTTATTCAAGAATTGCATACTATAGTTTATACCATGACTATGAGAATAATTTTTCAAAACTAAAAACCGACTTCTCCACCGAACTACACAACCGGTTTTAATAAAAAAATATGGGACCACCTGACAGGTATTTATTCCCTCTTCGAATAAATCGATCAACATATATAAAACATAAGATTCCGACGAATTGATAACCTCCTCTTTTGGAAGTCAGTTAAAAAGAAAAATTTAAGCAAAAATAGACATTTAATGAAGTTAAATAAGATAAAGAAAAAAGGCTAAATTAATTAAAATGGACATTAAAATTAGAACAATAACTAAAATTTAATTGTTCTAAATTCAAAACATCAAAATAGTGAGTAAAAGTGCATTTTATTTACCGTTTTTAGTGAATAAAATAAATTATCAAAATAATGAGTAAAAGTGCTTTTTATTCACTGTTTTCAGTAAATGAAATAAACTTTTTAGATGAGGAATAGTATAAAGTATCTGATTTGACTAGTTGTCATTAAATTATGTAAAAATTATAATTAGTACGCTTTTAATGAATAATAAAAATATGTATATGGACAAATTACACTGATTCAGCTAGCCCCAAAGTAAGTTCGAGACTTGTGTTATAGAATACTAACTCAACGATACAATAGTTTATATTTAATACATAAATAGATAAACAGCCAAGACACAGGACAATTTGAAAAAGGCCTTTTTCTAACTTGCCCTGGTGGGGATTGAACCCGGAACCTCTGGGTGGCGGACTAGCATGGCAGAATAGCACGGAGGTCGTCACATTTATCGAATAAACAACAAATTAAGGTATTGCTGCCGAAATGATTATTTATCACTTTCGGGGTAGGCTGAGCCAAGAATCACAAAATACCAAGGACACACAGAAGAGAGACTTTACAGGTGGTAAAGAGTCATCATTAATTGTAACAACACGCATGTATAGCCTTCTATACAAGTACAGGAGTTATGTTAACAAAGTTGGGACCTTGAATTGACTTCCACACTATCTATCGGAAGCAGAAGTAGCCACCAGAACCAACATACCAACCAACCAAACCAACATAGACGGTGTAAAACTACCTTAAAAACTTTTTTACTTTTTCGTTATTGTAAGTAAAAGCCCAAAAATAAATATTTCATGTTCCATTTACTCGTTTATAAAAGTTCCGTCAGAAACAACATCTAACAATGTCTTAAATTCGAAATTAATAAGCAACAGAATAAAAATATAACCGCTTGGGATGATCCCTTAAATTATATATTTTATTACTATTTTGTTGAAGCAAAATTACTAAACGGAACATAAAAATAATTTAATGTTGGAACATCGTAAATTAGAAGTCGGGATATAATAAAAATGGTAAAGAACATTTTAGATCTCGCTAAACAGAAGGTTCCGTAGCCAAATAAGTTCCATTGTTCTTAAACCCTAGCAAATTTTATATTCCACTAGCAGCCTGCCCCGGCACGGGTATATATATTATAGATAGACAGTATATAAACATTTTATAAATGTAAACCTTTCTCTTGAATGATTTGATCTTCGTGAAAGCGCTTTAAAATCCGTATCGTAGTTTAAAAGATCTAAGCGTTTATGCAGAGCTATAGACGGCGGAAAGCCACTTTGTTTTGAATTATCTATTGATACAAATTTTGTACCATTGATACAACGTTTGCTAGTATGGCCGTAGTAGTTTGTTATATGTGACAAAAACGACCAACCTGGCTGCATATTTATGTTATCTAAAATTATGTCTGAAATTCTTCAGACTGCATTCAGTACAGAGAAGAATTTTCAATTTCAAACTTGATAGATACCAAACTGATGCTCAGATGAAAAAATCACATAAAAATTATGCTAATGTTATAATTAGTAACTTACCTAATTCCAATGGACTCGCTAAAATTATCAGTGTTATATTTTTATTTTTTTATTAAGCTGCGGAACCCTAAAGATTAAACAATAACGTGAACTGAGAGTAGGGTCTTCGAAAGGTAATCATTTTATCTCAAGCGAGTGGATTTCATTTCGTGGCAAACGACATCAAAAGGGACGTGACGATGCGTCTCGAGTCTTCTGAGGTAAATTCTAGGATCTATTAAATTTATGACACATGAATTGAATTATTTTTCTCTAAGGGTATATTTATAGATTTCATATGAACACTTGATTTCGTACTTAAACTATGGATAACTTCAGCCGCGTAGCCCAGTAGGTCGTAGATTTGCTACGTGGCGTAGGCCTAATAATTTGTAGATCCACAACGTCGTAGCTACATGCTACGAGTATATTGCAAAGGTTTAACAGTGCAGTGATGTTTTTTTTTTCTTTGATTATGAAACTAAATTAATTTTAGAAGTATGATTTTGGCCTGAACAATGGGGCGTAACTTGAGTAATTTTGTGACAAATTTACCGTGTCGACTTTAGAAAAATTAAACTATACATAGTTTATTAAAAAACCATAACTTTTCTAACTGTTTTAGCTTTTACTAGCTTAAAGTCTAAAATAAATCCTACCCATTTACAAATTTAAATACGTCAGAAATTACAATCCAAAATATGAGCAAACCAAAAATGGATAGCAAAAAATGTATTCGTTCGCGGAACGCTATCTGGTTAAGGCGTCAGCGAAATGCCCGGAATATTGTTGTTATCCCACTTACATAAGCATTCAAAACAGCCCCGAGGTACAAAATAAGACACGTATAGAAAACAGTAAGTCTCAGGTATACTTTCATTACTGGTATGTGGAGTGCGCGGCGCGTAATTCTAGATATGTTGGGAGTATTGTTGTTATCCTACTAACACAAGCATTCAAAACAGCCTGAAGATACAAAATAACATGAGTATAGAAGGTCTCGTAAACTAACGTACGTAACGTAGGTCTCTCGAAAACTCTCGTACGTACCTACTTTCTACTATCTCTAAACGTACAGTTCATTCAAACTTTTGAGTTTGAGTTTAAAAAGAAAAAACCTTACTGCTGGACCTGTTTAAGCCTAAGAGAGTATTAATGTTATTTAGCGTGTAAATATAATAGAAAGGTAAACTATAAAATATTAAATTAAACATTTTATAAGACAGAATTTATTTAAAACACGGTTTACTCACGTAGCGTAGTCGGTAACCCGCCCTGAGGAGGATCGTCTACACCGATCGAAACTAGTCGGCCTTTCCCGACTTCACCACGTAAAGTAAACCGTGTTTTAAATAGTGATCATGTTATCGCACGTTAGTTTTAATAAAATTGAGACCAAAATTGTTTTGACTTTATCGGTGACAATAATAATATAGGTAAATATCCAAAGGACTAATATATTAACTCTGAAGTTACTCAAAGTTACCCTTTATTTTAGCGCACGGATCGAGACTAATGTGTTTAAATTGCATTGCATGGTAAAAATCTTGTAAGACGAATTTTGCAAGAAATTGAACTTGTGTCCATTAAACACACAAAAATATATACAATATAAGAATATATACTTGTGTCCCCTCTCTATTTTGTGCCGAAGCTAAGCTTACGCTTCATTACTATGCCAACAGTCGAGATTTAAACTCCACTGTAACATATCATCCTTATTCTCAATGTGTAACGTTCAAAAGACCCTTCTTTACCGTAAAATAAACGAATAAAATATAAATTAAATATTAAAAAAAAACAATTCTAGGTATATGGGATAAAAAGAAAACGTATATGGTACATGCTGACGCTTAACAAAAGCTTTATAGAAAAACATATCTTGGCAAGTATAAATATTTCAGATTTGCGAAAATTAAAAGTACCTAGTTTGGTACTCCGCAAAAGTTTCCCTACATTAAAAGCGTAAAAGGAGATCTAATAAAAACCAATCCGACTCAAATTTTTTTTTTAAATTTTAATTCTAGTTGTTTTTTAATGTAAATTGCACAGCTTTATTTGTTTTTTATTCCATCGGTTTTTTACATTTAATCTACAAATGAAGCTTGAAAATATTTGAAAGTATGAAATATAAAATCCCAAAATTGTTGTGTATTATTTTGAAAAAATGCAACGCGCGCCATTTTCAGCGTGTTCCTAGCTTTGCTACATTTTCATTAGTAGATGAGTGTACGCCAGGGCTCTTTGTTAACGCGGAAGAGAAATTGGTGGTCCTATTTTACAGCGAAATGGACATTTTCACACTGTTTTGCTTCTCTTTTATTTTATGTGTTTTTATTTATATATAACTACTACCCATTCCAGTTTTATAGTAATACGATATGTTTCGACTTTTCTATGTACAAATAAACCCATATGTGAAAGCTCTCAATAGTCTGCAATAGATAAGCTTGTATAATTGACGTTAATGCAAATAAAATTTTAAGACCAAGCCAGTAATAGTGAATAAGCCAAAGTAGTTGAACCCAAAAAAAATAATGAGGTGAACGTACCATGCACGCAGACCGTCATTCTCGTATACTATCGCAATAAATGATAGTCATGATACTCATGACAGATGGACCAGGCCACCTTATTAACGAACAACCAGACAACATAAAGCAGACACGTGCTCGATATTAGATAATTATCGAATAATCAGACCACCCAGGAAACTCGGTCACCAAAATAAAACAAATGAAACAGCAAATACGGTGAGAAATAGAGGAACTTGACGCTGATTAATCGTACACCTTCTACGAGAAAAGCACAACTACCTTAAAATTATTACGAGAATCCTTGACGAACTCACCAACTCAAGTTGAAACAGGATTGCGGATTTTGTAAAAAGTTTCGAGCAACAACAAAACCCATTGTGTAAGGCACTTATTAAAATTTCAAACTGGCTGAATACACCTCGATGAGAAATTAAAAAGTTACGCGTCCGATTTACGAACTGTGTACGCCTTAAGATAATTGCAAATCGAAGGCTGTAGAGCGTAACATGAAACACGGATTCACTTTCTCGCTGACGTACACAAACTGAGCCGTACGCGTATTCCCTTACCGTAGCATTTGGGATGACATTCGAAATTGAAACTGTGATGCTGTTATTCCCACGTGGGTGATATTGTGCCGCGCAATGATTCCCGACTTGATCCGTTGAGCACTTCACTAATCACTTTCTACGAAACTGGAATAGGTACAGTATAACAAAATATGATGAGCACTACATTATGTTCTTAAAGACATATTTGCAGAAAAAAAGATTGACTAAGATTTGCCTTTTACTCATTTCCTGGTTTTTAATCGTGTCATGTATTTTTCTGTGCAGTAAAGGGTATTGTTTTGTATATTAACCGCTAAACGTATATATTTAAACACTTAAGTATTGTGTTCAATTAGTTCAACATTGGATAGTTTTTTCTAAAACTCTGCACTTTACGCCTACGTGCGTAGGCGTAAATTATTACTTAAGATAAGCGAAGGTATGATGTGCTTTGACAACCAATAAGATTTTGTTATAGACATCGAAAGAAATAAAGAGAGTATATTTGTCCAGTAAGAACGGAATTCTGTTGGTTGTTTAAACACAGCACAACCTCGCTGATTGTAAGAAGAGCGAAAGACGGCTTTCGCTCTTCCCAGTTGTTTTCAAGCTCATTGTGCTATGGTTTATATACCAAATTCAATGATAATATACAAACATTTTATAAGAAACACATGAGATAATCCCTAAAATATTCTGAAAGACAATTTTCCAGGTTAACATTGGTCTCTGGTAGAAAATGGATCCCAAGACTCTATGCTTTTGAAGCAAGAAGCATCAATATTCCACAGGGAATTCGTATTTGCAAAGTACATTTAGAGCTACTGTATAAACAAAACCACTTTCCAGGAACTTGTTTTGATTTACATATTTGACATCACTTAAATGTTCTCTTACGTATAATGTTATAGTATCTATCAATAAGAATTATTCATTGAAATGGTAATTCTGAATATGTTATGAAAATGTTATGAATATTCTAATGAGTCGATAAATAAACATCACAGAAATAAATGGTACTGTAAGCATATGTTTGTTATAAGTATTTTACGTATGAAAGAACTTTACTTTTATCATAAGGATAAAGTTTTGATACATAAAAATATCTTGTGAATTAAAGAAAATACAAATTAAATTGTGATCAATGATTTAAAGGACAACAGAGTGTCCGACACATACAACAAACATCAATTTGAAATTCTCCGTAGTTGTATATTTCAATAGTTGTAGTAAGCCTTGTTACACTATGTGTCAAAACTTTTGCCAAATATGATAAAGCATCTCTTATTTACAATTTGAACATTAAAACACAACATGATCTAGATTTTCACTTATATTCTATTCATCATTTTTTCAACTTTATGCTACCCTTCCCAACTTGAATATCACTTGTTTCTTTTGATATTATAGGTACTTGTAAACACTTTATCTCAAATAGGTTGCGTCGAGAGATGTCAGGAGCTCAAGAAGTGGAAGTAGGTACTCCGACGACAACAGATGTGCTTGCGGATGTATTCAGTTCATTGAATATCTACTGTCATGTAATGTAATTTCCACGTTTGACGAACTTGTGTAAATATCATGCGTTAGCATGGACACGATAATAAGAAGAAGTTGCCTTAGAAGCTAATTTCGATGACCGAACTGACAAGTCGAACTAGTGGGAATAAACGTCGTGCATCACCTTTTTAATCCTAATATAATAACGATGGGCTTTCTATTACACCACACCTCAATAAGTTTAGCGGCCCAAGTTCGAAAACCTTTACTGTGCGCAAACAACCTCGATCGGTTAGTTCCTGGTTCATTCTACCCAAGAGCACAAAATAAGAATGCTACAGAAAACCCCATGTTGAGTAGATTGCGAACCCGTTGCCACAAATACGAAATCATATAATAATGTGTGAACAATGCCCCAAATACAGTAGTGTTCTTTCTTTCTGTCAATCCAAATAAAGGCACATTTACGCGGTGCAAGTTACTTGCCTGCTGCATACAATTAAATTGAAGCACTAGATAACTTGCATGGTCTAAACGAAACGTTAGCGATACAAATAATTTATTGCTTTAAGGGATATTAGAGACTACCTGAATTTTTCGGGGTACAGTGCTGCCTCCATTTGAAATGAAACGAAGATATCATTTAAAGCTTTTCTACGCACATTAGCGAAAAATGGCCACTTTATGTGCATAGAAAAGCTTCACGTTTTCACTTTAAACTGTAAACAGTAGTTCATAAAATAATTTGAAAGGATATCCAGGGTCTGATTAAAATAAAATTTTAAATAAAATCTCCATTTCCTTTCAAATAATTTATTTCAAATGGAGGCAGCACTGGACCCCAAATAATTCAGGAAGGCCATTAATATAATTTTTCATAACTCAAGACCGACTTCACCCCGAAACTACACGACCGATTGAGATAAAATTTCTATGGGACCACCTGACAAGTATACTCTTTCAAACAAAAAATAATTTTTAGAATCGGTCTAGGCGTCGAATAACCGGTGAACATACATAAAAAAGATTGCTACGAATTGATAACGTCCTTTTCTTTGGAAATCGGTTTAAAATGGAATGCAACAGGCAAGAAACTTGCGCCGTCTAAATGAGCCTTAAATAATCTTTGAGAACACTGAAGAAGATTAACTATGTATGTCAATTAGCATTATAATAATCTTCCTCCTGCTTCAGTCGTCTGCCGACTGCTACGCGTCGTGATGTGCCCGACCTAACGTTATGATCTCCCTCACTGTGTTACGATTTTTTGCCTGCGCCAGTACCCTGGAGATCTTGGTGTGTTTGATCAGATGTTCTTTTATCTGGTCAGACCATCGTATCGGGCGACGACCTCTTGCATTATAATAATAACACAAAAAATAACCGGGTCCCGATGGACCCGTGGCTGAAAAGCGTACCAACATAAAAAATATCAGAAATACAAAAGCATATATCAGAAATAAAGAAGACTTAGCAGGTCTGTGTGAGTGTGTGAGTAGACCAGCACTGGTGGTCACCAGTGCTGGTCTTTCTTTAAGCAGTACACTGCAAATTTTTATTAGAGTCTAGTGTCATCCCCCCCCCCCCCCCCTTCTCTTTCTATTAAATGGACATTTAATAGAAACAAATCAAATTTATGTATGGACATGTGAAAAAATTCACAGCTGTAGTATATATAACAAATTAACAAATTAAAAAGTTAAAGGCGACCAACTTATAAAATGTACTCGGAAAAGGAAAAGTTCATACAAAATTCAATAGACAATTAGTTTTTATACGTTTTTAGTGGCACGAACTCAAACTGAGCATTCACAACTACGGAACCCTATACTGCGCGTGGACCAATACGCACTTGGCCGGTAATTGTAAAATAAAAATAGTCTGTATATCAGCTGCAATCCCCCATAGAAGAATCCCGTAGGACATCAGACTATAAGTTGAACTCGAAGTGTTTATACTTTTATACTTTCCATATTATATGATCCGTTCCACAGAGTCTGCGTTCAGCAGAAATTAGGTGCTTTATTATCCGGAAAGATAATTTGGTGACTTAAAGCCGTTGCTCATAACTCACAGCGGCTATTTAATGCAATGGAAACAGAGATTTATAACTTCTCGCTTATTAAGCCGATGATAAATATCGAGTATGTATGATACAAATGCACGTCGTTTTTATATAAATACAAGTAATTTATATTAAATACCCGTAAATATCAGGTCTTCAATGAAGCGGAAAGGAGCCAGGTCAGAAGCAGCACGTGGCCAAGCAGCACTGGCTATGCGTCTGTGAGGCATCAGTTCGATCTAGACGTGAATGTACACCTCTGAGTTTCTACTCATTTAGAATCATTCTCAATCAACATTGCTTCCACTAAAGAAAAAATATTGTGAGAAAACCTGCACACTAGCAGGCCTGTATCACTCACTCCCCGTTTAGGTATAAATATACCTTTATTATTACTATGCGCGCGTCGACCACTCCGAAGTGGGAAATTCAGTTATATGAATCGTTTGTCCAGAGTAATAAGAACGAAATTGGCTTGCAATGGATTTCTATATGTATGTATCTGAACGAAAAGGTACTGAATTTCAACGCGAGCTAAATTAAACTATATCGCTAACCACATTAATTAAATATTTCTTTGAATTTCTTTGCTGATTGAGACTTCTGTACATAAGTACTAGTACTTATTCTGTGACACTAGTGATTAAATTGACTTGTGTGTAATATAGAGAGGCAATGGCCAACCACCCCATTATCTTTCACAAACACATTTTGTGCGTTTCTTTACATACGAGTGTAATGAGACCATGAAGAGATTTGCTATTTGGGCTCTAACAGACGAGCAATACTATATCCGATACTCACGACACCTTCTTTTGGCGATCTTAATGTTGAACTAGTAGCGGGCTCGAACTCACAGGTGGGCGCGGCCTAAAAGCAAGCTTGAGGTGAAATGCACGATAATCTATAATAAACCGAGCACATAATAAAATACGTTAAATCCTTTGGGAAAAGGCGTTTTATGCGAAAACTATTGCTTTGATCAATTACAAATAAAGTCTATTAAAATCTTCAATAATTAAACCGTCTCGGTGCTGAGTTTGTTTTGGAGATTTTACACTTCTTATAATACTTATTTAAGCCGAAATTTGCGTAAAAATGATCAAAAAAACTAATATTTGATGGCTCACAACTTTTTAATGGCTTTTTATTTTACTATTCTGTATCCTTACAGACAAAATTAATAATGAGACATAACGATATTATGTTAAACTTTGGATGTACAATTTCAAACAGTGGAGGGAAATCCCCTCCAAAATTTGTATGGAAAAAGTATCGACTAGTTCAACCTTAAATCTAAGATCTCTAGTGAAGGATTTTTTTGCGCTCGGTATGGACGTTATACCTTTAATGTGTGTAATAATACAGTTATCACATTTCGTACCTGTGCCAGACGCAGAGAAAAGGGTTTGGGAATAATAAATTAACACGAAGTCTGGTTAAACATAAGCTGCAGTGTGATTTAGGTGACACCGACCCTGAATTAGGCGTGGTTAGGAGATATACAGATATACAACATGACACCGGGTTCACTGTTTCAGACACAAATACTGGTTGGTATTATGACCTGCTTTAATATCAGAACTTTTTAACTATATATGTTATGGACCAAGTGATGAATTAGGACATTTTCATCGTGCTCTAAAATTGATAAGCAACTTTGGATAATGTAATTAATTATAGTTTGAACTTCCTTATTTATCACATTGCCTAGACATTATGATGAGATAATTGCTGTTAACATCTTCATTTTGATATTTTTAATAGTTTTTATCACACTGTCTCTGATTTTGGGCATTTTCAAACAGTGCGGGCATTTATTATAATGTTTTATTAATCCATTGGTTCATAACATATACACACCATACAATATGTATTTTGCCTTTTTTCCCCAGGGGTAGGCACAGAATATAGGCCTCTACTTGCTACGATCCTGAAAATAATCTATGATCCTGTCCTGATATACCTGTCTGGCTTCAACACTACCTAAACACACTTTTCATACATGTAACTATTAGCTGTTTACACATCACTGCTGCGCAAAACTTCCCTCTATTCTGTGTTCAATCTAGAGACAATGTGTGACACATCAATACTTTTTAGTATTATGAGCATCCACTGACTAAATGTGACACTAAGCAATGTTTCGACAAATGCTCAATTGATAAGTACTCATATTTTTTTCTACTTTAACATTTTCTATCGCTTGCATTATTTTAAGAAACCTCTAGAGAAGCTCGGTACAAATGTTGCTAAAAATGTTGTACAACTTTATTTTTAAACTGCTTTAATACCGTTTTCAGTAAGATATCTGTAGCGTGTTGTCGGGGCGTCAACCTACTCAACATTCAAGGCAGGAGTCGAAGTGAAAATAGCGTTCGGGAACCTAATTCCTTTTTATTGCAAGGATAACGTCAATTAAAACGTGGCCCGAGGAGCTTCCTTCAGGAATATGATGTTAAAATTTGTTAGATTTAAGATTTTAGAATCTTTGGAAAAACGTCGTCAGGATAAAGCTAGACCGAGAAGACGATGTGGTGACAAATTTTCATTTAAATGGTAGGAGATAGGGATAAACAAACAAGACTGGCAGAATAAGGGAAAATACCAAAAAGTTATGGCTATTTGATAGTTAAAAGTCAAATAGTTTATACAGATATTTATCTACCATTTTATATTATTTAGATATTGAAAATGTATTTGTATACAAGTAAATGAAGTAAATAGTCGTAATAAGCATCAATTTGAAAGAAAGATACATGAAGGATGATAGTTTGCAAGAATTAAAGTACAAAAAGTGGCCCGTATAAATGCGAACAAATTTTACTGTAGAGATGCTCAAGATATGTATATGGGTTTTATAAAACTTTATAAAAACATGTGCGTTCCTCTTTGCCAAGCTTATTGTCTTATTCGTAAATTTGTCAATACCCAACGGACCACTGAAATACAAGCTCCAACAAAACTGTCGCAACATACCTAGTATATATTGTAAATATAAAGTTTCTAGATAATAATACCGTATAGAATATTTTTCCATATTGAATATCGGTTTAATTATTGATTTAAAATACAAAGAATTTAGTTCAACTGTATTTTTAAATAATAAAAAACTATTTATTCTTTTTTTAGGGTTCCGTAGTAAACAAGGAACCCTTATAGTTTCGCCATGTCTGTCTGTCTGTCTGGGGATTTTTTTTATCGACTAACCAGTAATGTTGTGTATGGTCGAATAGGTCTTTTAAAAATATTATGAGATTTAAAAAACACCGTTTTTCGATTTAGGGATTCGTTTCTAAAATATTTGGTTTTAAAATGAAAATTTATGTTTGAGTCAGGTGTTTAACATTTTGAATTATTATTACGAGAAATTATAGGATTCATTTTTATAAGATTTATTTAACATTACGAAACTAATTTATTTAACATTTTGAATTATTATTACGAGAAATTATAGGATTATTTTTTATAAGATTTTAAATGTACATTAATAAATGAAATCAAATTATTTACCATGACCATACATGGCAAAAAAAAATACTTTTTAGCCATACACTCCATAGAGATTTCGTCATATTACTCGTATAATGAAATCTTCTTTGTCATCTTCTTCATTCATTTTTGACACTTCTTGTATTTTTTTTTTCAAAATACGTTGAAGTTCCTAGTGTTCCGGCGCTATTTATAGGCTTTATTTTACAGGTTTATGTTTATTATACAAACACGTATTTGTCTTAAACAGTCCTATGGGCCCTTTGTAGTCAATAATGCCCGGGTTACTTAACATACATAATTAAGCTTACACCTGCTGAGCCATCGAACTCCTTAACAAAGAAAACCAAACATATTTTTACGGTTCTCGATTACGGTCATCGATTTCCACAAGTGCAGGGCACGTGTCTCGCTCGACTATATACCGGGTAGGTATGTACCAACTTCCGTTATTTGTTTCCGCCTTCCGTCGATACGGAACCCTCCTTTATGAAGGAAAGCGTGTGTTTCAATGGTTTCTAATGTTCGGCGACGATAAAATCTGACATTCTCGTATACAGAGCATAGAGGTGCTTTAAGTTGGTCGTGTCTGTCAATGGCATCGTAGCTCCGAAACGAATGACCGATTTCAGTGCGGATTTTGTAAATCGAAAGCGTTGTCTGTCGAAATGGCCAGGAATTCTTAGCCATGTTTGATGGGAATCAGTTAAGCCATTCAAAAGTTATTGGGAGTGAATACTTGAAAGTCGGGTTTTTTTATTTTATTTGCTTGGCAAATACCTATAAATTTGTTTTAAAATTATTTAGTTGTTCGCCCTAAACTATGGACTCGCAATGTATTATTTAAGGTCAATTGCATATCTTGGCAACCACCGATTAAAAGCTTATGTTCGAACTAAAAGTTTATCGGACTCAACTACTCGCCTGATAAATTTCATAAAGTTCCGACCAAAAAGACTTAAGTTGTAATAAGTTATTAAGGGGCTACATGAATTTTTCGTGGTCCAGTGCTGCCCCCATTTGAAATAAATCATTTGAAAAGAAATGGAGATATCATTTAAAATTTGGTCTTGATCAGACCCTGGATAACCCTTTAAACTATTTTAAAAGCTACTGTTTACAGTTTAAAGTGAGAACGTGAAGCTTTTCTACGCACAATTGCGAAAAACGGCCACTTTTGGCGTATGTGCGTAGAAAAACTTCACGTTCTCACTTTAAAATGTAAACAGAAGTTTATAAAATAGTTTGAAGGGTTATCCAGGGTCTGATCAAGACAAAATTTTAAATTATTATTTTTCCGTTTCTTTTCAAATGGGGGCAGCACTGGACCCCGAAAAATTCATGTAGCCCCTTAACGATAAATTGTTCGGACCACTTTGCTTGGTTTATTGACTGTTTAAATATATGTATTGTGTGCGTGGCCTGTTCCATTTTCGCACGTATGTATTTTACATGACAAAATAAAAAATCAAAAAATCTTTATTTCCGCATCAAAAACTTATTCTAAAGTACATGAATGGTAGCACCTTGTAAATATTAGATACCTGTGTTAGGTGCTCCCGGTATACTCCACATGTTGGTAAAAACCACACAAATTGCAGACAGTCAAATGCCGCCGGGGACAAGAATAAATTAAAATTATACTAATTGAAAAAATGAATTATACTAACTAAAGTACAAACATACATAGTATCACATCTTTATTCCTAACGTTTCCTAAGGCCAGACATTTTGGATCTTGCGGCCTAAAGCAGTTAGAAGCCAGGGCCACAAGACTCAAAGGCCACTTTTAGCGTAAAATACTATACTAACTAAAATATCTAACTAAAAACAAAAACTTCCTGTCAGCAAACCATTGACAAGAACAATCCAAGTAATAAAAATAGAGGTCTGTTTTTATTGCTTTGTTTTCATATCAGGTGTGCACCGGAGTGCGATATAGGTCATCCTTTGATGTCCATTAATACTGCACCCGCGCTTCTATCGACACTCACTGTTTTTATTTTATCTTTTATATATATCTCTTACTCGTTCATATTAATCCTACCAAGCTAGCCTGGGAGAAAGAAAAAAAAAGTAAAATGTAGCTGCCTCCCTCCCCGCGCTGATCGTAAAAAACTATCGAGGGAATTTATATTGATAGGCGAGGCTAGCGACCCATCACTATTTTGATTATCTTTTTCATCACACTTTTTGATCCAAAGTAAAAAATATACTTTTCACAAATGGCGCATCTTCACGCTCATGACCATTGATCACACTTAACGTAGCCAGGTCAGTCTTGCGGCCTTAAGCTCTGTTCACCACTGAATGTAACTATAATATAATATATTTCGAAAAGAAAAACCATCCACAATTTTTATTCAAAAATAATCTTAAAAGCTTTTCGATTATGACGTCACGAAATAAATATGTTGCACAGGAAACTACTTGCATGAAAAATGATCATTAATTGAGATTTTAAATGAGTTAACCCACATAGCTTTATCGTTAGCAAGGCGACAGCGATTGCGACGGCCCGGGTTCATTTATCATAAGCACTCTGGTGTAAATCGGCTGTATAATCCATCAATCTGACGTAACGCGAACACCCTGTAGTTCTTATATGCGACAGTGTAGGAAGTCACCCGTCATTCCTGATATTAGCAAGTTTGGCATTTATGTCATATCTGAGAAAATCTGATGACATCAAATATGATATACCTACTGAATTCTATCCTATCCTTCCAGTATGATATATTATAACTAAGTAATTTAATGCAAACACACACACGCTCATTAAACGCACATGCACACGAATACACGCGAATACAGAGCATTATGGGTCTTGCGGCTGTCAGACAGAGTCCAGGGCCGCAATATAGTGATGAGTTGCTAGCCTTCTTGTCTTAAGTGCTGTTATATAATAAGACTTCCACCAATATCTATTTAGTGTAGAATATCTATCTAATATTCTAATCTTCTTATTTTAAGATCTTTCACGGGTTTATTAAACAAGTCTTTTTAGACCCGCAAGACCCAAAATGCTCTGTCTGTTCCATTAGGGGTACATACGTACATACATAATATCACGCCTATTTCCCACAGGGGTAGGCAAAAACTATGGACCTCCACTTGCTACGATCCTGACAAACCTCTTTCGCTTCATCTACACTCATCAATCTCTTCATACATGCCCTTCGGGTACGGGTACTTTTTACTACTCCTTTTTTCAGAACTTATGCAATCTGGTCGCAGAATGTTCGCCAAGGCCGACCCTTTCCTGCTGTTCCTTTCACATTTGTCTTAATAATATTTTTGTTATTCTCTTTTTATCCATCCTTTCTACATGCCCAAACCATCTTAACATCTCTTTCTCTATTTTTGTCACAACGTTCTCTTTCACTCCACACCGCTCCATAAAAAAATTTGGGATAAAAATGTGATAATGTATGAATGTATTTATATATAAAAACACGAAATATAAAACCCGCATCGCAGAAACCCATATCAAAACAAACTTAAGCCATACGTCTAAAACATGATAAACGTTTCAAATTCCTTGCAAGTCTCTCTCAGTAAGTCCACTCAGAATAAAGTATAACACATATTGTTAGCACTCCCACACGTTGGAGTGGGGTAAACTTAGACCACTTGCTTGTTCCCACAAGGGTCAACAAACTGAAACTTATATACGGAATCTATGAATAAATTATACCACAGTTGTAAATTAACTATCACCCTTTCTCTAGATTAACTTTCAATTAGACTATATAAAAATAGGCAAACGTTTTCCTTAATGACGAATCCGACTCGGCTGGGCAGCGTTCGGGAAGCTACGCACTGTCTTCTCGTATAAAATGCCTCAGTGCCTCAAGACGAAAGTGTTACGTGGTCCCTTACTATGGGTCTCATAAGGAGGCTCAAGGTTTTTCAGCGCGCTATGGAGAGGGCTATGCCCGGTGTTTCCCTACGTGATCGAATCAGAAATGAGGAAATTCGTAGGAGAACAAGACTCACTGACATATCCCAGCGGATTAGTTCATTGAAGTGGCAGACGGCGAGACACAAAGCGCGAATAACCGATGGCCGATGGGGCAAAAAGGTTCTCGAATGGCGACCACGTACTGGCAAGCGAAGCGTAGGACACCCACCCACAAGGTGGTCAGACGACCTGACCAAGGTCACTGGAAAGCGCTGGATGCAAGCCGCTCTTACAGGCCGGTCGTTTTGAAAATCTTTGGGAGAGGCCTATGTCCAGCAGTGGACGTTATGCGGCTGAAATGATGATGATAATGAAACGTTTTTCTTACATAAATGTCAAAATATCACCGTGAACTATGTTTTATTTTTGTATTTATTTATTACTAGCTCATCATCCGAGTGTATTCCCGTTGCAACTTCATCAGTAACGCTTTAAAGCCCGGGGTCCACTACCTAACCTAGGTGATTTTACAAAGAACTGCCGTCCGACCTCCGCAACCCAAAGGGTAGACCAGAACCAATCCTTGGATAGGTTTGGGCAAACGCTTTATGCCGTTCAGGACTCACAGTTTATACGTGCCTTCCGAACCACGGAATCCTCTTTATTTCGGATAATCAGGTGATTTAAGCCTGCAATATCCTAACCAAACTGGAAACAACTTTTCGTAAAGTGTGCTTTCCAGTGGGATCCGAACCCAACCTCCGGATCACAAGGCGAATGCCTTGACCACTGGACCACGAAGGCAGTCTATTACTATCTGCTGCTACTATTTATACTACTACTACTTTCTTATTACTAGTGTAAGCACAGTTTCAGCTGACAAATACTAGGCCAGGGACATAACAGAAAGGCAAAGACAAAAGGTGGCTTATCTATACCAACCAGTAGTTTTTTTATAGCTAATAAAGATGTCTTAGTAAGATACAATAGATTGTGGGGTATTTGGCAACCCCACAATATATTGTATCGTATTTAATCGGTGGCTCCAGGCCTGGACTTGGACCACTCCATCTCTTTTTGGGGACGTAAGAGGCGACTAAATGGCTTGGAAAAATTGCTACAACTGCATTTAAAAAAAGGATTTACGTCAGACAAGCGGCCGGTCATAAAACGATAGCCAAATCATTCAAACTGTTCCGGCTATTTCTTCTCGATTTCGCTTAATCTTCGGCAGCCCTTAGCGACCATTTAAATGCAGATTATATTTGTAGAAGAAAACGCGGGAACGTGCACCCCGGGCTCTGAAGCAGCACAGCTGAGGGAGGATAAAACCGAGAACACACTAAGAAGATTTTATCTTATAAGGACATAATGATTTTAAGTTCTATAATTATACGTTAAGTTATACTATAATTTTAAAAATTATAGTAAGCCAAAATACACCAGTAGGACTACTGGACCACAGGTAAGCACATGCTGGGCCCCGCGGTGTTACCCGCGGAAAAAGTATCCTATGTGTTAATCCATGGTGTCAGCTTCCTTTACACCAAATTTTATCAATATTGGTCCATTGCGCGTGCAAAGTAACAAACATACACACACACGCATGTGATGATAGCTATCTTTTTGTGCTGCTGTGCATACATACACACACTACATCGCTAAAAATATACATGTACACAAAAGTTATTCATGTATTTCCTTGTATGTGAGTTCGTGTGTGCAGTTTTCATAAATAAACGATCTACGAGTATCTATCTATCTATCTAGAGCCGCTAAGGTGCTAATTACACCCCATAATACTAGAATGAGTACATGCGTCACGTAAGTCGATACTACCGCCGGTTCGTCTACAACCACTGCTGTCATTCATTAGCACGTGACCTTGAGCATCCGCCTACAGTCTCGACTCTCGCTGCCCGCCCAGACGGCGCCAGCGGTAGCGGAGGCTGAGCTTAATTTGTTACTAGCTGATGACCGCGGCGTTGTCCGCGAGGTCATAATAATCCACGAAAACCTCACATTTTCCGGGATAAATAATAAATATATACGGACAAATCACTCAGATTGAGCCAGCCCCAAAGTAAGCTTAAGCAAGTGTTATGGTATACTAACCCAACGATACCATATTTTATGATAAATATATGTAGAAAACACCTAAGACCCAGGACAATTTGAAAAAGGCCATTTTCCAACTTGGCCTGGCTGGGGATGGAACCCAGAACCTCTGGATCGGCGGACTATCGTGTTGACCATTACGCCACAGAGGTCGTAAAGAGAATCCTGTGTGTAATAATATCCAGGCAATAAGCTAGCTACATGCCAAATTTATTTTCGCCGTTTTAGCGTGAAAGCGAAACAAACATGCATACATCCTATTATCATCATCCTGATATTACTAGCTAAAGCCCGGAACTACGTTCGCGTGAAATTTAAAAATGTCAATATCTTTTTTCCTGATATCAGATTTCAATGAAACGAAGCATATATGTATGTTGCGCTGAGCTGAGCTTAATCTATTATTAAAAACCACGTAAATATCCTTCCAGCAGTTTCGAAGATTAGCGTGAACATACATACAGACTGACCAAAATATTCTTTCTTCTTTTTTTTGTTTTCAGTTACTTGTTTTTTATTGCCCACACTATTCTTTTTCATATAATTATTAAATGTACAGACACGCGATTTTTACTGTTTTAATTATAATTTATGATATTGTAATAGAATTTAGTTGGTCTTTAAAAAAGAAAAAGTGGTTCATATTGCCGCACACCTTACCGTGTGGTGATGGTGTTCGTCTCCACCCCATTTTGTTTCCCACGGGTGTCGTACGTAGCGACAAAGGAAGGTACAGGTAACACAGCATGGGCAACAGTGTTATCTGCCCAAAAACTTTATACAATCTTCTACTATTGCAATTACCGCAACCCCCCTGCCCAGCGTGGTGTTTATGGACAAATCCTTCCTCTTATTTGGAAATCTTAGTCTAACAGTGGACTAATATAAGTTGTAAAGAACAAGAATTTCACTCTGAATTGTAAACCTGCAACACACTACTTCATATATCAGTAACCTCTTGACCGATTTGGATACTGTTTACAAACAAAGATCCCTACATGGGATAAGTCCACCTTTGTATATTTGCTCTTTCGTATGTTGTCTTTTTAATCTTTATTTTTTTTTTTTTTTGTACAATAAAGTTATTACAAACAAACAAAGATTTTATAAGTCTATTTGCCTACCAAATATAATAAATTTCAGATCAAAGATTCAAGCAGAAGATCAAAGCCGGATCGTTCTAGTAGACTCAGAGGACTTTGCTCGCTTTTACTTGCTCGTTCAAATATATTGGTTAGACTAAAGAGTTAGGCGTTGTCCTAACAGAATGCGCCATCATCGCGCGAATAAGCGGTGCGACCTCTTTGTTGAGAAAAGTGGGATCATTAGTAGAAAAAGTAGCAACTGAGTCTTAATGGTAGATCCACACATGCCGCCGGCTTTTTGCCGCTGGCTTTCAGACTGTCTTACACCCGTGGTAGCAGCGAGCATGTGTGGGTGTGCCATAACACGGTGCCAGTTTTGGGTTCTAGGATAGTCCAAACCCGTTGCTACCATAAACAACGGGTTCGGACTATCCTAGAACCGAACACATACGTATCCCGTACACTATTGCACATACATCACGTCCCATATGTACTTTTTTGGCGTGAAACGACAAACACAAGCGTCAATTCTTTCCGAGCACCGTTTTAATTTAGTTGGTCAGCGATTACAAGTGAAAAATAAACATCATGAACGTCAAGGCCAACCAACAAAGCCTGCCAAATAGCTTGTCATGTGAGCAATAAACTCCTCTATGTCATGTTTAAGTACGCTCATGATACCATGTTTATTTTCAATGCAACAATTGAAAGTACTTTTTTTTACAAATGAAAGCATTTTATAGCAAAATGTTATTGTCAAAAATGTGTAGGTACTTACTTTTTTGACAATATCAGGTTACATGCTTATTCGATACTCCGATATACTTTGTTTAAAAACCCTTAAGGGAAAGCCCCTAGAGTATATAATTTAACTGAAACCAGTTAAAAAATGACAGAATAAATAGATAGATATTTTAATAATTGTTATATATTACAGAGATACTTAATACATACAAAAAATACATTATATAACATTTAAAATTAAACGAGTAGGTAGCTTTTTTTGCGAATGCTTGATTGGATTCAGGGGAAAAGATTTTCCTACTGTAATTACTGACTTACCACGTTACTCGGAAAAGAGGTCGTTTTACGATCCCTTTTCTAAGGAACGTTATATAAGTGCGATATTTTTCCCGAATTCTCTTGTTTTGATTGTTATTTGCGAGCTATAGAAATTACAACGACTATATTATGGGTTATTCTCCCAAACCAGGACATAAACTTGGCAAGACTAGACGGCAGAAACCCTTGGCGCCGACCTGGCACACTTGAGATCCTTGCCAACTAGGTCCGTAATACATCTTTTTATTTATCGAAGAGCTGGCTATGGTTTGTCCTCATAATAAATAGTGCTAGTCCTAGTTTCTGAATATGTCTAGCGCTAGTACTTGATCCAGTTTATTTATTTCATAGCCCTACTATACACTAACAAATAACTAATAAATATGCTAAAAGCATATTTATTAGTTATTTGTTCTTGCCTACCCCTGTGGGAAGTAGGCGTGATAATATGTATGTAAGTATGTATTTCTAGGGCTTACATCGAAATGGGAATTCGGGATCTATGTAATTTTTTGAATAAGTAGGTATGCAAACTTACAGGAGAAAGGATGGGAGAGACCTTTGCCCAATTATGAGACAGAATAGATTAATAAAAAAGTAGGGTTACCTATACTTTCACTAACAAATAGCCTTTTAAAGATATCCGTGAAATATTCATAAAAACCTTTATTATAATTAAAGTTAGCCATAAAACTGCTGTAAATAGGAATACTGCACATAAAATCATAACGTCCAAGACTTTAAGGAGTCAGCTTACAATCTTTAAAGCCACTTACATTTTCCCTCCATTTACTAATTAGCAGAATAAAGTAGATGAATAGGTTCCAGACTAAATCGCCTGTGAGCGTCTGAAGATTTCCCGGGAAAGTTATTACCTTAAGTACTTATAATTCATAAAATTATGCTCGTAACAGATTATTAATTAACTCAAGTGAAACACTATAGTAAAAGCAGCTTTTATATCAACGTATCGGAGAAGAACGAAGTTACACGTTGGTTTGAATCAAAAAATATAAAGTTACGTTTGTACATCGAAGTTTGGTGTAAGCTTTTAAAGAATGAAAGGTGGTGCCGACCACCACGTCACCTTAATTCAACAGCTGCTTCATCTCCAACGCCACACTCCTCACAGCAACACCACATAAGAAGGTACTCACCGAAGGGCGGCTCGAACCTGCAGTCCAGCAGCAGCGCGTGGCCGGTGGGCCCGGTGGTGCCGACCACCGCGCCGCCGCGCATCATCAGCTGCGCCTCCAACTCCACCCAGCGCCCGCCACACTCCTGCTGTGAGAACAGACAAATATTTTACTCAAGGTATTCTGGCAAGCTACTTATTGATTTGCTGGTTGATACTACTAAGGCTGTCTTTGTAGTTATTTACCAATTTATGTATCTATTACTTGTATAGGTATGTAAATAGGATATTGGGAAAGATTTCAACGATTTCGATAAAAAATAGTATTTGGTGGGTACCCTCTTTTTCTCCGTATTTTTCATCAAGCGAAGTTCAGTGGCCAAGGTACTAACTATATTATTGCTTTACTCCGACTAAACTATTAAGTCTGAAACTTTTAAGATAATTTCAGAATTTTATCCTATCGCACAATAAAATCCTAAAAAATATAGAGCTGATGTTGAAAAAAACAGATATTTGATTGTTCAATTGAGTCTTATTTAGAAGTTACCTGGCATGAAAGCACAATGTTCATTGCACCAGGCGGCCACGCGACTACCCGCAACGCAATCAGTCTGTACGCTTTCATTACGGACCGGTTGGACTTGTTATTAAGAGTTTTATATTTATATATATATATAAATACTAATGTTTACTTTCTATACGCTCGTTGGTCCGGCGGGAATACGCATTACCAACGCTTTTGCAAGATAAGTCACATCGGGCGTGTCCCCACTTAAATGGGTGACCACAGATGACATAACAAAATGTTTGAGCGACTCCACTAACTTATTCAAATTGATATTGTGCATGAAAATCACAATCCGCATGTGAATTCTTGATGTATTTATTTATTCACAATTGGCGAACTTAGGGTTGGATCTCACTTATCAGCACGCAACATTATTTTTCTATGCTGCTATCCTTTTCTCTCGTTCAGAACCGTCATTTGCCAGAGCGAGAGAGCGACGGAACGCCATAGCACGGCCGGTGCTATCCGTCGCTCTTTAATAAGGATAAACAGAGATATAGTTGCGGCACAAAACAATTTCTTGAATAAATCCAACACAAACTTATTAAATATACCTACATATACCTATATTTATTATATGTTTATACATACATAAACATACAAACAATCTGTAATATATAGACAATGATGATAGTGAAAATGAAAGGGGATTGATCCATATTGCTCTTGTTTTTTTAAATATTAATACTGAATTTTTATCGAGTAAATGTTATCTTATCCTAAACAATCGCCAAATAAATGACAATTCACACTCAAATATACCTAAATAAAATACTATGAAAGCAATTTTATTGATTAAGGAAGTTAACGACCTGAATCCAGAAATAACTAGACAGCAAAAAGGAAATTTACAGATATAGATCTGGCTTTGCCACGCCGTTGTGCCGGGTCCCTTAGCTAGTAAATTACTGATGTACGAGTATCATTAATGTTTCACGGTAATCCGACCAATTGCCATTGTTCACATCCACAATAATACGCCCAATTAAAAGTAATAGACGAATTGCTTCTCGGAATTTTCGCGACGTAGGTAAAAATTTGTTTTAAATTGCTCTATTTTATTTTTGTCAGGGTTTTATACTTTTATCTGTCGTCGTTTTGTTTAAAAACTGCAAAATTACCTAGAAACTGTTTTTAAACTAGGTACTTGTTATATTACTTATACTTGTTATAATTTTTGAAAAACGTTTGGACTCTTTTGTGAATAGATACTGATAGACACTGCCGTAAAAAGTTGTTCTTGAATTAAATAGGTTGATAAGTTAAAATACTAAGAAATCCCCTTACCCTAGAATTTTCCATACAAACGTAGTCTACATTTTATTTTGAAATGACATATCAGATTTCCGTAAAAATTTGTAATTTTAAAGAAATTGCTAAGATTATAATTGAGAAGGTTTCCTAGAGTAAAATTGTGAACTGGAAAGAAAATATAAGGGTATAAAAGTTTCCCATATTGATGGTCAAATATGATATGATACACTATATTCTGTTTTAAGTTTATATTTTAACTATGAAAACTAGTTATATGCTTAAATATATGGAATTTCTTTGAAATGACATAATTTCGCCCATATCTGACATGTCGTCTCAAAATAAAACGTAGACTACGTTTTTATGGGAAATTCTGATTCTGTCTAGGGTAACGGGACTCTTAAGCACTTTATATTTACTAAGAAAATTTATATCAACACTGTTACATTTTCATGTTTCTAAATGTTGACTTAAAATATTTACAAAACGCCGTATTGATCTAGATGACTATTAAGCACACCATAGAAACATACTTGCATAGATATAAAAAATATATACGAACTTGCTATTTAGTTGCTTTTATATTTGCCCCTTTGAGTCTATGTCGCTATCTTATAAACCCTGTTTATAAACTTGCACTACGCGACGCACGCAAACCTTCATAAGCTAAACTGTAATAAAATAATATATCGAAATTACGAAACATTCGTCAATATTCTTAAAAATGTACTTTAACTGTCTTTTTAATTAAAAAGGACTATCTAACGGAATCGTTTGAAAAAGGTTTTAATAGGCAAAAAGGCAGAAAAGTGACAGGACGGTGTGCAGCAATTAAAAGCTATTGTGTCAAAAGTCGAAACCTCTCGACGAATCCATCTGAATTCACTTTTACTGCGTCAAACATTCGCAATTCTTTTATTGTAATGTCAAACGTATTTTTAAAGAATATGTAATCTATGTGTTTATATTATAGGTAATCTATGCATAATAATATAAATGGCCTATGCCCAGTAGTTGGTTGATGTGAGCTGAAAGTGATGACGATAATAATGTATAATCTTTTAGTATAAACTTCAGTGAATAATATATATACCATTAATCTGTAACCACTTCGAGTTATATCAAATGGATCATGCTGGGAAAACACACTTCATTAATATTTACAAATAACACTACTTGAATAACATATACTCGTATGATAGTTAAAGTCACTATTGTTATGATTTTTTTATGTCAATTATTTTAAAATTTTGATTTGTATTTTTCTACTCCAGTACTGTTATCTGTGTTTTAAATGGTCCCGAACACTATTGTAAGAACATAGATAATATGATTTCAGGAAAGTCTATACTTTATTCCTAATATAATAGCACATGTGTCGTTATTTCGCCAAAAAGATACTCCTAGCCATATAAACCTACAAATTTTTTTTTCTTTAGATCTATGCACGTAAAACCGTAACCTAAGTTCACCTACATAGGCACTATGCCTATGTAGATGAACTTAGGTTAAGGTTTTACTCGATCAACTTAAGGTTTAAATCCCTAACTTAACAAAAAAAGCACAACTACCAACTGAATAAACAACTGAAATCATACAGTTCGCATTAAAAATAAAACTTTCCGATATAAATTCTTTGCCGTCAAATAAAGAAAAACATTTTTTTTAAATATAGTCACTACACAAAGCAAATGTCAATTTTCAAAAATAAAGTTTACCATAGGTAACTGGTATCTGCCTAACATAATATGTCAATCTTTTTTATATTATTCTTTGTTTATTTTTGTATTTTATTTAGTAAATACAGTCGTAGAAAAAGTATTGTATGCAACGTTGTATAACTACGTCAAAAAATGCTCGATGGCCTTACGTAACCTGCATCACTCGCATTTTTTGATACGTCTTATACAACTGTTGCATAAAATACTATTGTTTTTTTAATTCTTTATTGTACAAAAAGTACACAACACAAATACAAAAGAAAACAATACAAAGGCGGACTTATCCCTTTAAGGGATCTATTTTGGGGTTTCTAAGCTCCAACCGACTGCACGGGCACGGTTTACTTCGTATAAAACTTAATAGTTTGTAAGCACCTGTGATTTTGTTATTTCAACTTTAGTTTCTACATCGCTTTTCACAGAAATCAAAATTAATACAAAGGTATAATAAAACAATAAAAATACATGTCTGTACATTTAATAAATTTATGTAAATATGAGTCTGGGGGATAAAAATAAAAAGTAACAGAACACAAAAATCAGAAAAAAAAATCTTTCTCTATGTATGTTCACGCTAATCTTGAATACTACTGGACGGATATTTACGAAAACCATATAGGAAAAAAGTTAGAGCTACATATAAATAAATAAATATATATACAGGGACAAATAACACTGATTGAGCCCCAAAGTAAGTTCGAGACTTTTGTTATGGGATACTAACTCAATGATACTATATTTTATAACAAATACATACGAGTATATAGATAAACATCCAAAACCCAGGACAATTTTATCTATCGATCGATCGATCGATCGAACCCGGAACCTCTGGGTGGTGAACTAGCATGGTGACCACTACGCCACGGGCATATAGGAAATAGTTGTCGTCATTTTTAAATTTCACGCAAAGGAAATTGTGGGCTAGTACTTAAATAAATATATAATTTTAACTACTTAAAGTAGAATACACATCCGTCGTGGTATCTACTTAAACGAATGCCGCTAAAGAAGATCAAATTTTCAATTCTGAATCTCATTTGATTCAAGTGCTTTCATATCAGTTTTTCTTATACTTATCTAGTTTTCTTTTGAATAAATGAATATTCGACTTACGAGTATAGAAGCTAAAGAGTTTCGTTTCGATAATATGTTCAGCTGATCGAATAACTAAAAATAAAATTATGAACAAAAAAAAAAACTATACGCTTTTGAAATAAATATGTCAAATTAATCTACTTTTTGTCTCCAGGTGATTCAGCATAGGCTAAAGAGATTTGATGAAAGAATGGGCTAGGCTGAATAAAAAAAAGTAATCAGACATTGTACCTACTTCGACAATATTATGTATCAACAATAAAGACATGCACTCAAAATTTTTCCTATGAGTGTATGGGTTTTTTTCTTCTTTTGCACATTTTTATTATCATCTTCAAAATTGTCATAAAGCATATAAACTTTCGTGCTCTTACCAAATGTTTAATATCTATCATGAGAAAAACTCATTAAAATTTTAATCATGCTCTGATTTTATCAGTAAAAAGATAAAAGTTTGGCTCGCTTTGTTTATGTTCTGTCTCCCTCGCACTTACCTCGGTGTAGGCAACGGAAGTAAGAGGCAGGTAGTGATAGCCGAGCGCCCGGTCCCAGATGACTCCCTTATTCCACACTTCCACTAAGAGGCCTTGGTTGATATCGTTGGTCTCACTGAAACAAAACATTATAATCAATAAGTAATACATAGGGCGCACTATAAGTTTCCGGAACATAAACAATATTTAAATATTTATTGCAACATTTGAAAATAGAACTCTTTGGCTGTAGAATGCAGTTTGTTTCATCTGACTGTCTTTTGTTTTTACCTTGTGGCGCCATTTAAAAAATTGTGTGTCTGCATCAACATGGATTTAACTCGGGAAAATTTTCGTAGTATTATTTTCTACGATTTTAAGTGTAATTTGACAGCTCAACAGAGCATCGCTCGGCTTGAAACAGCTTTTGGCAATGAAGCACCATGCAAGACAACTGTTTATAGCTGGTTTGCAGAATTCAAGCGTGGTCGTATCAATCTCAGTGACGAATCTCGCGATGGTCGGCCGTCCACCGCTGTGACCAACAAAAACATCGATGCTGTGCGCCGTATGATTGAAACAGACAGGCATGTGACCTACCATGAAATTCGCGCATCCTTAGAAATAGGCATGAGTCAAATACAATTAATCCTACACAAACATTTGGGTGTGAGAAAGCTGTGCTCGCGGTGGATCCCACACAACTTGACCGAGGCTCAAAAAAACGGAACGCGTCACTTGGTGCAGTGCCATGCTTACCAGATTCAACGAAGGTGCGTCAAATTTGGTGTGGGACATAGTAACAGGTGACGAAACATGGATTTATTGCTACGATCCCAAAACAAAGCAGCAATCGATCGTATGGGTCTTACAAGATGAGCCGAAACCAACCAAAGTGGCGCGCGTGAAAAGTGCATCCAAGCGGATGATTGCTTCTTTTTTTAATAAAACTGGACACGTGGCTACTGTTGCTTTAGAGAATCGTCGTACAGTGAATAGTGACTGGTGCACGACCATTTGTTTGCCGGAAGTTATTGACGAACTCCGTAAAAATAACCGTAAATGCTGTATCATCCTGCACCACGACAATGCTAGTTCTCACACGGCCAGACAGACAAACGACTTTTTGAAGGCGAAAAATGTAGAACTCATGAGTCATCCTGCATACAGTCCCGACCTGGCACCTTGTGACTTTTTTCTGTTCCCAAAAATTAAGAACCAATTACGCGGTCAACGATTTTCATCACCAGAAGAGGCTGTCGAGGAGTATGAAAAACACGTTTCAGAGGTCACCACAGAGGAGTGGCACAAAATTTTCAAAACTGGTTTCATCGAATGAAAAAGTGCATAGACGCCAAGGGAGATTATTTTGAAAAACAATAAATTAATTTTGTACCTTTAATAGTATTTTTTCATATTCATTCCGGAAACTTATAGTGCGCCCCACGTATAATCACTTTTATACTTACAGGTGTTATAAATACCTTAATTGATTAAAAAAAAATAAAGGATATTAGTGGTACTATAACATCATCGGAAATTACGTCCATATACCTACGTTGACTTAAAAGTAAATTCTTTAACATCTACTTCATAAAAATAAATTGAGAGTCTTAAAAAGTTGTGATAAAAACCTGTTACCCCCTAATTCATAAAAAAAAAAAACAAACGGTTGCTAAACCTGTTTTAGTTAAAAAATGTTTTGTCTCGCTCTTGCAAAGTCAAATATTGAAAGGAGTGAAAGGGATGAAACATATTTTAACTAAAATAGGTTTGCTAAACCTATGTATATATATATATATATATATATACCGTTTTTATTTTTTTTATGAATATGAAGGTTGGTCAGTAAATACATCTAACATCACAGTAAGAACTCTTGCCACGAAATCAGTAAATATATCGCAAAAATATATCTTCTATGTACAAAATATATTTATATAAATCGGACGAAGTGTGAAGAATAAATCAAATGTACGATCGACACATTTTTCACATATTCGAAAGTAATGGTGTGAGGCTTCTTCAGTATCAACAATTTTTCTAATGAATATAGAAGGAACACGAAATTTTTTCGATATTTCCTTATAAAGATACGGACAAAAGAAAACAAAGAGCTAAAATTTACCAAAGTGATCAAAAATTCAAATCTTTGACCGTCTTTAAGACGTAATTAAACATGGACTAATGTTATAATTATAGGTTTAAACCATTTTCCGCCCAAATCCAGTTAATATTGACAATTCAATTCAAATTCAAATATATCTTTATTATCATAAGATATTTATAATATCTCTTAATAATTGTCACTTTGTTTTATTGCACAATAATTGTTGACGTCAAAAAGTTACTTAGAGCTAAGTTTACTGCCGCCTCCAAAGCGCTAGTGCAGAAGAAGCGGTAACAAACTGCACTGCAGCATTTTCTCCAAGAACGTCAACTCACAATGAAATTAATATTTATAGTTGATATGTGGACAGAGTATACATTGCTTGTTGTCATAATTTAAATTAATTTTTTAATGTCGAAATTTTGAAATAATGTCAAATCAAGTTGTAAATTCAGTATGTACTTAATGTACCAGATTATGACCATTTCTGAGTATACAAACCTTTAAGAGGGACCAAGCGCCAAGCTCAAGCCAGACTTTGTTGTCTTTAAGATAGTCATCGGTCCTATAGTTAGCCTTCTCACAGAGTACCTTCTTTACATAAGCTTTAAACTTTTATTGTGGCAGTTTATTATAAAAAAGTATACCGTTCCCCATAAACGTTTTACTAACTGTTTTGAGAGATGAGATAGTGGGCTTTTATTTTTACTTTTTGTCATTTCACTACATGTCAACTTGTTTAGGGTGGATAATGGTTTAAACCTAGTTTAAAAGTAAATAAATAAAGTTAGTCCGCATTTTATAATAACACGATGTCGGAGTAAAACTCGTATATTTTCCAGATTAAAATACAAACTTGCAATATTACAATAGTTTTGGCAGCAATCGAAGTACAAAGACGGTGCCAAATTGTAAAGCCAGCTGTTGCGATCTGCGGCCATTGACTGACTGCCTAATGGGTTCACGGCTTAACAGTCGTAGAAGTTCCACATATGAAATTATTACAATTTTGCACGTCTATTTTTAATATACTATGTATATGGATCATATGTATTTAAAAGGCGACAGAGGTTTGCCCTCAAACTGTGTTGTTATTATATGTGACTCTTCTGCTCTACTTGGGCCTGGGAAGTGGTAGAGCGTTAACACAACACCGCCGCGGCAGCAATTTTCGCCGGTGCTGAAGTCAGTTCGCCGAGAGTTGATAAACATTATAATTCGTCTCCGACTAGCGACTATCGTTTAATTATCGCAAACCTATATATTGCCATTCCTGTAATGAGCGGGACGCAATTTTAAATGAGTTGAGAAGCCCTGAATTTGCCTGCCATCGTGATTCAGTGGTCAAGGCGTTCGGCTAGTGTATTTGAATTAGGATTCAAGGGAAGCATACTTTGTAAAAAGTTGTTTCCGGTCTAGTTAGGATATTTATAGATATAAATGCGGAAAGATGATTCCGCATTTCAGAAGATACGTATAAACCATCCCGAACGCCATCTAGCGTTTGAGCATCAATCTGTCCAAGGATTGGTTCTGGTTTACTCTTTGGGTTGCGGAAATCAGCCGGCAGTCGCTCGGTGCAAAAATACACTCGGATGATGATGATGATTAAGAAGCCCCGAATTTATCATCTCTCCGCGAACAAACCTTACACCGCTCCGCTTGGATTTGGTTTGTATTTGCCATAGCAGCAGTAAAAACCGCTGCGGCGGCGGCATAACTGAGCTGTAAGCTATTTAAAATACGATTTAATTGACACAATATTGACAGATGAATAAGTCAGGGGATACCGGAATTACCTACCACGCACATTAGCCAAAAGTGGCCGCTTTTCGCTAATGTGCGTAGAGAAGCTTCACGTTCTTACTTTAAACTAGAAAAAGTAATTGATAAAATAGATTGAAGAGTTATCTAAGGCTTGGTAGAGGCAAAATTGTAACTGATATCGCCGTTTCTTTTCAATTGATTTATTTCAAACGGGGGCAAGGACCCCGAAAAATTTATGTACCACCTTAATTTTGTCTACTTCATAAGAGTTGTATTAATGTATCTGTCTAAATATTGATTGATAACCATTTAACCTGGTAAAAGAAGTATTCAGCATAAAAAAAATCATCATACTTACTTACGCAAATGCATCAACACTGATGCCCAAAAGGTAGATTATGTACCTCTAGCTAGTAAAATAAAACGTTATCTATCAGACACCATAAAGACGTGCTTAGTGGCACGAATCTAGTTGAAACATCCATGTCAATCGTTCTAGACCAGACAAGCAATAAAATGTCAATAAATCTGGCGGGACTGTCGATGAAGACATCCCATTTCCTTTGATTTGATTAGGAAGACTAGTTTGTCCCAGAAGACAGACAAATGATGAGTAGTAGTTTCAAGAACTTATGAAAGTAGAACTTGTACTTACAGGTCTAACAATTTAGGTTTGTTTTGTAGTTAATTGCAGGGTTAGGTTAATCTAACCGAAATAATCTGATTTTAACCCAATTGGAAATGGGTTAACATATATATTGGTTAACCGAAATTGCCTGTTAACCTTTAATTGCGGTTAACTTTAACCGAATCGACAAATAGGTTTCTGCATGATACCACACGTCTTTCATTCCTCGTCACTCGGTCACGGTACCTATGCCAGCAAAAGAGCTTGCATGACTCAATCAAACGGCTGTGCATTACTGAAAACCTAATTAACCTTCAGATAACGGTTACGGAATCAAAGGATTAACCGAAAAAGGGTTAACCGATATAACCGGGTTACCGTTATAAATGGGTTTTCCGAACACTGGGTAAATGTTTGGATAAATACCAACATTTTAAAGTGACGTTTCATCAATGACACTGAAGTACTTTTTCCAGTCGACAGACACAGGACAATATTTTTTACTTCAATAGTGATGCTCAACGTCTAAGGGTAGTTTTTATTTTATCATTGAAAGTTGTTCTAAATGATGAACTGAACTGCCGCTTTAAACATCTCAACTTTGAAAGCTAGAAAAAAGTCGAATCGCAAAGAAAATACAAAATGTTGAGCAACATTTTAACCTCTTTTTTCTACTAATTTTGCAAAGAGGCTCACCACTGTTCTTTGCACCTCGTTCTTTCGCGCCACCATTCTTTGGTTCGGTGGTCTTTTTTAGGGTTCCGTACCCAAAGGGTAAAAACGGGACCCTATTACTAAGTCTCCGCTGTCCGTCTGTCCGTCTGTCGCCAGGCTGTTTATCATGAACCGTGATAAGTAACTAAGTTGAAGTATTTCTGTTGCCGCCATAACAACAAATGTAAAGTGAACTAGAAACCGTATTAAATTAATATTTAAGAGCTCCCATACAACAAATATGTTTTTTTATAGATAATGGTACGGAACCCTTCGGTTATTTAACCTATGAGTTTCAGGCTTTAGATTTTACAAATACAAAACTAAAAAACGGATAACGGTAGTCGGAGATATTAACATAAATACGTTAGTAAATAGTCATACGGCGGATGACTTACGAGTCCTCTGTAATTGTCACAAGCTAAAAATCCATATTAATATGCCAACACGCAAATAGTCCTGCATAAAACACCTTCTCAGCAATATTTCAGATGCATCTGGGAGCGTTCTACCGCTTCAGCTTTCCGATCACGATACAGCACAATTGCTAAGCTTTCCAGTAAGTAATAAATCAGAAACTTATGTAAAATCATACTTTACTTACAGACGCGATTATAGTCAAGATAATATCCAAAAATTTAAAGAATGTTTGCAGAACCTTACCTGGTCGGAGATGTATAAAGAAACAGACATAAATAAGGCATTTACTAGTTTTCACAATACACTACGTCTATTCTACCGACCTCTGCTTTCCTAAAATTAAAATTAAAATAAATAATGCAGTGAAAAAGAATACTTGGATAAGTCAAGGATTAAAAATAAGCTGTAAAACTAAAAGGACTCTTCGATATAAATATTATCGGAATAAAAATATACAAAATAAAAATAAGTATATGACGTACTCGAAACTATTACAGAAATGCATAAATAAATCTAAACAAAATGAAAATATCAAACTTATAAATAAAAATTACAATAATAAAAATTACAATGATAATTAAAACATTAAATAATACCAATTCCAAAGGAAACGATGAACTTAACACGAAAATCATTAAAGTATGCTCAGATGAACTGGCAGCTATATTGGCACATTTAGTGAACTTGTCATTCATCGTAGGTATTTTCCCAGATGCACTTTTAATTTCTATTGTGAAACCACTATACAAAAAGGGAAACAGAAATGACGTCAATAATTATTATCGACCAATCACGCTTATACCAATATTATCTAAGATTTTCGAAAAATGTATGTATATAAGATTAATGGACTACTGTATTAAATATAAAATAATTAAAGAAGATATGTGGATTACCACCACGTAAATCCTGCAGGCCATTTTTTAAGAAACTTGAATTATTACCTTTACCGGCATTGTATATGAAATTTGCATGTTTGTTTTTAAGCATAAAATGCTATTTAAAAGATCAAAGATATCTATCTACGCTGTACAAGAAACAAAGATAGACTGGTTCCAGAAGATACTCCCAAATTTGAGACGTACAAAGATAATTGTGTGTATATGTGTATTAGAATTTATAATAAAATAATACCTGCCGAAATAAAAACGCTAAATATTACACTTTTTAAGAAAAAAATATATAAATGGCTGATTGACGAAAACGTATATAGTGTCAAAGAGTTTTTAATATAATTTGCATGCTAGCATGATTAGCAAAACATGTGCTCTCTATTATTTTTATGTAACATCATATAATGTACCATGTTTTTAAGGAAATAAAGATCTTATCTTATCTTATCTATGCTCTCCTTCATAAGAAAGACTAAGGGCGTAGCTTACAGTTAATAGAAACCAAGAGAAGTGAAGGCTGTTAGTAGTACGTAATAGACAAGAAAAATGTAAATAGGCCATAAAAAATTGTTATAAGCAATAAAGCAATTAAATATAAGCAATAAAATACAATCAATTCGCAAGGGTTGACGACAAAAAGTCTTGTTAATAAGTCGTTTGTTCGAAAATCCCGGCTCCTGAGTTAGGCAGTTCTGAGCGATTGTTGTTACCGAGTTTAAGCACCTCATTTAAATATGCCTTTGTGCTCATCAGGCCACATCTTTGTTAGTACTTATGACATACATGAGCATATTTTAGACGGAAGTAAAACTTTATTAGAGAAATAATCGTGTATATGCGAACGGGTTGAGGTAAGTTCAGCCAGTGGGATATGATTAGTATACCTGCTTTATTAATACATTATTAATACAGCACAGGTTACTCACGTAAAGAGTCAGTTACTGGCCGACATGTTTCGAACTCATCCGGAGGTCTTCATCAGGGCGTATGTGACGCGCTCGTGCACAAAGCCGCTCCACGACACACTGATGTCAGTGGTGGGTCGCGCGGGCGGCGCGAGTGATCGCTCGCTTCGCTCGCTTCGCTCGTAGTGACAGTGGTGGGGATTGCTGGTTTTCTGCGTCGACGACTCCCAAAAATGTACTGGGAGCCTCAATATCATCTTCTAAATCGTCGGCTGCTGGTGATGATGAACGTATGTGAAAAAAGCTCACTGTGTTAGAGACTGTCGGCTGTACATAACATCTATTATGCGTCTCTTGAAGAACCGGTTTCCAGGTAGGAGGAAAGCTCTAACCTGCATTTCGATTAAACCTGCCTGATTATACCTGCTTTATCATGAGTCAGAGCTTTGGCCGCAGTCACAAAGGTAAGCAAGTACGTTTTGTATCTAGATTGAAAACTAAAATCAGAAATAGTAGAAAAGTAATGACACATATACATGTAGAATAAATAGCTGCACTCTAGGTTTTTTCCTTATCTTCTACTAAACTTTCTCCTATATCTCCTCCGTACTATGGGGTTTTAGATCATATTAAAAATTATTCATCATCATCATTTAAGCCGCATAACGTCAACTGCTAGACTTTATTAACGTCTGACTTAACAATAAGCACGTTCTAGCGACCTTGGTCAGGTCGTCTGACCACCTTGTGGGTGGGTGTCCTATGCTTGCAGTACGTGGTCGCCATTTGAGAACCTTTTTGTCCCATCGGTTCGTCACATTATATATCCCGCCCTCTGCCACTTTAACGAGCTGGTCTATGTCAGTGTTAGCGCCTGACTAGCGCTAGCATTTGGAAACATCATGCGACGAACGGCAATATCGGGTCGAAGCTGGCAACCCGACTTCAGTTCCGCTACGAATTTCCTCATTTCTGATTTGATCACTTAGAGAAACACCGAGGGTTTTGGGACGAGAAGACACTGCGTATATTCCCGAACGCTGCCCAGCCGAGTCAGTTTCGTCAAAAGGCCTCTTCCTTGAAGCTCTTTCTGCCTGGATTAATTGACCCAGGTAGATATACGTACTGGTCTACAACTTCGAGGGTGGAGCTCCCAACACAAACAGGTAGAGGCGCGAATTGAACATTCGACATTACTTTCGTTTAGTTTCAACAATTTTTACACAATTCATAAAATAAAGACAATGCAAGAAAACATTTCGTGATTGTTGCCACAAAATCATATCAATGTTTCTACGACGAGGAAATTAGAAGAAAGGTGCGTCACCAATGAAAACAAATTTAAAAAGAAAAACATTCATCCGCTTACGCTCGTTCGCTGGGCAAATATTTGTGTATTTTGATAAGTTGGGAGGCTTCGAGGGAGCGCCTGTAGTAAATCAGAGTTATGGTGCCACGCCTCACTGCGGTCGTAATTAACGTTGGATCGTCTCAGCCTTTTTTATACTAAAGCAGTATAGTTAGATCCAGGATCGGATAAAGGAGCAGGAAAATTTAATATAATGAGGTAAGGTTGCATTTTTAATCCGCGACAAAAAGAGGGGTATTATAAGTTAGACGTTAATGTCTGTCAATCAGTCTGTGTCTGTCTGTCTGTCTATATATCTGTGGCATCGAAGCTCTCGGACGGATGGACGGATTACGATGCGGTTTCTTTTACGTGAAAGCAAGTTTCCTTGCATTTGTTCCTAGCTAGGTTTTATGAAAGCGGTTCAGCCGTTAAAAAGTTGTTTTAAAGCTTGAGGAGCTCGGTGGCCCGGCGGGAGTGCGCATTACTAGAGCTTTCGCAAGTTAAGCGACACCGGACGTGGTCCGCACTTGGATGGGTGACCCCAAGTAGCACAAAAATTTTTCGAGCTCCTCCGTGCTTTGGAAGTCACGTATAAGCCGTTGGTCCCGGCTGTCATCATTGTATGGCAGTCGTGAAGCTATGTCAGATGCCTTTAGGCAGCCTGAAAAATCTGACACCAGTGTTGGCCACTTGCACACACGAAAAACAAACAAAAACAACGCTTGAAAGTCGGGGTTTTTAATTTACCTGGCAAATAATAGATAGCGCTACGGATTACAATTCCACTTAACATCGGTCGGTATATGTAGTTCCGCCACTTATCACTAGATGGTGTCGTCGGTAGGTTTCTTAATTTGTCTAGCAGATTAAATTCTCTACAGAAGAGATGAGGGTTAATTTTACAGACGCCTGAAAACTTTTACCACAAATATCAATGACTGGTTGGGGTTTTACCACCCAGGTTATTTCAAGCGAATTCAAAATAACTAGTTCTCAATTTCACAAGGTCTTCGGTATCCTAGGGGACCATTGGAATGCCTATTATTTCGGAGAAGAAACACATTAAAAGGGCACCCGGGCTCCAAAATAGCACGGCTGAAGAAGATAGTTGGCTACTTTGACCGTGAACATAATAGGCATGGTGACTATAAATATGTTAATTAGCCCATTGAATGAATTATTCTAAAACATTTTACAAGTATTTTTTTCTATTCTCATGCCTTGGTACAATTTTTACTCAAAAATAAAGTCACATCTCACAAGCCACTCCGGAATTTGAATGCTCTGTATGTCTTTGTATTTTTTTACTAATTGGATTAATCGTAAATTAAGTGTCCATTATTTTTGGAAAATCTAACTGACTTACTGAAAAGAGTAATTGACCGAGCGAGCGAAGCGTCTCAGTTTCGAGATTGGCCAAAAATGCTTTAGTCCAGCCGTCAGTTTGTCTGTCCGGCTGTTCTCGCCTACAGGCCGCATTCCTCAACCGATTCTCTTGAAATTTTATGAGAAGGTTCGAAAATTATATGGGTTTCTTTGTCGATTTAGTTTTTCAAAATGGCAAAACTATGGTTGAAAATTTCAAAAATATCATATTTCAGCCATTTCGAAAATTTTCAAAAATATCATACAAATTTTATATGACGCAACTTTTTTGTTTGAACAATTTTTTTATTCGATAATCTTCAAAATGTCGGGTTGACTCGAGAGATCTATAGCTCACATAGCCAATAGTATATATTTTTCTGAACCAGGCATTCATATAACACTTTATAAATTTTAAAATGTCCGACCAACTTTTCTTTACTAAGCGAACTCATAGAATATATTTATATCTTCGTTACATTTTCTCCTTTCCCTACATCTAACGTTATCCCGTGGGCATGCTCTTTCACTAAACAGATTACCTAAGCATTAAGTGGTCTAGTGAACGTGTACCCTAAGTGCTTGTATAGACCGGCTGAAATTAATGGTTACAGGTCCAAGTGCCCACTGGATGAATCCCAACTTTAATAAATACATTTACATACCGGCAGAGTTTCATAATAGTTTTTTGACAAAACTGAAAATGAGTTAGGATTTAAAAATGACATGTTTGTACATTTGTTGTGAGTACCATATACCCAGGACTGATGATGAAACCTACCTAAGGTTTCGTCATCAGTCCTGGATATAATTTATAGGTCTAAAACAGGTTATACCTAGGCATTGAGTGGTCCAGTGAACGTAACCCTAGGTGCTTATACAGACCGGCTGGAATTAATGGTCCCAGGTTCAAGTGCCTAATGGATGCTGTCATCAGTATAGATCTTATGTGTGGGGAAACTAGCCGACCTGTCCACTCTTTGCATGGGTGACTTTATAATTTTTTTATATATTCAAAGTAACGTTACATACAATATTATTTAGATACCGTCAGTATTTCTCATTGGATTTTGTAATAGAACTTAAAATTAATTATGATTCAATAAAATGTACATGTTTGTTACAGACTGTTGTGAGTACCTACCTATAAGCTTCAGACCATCAGACGAGGACATATTAAAACTAGATAAAGAAAACTCGACGTTATAAGTAGAGTTTGTGTCTCATAATAGAATACTTTTAGATCACTTTACGATGTAAGTAGTCTTTACTTACGTATTAATAACAATACAGATACACTCTCACCTGGTTGCCTAGAAGAAATTGCTAAGCGATATCTCAGACCGCCTTATGCGCATTTTCTAGTTTTTAAGATCATGTCCTGTATTAATTTATTTTTTTGGCAATAAAGAGTATTGTATCACGTCTTTATTTTTGACAGAGTAATCAGAGCCAAAATCGTAAGACAGAAAGGCCACGTTTACCGTGATGAGCTTCAAAACATTTTCTCTGTAGTTAATAATGATCTCAGAAAAAAATAAAATATTTTACCATTTTGCTATGTATTGTATAAGAACATTGCTACCTCTATTCCTCCGGTGTGACAGCCGGAGGTCCCGAGTTTGATCCCCGTTCAGGTAAAAATGGAAAATTATCTTTTTTTATAGTATCGTTGAGTTAGTATCCTATAACACAAATCTCAAACTTAACTTCTTTCTTCTTTCAATGTGTGTAATTAGTCATATTTTTTATTTTTCGCATGGTTAGTAGGTAAATAAGTACATGAAGTGTGGCAGGGTGTTGCATATGTAATTGAATTTATATAATAATTGTGATTTCAGGAATATTATGATTGGGATTTATCAGATATTTTTAGTAATTAAATTGAAAGTATAAATTTACTTATTATTATTTATTAGCTTAATCTTTAAAAAAACTGAAGTCGATCATCATTATTCCAGCTTTCTAAAAAACTATTAGGTTTAACTTTCCCTAGCCATCGAAATCTGATATTGCCAAGTTACTAACGTCGATATCGTTGACCCACCTAGCCAGCAAAGTTATTCATTGCGAATTTTAATTACATATACCGGGTATCAAGATTTTGGGTCTATATCTTTGGCTGAAACTTGAAATTCTTGTTGTATACACGGGCGAGCCCTACGGGTGGGTCGCATACCCTGAGATGTAAGTTTGAAAGTTTACGGGTTTCCACTTGCGTTTATGAATTATCCTGCCAGTTGGAAGTTTCTTCAGATATCGGATCTATTTTGAGATTGAGAGTGTTGGAAACTGTTCTGTTTAAACCAACATACAGAATAATCAAGTATTTATCTCTATAGGGTAGACAAAGCTAGGAAAAGGATAAGGTATATGAGGTAAAACCTAAGTTTTATAATAGGGTATTTCACTGTGTTTGTTTTTCGCCCATATTTTATACGAAACAACAAATATACTAAAACGAAATATTTTTCTGAAAACCACATGAAAATTGGCTATATAATGAAATGATACAGCAATTACCTTTTTAAATGACGTGGGAGTGTACTGAGGATATGTCGCTATCTTAAGAGATAAAAATTATATTTAGCGCGTACAAATTTGTATGCGCGAAACCTAACGGCAGTGTTGGGGGTAGTGTAGCCAAGTGACAGAATTATGTGCATCCTTTTTCTGTTAATTGACTGTTTAATCTTCCTCCACATTTGAAATACTTATAACTCTGAGCTAATTAAAAAAATATTTTTTTGTTTTGAATTATGTTGCTTTTGGATATAAATAATAATATAATAGTAGTAAATAAATTAATCTTCTGTTACTTTAAACGATTAATGGGGGTTTTGGGGGTAAAAATTCGATCTAGCCTAGATCTCTTACTCGGCGTGTTTTTTATCGGCCAAAGTTCGGTTGCCTAGGTGCTACTAAATAATAAGAGTTCTTAATACAAATATGTTTTGATATAAATGAATAGGAAATACAAGCTAAACAAAGCTTATAGTTGAGACCTCTCCAATCCGTCTGGACAGCTTGGAAAGTGTATGCTAAATGCTCTGGCTGCTCTGGCCATGTATAATGTATAATAATAATAATAAGCATCAATAAAACGTTTATAACAATTTATAAATTCTCAAAATCTTTAATATAGAGTTATATTATTATGTTACTTATAAACTGTTTCAAAAGTTTTCTAAAATATAACATTACTAGTGACGACAATACACAAATATATATAGAAAATACTTGCAGCAACAGGGAATGCGATACGATGGCCAATAACAGGGGTACGTGCCGAGGCCCGCGGTGTCGCTTGCTAACTATATTTTCTGGTTAATGGGGATGCTATCGATCTTGACAGCCGAAGTATGCTTTGCATACCAAATGTACTGGTAACCAGCAAAGTTAAACGAATTTCTGCCGTCTTGTATTACCTTTACCCGTCGATGTTTATAGGTAAGAGTGTTTACAAACGACTTCAGACTATACATCTACTGTTGATGAAAGCCCCGCATACTTTGTTTTTGTATGCATTTTTATGGACCTTTACACACACACATCTGTAGTTTTCTAGAGGCTCAGAAAGTAATTTTTTTTCATTGATAAAATCTCTGGATGCACTCTTCTGCTTCCATTTAGTCTGTTGGAAATTCTTGGGAAGTGTATGATCATCAGTGAATAAATATTTTAATAAATACTATATCAATCAAGTTGAAAGAAACTAAAACCAACAGACAAATGTAAAAAAATACATGCACAAATAACACACCCAAATTAATATTTATTAAACTTACTTCCTGACGACATAGTGACATTAATATTTAATCTAAATAAAAAAAACACAAATAACACAGGACATGTTGATATTAATACAAAGGTAATTAAAAGAGTCGCAACAATTTTAGCCCCAATACTAGGCTATATACTAAACAATAGTATTTCTAAAAAACTAAAAATATGTTTAATAAGAAGTTTCTTATTACAGACTTGTAACATAACTACCTATTTTCTCAAAAATATTTGAAAAAGTGAATTCATTTTTCACACACAAAAAAATTATATTATCTGTAAATAACAAATGGGCTTCAGGAAGAACAAAACAATTTACAAAGCTATGCATAACTTTCTTGAAATAATACATATAAATATGGATAAAACCAAACCAAGTGCAAATATGTACGTGGAACTGACAAAATTATTTGATTATGTAGTACATATGATACTATTAATAAGAATAAGTTTATAAATACGGTGTTAGAGGTAATGCATTAGACTTAATAAAATAATATTGAGAGGATAGAATACAAATGACCTAAATTGAAAGATTAAATCCAAAGACTAAGATGTTAGAAATAAGCTCATCTGATGCTGAAAAAGTAAATTATGGAGTACCCCAAGGACAACTGAGGTACTTTCCTTAGAACCTCTTTTATTTATTACTAGCTGTTGCCCGCGTGGACTTTAGTTTATAAGCACCGTCATTTTAGTATTTTCAATAAAACCGGCCAAGTCTATGTCGGGAAACGCGCAGTGAAGGGTTAAGTAGTTGCAAATGCAGTTTAGAGTAAAAAATTAACTAATTAATTAAAATATTTAGTTGAAGTACTAAAAGGAACTGCACTTATCCCGGGCGGCGAAATCAAAGGGGCGGCATAATCGTCCAATATATCTATCCCTCCCATGGTACCGATACGAATTGGGGGTGGCATCTGGTTATTACGGTAGGGGCCCGCAAAATGAAACCTTAGGGTCAGAACGGACCGAGACACGACGTCCTGTTCAGAATGCAAGGTACAGGTAATCAATTAGGTGGCAAAAACAATACATATTTTGCTCCCCCCACCCCTCCCCCTACAAAAAAATCTAGATCCGTTTCTGCTCAAGACCTGAATGCTTATGCAATAGGCAGTGACTTTGCTAGTACTTTATTCACCCTCCCTCATTCCACAGCTCTGATTTAGCTGTCTTTAGCGGAGTGCCACCGCCTATAGGTACTACTCGGGTATCTCCCCCCCCCCCGCCCTCCTCGGTGCAACGGTAAGCCTTGTCATACATGTCCTTCTCTAGGCGGGAGATGAAAGTCGATAAATAAGCGTTCCTACTTTAAATCCCGACGGATGACGACGTTCCTCAAGTAACGCGGAACCCCATCGGCCCCTGAAACATATAGGTTTTCTTAAGTGTGGCTTCATCCCGAGTCGCGTCCATAGCAGAAAACGAGAGAAAATTACTGGGTAGAGCTTCTACCAGGTCATTTTGCTATCGTCACCACCCTATCGATATGGGCTTTCAAGCTGAGGCAACTTCAGGTACTCCTAGATATTTGACGTTCAAGTGCCTTGGCACGACTTCCCCGAAGAGCTTCAAGGGTGGCAGGAGGTTGGTGTTCTCTAAAATCAATGTCTGTTTCTTGTTGACGTTCACTAAGAACCTCCATTTGAAAGTCTATCAGGCAGGACGCCTATGAATGCCTGGAGGTTATTTGCGGCGTACTTTGAGTTCAAACTAAAAAGCAAAAAGCGCCGTGTCGTCGGGGAAGAGTTCCAACTGAGCCTGACCGGCAACGGGGATGTCGTCGGTGTATTACGCGTATCACCATGGAAAACAGCAGCTCATCTTCGTGGAAAGAGGCCACATAAAACAGTCCTAAATAATGTTGGCATGAGTGTTCCTTAATTCCCTAACCTAACCAAAGATCACCTTACTTTTTTTTCATGTGGAATAGACTTATCTTTTCATCCACCCAGCCACGGGAAGCTGGGTGGAACCTAACCTAACCTTTTTTGAGTGAGGAAACGAATCAAGAAAAATTGTACCCGCTAGGGTCAAGGCACGTGTTGACACAAACGCGCTTTCAACTTGGAGGACCGTATTTGTTGAGCGACGGAATCCAGTTTCTATCGCCCGACTGGCCCACGTATGGAGGCAGCAGTTGCAGGTCATAGGCCCACCTCCTGCGCCATGTGCGCAGAGTGTGGATGGCCAGGTCAGTTGTTGCCTCCCGGTCTCTCTCCGCCGCCTCTTTGCGGAGCATGACGCTCTGCAAAGGCCATTCATGTGAAGAAACAAAGTCAACAGCGGAAGGTCATCCCTCACTACCGTGCACAGTTCAGCGCGGGCTTTCACCCAGGCTGGGCAGTCCGTCAGGGTGTAAACCTAACCTAACCTAATCTGTCTCGTAGTCATGGAGTACCAGGCGGCGCGGCACTCACCGCGCTTTTATCTTCCATGCTGGTTTAGGAGACAGAAAAAAATTTATATATTATCTTTACACGCAGATCGTAAAAGCCGATCAAGTGAATAGGCGGAAATGTGATCAGTAGCTAGGAACCTAACCTGTCGATACCTATTTTGATTCCTTTTTTCATTATCCTGCCCACAATCACGCTAAGAATGGCGGTTGGGCGTCGTTATGTCTTGCGGCCCTAGGTTCTGTCTGCAGGGGCCCAGGGACGCACTTATATTTAAAATTTTTGAACCGCGCCATCTATCGGTTTCAAAAAAAAACTAATTTTTAAGCACACTCCAAATCCATCGAAATTGACAATTTTTAGGGTTCCATACCCAAATGATAAAAACGGGACCCTATTCGTAAGACTAAGACTTCTCTGTCCTTCCGTCCGTCTGTCTGTCACCAGGCTGTATCTTACCAGGTTGTATCTCATGAACCGTTGTAGTTAGACAGTTGAAATTTTCACAAATTATTTATTTCTGTTGCCGCTATAACAACAAATACTAAAAACAAAATAAAATAAAAATTTAAGAGGGGCTCCCATACAACAAACGTGATTTTTTATACATAATGGTACGGAACCCTGGGTACGCGAGCCCGACTCGCACTTGGCCGGTTTTATTAACTTTACATTAACTTTCAATCATCTTTATACAAAATTTTTAGCCAGTGCAACGGAACAGTTACATTATAGCAAGTTTTCAAACTTTTTTTTTGACCTGATTCTTTAAATTGATGTAACTTTTTTATTTATAAACGGATTTAGATGAAACAAACATTAAATGTAGTAGTGAACCTTATCAAAATACAATAGTGAAAACCGTTACCGAATCGATGCAGCCGTTTCTGAGATTAGCGTTCAAAGACGCACTGACAAACAGACAAAAATTCTAAAACTCATTGTTTTGTGTTCTTTTGCGTGAATAAAAGCCCCCAAAAATATTTTTTCTCATTTATCTTCCATGTACAGACAGCGATCGGTTACGATTTTATTATATGTATTGATTGATGATTTATTATATGTATTGATATTGATAATATATTAACTTTCTATCATCATTTAATATAACGATTAATTAAAGTTTTAGCAAATCGGTTGCATTGTTTACTTTAAAATCAAAATCAATTTATGAACGGATTTAAATAAAACAAACACTAAATGTTAAGTGAAACTTATCAAAATACATTAGTGAAAACCGCAACCGAATCGGTGCAGCCGTTTCTGAGATTAGCGTGAACAAACGCACAGACAAATAGACAAAAATTCTAAAAATCATTGTTTTGTGTTCTTTTGCGTGGATAAAAGCCCCCAAAAATACTTTTTCTCGTTTATCTTTCATGTACAGACAGCGATCGGTTACGATTTTATTATATGTATATGATTTACATAAATGACCTCCCTATGATAACTACCAATCAAATGTCTCTATTCGCTGATGAAAGTGCAGTAATATTTGACAAAGGAAACTACAATGATTTTGACAAAGATATAAATTATAACTTGACAAAAATAATAGACTAGTGAAATACTCACAACCTTTAAATGAATCCAACCAAAACAAAACTTATGGCATTTCAAATAAAACAAAATGATAAACCAAAACTTAATAAAACTTACAAACAAGTAAGAGACAAACTGCTCAAAATTTTTAGGATTATTTATTTATAATTTATATGTCATAGCAAACAAAATAGATCATGTCTGTAAGCAATTGAATAAATTCTCCTATGCCCTATGTATAATGCTGAAGAAAATAGAGCCTTACAGAACACCACTACTAACAGCATACTACGGGTATGTAGCATCAACACTGAGAAAGGGGTTAATATTTTGAGGCAATGCCACTAATTATAAAAATGTGTTTGTAGCACAAAAAAAAGTCATTAGAGCAATTTGTTTAATCCTGTCAAAAGCCTACGTCGCTCGGATGAACTTCATCAAATATCGACAAAAACTGTTTTTTTACACAAAAGTATTTATGCAATGGCGCCTAGACTATACCTACATAATAATATACAAAGAACTACCCACACAAATAAGAAGGTGCAATGAAATTAATAAATTCAAACGCATATTATTTGCCTTTCTGGTCAATGAAGCATTCTATATTTGAATACTTGTGTGATAAAAATAAAACAATTAAAAATAATTGATCATAATCACTTATATAACTTAACATGACATTTACTTATTTGTATTATTAGCTTAATTATACCTCAATTGACTTTTAACCTGTAGACATTTTAAAACTTTTTTTGATAGTATAAAGTTTTAATTTATTTTATTAAATTGTATGTTATGAACATTTATTTTAATTAAAAGTGTTATATATTGTAATAAAATAATAGAAATCTTTGTGAGCCCAAACAGTTTATGACTTTGTATGCCTAACGGAGCATCAAAGTGATACTTGAATGTATGTACCTAACACCCATTGTACCTCTGATTGTCAAAATAAATGATTATTTTTATGAAACTTATTTTCTACAAAGATTTTACTTTTAAAGTACATTATTGCAGGTTTTTCGCATATATTCACGTTTTCTAAAGTAGATACTTGTTTAGTTAGATGTCAAATTCCTTTTTCAGTTGAAATAAAATTGAATGTGTGCAGTGTCCTACAGAATAAAATAAACGAAATTTATTGAAGTAGGTATAATATTTTTAAATAGAACTTCAGTTGTCCATATAAAATCACGACTTATTATTGTTTGTTTAAAATTTTTACCGTTAAAATCTATTTTATAAAAAATAAATCGTCAAAACAAAAGAAAAAATGTACAACTGGTGGTATATCCCATCAAAGATTTTTCTTTCAGCGTTTCTTTTTTTTTCACATAAACTACTTTTATACGCGTTTCAACCTAGAAAATATTACACTACTTGCTTTCTCGGTCCTAAAGATTAATATCCACCGCAGCCGCAGCTGGGCTCGGCCGTCGGCCTTCAATCAACAAAGGCTAACTAACTCCATCAGGCGGTGATGCTATTATAGCAGCCATTTGAGGCGGCTTAGCCTAAACGCACAGGGAATCCTAAGGTCGGGACTTCACTCTACCCCGCTGCCCGGCCATTTATATCCGTGTCCAACGAGGTTCATGTGTAAGGCCATATTTTTACGGTTTAGTTTTATACTGACTGAAATATTTGTTCCCTTACTTAGCCCAAAGTGTCACATTGTTGAGCAAAGGTGTTGTTCCAAAATTTTATAACAGAATAGTTTGCAAAGCTGTCACATCCTGAAAAATCTTGTGACCATCGTTAGTAACTTTTTAGTAATCTTTGCCAGTGTTTTAGGTTGGCCTTGTTTTTATTAGCGCATGGTTATTTTTACCTATCTGGATGCATCTTGCACAACATTGCAGAAGAAGAGTTAATATCCCATAACACAAGTTTAAACTAACTTTGCAATGGGGCTAGCTCAATCTGTGTGATTTGCCCCATCTATTTATTTATTCAAACAATATCAAATCACCTTTTATACACAGCGACATCGTGGTATATGAGCTCAGAATCTAATATTAATACTTATTGCATATGCACTGCTAATCTCCGCATTATCATCCCCAGCTTTGAAACCAGAACCACGGATCCATTATAATCCGCTGTCTTGTTTGTGTGCATTCATCCCTTCAGCTTATATAACCCTATTGAAAGCGCGGCCAGAAATAACTATTCAGAACAAATCCGTTAATATCATATCGGAAACTAATTTGCTTTTCAATATTTTATACAGGAAGAAATAAATAAGACATGCTAGTGATTCATTGTAGGTTGACTTATAACAAAAAAGTAATATACGAGTGATGTATGTATCATATTTTGAATAAGTTCTTGTCTAATAAAGTGTTACCCACTTACCAAAACCTAAACTTAAAAAAGTAAAAAGAAAATCTGTCATATAACAATTGTTTTCTTTTGATAATGGGAAAACACTATTGGCGCACAACAAATAGGCTCTGTCTGTTATCATATCCGTCCCATACTAGGGTTTAAATAAACTATGTGAGCTGTAGAAATTTATCGGATGAAAAAGTCGTTCAGACAAAAAAGTTGCGTCTTAATTAGAAAAGACTTTTTTTTTCGAAATGACTGATATATGATATTTTCAAAGTTTTCAGTCCCAATATTTCACCATTTTGAAAAAATGTTGAAAAACTGCCTCGACTAGTAAACTCTATAGGTTGAGGAAAAAGTCTTTTCGTATTTTATATGAAAAATCAAAACATTTTTTTATATAGTTTATTTACATTTAACTAAAGTATGTAGGTACCATTTTGTTCAATAACTTTTTGCCATCTTATAGGTAGGGACATGATCCCATTGCTATAGAAATTTTGGGGCTTCTGATCAAAAAACTGCATCAAGTAGTTTTGGCAGTCCTCTCGTGATGTTAACCTGATACTGCCTAAAGAATTCTGAAGAGACCGAAACAGGTGGAAATCTGAAGGTGCCAGGTCAGGACTATACGGCGGATGCATTAACACCTCCCAGCCAAACTCTCTTAATTTTTGCTGAGTGGTTAAAGATGTGTGAGGTCTAGCGTTATCATGATGAAAAACCACACCCCTTCTGTTGATTAATTCCGGCCGCTTTCTCTTAACTTCTTGCTTTAATCTTATCAGTTGTTCGCAGTAGAGTTCTGAATCGATGGTCCTGCCTGGTGGTAACAGCTCATAATGAATAATGCCCTTCCAATCCCTCCACACACACAGCATCACCTTGTTGCGAGTTAACCCGGGTTTCGCAGTCGCACAGTCTGTGAAGCCTGACCGGCCTTTGACCATGACCTTTTTCGCACGTTCTTTTCGTACGTGATCCACTTTTCATCACCAGTTATCAATTTCTTCAAAAATGGTTCGGTCTCATTACGTCGTAATAAAGAATCACAAATGAGTACACGGTTCATTAGGTTTCTTTCAGAGAGCTCGTGAGGTACCCAAACATCGAGCTTTTTTGTGTACCCATTTTTTTCAAATGCGCCAAAACTATTTTGTGGTTAATTCCCAGTTCTTCAGCTACGTCGTAACTACTGATATGCCGATCTTGCTCCACTTTTTCAAAAATAGCATCCATTTTATACGTAACAGGGCGACCAGAGCGACGTGCATCTTTGACATCAAAATTTCCGGATTGAAAACGCTTAAACCAAATTTGTGCTACTCTCACAGACACTGCACTAGGTCCATAAACAAATTTTTTTCGCGGCTTGCGTTTCATTTTTTCCTTTTTGGTAGTAAAATTTTAAAATGTATCTAATTTCTTCATTAGATTCCCTCATCTTGACGGTAAGAAAAACAAATGAAAATCACGCATTTTCCTAATTTGAATTTGGAATTATCTTCTTTAAAATTTAAACTTTTAAATGATACCAAAACCAGCCAGGTACAAATAGTATAGCCAAAGAGGTTTTATTACAAGTTCATACATACTATATGCGAAAAGACTTTTTCCCCAACCTAATATATTCTATCTATATACATTTTGAACCTTTTCACAAAATTTCACGAAAATGCGTTGAGAACCTGTAGGTGAGAACAGGCGGACAGCAAATCTCGAAACTTAGACGCTTCGCACGCTCGATCAATTAATGTTTATCTATAATTACCTCGGCATAGATGATTTAGTTTGAAAAAGAAAATCAAACAATTGGTTAACAAATTCTATACTGGCCTGAAAGAAATGAAAAAAAAATTGAATGTCGGCCGATTGAGGGAATGAACGAGATTTGAATCATGTTGATAGGCGATGCGTGATCGCTATTTATTTCCTTTTTTCCATATAAACGCCCACCATCACGCTAAATAAATAGTAATCGTTTATTTCGGTCATTGTACAACCATAATAGGTATTTTATTTCATTGGTTCATGTACACTTAAAAATTTACGAATAAAACCTTATAAAAGTTAACATAGTACATAGGTGCTACTTTTTACAAAGAAATTTCTTCCAGCAGACCCAAGAGAGGAAATGGGAAGAAAGAGGTAATTGGCGTGTACAATACAAAAGTAAATAAATATACCTACAAGAAACATAAATAAATTAATAAACATATACGTACGTAAAATAAACTTACAAAAATATATACTGATATATACAATTAATGAATACATAAGATAATATTACTAAATATGATGATCAGGATGATAAAGACACATAATCTTTTACTCGTTTCTTAAACGTGGTTATTATTATATGGTATTGTTAGTAGAAAGAAACTTTAAGCCTACGTGTTAGTAGTGCGTCCTTTAAAAATACTTATTAAATATATAAATTAAATTATTGAAGATCACAAAAAATGCACAATTACCTAATTATTTATTTAAATATCTGGTGTGCACGACCCCGGGAAAAGGAAGCCGTTCTTTTGCGTAATATGGCAAAAAAATCGTCAGTATGCGCCTCAGCAAACATTTTTGATGCGCTACGGAATCGTGGGAGCCCCATCAGCATTCTGAAAGCATCATTATATTGTACACGAAGTACGTTTAAGCTAAGCTTGACCTTTGAGTTTTACGGCCCTGGGCTCTGTTTACCCCGTCAGGGATAAAGACGTGATAATGAATCTATATCTATAAATTACCAAGCAAAAATAGGCTGTTTTGTGCAGCTAAAATTGTATACCAATTTACGCAAATAGCAAAAGTAAACACAACATTTCCAAAAAAAATCTTATAAAAACTCATAGTCAAGCCTGTGTCACTCCCCGTTTAGGTATCGAAAATATACTTACATTATTACTATGCGCGCGGCGACCACTTCGAAGGGGAAAATTCAGTTATATGAATCGTTAATAAGAATGAAATTGGCTTGCAATGGATGTCTAGGTATCTAACCGAAGAGATGAGGAGTTCTGACGCGAACTAAATTAAACCATATCGGTAACCACATTAAGTAGATATTTCTTTGAATTTATTTTCTGAGTAAGACTTTTATACATAAGTACTAGTACTTATTGTGTGCCATAGTATATGACGACAAGTAGGTGCTGTTTATTTTATACAAGCTCGTTCAAACTGAACCTCATAACGAAGCTCCAAATAATGACGAATCATGTTTCAACAAAAATGTGCTGGATTATTCTGCAGTTATCAGTACTTGAGGCATGCATCGCCGATAAATCACCGATGCGATCAATAGAGTACAGCGGAATACACATAAACCGTGACATTCGCCGGATGTTTTCAACTTTATGACATAGGAAATAAAAACTGCCCATAATAACAATAAGGTCTTACGTTCGACATGTGGGCCATTGCATTCGCAAGCCACCGTTGAATGACAATAGCTTATTTCAATTAATTGGTGGTATTGAAAAGGCCTAGTCATGTTATTTTAAATTAAATAAAATTTAAATGGCAGGATTATTATTTTGTGGTCAATTAAATGCATTTTATGTCTGACTAGCTTTAGCCCGCGGCTTCGCTCGCGTAGTGGTGTAATTTATCAAAATCCTTTTTTAGGGGATGCCTACGTCATAGTAGCTTTATGCATGCAAAGTCTCAGCTCGATCGGTTTAAAATTGACAAAGTTTCATACAAACTTTCATCCCCTATTTTATCCCCTTGGGGGTAGAATTGATCAAAAACCTTTCTTAGCGGATGCCTACGTCATAACATCTACCTGCATGCCAAATTTCAGCCCGATCCGTCCAGTGGTTTGGGCTGTGCGATGATAGATCACTATGTCAGTCAGTCAGTCAGCTTTGAGTTATATATATTTAGATTTAGAAGAAGAAGATAAAGTCCTTATTTATCACACATAATAGTAGGATGAGGACAAGGCGGAAGAAAAAGTAATCAGCTGAATTTTCATTGCTTCAATAATTAATAAAAATATACGGACAAAACACACAGCTTGTGTCAATACATACTTAGGTATACAAGTTTATAATAGCAAATTAAAAAAATGTGTGATTTTCAAGAACTCTATCTAATAAAATATTTAAAAATGGTATTACTCACGTAGTGTAGTCGGAAAATGCCGACTAGTTTCGATCGGTCTAGACGGTCATCATCAGGACGAGTGTTGTTAATATTATATCTAGTGATAAAAAGTATAACTACATATTCCAATTGATATTTGTAGTGCCATCTATTTGCTAGGGATAACTCTGACTTTCAAACGTTAACCCCCAATAAATTTTAAACGGCTGAACCGATGTTTATCAAACAGCTAAGAACCACCGCAAGGGAACTTGCTTTCAGGTAAAAAAACCGCATTGAAATCGGTCCATTAGTTCGAGAGCTACGATCCCTCGCGATCAAACTTATAAAACCCCTCTTTTTTGTCGAGGTTTAAAAACAAAGTCGCTTACCACCGCCTGTCTCTGTATCTCTGGATGTATTAACGTATACGCTTAGATTAAAAGATCAAACAAGAAAAGGTTTAAAAAACCACGAAACTGATTCTAATACCGTTTTCATCGACAAATCGGCATCGGTTTACATATATAATATGTAAAAAAAAACCCTGTCCGATCCTTGTAGGAGCAACTCGGACCGTCAATATGAACAACTTTTTCTATGGGGCCAATGCTTGAAACTCGAACAAAAAAATCGTCATTTTCATACAAATTGTCGAACCAGCCGAACACTTTTGTATGAAAATGACGATTTTTTTTTCGAGTTTCAAGCATTGGTCCTATATGCAAAGTTATTCATATTGATGGTCTGACTGAGTTGCTTCTTTAAGGATCGGACAGGGTTTTTGTTACATATTGTACAACATCTGTGCGTAGCATGGGTAGGCGTTTAGTAAATCATAAATTCATTAAAAAAATCTATACTGCCAAATGTGGTCTTTAAAAAGAGGTTTGTTATAACTTTTACATGGGTATCTGTATTTATATGCTCGCGTCTATCTGTCTTTTACTTATTTCTGAAGAAAATAAGTCTGTTGTCATCTAGGGATGTTTTTTATTTGAATGGTGCAAATTTTGTATTTTATACTTTTCAAACGTGTGTTAGTGTGTGTGGCACCCTGGAAGATGTACAACACTGGCTGTTGGAATGTGTACGAAATGAAAGGGAAAGACAGTTACTGGTGAGCAGTAGAAATTTGAATAAATTTGATATTGGCGTTATCTCTTGTTTATTATCAGAACCATCTTCGGATGGAGCGATTGCAGTATATAAATTAGCAGCGGCTGCGCAACAGTAACTCCCTTTAATGTAGACAAATATAATAGGTTAGGTTACGATAAGGCTTTCATGTTTTAAAAAAAAACCAAAGCCTTAAAATGAATAGAGAAAAAAAGAAAAAAAAAAGAAAACTTTTACATGGGTATCTGTATTTATACTCGTGTTTATTTGTCTTATAGATACTTATTTCTTAAGAAAATAAATCTGTTGACATCTAGGGATGTTTTTTATTTGAATAGTGCAAATTATTTTTGTATTTTATACTTTTATAACGTATTCAAACGCTGCTTTAGTCGTAACTTACATTATACGGAATCTGTCGTCGTTCGTAAAATAAGTATGATAAAAACGTCAAATAAATTCGTAAAATACCTATATCATATACTTAGGGAGATCCAGGCACTACTAATACTACTATGTCATCATCATCATCCGAAAAGAATTGACGAGGTTACTGGTTTTTAAACAGAGCGACTGCCGTCTGACCTCCGCAACCTAAAGGGGTAAACCAAAACCAATCCTTGGACAGTTTGATGATCAAACGCTAGATGGCGTTCGGGACCAACAGTTTATACGTGCCTTCCGAAATATGGAATCAACGTGCTTTTTGAATAATCAGGTGATTCATCCTGCAATATCCTAACCAGACTGGAAACAACTTTTCACAAAGTATGCTTCCCAGTGGGATTGGAACCCATGACCTTCGGGTTACAAGGCAAATGCATTGACCACTGGACCACGAAGGCAGTTGAGTTACCTTACGTGCTACGGAAATCTGTCCGTAAAATAATAAATAAATAAATAATAAATAAATAAATATATAGGGACAAATTACACTGATTGAGCTAGCCCCAAAGTAAGTTCGAGACTTGTGTTATGGGATACTAACTCAACGATACTATATTTTATAACAAATACATATATAGATAAACACCCAAGACCCAGTACAATTTGAAAAAGGCCATTTTCCAACTTGCCCTGACCGGGGATCGAACCCGGAACCTCTGGGTGGCGGACTAGCATGGTGACCACTACGCCAATAAGATATATCATATACATAGGGAGATTTAGGAACTACTACGTAGATAGTAGATACTCGTACGCAATTACCCTAACGAGCAACTGTCTCAATAACTTAGTACACTCAGCCCAAGAAGCTTTAATGGGCTTACTAATAACACGTAATAATACTGAGGCCATTATTATTCTGCTTGTGTAGATTGCACAGCACAGTCACAGACCTTGAGAACGAGTGAAACAAAGCTGTTTCTCGTTTATATGTAGAGAAAAGTAAATCTTTTTATTTTCCCAGGCAATGCTCGTACAATTCCAATCCAAAGGCAAAATAATCCAGTAATAACCAAAGCGGACAGCTTTATAAACTCTCTAAACAAGTTGCGTGGGCGGGCGAGATGATAAGTAAATTATTTCATGACGACGATAAAAATTTCGGCGAATTACAAGCATTTGGCTGTCTAATTTTATTTTAAAGAAAAATATAAAGTGGCGTGTAACAGAAAAAAAAAACATTTTAGAGGTTACTTTGACGAGAAATTTGCTTTGTTTTATAAAGATAATAATTTATTTGAAATAGTTTCAAGTACTAGTATAAATGAATTTATTATTTTTTTATGTGTTCGTATAATTTGAACATTTAAGATTTTTCTAATTTATTGTTTGATGGTAAAATACCAGACATAAGATAGACTTTTTAACTTTTTTATGAAGAACAGTTAAAAGTATCGTTAGTAATCCGTCAACCTTTAAACGCATTTCTGGCAAAAGTGAAGCCTTGGCCTTAATATCGCTTAAACGACGGTGAGTGAGAGTCATTTTTAGGGGTTGCAGAAAATGCTTACACCAATAATTTTGAAAAAAGGAAATCTAGCCGGGCGGGGATAATACGAGCTTCACGGAAACACTGCGAGTACAGAAATACTTCTGAGGATGTCGCTGCCAGAGGCGTGTTAGAATAAACAATTTAATCAAACAGTGTTTTTATCAAACAATAGCATTCTTCACTTTTGCACATTATGATTCTAGAATAATAACAGATTTTATCAAACAATTGCGTTTTGACTCTTTCTCCCAGTCTTTTGTAGTAAGTAATGATAAATATCATTAGGCCTCCTCGATTACAATAAAATAAACTGAGCTTAACTTCTGTACATTTAGTGATTATAACTCCTCGGAATTGCAGGGTGGCTGACCGTTTATTCAGCGAATCAATGTGTAAAAGCCACGCGTTCACGCCTCCTCAATCACAATAAAATTAAACTTGGCTTTTCTTTACATTCAATGTTTTTTATCCCTCGGAATTGCAGGGTGGCTGTCCGTTTATAGTGCGAATCAATTTGTAAAAGCCACGCGTTCACGCTTCATCAATCACAATAAAATTAAACTTGGCTTTTCTATACATTCAATGTTTTTTTATCCCTCGGAATTGCAGGGTGGCTGTCCGTTTATAGGGCGAATCAATTTGTAAAAGCCACGCGTTCACGCCTCCTCGATCACAATAAAATTATACTTGGCTTCACTTCTGTACATTGAGTGTTTTCAATCCCTCGGAATTGCCGGGTGGCTGACCGTTTATTTGGTGGATCAATTTGTTAAAGCCACGCGTTCACGCCTCCTCGATCACAATTAAATTATTTAGCAGTGTAGCTTAATAGAGTCGAATTTATGGAAAAATGAAACTAGCACTTGCCAGAATAGTTTACGAAAAATGGTTCTGTTTTTCCAAAGCGATCGCTCAGTATTTTAATTTGTATAAGTCTACGCATTTTTCATTATAAGGGTGTGTCATTTTTTTTTTCAAAATGCAATATGTAACAAAAACCCTGTCCGATCCTTGTAGGAGCAACTCAGAACGTCAATATGAGCAACTTTTTCCATGGGACCAATGCTTAATATTCGAAAAAATTCGTCATTCTCGTACAAATTGCCGCGCCAGCCAAACACTTTTGTATGAAAATGACGTTTTTTTTTTCGATTTTCAAGCATTAGTCCCATAGGAAAAGTTGGTCATATTGACGGTCTGTGCTGCTCCTACATGTATCGAACAGGGTTTTTGTTACATATTGTATAGTATTTTTAAACTTCTTCAGGCTTTTGGCAAAACCAAACTTATTTATTCAAGGGGCTGCCATAAAAAACATAGTTCACAAAAACGTAAGTCCAGGATTTACTCGGAATCATTCATTTTCGTTCAGTGTCACGATCATGAGACATTCGTTTGTTGGGACCCTCAGCTTGCGCCTGGCAGTTCCAGTTTTTGCCACCCGTTATCTCGTTTTTACAGTAGAGCCTACAAATAGAAGCAGACCAATTATTCAACTATCAAATCTTTATATTGTAATTTCATCAAAATTGTTCGACTGTTTTCAAGATATTTAAGCGATGTTTTGCAGCGTTTATATATTTAACATTAAAATTAAATAAAATCCTTTAATGTAACTTTTCGAAATCCAAGGGTGGGTATGTTATGTGATATAAAATGATATATGAACTTTAAGATTTTCTTCACGTAGTTTACTAAGTCAACTAAAATACTAGGTTACATACCTAGTTCATGTAAAAATACCAGTGATTACGTAGAGAACGCGACATACCCAGTACGGCTGTAATAACAGCATTTTGTATGCAAATTGGAACTGTTAACATCTAAAACGGCACAGCGTTTGATTGTGGCTGGTGTTGATTTACCCCTAGTTTATGTAAATTATGACCGAGCGACAAAAGACGCAAATTTTGACTTTTTATACAATGAGTCATTTCATTCCGGGAATCATTTTCATAAGGAAATCTCTGACGGAAACGGAAACAAAAATCTCTGATTTCCGTAACGCATGAGGGATGCCATTTTTTATAGTTGATTAAGAAATTTACAATCGATATACAGAATGCAAGGAATAAAAACAGATGACGTAACGGCCAGCAAAACGACTTGTGACTTTCATGGGTCGTTAGCCACCTACGGAGAGTCCCCGAATTCTTTATATTGACTGTGTTATCAACCAATAATAACCGGCCAAGTGCGAGTCGGACTCGCGCACGAAGGGTTCCGTACCATTAATTATCTAAAAAAAAATCACGTTTGTTGTGAGGGAGCCCCTCTTAAATATTTATTTTATTCTAATTTTAGGATTTGTTGTTATAGCGGCAAGGGCGGGAAAGGGCAAAAATGAGGTTCATGTTAACAGGCGATGCCGTTAGCAACCCATCACTATATTGATTGCTTTCCATCTTCTCGCCCACCATCATGCTGAAAGTAGCTTTTGAGTCTTACAACCCTGGGCCCTGCTTGCTACGAGCCGCAAGGTACAAAGTGCTCTGTCTACCCCATTAGGGATAAAGACGTGACAGTATGAATGTATGTTTTCTAAAACCTCAAATTTTAGTATCTCGGTAAAACCACAACAGTGAGTTTATTCTACAACTTTAGCGTTCGTGGGATGAAATTCCTCAAAAACCTACTATACAATATACGTGGGGCGCACTATAAGTTTCCGGAATGAATATGAAAAAATACTATTAAAGGTACAAAATTAATTTATTGTTTTTCAAAATAATCTCCCTTGGCGTCTATGCACTTTTTCATTCGATGAAACCAGTTTTGAAAACTTTTGTGCCACTCCTCTGTGGTGACCTCTGAAACGTGTTTTTCATACTCCTCGACAGCCTCTTCTGGTGATGAAAATCGTTGACCGCGTAATTGGTTCTTAATTTTTGGGAACAGAAAAAAGTCACAAGGTGCCAGGTCGGGACTGTATGCAGGATGACTCATGAGTTCTACATTTTTCGCCTTCAAAAAGTCGTTTGTCTGTCTGGCCGTGTGAGAACTAGCATTGTCGTGGTGCAGGATGATACGGCGTTTACGGTTATTTTTACGGAGTTCGTCAATAACTTCCGGCAAACAAATGGTCGTGTACCAGTCACTATTCACTGTACGACGATTCTCTAAAGCAACAGTAGCCACGTGTCCAGTTTTATTAAAAAAAGAAGCAATCATCCGCTTAGATGCACTTTTCACGCGCGCCACTTTGGTTGGTTTCGGCTCATCTTGAAAGACCCATACGCTCGATTGCTGCTTTGTTTTGGGATCGTAGCAATAAATCCATGTTTCGTCACCTGTTACTATGTCCCACACCAAATTTGACGCACCTTCGTTGAATCTGGTAAGCATGGCACTGCACCAAGTGACGCGGTCCGTTTTTTGAGCCTCGGTCAAGTTGTGTGGGATCCACCGCGAGCACAGCTTTCTCACACCCAAATGTTTGTGTAGGATTAATTGTATTTGACTCATGCCTATTTCTAAGGATGCGCGAATTTCATGGTAGGTCACATGCCTGTCTGTTTCAATCATACGGCGCACAGCATCGATGTTTTTGTTGGTCACAGCGGTGGACGGCCGACCATCGCGAGATTCGTCACTGAGATTGATACGACCACGCTTGAATTCTGCAAACCAGCTATAAACAGTTGTCTTGCATGGTGCTTCATTGCCAAAAGCTGTTTCAAGCCGAGCGATGCTCTGTTGAGCTGTCAAATTACACTTAAAATCGTAGAAAATCATACTACGAAAATTTTCCCGAGTTAAATCCATGTTGATGCAGACACACAATTTTTTAAATGGCGCCACAAGGTAAAAACAAAAGACAGTCAGATGAAACAAACTGCATTCTACAGCCAAAGAGTTCTATTTTTAAATGTTGCAATAAATTTTTAAATATTGTTTATGTAAGTGGCCAGTTCCGGAAACTTATAGTTCGCCCTATGTATAACAAAAACCCTGTCCGATCCTTGTAGGAGCAACTCAGTCCGTATGAACAACTTTTCCTATGGGACCAATACTTGAAACTCGAAGAAAAAATCGACAGTTCCATTCAAATTGCCAGGCCGGCCGAACACCTTTGTATGAAAATGTCCATTTTTTTTTGAGTTTCAAGCATTGGTCCCATAGGAAAAGTTGTTCATACGGACTGAGTTGCTCCTACAAGGATCGGACAGGGTTTTTATTACATATTGTATACATACGTGACGCTTTTAGTTCATGAGATTGAAGATAAAGTTGTGTGGGGAGAGGTGATTACAACATTAAATGAGTTTTGATTCTTGATTAGTATGAACTAAACTAGTTAACTACAACAAGGAGAACGTGTAAGCACTCCGGCTAATTAACCGGAGTACTTACACGTTCTCTTTTGTTGTATTTCAGATCGGCCTCTGAATCACAGAACAGAGGAGTCTCGTACACACCAAACCTTTAATCTCAATATTCATTACTTTACCTTCGCTTTCGTGTATACGAGTATATGCTTGTTCTCTCGGAATTCAATGGAGAACACTTAGTTATTAATGTACATGAAGTAAGCGTTTAATCAAAGGACGCAAGCCTTTAAAGAGTCATATCCCCCCAATCAGTGTTGTTTACGTGTCACCAGGACAATAAGACATTCGCTGCGCAAAATTATTAAATTCACCAGTAAAACTACAACACATTCCTAGTAGTTTCCCGAATCATTCGTATAGATCTACTTTATATAGATTTTGTTTTAGCAAGGCATAGACATACAATAGGCAAGACGTAACAATCGTCCTCAAATGACATCCTTGACTGTATTGCTTAGAAACCTGGGTCCTACTTTCGGCATTTTTACAAGCACAAGTAAAGAAAACTAATTTACAACGGGTTTAGGTCGCAGTTAGCAAGAAATTGTGTGTTATATAGGCAACAAAATAATAGAATTTATGTAAAATATTAAGAATTTCATACGAATATATTAAATGCTTGTGTGATTTCGTTTTTTAAATTTTGTTTCCTTGATTCTATTTAAGAAAATGTTCTGTCATTAGAAATTACTCTAAATTGTAATCTGCAGAAAAACACAAAATAAATGTACGTGATCTAGAAAAAGTAAACACTGACCGTGAAAAGTGTAAATCCCAGCAACCTCACGAACACAAAATTTGATTTAAAAGTGTGACCTGAAGGCTCGTTAACTTAAAAATACTCACAATAGGAAGTCTTGCTCCCAACATGGAGTCGGGCCCTTCACTGTCACCGTCGTCGACTTGACATTCTGAAGCTTTAGCGTCACGTATGTGTTGAACTGTGTAGCTGCGAACAAAAATAAACTTTAGTCAGAGAAGATAAAGTTCAGGTTAGAGAGAGAGAGTTTAAAGCTGTTCTTACAAAGCGCCTGTTGGATGCGAAACAAGACTAAAAATAGCAAGAAAAGCTTTAATGAGAATACGTTTGAAATCATTAAAATTTGATGAGTAATGCAAAACGTTTCAATTGTGAGATGTCTAGAATGTGGAGGTAAAAAAGAGGAAAAAAAGAATAGTAAAATCTAGAGCCTTTTCTGTCATTTAGACCTTTTTTGATTTGTAACACCTTACGTACGCATTAAATTACTACTATGAAATTTGTGATTCAAAACCAAGCAGAGGAAGAGTTAGTTAATTTTGACTAAAATAAATGCGATAGGTATTGGTTTATACATCTTCCACGTTAAAACAGGAGATAAGGAAAAGATGATTAAAGACGATAGAGTGATTTAAGTTATAATTCATCTCCGAACTTTATTCATAAAAAAACACGCGAACTAAGCTGTGGGTAAATTAGAAACAAATAAGATTCTCAGTAAATTTGTTATTTTTTATTTGTACCTGATAATTACATAAACTTCATAAAAACTTGAATAACAGTTAAAGCACTACTATCTTTTAAACCTTTCAGGTACGTTATCTGTATTATAATATTAACAGAGTAGATGTGAACAATTAAGTATTCCCAGCCCCCGCAAGACTCCTCCATTGACCGCGACCTGAGGTAATCCGCTTAACTCTTTTAAAGTTCATTGAGATTTTCAGCGAGAAAACTTTTCTCACTGGTTTACAACGCATTTTTATTAAGTATTCAAATCTTGAGTGTTAAAAATACGTATGGCCAACATACTAACCTCTGTGACACTTGAGACGCAGTATTATTATTTTAGCTACTAAGTTACAAAGGGACATCTCAATGAATGTGTTCTATCCTGTAAATCCTGCAGGTTCGTTATCAGTGTCAAGTATTAACAAAGCAGATGATAACAAGCACTTTATTAAATATTCCTAGTCCCTGCAACAGTCCTCCATTGACCGCGATCTGAGGTAATCTGCTTAACTCTTTTTAAGTTTATTGAGATTTTCAGCGGGGAAAACTTTTCTCACTTGTAATCTTGAGTGTCAAAGGTACGATATAATCGAAAAATGTTATCCTTTTCATGAGACTTCCTTGTATACATATGAAACTATCATTATTTATATGTACTGTGTATGTTTGAGTGTCTTACTACCATTTTAATTGAAACATGTGAAGGAAGTTTAAGAAGTAAATGTAGAATTGATAACTTCATAAATTAGGCAACAGGACTCACCAGGTATACCAACATAGCGCGCCTTTTTTACTGTAACAATAGAAAAAGAAATATTATTTTCATATTACACACATAAACAAAAAATTGTTTTAAAACATCCCCAACATTTCCGCGAAACACATTAAAACCCTTATTGTCCACGCGGACGAACTTGCACCCACAGCTAGTTCTCGTATCAATTCCTATAACAAATACTTATTATTCTACCAACTGCGTGCGACGACTAAGGTAAAGACTCGTCTGTTATTTTTAACAAGTTGAAATATCTGACCTCCGAACATGTTGTATAAAATGAAGTATAAAAAATTACTCAAGTGGCCACTGGCAGTCGCTTGCGTGTGTCACGACAAGTACGAGAATAAACATGGAATCGATGGAGTATACCTTACTGGCGGCCCGTCAAGTGTAATTAAAAATAGAAATATTAAACATTATAACTAGATTATGTTCTTTAGAAATTCTACAGCGGTATTTCATGCCTGTGGCTGCTAACGGTGTACTTTTTTGTGACTACGTTCATGAAATAGTTCAGTTTAAAAACGAAAATCTTTTAGTACGTTGACAGCAACTCGTGTGCGTGTAATCTTGTTGTTGTTTGTTTTTCGTGTGTGTAAGTGGCTAATACTGGTGCCAGAGTTTTCGGGCTGGCATAGCTTGACGACTGCCATAAAATTATGATAAAATATTATAAAAAAAATTAAAAAATCTTGTAAAACGGTCCATTCAAAATCAACTTAATATATTTAATCACTCTTATTAAAGGCTCTCTTACAGTATTACATACAGTAATGAGTCTAAAATCACAGCACATATATAGGTACAGTTAAACTTTTATATGTACGAGTAAATACCAATCAGGTATACTTTGTTTATACAAAATTTGCCATATAAAAAACCAAAAGTCATTTAAATAAAAAATACCTACATTAAATCGAGCATCGAAGGCGATTGAAGGAATCCAGTGACAAATGAAACGATCGTGAGCTATAAATGAGTCAAACAAATGATTGAAATAAATGATGGGCCGCCAGGAATTTATTTAGTCAACATCTGTGCGTGTAGTACTAATGAATCTCATCATCAAACAATCATTTTAGCGAAACTCAATTTTATTGGAACGACCTTTGTATGTAGAAGCCCATATATATATGTTTTGTAGAAAAAACGAAACTAATGGAATCGTCTTTGATAAATTGTAGGCTCTTTTTTCGTATATATTAACAAACAACCACTAAAAAGAAAAAACCTCTTAATAAAAAAACCGGCCAAATCACTATTGTAGCCTAAATAAACAACGGACTTCTGTGACATTACAGGATATTGCTTAGATTTTCATCGAATAATGACGGATATAAAAAAGAAAACCTTTCCCTACCCATTGGCTGGAAGATATTGCATAGCGTAAAGTCCACATTTTTCTATATTTTAGAAGTAATTATTTACTTTTTATCATGTTATATGTTACATGGCCTTCTAAAATATAGGTAGAGACTACGAACACAATGTCCGCGTATAAAAACTCGCAATATTCTCGCACTGACGAAATCAAGTATTTGGAAAACCCAAACGAGCACGCCAAATAACGTTCATTTAAAAAAAAATAATAGATATACAAAAGACTTGTGTTTTACAGAATAACAGCAATTTTGTTTTTTTTTTGTATTTTATTAATAGAGACAGTAAGTCCTGAAAACTGCTTGACACTTAAATTTTTAGAGTAACGCACTACCTTAACACTCCGCTTAAGAGGCGTGCAATAAAGAAAAAAACGACGAAATTCACATCTAAACAAGTAACATAAATGTTAACTTTGTACAGGTACCAATATGAGCTCAGAAATCGTTGTTTCCCGCTTCCTCAAGCAAGCAATCTGTATAAATTAAAATGCCCCCCGCCTCAGGTTCTAAGCCCTTACCAAGTATGTAAATTAGCAAATTCCTTCATCGAAAATATCGTTCCCTATAGTGGTTCCGAAAACATACATACACATTATTTATTTATAAACTATCGCGCTTTGAACACATTGGCAACAAGAAATGTAAAACGTAATTAAAGGTTCGTGCTAAGCCCCGTTTATATTTACATTAATAATACGTACACATTGATTATCTTATCCGGTATAAGGTACCCAAAAAAAGCCTATGGCAAGTAAGCTTTTGGAGTTTAGGTAAATGGATAAGACCACTTAAGCCACTTCAACGAACTGCTTCACTTTGATACCTTAACCTGTGTTCTTCTAAGATCACATTCCAGATTCCACAGTGATTGTTAAATTCACATGTAGGTGTATGTTAATGTCAATGAATCAAGAATTATTAAATAATGTGGCCAGTCTAGTACCAAGTTTCACAGTTAGCACATTATAATTATAATTTTCAAAAGTTAAAGGAGTTGAGAAATGTTTAAAAAAGGTAAACTTTGTTCATGTTGGTGGTTTATAAATAAATATTACCGCCAAAAAGCGACACAAAGGGAAAGAGTCGAGCGTAAGGTATGTAAATTGGCCTTTTTTTCAGTGTGTATAAATAAAACGGCCGAGTCAAATAATGCTGAACAGCTGAACTTTTGTGGTATTTTCACGCAGCTCGCAAAATTGACATACTTGCTCTTTTTACATACAAAAAAAAAGGAGAGGTAAAAAGTACCCGTAACCGAAGGGCATGTATGAAGAGATTGATGAGTACAGATGAAGCGAAAGAGGTTTGTTAGGATCGTAGCAAGTGGAGGTCCATAGTCTCTGCCTACCCCTGTGGGAAATAGGCGTGATATTATGTATGTATGTATGTTGTTTTTTTTGTGTATTATGACGTATTTATGCATGTGTAGGTGTTAAAGACTCCATGCTTATATAATTATTATATTATCCAGCTGGTATTATTTTATTTTGCTTAATTTAATTTTCATTGCCGAGGCATTTTGTTTTTCAAGTCATGGTTATTAAGTATTATTACTGGTAATTAAGTAATCAATTGTAAATTTCTTCTCTTTGTAATAATAACTTTTAAGCTAATTCGGTTTAGGGACTCTTAATACCAATCGTCGTCGGACATATCATACTCGTATCTCGTATGTTTGATCACAATTGCATCCCAATTCGTACACTACACTAAACACATTACTAATATGTCAATTTCAATAAATACTTGTCCGTGACACCTACTGATTACATTCCACTATGTTTCTCTTTCAAATACCTAAAACATAATTAAATGCTGAATATTGTGCGATATTTTAAATAACTACTTTCTAAATTATATATAAATTATATAGACACTTCATTCAATGTCTACGAAGAGTCAACTATGTACGTCTTATCTAAAATCAAGCAACGGTCTTTTGGAAATACGCGTACAAAGCGAGCTCAAGATAACGTTTTAATTCATTACGGCATACTCTTAAATAAACCCACGGATTAAACGGATAAAAAAGCATTAAAAGAGACATTTCAAAGGCTTTAGTGTTAGATTTAGAATTATATTTGTTTTAGAAAAGAGTTTAAATTACATTTAAACTATAAATTGTAAATACACAGTGAATATTTTTGAAAAGACGATTTTTTATTATTGAGTCTGCATTAGCTTACGAGTACACTGGTGTCAGATTTTCGAGCTGTCTTTAATAGTATTGAATTAATCAATTTAAATTGGAATTCATACATATACATAAATAAATAAATATATAGGGACAAATAACACTGATTGACCAACCCCACAGTAAGTTCGAGTTGAAAAAGGCCATTTTCCAACTCGCCCTGACCGGGGATCGAACTCGGGACCGCTGGGTGGCGGACTAGTATGGTAATCACTACGCCACGGAGGTCGTCAAATATATATATATTTTACGTTTATTTCAAATTATGCATAGTCGTATTGCAATGTAGGCATTTTCTTAGTAGTCATTATGATGTTTACGTAGAAATTGGCTGGCATATACGTTTTGATTTTTTAGGCAGCGTGATCAGATAGGGGCCCCAAGCTACTAACTAAGGTTAGGGCCGCGCAAAGTTGGAAACCTCTTGACAATATGAATGTAATTTATTTACTTTTATCGACTATTTTCTTTCTTTTTATGATAGGCTATTTACCAAAAAAAAGTATTACCACCTAGGAATCATAATTTTCACATTTTACAGTAAGAAAATTGCAAAGTAACGAAATGATACTGCCTACTGGTTTTCAATAAGAAGAAAATTATATTTTTTCACGTATATGCTTTAATCTTATATACTTTATAAGCTTTTTAAAATAATATATTCAATGTGGTAACATTTCAAAACAGAATAGTATTCGCGATATAAGCTTATCTTTCATATTTTTGTTATTACACTGTTGCGAGTTGTGACGCGCCCTAACGAGTATCAAATGCGTCTGACATACATTACTGCGTCAAAATGAAACATTGCCCTGATATGTGTAATAAAAATGAACTGGGATTGATATCAACGATTGATGCTGTCATTTAGTTGCCAAATACCTCTCGCGCAGGTCTTTAGAATACAAGGTGTCAATTTAGTTCTTTGTGAAAATAATAAATCTGATCAAATCTAGAAAGTAAAGCCACATTTAAGTACTCCTCAATTCTATTATCCTATTATAAATGCGGTAGTTTGTATAGATGTTTGGATGTATGAATGTTTGTTTCACTATCACGCCAAAACGGCTGAACAGATTGAAATGATTGACATGTACATAGCTTATTACTTCGATTAACACATAGCATACTTTAAATCAATGAAAAATGTGTGGTTTACATGGGACAGACAAAAATTTGATCACTGCTATAAAAAATATATAGATCACGCTAACAGAAATTAAACTCATGATTTAAAAAAATCAAAATCGACATACATAAAGGCACATTTCTGTTCAGCAAAATTTTATCTTATATTCCGAGATCAGAATTAGACGTCGATTTTGACTTAAATGTATTGAATAAAAAAAAAAAATTGTCGCGAGTATACAGTGGACCCCCGGTAGTCCGACAAACATTTTGCAGGGCAGTGTCGAACTATCGAATTTGTCGGATTATAGAGTACTGCCTAAGACCCAATATATTCCGATTTTTTTTACAAAAGAGTACTTTTTAATCCGACAAATTACAGATCCAATGATAAGAGTTTTTATATTATGTATATACATATATGTACTCTGTAACAAATTTAGTAAATTAAACAACACAATAGAGAGGTTACGTTCTATTATAAAATTAACGTCATTAATGCTATAGAACTTACAAAAAATATGCAATAACTTTACACTAGGAAATAATTGTGTACAAACAAATGTACATACTAAAATAATCAAAAACTATAAATCAATCAATTTAAGAAGCATGAAAATATTCATCAATTTTTTTTGTTTCACATTGTTGAAACGCGAGATTAAAGCTTTGTCCCTCAGTCTTCTCAAAAGTAGAAGTTCGTTGAAGGATGCACCATTTTCTGCAGCCTAAATAAAATTCAAACTAAGCAGTCAGAATCAAAACAATACCCTACACGTCGAGCACAATAGTGCTGGTGCGTACAAGTTGTAACTTGTTCAATCATTCATTAGCGAATATTATCAAAAAAATATTCAATAATAAATAATAGACCATGTCGGATTACAGGGGGTGCCGGATTAGACAGGGGCCGGATGACCGGGGGTCCACTGTAGTTAGATCTCCCATTTGTTAGTAGTTGCATACTTGCGAAAGGTCTTAGTCGACTATGTTTTGGACACAATCTAATATTCTTTTTTTCGTGTAGATGGAACTACTTTGTCGATATTGTCACTCAAGTATCGGGCCATCAGGTTTGTGGCCATCAGGTCTTCCCAAGTGCAGGTGTTTAGGCACATGGAACACGTAAGTATGTGCTCCACAGTTTGAGGAGAGAAACCACAACCACTTTGCGAACTGTCTATCATCTTCCACCTGACCAAATATCTTAACAACGGCCCACCTGTATTCTTATTCTAATTGTACTATCAGATATGATTCATCATTCTTGGTACACATTTAAAATCAGTATTTGTATATCACATACCTCTATTATCTTTAAAATGACGTCACTAACTGTTCAGATCGATATGAAAAGCAGTTATCAGATATAAATAATGCGTGTTCAATCTCGTAGCTCAATATAAAGCTAAGGTAGCTGCAGCCAGTACTGAGGCGGGTATTAATGAGAGTCTGGCACGCGAGGTCTACCTAAACTCGATCGGCTGAACAAAGTTCAGCAAACTATGTAAATCTGATATAGAACCAGCACAAAACAAACGCTAGTTTCATTTCTACGAGGAACCTATAATAACGTTTTCTGCTATTTTTAACCGACTTCCAAAAATGAGAAGGTTATCAATTCGTTGCGATCTCTTTTTTTATGTATGTTCACCTACTATTCAAAGACGCCTGGACCGCTTTGGAAAATTCTTTTTTTTTTGTTTGAAAGGGTAGGTATACTTGTCAGGTGGTTCCATAGGAATTTTATCAAAATCGATTGTGTGGTTTGGGGGTGAAGTCGGTTTTTGGTTTTGAAAAATTATTTTATGTCACTTTATTTATTTACTACTTATGCTTCTATGCTGATCTGGGAGAAAATAAAAAACTTATTAGAATGTACTAACTGCTTCTCTTCCCGCACAGATCGTAGAAGTCGATCTAGAGAGCGATGTGGCTACCCAGTGCCGGATCTAGACCTTTTTGTAAGAAAGCAGCGTCCCAGTTATTTCTGGTGATGAGGGGGGAGGGTCCAAATAAGATACTCAACGAAGTCAACTCTTTATGACATTCTTTAGACAAAATCTAAATATGCCGCCCCATGTCCAGTTATACCCAAGTCCAAGAGCACCTCTTCCTCCCTAAATATTTGACGATTTTCGCGCCTCCTGGAACTGACGCCCGGGGCAGGTGGCCCGGTTTGCCCCCCTCTAGATCCGGACCTGTGGCTACCCATCACTATTTTGATTCCCTTTTCCACCTTCTCGCCCACCATCACGTTAAAGTTTTGGAGTCTTGCGGTCTTGGGGTCTGCTTAGAGCCACAAGAACAAAAATGCCCCATTAGAAAAATGACGTGATAATATGTATTTTAATTTACCAAATAATGAACACGGAAAATGTTCAGAGAGAAGTATGTATTATCTATATAAATTTACCATGTACATAAATTGGTAAATAAATTAATGATTTCTATGGCTGATATTTCGTTTAGACCATGCAAGTTATCTACTGCTTCTATAAAATGGTATGCAACGGGCAAAACACTTGAACCGTCTGAATGGGCCTAAAGATAGTTGGCACCTATTATCATAGTAACAGTAAGGCAAAAAGGTTCTCAAATTACGACCATGTACTGGCAAGCGAAGCGTAAGACACCCACAAGGTGGTCTGACGATCGACTAAGGTCGCTTGATAGCGCTGGATGCAGGCCGTTCTAGATCGGTATCTTTGAAATCTTTGGGAGAGGCCTTTGTCCTGCGGTGGAAGTTACGAGGCTGAAATGATGATGATGATCATAGTAACATGTCAGTCAGTTCTAAGCACTCGCAGTACGCTAAACTTTGGAACTGCGGACTATAGTCATAGCCACCGTACGCAAATTACCAGGGAGGTACAATACACCATTGTATGAGCTAGCCGGCACTCGAACCTGAGTCATTTTCACTAGTAATAATAGCCTGCCTACACGTTACAGTTGCAAATCAAAGGCACCACATAGGCCGAGACTCCATTAGAGATTGCCACAGCACATCCACGCTTAGCTTCAATGGAGTCTCGGCCTAATTTAACATATTGTATATCTTTATTTTATTGACACATCAAAATAGAAAGTAACAGTCTGTCTGTCTAGTGACATCTGAATCCTATGGTTGTAAAAAACATAACAAAACCTTGTCCAGCTTTTTTGGAGCCTGGATCTTACTGCAAACTTTTCTTCATGTATGAAAATTGTAAAACCGTCATGCAGTGCATATCGTTCTGGATGTAAATTTTTTAATTCAATCAAATTGAAATTGTGCACAAAAGTCACACATTTTCAAGTGGGATTCGATGTTTTTATACTTTTAAATCCATGCCATTTAAAGAATCTTGTAACAAAATAGATATACGAAACTCTAGCCTCAAAACCAAGCCATGCCACACTCAGTGTACAAGTACCCTCTCTACCACTAAAGCATAAAGAAATCAATCAGTCACTCTTGCATGCACGAGAAAAACCTAATACAAATAATAAACTTAACCGATTCTTGTGTGTAACTGTAAACTAAAGCTTGACTACGTGTTTACTGTAAAAACCGACTCTTACAGTGAATTTTACAATATGATAATACTTAATACTAAGACGAAGCTATAACTTGTAGGTAATCTAAAAAATTTGACACCTCAAAACACTGACAAAAGAGGCAAAACACAATGACTGTTATAAGAAAAGAACACTCATTTAACATCTGTTATAACTTCACTCCGATTCGTCACATCGTGCCGGCCCGGGATTTACAAAAACCCGGTTATAAATTGCTCCTGTCGTTATACGGGTTGGTAATTTCGACCCGGATCGCATTGGCCTGAGTACCTTTATCGCCGTTTTCATCTTAGACCGTACACAATATTGCCTAGATTTAGGAAAGGTGGAGACAGTTTATGTTTTTTAAGCGTTTTGCTCACTTTTTCTTGTGGACATCAAATACCAAATTAGGTACTACTAATAAGAATACTATCTTGCTTAACGTTTAGACTCTCTGTTTAACCCAAAGATTGACTGGTAGACAACGCTTTTATACTGATATTACTGCATCTTGAATGCCTTAAAATGCTAAATAACGCTTTTAGCCTTAGGTTCACCTATTGTTACAATAAATTGCGTTATGGTGGTTATAACTTATAACACACGAGGCAGAATTTCAGCCTGAGCCGAAGGCGAGGGCGCAAAAGAGGCGAGTTTGTTTAACACACTTTCGAGGAAAATTAACTTATAAACTAATTTTTTTTATTTTAAATAAACTCAAGCATAAAACTGCTATACACAATGTGGTTTTCCAACCGTTTTACTTTTCAAAATCAGCGCGGCGCGCTGCCTACTGGCAGACGCGCGGCGGCGGGCCATTTCGAAATAGGAAAAAAAAATTAAGCATATAAAAAGCAAATAACGCGGTTATAGAATTTAAAAAAATATATATAGGGAAAAATAACACTGATTGAGCTAGCCCCAAAGTAAGTTCGAAACTTGTGTTATGGGACACTAACTCAACGATACTATATTTTATAACAGATACATATATAGATAAAAATCCAAGACCCAGGACAATTTGAAAAGGCCATTTTCCAACTTGCCCTGACCGAGGATCGAACCCGGGACCTCTGGGTGGCGGACTAGCATGGTGACCACTACGCCACAGAGGTCGTCTATAACTTCACTATTAGCATTAATGAGTTTTATGAGCTGCTTTATATATTTAAAACCGGTGAAATTAGATCCACTTTACGCGCAAGTGTGTTGAAAAATAAATTAATCATTTGAGAGATGTTCTCAGGATTCATGCAATTTTTGATTTTTTAAAAATCTATCTTGTCTACATAATGAACTTATGTAGCTACAAGAAGCTTTGGCTGGTAAATAACAACGAACATTCAACCCCGAAAGGCTGTAAACAAGACAGCAATTGTAGAAAAGTGCAGTTTCACACTGCATATAAAACTTTATGTTATTTGTTTTGTGCGAGGGTTCACAAAGAGAAGGCTTTACACACTTATTCATTCTGTGGATGCGAAGTTGAATGGGAAGTGAAATAGATCGAAATTCCACATCGCATGTTGGCACAAAGAACATTTTTAACGTCGGTGTTTTGGTAATACTGTAGTTCGTCTCGGAAATAGAATTTTGTTAGACTTTTAGTGTTAAGGCAAGGCGAGTTGTATGTTTTACATTATACTCCTTATTATTCTATTCTAAAAGCTTGAGAATGTTGCACCTACTTGGTAAGTATTATTTGCTTTTTGACTATATTATAATAGGTATACAATCTTGTTTATTAATATTTGTATATGAGTTAGACTTGTATGTTGTCAAAATTCAAACATGCATTTGATAATTAAATTTGTTTATTTCAAAATAATCAAAATATTTTTTTTTTTATTTACTCTACACGCATGTGACAATAAAAGCGTAAGCTTTTATGGTTATTGGACTCGTACACTGCACAAATGTCTGTCTCAAGAGTGTCGTGTAAACAGAGTTGTATATTCCCTACAGCGTTTTTGCAAATCGTGAAGCGAGCTATATAACGTTCGTCGAAAAATGTACGAGTATATCATATGGCAGCTGAAGGAAGTGAACGAACTTATCAATATTACCTAATATTATATAACTTTTACTATATTACTGAGTAGTAAGATGATGGGCATGAAGTCGAATAAGATATATGTTTAAAAAACTCACACCCGACTACGGGAGCCCTATACAGCTAACAATGTATATATTTTTGAAATGTGCTTATAAAACCCTTTCATTTATTACTCCACTCAATATAGAAACTAAACAAGTTTTTTTCTCTCACTTTTTGTTTGTAACATTCGTTATTTACATTTTTGCATACAAATTGTAGCATATGTCATCCAGACAATAATGATGAATCGATTGATATATCATTTGTGAAAATTGGACAAGCGATTCTGACCAGGGGGGTACCCCAAAATCGGTACGCAAGACGAACGCTACTGCGTATCCGCGTTTCAGTGTCAAGCTAAATTGAGCAATAACTTATAATAATACAGTCTAATTTGGTTTGACATAGAAATGAAGAAGTCACTATCGTACGACTAACGTATTATTTTATGGAGTAACCCCCCCAGTTGTCAAAATGCGATGATTCGGCGGACAAATTAATGTCGGAAAACAGTGCTAAAATCGGAACAGATATACATACATAAACTGCTAAAATCATTACCCTTCCTCTTAGCTGTAGTTGGGTAAAAATGGAAATCAGAAATAATGGCAAGTTGCTAGCCCATCGCTTGATTAGATAGATCTCCAGGATTATATAATACGAACCAGATTGTTATCTAGGGAGCCTGAAAGAAAAAGCAGCTGATATACTTTCTAAGTTTCTTTGTTCCCAGACCGGTTCCTTGCTGCCAGATACGCAAGTCACTTTAAATTGCATCTCGCCTCGAATATAGAACGAATCTTAAAAGTAGATGTAACTAAGCGGAATGTATCACGACTAACTGCACGAGTAATTATTTATAGTGACGTAAGTGTGGCTTATAGGCAATTACAGCGTAACCCAATACAAGATCTCTAAAGAGACATTAGGAGGGATTTGATTAAACGCTTTTTCAGAGGTCCGCAATCTAGATCTTAATTCAGAATCTGTATGAAGGTTTACCATTTTTTTATGATTGTTTCAGAATCTCACCTGATACGGGTGTGTGTGATATGGTGAGATTCTGCAATAACATCATCATCATCAATAGCTCTCAACGGCGTAATAATTTCAAAGACCCTCAAAGAAAGAGTAACTATACATGAATGCTTAATTTAAATACTAACTTGCTGTGCCCGCGGTCCCGTTTCCGTAGGAATTTCGGAATAAAAACTATCCTATTTCCTTTCCTGGTTCTTTAACTATATTCATACCAAATTTCATCTAAATAAGTTCAGTGGTTGAAGTGTGAAGATGTGCCAAACAAATATACAAACTCATATTCGCCTTTATAATATTAGTCGGGAAGTAGGGATTGGGATATTCAGGAGAATTGGGACAAGGGGTGATTCAGTTCATCATTTTGAACCACTATTCCCTGATGAATGTGTATTAAAATATTAAATAAAATCAGTGGACTACTGAAGGCTGTATAGAAGAATGTATCCCTTTACTAAATCCTCTACAAAACACAAAGTCTTTAGCGCCGTACAAAAAAAGCACTTTGGCTTTACTAAAATTTCTTTTCAACAAAAAATTTGGCTTTATATGGTAATGAGGAGTCGTTTTGCCCAAATTAGTGTGCAATTTGACCATTTTTCTCTTAAATCACATCGGGAATCCCTGCTTAATACCCCTGAAGGACCGGCGATGTTCCATAGAAATGTAATAAATTCCGCCTGGCGATGTTTAGGGTGCTACGAAACTTTTATGAAGGCGCTCTGCGGATATCAGTTTCGGAGGTCCTTCATCAAGTACTTAATATAAATAGATTCATCATTTTCGGTGAGACTTCTTATAAGACGACGTTTTTATGAATTGTTTCAGTGTTACGTAAAAGTGTATTTTTGCAAAATCAAAAACCGACTTCATCACCAAACTACACAACCGATTTAGATAATCTTTCTATGAGACCACCTGATAAGTATTTAAACAATTTTTTTAAGGTTTTAAACAAAGAAAGAATTTTTCAAATGGTCCAGACGGTCCAAAGTCTTCGAGTAATCGAGAAACATCCATACATTTTATCACGCCTGTTTCCAACAGGGGTAGGGAGAGACTATGTACCTTTACTTGCTACGATTTTGACAGACGTCTTTTGCTTCATCGCCGGTTACGGGTACTTCTGACCTCTCCTTTTTTAAACGTCTGCAATCTGGTCGCGGTACGTACATACAATAGAAACTTATATACATACATTTTAAATGATAACGTCCTCCTTTCTTGAAGTTGGTTAATAAAACCTAAGACGTGATGGCCATACAAAATTAGATCGATATCAATCACAGCTTTAGATTTTTGTGTCTCGAAACTACAAATGTTTCAATATATAAATAAAAGTAGTATCCAAACACATCACCAATACATCTACATTATAATGTAACTAGGTTGTACCGATACGTGTTATTTTTTCTTAACATTTATTTTCGATTAGTAAGAAAGACTTTGTCTGCAAAACAGTCAGCTTATTTTTTTTTATCAAATGGTCAAGTCAGGAAATTGAAAACCAACTTATACGTAATTAAACTCGGTATACGGAAGCGGTGACTTCTGAACTCGAAACGGATTTGAGGTTCGAACATGGGGAGAAGACAGAGTAGATAGTAAAAGCGAACTAAATATAGTTGTAAATCTCATATCTCTCTTGTACTATAAATGTACTCTACAAACACATATAGTACGAGTAATATATACATTGCAAGTTAATTACGAGTTAAGTTAGAACTTGCATTACATTCGTGCTAGAAATGCATTCAATGTACGAAGTTATAACAACGTGTCAGACGAACTTTAAATAAGGTCTCTAACAATACAGGATATTACAAAGGGGAGCACGATAACTTGATGATTTTAAAGAATAATATAAATCCCACTATGGGATAAGCCCGCCGTTGTCATCATCATCGTCATCATCCACAGCCTTGATCCTCCCACTGCTGGAATTAGGGCTCTCGCCGGTCTACATTTTTATTTTTAACCGCTGATTAAAAGAGGGGTGTTATAAGTTTGTCTTTAATATAATGTCTGTCGGTCCGTCTGTCCGTCTATGGCATCATAGCGATTAAAAGGATAGACCGATTTTGATGAGGTTTTTGTTACGTGAAAGCAAGTTCCCTGGTGGTGGTTCTTAGCTATGTTTGTTGAAAATCGGTTTAGCTGTTTAAAAGTTACTTGGGTTAACGCTCTCTAGAAAATAATAGATGGCGCTACGGATATCAAGTCGTATCGGTACACGTCACTAGATGGCGTTCTTGACAGCCGGGGGATGTATTGAAATTTGCCTAGCAAATGTGCAAAAAAGAGTTAAAACAAACAAACATTTCCTTACATCACAAGGAACAAAGGCAATACGGAAAAATTGTTTTTCGATTTTCTATTTGATACTCGTAGCAACTTCCAGAATTCACACAAAATCGTCATGTGCGTTTTTGTGATGTGGTTTCAAAATACACTTCCGACTATTAAGTAAACTCAGATATCTATCTATTATCTACCAAACATTTAATTTATTTATCGACACATATTACATATAAAAAATATAAGTTTGCATGCAATTACATAAATATGTACCCTGCTAGCTTGTATCAATATATGTCATTATTTCACATGCTGTGTATGAACGAAACACATTTCATTCTGTATAAAATTGCGTAAATCTCTCCATCTTACGACGAAGTAGCAGAACAATTCCGACAATACATTACACGTTTGTTCCATTTTAATATTCCGCAAATACAACGTCAATCCTTCTCTGTCAAGAAAGCTAATTCCGCTCAATTCCATCAAATCATTTCTTATGACAACAACGAGATTTTCAGCTACTTCTACCTATACTTACGTTCGAGCTTTGTTTACGTTGGTCGATTAACTTTCAGAGGAGGCTAGAAAAGGCGAGCGAATTAAACCCACAAAAAGTTACTTACAGACTATGGCATTGACGGAACATATTCAGGTAGAAAGGAGTACCATGTTGTGTATTAAAATGTGTCCGGCAAACACACTTAAACATTAACGGCTATTTATTTATTATACCTGTGTTTACTTTATTTGTTGTTTTATATTTATCATATATTTTTTTGTACAATGAAACATCTATTAAAAATCGGTGGGCTTACTTTGCTATAGTGTCACACACACCAGTCGCAGGTAAAATTTATAATAGGAAGTGCCAAAAATATTTGATTTTTATTTTTTCACTTTGCACCGCTTGTGTAACTTTTAATAAATCCTATATATGTTCTTTTAAATAGCTTTTTAACAGTAAACACTGTACGTTTTTACTAAAAAAGTAAATAAAAAGACCAAACAATTAATAATAGTGTCATTCTGGAAGGATTTGGAAGTGTACACGTACAGTCATCCGTTAAATCGACTAATATGAATCACGACTTACATTAGAACTCACGTAAAAAATACGATTTGGGTGAGATTCTAGAATGGTATTTACAGGATAAAGTGTAAAGAAACGCGGGTGACCTACAAAACAAATAAAAGTAACGAATTACAGGCGAGGGTGAATCTCAGGGACTGTTTGGAAGCAATTTATTGCAATTGGGAGACAAGCCGAAAGAATTTTTAGGGGCTTTCTAAACTTGGCATGTTTTACCTATTTATACAATAGTATATGGATGTATAATGGGTTAAAATAAAAGATTTTGCCCTAATCAAAAATAAAAAGATAGAAAATAATGTCACTTTTTTAACTTGATTTTAGATTTATGAATGCAGAAAAACTGATATAAAGAGCGCTATTTGATTTCAAAAACTACGACGACACAGTACGGTATTTCAATGTTTGTTTTGACGTTAAGAAAAAAGTATATGATTTTATTTGTTTGGCTAGCAGATATAAGACAATGTACAGGGCTATCAGACTCAAAGGCTTCTTTTAGCGAGCGCGTAAGTGTTTTGTGTATTTTAGGTCGAAAAACTACATCAGCTTTTAATTGAAGATAATATTGCTCTTCTCCAAATAATACATAACAATGGCATATTATGCAATATTATTCGGAGACCGATATTCATATAATATTGGAATTAATCTTATTGGAATAAAATTACAGTCAATCGAGGTAATATTGGATTGTTTCCATACAAACGCAAATATTGTTCGGCTTTTTCCAGAAAGTTGAAGTATCAATCATGAACTTTTCTCGACTTCGCTGAAAAGTGTCGATCACCGCGTCAAAGTTTAATGCGACAATGATTTGTGGGTCTTTGATTTAAAAAGTTATATCAGCATAAGTAAGTAAAATATATCTTTAGCTAAGTGCTCATATTTACTGTCTTTTTTTTCGATAGTTTGCACTTAAAATATGATAAGTCTTAACAACACCTTAATATTACATAAGATTTAAAAATAAAATTAAATTACAAAAATATTATTTTGATGAATTAAGAAAACATATATCTTTAAAGTTATAAACGTACTTGTAGTAAAGTTCGTTCCATAACTTCAAACTAGTTCAAAGTAATATAACTTTTTAACCGTTTTATAAATTATTATTGCCAGACAGAACAGTACCTATTTTTGGATTTCAAGCTTGTATATCTAGTGAAGGGCTCACCGCGCGACGGCCAGTCGTCAAATAGACAGCCTCTATTACTTATTCAAGCACTTAATTTAGCAGCGAGCTTTACTAGCTCTATAAAGTAAGACAAAGATGTAAAATTTTCATTTTCTGAACTATACTGAGCTACAGCTGTAATTTATAGATTTAAAGTTGACTCGAACTGGGCAGCGATACATTGATTTTGTATGGTGAAACGTTGTTAACTATACTATACTTAGTAGTTTTTTGAAGCTTTAATTCTAATAAAACTTTCGAAGCCTCCATTATAAAATAATTCTCAAATTTTATTATTTAAAACCACGATAGTACTTAATGAAGCCTACATAACAAAAAATAAAACCGGACAAGTGCGAGTCGGACTCGCGCACTAAGGGTTCCGTACCATTATCTATAAAAATCACGTTTGTTGTATGGAAGCCCCACTTTAATATTTATTGTATTCTATTTTTCGTATTTGTTGTTATAGCGGCAACAAAAATCAGTGAGTCAGTCAAAATTTCAACTGTCTAACATCACGGTTAATAAATGAGGCTGTACCCCTTGGCTGGTGACAGACAGATAGACAGACGGACAGACTGACAGTGGATTCTCAGTAATAGGGTCCCGTTTGAACCCTCTGGGTACGGAACCCTAAAAATTACTTTTATAGTATAAAGATAAATCAAGAAGCCATAGGAAAGTTAAAAAGAACCAAACCCGAAGGTCAAATTTAAGAAGAAAAAACGCCTACAATTGAAACCGGGAATCGTGAATCTATTTCAGTTAAATCCTTTAGGTTTACTTCATTCCCCTGAATGACTTCATTCTATAGGCATAGACGATAAGCATCCTTTTAAATTATCCTTAGTGCCCAAACCCGCACAAAATGTTATTATGCCACCGCTTTGAAATAATATACTCGTATATGACGTAATAATGTATGTGTATTTAAATAGCACTTTGACAATTAACGAGTCGGGAGCGCTATGCTTTAAGAATCAGACACCAGTACTTGCGACACTTAAAAGGATTAAATATAAGTAATCACTGGACCTAATCAACCGGAGCAGAGCGGAGGCACCACTTGGTTGGATTGCTGAGGCGTGAAAGTAGGACAAAGAAACTTGTGCATTCATGAAATAAGTTCGGGACTGTGTCGACCCATATAAGCCCCCCGGCAAGTGGTCCTTACATCAAAATGGAATCTACACACTTTGCATGCATTTTTAGGGTTCCGTACCCTAGGGGTAAAAATGAGACCCTATTACTAAGACTCCACTGTCCGTCAGTCTGTCTGTCTGTCACCAGACTGTATCTCATGAGCCGTTATAGCCGTGATAGTTGACGTTTTCATAGATTTTCACAGATGACGTTTTTCTGTTGCCGCTATAACAACAAACACTAAAAACATGATAAAATAAATATTTAAGGGAGGCTCCCACATAACAAACGTGTTTTTTTATAGATAATGGTACGGAACCCTTCATGCGCGAGGCCGCGAGACGAAATCGCACTTGGCCGGTTCTATTTGGCATTCGAGGACTTATACCCTTCCAAAAGAATGGCGCGCCTTGCTTGCGCGGCATGAGAAACCAAATATTGTGACTGATATATTATTTCTTATTTGAAAATGGTCAAATCGAAATTGACTGGTGTGACATACCTTTAGTTCATCAATACGGACTACTATTACTATACAAATAATAACTTATCTATATTTTGTCTAAACAAACTACTACACTATGATGAGTTATTATTTATTCACGCGATTTCGGGGTAGGTACCATATAACATGCTAAGTATAAAATAATACGTTCTATTTATACTAGGTCTTATATAACTACGTTGTTCGTTTACAAGAACTTAATGTGCCTTTTAATTCCAGAGAGCGTGTACATAGTATCCTGATATGTCCATGACGCACACTACATCATCATCATATAAATTAATGTTTGCCTCCCGTTTTAGAAAAAAACCTCACAATTGCTCCATATAATTTTTATATCATTTTATAGGTAATTGCTTGCTCTACCGATATCAACTACTTAAAAATTTATTGTTGCTTTTGTTTCTGTAAATTAATTAATTAATACACACAATACGACAATGCTGCCATCTGACGGCTTTAATTTTGAAACAACGTCAACATGATTGACCGTCGTTAAATTTTTTGTTCAATTTCACATTTACTCACGTATAAATACTTTTCATATAGTGACGTATTAGCTCAACATTTGTGATACTTTCGCCTCTATATGATAATTTTAGAAAAATATTTTCTCGATCTGTCATCTAAACTTCATAATGTAATACAATAAAAAGAAAAAAGTTATAAATAGTGTGCAAAATCAGAAACGACTTGAATACCTGCAATAAATTTTGATTCATTAAATTGAATTGAATAATTTATTTACATAATATTAAAAATACAATAAAATAAAATGCCTAGACGACGGACACTGGAAACTCATGCTGGAAGACGTGGAAGTAAGTCAGACAGTAGTCATGAAAAAATAAATAATTTTTATAATTTTGTAAAGTGATAATTATTGTCATACTTATTTAGTGCGAATTATTCGCACGGGTACCGCTAGTTTTAATTTATTTTGTACTGTGGACGAACGTCCATTAATATATTTCAAAAGGCTGAAAAGTTCTAACTAATTAACAACCAAGCCTTTCTTTGAAACCTATAATTAGGTACACAAAAATTCATAGAGAAACACCAGATTGTTTGCGTGCTTTCAGGCAATTAGATAAATATGGTTTTGTGTGCACGATGACACGCCCAAACGTATTTTAGATACGAATAGAGACCCAACTTCGAATTTTAAATACTAACTAACAAGCTTTCAGATCAAATATAGTGTATTTGTTTTTGTTTAGGTCACTTTTCATGTTATTATGAAAGGGACTTGTCTTTTGGCAGAGTAAAAATTTAAAAAAGATACGATACAAAATAAACATCCAGATATATGAAAATTAACAGACGGTATATTTTTCGTGACAAAAATATAGCATAATCTTTGCCCGAAATAAACTTTCATTCACAAGCATACCCGGATAGTTTGAGATTGATGGCTACAGCTTATGGGCCATTAAGGAAATATTTTTCGATAAAAGGTTCACAAGTCATATGAAATTGATACAATATAAAAGCCTAGGTAGAGATAAAAATGATAAAATTTAGAGTAGATACTGGAACGTGGCAGTTTCTAAATTGCTTATGACGGCATGGAATATAAAAATGAAAAAAAAAAACACATTTAGAAACAATGGGAAGCTTAATTAACAATAATGAAAGATTACACAACTGTGTAAACATTGTTATGTATACTTTTTAGTTATTTACGAGTAAGTAATACCTACCACAGACTACTAAGTTACTACGTAACAGGTCTATCACTTCCTTACGAAACGAAAAATACCTACGATTTATACAGGGTTACTGGTAACTAACGCAAAACCTTTTAATATTGGAATCAAAATCCTAACATAATATAGATCGGCAAGAAAAAAATAAAAAACATCTAAGAAAAGAAATTGGAATCCCCATAGAAACTCGACCAGGTGATCAGTGAATTTGTATGGGAGGCCCATTTTATTTTCTGCAATTTTTGCCTTTTCTCTTGCAGATCTATAATGTGTTGGGGAGTTTGATTCTGATGTTAAAAGGTTTTGCATTAGTTACCAGTAACTATATAAACTTGAACTAAACGAGAAAACATGAACTTTATGGCTTTGACTCTGCGCTTGTTCGGCCGGCAGAATGGCAAGGCCTAGGTGGTTCTTTTCGCGTCACCGCCAGCGAGTGGCGGAGGCCTGTAATACAGGAACTGCAAAAAAGCTAAAACATATTCTCTGCATCTATTATTCTGCCGTTTTGGTCTCGGTGAAAAGAAAAAACGTAGAATATACCTGCTTGTTTTCCCACGCACATCGTAAAAATGGGCGAGAATCTAAATCATGTCATGGCCATCCTCCATCATCATCCATATCCACCATCAGTATTTTGATTCCCCTTTTTCCATCTTACGCCCGCCATCACGCTACGCGTGGCGTTTGGGTCCGTTATAATGTATCTGTATAATCTTGTGTAGACTATGATGCATCTACATAAATGTATGTTCAAAAATCCGCAACATATTCCAGTGGCCTCTTTTAATGGGAATAAGATAGTATGTGAGCTTACACACCGAGTGTCCCACATAATAAGAAAGTCGGGGTTTCGTCGTTTCATTTGTTCATTTCGTCCCTTATTTCCTCAGGTTTCTTTATATTTTGATATATTTTATGAAATCTGGGGGAATAATATGACTAGTTATTAGATTCGTACATCAAAACTTACTATACCTACCTAAAATTAAAAGGTAGTTAGTTAGGATTACATTTGTGCCATAGTTATTAGTTTTGGGCGATCGCCAATCTGTAATTGTGTTTATTGCTAACTTACAGCAATTACTTTTCGTTGCCCATTAAATTAACATCCTATAAACGGAATATGACTGTTTTTGGTCGAGATTTTACCCATATTCACGACGTTGAAGAAACAATATCATACATTTCTAATTCTCTAAGTCATGCCTAAAAAGCCATGTAAAAAAAAACTAAGTCTGTGTAATACACCAATTATTCTTAAAACTTTTGGACCATAGGGCCCTGGTACGCGAGGAGAATTTTAAAGATATATCCCCGCGACTGCCGCCGCCGCTAGTGACAAGAGGGCTGGCTGCTTTTTCGCTCAACTGAATAGCAGATTTCTTGCTACCATTTACAGAGAAAACTGTTATTTTGATATTACAAACAGACACTTTACTTTTTATTTATTCGTATTTATAAATAAGCGATTAACGAATGGACAGACAATAAATTATAATATCTAATAGACGATGTTATAATTCCTTTATGTTTTGCCAAATGATAACTCGAAAAGAATTGTTTTGCTTCTGGACTGGACATTTTTATATAGTGTAGTAGTATTTGTGTTGTAAACAAAATGATTCAAATAAATAGTTACAAGCAAACAAAAATATAAGGTACAAAGAAATAATATCCGGTTCACTACTCTCGCAGACAAATAGTAGAAACGACAATTGGCTTCTCTCCAAATCCTTTCGGTCGTATTAATATTGAACATAAACCATTCATTTCCTAAGTTTAGTCGTCAAGATCCCGTCTCATGTTTTATTATCTGTGACTTGTTTGGGTTTCATCAAGGACAAGATCTTATTTTTCTAATAGCATCGTATTTTCAAGACTGTAAATAAATTAAGTAAAAAATGTGTATGGATGCCCCAGTTCTGCGTTATAAAAATTACTTACGATATATTCGTTTCCTTTCAAAGTGAAGGAAGGACTATCCAACAGAATCATTATTTTAATCCAGGTAATAAGCTATAAGGCATAGTTATAGCCTGGTAATATATATAAGCAAGATATAAGCAGGTAGGCATGCCAAATTTCATTCCAATCCGTTCATTTGTTTTAGCCTAAAAGCGAAACAAACATGCATACCCCTATACATCCAGACACCCTTACAAACATTCGCATCTTTTATAATACAGTACAGGATATTGTTGAATAACAAGTTTTACACACCTCGTTATCATCATTTTAACCGCACAAATATAGGCCAGAAATAGTCATTAATTTAAAGAAGAGTAAGAACTCAATGCCTTTAATCTAACCGCCATCATTATATCTACTCCGCGTTCATAATGAAAAGAGCAGAATTGAATAATTTTAAAATATAATAAACAGTATCTCTTTAAAACGTTTCTCACAAGCATTTTTCATTTCACAAACTGCCTATTGTGTACTTGAAGGAAATTAGTGATCTACCTGTTGTGGCGGGAAATTATTTGTGTTTTCGTATTTTTATTTTCTTTGAGGTCTAGAGAAATGAGAATCATCCAAGAAAATAAGGTCGACAATATTCTATGAAAAATTTACTTTTCATTCTGCAAAGATTATTATCGTGAGTAAATAAAAATGAAGATCGTACATTTTCCTTTTATTTTTTTTTCAATCAAATCAATGAATCAAATATTTACTAAGAAACTAGGTTTTTACAAATTGATAAAAGACTACTAATGTGGTAACTATGAGAACCTTCATATACCTATTTTTAACGGCCCACAAAAAGCATGAAGCTTGTATCGGAAAAAAAAACAAGAAATTCATTATACTTATAGATAAATAGGTATGTTTAAACTGCGAGGTTCTAATAAATGACCGAAAAGATACCACTGAGCCTAAAATTCAGAGTTTTTCCCTCCCTTTTCTCCCTCTGGTCTCGAGTCCATTAATTACTGACACCACACACCCGTCTCTCATTAATCTGTGGGAAAAATTCAGAATTAATTATTTATTTCATTTCTCTTTATTTAGTATGGGTAATAGCATGTTCAGTCCAATAATATGAATAATTTTCAAGTAAATTCTGGAGTTGCAAAAAAAACACTGGGTTAAAAAAAACTATTTTTTTTTAACTACATCCTCTAGTCATACTACTCTCATATAGTTAGCTAAATAGCACAGTTGTTTAGTGGATATGGCGTTTTTGATCACAGTTTGTTAAAAAGTAAAGATTATAGTACATTTAAATAACTGACTGGTATTTGCATGTAACTTGGAATTCCAATATACTATGTATATATTGGAAAGGCCTATTTTTGCGCCTTCTTCAAAAGACTTCCTAATTTTGGCATCACCAGTAGGTTGACTGGTTGATAAAGCCTATGGTTTAAGTCCGCCTATTACATTTGTAATAAAATTTAATAAATAAAATAAAAGATAAAATGCATATACATTTTGTTTCTGATATATGACTACTACATAACGTCCCTAGTAAAAATGCTATAAACGTTTTATGTTATTTTTACACATCCACTTTTAAAAAAATGCTGAGCGTAATTGGATCATTACAAAGTAATTCAAATTAAGTTGTAGGAGCAATCGGCAACATCGTTGGAACAATAAAGCCCTTATTATCTGTAATTCTCTTGAATGGCGCACTTTCAGCTACGCAGCTCATTAGTTTTAATACACCTAAGTTTTTAATTTACCGTAGGAGGTATTATTATAATGTATAACATCTATTTTCAAACGACACTATAAACTATTAGACGATTGTGAGATTTTTAATTGAATTATTTTTTGAATTTCTTTTAGATAGATCTTTCTATTCTTGTGTGTGTAAGCCAAAACTAGTATCAGATTTATCAAGCTGCCTAAAGGCATCCGACATACCTTGACGTCTGATAGAATTAGCGTACCTTCTGGTGCATAAAGGAAAAAGATAATAAGATGCATTGAAGTTCCGTAAAAATAGAGCCCAGAAAAAAACGTTATTTATCAATTGATACCAATATTGTAGAAACGAAAACTATGCTAAGCAGATTAAACCTGCCCTAAAGTGTATCAGCCAAAGCGTAATACAGCGGAAAAAAGAATTAAACCAAAAACGTTAAAACGCACATTATTGTAATTGAGTAGCCATTTAATTTTCGACTTTATTCGCATAAATTTAAAGTCGAATTTAACATTTGGTGTTGCGGAAGTTTTCGTAATATGGACGGCGGGCAATGGCGCAGCGCCAACAATCCGAATGCCCTACGGGGCTGCTGGAAATTATGCTTCTATTATGCAACAGATACAGAACAAAAGTTACAATTAAAACTGCATTTATTTTTAATCTCCTTCTCATAGCAATAATTTGTAATTATTCCTTTGCCAAGTTCCAAACTCTACACGCCCTAACCTAACACCCACTTTTCTCACCATATTTTTCTTGTCTCAAGTTTCGTGTCTTAAGTTCCTACAATCCCGACACCTTAATCAAATTGTCTGGCTTGGCCGTTTCTTAGCTCCAGGGCCTTTGGGCAAAAATTAACGCCTAGTGAATTAATATTTTTTGTTAATATGCCCAAAGGAGTGTCTACGTCACACTGACGAAACAGCCAGGCCACACTTTTTGACTAAATTTGCTTGGCTCCTAAGTTAGAGAAAGAATACAAACTGGAATAGACTATGTGATTCCTCGCCTAAAATGAGACCTCTCCATCTGTTCTTGTGGATGTCGTAAGATGCGATTAAAGCACTAGTTAGCACAAACATTTCGTGCCACAACTGCATTTACAAGGAGGGTTGACGTAGGCCGGTTGTAAAACTTTTCACTCAAAACTGAATGCTTTTAAGTGAAAAGAAAGTTGACGTCAGGTAGACAGCCGGTCGTCAAACAAAGCCAAATCATTTAAACTATTTTGGCTTTATTTCTACACTTCGCAAGATCTTTGGCATCTTTGTGAGACCTTGACAAGTAATAGTGAGTACAGTGACATGCATATTATATTTGGAGAAGAAAGAGAAGAAGACATGTTCGAAAAAGAAAGCGTACCCTAGACTCCGAAGCAGCATAGTTGAGGGTGCAACTGGGAACGTAGTAAGATGAAGAAGAAGAATACAAACAGGAAGGCTACTAATCCTACTATGGAAGGCTTACGCACGCCGGCCGTGACCTTGGCCGAAGGTCGGTCGCCTGCCAGCACTACGTTGTCCTCGACCCTGCTTCTCCCGCATTATTTAAGAGCAGGCTTTTGTAAAATACCTCAAACAATATTTTTAGATGCCAGTTTGCGTTACTATTTTACGTTTTTCGGCAAACATTTTTAGGGTACAATCCACTAGATGACAAGTGAAATTAGACACTTTTTTCTAAACGTCAAAACAAACACTTTCTATGGAATTTATATGAAATACACAACTGTGACGTCACGCTTTTTTTGAAGTCATATATCAGTTTGCATTAATAAGTTGTTCTGCATTAATAAATCAAACATTTTTTGAAACTATTTTCTGAAGTTGTATTTTATTAACATGGTAAATTATAAATTTGACTTATGTAACCAGTTACTTTGTTTTTCGGGTTTGTAAATGATCGGCATCTCTGAAGCAGCTTGACAAGTGTCATAGAATGATGAAAGTAGCTTTACGTGCCTTCCGGAGTACGGAGATACTGTTACCATATTGTAATTTAAATTAAAGGTTAAAAGTATACATTAATATTTGTTAATATACACACTGTGAGAAATTGCTATTTATTATTGACACTCCATTAACGTAAAATTTAAAAATCAGCCACAAAATGAAAATATCAATTGATTAATGAAATTTGTCCCATAAGAATAAATAAAATAATAAAGCGTCAATGTCACTTCCGGGATCTATTTCTTAATACGAGTAGAGTTTAAATATACTCGTATCTATAGTAGTATGTTTTTGTAAAATTTTGTTTTTTTTTTGTGCATCGTGTTCTAGAAAGCGTTTCGGAAATTTTCGATACAGGATTACCCGAGAAAAGGCATTTCATGTTTCCCATAAGTTCAAGGGCAACAGTTGAATACGAGCGTCATAACAGGGTATTTGATATGCCTCTTTTTCTTACTTGAGATAATTTTACTGTACGTTTCGCGGCTTTTGTATTGAATGTACATATAGCTATTCTTTATTAGCAATCCAATAAAAGTGTTATTATTTAATTAACTATTGAAGGCTATTGGTAGATTGTACGTCCTTGGGGAAAACAAACGATTTATTGATAGAACAAAAAAATTCTTCGGAGTACAATGGTATAAAAACTTATGAAATTTCAAAGCTTTATAATATACTTTTTGTAGTTTAAAGTTATATTTTAATAATCAAACCCGGGATGTAAAAGATAGTGACACTTAATTTTAAATAGTTCACCTGTGCTGAAAAGACAAAGCATACCCAAAGGCTTAAGGGGCCTAAAGCTTTTCTACCCACAAAAGCCAAAAGTGGCCGTTTTTCGCTAATGTGTGTAGAAAAGCTTCACGTTCTCACTTTAAACTATAAACTGTAGTTCATAAAATAGTTTGAAGGATTATCTAGAGTCTGATCAAGACAAACAAAATTTTAAATGATATCTCCATTTCCTTTCAAATGATTTATTTCAAATGGGGGCAGCAGTAGACCTCGAAAAATGCAGGAAGCCCGCAGCACGGGAGAGGTTGAGAATTTTTTATGTCACTTGTCACACCATCCACCCATCCGTGTGCGGACCACGCCTGGTGTTACTTAACTTGGGCCACCGCGCCACCATGCTCCACAGCCATCCACATAAAGCTAAAATTTGAATCCTAACTTTTCGGAAAATAAAATCATTCAAGCCTACAATATACTTACCAGACTAGAAACATGCTATCATCACAAGGCGAACGCCTTGACCACAGAGGCAGTCAAACCATTGCCACTAATAAACTTCTAACCTTTCACTATAAAAATGACATTTTCTTTCATACACAGACAAAGGAGGCCGGATGCGCCGGCCGCGGTATTACGCAAGAGTACGCATCGACCTTGAACCGTATCGAAAGCTCCGCCTGCTGAACACAACTTTCCCGAAAAAAATACTGACAGTACAGAAATACCTTGTTTGTTTTGTTTGAGTTAGTATCGAATGGTCGCAAACGCATATAGTCACGTGGGGCCTGATAAATCAGAGTTTTGCAAGCATATGTGGCATCATAATATTTGTTGATATGTACAAATTTTAATGGGAAGTTGTTTATTTCATAGAAATATTAATGATGATTAAAGATTATAACTTTCTTACTTCGTTTCATTCGAAATCTAAATCTTTTATTCAATGGCAAAAGTCTTTGTCATAATAGATCGCAATATTAAGGGTTAAGACAATAAAGTAACATCTTACAAATTTTAAAAAGCAGCATTCAATTTTTACCCGTTATTTTTAATTTTTACCCTTTCTACCCTTTTTTACTTACCGAATATTTACCCACCTCCAGTCATGTCTCGTCTAAATCGTTCAATGTCTGAATCGCATGTCGTTTTGTTTTGTTTTACGTATTGATGACAGCCGGGACCAACGGCTTCATGTACCTTTCGAAGTATGGCGGATCCCGAGATATTTAATGTCACCCATGGCATTTATAATATGTGGCCACTTATCCAATTAGCAGCCACGACTGGAGTTATTTAACTTTTGAAAGTGCTAGTAAACTGCACCACCAAGCTCCAGAAATAACATACATATAATGATGGAAAGTGGTCAAAACAATATATAAATAAATAAAAATATGTAAATATACAGGGACAAATTACACTGATTGAGCTAGCCAAAGTCAGTTCGAGACTTGAGTTATGGGATACTAGCTCAACGATACTATATTTTATAATAAATACATATATAAATAAACATCCAAGACCCAGGACAATTTGATAAAAGGCCATTTTCCAACTTACCCTGACCGGGGATCGAACCCGGGACCTCTGGGTGGCGGACAAGCATGGTGAACACTACGCCACGGTGAAAACAATATTAATACAAAGCAAACTATTTTAGTAATTTTGTTTTTCGGCATTGACATAACAGAAAAACTGATTGTATATTTTTTATTATGCAGATAGGTGATTTAATCGTTTTTTTTTATTTAGATTTGGATTAAAAAAGTTGAATTATTGAAGTTCATCGATTAATAATTGAATAAAAATTTGTAAAGTTTATATAAAAAGATGCAAAAGTATTCTCACAGAGTTCAACTTCTATATTTATGTCTTTTGTGTGTTCCGGGGTTTAGCTATTTCCTACTTCGCTTTATTTCTACGCATTAATGGACGTTTTTAACAGTGGTAGTCATCAAAAGCTTTATAACAGCCGGCATTCATAGATAGCCTGAGTATAATACCATTTGCCATTAAGGCTTTTATTTTACCCACTCACGCGTGCAACCCACCAAAAACCTCTTATTATTCCGGGGTAAAAACTGTATATTGATACTGTTTAATATTTCTATGGACTTAATTGTCTAAAAATAAACGATTTTTTTTTATTATTACATCATGTTTTAAAAAAATGACATGTTTTTTAATAAAATTCCAAGTAGCAAGATTGCATGATTGAGAAATAAACATCAACCTCAGTCATTTATATCTATGGCTCATTTCAATTTTACCATCTGCTCAAATTCGAGGATATTTCTGTAAAGCATGCAATATTCTGCATTCGTGAAACCATTTTTAACCGACTTCGAAAAAGGAGGAGGTTATATGTTCGAATATATATTTTTTTTTATCACTAGTCATTTTGGCCCGCGTGTAGGGTGCTAGAGATTTCCGTAACACAAAAGGGTATCAAGTTTTACTGGTCGGTACAGTCGATAAACAGCATGCGGGGAATAACCACAGATGACGTAACGACTTGTGTATCGACATATATGAGTAGCTTTCATTGATTGTTAGCTCGGACACGGGAAGTCCTTGCATACTGTACCTATGCATATGTGCATTTTCAGTAGTTGACAGATTTATCGACCAATAAAAATGAGCCTTTTTAGCATCTGCTATTTGAGCCAAAGATTCAAATTTAGTTCTATAAGTCACGGATTGTATCACAATCTACTGGTTTTTGTCAATCTTCACTTGTGTAGAAAAGATCTCAATCGTATTGTGCTACACGTATATTTACATTCTAACTTCTCAAGGCTGAGAAGTTAGAATGTGTTTATCGTTATGAATTTTAGAACGATATGCTCCTTTACTAAAGACGTTATGAGACTGCATAAGATAAACTTCTTGAATGTGGATCTCTACAGATTTTGGTGAATTTTGCTCAGTTTATGGATAAATAATTTTTAACGTAGGAAGTGGAACCAAAAAGAACATGTCATGCTATGACTACAATTTCAATGGATTCGCTTTCTATAGAACAATGATTTTGTTTGTTTGTAATAACATTGTACAAAAAAAATACATTACAAAGACAACATATAAAAGAGCAAAGGCGGATTTAACCTGCGATAGATTGAGAGGATATTTTCTCAATTAAAAGATTTCTCGTGTGTGTAAGTGGCCAACACTGGTGTGATTTTTTGGCTACCTTAAGGCATCTGACATAGCTTGATGACTACCATACCAGGATACCAGCCGGGACCAAATTATACGTGCCTTCCGAAACACGGAAGAGCTCGAGAAATTTTTATACCACTTGTGGTCACCCATCCAAGTGCGGGCAACGCCCGGTGTCGCTTTACTTGCTAAAGCGCTAGTAATGCCAGGCCTATGTCACTGCCCGTTTAGGTATCAAAAATATACCTACATTATTACTATGCGCGCGGCCTCCACTTCGAAAGGGAAAATTCATCATGAATCGTTTGTCCAGAGTAATAAGAATGAAATTGGCTTGCAATGGATGTCTACGTATCTAAACGAAGAGGCGAGATGTTCTGACGCGAGCTAAATTGAACCATAGCGCTAACCACATTGAGTAGATATTTATTAAAATTTAATTTCTGAGTAAGACTTCTGTACGTGAGTACTAGTACTTATTCTGTGGTAATGCGCACTTCCAACGGGCCACTGAGCTCCTTGAACAATGAAGAATCAGTACAGAAGCGTCACACGTCCGCTTGCTTGAACATAAACCTTTATTATAACGCCACTCAACGGCAAACAATATTGGAAACACACCATTGTTGCGTGCATCACGCCCATCTTACGAGTATTGTTGTCATGAAACGTTGCCGACATGGTGTGCAAGAGAACCAAAGATCTAGAAAAGCCTTTAAAACAAGAAAACTTTCATGTAATAACTTTATTGTACCAAAGATCTAAATAAAATACAAAAAATTCAAAAGAGCAAGTATACTGTGTGGTGCCATTTCGGAGTAAAACGAATTTCAGTTATTTGTAATGCAACTGATGTAAATTTGCACTGAATAAAATATTTTTCTTTCTTTCTTATAAATAAACTATGGTGGGGTCCCAAATAGGGATCTTTTCCAGTTAACCTGCTTTATATTATGGATGTTTATTTATATTGTTTCAAGATGTATGTACATATGAAATTGTGTTGTTTTAATTGAAATTGAAATAACAGTCAAAAAGCAAAACAAAATCGACATTCCTATACAAATTGCCCGAGCCGCTGCACACTTTTGTATAAAAATGATATTTTTTTTTTGCTTTTTATTACGGGTATGTCTCTTCCACGTTGTATATTGGGGTGAAAACACAGTCCTTATTATCCTAGCAGAAAAGAGAAAACCTTTTATTTGGCTATGGCTATTATTTATTATGTACTACGAACATGCTACGAAATACGCCTACGCCGTAGCACTTTGCTACAGCATTGATAGGTGCTACAGTAAAACTTTGTAACGGATATTTTGATAACGAACTGAAAAAAAATAAATTACCGGAAAGAGAGGAATAAACCTTAAGTAATGTTTACGAATACATATATTTTGTTAATTTTAAAATATTTTGTTATGTTTTACCAACATATATGAAAATATTCATTATATAACTTTTCTAATTTCATAAATGTTTTTTACAGGTTGTAGAACCAATGTTTCTTACTTTGTTACAAATTGTAGCCATAAAAATATCATAAACGTCAAAGCAGTGTACAAAGTCACATATACCGCGTGGGAAAATTAAATTTCAACTGGCCTTTGTATTTGTGATATAAAATTATGTGCTTTCACCGGAAAAAAATCAATTAGAAAGACTGCGTTCATACATTCTCGGTAAATATTTTGTCTAACCCATCAATATAAACAATTACAATTTTAACACATTCCGGAATCTTACGCCGTGGACGTAATTCATTTGTTTTTTCTATCGTGTCTAGCTGAGTGTCGCGGAATGATTTAAACAAAATATCATCCTGTAGTCATGTAGCAACGAAAGATAATTTTATTCATAACGATAAAATCTCTTTTAATAACGATGCATCATTCAAGGGAAATTGAGATATGCATTTTTATTTCAACTTTACAAAAACAACACAAAGAACAAAAAGATACGCCATAGTATCTCTCAACAGGACCCAGGCCTCCCCCATATTTTCTACACGTCCCTATTTTTCACAATTTTCTAGTATTCGCACATTGCTATGCCGTAGCAATTCGTAGCAACTCGTAGCACACATCATAGACAACTTCGCAAGTTGCAAGTTATTCCTATTAAAACTTCTTTCATAACGCGTCGCCTCCGCAACTAAGTATCGCCATTGTTGTCAGCAACTGCAGCCACATTTGGTTTTTATAAAAATTTACTGGTGATTTTGTTTATTGAAAAATATTTATTTATCCTCTTATATTAACTCGAGAATTGAATCTATCCGGCCAATATACAATAGGTCTTACACTGTAAATCTTTAATACTACATTCGAATCCAATCTAATTTTACCCACATAGGACTAGTGAGTTATTTAAATGTAGGTACATTAATAACTTAATAGGAAATATCAAAGATTTATCTCGCTTACACCTTAACCACATAACAAATTCCCAAAAAAAAATAAACGAATACTTGACATGTACTTGGTTCAAAATATTTGATATAAAAAAACAGATGTATCTAAAAGAGAAACTCCCGAATAAACGAATATTTTACAAGTAGTTGGTTCAAAATATTTGATATTAAACCAAATGTGTCTAATAAAGAAATTCCCGAATAAAGGAATATTTTACATGTAGTTGGTTCAAAATATGTGATATCTAAACAAATGTGTCTTATAAACAATTTCCCGAATAAACTAACATTTTGTATGTAGTTGGTTTAAAATAAATTAATAAAAAAACAGCATCTCTATTTTGAAGTATAAGCATATGATATAATGATATGAAACTCGTTACCAGCGATGGCCTGATACACCGTATGTAAACAGACACCTGATAGCATGCTGATACTGATAGTGCAAAATGCACGTGCGAGGTACGAGCGAAGTTTGCTGTTCAATCGATGATATACCACTGTAAGTGTAACTTACTCACTAGTAAATCGTCAGTGTGAATTGGCTTGACTTGGGTGGGACCTATGCAACCTTAGTCAAAGCGGAGTAAATATTTAAAAAAAAAAACTAAAAACGGTCTTTAACCCAGAACTACCCAACCGATTTTTATAAAAAAAATATGGGGTTACTTGACAAGTATACTCTTTCAAACAAAAAAAGGATTTTTTAAAACGGTCCAGGCGTCTTCGAATAATCGGTGAATATTACACATTCAAAAAAAAGATCGCGACGAATTGATAACCTCTTCCTTTTTGGAAGTTGGTTTAAAAGGAGGCCATTGAAGTTATTTATCGGATCCTAGTTTACTGCGGGACTAACCGAAAAATCATTATTATACTCTTATCTAGACATATTCACAGAACTGTGGTAGGTTAAGCTAATCGGACACTTCGAAAAGAAGACTAAATTTATATTTGTATTTCACTTTAAGAAAATCATGATACTGAACCATTTTTCTCATGGAGCATCTATCACATGTCATGGACTGAGACAAAATTGATTCTATTTTAAGTACCTATACATAGTTATAAGAGTAGTAGACCTTGTTTACATGAAGCTCTATATTAATATTGGTATATTTTTATTTTAGTTCACAATTAAAATTAATTGTTTAATTTTAATTGTTAACTAAAATAGAAACAATAAAATGATCTAAATTAAACAGTTAATTTTAATTGTCAATTAAAACCAGCCAATCTAAACTATATAGGTACCAAAGCGAGTGATCCGTAAACAATCCTCTTATCAATTTGAAATTGTTTCTCACGAAACACTCCTTTAGTGTAATTCTATTACGAAACTCGAGACACTTGTCCGAGCATCTGAGATCTACCACCAATTTGTTTACCTAAAATATTTACTTATTTTCACCTGCACAAAATTTACGATGTTTAAACGCTCATTTTTATTGCATTTTTTTATAAAATATTTTATAAGTACATATACCACTATCTAAATTAATAATATGTGATGAAAAAATTCCGCCACTGTGAGATTGGAACTCACGCCCCTCAAGTCTGTACTAAGAGTGCACTTCCGATTGTGCTACCGTGACTTCGAATCACCCCGGCAATTTTGTCCATCACTTATTATCTACTAGCTTTAACCCGCGACTTCGTCCGCGTGGAAGTCGAAAATATGTCTAAGAGGATTTTAATTGGAAAATGTTGATATTTGTTGACAATTTTTTTTTTTTAATATTTTTATTTTTTAATAAAAAGTACCCTATGTTACTTCTAGTACCTCCCAGAATATGTGTACAAAATTTCATGATTATTCGTCAAGTAGCTTTTGCGTGAAAGCGTAACAAACATCCACGCTTTCACATTTATAATATTAGTAAGGATTCACGCATTTAAGGAAGCTTGCGTATAGGTTTTCATCACATATTGTTAATTTAGATATTTTTTGTGCTATTTTTAAATCAATATAATAAGAACTATTTCAATTAGCCTTTTGCTTTTTATATTATATAGGTATAAACAAATCACACAGATTAAGTTAGCCCTAAAGAAAATTCGAGACTTGTGTTGTGATGAGATGCTAACTCAACGATACTATATTTGATCTATTAAAAAAATAAGTAACAAGAATTTGGAACTAAAAACTGCAGTTGTACCGATGATAGTAATAAGCACAACAAGGGTAACCGTTACCTCCGGCGGTATTGTGACATATTATCTTTGAACTTGGAGTTATACCAACCCTAAGTGTATAGGTAAAAGGTCTGGTAACAGCGTCCTCTGTGCAAACACTTTACCATCTTTTGCGATCACCAACCTGTCTACCTAGTGTGGTAATTATAGGCAGTCCTTCTTAAATTGAGACAGGCAATTAGTCCAGCAGTGAATTGGTATAGGCTGTAAGAATATATGTTTATATACTACAGAGTGTTGATGTACAATTTGCCCGCGCTCTCCGTTCACTCGAGCCCACAGATAATATAAACGAAGCAATCAAAACGTCAACGCCAGCCGGATTGAACCAGATCGTGCACAATCAAGTAATTGGCTTGGTCGGTAAATATCAAATGTTTAAAGAATATCTGAAGTAAATAGAACCATAATATTAATCATGACTCTATTTACTAAAAGATTAATGTGTAAGCGTTAAGAAGTGAAAAGGGAAGTAAAACTTGTCACAGATAAGTAGGTAAATCGCATTTTTTTTTTAAATGCTAAAGAATCAAAATAGTGACGGAATGCTTGCTCCTACATACATACATATTTTCAGGCCTTCCTATGGGGGTAGGAAGGGACGATAGATTTCCACTTGCTACGATCTTTTGCTTCGTCAACACTCATTACTCTTTTCATATATGCTCTCCAGTTATAGGTACTCCTTACTTCACTTTTCTTTAGAACATCTGCAATTTGGTCGCAGAACGTTCGTCGAGGTCGACCCGGTCCGGTTCTTGCATCCACATCCGCACGATATTTCCACTATTCCCTCGATCTGCACGGGTAGAGAACCAGCTGGTATATTCTAAATTTATCGTTTTTCATAGTCCCGCATGTTAAAAAATTAATATGTAATTCATCATTAGAATATAAAAATAGAACGCTGATTTCACCATGTATAGCTCTGCGGGAATGATATAAGTAATCATAATCATAATCATTTATTTGTCAGACATAAATACAAAAGTTGTTAGTTTACAGTGTAGGGCCTCATGCTGCGCCGTCAGGCATACAAATTTTGTTTTTAAGAAGGTAGTTATACATTCTGTCAATTTCACTGTTGTCACAACTGTATAAAATTTTATGAATTAGAAATAAGTACGTTTTATTTTCCTCTTATTTGGTAACAATTTTACATTATATTTTGTTCTGGGCATAATAAAAGGTTCAAGTTTAGTCAGAGTTTATTAGATAAAAATTCATACACGGAATATGATTTGTCAATTAAAAATATATGTACAAGTGTCTTAAAGTTATTTGTTTCTTGGCAAGATCGAATATGAAATGGCATTACGCAGTAAAAAAAAGTAGGTCTATGGAAATGGCAGTAGGTGTCTGGAGATTCCCGGTTCGAATCCCAAAGAATCTCCCAGACTAGCATAGAAGCAATGCATATTTACATAATACACGCATGCCATAATATTCATACCAAAAATAAAACTGACAAGTTTAATGACAACTTGTAAATCCTCCCATTTGAACATAAAAATCGCATATCTGAGAAGACAACTGCGCTCCTCTCCAATACATTTATAACGTTTGCCAGTTCACAAATAACGAGTCCATTTCACGGCTCGTCGACTTCATTTCGCATTTAGCATTATAAATACGCTTCTAAAGCTCATTTATAAAGCTTTTATGCAGCACAAACACTAGAATACGAGCAAAGGCGGGATTTCACAGTAACAGGCATTACGACTAATAAAACGAAATGTGCTAACAATGAAATCACAAAAATGTTCAAGATGGTTTTAGAAGGATGAAAAGAATACTTATAGTTTCGAAATACTCATTATAAAACATAAGTACATTTAAACTAAACGCACAATTAATATTTACTTACTTCATAATACATCATAGAGCAACACGGAACTTTACTCTAAGTAATACATTCTTCGTGATCGTTTTTCGTGTATGTCAGTGATCTTTACTGATGCCACATATATAGCACTAAACTTAGCTGCAAAAATTCTGACAAGATAAAATATACTATACAATACAATACTAAGGTATTATGAAATGGTAAGAAACAATTGACAATTATAAAGTGATGCAAACATGCAAAGATTAATAATTTTGACTCAGTGGTCAGTTCAGATCAAGACACTACGCGACGAGGCGCACTTCTGAAGAAATATAGAACTTGCTTGGGCATAACTCAAAAAGATACAAATTTCAGTGAGAGCCCGCTATGCCGCGCTGCGTAGCCTGGCGTTGTACGTTACACTGTATCTTTTTTAACCAACTTCCAAAAAGGAGGAGGTAATCAATTCGTCGCGATCTTTTTTTTATTACGTTCACCGATTATAAGACGCCTGCACCGATTAGAAGAACTCTTTTATGTTTGAAAGGATATATTGGTCAGGTGGTTCCATAGAATGATAATCATAATCAGTTTTGTAGGTTGGGGGTGAAGTCCGTTTTTAGCTTCGGCCAATTATAGTAAATAAGTTCTATATTTCTGAAATGAAAGACTGACATAGATATAACGACTCATTCAAACATAACATCTCCGTACAACGCTGTAAATAAAATCAATGTATTTAAGAATGCTTAAAACCTTTACTCATTCGTAGAAAAGGCCTTAGGCCTTAAGGTTGAACTAGTCGCCGGCTCGAACTCACAGGTGGGCGCGGCCTAAAAGCATGCTGTCTCACCTAACATTGTGTTCGGGCGAAGCAGGAGGTGAAATGCACGATAAATTAATAGTAAACAGAGGGCGTTAAAATACGTAAAGTCATTTGGAAAAAGGTGTTTTATGGAAAACCAATGAATTAATCGATTACAAATAAAGATTATTAAAATCTTCGATAAATAAGCCGTGTCGGTGTAGACTTTGTTTTGGAGATTTAACACTTCTTTTATTACTTATTTACGCCAAAAGATGCTAGGGGAAAAGCGCGAAGAGGTGATAGAAGCCGCTAAAATCCTAGAGAAGGAAGCTGGGAAAGTCGGTCTGAGGATTAACCACGATAAAACTGAGTACCTTCACATGAAACGTTATTAAAATACTCGCGCATGCCTTTCTGACCTAACTGTTGAAGGTATTAAGTACAAAGGAGTTGCGAAATTTAAATATATCGGGTGCACAGTAACAGATACAAACACCCGAAGTGAAGAAATAAGCACTCGCATCCAAAGCACATTAAGATGTAGCGCGGCACTACACAAGGTTTTAGCGTCCAGGATTCTTAGCAGAAGCACAAAGCTTAGGGTATATAAAACGGTCATAAAGCCCATACTAATATATGGCTGCGAGACCTGGACGCTAACACTAAAGGAGGAAAACCAACTGTTGGTAGCAGAGCGCAAAATATTTCGCAAAATCCTCGGACCGGCAAAAAGTGCTGATGGAAGCTGGAGAGTCCGAAAAAATGTGGAGATAGAGGAGCTGGTAAAAGAGCCGAATATAATTGGTGTCACTAAAGCGCTACGCTTACAATGGCTTGGGCATCTGGAAAGAATGAAGGAGGATCCTAGCGTCAAAGCAGCATATATGGGGAAAGTATCAGGCCGAAGACCAGTCGGTCGACCCAGATATCGCTGGAGCGATACGGTGCAGGCTGATCTGCGCGAGATGGAAGTGGTCGGCTGGCAAGATATCGCTCAGAACAGGAAATTGTGGCGCTCTTTCGTCTCGGAGGCCAAGATCCACTTCGGGTCGCTGAGCCAGCGGAGTAAGTAAGTAAGTAAGCAAAAAAAAAACGAATCTTTGATGGCTCATAACTTTTTAATGGCTTTTTTTACTATTCTGTATCCGTACAGACAAAATTTATATAAAATAACGAGACAAAACGATATCATGTTAAACTTTGGATATTCAATGTCAAACAGTGGAGGAAATCCACTCCGAAATTTCTATAGAAAATATATCAACTAGTTCAACCTCAAGTCCAACTGCTACATTTTTTTAATAAAATTTAATAAATAAATAAATGCTGCCACAAAATGTGTGTTTGTTGTTAAATAAATAAATCCTAAGATTGTCTAGTTGTACACAATATGGCATAGGTACGGACATCACGTGACATTGATATCTCACGATATCGGTCCCAAACGGGCCGGACGTGACTTCGGCAAAGAAACGATTCCTATTACGAGTATTATTAACTGCGGGATGTGTCACGTGAATAGGAATGACCAAATCTCTGGACTTTAAATGACTGTATACTAAAGAGATTTTGAGGAGCTTGGCCCGGTCGGAATACTCAGTACTAGAGCTTGTGCAAGTTTAGGGACTGGGCGTGGTCCGCTGTTGAATGGGTGACCAAAAAAAGCATTTTTTTGCGCGTTGGCGCGTTGTTCCCTGCTCTTATCATTCTATGGCAGTCGTCATGTTCTTTGGTTTTTAACCGACTTCCAAAAAGGAGCAGGTTATCAATTCGTCGCGATCTTTTATGTTTTTTTTTATGTATGTTCACCGATTATGCAAATACGCCTGGACCGATTTGAAAAATTCATTTTTTGTTTGAAAGGGTATACTTGTCAAGTGGTTCCATAGAAATTTTGTCAAAATCGGTAGTGTAGTTAGGGGGTGAAGTTGGTTTTTAGTTTTGTTAAATTATCTTATAAGATAACCGGTATCTTTGTTATAAAAACTTAAACCTCAATTTATATTAAACCATTTCACGATTACATCTTTTTACGTAAAATCTTTTTTTAACCCCGGATGCAAAAAGAGTGATATGTCTGGGTGTCGTAGCGCCTAAACGAATGGGCCGATTTTGATTCGATTCTTTTTGTTTGAAAGCTGCCTTGATCGAGATGGGTCTTAACTATTTTTGATTTAAATCGGTTCAGCGGTTTTAAAGTTATGGGGGTGAACGCTTGAAATTCGAGGGTTTTTTTTATTTGCCTGGCAAAAAACTTTGTTATCTTATATGGTTGAGTGTAAAATGGTACTTACTTTGCGGGCTACTGGTACATAAGTGCGTACCTATTTTTTTATATCGATCACATTGATCGACCTTAAAATGCCAATAAAATGTTCGTTCCACACCTGGCTCTCCAGACTTCATAAACCTTCGGGAAGTGGTCATCAATTTCACGTGCGGCAATTTACCTTTTAGGGTTTCACTAATATGCTGCATGATATATCCTTTCAAGTCATCCTGCCGACCCCGCACTCCTATACCTTTCATCAATTTTATATCTGTAGGCCTCGGGTATAATCGCTCACACTGAATGAGTAAGTAGTGACGGATGGCTATTGGCTAGCCCACTGCCTATTTAGATAAATATATATGGACAAATTATACTGATTAAGCTAGTTCCAAAGTAAGCTTAAACTGGTGTTATGGGATACAAACGCAACGATACTATATCTTATAATAGATAAACACCCAAGACCCAAAACAATTTGAAAAAGGCTATTTTCCAACTTGCTCTGGCTGGGAATCGAACACGGAACCTCCAAACGGCGAACTAGCATGGTTGCCACTGCGCCATACGTCACAGCTGTAGTACGTTCCATGTTTTTCTTTGCTCAAGACCAACATGAAAGGTGACTTTTACACAAAACAAACAATAACTTTTTAAACGTGGTGTACTAAAAGAAAGTAAGCATACGTCTATCGTATATATGTAATTACTCATGTACAGAAGTGTAAACTACTCTATTCATTGTATTCGTGCCTTTATATTCATAAAAATCTGCCCTCCATCATACATATTACATGGTGAGTATCTAACACAGTAAAAAAAATCTAGATCTATGGTGAGTATACTACTTATTTAAGGAGTGCAGACTTTTTTATGTAACTGACAGAAAAAACAGAGCTCCTTAAATCAGTAGCGTTGTACTTGAAGACAGATTTTGTATACAGCGGTTAAAGTACCTATAAACTTGTTTAACCATCACCAAATTAACAACGAGCGCGAATAAAACTTGACGTACCTACCCATCACATAACCTTTTAGACTAATGAATATTTTATGTGCATCGTACCTGTACTCAAATGAAAGCCTTATCGCAAATGCAATTTAATTTCGCACTGCGACAGGTTTCTAATATTGGACTTTATTATATGAAAGACCGGGAGAAATATTCTTGGTAAGATTTTATACGAAATCAAAAGCTAAAGCAGTTTTTTTTTTAGTTAGTTTTTTAGTCAGTTTTTTTTTTTGCTTATTTATTCGCAACTTTCGGCGTAAATGAGTAATAAAAAACTGTAAAATCTCCAAAACATTTTAATAAACTTTATTTGTAATTGATGAATACAGTAGTTTTTGCATAAAACCCCTTTTCCCAAAGTACTTCACGTATGTTTTTACGTGCTTGGTTTACTATGAATTATCGTGCATTTCACGTCACTGCTTTGCCCGAACACAATGTTAGGAGAGAGAGCATGCTTCTATGCCGCGTCCACGTGTAAGTTCGAGCTCGAGACTAGTTCAACCTTAGTTACACTGAAATAGATAAAGTGTGTAGATATATACTTTATGTTAAGAGTTTAAAATCTCAGTTTATAAATTTAGGAATAATTGTTAAGAAGAAGTGGCAAAATATATTATTTAGAGATCCCATTACACTAAATCCCATTGTTAGGCAAAGGCCTCCCTCTTGGCTCTTCATATATCCTTGTTTTGTCTGTTCACGTGCCATTCCTTCGAGTAGGCGTAATCAAAGATAATAAAATGAATATCAATAACCTTATATCAAAGAGTTTTAATGAAAGTTATTACTTCTACATTCAAAGAAACTGACTAAATCAAAGAAGCATCTATAGCTAGAAACACTAATTTAATACGGCGCATTTCAAAGAACCGGTCGAATCTTGAAAGTGCAGATTCACTGACCTATTTGGCTTTGAAATGGAACGTAGATACAAAGAATGTCGAAAGAAAGCACTGAATGTAAATGCTGAGTCAACGCCTCGACTATTATACGAATATGTTTTTTTAGCTTTACTGCTTAGGTACTTACTTATACTTAATTTTACGGCTGTATTACATTACATTGTTATGGAAATTATTTCATATTTTCCATAACACTTTTTTACCACATGATTTTTCTTTAATTCCCTCGATAGGCTTTTCCGCTATACATGGAAAATGATGCAGCGGAAATATGTTGTCTACACACACGTACTTCTGTCATTTATATCAATATGGAATAATACTGCTTTTAGATAGACTACGTATAGATAAGCACATTGCATTTCACACTGGGGTCGTCCATTCATCACATGATGCTTTAGCAACTTTAACCCCCTAGTGACATGTGAATTTAGACTAACTCCCAAAAAATCAGGAGTATTATTTGGCACAAATTATCTTTAATTTTCTGAATACTATCTTAAAATATAGGTATAACCGGCGTGTCAACGTTAGGCGAAATTCAATACGCGTGATATCTTACTATATCTCCCCTTATTTTAATTTTTGTCAAATGCCTTAGCCTCCCTTTCGAACCTCCTATAGTTATAAAGAATAAGTATAATATAGATCGACCACTGTGCGAATTTTCTCACGACAATTTTACTTCAAAAGAAGCACGTAATTGTTGATGAAAATGATTGTATGTGTCTCTTGTTAGAATACTTAGTCAGAACCGATCGTCCCTGTTGTGAGCCAAGGAATCAATACTTGTAACATCGTGACATAAAAATAATGATCATTTTATTACTAGTCCCTCAATCTTATTTTATTTTTTGTTTACATACTTTTTTACAAATGCAGAGATATAACATTACAATCCGTTGTAGGTCGTGAGTTTAAGCTATGAGATATTTTATTGTAATTTTTTATTTTAAACGTTTTTGTATTATTACTTTTAATGTGATAAAATAATTTTTTTTACTCCCTCTTTTTTGTATGTAACATTCGTTATATACATTTATTGCAAACAAATTGTAGTCTATGTCACTCGGACATTATTGCCAAATCAATTGACTTCTCATTTGTGAAAATTGGATAAGCGGTTTGGATGCTATGGTCGAATAAATACTCACATTCCAAATTCACGTTCACCAATTCCAAATTCCACGTAAATTGAACCAAAATGGCGGTCGTCTGCGCAGTATTTTTACCTACAATTTTTTTTTGGTTCAATCTACGTTGCGGGATTTTATACAAAAGTGCTTTGAAGCCCGCCATTTTTGTTCAACTTTTTTGTGTCGCATTGTATATACAGACTGCTAAAATCATTACCCTTACGTTTTGCTTTGCCGTAGTCGGTAATTATAGATATAAACAAGCTACCTTCCGTTGGATGTATTTACTGAACCTTTTATTTATATTATATAAAAGCGGGATCGTATGAAATAAGGGCACAGTAATGGCGTCTTAATAATTCACTGGAACCAGCCGGTAAATATGAAATAACTTTTTTAAAAAACAGACTCTGACACGAAACTGAGAAAACTATAAATTATAGTATATGACGACCTCCGTGGCGAAGTCACTATGCTAGTCCGCCACCCAGAGGTCGCGGTCGGGGCAAGTTGGAAAATGGCCTTTTTCAAATCGCCCTGGGTCTTGGATTATTTGGTATTGTTGAAAAAATAAAACGTCACAAAATAATGTCACTTGGCATGATCATTACTTTGCATCGGTTCATTCTCTTATCATTACAAACATAGTCCGCATTTGGATGGGTGACCACAAGTATCATGAAAAAATCTCGAGCTCCTCCGTGCTTCGGAAGTCACGTAAAAGCCGTCATTATTGTTTAGCAGTCGTCAAGATATGTCAGATGCCTTTAGGCAGCCTGAAAAATCTGACGCCAGTGTTGGCGACTTACACACACGAAAAACAAACAAAAGTCATAACAAAACAATTTATTTTTGACACAGGATACTACTCTATTGTCAGCCTTAGGAAGTTTGCGTTAACACAAACTTCTGAACTTGCTGATCCAAACAGCTTTTCCAAATTGTCATATTATCAGAACCTATTTCTCCCTGCACTTTGTGCGTGGGCGTCACATTGCGACATTTCGCTTTTTCTCCAGTTTAAAGGTCAAAACATCTGCCATTTAAATACTTTGGTATCTCATAGACGGGGGGCGGAATATCCTTTGCTCTGACCTGTAATCCGATGAAGCTGTGCCATTAATTTTACGGTAATTGGATTATGTGTATTTGTAGGCGTTGAGAACATTTCGCCATGATATATTAATAAATTAAATTTGCGCCTCTTTTCAAAGGTCACTCCAATATTAAGTCGTCAGTTCAAAATAAACCATAGTAATAATAAAAGATGTAAGATTTAGACAAGATGGCGGGTCGAACTCGAGAAATATCATATCATTTCATTTATTGCTTCCTTAATGTATCATATAGGTCTTTATTAACAAAATAAGTAACAATTAAGGACCCTGACGGGCGCTGCAATGGGGAAGGGCCACATTTTTGTCAAATAATAAATAATACCCCGTTACCCCGTATTATAGGCTGAAAACAGTCAGTAAATCGTTTAAGGGAAACTGTATAAAGTTTTATAATAAATTGCCAGAATCGGTCCTTGATATGCCAGATAGAAAATTTAAAGCTTATGTAAAGAAAGTACTTTGTGGGAAGGCTTATTACGGAACCGATGATTATCTTAAAGACAAAAACGTCTGGCTTGAGCTTGACGCGGGTCCCTTTGAAGGTTTATATTTGTACACTCACAAATAACATAATTTGAATACAATCAGTACATGAATTTTATACAAATTGACATTAATTTCAAATTTGACATTTTCATTAATAATTATGACATAGCAATGTATTCTCAGTCCACACATCAAATTTTAATAACAGTATAATTGTAAGGTTGACGTTTTTGGAGAAAATGCTGCAGTACAGTTTATTACCGCTTCTTCTGTACTTGCGCTTTGGAGGCGGTAGTAAACTTAGTTGTAAGTAAATGATCTGACGTCAACAATTAACTATTAAGAATTCGAAAGAAAAAAGAAATGACAATTATCAAGTGATATAAATATCCAAAGATAAATAAATGATTTTTAACTTTTGACTTTAAAAAAAAATAATAAAAAGAAATGTGGTGTCGTGGGACACCAGGTAGGAACGAAGTTCAAAAGTTCTTGTGTATACGACTGTCGCGCCTGCGCACGTCTCATTTAACGAGGTCATCCTTACGGTTTTACTATCACATTTTTTTCAGTTCGGTCGCGCAGCAAAATCCCTATCTCCTCCGAACCTGCCGTAAGGAACTTCGTTCCAATAATAAATATATAGGGACAAATTACACTGATTGAGCTAGCCCCAAAGTAAGTTCGAGACTTGTGTTATGGGATACTAACTCAACGATACTATATTTTATAACCAATACATATGTAGATAAACATCCAAGACCCAGGACAATTTGAAAAAGGCCATTTTCCAACTTGCCCTGACCGGGGATCGAACCCGGGACCTCTGGGTGGTGGACTAGCACGGTGACCACTACGCCACGGAGGTCGTCTATGTTGTTCAATTATTTTATAATATATTTTTATTTTATGTGTATAATATTTATGCAAGTTATATTTTATACGTCGCATCATAAGTTTATTCATTAATAATAAGTTAATAGATGTCAAAATTTTTATATACATATGTCAGGAATTGTTATCAATTTAATATATTGCCTTTACGGTGTAATTTTGACCAAATATTCGTTAATTGTGTAATAGCATTTATTAGTCAATAGTTCTTTGAGTTGGTGTAGAAACGTTTTATTATTCTCTATGTCTTTGATGGCAGAATATTTGTGAAATCGCAGAAGACAGGGACGTGTGGAAAGACAAGAGGATTGTCTTTGCCCAGCAGTAGGACACAATACCTACAGGCTAGTAAAAAAAAAGAGATGTAAAGGTATGTATCACACCTTCGCGTCAAAACGAATTAACAATCGACATTATTGTTTGCATGCAGATACTTGAGACACCGGGGTGTGACTTTATAATTATTAACATAATTATTGTAATTATTTTCTTCTTTCTTTCTACATTTAAGAACCAAGCTCTTGTCCGTGTCGTTGTATGTAAAAAGACGCATACAATAGTTTTGGTAGAGATATTATTTATTTATCTCTGCCATTATTGTTATAACAAAAACAATATAATAACCTTATTTTCTGTATATTATCAGACGTTTCTCCTAAAAATAATATGTTAGAAAAATAACATGTGATGTATTAAAACGATAACAAGAAAAGGCACTGAACCATCTTTGTGTACTATATCCTGCAAGAGCTTCGCTTATTGCCCGCGCGTTAAAATTAGACCATCTTTACTTGACACAGTTCTGCCGTAGTCGACTTGCAGGTCAGCAATAGAAGGCACTTAGCCATCGTCGTGATAATCCTCACAAGTACCACTAAACAGTACTTAGAAGCTAATAGTGCGCATCTTTTAAAATCCGCCATCTTGACATAGTTCTGAGAATACCTGCTAATTATGATAGTTCCCTTTTAGGTCAACATTAGAAGCTTAGATAGCACTTAGCATCTTCGTGATACTCGTAAGCCTCATAAATGCAACCCAACATGACAGGTAAGAAGCCTCTTTTAAAATAGCCTATTTTGACATAGCTCTGAGAATACATGCTAATTATATATTACTCAATCAGGTCAACATTATGGACAACAATAGACAACAAATTTTTTTCTGATAATTCCCAAAAGTAAATAAATAAATATATAGGGACAAATTACACTGATTGAGCTAGCCCCAAAGTAAGTTCGAGACTTGTGTTATGGGATACTAACTCAACGATACTATAATTTATAACAAATACATATATAAGATAAACATCCAAGACCCAGGACAATTTGAAAAAAGGCCATTTTCCAACTTGCCCTGGCCGGGGATCGAACCCAGGACCTCTGGGTGGCGAACTAGCATGGTGACCACTACGCCACGGAGGTCGTCAAAAAAGTGTGTAAAATGATAACAAAAGCACAGTTTAGATGGTCGTTCTTGCTAGACACAGATCTAAAGGATACCTGCGAAATAGAGGCTCCCATGACTATCTTAGTAAGTGAGGTCAATAAACGAATCCTCATAAATGCGTCGCTTACACCTCTCACGTTTTAAAATGGCCCATCCGAGTTTTGACTCAGTTTTAAAGCATAATATTATAATTCTGAAATTTTAATACGTTCAACAAAATTTAATGTGTACAAGTATTTGATTTATACGTACAATGGGCTCAATTTTTGTCTCAGGTTGCATCCTACTAGCATGATCCGAGGATTGTCGACGTCGCAGAGAAAGGCCAAGAAAGATATGGCGCGATGACCTCGACGCTTTCTAAGGTAAATGGTCAGTGAAAGCAAGAGATCTCTCCCATTTCCTTCCACGTGTCTCGTCACGTGGAAGGAAATGGGAGAGACCTTCAACAGTGCCCGACAGTGGGACGACATAGGTTATTAAATGAAAGTAATGCATGGTAATTTTTTTTGTAAATAAAAGTTAAAGTTATATCATACACTTTACCTCAATGCAGTCTTGATCACAACAAACATTGTATAATGAAATTCAAACTGCCTCCGGGGAAATCTAACTTGGCGATGGAATACAAAACAAATTAAATCAAAAGGAGACATGGAAAAAGAGCTTCTTGGCGATAAAGAAAATTTGCAATTGATTCTACTGTGTATACGGAAATTGCACATATATGAACGGATAGAAAATATATTTCAGCTAACATACTTTAAATATAAACACCATTGAAACTTTTTCATAATTTCAGGCTCTAGCCGAGATATGGAACTTGCCCGGGAAATACGAAGTAGTTAATAATAAGTACTGATAAGCCTGATCGACGTTCCTGGGGATCTCAGAGTGCATTTTGGCCAAAGATTAAGTCTGGCGATACAACGAGGCAATGTCGCCAGTATCTTAGGCACCCTGCCCTACGACCGTAGCGATTTGGGATATATTTTTATATAAGATAATGTTTTTTTATATAATTAGGTATATTTTTTTTATAGTTTTCGTTTAATGTAGGTAGGATATTTCGATTTTAGTTTAATTTTTTAATTGTATCATTTTGTGTTTAATTTGTTTTAAATAAATAATAAAACCAATAAATACTGTATAAAACAAAAAGGTCTATACTTAACGGCAAGTATTTAATTCTTTAATACAAAATGACGAACTGTATTATAGAACACCTATCGTCATAAAATGTAATGATTAGGTTTATATTAATCCATTCCAATCCATATTAATCCATAACCGCTATCTCATATGCCTCTGGTTCAATATGAGCTTATCTGAGCTTATGAGTAGCTTAGGTTACTTTGCTTAATTTGAGGGTAAATATAGATTTGAAAGGGATGACCTAAATTTGAAACAAAAGAAGTGTAATACAAAATATTTAAGGTGTTTTTGATAAGCACACTTGAATAAACCAATAACTTGTTACGCCTTAGTTTAATTTTTCATCTCTGAATAGTACCGATATATAATATTCAGTTTAAGAACAATGATATTGTTTTTGAGTTTTCAAAGCGATGGTTAAAGCCAGGGTTGTCAATATGACTTCTCAGCGCTTTCATGATTAAACGTAAAAATATATTTTTTTATTAATGTCCTCGGTACTTGATAGAGTGGTGGATTGCTTGATAGAGATCCCTCCATTGGATAAGTCTGTAATAGTATTTACTTTATCGTACAATTAAATATGATAAACAAAGAAAACGTTTTGAAGATTTTTTCAAGTTTTTTCATCCATCAATTTTTATCCATCTTCGAAAAAGTTAAGAGTTGATTCTGTGACGTATTAGTTTATAATATTTTTACTTTTAAAACATATCTCTACACGTATGTAAGTGATTATTTGTTCAAACAAATTACTTGCATGACTCAACGAAATTCGATTGAGATAACTTTTATCAATTTTGTCACAAAACTAAGGCGAAACAGAAGCCTAAAGCACTCCAACGCTGTATTTATGAACTCCAGACACTGGAGGTATGAAATAAATAATTTATCAAATGTCTTTACGTAACACACTGAGCTCGGCGAGCAATATCGAGCAATGACGAACAATTCCCGCAAATCCCGCCTTTACTAAATGTCATTCGATCACGCTAAATCCCTCTATAAGGTTTATAAACGGTACATTCAGTGACAACAGCAGCTTAGCGATTTGATGTGCATGTGACAATCCAATGATAGAAAACAAGGCGTTTCTTATTATTATTTATACTATCTAATTTTCTAGATCTTAAATGTGTTGTTTTGAAAATTAGATTCATTTATATACCTATTTGTACATTTTTTAAATACTTTAAAAGATACATTATCTACATTTAGTGCAGAAAACTTTATGATTAATTTATTGATATGTGCTTTAATTTACGAAATATTTTTAATCAGGTATAGTACTACTCTTTCTTACGTACAAACAAAAAACTTTACGTGTAAAACAATATTTGTATATGTAGGTATATTTACAGGATATATGTTTGTATATATATAAGAAGGTCAAGCTAATTTGCTTATGCAGTATTCAACTATGGCAATAAGTTTGGAAAAGCAAGCTTATCGGATGTCAAGCCATTTTCCTGAAGAAAACTCATCGCAAGCTGCTACCCGATATCCGAGATCTGACATTACTGGCAGCAACTTTATTGCTGATAGAGGTACCTACATAACAATGCATACATAAATACTTGCAAAAAAACAAAGAGTGCGAATAAATTGATCAAAATAAGTGACATAAGTATCTGACTGTAAAATACCTTTACAAAAAAACTTTCAATTTCGGATGTTATCAAATTAAATCACCCGTACATTTACACACAGGTTCACATTTTAAACAACAACCTTTTTATAACAAGTTAGCTTTTCCATACAAATAAGCGCTTAGCCAAACGGATTCTTTATAAGAAGACGAACCATTTTATCGATTTTCAATAAATTTTTTTTTTGTGGAAAGTAATTTAGTATTATGGACGTAGTGCTGGCTTCAAAACGACTGACTGTTAAAAAGTCACACCGTATAATGCTAGATTTGCTAGTTACAAATTTAACATAACGATGGGAAAACTCGTACTGAAATGCAATAATAAGCTACTGCAATATTCAACAGAACTGAAGTTAAATCCCCGTTGGCAGGGCATTATGGGATCTCTACGGAACGTACATTTGGGGCGCGGGAAATTTACTGCCGACATTTCCAAGGAGAAACGTTCTCGGCGATTTTTGACCATGCCTCTTGCTAACTTATGATCGTAACATAGGGTATTATGTTACGGAATCGAATAATATTTTCATCTGAACTTGGTACTTTAAAGGACGCTTCCCAGAGAAAATGAAATGAGCATATATTACAGCAGGAATTTTAACTGTTTGACAGATTCAGATTTAAGTCTTGTTGTATTGAATATTTTTATTATTCCCAAAGCTGAAAATGAAAAACAGTAAAGCTACTACAATAGTACTATACTGGTAATATGGTTGGCTGGAAGAAAATGAGCTTAGAAAAATAAAATTTAGAAAATAAATACCAGTAATAATAGCAAAATTTTAATGTCAAATGTTAAATATTGATTTCGTAATATAATCGTAAATAAATTTGTACAGAAATTATTAAAATAAAACATTTATTTTATAATGAGTAAAGTTGAAGAAGTTCGCAAGTCACCGTCTTAAAGTTTTTTAATTGCATTAGCACACCTGCGTCCCACTCAAAAATAGGTCAGAACGATTACGAGGGCACGAACTAATAGACGTTTAGCCGTTTATCTCTCTTTATTGACTTACAATGACTATAGGTTTCATTTATTTATTTATCAATGTTTCAAACTCGATACCTATCTAAACTTTTACTGGGTGTGTCCAATCGTCTACAGTCCAGGTTAAACTAAAACACACTCTTTATTTAGCAATTTCTGGGACCTTCTCTTTTGAGAATTCTCTATCTTTGGTCTTTGAATTAAAAGTTTGTAAAACGCTCTCATGATTCGATCAATATTAGAAGCAAATAATTTGATATTGCACGGAAGTATATATATTTATACATTGTCCTTGTTATTAAAGGGGTGTTTATTTCGTATTCTATCCATAAAAATATTTTAAAATGTAGAGATTCTATATATGGTCTACTCTTTCAATGCTTTTAAATCTTCAACTATATACACTCATCAATGTTCTAGATTGACTGAGTCAAGTCCGTTTTCAACATTTATTTCTATTTACTTACTATTAGTTGAATAAATGAATGTGTTCACTCATACATTTATTCGGGACAATGTTTCCCATCTGATCGGTAAGATATTTATTTCATCTATCTTTAAATACCAGTATAATCTTGACTAAAGCACACATACCTATGTCATTTGATTTCTTACAATGGCATGAAAAGGCATGGCTACACTGCCGCTACCTTCTACAGTCAATTTACATATAACTAATTCTATTACATACTACATTCTGTCCCCGTATTATTTGCATAGTAAACCGCTAGTGTACTATGCGATAATAGAATTGGCGAGCTATAAAAAGATTTCGACCTTATGCCGTTAAATTAGATTTCCTTTCGCTAAGACGCGTCGCTTACAAATTTCCGTATCGCGGCATAGAGCGAACGTAACACAACACAAATAAGCACCTGTTTCCGCATAGGGCATTCAACTTGATTGCTTTGTTATTGTTTTATATGTTTTATTTGTAAATTTTTGCAATTTATTTATTAAAGTTACGGTAAAGAAGTGGACGGTGTTGACTTGATTCTTTGACTGACAGGAATATTAATTACAAATTTACCATACTTGTTTACATAAGTTTAATTCAAAGTTCCTAATCGTTTTAACGTTGCCGTTGCTTTATAGAAGACGTTGTAGGTAGGTAAGTAGGTTAAAGTTTTAAGGCATGGTTAAATGCGTAAAGATTGAAGTAGTCTCTACCTACGTGAGAAATATATATATTTTAATATAAGCATATAGCGCTACAAAAGGCCGTTTAATAAAGTAACAAGTAAATTAATAAACGTAGACACGTTCTATTTCCATTAGTTAACTCAGCACTCCAAAATATAAAGAAAACAAAGGAAGCTGGTTCCCCAGCGAATTCGGCGAGTTTTATTTGATTTACACTCGAATAGCCTATATTAGAGGAGGAGGGCTAATTGTAGCCACGTCAATACTTCGACCACAGAATAAAGTGATAACACAAGAGTAACTTCGATTCGTCGTCTAGAAAAAATCGCTTTAACCGACAATACCGCTGATTTTACAGGTCATTTTTTTTCCACTTTCTTAACGTATCTACATACTATTGAATAAGTACGCTAATATTATAACAATCTAGCCTATTAATCTAAGTCTAATAAGTAATTTATCATTGACCTAGTTTTATAAGCAATAGTATAAGAATGTGTCCATCGGCACTTTTCTTACTGTCTCTATCTCTGTACTTACAGGTAAATGTTTTTTAATGTGTAAGCATATTTTTTAACTTTGGTGTACAACAAAGTATATTACTGATCTAATTACTTGGTTCTTTGAATTTTATGTTAACAATTAAGCCAGTGCCTACTGTAGAATCCCTGAAATGGTAATAGTTAACACATTCTGACGACCTCCGTGGCTTAGTGATCACCATGCTAGTCCGCCACCCAGAGGTCCCGGGTTCGATCCCCGATCAGGGCAAGTTGGAAAATGGCCTTTTTCAAGTTTTCCTGGGTCTTGGATGTTTATCTATATATGTATTTGTTAAAATATAGTATCGTTGAGTTAGTATCCCATAACACAAGTCTCGAACTTACTTTGGGGCTAGCTTAATCAGTGTTATTCGTCCCTATATATTTATTTATATTGATTTATTTATATTTATTCTAGTGAAACCCTTATCATCCTAGTCTAGGAAAAGGAAAAACTAAGAATGTACCAGTCTTCCCGCGTAGATCGTAAAATCGAGGGAGTAAGTGAGATTTGAATCATGTTAATGGGCAATGCGGCTAGCAACTTTCACTATTTTGATTCCTTTCATCCATCCTATCGTCCATTCCATCTTAACGCCCACTATCACTCTAAGCGTGGTCTTTGGGCTTTACGGCCCTGGGCTCTGTCTACCCCGTCAGAGATAAAGACGTGAAAATCTCTGTATAAAAACCCTTGGGCATGTGCATATTAGCGTCGCTCATGCTGCTTTAATAATCCTCTTAAATGTTGGCTATATTTGCAGTTTCGTTTTCTACATTCCATTTTTGTACAATCCCTATTTTGTAAACTTCAGCTAGTGTAATTGCGGTAGCTATTTGGTGAAATCCTATTTCTTACAATATAACCCTTAATATTAGCAGACCTTTTTGGTATACAAACCCCAAAACTTTTGAAAGAGATTTTTTGTGAGAACCAATATAATGATGCACGATGCACCTGATGACAAGTTTAAGGATATCTGAAATTCGTGTACAATAGTTTCACAAAAGTGCTACTTAGTGTACTTAGTGTTTACTCTTCAATTCATTTACATTAATTAAATTTGTGATTTTATCCCCAGGTATACAAAAATACTCATTATTTTTTTAATGTTAGTTGTTATGTTATAGATGAAGTAAGACGCATTTCTGCTGTAGATAATGTACATTTGTACTTTATCTACAGCAGTAATGCGTCTATAAATTGATATCCAAAGCAGGAATGCTCAATTTGTTAAAAAGTTTAGACGATATTTCAAGCCCATTGTAACAAACTGTCGCATAATTTTCGTTTTTCAATAGAAAACGTAACAAATTTCCCGCGAGCTTGCACTGACATCCAGTATGCACTGAAACACATTTTTCGACGTCGTCGGTTCGGCAAGCCTATTAATTTTCTGTGTACAAAGCCGAGCAATTTAATATACGAGCGATGTCGATTTAACATAATAAGTTTGTAATAACAAGTAAACAAACATCACCATCAATATATTTAAGCACTGGGTTTTTGTCGGCGGAGTATTTTTCATGTCTCCCTATTTTCGACAAAACATACAAACATTAACTAGGTATATTATTTATTTATTGAGCCAAAATCTACAATAGGTGGTCTTAATGCTAAAGCATTCTCTCCCTGTCAACCATATATATCCATAAAATCTCCGTATACTAACTGATTAATCAAATAGGGTATAAAAGCTCGATGGCAGTGTCGGATCTAGACCTTTTTGTAAGAGGGGCAAATTCTGAATATGGCGTCCCAGCGTCCCATTTATTTCTGGCGACGAGGGGGGGGGGGTCCAAATAGGATAGGAGTGAACTCTTTACGACATTTTTTTTGACTAAATCTAAATGTGCCGCCTCATGTACAGTTATTCCTATGTCCAAGAGGAGGGGCACCTCTTTCGCCCTAAATATTTGATGAATTAGGAATTAAGAAAATAGAAAGTAAATGAATTAAAGAGAATTTCATTGCTCGATATTGCTCGCCGAGCTTAGTGTGTTACGTAAAGACATTTGATAAATTATTTATTTCATACCTCTAGTGTCTGGAGTTCATAAATACAGCGTTGGAGTGCTTTAGGATTCTGTTTCGCCTTAGTTTTGTGACAAAATTGATAAAAGTTATCTCAATTGAATTTCGTTTAGTCATGCAAGTGATTTGTTTAAACAAATAATCACTTACATACATGAAGAGATATGTTTTAAAAGTAAAAATATTATAAACTAATACGTCACAGAATCAGCTCTCAACTTTTTCGAAGATGGATAAAAATTGATGGATGAAAAAACTTGAAAAAATCTTCAAAACGTTTTCTTTGTTTATTATATTTAATTGTAAGATAAAGTAAATACTATTACAGACTTATCCGATGGAGGGATCTCTATCAAGCAATCCATCACTCTATCAAGTACCGAGGACATTAATAAAAAAATATATTTTTACGTTTAATCATGAAAGCGCTGCAAACGATGATACACATGATTTCCTTTTCGAAGCTAATTTAAATGTATTCCAATTTTCTGGAAGCAGCAGATTCTGCAATACATTCGATTGGCGACGCACATAAAAAACGGAACTAGTCTGCGTCGCAGCCGTAACACGATTACATTCTATTACCTATAGAAGCCTCGTTTCCTTGAGTTTAACGTTTGTTGGCAACCTTGGCTTTTACCATCGTTTTAAAAACTCAAAAACAATATCATAGTTCTTAAAACTGTATATTATATATCGGTACTATTCAGAGATGAAAAATTAAACCAAGGCGTAACAAGTTATTGGTTTATTCAAGTGTGCTTATCAAAAACACCTTAAATATTTTGTATTACACTTCTTTTGTTTCAAATTTAGGTCATCCCTTTCAAATCTATATTTACCCTCAAATTAAGCAAAGTAACCTAAGCTACTCATAAGCTCACATAAGCTCAAATTGAACCAGAGGCGTATGAGACATGCGATAGTGGGTTATGCCCGGGATTAATATAATCCTAATCATTACATTTTATGACGATAGGTGTTCTATAATACAGTTCGTAATTTTGTATTAAAAAACTAAATACTTGCCGGTAAGTATAGACTTTTTTGTTTTATATAGTACTTTTTATAAACTACGGGGCAGTTGCCACGGATTGCCCCCTCTAGATCCGGGCCTGCTCGATAGCCCTGCAGTGTGCTCTATGTAAGCAGTTATGAATAAAATAATAAATAAGTATTGCAGTGTGGGTCACATTCTTAGATCATATACTTTACTTTGTCTAATTAAATATGTGTAATTAAACAAATAATTGTATTCAGTGTTTCTGTTGGGCACTTCCCTGGGTCAAAAATATATTATTCGATGTTTAAGAAAATAAAACGTCAGAAAGTAATGTCATTTGTTACATTATCTAATCCAGTTTCAATTTCAATAGATATCGCCGAAAAAAATTATACTATGAGCGCTATTTGATTCCAAGAAACTATGATGTCATTAGTCTATATTTCATACAAATTCCCATAGATTCTTGGTCTATGCAAATCCCATAGAAAATGTTTGTTTTGACGTTTAGAAAAAAAGTATCTGATTAAAGTGAAATCTGGGATAGCACATCTGCAAGGAAACTACACTCCTGCTTTTGAAATAATTAAAATTTGTAAATTTGGCTCTTATGGCCGCCGAGAGGCGACCTATATTCTGCATGAAATGGAGCAGACTTGCAATAGTGTGCCTACGTACAGGGCCCGTGCGTGACACGATGCCTCAAAGCATAGACATAGAATTTCCTTTATATCTATGCCTCAAAAGGTGGCCGACTTGCATTCAAACGAACATAGACGTGATGCGATCTGTATGATAGTCTTACACTAAAATGGTCAGTACCTATACACACTCTCTTATGCGGGTAGATTTTTACATTGCAAAATTCGTGCACGATACTGATTATGTTTTACAAAAATAATATGGCGAAGCACAGATGTTTTTTGTCGTTTCATACAATTAGTCAAATTAACGTAGTAATTTTTTTTATTGTATTTCACGATATAATTTATTGTGGAATGTAATCTGAGTAATTTGTGCTGACCTTGCGTAAAGCACGCTAAAAATGTATTACCTGCAACCCATCGAGTCGAAAATGGCTAAAAATTTTTTTTTGTAGAGCAAAATTTTGCCATGATGACCGCCTTGTTGCTGACCTCACACCTATGATATATTAGCGTTATACTGGTACACTTTATGTAATTATTTTAAATATGTATAATAATACATGTATATGTACCCCTATTAAGGCAATAAATAGAGTCGCAAAACTCACAACGAACAGTGCTTGACACATAAAGGAACCTCATAATGCACTGCAGGTGGTAAGTGAATACGAGTAGTCTTATAGCGGTGTAGAATACGTAAATTAATATATATAATTTAATGGTGTAGAATAAAGTACACAAGTGTATATCATATGACTTTGGTAGGTCTTCTCATATCGAGCTGGTGTTTTTCGAGAATATCCTATTGGGTATAATTATATTAATATAAAACTGTTACAATTATTTGAATTATTCTTTACCATATCTACGTATACGAGTACAAACACATGTTTGCTTTCTATCTACTACAAAGCATTTAACGGTTACACCAAATAAAAGATATGTAAATGAAAGTGAACGTAATATTGCCATGACATTCAGGTAACTTAGGGCGCTCCTGAAGGCTCTACTGGCACCGTAAACCACAGCGACCTTTGCCTGAAATACCAGTGGGTTGGCATCGCGAGGTCGCGCGTGTAAATCGCGGCGTTTATGCCAGGATCCCTGGCATAAACGCCGCGATTTACACGCGCGAAACAAACGCGCCAAGCGTGTGGATAATCTACGATGAGTACTTGCCTATCATTGACGCAAGGATAAAGCGTTGTTTTGTGTATCAACAAAAGATAAGGTACTTGATAGATAATGTACAACAATGCTACATGTAAAAAAACTGTAAAATTTTCTTGGAATCGTGTACGCCGACATTCTAAAAGCAACGTTACCAGATGCCTCAAACCCTGAGTCAGCATATAAGTACCCGTACACTACGGTACGTGTCCATAACCAAGAATTGCTGCGAAAACTGAAATCTTAGCACAAAGAGGTAGCACCTCCACAAAACTGGCGCGAAAGGCACAACACTACCTGTGACGCTGAGTAAGGACATGTTGGTGCGACTCGTGCGGCTGGCGCGGTTCGCCCGATTGCCCGGCTGGCCCGTCGACCCGGGGCGGTCGGCGGGGCCGGCGCCTCACCGGCCGCACCGGGCGCGGGGCGCCATGTCTCGCTACGCGCGCCCGGCTGCTCCCGGCCGGCGACCGACTGGCGCCCGGCCTGACTCCGCGCTCGCGCGCACGCGCCCTAACTGCCCGAGACGCGGCCGCGGTGCTTCCACATCACTAAAGCTGCGATACACTACCACCATCGAATTACTTGTGTTTCTTCATGCTAACCGAATTACACACTGCACTACTCGTATATCACAATATACTCTTCGATAGACACGACATTTGAATATGTTACTTGAGCAATTGGTTCCGCTTAGACACCGGGTTGCGGGAGAATAGAAAATATGTACATAGTTGAGTGTGGCCGCGGCGTGTGTGCCAGCCGCTCTGACATCACCGGCACCCGGATTATTTTCGCCCGGCGAGGTAAATACCCTCGGATCGATCGGGCCCGGTTAAACTTGATGCAATCATTGCACTGGCCTAGTCCTTAGTGTTGCAGATTTGATGATGGTAACGATCGCGACTTCCCTGTCGCTGGGCCGTCGACCTCCCGCCGTCGCATCAGAGTCAGCCAATGTCTGAGCGCATTTATCTGTGTTATTTTTTTGTAAAGTATATTGAGTACCATTACTCATTAGCTCTTTATTAAGTATCTATAGTCCATTTGGTTAGGTATTTAAATAAATTTAAACAATCTTGACGTGTCTTTTTATTGAAATATACACTTTACAAATTTATATCTTTACACATTACATATGAAGAGTTTAATTCATAATTCATACATTAATGGATTTTTAATTTGCAAAGGTATTGATTTATATAAATATATTTTAATAAAAAGACATGTGAAGATTGTTTACCGTTATTTAAGTACCTGTACAAATGGACTATACGTAGTTACGATTAATAAAAAAATAAAAAGCAAATGTCTAATGGTACTCAACAGTTTGAATGTGGCTATCTAGTAATGATGATAACTATGCGATGCTAAATAATGCGATAGGAATTAGGATGTCAGTAAAATACTTATGGCTACTCTCACACTGACTTAATTTCCGACGCTGATTTCATGGACATTGCCTAGTACTCGTAGTAGTGTAAAGTAGCGTTGCATAACTATCGATAGTTGACCCCACAATATCAATTGGACTATCGATAGTATCGAAACTATCGAATTTAGATACTATCGACAGAATTCGATAGTATCGATAGTATCTACATTCAATACTATCGATATTGTGACTGTTTTTCGAGGCCACGATAGTATCGATAGACTATCGATATTTTATAGGGACTATTGAACTCTGCCTACAAGGAGTACACCCTTCAAAGATTTCAGTAATTCTTTGACCACAATGTATTGAATGGTAAGACGGCGTCAAACTTACGCAAAAGCATCATTTATATAATGTTCTAGCAAAAGTCAGATCCGATTACCATCCCAGGCCATTAATTAGATTTTCTTGTTGCCGCCTTACCGAGAAAGTAGATTTAACGAAGGTTTTGTTCGAAACCATCAGGAAAAATGTTACGTATTTATTGTGCATATTTCGTTAAAAGTACTTACTGGAAAAAGGAGAAAAATTAAAACTTTTGGGACTATCACAAGACAAAACTTACAAGAGGAACTCAAAGTTTCAAGATCACATAGTCGAATAGTTTATGTACTATGTCGAGGACTTAGTCTTAGCTACATAACTTAAGACATGAAGGAGGCTTTGAAGAAAAATTTTGTAAGTCAAAAAAGGGTCTTACTCGGATAAGGCCGCCTTTGTGTTGTTTTTTTTTTAATGTGTACAATAATATTTAACAAATAAACGAAAGGTAGGAAAGATCTATGTTTTAAATAGAATCAGTATTTGTCGCTACCTAAATTAGAAGAAGGTAGGTTAATGCTAAAATCAGTAAAATAATAATAATGAGATTTAATAGGGCACACTAATGTCTATTTCTTTTTTCCACTTGTCTATTCGAGATCTTGTTTGTATCAGGTTAACTTCGGAAAAAATTTGGGCTTAGATCGCCAATAAATACCTACAATTGTTTTGGTATGTAAAGTTAATAAATAAATAACCTGGCAAGTGCAAGTCGGACTCGCGCACGAATGGTTCTGTACCCATTATCTATAAGTTACCTGTGACAGACGGACGGACAGACAGACGCACGAGTGATCCTATAAGGGTTCCGTTTTTTCATATTTTGTACGGAACCCTAAAAATCACGTTTGATTTATGGGAGCCCCACTTTAATATTTATTTTATTCTGTAGTTAGTATTTTTATGTGAAAATTTGAACTGTCTAGCTATGTCACGGTTCATGAGATACAGCCTGGTAACAGACAGACAGACGGACAGCTGAGTCTTAGTAATAGGGTCCCGTTTTTACCCTTCGGGTACGAAACACCAATTTTAAATCCGGAGGTAATTCACATAAATTCCTATCGAAGATGTTGAAATCCTACATGTGAGCGAGAGTGTAGTCTCATTCTGTAAATTGCATTACACTCGCCGAAGGAATTTAATGAGATAAGCGGGTTACGGCTCATTCGGAACATCTTCACGTCGCGACGCCCCGGGGCGCCGGTTGCAGGGTGCAGCTTGCTTGCAGCTAATTTTTGGTAATAATAAGTTGCAAGGCTGCGATTGGTTCCAATAATAATAAAAGTGAATCCATTTTTAATAACCTGACTTTATTATGCCATAATGTTAAAGTGCCTGAACAGAAGAATAATCATGATTTTTTTGTAACAAGTTATTGTTCCCAGCAAGCTGTTACCCAAGGCATAGCCCGCGACTTTTCACGCGTGATTTGTATAATATTATATGACAATTCTACAGGATACCTAACAACAATTAAATGTATTCATTAATCCAGATAGGACGTATCGCTATTGTGAAAGTCCCTAAATTTCAAAACATATAAGGTATTCCTTTCATGTTTACTAATGTACCAGCAGATTCCTTCCCCGCGAACATCGTAAAAGCTGATCAAAGGAATGGTCGAGAATCTAAATCATGTTAATAGACTACAATTTCTATCTTCTCGCCCACCCAAGCACTAAGAGTGGCCTATAGATCTTGCAGCCTTGCAACTAGTAAATAAAAAATAAGTAAATGTTTATCTGTATAATAGGTACTAGTAGGATACGTTGGCACTATAGTAGCGAGAATTCGGAAATAGGGACCAGTGGCTAATCGGCCTGCTTAGAATACTCAACCTCTTGCTCGAATTTTGATCTGCACGGCAAGAGAAGCAACTGGTACTAATACTTGCTCTTGGACCACAGAAAGCAAACAAAACTATTGAGAAAATGTAGGCCACCACATACATTTTGTCTAAATAATAACATAGAACACACAGTAAAATAAAAAACTTTGAAAATTTAATACCTGTATTTGTATTCGTAACAAAATTCGTGACCATTCGTCGACAATGACTGTCAGGCGTTAAATAAACACTTTATGCAGCCCATTTAAAATAAACTGTACATCCAAATATTTCCGTGCAAAAATATTCATTTTAAATTGAATTGTGAAATATTTCTCTTCGTTGTATAAATGAAGTCCATTCAATAAAAAGCGGGCGAGATATTTCGTTTTGATCACGAATTTCTTGAGTATTATCTGTTTTAATCCCAAGAGGTTCTCGTATTTCTTTTACTTTTCTTCAAATGCAAGTTAAAAATAATATAGTTAATAACCCTTTGTATCACAATCTTATAATATATTGTTTTACTAAAACAATACATCAAGACATTCGAAAGAAATAACCGGCCAAGTGCGAGTTTGTTATAGCGGCAACAGAAATATATCATCTGTGAAAATTTCAACTGAGCTATCACGGTTCATGAATACAGCCTGGTGACAGACAGACAGACAGACGGACAGCGGAGTCTTAGAAATAGGGTCCGTTTTTACCTCTGGGTACGGAACCCTAAAACACAAACAAATAAGATGCTTTTCCATTCAAACACATACATCATTACATTATATCTATACAATAATAAAAGAGTAAAAAAAATGTGTCTGTACATTGAAAACTTTTAAAAAAAAAATATTTGGGGCGATGAAGATATAGTAATAGAGTAAGAAAATAAAAAAAAATGTCTGTCTGTTTGTCTGTTTGTCTGTTTGTACACGCTAATCTCCGGAAATACTGGACGGATTCAAATGAAACTTTTTTTGTTATATAGCTGTGAAGCCTGGGCAACATATAGGCTATAATTGATTTTGGAAAATGGAACACATGATGCAGAACTATAATGGTCCAGCTAAACTATAAGAAATATTAAAATGCCGCCTTAGCAAAAGTTGTTAAGTCTGATGAGAACTTTTTGTTGAGTTATAATACAACTGGCCAAGCGCGAGTCGGACGCGCGCGAAGGGTTCCGTACCATAATCTATGAAAAATCACGTTTGTAGTATGGGAGCCCCCCATAAATACTTATTTTATTCGATTTTTAGGGTTCCATAGGGTAGGGTAAAAACCGGGACCCTATTACTTAGACCTTTCGACTGTTTGTCTGTCTGTTTGTCACCAGGCTGTATCTCATGAACCATTATAGCTAGACAGTTGAAATTTTTATAGATGATGTTTTTTTGTTGCCGCTGAACAAAAACATACTAAATCTATCTATCTATACTATAATAAAAGAGTAAAAAAAATGTGTCTGTACGTTGAAAATTTTTCCAAAAAAAAGTTGTTTCGTCCGAAGAAAAACTTATAAGTTCAGTATTTGCGGACCTTCAGAGCAAAACACACCAGAAAAATTCTTGGTTACGTGAACGCGCCATATTGACAACAAAAAATTAAAAATCAATTAATAAAGAACTTATGACGCAAATTATTGTTGATTTCTTGGATAGTTTTGTTGACGACGCCACCAATTATCCAGTTGAGTTTCGTAATTCACTTGCAGCAAATGGACTCTCGGCTCACAAAATAAGTCTTAATGTCAAAGGGCCAATAATGCTGATGCGAAATTTGACTCCGCCGAAACTGTGTAACGGAACCCAACTTAGTGTCTCAGCACTGTATGCCGAAGTTCAGCGGCTGAATTTCAGCCAATGCATGCCTGCAATGTTATTTGCATTACTAGCAACACATAATGCCGAACTTCCGATGCTTTTGCCTGAATCGGACCGCCGCCGCCGCCACTTCCGCTCCCGCTCCCGCTCCCGCTCCCGCTCCTGCTTCCGCCGCCGCCGCCTCTTCCGCCGACGCCTCCCGCCGCCGCCGAAGCCTTTGCCGCCGCCGCCACTGCCGACGCCTCCGCCGCCGCCGAAGCCTTTGCCGCCGCCGCCACTGCCGACGCCTCCGCCGCCGCCGCCGCCGCCGCCGCTGCCACTCCCGCTGCCGCTTCCGCTCCCGTTTCCGCTTTCGCTCCCGTTCCCTCTTCCATTTCCATTCCCTCTTTCGCTCCCGTTTCCGTTCGCCGCAGCCGCGCCAAAGACGGAAGATTAAATTCTCATATCGGCACATCACTACTGTCCGGCATTTCCACCGAACTTCAACGGCTGAACTTCAGCTTATTTAGTGTGTCATCCCCACCGCACTTTAAACACTGAACTTTAGCCGCTAAACTTCGGCATAGTCTGCTGAGACACTTAAAGTTTACTGTGAGTGGTGCCAGTGAAACTGTATTTATTCCGCGTATGCCACTCATCCCTAACAATTTTCCTTTTGAAAATACACAGTTCCATGTGTTTACTTGCTTTGCTATGAAAATAAGTCACAGTTTTAGAGGCTTAAAGCTGCTGATGTCGATCTAAGGACTGGTTTTTCGCATGGCCAACTTAATGTGGCTTTCTCCAGGGTTAGTAATACTTCAGCTCTTTTCATATTGGCTCCCGAAGGAAAGAATTAAAATAATATTGACTTTTAACTCCTAACACTGTAACAAGTACTTTCTTATCTCTCTCTTTCTTTCTCTCTCTCTCTCTCTCTCTCTCTCATTAGTTTTTATTTATATTAATACGCCGGAGTCATAAAGTCCACGCGAACGAAGTCGCGGGCATCAGCTAGTAAATAATATAAATTGAGATGATTTAACGAAAATACGAATTCTGATGGCAAAGGCGGGAACTCCCACTCTGTTAGCATTTTAACAGCCTGCTTGGTATTATGCCTGCATAACAATTCCACGGAGTTTTTCCTCTAACGTTTCATTATTGTCAGCTTTAATACCTTACGCCAATGTGAAAATGTTTCGCCTAGAGCTTAGACAATTTTGAAAATAGGTTTTATTGGTTCTGTGGTTCTGTAACATTTTTATGTTATATAAATATACCTACGTACAAAACTGTTCTTAACAAATTGGCATAGGAAAGGGAATATCGAACATATCACATTTGCATTCTTTTCCAGCACAGATTAATCCCTTTTTTTGTTACCATCAATCTAATTTTTAACTTATATCCTCTCCCAAAGGATAAGCTTTGCCCATTATCACCATGCTAGGTAGGCGGGATGGTGGTCACTATAGGCGGCATCAATTGTAGGTGGTCCACAGAAAACGCTAATGTCCGTTCTATATTACGAGTAACTATACTCCTTTAGCCGCCTCGCCTTTTACGACATCCGTAAAAGAGGTAAGAGCTAATCAAAATATTGTAGTTAGTTTTCAAATAAGTATTTGGGGTGCAAGTCGAGAGCTCCACTTTTGTTCTTCGAAGTACTTTTTCGGAAAAGCCGACGTCGCAAGAAAAATCCCTAGCCAATGCTGCATAAAATCAGCATTCCCAGTGCTTCTTATTCGTTCACTATAAATCGTGTAATTTCTCAAGATGGCAATTACGTGACCGCGCGAGCGCGTGTCTTGTCCGAGCGCAGCATGGCTTCGTTACACAAATAATCTTTGTCAATGAGTTGTACAGCGTGTTGCGTAACCCCACGTGGTGGCCGCGCGCGGAGCCCGAGGGCCCGCGAGGACGCCCGAAGCCGAGCCCTATCGATCGGAGCGAGCCCGCGAACGCGCGACGCTGTGACGTCACAACACCACAGAAAATTGCACAATGTCATTCAACTCACCAACCGTACAAACCAAAATCTACTCAAACTTAACCAGTTAAAGTTTTATTTTGTGTAATTTCTGAAAAAGGTTTGATCATTTGGCTAGTAAGAATGGTAAAAGGGGGTACCTCCTGACCCACATCAGAGTCGGGCCCGTGCCGATGCGTAATGCGTATGCACCTGTTATGTACTCAGCTGCTACGAGGTTTTATGCATTTGTACATGTATCACCTTCGCAACCTTGTTAGTTGGCGTGCGTAGTCAGAGTGTTTACAATTTTATTTAAACCGAAAGAAAAGGGTACTTATTCGCATATTTATAAATGTGGTTATGCATTTACGTAAGTTGCAATCTAGGTACATCAATTGAATGAGAAAGGTAAATACCTATTCAATGCATATATAGATCAAATGCTTTAGGAAACTTAAAATATTTGTGATAAATCATTTAACTTTGCAGAATCAAACAAAGAAAATCAAACTACAAAATAAGTATATCTTTCTTCCTAGTCCTAAATACTATCTACTCATAGCTGAAAGTTGTGATCATTATTTAGACGTTATTTCAACGTAGACTCGAATCGTATACTCATTCGTAGCTATCGCTCGTTCAGTTGTATAAATGTGGTGACTATGAGTGATAACGAGTTCACGAAAACCAGGCTAAGACAAAGGCTGCAGCTGCGTCGTGTACGCTGGACTCGGCTGTACGCATACTTTTTAACTAGTAGCACGTCTGGTACGAACGGCTACACGTTCTACTTGCGCTACGCCACGGTACACGCTACGTTGTAGACCTCTACAAGCCGTAGCATCTACGACTGCTACGAACGGCTACACGTTCTACTTGCGCTACGCCACGGTACACGCTACGTTGTAGACCTCTACAAGCCGTAGCATCTACGACTGCTACGAACGGCTACACGTTCTACTTGCGCTACGCCACGGTACACGCTACGGTGTAGACCTCCACAAGCCGCAGCATCAACGACTGCTACTAACAATGACCTTATTAACTATGATAAATAAAAAAGATCATTTTTCTTTCTCATTTGCTATGATAGATAAAAAGCAGTGAGAGCATTTTCAATTTTCCCCTCCGGAGTGGTCGCCGCGCGAATAGTAATAAACATTGTATTTTCGATACCTAAACGGGGAGTGACACAGGTATGCGTATACCTACCTAAATAATTTTTCCTTTTTATATTTTTCAAGGTAAAATTAATTTAATATATCGCAAACGGGACACTAAATACAAAAGCTGTCTTTGCAAACCCTTTAAGAAATACTATCCAATGGTACCCTGCACTGCGGAATACACTTAAAAAAAATTGTCCCCACTTTATGTATAGGGGACATAAAGTGGAGATGATACTTTTTACCTATTACATCTACACTAAAAAAAATTCATCTCATCTACTCAAAAAACGATGTTTTCATCCCAAAACATTTGGAGCTAAAGTTACTGATTATTCTCTCGGTACTAAAACGTGAAAAAGAAGATCTCTAGGGATTAAAACCAATTTGAAAACAGAACACGAGTGTACTCTATATAGAATCAAAAATAATGTTGGCAGTCCAGCAAAAAAAAAAAGATGAATTTTGTTTTAAAATAAAAAATAATTAGCACAGACTTCGTGATTTTTTAAATTTGGAATACATATCGTCTTCAACATGGATGAATACTTAGGTTAAAATTTTTATGTTCTTTGCTTCGAAAAAAGAAATAAGTATAATTAAAAAGCGCAATATTTTCCTTTGATTCAAGTAATTACAGAAGTTTTAGGTTATTTGTATTGAAATGTAATTATTTATGTAAATGTGAATACTTTTTCGTGAGTTTAAGCCAATAGTGAATAGTGATCAAGATTACTTATAAAAATAAAAAGATATAAAGGACCACGCAAACAAAGTTATGATGAGTGAACATTTTATCTTAAGTTGGTGGTCTTCGAAAAACAATTTCTTAGTACCTATTTATTGTATGAAAACGTCACCAAACAAAGGTTAGTATTAAATTGCCGTTGAAGTCTGTTAGGTATTGTATGTGTTCTAATGATCTGACATTCTGTTTTGTATGTGCTGTGGGATCCTTCGTTTCGCTCTGGATTCAAAGTAGCGCCCTCGCCCTCAAAATATTACCTTATCCCCTTGTAGCACAATCTACTATTTTTCTACCTTTTATTTTACCACTTTGTCAGTTTACGTAATACACATGCAAAATTGCAGCCGACGGTCTGACGGACATACTTACATATCGAAACTATAACTGGTTGCTTCATTAGATATGTAAACTTAATCACTATTACCTACCTGTTTTGATGACTTACTTACCTGCACTATCTTATCTTGTATTTTTTTTTGTTAAATCTTTTTTGCTCTCATATATTTGGCCATGCTGTGTACACTCTAGTGGATTACGGACTAGTTTTGTTTTTAATGCTTAAAAAATTCTCTTGATCTATATTGTCTGTAATCTGTTTGTGTGCTTTATAATAAAATAAAATTAAAAATTAAAAAATAAGAGGTTCTTGTAGCGACTTCGGTACTCAAAGTACTGTAATTTAATTGTAGTGGCGTCTGTACGACATATTATACGGCGTTTTGTGAACCACAGATTCCTTTGGTAGGATTGGTCCTTAGGGCCAAAGGATTGAATTAAGAAGTAGAGCCACCAAGATTTTTGATGTTAGCTTCTTAAGGTTCTTTTTCGTCGTGTACAGATGCCACTATTGTTTCAATGATAGGCTTCATTTCGCAAAAAATAAGACTTCCAGAGCCTAACCTTTTAGTCGTCGAAAGGCTTGCCAAAAAATAGAGCACAATAATTGTGCTCTATTTTTTGGCAAGCCTTTCGACGACTAAAAGGTTAGGCTCTGGAAGTCTTATTTTTAATTATTAAACGTTTAGCCAATCCAAGCTCAATTTTTTATTTGTTGCTTTCAGTGTTCATCGAGAAATTTCTTCCTTATCATTATGGAGGGCATTTGTAGACCTTCTTCTCGTTCTTTGACTAGTAATGTACATAATGCGATATTCTCGTCGCCATACGCCGAAAATCGGCACCGCAGCGGCAAAAACCGTTGCCGCGGCAACGCAATATGGGTAACTCCCTTATGCAATCTTTCTTCAAAAAAGTCAGGAACAATACGCTCCTTGAGGTGAGAATCATAATATAGTATTATATGCAACAGTTGTATAAGAAGGTTCATAAAATGCGAGTGGCGC